>CM022300.1:310004321-311349793 GCA_011799875.1 Thinopyrum elongatum
TAACTTCTATACAAATATACCCAAACATAACTCATTATGTTGTCTTCCTTGTCCAACTTCAAATAATTTGCTCAAGTTTGAAAATAATTAATGGGGCTCACAATCATAGAAGATGTCCAAGATAGTATATTTATATGTGAAATCTCTCTTCCTTCAATATTCTTTCATGAATTGTTCAAGTGACCAATGTTGTGATTGCTAACTTTCAAATAAATTTTACCACCTATACTTCTTATATGTGAATTCATTACTCCCCATGGGATAAGCATATGAAACATATATAATTTCAGATTTCTGATATTCAATTCATTCAACCAATTACTCATAGGATATAAGTGAAGCACGAGAGTAAATGACAAACTACTCCAAAAAGATATAAGTGAAGATCAATGAGTAGTCAAATAATTAAGTAGCTATGTGAAGACTCTCTCTCATTTAAAAATTTGAGGTCTAAGTATTTTATTAAAATAGCAAGCAAAACAAAATAAAATGACATTCTAAAAATAGCACACATCATGTGACGAAGCAAAAACTTAGGCTCAACCGATACTAACCGATAATTCTTGATGAAGAAAGGTGGGATGCCTACCGGGGCATCCCCAAGCTTAGATGCTTGAGACTTCTTGAAATATTATATTCGGATGCCTTGGGCATCCCCAAGCTTGAGCTTTTGTGTCTCCTTAATTCCTTTTATATCACGGTTTCCCTAAATCTTAAAAACTTCATCCACACAAAACTCAACAAGAACTCGTGAGAAAAGTTAGTATGAATCAATGCAACACCTTATCAATATCTACTGTAGCAAATCACTAAAATTATTATTTAACATTTCATACTAAATGCCTCTGCATATTTAGTAATCCTATCCTCAAATAGAATCATTAAACAAGCAAACATATACAAACAATGCAAACATAACAGCAATCTGTCTAAACAGGACAGTCTACAAAGAGTGCAATTTTACTCACACTTCCCTAATCCAAAAATTCTGAAAAATTACCACACTGTAGAAAATTTATCGTAGCTTATTGTGCAAAACATTTCAACATTTTATGACATTCTAAGTTTTCTCAAGAATTCATGCACTAGCATGCAACTTTCTGTTTTCAAACAGCCACATATAGACTTGCAAAATAAGCATGGTAAAGGCTAAACATGACATTTTTATTGAAATAAAAGATTCAAAACATTACTCTAAATAACATAAATCAAATACCAATAAAATAAAAGGACGCTCCAAGAAAAAATCATATCATGTGACGAATAAAAATATAGCTCCAAGTAAGGTTACTGATAATCTTGGAGACGAAAGAGCGGATGCCTTCCGGGGCATCCCCAAGCTTAGTTTCTTGTATCTTCCTTGAATATTATATTGGGGTGCCTTGGGCATCCCCAAGCTTAGGTTCTTGTCACTCCTTATTCTCCTCATATCGATATCTCACCCAAAACTTGAAAACTTCGATCACACAAAACTTAATGGAACTTCGTGAGATGGGTTAGCATAGTAAAACAAACCATTCACTTGGGTACTATCAAATACATGATTCATAATTTTTTACACATAATTCATACTGTAATATATAATTTCCACAATTTATATTAAGCAATATAAGCCATAGAAACCATGAAACAAGCAAACTATGCATTGAAAACAGAATCTGTCAAAAACAGAACAGTCTGTAAAGATCTGAATTATGCTCATACTTATGTTACTCCAAAAATTCTAAAAAAATAAGAAAAAGTAGAACATTTTTATATAAATCTTGTGTAAATAATTCAGAGTTTTTCCACGTTCAAGTGAATTTTAACAATTCTGTTACTGGACGCAAAAGTTTCTGTTTTTGCACAGAATCAAATCAACTATCAACCACACTATCCCAAAGGCTTTACTTGGCACTTTATTCAAACAAAAGCTATAAAACATGATTACTACAGTATCTAATCATGTGAAAACACAAAAACAGTAGGGGTAAATGTTGGGTTGTCTCCCAACAAGCGCTTTTCTTTAATGCCTTTTTAGCTAGGCATGTTGATTTCAAGGATGCTCACATAAAAGATAAGAATTGGAACACAAAGAGAGCATCATGAAGCATATGACTAGCACATTTAAGCCTAACCCACTTCCTATGCATAGGTATTTTGTGATAAAACAATTTATGGGAACAATAATCAACTAGCATAGGAAGGCGAAACAAGCATGACTTCAAAAATTTGAACACATAGAGAGGAAACTTGATATTATTGCAATATGTAAAAGCATATGTTCCTCTCTCATAGTAATTTTCAGTAGCATCATGAATAAATTCAACAATATAACTATCACATACAGCATTCTTTTCATGATCCACAAGCATAGAAAAATTATTACTCTCCACGTAAGTAAATTTTTTCTCATTCATAATAGTGGGAGCGAACTCAACAAAATAACTATCATGAGATACTTGGTTGGAATAATCCAATTAAAAATTGAAATCATGATGACAAGTTTCATGGTTATCATAATTCTTTATAGCATACATGTCATCACAATAATCATCATAGATAGGAACTTTGTTCTCATAATCAATTGAAACCTCTTCCAAGATAGTGGATTCTTCATTAAATAAAGTCATGACCTCTCCAAATCCACTTTCATAATTATTATAACAAGATTCAATACCCACCAAAATAGTGGGATCATTACCTAGAGTGGACACTTTTCCAAACCCACTTTCATCAATATAATCATCATAAATAGGAGGCATGCTTTCATCATAATAAATTTTCTCATCAAAACTTGGGGGACTAAAAATATCTTCTTCAACAAATATAGCATCCCCAAGCTTATGGATTTGCATATCATTAGCATCATGGATATTCAAAGAATTCATACTCGCAACATTGCAATCATGCTCATCATACAAGATTTAGTGCCAAACATTTTATTGACTTCTTCTTCTAACACTTGAGCATAATTTTCCTTTCCATCATTTTTCAAGAAACACATTATAAAGATGAATAATATGAGGCAACCTCAATTCCATTTTTTTGTAGTTTTCTATTATAGACTAAACTAGTCATAAAACAAAAGACTAAAAGATTCAATTGCAAGATCTAAAGATATACCTTCAAGCACTCACCTCCCCGGCAACGGCGCCAGAAAAGAGCTTGATATCTACTACGCAACCTTCTTCTTGTAGACTCTTGTTGGGCCTCCAAGCGCAGAGTTTTGTAGGACAGTAGCAATTTTCCCTCAAGTGGATGACCTAAGGTTTATCAATCCGTGGGAGGTGTAGGATGAAGATGGTCTCTCTCAAACAACCCTGCAACCAAATAACAAAGAGTCTCTTGTGTCCCAACACACCCAATACAATCGTAAATTGTATAGGTGCACTAGTTCGGCGAAGAGATGGTGATAAAAGTGTAATACAGATAGTAGATGTAGGTTTTTGTAATCAAAAAATATAAAAACAGCAAGGTAACTAGTAACAAAAGTGAACAAAAACGGTATTGCAATTCTTGAAAATAAGGCCTAGGGTTCATACTTTCACTAGCGCAAAGTCTCTCAACAATGATAACATAATTGGATCATATAACAATCCCTCAATGTGCAACAAAGAATCACTCCAAAGTTTCTAGTGGAGAACATAGGATGAAAACATGCATCAACCCCTATGCATAGATTACCCCAATGTCACCTCGGGAATCCGCGAGTTGAGTGCCAAAACATACATCAAGTGAATCAATAAACCATCCCATTGTCACCACAGATATCCCATCGCAAGACATACATCAAGTGTTCTCAAATCCAATACTCAATCCAACATAACGAAACCTCAAAGAGCAAGACTCAATTCATCACAAGAAGGTAGAGGGGGAAGAACACCATAAGATCCAAATATATAAACAAAGCTCGCGGTACATCAAGATCGTGCCAAATCAAGAACACGAGAGAGAGGGATCGAACATATAGCTACTGGTACATACCCTCCGCCCCGAGGGTGAACTACTCCCTCCTCATCATGGAGACAGTTGGGTGATGAAGATGGCCTTCGGTGATGATTTCACCCTCCGACAGGGTGCCGGAATGGGGTCTCGATTGGTTTTTCGTGGCTATAGAGGCTTGCGGCGGCGGAACTTCTCATCTAGGGTTGTTTACGGGTGTCTTGGTATTTATAGGAATTTTTTGCGTCGGTGTCACGTCAAGCGGGTGCCCGAGGGGCCCATAAGCTGGGGGCGCGCCTTAGGGGGGTGGGCGTGCCCCCTAGGCTTGTGGCCTCCTCGGTCACTTCCTGGCTCAGCTCCAGTGCTTCGGGGGTCTCTTTTGGTCCATAAAAAATCATCGTAAATTTTCAGCCCATTCCGAGAACTTCTATTTCTGCACAAAAAATGACACCACGGTATTTCTGCTGAAAACAGCGTCAATCCGGGTTAGTTCTAATCGAATCATACCAAAATCATATAAAATTGTTGTAAACATGGCATGAATACTTCATGAATTATAGATACATTGGAGACATATCAATCCGCAAGTTGAATACCAAAACATATATCAAGTGAATCAACAAAACACCCCTTGTCACCACAGGTATCCATACGCAAGACATACATCAAGTGTTCTCAAATCTAAAAAGTATTCAATCCGATAATAGTGAAACCTCAAAGGTAAAAACTCAGTTCATCACAACAAGACAGAGAGAGAAATACCATATGATCGAACTATATTAACAAAGCTCGCGGTACATCAAGATCGTGCCAAATCATGAACACGAGAGAGAGAGAGAGAGAGAGAGATCAAACACATAGCTACTGGTACATACCCTCAGCCCCAAGGGTGAACTACTCCCTCCTCATCATGGTGACCGCCGGGATCATGAAGATGGCCTCCAGTGATGATTTCCCCCTCCGGGAGGGTGCCGGAACAGGGCTACAGATGAGATCGCTTCGGTACAGAGGCTTGCAGTGACGGAGCATAAGTTCTAGGTTTCTTTCTGGGTTTTTGGTATTTATAGGAATTTTTGGCATTGGTTTCACGTCAAGGGGGGCCCATGAGGGAGCGACAAGCCTGCCCGGCGTGCCCTGGGGGGAGGGCAAGCCCCCCAGGCTTGTCGCTTACTCGTAAGACTTCTGGCCCTTCCTTGAAGCTTCGGGGGTCTCTTTTGGTCCGCAAAAAATCATAGTAAATTTTTAGCCCATTCTGAGAACTTTTATTTCTGCACAAAAAAACAATACCACGGTAGTTCTGCTAAAAACAATGTCAGTCCCGGTTAGTTCCATTCAAATCGTACCAAAACCATATAAAATTGTTATAAACATGGCATGAATCCTTCATAAAGTATAGATACGTTGAAGATGTATTAGTGTACCATTGCACCCACCATGGAGCGATGTCTGCATGACATTGTATTGTCGTGCAAGACTCTTCTCTTTAACTCTATATGTTCAGCATGACTGTGTACAATAACAAACATGCATACGAAAAAAATATAGTGAGATTATGTAAGAAGAGCATGCATAAATCTAGAGTGCTGGTAACAACCAGTGGATAGGCCCAAAAAAATGATAGCAGGCTAATGATAGCTTTAATTTAATAAAAAGGAGATGATGGCAACTTTACTGTTTGTTTCCCACCCAAGATGAACCACATTGTACATACCCTAGATGAACCAGATCATAGACAAAGATACTATTCATTGCCGCCTCGATATGTGCCCCACAAGCATTTTAAAACTCAAGTTTGAACATTAATTTGGATCTCACTTGGAGTCTAAGAGGTGAACAGGATGATAAAATAGCAGGTAATATTAAGCAATGCATAATGTAAGTAGAAAGAAAAGAGTGCGGCCTCTCTTGCGGACCCGTGTACTCCTCAGGTTCATCTGATGAGTCAATGATGGTGATGTTGTTGCGATGACTGCCAACAGTGGGGAAGGAGATCTGCGGTGATGAAATACGGTCATGAGTCGTGATGTCTGGTATGGTGGACGCTTCTGTCGATGGAGCAGCTCAGGTGAGGTGGACGACGGCGCGGCAGGAGCAGGACAAACCACACAAAGTTTTCTTCGACGCATGTCTGTAACTGAAGTAATTTTGTAAGGGCTCCTTTGTGAAAGCACAAGTGCTACCTGGGTGATTTTGGTAATTAATGTCAACATATCTCTTGTTGGACTAATGCTTTTATCTAGTGTATTTCAGACAAGTTCAACAATGGCATGGAAAGGACAAGAGAATGTGGAACCCCTTCAAAATGCTAAGGACGCATATTGGCAAAAGCTCAAGACTCTTCATTTTGTTTTAGTGATCCAAGATCACATTGAGTCCATAGGAAAGCCAATACTATTAAAAGGGGATGAGGTGTTGCTTAATGGCTTGCTTGCTCAAATTCTTAGTGGTATTGCTCCTAAACCCTCAACCACTTTCTCCATCCAAATATGTCAAAACCCTAAACTCCAAATCGGCCCCACCAATTCATTCTATCCGGCACCACCAAGTTCATATGACATATCCACAGCCAGAAACCCTAACAGTTCGGTCACACCGATACGGATCTCGGTCTCACCAAGATGGCCTTGCCAACTCCCTGTTATCAGTTGCATTTACTTCGGTCTCACCGAAATTGCAATCGGTCTCACCGAGATGGCTTGACCAATTCTCTGTTGCCCTATTGCTTCACTTCGGTCTCATCGGGTTGATGCAATCGGCGCCACCGAGATGATGTTTGCCCTAAGCCCTGGCACATCGGTCCCACCGAGTTGGTCCAGTTGGTCCCATCGAGATTTCTAACATTCACATTTTGAACTAATCGGTCCCATCGAGTCTAGCTCTACGGTCTCACCGAGATGGGTCAAATGTGTGTAACAATTGGATTTTGTGTGGAGGCTATATATACCCCTCCACCCCCTTCTCCATATGTGAGAGAGCCATCAGAACGTGCCTACACTTCCACCATACATTTTTTGAGAGAGAACCACCTACTCATGTGTTGAGATCAAGATATTCCAATCCTACCACAAGAATCTTGATTTCTAGCCTTCCCCAAGTTGCTTTCCACTCAAATCATCTTTCCACCATATCCAAATCTGTGAGAGAGAGTTGAGTGTTGGGGAGACTATCATTTGAAGCACAAGAGCAAGGAGTTCATCTTCAACACACCATTTGTTACCTTTTGGAGAGTGGTGTCTCCTAGATTGGTTAGGTGTCGCTTTGGAGAGTGGTGTCCCCAAGTTGCTCCATCAACACAACATCTATTACCTTTTGGAGTGTGGTTTCTCCTAGATTTGTTAGGTGTCGCTTGGGAGCCTCCGACAAGTTGTGGAGTTGAACCAAGAAGTTTGTAAGGGCAAGGAGATCGCCTACTTCGTGAAGATCTACCCGAGTGAGGCAAGTTCTTCGTGGACGACGGCCATGGTGGGATAGACAAGGTTGCTTCTTCATGGACCCTTCGTGGGTGGAGCCCTCCATGGACTCGCGCAACCGTTACCCTTCATGGGTTGAAGTCTCCATCAATGTCGATGTACGATAGCACCACCTATCGGAACCACGCCAAAAATCTTTGTGTCTTCATTGCATTTGCACACTCCAATCCCATCCTATTACTTTCTTGTAATTAGCATGCTTTACTCTTTCCATTGCATATACTCTTGTTATGCTTGCTTGAAATGTATTGTGAATGCTTAAACTTGTGCTAAAACTCTGTCTCAACTTGAACAACTTAAAAACTGCCACTTTTATTTGTTGAGGGTCTAATCACCCCCCCCCCCTCTAGACCCCTCTTCTCGATCCTTTCACTTTGGCTTGCAGGATTCTAAAAACGCAGGGATGAGAAAAATACTAGAATAGGATATGTTGGGGATGTAACCCCACGATATGACCCGCTCGTTTAGGGCCGGGTCATTCTGTGGCGACTTGAAGAGGAGGTACAACAAGTGGGCTCTGGTTATCCAGAAGACCAAGGTCCAGAGGATAAGCCGCCAGGCAGGCCGGCTTATGGCCCAGGTCCTAGGGTGCCTTTACCGTCAAGATGCCTAAGGAGTTTTCTTACTTAGCAAGATAAGTAGGAAGCATATTAGTACACGAGTTGCAATGCGACCCGGACTCTGTTGTATGCCCAAGGCCTCCACCTATATATAAAGGGGGAGCCCCTGAGGCAGAGGGGGCCAAGTTACAAGCTCTCGAGTACTAGGTTAGTCAAGTCGCAACCTTGTAATCGAGATCATCATCATCAATAAACACAAAGCAGGACGTAGGCTTTTACCTCCACCGTGAGGGCCGAACCTGGGTAAACCCTTGTCTCTCGATTCCGATCAACCCCGTTCAAGCAATCACCTAGCGGTGATGGCGTCACGACTAAGTCCTTTCACGAGGACATCTGCCGTGACAAAACCATGACAGTTGGTGCCCACTGTGGGGCTATCGCTCATTGGTGTCGAGTCCTTAGAGGGAGCTCTCCCAGGGATCGAGGGCTACGCAATCGGGCCGCATGACCAAGAGTCACCGTGGCAAGCTCTACATCAAAGACTTAGGCTCCGGCCCCGAGGCCAACTCAATCGAGTACGGGTACCGGGTCCCCTTCGGCAAGATCCACGTCTTCATCGGCAAAATCGGCAAATCAGGACCCAAGCCGGACATCTACACCGACATTGTTGAGCCGGCTCAGGGCACGCAACCCACCCGGGCTCAAGCTGGTCGGAACCACCTCTTCATTGGCTTCACCCAGGGGGTTCGCCTCGCAGACAACTCAGTGTCGGGTGGCAACACCCTGGTCTACTCTGACGGCGAGTCATCGGTTGGGAGACGGAGCCAATCCACCCCTTATATCACGGCAGGCTTGGGGGCTGCTCCAACGACAAGTCGGCCCCGCTTGACCATGAGTCGCCCTGTTGGACCGCAGTCTACATGGCTGGCACTGCCCCGGCCCTTGACTCCTCTGCGGCAGGTGCTATGGGAGGCACTGGTGCATTGGCGACTGATCCGAACGCGGCTGGCCCTGTCAAGCCACCAAGCTAGGTCCTCATGGAGCTAATTGCTTTGTTGACAACTCTTGTTGAGTCGCCCCTAATAGCAGAAAATCAGGAAGAGCGCAATGCAGAGGTGGCCAAAATCTGGGAGCAGATGACTAAGGCTCAGGAGGATGTCAACGCCGAGAACACTCACATGCTACAGTTACAAACCCATATTCAACAAGAGACGGAGGGCCTGAGGACAGAGGCCTGGCGCCTGTGTCTCCGTCAGCACGCTTCTGAGGCGGTCCACCGGACACGACATGAGACTCGTTTGCCCCTTGGCTTTGAGGGAAGACGTCTGTTTGATACGCCTGCATCAGGCGCCGGGAAGAGCACCCCCATGATGCCGGTTATACCCCAATTGAACTAGGTCATGCTACAAGACAGCAACAGCAGACCACCTCCGGCTCAGCCTCACCAGCCAGCTCCAAACCAGCCGCTGGTCCGGACGACCCCGGATCGCTTTGTTACACCGGCGGGTCACTTTTCCAATCCTGTGGATAACCTAGTGGCAGCAGCTACCAACCTCGCCGTACTCCCGATCACGGGCAATACCCTTGTGGAGAGAGAGGCTTTGCATGCCATTGAGTTATTAAAGACTGTGCTCGCTCAGCAGGCGAATTACTCTTAGAGTCGGGAACGCCTCCACTCCACCCCACATCCAAGCCGTAGTAGAAGCCGCCATGCTGTGTCGCCTGAGGTCTCTAGCAACTCCCAGAGGAGACAAGTGTAGCAGCATGACCCGCTGTGGCAAGGAGCTTTGGATGCACAGGGGATCGTTGACACGGCTCAGGCACGACAGGAAGCAGAGGCTGCCAACGCGGTGGCTTATCAGTCGCCTCCTATGACCCCCTTGGCTTCACAAGGTGTTGGGTCGAGCACCCGAACCATCGGAATTCCATGTTTGGTGCCAGCTCTGCGTAACAAGCGTATGCCTAAGGATTTCAAGGGCCCTCGGAAGGTTTCCAACTACATGCCTGATCTTGAGCCGGCAGCTTGGATTGAAAGATATGAAATTGCTAAGGACATGCTGGACGTCAGCGACACGGTTTGCGCCAAGTATTTGACTATGATGCTGGAAGGGGCCGGCTCATACCTAGTTGAAGAACTTGCCCCCCTCCCCCCCAACTCCATCAATACTTGGGCGGAGTTGAAAGGGCGCTTCATCAAACAATTCCAGGGAACTTGCAAACGTCCTATGACCATTGTTGACCTACTGCATTGTGTTCAGTGTGAGGGCGAGTCAGCTCATCATTGGTCTCGCCAGGTCGCGGACATCATCCACTCCTTGGATAGCATATTGGCAGCTCAAGTTGTTTTGATCCTAGAGAAAAACTGCCACTTTGACCCTCTTGTTCAGAAGCTCGGTCGACTCAAGCGGACAGTTACGGACATGGGCGAGCTAATGGATGTCTTGACCCGGTATGCAGAGTCAGACACCACAAAGGATCCTAACGCAGACGATAATCAGACCAGTAAAGGAAAGAAGAATGGTGGCGGCAAAGGTCAGCAGCAGGGTAACCCGGGGCACAACGGCAACCATGGCGGTCAGAACAATGGTGGCAAGCGCAAACATCCGGAGGGCGGCTCAGACCTTGTTGCTAATACTAATACTGGTTACAAGGGCCATATACGGAATAATTCTGGGAGGCCATTCAATGCAAATAAGGCTCGTAATTTTGATGAAGCCCTCAAAGGTGTGTATCCAAAGCATAGTACGCCGGATAGGCCGACAAGTCACTCTTGGGAAAACTGTCACATCATGCAGGCTTATCGCAATCAAGTCCACCAGAATCATCAGGGTGGTGGTGGTGGCAACCCTGGACAACCAGGGGCTGGCGGCTCAAATTTCCCAGGGGGTGGCTCATCGGGTAATTATCAAAACCTGGGTTATCAGGGCTCGGGCGGCTCAGGATCTGGATACCAGGGGTCTGGCAATCATGGTGGAAATCAGTATTCTGGCCAAGGTGGCAATCAACATCAGAACAACCAGACAGGTTTTCAGAGCAATCCTAAGCAGTTAAACAGTGGGCAGTATCACGTCTTTACCACTAGTACCTGCAAGTGGGACAGCAAGGTTCAGAAACGTGTTGTTAATCTGGTTGAGCCGGCAGTTCCTCGGTATTTGAATTGGTCTGAGCAACCAGTCACTTGGAGTAGGGCTGACCACCTGCCACAATTCGATAACCCCGGTGGCTTGCCTTTGGTGGTGGTGCCTCAAGTTCATGAATATAAGCTTATAAAGGAACTGATGGATGGAGGGAGTAGCATCAACATCCTGTACTATGATACATTCAGACGTATGAACTTGTCAGACAAGAAACTTTCACCATCTTCGATCGGTTTTCATGGAATCATTCTCGGCAAGTTTGCTTATCCTATTGGGCAGATTAAGCTAGAAGTTTCTTTTGGTGACGAGTACAATCACAGATCCAAGTTCTTGACATTTGAGGTGGTCAAAATCAAGAGTCCATATCATGCCTTGTTTGGACGGCCGGCTTATGCTCGATTCATGGCTCGGCCCTGTTATGTTTGTCTCAAGCTCAAGATGCCTGGGCCAAAGGGTAATATCACGGTCAATGGTGACAGAAAAATCGCTCGTGAATGTGAGAAAGGAGATGCAGCCTATGCTGAGTCGGCTTGCGCAGCGGAGGAGTTGAAATTTTACACATCCAATGTTGACTCAGCTGACATGATGTCTCTAAAAAAGCCCACCACCGAATCTGAACCGCCCCTTAAGTTTCAGTGCACCAGAGACACAAAGCAAGTTGATTTTGTCCCTGGCGACTCGTCTCAGCAGTTCACTATTGGGACCGACATGGATCCCAAATAGGAAAGCGTGTTCATCGAGTTCATCCATGAGAATCGGGACATCTTTGCATGGAAACCTTCTGACATGCCTGGTGTACCGAGAGAATTTGCTAAGCACCACCTTAATGTTGATCATAAGATGAAACCAGTCCGGCAATAGCTCCGTCGTTTTAACGAGGAGAGACGCAAGGCTATTGGGGAAGAAGTGGCCCGGCTCCTGGCTGCTGGATTTATTGTGGAAGTATTTTATCTAGAGTAGCTAGCTAATCAAGTGTTTGTTGTCAAGAAAAACGGCACTTGGCACATGTGTGTTGATTACACAGATCTCAACAAGGCCTGTCCTAAAGACCCGTTTGCTCTTCCTCGCATTGATCACATCATCGATTCCACCGCTGGATGTGAGAGTTTATGTATCCTGGATGCTTACTCCAGCTATCATCAGATCAAAATGGCTGTTGAGGACCAGGAGAAGATAGCCTTCATCACACCTTTTGGGGCTTTCTGCTATGTCTTGAAGCCTTTCGGACTTAAGAGTGCGGGGGTGACTTATCAGCAATGCGTGCAAAATTGTTTTCACAATCAGATTTGGCGCAACATTCATGCTTATGTTGATGACATTATGGTCAAATCTCGGAAGAAGGAAACGCTGCTGGATGACCTCAAAGAAACCTTTGACAATCTTTGGGTTTATAAGATGATGCTTATCCCAGCCAAATGTGTGTTTGGAGTTCCTACAGGCAAATTGCTCGGTTTCCTAATGTAAGAGTGCGGCATTGAAGCTAATCCAGAAAAAATCAAGGCGGTGACCTCTCTTGGCAAGGCGGCCAATATCAACGATGTTCAGTGCATGGTGGGTCGTATTGCTGCCTTAAGCCGTTTCATAAGCCGCCTTGGTGAGAAGGCAATTCCTCTGTATCAGATGCTGAAAAAGACTGACAATTTTGTCTGGAGTGATGCTACGGATAAAGCCTTTGAAGCCCTCAAGGGGCAGTTGGCTGAGCCGCCCATCTTGGCTGCTCCCATTGACAAAGAGCCTATGCTCCTGTACATTGCTGATAATAATAAAGCGGTAAGTGTTGCAGTTGTCGTAGAGCGCAACGAGGCAGGGAAGGAATATCCTGTTCAAAGGTCTGTTTATTATATCAGTGAAGTCTTAATAGAATCGAAGCAGAGATATCCTCATTGGCAGAAACTGGTATTTGGTGTCTTCATGGCTAGTCGCAAATTGAAGCATTATTTCCAGGAACATCCCATCACTGTGGTCAGCTCTGCCCCTTTGGGAGATATTATCCAGAACAGGGAGGCCACAGGGCGGGTTGCTAAGTGGGCCATTGAACTTGGTCCTCATCATCTCAAGTATGTGCCCAGAACGGCCATCAAATCTCAGGCATTGTTGGATTTCATCAACGATTGGACTGAGCTACAAATCCCTGAGGAAAATTCGGACAACATGTATTGGACGATACAATTTGACGGTTCAAGACAACTGGAAGGCTCAGGGGCTGGAGTCATTATATCTTCTCCCCGAGGTGATAAATTTTGTCATGTCCTCAGGATCATGTTTCCTTGTACTAACAAAGCAGCTGAGTACGAATCCCTCCTTCATGGTCTCCGTATGTCCAAGTAGATGAATCTTAGCCGGGTCATATGCTTGGGCAACTCAGACCTGGTTGCTCAGCAAGTCTCTGGCAAGTGGGACTCAAAGGATCCACTTATGGCGGCTTATCGTCAAGTAGTGACCAACATCGCCGGACATTTCAAAGGATATCAGGTTGACCACATTGATAGGTGGCTTAACGAGGTAGCTGATGCTCTATCTTGACTCGGCTCTCAGCGTAAGCCAGTTCCTCCCAATGTGTTCCTTGACGTTCTTCACAACCCTTCTGTCAAGTTGCCTTCTGAGGAAGACCTTGATGTTCCTGACCCGGAAGCACAGTTGGTGGTGGCTCTTTGTGCCACCCCAGATTGGACGGTACCTTATCTGGCCTACTTGACACGAGGCGAGTTGCCTGAGGATGAACTTGCTGCTCGACAGATCATTCGACATTCCAAGTCTATGGATATTGTCAATGGCGAGTTGCACAGAAGAAGTATCACTAGAGTTTTTCAATGATGTGTTTCCCCTGAAGAAGGGCGAGAGATTCTCAATCAAATCCACTCTGGCGATTGTGGTCGTCATGCCGGCTCAAGATCCCTTCTGGCAAAAGCATTTCGATCTGGTTTTTACTGGCTCATGGCTCATGTGGATGCTGAGGATATCGTGCGTAAATGTGATGGATGCCAGAAGTTTCCTCGTCAAGCTCATGTTCCTGCTCAAGAACTTTGGATGATTCCAATCACTTGGCTGTTCGCCGTCTGGGGGCTTGATATGGTTGGACCGTTCAAAGGATCTAAGGACAAGAAGACTCACCTCCTGGTTGCTATTGATAAGTTTACCAAGTGGCTTGATGCAGAGCCAATAAGCAATTGTGATGCATCTACAGCAGTCCAGTTCCTGAAGAAGTTGATTTTCCATTTTGGTTATCCACACAGCATCATCACTGGTAATGGAACCAACTTGTCCAAGGGAGCTATGAAACAGTTTTCTCAACGAGAGCACATCCGACTTGATGTAGCTTCTGTGGCACATCCTCTGTCCAATGGGCAAGCAGAGCGTGCTAACCAAGAGATCTTACGAGGTATCAAACCAAGACTCCTGGTTCCTTTGCAGCGTACTCCGGGTTGTTGGGTGGAGGAGCTCCCCTCAGTCCTTTGGAGCATATGGACTACTCCCAACAGATCAACAGGCTATACACCTTTCTTCATGGTTTACGGTGTAGAAGCCATCTTACCAAGTGATATTCGTCATGATTCCCCCAGAGTGGCGGCATATGTTGAAGCAGATAATGAGCAAGCTCGACAAGATTCAATTGATGCCCTGGAAGAGGTATGTGACCTTGCTGCAGCATGATCTGCTATCTATCAACAAGACCTACGTCACTATCATAGCCGTAGAGTTCTTACGCGTACTTTCCAGGAGGGCGATTTAGTGCTTTGGTTAATCCAAGAACAAGCCGGTATGCATAAGCTTTCACCTCCTTGGGAAGGGCCCTTTGTCATCAGCAAAAACCTCAACAATGGGTCATATTATCTGATTGACATACGTGAGCACAATAAGTCACGCACATCTGAGAAGGAGACCAACAGGCCTTGGAACATTGCTCATCTCCGTCCTTACTACACTTAGAGCCACTGGCTCCAACTTTTGTACATACCTCTGTATATATCTTTTATGATCAATGATAATAAAGTCAGCATCCCCGAAACTCTGGGCCTCTGTCGTTTCGTCCAATATATTGTGTATGAGTCTTTATTCCTTGATCATAGGTCACTTGGGGGCTTCCAACTCATCGAGTTTAGCTATTAACATCCCTCTTGACCTGGCATATGCCATTATATCACATGGTTAAACCTGCCTGTTTGCTTGATGCTCATCTGCCAAGATGACCCGGCGTACTCTTGGCAGTCAATCTATTATGACCCTGAACTTGTCAAAGTTAAAATGCCGGCTTAAGTCATGTGAGAGCCGGCCTACAAAAAGCTAGGACAAACCATAGGCTATCAAGCCAGCTTCATTGAAGCAAGACTCGAGCCTCGAAAGCCAGTCTTTTCGTCGAGCCACGAAAGCCAACTTAATATTTATACTTATGTGTTTATTAACTTATTTGTTTTACAAAACTATCTATTTTACAGGATTATTTACTTTGATCATCAATTGGCCATGATTCGCCGGGTCTTTAATACATTGGTTTCTTTTTTATCATAGAGTTTAATTACGACCATGAATCGCCGGATCAATAACATCCGGGTTATGCCGTTTCTCACTTCTGAATCAATCCAGACAAGGATCAGCAATAGGCGGCTCATACAACTGTGCCTAGCCATACTTTAAAGAAGTGGATATTTCACAACATATTGGGCGGGTCAAGAGAAGCACCACACCAGTCATAACATTTATACTTCCAAAGTATCAAAAGTGCACAAAGGCACTACAAACGTCGAAGTTTGTACTATCCTATTACAAAGCCACAACAGGGCTCAAATAAGTCATCAAAGTTTTTGGAGTCATTACTCCTGCAAGGCGGCTCCTATACCCTCCGGGTTAACCTGCTCCAGGTTGATGCCTTGATGATTTGTAGCGGTTGATGTCTCCGGGTTATCCCGCCCCAGCTCATCTTTGTTCTGAAGGTTGTCCATATCCCACTCGATGGTTGTTAATTCTTGGAAGATAGCATCATCTCGCATGATAATTGATGGGCCAACATCAGGGGCAAAGATGTGCTTACGCCGGGCCAGAGCCAAGTTGAAAGGCTTGAAAGTGGGTGGGTCAACTCGCGTGTTCTCTTCGTCATAAGCCGCCTGATATTTCTTCAGGTCGAGGCCTTCAACCAGTTGACTCGCCAAGACACGAGTTTCCTTCATGCAATGGGCATAGTCCTTTGCAGTAAATTGAGTACCATCCATGTTGAACTCCGGAAACCCGCCAGCCATCTCAAAAGGATCCATGTCTGGCACATAAGCCTTGGCCCGACTTAGAGACATCATTGCGGCCGCCCGAGCGGCTGATTTCTTCCACTCCTCTATTTTGCTTAGGGAGGGTTGAGAGTCGTTTCAGCACATCTCTTATGAAATGTGGCGGTTCTTCTTTGCCCATCACAGATGTAATCATGAACGAACTTCTAGCATACAAATGCTCAAGGAAAGTATAGACGGCCTTTAATTTCACAAGAGGCTCTTGACAAAGGTTGTGACTTCTGCTACCTGCAAAATTTGGACAAGTCTGAATACAACATTTCTATATTACTACATGAGTCGCCAGGCGACTTACTCATACATGTTTAAAAAGTCACTTACCAAAAATAGCTTGAGTCATCTATGTGATATGGCGCTTCAACTCGTCCAGTTCTTCAGCAACTGGTTTGATCTAGCTCCCAGCATCTTCTGCACGCTTGATCAAGGCGGCCTTTTTAGTTTCAAAGGAGGCTCGTTTAGTTTCAAAAGCCGCCTTGATCTTCTCCAATTCTTCTAAGGAAGACTGCAGGCTAGACTCCACCTTGATTCGCAGCGTTTGTTCAGTGTCCACATATTTCTTTAAGCCAGTCACATTTGACTTGGCCGTGGTCGAAGCGTCCTACAAGATGGGGAGATAATTCATTTCCATGTCACTTTTTAGTCCCGAGCCGGCAAAAATGCACAACCCGACACTTGGGGGCTACGACAAGCAAATTGCTTCTATTATTAAGTCCCAAGTAGTTGCAAGCAATGTACTTGGCACTTGGGGGCTAATGCATGTCATTTTTTCTTCAAAGATATAACAGAAGACCCGACTCAGTTCATAAAAATAAGTCGGCCCTTGGGGGCTACAGGCTACTTTTCAAAATTCATCTATTTGGAAGACCCAACTCATCTCATGAAGATGAGCCGGCCCTTGGGGGCTACATGGTATTTCTTTTTTTAACTAAGGATCTATACTTAAAGAACCGGCTTATCATTTGCATGATAACCTGGTCCTTGGGGGCTATGCATATATGTATACATTATGGGAAAGGCGAGTTGAAATCATACCTCATGTTTCTTCCTCAACATGTTGACTATGTTCGCTTCAATTTCTCGGCTTTCAGACAGCCGAGTTATGAATTCATGGTGAAGTTCTTCAAGGGTCATATTATCAAGACCAGGCGGCTCCAATTTGGTTTTCCCTTTGTCTTCACAGACAGGCTCATCTTTGGCTGGGATTCTAGCCAAATTGTTGGAATCATCAGGAGCACCTTGGCCTTCTCTAGTGATAATCACCTCTATGTCAACCAACATCTGGTTGACGTCTTGTGGGGACCCTGACCTACACAGTCGAAGCCACCGGTTACATGTCCACAGTGATCCCAAGGATCAATGCTCATTGTACACCATGGACTGAATATCAAGAGTTTACATCCATTACATGCCGGCTTACACAAATAGGACCATTTTGGTCAAGTCTTGAATGTAACATCGCAGCGAAAATCTTTGTCGATAACTTGGACCCATGCCATATGCCATAACCCTAGTCCTAGCTCGCATGTTCGTCACCAAAGAACTCTTCTTCGTATACCTGCTCCTTCGGGTCTGGCCAAGTAAATAGCCAGGGACAAGCCAGTGAGTATGTTTGAATGTACTCGCAACCAACCCATGAATGGAAACAGAGTAAAGTATGCATGGTAATATCACTATGTTGGCATGTCTGTGGTAAGATAGTTTTGCTTATGCAAGTATGATCAATACTTAACGGTGTCATGAATGCATCTGTAACATGTATCAGGAGGTTACAGATATCAACATCAAGAAACAGTTGTACACAACTCAGTCTCAAGCTTATCGTGACTTCTCATGAATCGCATCAACAAAGTAGTTAACTGAGTGTGTAAAAGGATTTTCGGACATAGTTTAAGTAGCACCACCCAGTTGTCCTTGATCGTGGACACGGCTATTCGAATAGTTTGAGACTCTGCAGAGGTTGTACACTTTACCCACAAGATCCGGGGAACTTTAGTGTCATCCACGACCCGCAGTACCTCAAGTACTTGGGGTAAGCACCCGATCACTATCTTTCCCCAGGCGACACTAACATAGATTCCACTCGTTGGTACATAGCCCTTGTGTATAATCATAAAGATCTTGGGACTCTGCCCTTTTTATCGTCACATCTACACGAAGGGACCAACGGTGTGTCCAGTGCCCTATAAAAACAGTCATGGCCGCCTATCCAAGCACGACCCTGTCCCGAGAGTGAACTCACGTCACCCTTGTCACTAGTAATGTGGGCACCATGCTAGTATCGGACTAGGTAATCAATAACGCCCCGTCCCATAAGGGGTAGTGTGGTTGTACATGTTTGGTTGGGACGGTTGACACACCTTAAATCTAATCCATCTTTTATACACACACAACACTTGCTTTGGTACATCACTCCTTCATCAAGCCGTAACCTAGTTTCAACATCACCCATGGGCATTAGGGGCACCAGATGGGGTTTTCGAAAGATTGTAGCCAAGAGATGATCATGGCATAGATGCAACATCATGCGTCAACATCAAGTCTTTATCATCGTATCTCTAAGCACAAGGTAGAGTTACGAAACATGCAAGTATCAACGGGTGTGCATCAATGCAACGATCATAACAAGCTCATCATCGACATCATCATCTTGCATACGGAAAGTTATCAACGAACAAGAGAGGGGTATCATGGTCAAAGGGCTGCTTGCCTAGCTCAGCTAAGTCTTCAAATCTTCTGGTCCTTCTCCTATTCCTTCTCCGACTACTTTGTTAAACACGGGATCTAATCATCGCAAAAGAACAATGAGAAAATAAGGCAATAGCAAAACAGAAAAATAAAAAGTGCTCTAAAAATGTCAAACTTATTTTTGTTAAATAATAGAGTGAAAACTAAGAATGCCAAAATTCTTAGTTTTGGATTTGGAGCTATAGAATCAGCGATATGGATTTTCAAAGAGGAATTTAAATGCTCAAATTTGAATTTGAATATGAACAGTACAGAAAAGTGTGATGTATTTGCATGCAATTTACACCATTAAATAGGTGGGATTTTTAGAAGAATTTAGGAGTTGGAATTATTTCATTTGGGCAAGTATTTTAATCTGTGGAATTTTTGAAAGTTTCTGAATTAAAGAAAAGGAGAAATGGCACTGTGCAATTGGGCCAGAACGGCCACAGTGCAACGGGCCTAGAGGGAAAAGAGGCCCAGGCGAGCCGGCACGCACGCGCCAGGTTTTTAAACCTGACGGGCGGGGCCCAGCTGAGAGTGGGAGAGTGCGAGGACGAGAGAGAGGTGAGGATGATAGGTGGGCCCCACCTGTCATCTCCAACCTCACGGCAGAGGGGCCGGCGTGCTCACCGGCGATGATGCAGGGCACAGCAGGAGGAGTGGGGGGCACCGTTGGACTCAGGAGCGAGTCGCCGTTCGGGGGGTGCCGGAGTTGGTCGCCGGGGATGCCAGATTCACCGGCGACGAGGTCCCGCGGCGGAGGGCTTCGGGAGGAGTTTGTCGGCGTTGACTCCGACTGCAAAACATGACAGGGAGATGGGGGAAAGGATCAGGGTGCTGCTGCTATTCCAGAGAGGAGGAAATGAGGGCCGTAGAAGTCCTATACCGCGAGATCATCGGCGAGGCGAGGCGGTGGAGTCCGAGCTCGATCTCGAGCTCGGGTGGCTCAGGCGACGAGCTGGTGGTCCAGGGCTCAGGCGATGAGTGGGAGAGGGCGAGCAGTGGTGAGAGAGAGGCCTAGGGTGGCCTTAAATACGCAAGGCGGTGGCCCACCATGGACAGCGCCCACGGGTGCCCGCGGCAATGGTGCTGGCGGCCAAGGGAGGGGGCTGCGAGCTCAGTGTGGTGCTCGTGGGGGTGGTTAAGGGTGCAGGGAAGAGAGAGGAGGAGTAGGGCGAGCTCGAGGCGGGTCCCGTGCGCGAGCAGAGAGTGGCAGAGCTCGAGCGGCGCTCGAGCACGCGCGGGATGGGCAGGAGAGAGAGGGAAAGGAGGGGGTCAGCAACGTGGCGTGTCGCGGACATCGAGGGGCCTTGGCAGACGCGCGGGGGAGAGCCGAGGTGGTCGAGGGCGTCGGGCAGCGGGTGCTACAATGCCCTGGTGCACTGTAGTGCCCTCGAGAGTGTGCCAATGGCTGGCATGGCCATTTTTTGGTGTCCTGGGTGTAGCCTCTAGTGTCTAGGTGCTCTGGGAGGTAGTAAAGAATGGGGTGGCAGCATTGGATGCTCATAGATGCCTTTGGAGAAGTGGTGAGGTAGAGAGGGAGGAGAAACAGTGTTGTCCAGCGGTGAAAATTAGGGTTTTCACCCCTCAATCATTGAGTTGTTGAGGAATGGGAGATACTGGAGATAGGTGAGAGTTAGGAGAACCCTGGTAAAAAGTTGAGCTCAAAGAGAATAGTGGAAGGGGTCAAAATGGTCATTTTGGAAAAATGGCAGAAGGTGTTTGATGCTGGTTTGGGCAAGTAAAATATTCTCCTTGCCATGAGATTTAACAGGATCAAATGGTGGATCAAAATGGGGTTTACCACCAAGTTTGAGCTCATTTGAAGAAAGTTGACAATGCAATTTTGGCAAACCCTAGAAATCAATAGAAATGGGTTTTTCTAGATCTAGCTATGCTAATATATTCTCCTAGATGAACCACTTGGTGTAGTGTCATTACTTGGGGATTAGAGCATGTCCACAAAATTTGAGATCAAAAGGAGACAGTTGGTAATGTAGAGTTGCTCAAATTTGGATCTGGACAGGAATTGTTTTGGTGCACTTTTGTGAACCAAAAATATTTTGATTGGAATGAAACTTGGAAAAATCATCACATTAGGCATATGTGACTTTCTAGAATCTTCCTGGATTTATTTGACAATATTTCTTACAAAAATATTTCAAATACTTGAAATATGCAGAAATTGTTTTGGAGGGTTTTGTCCAATATTTTGGTCATGACCATGTGTTGAAACTCATATATATGGGCAATATATGTCCACTGAGTCTCCCTAAATTTTCTAAAATATTTTTGAAACACTAAAATAATTTTAACCTATTAAAGACCATTTCTGGCCTGAAGAAAAAGCCTTTAAATAAAATAGCAAAATAACTTTTAAAATAATATTTTTGTGCTTTTAGGGAGTCCTATATCTAATAGGATTCAAATATAATTTTTGAAAGATTTTTCACATCCCAAATTACGTACTTGTAGTTCAAGCCTTAACTCAGGGGGTTTTGGAAAACCTAATTTAGAAAATACTTTTTGGCCAAATTATTTTTGTAAGAAAATACTTTTATGTCCTATACACATGGCATGGTCATTGGGCAAAGTTTTAGATCAAGGGGAAGAAGTATAAGAGTTGGAGGATTTATTTGATTTTTAGAGCACTTGTAAACAGCAAACAAAAATCCAAATCAAAGCAGAGACCAAATCAACACAAAAGTTTTTGTTGGACCCAATTTTTATGCTTAATTAATCCTAAAGGTTGTGTCATGAAAATCAGGATGTGACACGTCTTCAGCCTTTTGATGAGGACTGGGAGCATGAGTGGGGCTTGGCGGCTGGAAAATGTCGACCCGCTCATCTGGCATGACCTGCTCTTCAACAACAGTCATTTCTTCATCCACACGCGGCTTGTCAGTTATAACCGGCTCCTGAGCCTACTCCGGGTTATCCACGGTTGCTTGAGTAACCGGAATTTCTGGGTTACCTTGTTACAGATCTTGAGCTTCGGTGGCAGTAGGGGCAGCAGATGACTCGCCAGTTTTCCTCTTCTTGGCCTGGGCACTGAAATCACAAGAGCATATTCAAATATACAAAATAATAGTCATAAGTGAAGCATGACTCATTTGAAACACTTACACTTGGTTAATGATGAAGGGTGGCAGCTTTGAAGCAGTTGAGTCTCCAGATGATGGTGGCGACTCCTGGTAATTCGAATTAGATGGGTTAAGAGGTTGCCTAATAAGGCCGGCTCATGGAAGAGATGAGGTTGGACTATGAGGCACCTCAGTACGATGCTTGCGGGCGGCTGGTGCATTCGATAAGCCGGCCACAAGCTCTCCAGAACCGCTTCGAGTCTGGCATTTTGACGCGCCAACATGCTGCAACTTCTTCAAAATAAATTTTGGATCCAAATGAGCGTCCGGGTGAGAGAATTTTACTTTCCGAACAGCTCGTCTTATATTTTTTGGGAACAAGGTTTCTGAGCCAGAAGAGATAGAAATTACCTCAGCATCGCCAGCTCGACTCGCTTTAGTGTCATCCTGAGAATAATAGGCGTCACCAAGTTCAATAAAAAGATGGCCGAGGGAGTCAAGTTCTACCTCCGACTCATCATCAGCTGCCGGCGACTCGTCTCCAGCTACCGGCTCATTTGCAACAGCCGGCTTATTTCTTCTTGGAGCCGGAGCAGCTTTAGACTTGTGTGCTTGTGTCTTCTTTTTCTTCCTGTTCCAGAATGGAGAATTAGCCTGCACAATTTTAGCAAGTTCAACAAGTGAGTTCAAGTTAAGTAAGGATTGATGAGCTGGACAAATGATTATAAATATACTTACTGGAGGAGCTGGATTAAGAACACAGGACGGATTCAGCCCCATCTTGTTGCAGGCTTCTTTAGTCTCCCCTAGCAGTCTCTTCACGGTCTTGTTTATTTCATCAGCTGACAAGTCAGTGTTACTGAAGCGTTGCACATCATTCAAGCCGCTAGTATAATTGCACATTAAACCGCCCCGGTGACTTAATGGAAGAATTCTCCAGCTGACCCAACATCAGGTTAAATCAATTCCAGTGAGGCCATTGGCTAGCAAGGATCTCAGCCTAGAATATATGTGGGCGAATTGAGCATGTTCTTCTGGAGAAGCCCAGCCGGGGTACTGAATAGTGTTATCAAGGCGATCAGGTCTTTAACCCGACAAAGGGTTTTCATCGGCAGGAGCAGTGTTCCTACAGTAGAACCAGGTTTTGTTCCATCCTTCAGGGTGACTCGGTAGGGTAGCTTGAGGGAAAGGAATGTTTTTTCACCTCTGAATTGAAACCCCACTGAGCTCTATGATGGGACCATCCGCACATTCAGTCTGACGGTTGATATAGAAAAATTCCCTGAAGATAGGGACAGTGGCTTCTGTTTGCAGATACACTTCACAAAAGACTTGAAGCTGGCACAGATTGGCCAAGATCTTGAGGGCGAAGGTTGTAAAAATTAAGGATGTCTCAAAAGAACTTTGACCCGGGCGGAGAGAAGCCCCTATGAAGGTGATTCGTAAACACGACAACTTCTTCCGGGCTGGGTTGAGGGGTGACCTCTATACCGGTGCACGCCAACCAATTACTTCTTGGGCTGGCAGTAGACCTTGACCCACAAGCTCATCTAACACAAGTTGGGAAACTTGGGACCTTATCCAATTGCAAGTTGTGGTTCTTGACATGATGAGTCGCCTAAAGAATAAGAACTGTGAACGAAACCAGCGGGTCATTACTCACGGCAAATCGCCAATGGGTTTTTTATGACAAGATTAGCGGCATAGAAAAATGACTATGACCACGGGGCGAGTTAACATGCTTATTTCAATTATCAATGAGTCGCCAAAGTAGCAAGCCGGTCTAATGGTGGAATAACTGACTTCTACAACAGGCGAGTTATGATATGCAATGATGAGCAGGCAAGACATGAGGCGGCTTATCCTAAATTGAATATTCTGATATTCAGCTAAGTGTTGGACAAACAAGTTTCTATTGGGAGCATCTGCAGTTACGGATCTACAAAATGGTTCAAAAAGGAAAAAATGTGCTAAACCTAAGATGAGCAGTGGAAGCAACAACTAATCTACTAGCGAAATCTAGCAAAGATTTAAAGTTCATAGATGCAAAAATGGTGTCATGATTAACACCACCGCATTCCTATAAGGAGTCCAGTGGGGTCTAGATCTAAATAGCGATGGTGATATAAAGTCAATAAACACAGATGAACTACCGACGAACTATGAAGGGGATAATGCAGATCTAAAAGAAGAAGTATTGACATACATGGATGCGGCACAAGGCGGCGAAGAAGTTCAGACGAGCCCCGGCGATGACTCGAGAAGCTCCGTAGTTGCAGACGAGGAGGTCGACGAGCTCGAGGAAGCACAGCTGCGGTGCAGTCAAGGATGAGCTCAAGTGCGAGGAAGAAGAAGAAGCAGGGCGGATGAGATGGTAAAAGTGAAAAAAGAGCCCGCTCGGGCATATTTATAATGAAAATAAGGAGGAGAAGAGGCAGGCGCGAAAATCAAGGACGGGCAGTAACTTTTTGAGTAAGGAACGCCTCGGTTTTTGGGATAGACAGATATGCACAAAGACCCGTTGTGATGTCATGATGGAATCCCTAGATTTGCGGAAGATGACATCATGAATTACAAACATGGAAAAATAACAAGTGTGAAAATGTCATGAGCCGGATATATGAGTTAGTCATGATGCAATATTCAAAGGAAGATGGCTCGGAAGTATTGGAGATTGACATCAATAAATTCAAATCAATCTGGGGGCTACTATTGGGGACTAACCCCACGATATGACCCGCCCGTTTAGGGCCGGGTCATTCTATGGCGACTTGAAGAGGAGGTGCAACAAGTGGGCTCTGGTTATCCAAAAGACCAAGGTCCAGAGGATAAGCCGCCAGGCAGGCCGGCTCATGGCCCAAGGCCTGGGGTGCCTTTACCATCAAGACGCCTAAGGGGTTTTCTTACTTACAAGTAGAACCCACCATCGCTCTCTTCAAGGAGTTCTTCTACTTGAATCGCCAAACTGAGTGCGCCAGTGGTCCATTTCAAGAACTAGGTGGGATCTCAATTTAGAGACGCTGAGACAGTTGCTTTCCTACCGCTGTTTTGTTGAGCCATCCCAAGGGAAGGGTTAAAACCTGGTTCTATTGCAAAAATATTGCCCCGGCCAATGAGAATCCGCTGTCGGGTTATCGGGTTGATCGTCTTCCCATCGACTTTAACCCGCCAAGCAAACTCCTTCCAACTGAACACACTGAGGCTCTCCCATACTACCCCAAGATAAAAGCTTTGCTAGCCAATGGGTTGACAGGGATCGATTTATCCTGTTGCTGGGTCTCATGGAAGATCCTTCCCCTAAGTCGCCGGCCCAGTTTAATGTGTGACTACTAGGGCGAGTCAGATGATCCTCAACGATATAGTTCTGACAACTTTACTGCTGAAGAGGTCTTCCAAGCTATGAATTCCTAGCTTGGGGAGACACAAGAAAATTGCAACAAGATAGGATTGCCTCCATTCTTCAAGGCTAACCCGCCCCCAGCTGTAAGTCTTATTTTATGTCCGGCTTAAAAATACCTTTGATTCTGTTCGGCGACTTAATTGTCAATCTATGCTTATTATATAGCCCGATCATGCCTTTTGGAAAACGAAATCGAAAGTGTTGTGGCTAAGGCCAGATCCGGCCCAAAGCAAAAAAAGAACAAGGCTGCTGCCATAGCTGAGCCGGCTATCGTGGGCGAGTCAGCTGACGCTGATAACCCGTCTGAGGTAGAACTTGATTCTCTTGGCTGACTTTTTGTTGAACTAGCTGACTCTTCTTGTTCTCAGGATGAAGTTGCCAATAGCCGGGCTGATGATTCTGAGGTAATTCCTATTTCTTTCGGCTCAGACTCCGCACCTTCAGAAAGGATACGGCGGGTTTTCCGGAAAGTAAAGTTTTCTCACCCGAATGCTCACTTAGATCCCCAATTTATTTTGAAGAAAACTCAGCATGATCTAAGGCGCCAGACTCGAAGTGGCGGCTTAGGCGATTTACTAGCCGGGTTAAGTAATGAACCCTCTGCTCGTAAGCGGCCAGCTGAGGTGCCACATAGTCCAACCTTTTCCTTACCCAAAGCTGGTCTTATAAGATATCCTCTTAACCCTTCTGACTCTGATTACCAGGAGTCGCCACCTTTTTCAGTCGGCTCATCTCAAACACAGCTGCCTGCTTTCTTCGTCAACCGAGGGTAAGTCTTTACTTTTGCTTATAATTATATAACTTTTCTAATATATATGGTCTAATACTCCTTTATGATTTCAGGGTCAAGGCTAAAGAGAAGAAGAGAAAGACCAGCAATTCTTCCAAAGCTCCTGAAAATCCTGAGTCAGAAGACCAGGTATTAATAACCTCTGAGGTCCATACTGATGACACTGAAGAACATCACAACGACCAGAATGACCCACCTCCACAGGTTGAGGCAACGGTTCCTGAGGCCATGGAGACTTATACCAACCCGGCGAGTAACCCTGACCCGCTAAGTCCTAAACCTTCTTCTCCTGCCAAACCGACTGACAAGAGTCCTATTGATGATATTACTATCACCGGGTCGGTTTTTAAAGCGCCCGAAGTTTCCAAAGTGTTAACCAAGCACTCCACTAAGGAAGAGACACCCTTATTAGAAAAGGGCAAGGCCAAACTGGATCTGGAAAGCTATGCAACATTCAGTGCAGGCGAGTTGCACACAGGCTATCTAAGCGGCCTTCATACAAGCCGCGATATGGAGGTCGGCTTAGTCAATTTGATGAAGCAAAAGTACAAGGTATAAATGCATTTAACCCCTCTTATTCTTGCTTATATATGTCCATATAGCCCCCAAGTCTTAAGTATAGGAATAACATTGAGTATGCTTGAGACTTGTGAAAATTTTCAAAGTGTAGCCCCCAAGGGCTGGCTTATCTTTCAAAGATGAGCCGGGTCTTCTAAAATGACAAACTTTGACAAATCACTTGTAGCCCCCAAGGGCCGGCTTATCTTACAAAGATGATCCGAGTCTTCTATGTCATCGAGTTAAAAAACTTCATCATACATTAGCCCCCAAGTGCCAAGGATATTGCTTGCAATGTGCTTGGGACTTAAATACCATTGTGGAATATGAACTCAATCACCTTAGCACTTATTTGAACACTATTATTGTTTGTAACCCTTGGCAGGAAGCTGTAAGTTTGGGCGAGTCAAACATTGCTGATTTAAAGAAAAGCTTAGAGACGCAACAAAGTGAACGTGCAAGGGCCGAATTAAGCCTAAAATCATCCTTGGCAAATATTGAGAAAATCAAAGCCAACTTTGATGTAGAAAGAGCCGCCTGGGAAACTGAGAAGGCCACGCTCCTGAAGAGAGCGGAAGATGCTGAAGCCCAGCTTAAACCTGTGACTGAAGAGTTGTCTGTCTTAAAACAGCATATTTCTCAAATGGTTGTTACCATCTTCGGTAAGCAAAAATTGTACTTGACTGCATTGACTCGCCTGGCAACCTTTAATATGATATTTAACTAGCCGGGCGACTCATGTTCAAAATGTTTAACAGGTGCCAGAAGTGTTAGCCTGGGACAAAACACAGTAATAAAGCTAAAAGCCGTGTACGCCTTGACAGAGCAATTATATGCTGGCACCCTTCGGACACTCGTGGCCATCTCAAATGGAAAGAAACCACCTACACTTATAAAAACTATGTTGAAACATTTTTCCACAGTGCCAGCACAAGTTGCAGAGCTAAAACTATCAGCTGCCCGCTCGGGCGCCATCATTGCATTAAGCCGGGCCAAGGCATACCAGTCAGAGCTGGATCCAACAGAAATGGCTGGCGGATGCCCAGAGTTTAATGATGACGGGTCTGTTTGTGAAAAAGCTGATTTCACCAGATGCATCAAAGAGATGTGGCCCTTGGCGTGTCAACTTGCACGGGAGCTGGACTTGTCAAAGTACCAGCCGGCTTACGACAGCAACAATGCATGCATTAAAGCGTCGTCCCATGCCATTGTAGATCTGACTCCGCCAAGGCGTAAGCACACTTTTGCTCCTGATATTGACCCCTCTCCTGTCATGAATGATGAAGCCGTCTTTGAAGCCTTAACTAGTATCGACTGGACGTCGGGTAATCTTCAGATTTCGAGCGAAGATTCGGCACAGGATGACCCGGGAACCTCCAGCACAAGGCGCCAAGATGATGTGAACCCGGCGGGATCTAACCCGGATGGTGCAGAGGCAGGCTCAAAGGAGTGATTTAACTCTGAAAAAACTTAGTAGCAAAACTTTGTGGGCTCAGCTATAGCCTTGTAATAGTGTAGTTTAAAACTTTTATCTGTCCTGTCATGCCTTCGTGCATGCTTTTACCAACTTGTGCTTGGGCAGCTGAACCTCTTTGTATGCTTGATGAAGTTGTGGAAGGTTTCAACTTTCTTGTCAATATCTCTGCTTTTACTTGAGTTGTGACATATAAGATGAAAAAGATCCATCAATGCTTATATTGGCGACTTATAGTCAAAATCCAGGGCGAGTGAATAACCCAATGACTCATGGTCAGATCCAACCTTTGAAAAGAGTACTTTGATGGCTTATAGCCATACTAAGCTCAATGTGGTATAACCCGGATCCGTATAACCCAGATATGCATAACCTGAACCTGTATAACCTGGATCTGTACTCCTCTGTCGGCGTTCTGGGAAAGGGGGTACCCAGGCTTGCCTGCCTGCGGCCCACGGCGTGGCTCCATCGACGGCCTGGTACGGCCCAGCTTCAGCAACAACTCAAGAACCTCGCGAGGGGCCAAGCCTCGTGAGGCGGACGACACCAAGACCTCCACGGGGAGCGGCCTCCTCAGGCTGGCTCCCGAGGAGCGGAGATCTCTATGCAAGCCTCACCTCATGAGGTCCGGGTGACGTGAGCCATGACGACCAAGGCCAAGCGGGCGCCAGCGGGCGCAGAGTACCAGTTTCCTCTTTGGTGCTAAAGAGGCAAGCGCAGGCGCAGAGACCCGAGGAATCAGCCAAAGGTTTTGATTCCCGTGCAACAAGGCCAAGACCGCCAGGACAGCAGGACGGAGGTCATCACCGAGCCCACCACGGCGTCACGACCAGAGGCTTTTGCAGGCGAAGACTACTTTTGTCAGGATAGCATGTACTAGTTGTCTCCCTTTGAATTTGGCCATTGTGGGATACCTTCCCGCCTTTCATTTGGGAAGAGGACCAAGGCCACTAAAAATAGGACTTAGCCACCACCGTAGAGAGGGATCAGAAGGGAGTTCAGATCGGACCCCCGAACGGATCATTCAGATCACCCTCACTCCACCAGCTCACTCAAGCTTAAGAACACCTCTCCTCCTGAGGCTATTCGCCACTGTACTAGTTCATCCTCAGCCCCTCGAGGCCAATCCACCACAAAGCAGGAGTAGGGTTTTACACCGCAAGGTGGCCCGAACCTGGGTAAACTGCTGTGTCTCTTTTCCTTACAGTTCGTCGAGCTAGGCTGTGAGATTAGCGAGTAGGCAGACTGGGGAGGATGGGAGGATGAGTTCTTCGCACGCAGCCCAGAGTTCGAACCTCTCAAGGGTTTGCGGAACCTGAAATCCATCATTTGGCGCGCCAGGTAGGGGTGCGTCGGAGCCTCTCTTCCGCCGGTCGATCCACCGCCGCTCCACCGCTTCCATGGCTGACGCTCGTCGAGCTCGTGCTGAGCGCCGGGCCGCCCTCGCCGCCCATGTCGCTCAGACAGCGCCTGCTGGTGACGGCTACCCTCGCCGTCCCCCGTCTCTAGTGGCGAACACCGCCACCGGCCCTGCGGGGCATGAGCAGCAAGCTTTGTTGCTGCACCCTTCTGTGCGGCGGGATGGGCACACCGCTACCCCGTCGCTGACTCCGGCTAGCTCGTCGTCTCATGCTCGTCGCGGGCCGGCGAACGTGCAGGCTGCGTTGCTCATGGCGCGCGAGCTCCTGCACTACCGCCCCGTCGACGACCTCTACGAAGACTGGCTACACCGCATCGCCGAGCTTGTCAGCGCCGCCGGGGACTCTCCTGCACCGTCTCGCTCGCTGCCTCACCCGCCGCCTGTCGCGGGTGACGTGGCCCAAGAAGCACCTCCTCCACCTCCCCGTCAAGACGTCGCCCTCGGGCCAAGGCACGAAGCCCCGCGACGTGACCCGCCGCGCAGGGCGCCGGCGCATGAAGAAGAAAGCTGCCAGGTGGTGCAGCGGCCGCAAGAAGATGCTCGTGCACTCCCAGCACCGCCACGTCAAGACCGCGCGCCGCCTGCAGCGGTGGCGCGCGAGCGCCAAGACGAGGCTCCACCTCCACGACGGGCTCCCGTGACCACAGCGGGTTGCCGCGCATTCACTCTGGAGCTACGCAGCGTCGTATGGCTGGGGAAGTTCAAGCCCGACCTGCCTCCGCGCTACGACGGCACCCCCGACCCTGCCGAGTTCCTGCAGCTCTACGAGCTGAGCATCGAGGCAGCCAAAGGCGATGAGAAGGTTATGGCGAACTGGTTTCCCATGGCCCTCAATGATGGTCCGCACTCGTGGCTCCTGAACCTACCCGCGGGATCGATCTCCTCCTGGGACGAAATGCGAGAGCGTTTCGTCGCCAACTTCTAGGGCACTCGCGACCGTCCACCAGCTGCGGGTGACCTACGGCGCATCAAGCAGTAGCCAGGAGAGACCTTGCAGAAGTACATCCAGCGTTTCAACAGTGTCTGCCTCAAGATCCCCAAGGTGTCGGATGAGGCCATCATCTCGGCGTTCACTGATGGCGTCCGCGACGTCAAGATGAAGGAGGAGCTCGCCATACATGAGGACCTGTGCACGTCTCTGGAGATGTTCAACATGGCAACCAAGTGTGCGAGAGCTGAGGAAGGTCACCTCTCTCTCCTCGAGCTCCCAGGGGCTGACCCAGAAGACAAGAAGGACAAAGCCAAGGACGTGAAGCGCAAGGGACCGGCCGTGCTTGCGGCCAAACCAGAGATGAAGCGCGGCTGCGACCACCCAGAGTCATCCAAGGGCAGCCGCCCGTTCTGCGTCTTCCACAACGTGCACAGCCACAACACCAACGACTGCCAAGAGCTCAGGGCCATCCGCGACGGGCGCCTTGGTCGACGCCCCAAGCGCAGCGACCGAGGCTACGGCCGCGGAGGAGGCCGAGGTGGAGGACGCTGGGACGGCCGCGACCCCCGCCAAGAATGGCGCGATCAGCCTCGTGAGGACCGCTGGCAGGGCCAGCCTCACGAGGGCCCCTGGAAAGACCAGCCTCGTGAGGACCGTCCTCAGGGCAACGTTGGCCTTCCTCTGCTGCCGCCACCACCATGAAGGAATGACGACCACCACCAGGACGAGGGGGCTGGGGGCTTCCAGGAGCCTCGTGCCATCGCCTGCATCCTGGGCGGCGCTCAAGCCCCTGCCTCTCATCGCATCTTCAAGCAGTTTGCCCGTGAGGTGAACGCGGCCCTCCCGAAGCTCAAGGCAACATGTCCGCTCAGGTGGTCCAAGTGCACCATCACCTTCAGCCCATCCGATCAGCTCAAGTGTGCGGCAACTGTCGGCGCTCTCCCGATGCTCTGCTCGCCTACCATCAGCAATGTGCTCGTCACCAAGACTCTCATCGATGGTGGTGCGGGGCTCAATGTTCTCTCCATCGAGACATTCGACTGACTCCAGGTGCCCTACGACCAGCTATAGCCTACCAAGCCTTTCTCAGGTGTGACCGACGGCTCCACCACCCCGATAGGGCAGATCCACCTCCCTGTCACCTTCGGCAAGCGCGACAACTACCACACTGAGCTCATCGACTTTGACGTCGCCCACATTCGCCTTCCATACAACGCCATCCTTGGGTATCCGGCCCTGGCCAAGTTCATGGCGGTGACTCATCATGGTTACAATGTCCTCAAGATGCCAGGGAGCTGCGGCGTCATCACGGTCGCCTGCGAGGAGAAGGAGGCGGTGTGCTCTCTCGAGCGCGCCTACTAGGCTGCTGCGGTCGAGAACCCAAACGATGAAGGCGTCGTCTACCCTCCTGAGGCTATCCCCAAGAAGAAGAAGCAGCTGCTCCGCCAATGACCTCAGGAGAGCGGGGTGTCCAGCGGCACCACCTCAGGCCCTGCGCCCACTGACGGGGCGCCTCCCACTCTCGCATAGGAAGGCGCGCATGGTGCCCCTCTCAGGCTGGGCTCGGGGGCTCTCCTCTGGAGGGCCTCTGACCTGGCCAACGTCACGAGGGAGGCGCTCGGGCACCATCTAGACGCTTGCTTCGGCGCGCGCTTCCGCCAGGAGGGTACAAGGCGCAAGGTGCCAGATGCTCAGGAGTTCGTCACCAAGGCAATCAAGGAGCTTTAGGAGGCAAGAGCTATGCGAGGCGACCATCGCCCACCGCCCGGCGCGGCTCCTTGTCCCGGCGAGGACAGCGAGCTGCGCGTCTGCATCAACATCCCAGGGCTCAACGGGGCCGCATCTCAGGAGCGCTTCTGGCCGTCCCGCGCTGGCCGGTGCGAGGGCCCCCCTCACAGCTATGTTCGCATGCCTTTGGGCTTGTCGAGTGCAGCTGCTGCACTCCAGCGCCACATGCGGGGCGTCCTGGCAGCTCATGAGGCCAGAAGCCAGGCGATCCTGTCAGAGGAGGAGATGGATCCTCGCGAGCCCCCCGGGCCCCCAGAGCCTCCCGAGGTTCAGGGCCTGGGCGGCTTATGAGGAGCGACTTCTACGGCACGCGTCTTCAGCTACTCCAACATCTCTTCAGCAACGGTGCCAGGTGACATTTTCTGGTTTGTTCAGTTGGGGGCGCCCCTCGGGCTGCATTATCCCCAAGCCGCGTGGGTCCGTCCCTGCGGCATGTATCGTTTTGCATCTATTAGAACTAGCTCTACCTTATCTATGGGTTGATTTATGTCATCACCTGCTTGCCTGGCGTTCTATCGCCTCCGCGGCCTCCCGCATTGCTGACCAGCCTCTTGCTCATTCCGCAACAGGGGCTACACATGCTGGCACGGCGCTTGTGCTCGGGTCCGTCCCTGCAACGCTGACAAATCTAAGAGATCGATCTCTGGCTCGCGGCCTGCCCCGCGCACATTACCTCACCAGATCCTCAGTGCCTTCATCTTCTTGCAGAAAGATCAGCGGCAGGACAGCAAGCGCGATTATGAGTTATACTCTCCTCTCGGACTAACCCGCAGGAATCCATGGAGTTTAGCCATGGGTGGCCCCGCTGGCCGTCCCTTTTTCACGTAATTCGCTTGCACGTTAAAGGCAGGCTCCTGAGCATCGCGCCTCAGGAGCTCTTACTGACTCTCCAGCCCTCACCCCTGGCCTTGACCACGGCATCGCGACCTGGCATACCAGCGGTGGCTGAGCCTCGCTCGAGGGTCGGGACCCGAGGATGTAGAGCACCTAGATGAGCGGGGAGAAGGGGAGGTCGGTGTGAGCCCTACCTGGAAGCATCACTGCCAAGGCACAATCAGGCGCTGCGCAAAGGAATCACTTCAGGCCTACTAAGATAAGTCACCCATGCATATCAGAGTGAACCTCATCGTCCGGTATTTTGATTCTCCCAATCTCGCTTCGGCAATGCCGCTTCCCTTTTCGACCTCCAGGGAGCTGCTTCCACGCCAAAGGGGACCTCTTGAGCATCGCGCCTTAGGAGCTCTTACCGGACCTCGGGCCGCTCACCTCCTGGCCTTGACCACGGAATCGCGACCTGGCATACCAGCGACGGCTGAAGCCTACCTGGGGACTGGGACCTGCCGGCGTAGAGCACTAAGCTACCGCGAGAACGAAAAGGGGGAACCATGCCGAAGCAAGATGCGTGGCTGCAACATCATACTAGGAATAATAAACATTGGAGCAAAAGCATTACAGTTTTTTACATACCCCCACGGGGTTTGTCACAATTCCGCGCAAGGAAACAAAAGAAGGAAACGTCAAGGGACCCCGGCTGCTGGGCATCACCGACGACGCCGAGCGGACGCCACTGCCGCGCTCCGGGCACGGCGAGAGCTCGGCGGCACGTAGCTGTCGTCACTGGACTCCGGAGAATCGCTGGGCTCGGGAGAGTCACTGGATTCCCAGGAGTCGTTGCTGCTGCTGGAGGAGCTGCCGGCGAGGCCGGAGGCGGGCTCGACGTCCGCGGCCGCGCCACACGGACTGCTTCCCTCGGGGCAGCACTCCAGACGCCGGCCCTCCTCATCGAAGACCTTGAAGAAAAACATAGAGGCACCATCGTACTCAAAGTGGATGGCAAGGGCCCCCTCTGGACGGCAGGCGCGGGCGACCTCGCCCCATCCTCGGGTCATGAAGATGTCGCCCGGGGGCACGACCTCGACCTCCGCCCCCGAGGCTAGGCCGCAGCACCCGGCGTGCTGCAGCCACAGCTCAAGTGGCCCCCTCGGCAGCATCTCCTCAGCGAAGAACCTCGGGAGCCGAATCCACGTGCGCGGCGGCATTGCCGCCCACACCACGAACTCGCGCGAGGTTCCCTCGCCATGGGTTCGTCGGCCTGCTGGCCGTGCGGCCTCGGCCAGTCCGCCGAGACCCCGGTCCACGCGGCGCTGGGCATTACCGCCCTGTCCAGAGCCCTACGCGCGGGCGTACAGAGGAAGCGGGAAGCCAGGCGGAGGCCACTCGTACCAAGGCCGCATCACCTCTTGCCTTTCGCCGGCGTCGTGAGGACGGCCGAGCCTCTTCTTCGACGGAAGTGGCCCCGGCTCCTCCCGAGGGGTTTTTCCCTTCTCCACTGCAGAGCATCTTCTGATCGGCGCCATGGATGCTGCTGTAAGATGGCGAGACAAATAAGAAGAAGGAGCGGGCAGCGAGAAGATGGAGATGAGTGAGGGGGGCTCTGCCCCTCCCCTCATTTATTGCCGGAGGGAGGCCAACCGCCGGCCTCCACGATCCCACGCAATGATGGTTCTTCTCTGCATGCAGCGAAGTCTTGTCAAGTCGAACGGTTGCCGAGGCAGCGTGGGGAAGCAGAGACGCCCACGTCCCATCAATCGCCACGCGTCGACCAAGGCAGGCAGGTGGTTAGGGCCCGCGGCGCTCTGCACTTGCCCCTTGGCTTCGCCTTGAAGCCAAGTTCGAGCGTGCCTTGGGCCCGGGGGCTACTGTCGGCGTTCTGGGCCCAAACTTGCCTGCCTGCAGCCCACGGCGTGGCTCCATCGACGGCCTGGTACGGCCCAGCTTCAGCAACAACAACTAAAGACCCTCGCGAGGGGCCAAGCCTCGCGAGGCGGACGACACCAAGACCTCCACGAGGAGCGGCCTCCTCAGGCCGGCTCCCGAGGAGCGGAGATCTTTATGCAAGCCTCACCTCATGAGGTCCGGGTGACGTGAGCCATCATGACCAAGGCCAGGCAAGCGCCAGCGAGCACAGAGTACCAGTTTCCTCTTTGGTGCTAAAGAGGCAAGCGCAGGCGCGGAGACCCGAGGAATCAGCCAAAGGTTTCCATTCCCATGCAACAAGACCAAGACCGCCTGGACGGCAGGACGGAGGTCATCACCGAGCCCACCACGGCGTCACGACCAGAGGCTTTTGCAGGCAAAGACTACTTTTGTCAGGATAGCATGTACTAGTTGTCTCCCTTCGAATTTGGCCGTTGTGGGATCCCTTCCCGTCTTTCATTTGGGAAGAGGACCAAGGCCACTATAAATAGGACTTAGCCACCACTGTAGAGAGGGATCGGAAGGGAGTTCAGATCGAACCCCCGGATGGATCATTCAGATCACCTTCACTCCACCAACTCACTCGAGCTCAAGAACACCACTCCTCCTGAGGCTGTTCACCACTGTACTAGTTCATCCTCAGCCCCTTGAGGCCAATCCACCACAAAGCAGGAGTAGGGTTTTACACCGCAAGGTGGCCCGAACCTGGGTAAACTGTTGTGTCTCTTTTCCTTATAGTTCATTGAGCTAGGCTATGAGATTAGCGAGTAGGCAGACTGGGGAGGATGAGTTCTTCGCACGCACCCCAGAGTTCGAACCTCTCAAGGGTTTGCGAAACCCGAAATCGGACATCCTCGTCTGCACATAACCATGATGAAAGGATATAAAAAGTTTCTGCAAAAACAGAAATAGAGAATATAAACATGTATATCTCAAATATTTGTTAAGCCGGCTTGCAAAGCATGACCAAGAAAGATTGGTTTTGAAAAACTCAATTTTTTGCCTCAAAGAAGCTTGGCATGATAGTCTTTCATCCCGTAAGCCGGCTCTCACATGACATAAATCCGTTGTTTTTACCTTAACTAGTTCAGGGTCTTCCGAGAAGATTGACTGTTAAGAGTACAATGGGCCACATAGCGGAGTAGAAACAAGCAGACAGGTGAGTTTATCCTATCTCTCTGTAAGCCGGCCCTCACGTGACAAGAACCGTCGTTTTAACCTTGACAAGTTTAGGGTCATATAAAGATTGACTGTCAAGAGTACGGCGGGTCACCTGGCGGAGTAGCAAGTTGCAAACAGGTAGGTTTAACCCATATATGGCATATAAAGCCGGTCAAGAGGGTATGAAAGCTAAACTCAGTGAGTTGGAAGCCCCCAAGTGACCTTATGATCAGCTAATAAAGACTCATGCACAGAAAATATGAGATGAAAGGACAGAGGCCCCGAATTTTGGGGATGTCGACTTTATTATGATGATCATAAAAAGATATATACATTGACAGAAGTATGTACAATGACGAGAGCCAATGACTCAAGTGTAATAAGGCCGAAGATGAGCAATGTTCCAAGGCCTGCTGGTCTCCTCCTCAGATGTTCGTGAATCTTTGTTCTCACGTATGTCAATGAGTTAGTATGTCGAGGTTTTTGATGACCACAAAAGGTCCTTCCCAAGGAGGTGAAAGCTTATGCATCCCTGTCTGATCTTGAATCAAACGGAGCACTAAGTCGGCCTCCTGAAAGGTCCGGCTTCGAACCCTACGGATGTGATAGCGACGTAGGTCTTGCCGATAGATTGCTGAACGAGCCGCCGCAAGATCACGCCCCTCCTCAAGAGCATCCAAAGCATTCTAACGCGTCGTCTCATTGTCAGTCTCCACATAAGCCGCCACTCGGGGTGAGTCATCACGAATATCACTTGGGAGAACTGCTTCAGCACCATAAACCATGAAGAACGGTCTATAACCCGTTGATCTGTTGGGGGTGGTCCTGATGCTCCAAAGAACCGAAGGAAGCTCTTCCACCCAACAACCCGGCGTCCTCTTTAATGGAACCATGAGCCGGGGTTTGATTCCTCCCAAGATCTCCTGGTTAACATGTTCTGCCTGACCATTGGACTGAGGATGTGCAACTGATGAAACATCAAGCCTGATGTGCTCTCTTTGAAAAAAACTTTCATAGCACCTTTAGATAAATTCGTCCCATTATCAGTGATGATACTATGGGGATAACCAAAGCGGAAAACCAGCTTTTTGACAAACTGAACTGCAGTAGCCACCTCACAATTACTGGCCGGCACTACCTCAACCCACTTGGTAAACTTGTCAACCGCCACCAGAAGGTGGGTCTTCTAGTCCTTAGATCTCTTGAAACGTCCAACCATATCAAGCCCCTAGACTGCAAACGGCCAAGTTATTGGGATCATCCGCAATTCCTGAGCCGGCACATGAGCTTGTCTTGCAAATTTCTGACACCCATCACACTTAGTAGCAATATCCTCTGCGTCTGCATGCACCGTCAACCAGAAAAATCCATGAAGAAACGCCTTAGCCACCAACGATCGTGAGCCGGCATGATGACCACAGTCGCATGCATGTATTTCTTGCAAAATCTCGCGGCCTTCTTCAGGGGAGACACAACGTTGGAAAACACCAGTCACATTGCATCGATGTAACTCGCCATTAACAATAGTCATAGATTTAGAACGTCGTGTGATCTGACACGCTAAATTTTCATCCTCAGGTAACTCGCCACGAGTGAGATAAGCCAAATAAGGTAGTGTCCAGTCAGGAATAGCATGAAGAGCCGCCACCAACTGTCCTTCCGGGTCAGGAATAGCAAGATCTTCCTCAGATGGTAACTTAACCGAAGGATTGTGTAATACATCGAGGAACACATTCGGGGCACCGGCTTACGTTGAGACCCAAGTCGAGACAGTGCATCAGCCACCTCATTTTTTCTGTCGATCAATATGATCCACCTTATAACCCTTAAAGTGGCCAGCAATATTATCAACCACCTGACGATAAGCTGCCATGAGTGGGTCTTTAGAGTCCCACTTGCCTGAAACTTGCTGAGCCACGAGGTCTGAGTCGCCCAGACATCTGACCCGTCTTAAATTCATCTCCTTAGACATACGAAGCCCATGGAGGAAAGCTTCATACTCAGCTGCATTGTTAGTACAAGGAAACATTAACCTTAAAACATAACATAATTTATCACCTCGTGGGGAAGTCAAAATAACTCCAGCCCCCGAGCCTTCCAATTGCCTAGACCCATCAAAGTGGATTATCCAGTATGTGTTGTCAGGCTTCTCCTCAGGTGTTTGCAATTCTGTCCAATCATTTATGAACTTCACCAAAGCTCGAGACTTGATGGTTGTTCTTGGCATATATTTCAGATTATGAGGTCCAAGCTTGATTGCCCACTTAGCAACCCGGCCAGTGGCTTCACTCTTTTGAATAATGTCCCCTAAAGGAGCAGAGCTAACCACAGTAATAGGATGCCCAAGGAAATAGTGTTTCAATTTGCGACTCGCCATGAACATCCCAAACACCAGCTTCTGCCAATGTGGATATCTTTGCTTGGATTCAGTCAAGACCTCACTAACATAGTAAGCCGGCCGCTGGACAGGGTACTCTGTGCCCGCCTCCTTGCGCTCCACAACAACTGCTACGCTGACAACCTTATTGTTAGCCACCACGTACAGGAGCAAAGGCTCTTTGTCTATAGGAGCAGCCAAGATGGGCGGCTCAGCTAGCTGCTTTTTGAGCGCCTCAAATGCCTCATTAGCAGAATCACTCCAAACAAAATGATCCGTCTTCTTCATCATCTGATACAAAGGAATCGCCTTCTCCCCCAGGCGACTTATGAACCGGCTTAAGGCCGCAATGCGACCCGCTAAGTGCTGGACGTCATTGACACACGCCAGCTTAGCAAGTGAGGTGATGGCCTTTATTTTCTCCGGGTTAGCTTCAATGCCCCGTTCTGAAACCAGAAACCCTAGCAATTTACCTACAGGCACACCAAAGACACACTTGGCTGGGTTAAGCATCATCTTGTAGACCCGGAGATTGTCAAAAGTTTCCTTCAAATCAGCAAGTAGAGTCTCCTTCTTCCTAGATTTGACCACAATATCGTCCACATAAGCATGAACATTACACCCAATTTGATCATGAAAACAATTTTGAACACAACGCTGGTAAGTCATCTTGGCACTCTTGAGCCCAAAAGGCATGGAAACATAGCAGAAAGCCCCAAAAGGTGTGATGAAGGATGTCTTCTCTTGGTCTTTAACTGCCATCTTGATCTGATGATAACCAGAATAAGCATCCAGGAAGCATAAGCTCTCACAACCTGCCGTTGCATCAATAATCTGGTCGATACGAGGGAGAGCAAATGGATCAGCCGTACAAGCCTTGTTGAGATTTGTGTAATCAACACACATACACCATGTGCAATTTTTCTTAAGTACAAGCACAGGGTTAGCCAACTACTCAGGGTGAAAAACTTCCACGATAAACCCAACCGCTAAGAGCCAGGCTATCTCTTCTCCAATGGCCTTATGTCTTTCTTCGTTGAAACGACGAAGGAACTGTTTGACCAGCTTAAATTTTGGATCCACATTAATGTTGTGCTCAGCGAATTCTCTCGGTACACCCGGCATGTCAGAAGGTTTCCTTGCAAAGATGTCCCGATTCTCACGGATGAACTCGATGAGCGCGCTTTCCTATTTGGGATCCATATTAGCCCCCACAGTGAACTGCTAAGATGAGTCGCCAGGGACAAAATCCACTTGCTTGGTATCGTCGGCCGACTTGAACTTCAATAAAGGGTCATGTTCAGTGGTAGGCTTTTTCAGAGGGGTCATATCAGCCGGGTCAACATTGTCCTTACAAAACTTGAGATCCTCAGTATCACAAGCCAACTCCGCATAAGTTGCATCTCCTTCATCACACTCCAGGGTGACTTTCCGATCACCATGTACCATAATTGTCCCGTTTGGCCCTGGCATCTTAAGCTACAGATAAATATAACAAGGCCGAGCCACAAACCGAGCATAAGCCGGCCATCCAAACAGAGCATGATATGGACTCTTAATCTTGACCACCTCAAACCACAACGTCTCTGTTCTGTAATTATACTCGTCACCAAAAGCCACCTCTAGTGATATCTTTCCAACAGGGTAAGCCGACTTACCAGGCACCACGCCATGGAAAACTGTAGAAGATGGCTTGAGATTCTTGTCTGTCAGATTCATTCGGCGATAAGTATCATAATACAAGATGTTGATGCTGCTACCACAGTCCATAAGTACCTTAGTGAACTTATAGACACCTACCTGAGGGGCCACCACAAGGGCTAAGTGGACCGGGTTATCAACCCGTGGCGGGTTATCCGGCCTGATCCACGATATCGTGTGCTCAGACCATCTCAAATATTGCGGAACAGCCGGCTCTATTGCATGAACTGCTCGCTTATGAACCTTCTAGTCTCGTTTGCAAAGACTTGTAGTGAAAACATGGTATTGACCTCCATTAAGTTGTTTTCGATTACTCTGATATCCTGACTGATTATTTTGCTGCTGACTACCCTGACCAGACTTCTAATTATGACTACCATGGTTGCCTTGACCCTGATAACTAGAATTTGAGCTGCCACCACCAAAGCCAGACCCCTGAGAACCAGATCCTGACCCGCCAGGCGGCCCATTGCCGTTACCATGATGCTGGTTGAGGCTGTGATTTCTGAACTCCCTCATAATGTAACAATCCTTCCAGGCATGAGTAGACGGCTTGTTGGGAAAACTATGCTTTGGGCAAGGGTCATTAAGCATTGCCTCAAGATTTAAAGGCTTTGCTCCGCCAAAAGGCGGCTTACCATTACCATTACGGCGCTGGTTTTTATATCCAGTGTTGATCTTAGCCACTAGGTCTGACCCACCATCAGGGTGCCTCCGCTTACCACCATTACCCTAGTTGTTGCCATTGTTCCCTACTATATTCTGCTGCTGACCCTTACCGTTGTCGTTCTTCTTGCCTTTGTTAGATTTATCATCATCAGAACCAGGGTCCTGCGTGTTATCAGAGTCTGCATATTTAGTGAGATCCACCATGAGTTCTCCCATGTCCTGGCAAGTGCGCTTGAGCTGCCCAAGCTTCTGGTTAAGGGGGACGAAGTGAAAGTTCTTCTCTAATATCAGAACCACCTGACCCGCCGTAATACTGTCAGATGAGTGAATAATAGCGGAGACTCATCGGACCCAATGGTGGGCCGACTCATCCTCACGCTGCACGCAGTGATCCAGATCAACAATCGTCAGAGGCTGCTTGCATGTCCCTTGAAATTTTTTGAAGAAACGCGCCTTCAACTCTGCCCACGAACTGATAGAATTAGGAGGTAAGCCTTTTAACCATGTACGGGTTGGCCCTTCCAACATCATAGTAAAGTATTTGGCACAGACAACATCATTGACATCCAACATCTCCATGGCTAACTCATAACTCTCAATCCAACTCTCAGGAGGGGGATCAGCTATATAATTGGGCACCTTGTGAGGGCCCTTAAAATCTTTGGGCAGACGTTCGTTGTGCAAAGCCGGTACTAAACACGGCACTCCAACAGCCCTGGAAATTGCACCGGCTCCCACCGAAGCTGAAGGGGTCACTGGAGGCTGCTGATAAGCCCCCTGGTGAGCTGCCTGAGCATCAGTCCTCGGGTTAAGGGTCGGGTTATTGTTGCGGGGCGGGTTACATCGCCGCTCACAGCTAGAGACTGCAGGCGACTCAATACGCCAACTGTAACTACGGCTTGGGAGGGGAGTTGAATGCACCCGATCATGACTGTATGAGTAAGCCGCTTGCTGTGCAATGGCCGGCTGTAAGAGCTCAACTGCATTCTGAGTTTCAACCACGACTGGTGACTCGCAAGTAATTGGAATCACCGCCAGCCGGGTTGCTGCTGCTAACATGTTATCCATCGGGTTATAAAAAGCCCAGGTGGCGTCAGGACACATGGAGGCGGTGTCTGACTGGAGGGCGGGTTAGGCGCCCGCTCCTCCCTCCGTGCCTGCTTAGGCTAGCGAGGTTGAGCTGCCACCCGGTTCCCTGGCATATCTGGGTTTAACTGAGGATTCACACGTGCATCTGGAGTGCTTGGACCTGCCTCAGGAGTGTCAAACAAACACCTTGGGTCATATATCGATGGTAGGTGACTCTGGTATCTTCTCTGGAATACTGCATCAGACGCGTTCTGATCCAAACTTAAGCGCCAAGCCTCCACCTTGACACACTCTGCCTCTGCGTCAATCTGAGCCTTTAGCGCAGTTGTTTGGTTGTTTTCAGCCACGATATCCTCTTGGGCCTTGGTTATCTCCTCACGAATCTTTACAACCTCTGCATTGTGCTCTGCCTGATTTGCCGCAGTGACCTCTGTTGCCAACAAAGCTGTCAAGGTACCCATGAGATCCAGTAGTACTTGAGTCGGCAGCCTACCTGACTCGGATCCACCAACCCTTGCCGCGGGTAGGTCAGAGGCTGTTGCAGCCGCCGTCGAAGAATTGAGAGCCGGTCCTATGCCAACCATGAAGATAGCAGCCCTGCACGGCGGCTCATAAGGGTCCGGAATGTTGTTGCCATCAGAATAGCCCCCAAGCCCACCGTCTTGAAGCTGATAGATTGACTCTGTCTCCCCAGTTGAGGACTCATCACCTGAGTAGATGAGAGTCTCTCCCCCGGACGCAGAAGCTTCCGCAAGTTCCATCCCTTGCGTGAAGCCCATGAAAGCCTGCCTCCGCCTGGCTTGGACCCGGGCGGGTTGCGTGCACCGAGCCGACTCGACGACGTCGATGCAGATGTCCGGCTCAGGCTCTGATCCACCGATTTTGCCGATGAAGACGTGGATTCCGCTGAAAGGGACCCGGTACCCGTACTCGATTGAGTTGGCCTCAGGGCCCCAGCCAGCGTCGTCGATGTAGAGCTTGCCACGGTGACTTTTGGTCATCCTGCCAATGGTGTATCCCTCGATCCCTGGGAAAGAGCCCTTCAAGAACTCGAAACCACCGTGCGCTGGCCCCATGGTGGGCGCCAACGGTCGTGGGGTTAACACGGCAGATGCCCTAGCGAAAGGACGTAGGTGCGAGCCATCGCTACAGTGATTAGCTTGAAGGGGTTGAGCGGGACGAAAGACACAGATTAACCCAGGTTTGGCCCCTCACGATGGAGGTAAAATCCTACTCCTTCTCTCATTGATTATTGCTTGAGTATCGATTACAAGGGAGCGGATTCGTTTGACCTAGCTATCGATTGATTGTAACTTAAGTTCACCCACTGCAGGGACTGTCCTTTATATACACAGGTCGAGGCCCTAGGCTTACAAGAGTCCGGGCCGGGTTAAACATCGTAACCAATCCTAGCTCTAAGTCGCCTTGCCTTCTCTGGCAAGTCGCCATTGGGCGGCTTATACTTCCGGGTCATGCACCGTCTTCTGGCCTTGGGCCTCCATCCGGCCCGCCTCGTAAGTCGCCTCCCTGGCTCCGTATCTTGGTCTCTTGGGCCTTTCTAAGGCTTCATCATTTAAGTCACCAACAGCCTAACCCGCCCTTCTAAGGCGGGTTACATTGTGGGGTCATAACCCCAACACACTTAGTCTTGTTTTCAGGCATAGGATATTCAAAAGTAAGTCAGGTGTATATTAAAATTTCTATGTTTTTCCTTTGAAACAGACATGAAAGGAAAAAAAATACTTCAATTTTGTTTTGCTCCATTCCTTTCAACCAAATGCATGAATAATTGAATACTATTGCTATGTTTTTCCTTCACTTTTTCCTTTGAACCAAAATAGCCCTAAGGGATCGACATGAATGTGGAGTAATAAGTGATGCGACAAGTGTACAACTTCTTTGGCATAGCCGTGTCGACCTCAGCATCATTGGGTTGGTCGCTAAAGATGTTGCGGCGGAGGTGGCTGTCGAAGGTGTGGAAGAAGATCTGAGGCATCTGTAGACGTCGTCGAGGGTACCACTCTGTTGTGATGGATGATTCGGTCATTAGAGCAGCTCCAACGAGGTGCACGACACCGAGGCTGAAGCAGTACAAGACAGACATCGTTAATCTAAAGTGGGATTCTAATAGGATCTCCCATAGATGACGTAAAATACATTACCAAAAAGTGCTAGATGTAACATTTACATCACCAAAGAACACCTAACTCCAACAGATGATGTAAAAACTGTTGACTATGAACTTAACTATCGAAACTGAATTTTACTGTCAGAACTGAATGTTACCGTCGAAACTAAATTTTACTATTGAAACTGAATGCACTAGTAGCAGAGAAGCACTTCACAGGTAGTTTAGGCTACTCGAGCACTAGTAGCAGAGAAGCAGCGATCTAAATCAGCAGCCTCTTGACAGGGAACGCACTAGCAGATAGCAGCCAGAGCAGCAGCTCGAACAAGAGACAGAGCAGCAACTTGTGTAGCTGCAGCAGCCCGTGTACCAGCATCAGCAGCGCGAGCGAGAGCAAGAGCAGAGCAGCAGCATGAGCGAGAGGAAGAGTAGAGCAGCAGCATGAGCGAGAGCCGGAGCAGCAGTAGCAGCTCCGGTCAGTATGGACGCCAACGTTGAGGGAGCCTCGCACTGGGGGATAGTCGCTGTGGAGGATGTCGCCGGCGGTGCCGGCATCGAGGGAGTCTCACGATGGAGGAGCGGGATCAAGCATAGGCAGCACCTTGAGGTCGAGGTAAGGAGAAGATATGATGTGATGAGTGTACAACCTCTTTGGTGGCGCCCAGTAGGCCTCGGCTTCATCTGAGGAGTCGGTGAGGATGCTGCGGTTCCAGTGGGGCAATTTAAGGCGGCGCTATGGGGATGGAGCAGCCGTGATAAATGAGGCGTTCATCGGAGCAGCTCCCTGGAGGTGGAGGATAGGGTGGCTGAACCGGTGAGACGACAAGATCGACGACAGATCCTCATCTGGGCGGTGGATGAGGGACGTCTAGTTGTTGTGGTAGATGATGCCGTCGGGGAAGAGGCTACGGCTGGGCAGCGGTGGGGGTTGCAAACAGAGAAGGGTTGGGTTTCGCGGCTAGACCAAAGAGGTTATGGTGGCCTGGGTTTTCGAATGGCGAAAAGGAGGTGATGGGAGGGGGAACCATGACATAGGAACGCGCGATTGCTTGAATCTGCATTGGTATTTCCCTGAAGAGAAGAGGATGATGCAGCACAGCAAAGGTAAGTATTTCCCTCTGTTATGGAACCTATCAATCCAGTAGGAGAACCAAGCAACACTATGTAAACAGCACCTGCAGACAAATAACAAAAACTTGCAACCCAACGCGTAAGACAGGTTATCAATCCCTCCTCGGTATTGAGATAGATTGAATTGTATGAGATTTGATAAATAGATCTAACTAAAACACAAAATAAAATAAATAAATAAAAATTGCATCAAGGTATTTTTGGTTTAATATGATAGTAAAATAGACCCGGGGGTGTAGTTTTCACTAGAGGCTTCTCTCGAGAAAATAGCATACGGTGTGTAAACAAATTACTGTTGGGCAATTAATAGAAAAGCGAATAATCATGATGATATCCAAGGCAATGATCATGTATATAGGCATCACGTCCAAGATTGGTAGACTGAAACGATTCTGCATCTACTTCTATTACTCCACACATCGACCGCTATCCGGTATGCATCTAGTGTATTAAGTTCATGGAAAAACGGAGTAATGCAATAAGAACGATGACATGATGTAGACAAGATCTATTCATGTAGGAATAGACCCCATCTTTTTATCCTTAATAGCAACGATACATGCGTGTCATGTCTCTTTCTGTCACTGAGATTGAGCACCGCAAGATCGAACCCATCACAAAGCACCTCTTCCCATGGCAAGAAAAATCTATCTAGTTGGCGAAACCAAACCAAAATTTCGGAGAAGAAATACGAGGCTATAACAATCATGCATAAAAGATTTCATCAAAGACTCAAATAATATTCATGGATAGAACTGATCATAAACCCACAATTCATCGGATCCCAACAAACACACCGCAAAAAGTCATTACATCAAATAGATCTCCAAGAACATCGAGGAGAACATTGTATTGAAGATCAAAAAGAGAGAAGAAGCCATCTAGCTAGTAGCTACGGGTCCATAGGTCTGTGGTAAACTACTCACACATCGTCGGAGGGGCAACAAGGATGATGAAGAACCCCCTCCATGATCATTGCCCCCTCTGGCAGAGTGCCGGAAAAGGCCTCTAGATTGGATCTCGTGGTTCTGGAACTTGCGGCGGTGGAAACTGTATTTTCTCGACTCCCCTAGGGTTTTGGGGATTTTAGAGTATTTATAGAGGCAAAGGTCGGTGGAGAAGCTTCACGTGGGCTCCACTGCCCACCAGGGCGCGCTTGGGGCCTCTGGCGCGCCCTGGTGCCTAGTGGGCCCACGGGCCTCCTCCCGTGTACTTCTTTCGCTCCCTGGGTGTCTTCTGGGTAGAAAAAAATCTCCAAAGAATTTCGTTGCATTTGGACTTCGTTTGGTATTGATATTTTGCAAAGTAAAAAACAAGCAAAAAACAGCAACTGGCACTGGGCACTATGTCAATAGGTTAGTCCCAAAAACTGATATAAAGTTGCTAGTAAATGAATATAAAACATCCAAGATTGATAATATAACAGCATGGAACAATAAAAAATTATAGATACATTGGATACGTATCAACACGCTTGTCCGAAATGTAGGGTGTGTTACAAAAGTACACCCACTGATTTTAACTAGCGGCCCTTTCGGCTCAGGGTTAGAACGGGGATTTCACATGTCGGGATTTGGCAGCAGGAGGGAGTTTTCGAAGCACAAAGAGACAAAGAGATATCTTGAAATTTTGGGATAGCAAGGTGCGGGTTGAGAAGGAGGGAGTTTTCGGAGCAGAAAGAGACAAAGAGATATCTTGAAATTTTGGGATAACAAGGCACAGGTTGAAATTTTGGGACAAGCGTAACATGTACTATACCAAATCAATTCGCACTTCCCTCAATGAAAAAAAATATATTCGCACCACACAAGAGGGAGTCTTGTCCTGTTTTACTGTATGGATTATTACAAATGCCATTCAAAGCTTTGAATCCATGTTATGTCCAATTAAAAAAATTCGCTAGGTGTATAATGCATGTAACCTACTCAGATGAGCATTTTAGTGTGTTCCAAATGTATGTACTACCACTGCAATTCGAACTAAATTTGAATTTGTTTCTCTGTTTGAATAAGAATCTACAATCATGATTGTTGCCAAGTTAAACCATCATCTGTATATTATCTTCACAACACAGACATGATTACTGTCGAGTTAGATATGAACTATGTGTACTATATGAACTCGAATTCAAATTTTTGAATCCACTTGATGTTGATTCCAAATAATAGTACATTTAAAGCGCTAGCTAGATCTTCATAATCTAAACCATGTTTCATATATATAATGTGTTTGTCACACAATATATAGTGCCCCTCCCCCTACATTATGACAAGTATTTAGTTGTGAGCTGCAAAAGCCACCCATTATCACAAGTTCAAATAAATGTTATATATATTATATATAGTATAACATGTTCATAACCACACCATGCATATCACCATTATATTCATGCTTGCGTGGGTTTAAAACACTATGGTCTCTTATTCAAATATCTGAATCCCCTTTTATAATGAATTATGATCTCTGTTAGTATTTTACACCCACACAGTCCTCTTATCTTTGTAGCTATCACTAACTTTCTCTCGTGCATGCACATGCCTGCCTCGCCCTCATCCTCCCTCAGCATTCTCTCCATCATGCACATTCATTATTTTTCTTTAGGTCGTTCTCCCATGGTGTCTGTAGGTCTCCCTAGCTCCTTGTTTCCGGCACACACCGATTGATATACCTCTCTAGCCTGGTCTACCTACCACAAACACGCGCTTTCACTCTTCTCTTCTCACCGTCCATGCCTCCCTATGTCTAATACGGTCCCACATACATGCACACTCTCGCCCCTCTTTTCATCCATCTCACACTCGCACACTCCGCCACCTCTCGATATAGTAGGCCTCTCGCACCACCTCCTAGTCGCGTCCCTCTCTCTCTCTCTCTATCCATCTCTCCGGGCCTTATTTGCCCCTAACACATGCATGTATATCGATCGATCTCCCTACATATAGCTAGGTCGACTATAAATCTTTTTCCCCACGCACCGATCGATGTACCTCACTAGTTATGTCTCTCCCTTTCTCTTACACACGATGATTGATCTACCTATCTAGTTAGGTCTGCTTACCACAGACATATCGTCCCCCCCATCATCCATGCATGCCTCCTGACCCGTCTCTCACACGCACGTGCACACACGGACACTCATCCCCTCCCTTATTGATATTCCAGTCGTACCCTCCGTTTGCCTAGTAGGCCTCTCCCACCATCTCTGAGAAGCAACTCAACCACCAACCCTCCGGCACTCTAGCTCTGTCTCTCTCCCTACCTTATTCCTCTCCTACACATATGTATGGATGCCGATTGATCTCCTTCAATACATAGCTAGGTCTCTCCTCCACACATATACCAGTCGATCTACCTCTCTAGTTAGGTCTATGCATCCTCCCCCCCCCCCCCCCCCTCTCTATTTAGGTCTAATGCATCCCTCCCCTCCCCCCCCCCATCCCTCCCCCCCCCCCCCCCCCCACACACACACTGATAGTCGAACATTGTAGTTAGGTATCCGTGCCATAGACAAACTCCACCTCTCCCCTCTCACGTTCCAATAGGCCAGCCTCCCTATATCTTTGATGTGCGCGCACACAATTTCGCATCTCTCTCCACCATGCAGTTCCTAGTACCTATATACTAGTACTACTCGTACTACTAAACCTTGCGCTTGGCTCTTCGCCTCTTCGGGAGGTCGAACAATGATGGTACTACAGTGTATGCTTCTGACAATCTGATAGCGAATGAACTCCTGCACGTCCATCGCCTGGGCGAGGGAGAGCTTGCATTAGTCAAAAGCTTCTGCTCGTCCTACGAGCCACCGCGCTTGTGGAATAGGGAGAGGATGTAGTATAAGCAAGCTTCTCCTCGTCCTGCAAACTTCTCCTCGTTCTGCAAGTTGACGGGACACAACAAAGTAGTGCTAATCCATACAGCCTCCTTTCCGAATAATATGGCTTAATTTGAAACGAGATAAATACACTGGCGGTCACTATATATTTATAAAAGTACAGTCACTGGACTTCATAATACGCTCATTGCAGTCAATATATACATTTTTCGGTGTTTATACGGTCACTAGCTCACCCTGGTTGTGTATGTGTGTGCATGCACGTGTAGGTTGAGCATTTGAGCATGAGCGTGTGTGTTCCGTCGTGTGTTGTACACATGCATGCATGTGTACGTGTGCGTGTTGCATGCATGCATTAGGGCGTCATGCGTGTTTTTGCGTGCATGTGTACGTCTGACTATTGCATGCATGCATGAGGGTTGTAGTCTCTCACATTCACATGTTCATATTTCAAAGCTTCATCAAAACATACATTTCAAAGCTTCATCAAAACGTTGCATGCAAGGTTTCGAAGAAAACTCAGTCATTCGTTGTTCATGCTAGGCCTGGGCATTCTACCGCTCAGTTATTTTATAAATTCGGTTAGCAAATATGAAAACTGAAATTGACATCTCAAAATGGTAAACCGAAAATTCGGTTAACCGAGCATTTCGGTTTAGTAATCGGTTTATACCGCATTTACCAAATGTGCCCACGGATCAGTTGTGTGTCTAGCTTCCATTCTACCTGCGCTCTATATAGACTAGCTATCCACCTCCTTGTGCGTGGCTGGCCGAGGTGGGACTAAACCACCAGCCACCAGCGTCCCGTACGCACAAGAAATGGAAGCCACAACAGCTTGGCAGCTTGGGCCTTGCATGCAGGTCGTCGCTCGTCGGCTTGGCGCCATGGCCCATGTATTTTTTTGTCGCGACTCGTGAACGCACGCGCTCGAGGGTACCTAGCGCGGGAGCAGCTCGCTGTTGGATGTACGTTCACGCATGCATGCATATATTTGGTTTTTCTGTTCGGTTACTGTGCTTACACCGAACCGAAGGAATTAAGTTCGGTTAGCAGAGATGCTAACCGAATTTTCTTGTACTAACATTAAAAACCGAAATTTTGGCTTTTCCGGTATCGGTTCGGTCTTCGGTTCGTCGGTTTTTATGCCCACCCCTAGTTCATGCATGCATGCATGCATTGCCGATATTAATACGTTGGTAAGCACAATTTCTTGAGGAAAACAGCCCATTAATTGAGTACTTATGTAAAGTAGTACAGTACAAAAAAGTATTTTAGGACTCATCATCTATTAGTAAACCGGAAGGAGGGAGTAGGTACGTAATTGGCGCCCGGAGCCTTGGCCAATGGTTGTTGTTATTGGACAGGATGCGCGTAGAGGCATTGTTCCCCATCGATCAGAGAAAACTATTCAACCAGTCTTCACACTGAAGTGACAATACATGCTGCAGCAGATGGGACACTTAATTAATGAGCTCAGCCAGCGTGTTGGTGTTACCAAATCATGCCTTACTCTGCAATGCCATCATGTCTGCCAGTTGAGCACGCTTTCGCAATTACGCGTACGCACCTCTCTCTTCCATTAACTGACCCATGGGCCCGCTATAGACGGATTACCAGCTAGATCCACTACCATCTGTTTGATGTACTCCCTCCGTTTCTAAATATTTGTCTTTCTAGAGATTTCAACAAGTAGTACACAGCAAAATGAGTGAATCTACACTCTAAAATATGTCTATATACATCTGCATGTGGTAGTCTATTTGAAATCTCAAAAAAGACAAATATTTAGGAATGGAGGGAGTAGTATGCATGAGAATCCTCTACCATGCAACATGCATTAGTGCATTCTAAGTGGGTTTAAAATCACAATGCTTCCACATGAACATGCGTAAGAAAACACCGCACCACAACATGCAACATACTCCCTCTGTTCCATTTACTCATGCGTACATCATTGACCTTCAAATGGAGATCACAATATCACCAATTCACTCTCTCATTCAGAAACAAGTGATAGATCAATGACCTTCTCTTTTCAACGACCAAGTATTAGCATGGAAATACGAGCATGGTAAAACATACTCCCTCTATTCCGTTTTATAGTGCGCAATAAGCTTTTGGCCAAAATTCCATAATGTACTGCATGGACGCAGTTTTAGACGGCATTACCCCTTGCTAAAATGATGGATGTTAGACCAGGTAGGGCACATAGGAGCGAGACAAACCTGCACGCAGGGGTATTTTGGTCGATAGCACAACAAACAGCTCATGCATCGTAAGATCCGTTTGCATGGAAATACTACTTCTCGATCGTCGGAACTAGTTCTTCTTCCTTTCGCCGACACGTGGGACATCCAGCATCCGGGTCCACGTGTCATGCATGAAAATAGAGATAAGTACAAGTGAGACTCAGGAACGGTCACGCACATAGGGGGAGTACGTGCAGGGGACACAGTAATAATGACTAATGAGCATTCAAATCACACAGTAAGTTGGTCGGGCGAAGCAACCATCATTTCACTCTTCAATGGCACATACGCAATATAAGAAAGGTTGATATAGAGAGAAAAAGAAAACCGCTCCACTATATATACATAATAACATAATACTAGCCAGGAGCCTAAGCTACATGCTTGCTTGTTGGGCTTGCTCTCTTCACACTCTCTCGCACAGAACGATGGTGGCCACACTACTGGTCACATATCAGGGGTCCCCACCGTTCTCTCTCATGAAGCTCCAATGCGGTAGCCTTCGCCCCTTGCTCACTGCTGTGGTATGGGCTGGTCCCGCCTTCCACCGCCGTACTAGCTACATCTCGATGTCCCTTAGGTACAACTTCCTTTTGGAGCTGGCTTGCTCCACTCCTAGCTCCCCACGTCGCTCCATGTGGATCGTTCTCTACTTCTACCGGCTTCTATTTGTGATGAGTTTATGTCTCATCAACTAGTGCCACTACTATTATTCTAATCACACTTCTTCAATATCTTTGCCAACAGGGATGCTCAGCTCAATTTTAGTGGAATTGCACAAAATCATCGGATGGTCCATGGGATCCGGGCTTCTTTCCTTTGACAGGTTCAACCTCGCCAGGAAATTAAAGCCTATTTAGGTTTAGGGTTTAAGGCCTAGGGACTGCATCAATCGTTTTTCTTTATTTGTACACATTCTCACAACTTTTATCTTTAAGTTGTGAAGTAAATATTGGCTATGATCTGTGAATCATTGAGATGCATCAGCATGTGTTAGTTTCCTTTGTATTTGATGGAATGTTGTAACGGGGCAACCTTGGAGGCAAGATACATGAAACAAAAGTTGAAAGCTTCATAGCATTGTAGTACTACTATGAGCAAGTATAATAAGGTACAGTCAGTAGGCTATAAGGATTAAACTATTATATTTGTGCTGAGTTTGATGAGAGAGAGGAGGATAAAGAAGGAAAGCGGGTTGTAGATTAACAGCTCGCTACAGTACTGACTCCAATAAACATTGCGAGAGTGTATGGTGGGTCATGAATTTGTATACTAAGCCACAAGCTACTATTCGTGTTGGCTATTAGGTTGACTATATGTGACATGGCAACTCTACATAGCCCGTTGTCGGTTATACTATTAACCATGCTCTACGTAGTACTCCCTCCGGTCCTTTTTTGTGTGCGTATAAGAAAATCACATTTTTCCCACAATGGTCTGCGTCTTAGCATCTTTGTGCTGCTCTTTCCAATAGTACACCCTCCAATCCCTTCCTCTTCTACCGCACGCGCAGCCACAATAATTCCCATCTCTCTCTCCCATATTCCCCGTCCCTTCCCAAGGCATGCTTGCACAGAGAGAGAGAGAGAGAGAGAGTCGCATGCATGCTAAACCGGAGAGAGAGAGAGAGAGAGAAAGAGAGAGATGCATGCAGATAGATGAAGAGGAGAGAGAGCCTGCATGCAGTGAGATGGAGAGAGGAGTAATTGTGTGCGAGAATTGAGGGTTGCAGGCTAAGCCAATACTCCCTCTATTCCTAAATATAAGTCTTTTAAGAGATTCCACTATAGACTACACACAGAGCAAAATAAGTGAACATATACTCTAAAAGGCGTCTATATGCATCTGAATGTAGTCTCTATAGTGGAATATCTAAAAAGACTTATATTTAGGAATGGAGGTAGTACTTTGCATGCGTGTAACTACCTATAATTTCCTCCATAGCAAATCCGAGGGGAAAATAGTCTAGTAATTTTTTCTAATCGCTTTTCTCCTTGCCATGCGGGCTACGTAGGTGTTAAACACAAAGAAAAAAGGACTGAAGGTGTCACACGGTGTCCAAGGAATACGGTGATGGTGTGAGGTGGGCCATGTACTCACTGGGCGGCCGTGTTTCGCACTCCTTCGGTGTAAGAGTGGAGAAAATTAGTTTTATCACAGAATAAAAAAAATAAGAGTGCAGACGCTCTACGGCGTGGTTCCTTGCTCCAAAATCATTCTACTACCTCCTTTCGTCGAAACGTAGGACATCCAGCATCCGGGTCCATGTGTCATGCACCAAAGTAGAGTGCAGTACTATAACTGAGAATCACCATGGTCGTACCACCGCAGTAATGATGACCAATGAGCCGTCAAATCACATAGACCCGGCAGTAAGTTGGACGGATGAAGCAACCATCACTCTTCGTTGAATCCACTTCTCCCTCATGTAGTATAGTATACTCCCTCCGTTCCTAAATATAAGTCTTTTAAGAGATTCCACTATAGACTGCATACGGAGCAAAATAAGTGAACCTATACTCTAAAAGGTGTCTATTTACATCCGAATGTAGTCCCCATAGTGGAATAACTAAAAAGACTTATATTAAGGAACAGAGGTAGTACTACAGTATTCTTTTGGAAACTAACGTTTCGTTTCGATGGATCGCGCCATGGAGCAAAACCAATGTTTACATGATGTCTGTCGCGTTCGCGTCTCGGCATGCCGCTCACCGCAAACCGACTATACGCAAACTTTCCCGCATGTTTATCGATGGATCGCCCCCTGGAGTACTACTACTGGAAGAGATAGACGAGGAGGGGGAGGACAGCTAGCTATAGCACGGACTCCCAATAACTTTTTTGCATGCATGTTATGGTCGGTCGTGATGTCGTTTGAACATGGAGCAGTCACGTGCACCGGGAAGCAGCACGGGTGGTGCTCTCTCGACCGGCGCGCCGCTTCAATGCTGGTGCCAGTGAGAGGTCACGTCCGCTCTGGCCGGGCATGAATGCGGCACTGACCGTTTCGGGCCGGAAGCGCGCGAGGGTGATGGAGAGGGTTTGGGTGGGACAGGGCGGTCAGGAGCGGGCGTGGCAGTGGTCCGGAGGCACGCAGACGAGAGATGTTGGACGTACATAAATATTGCTACGTAATTAACGTAAATAATGTGCCAGTTTGACAAATATGATTGTAGATGGAGATGGAGATGAAAGTAGGAATTTTACGTAAACACGGCTATGTGTGTCTACGTGTGTGCGCGTGCACACACACATAGTGACGACTCTCATGACTACTCGTACACATCATCGATGTCTTGTTCTCCCTACACACACAAACTTAGTACGGCCTCATTTTGTTCCTAGGATAGGAATATCATAGGAGTGGGAAACAATAGGAAGTGAGATGAATGGAGTACTACGTACAAGAAGAGAAGATGTACATGCACGCACTCTGCCTCTGACACACCCGCGAGTACACGATGGAACACATTTGTACATGAAGAGGCAGCTTATGTGATAATTTGACCCTTTAATTTGTTCACTTAATAATGGAGGGTCGGAGACCACATGTGAGCGATACAAAGTGCGACCTGGAAGCGGTGGTGTGTTATTGATTGAGTTTTCTTTCCTGGTACGTTAGAAAAAGATTCCTTCGCGAGTTTTCGTTTCTTTTTTCTGGGAACGCGTGTATTCTATTTAAAACCATTGCTATGGAGAGATTTTTTTTACTCCATTGTATATGTAGGCTTGAAAGGGCTTGCTTGATAGGGTTTCTCACGTCTCGCCCTCTCACCCTCTCAAAATCTAAACAAGACGACAATGTCCACTCTATCTCTCCCCTCAGTGGTGGTCACAGATCAGGCCGGATCCCGTCCGCTGTGGGAGGGGAGGAGGTGCAGCGCTGACGTTGTCACCATCGGCGAGGGAGGAAGCCAATGTGCACCGTCCTCTCTGAGCTGGTGCTAGCGCGGACGAAGGTCCTTGGCGCCCTTGTTCGCTGGCATCGTGTGGGCAGGTCCCGCCCGCCTGCCTAAGCCACATCTCGCCCACCTGAGGTATAACTTCTTTTAGATTTCATGCTTCATTGTACTGGTCCAGCTCCGCAGGTTGCTGCATGCGGGTTTTCTTCTATACCACTACTCCCCAGCTCCCCATGTACAGTAGTTAGGCTTCATCGGCTGGTTCAACATCACCTAGATTTTTACTATTAGAGGAAAGGCCACTCCAAAAGGTGTCCTAGTTTTATGCCTCGGTGGAGGCATACATGGTTTTTTTTTCAACAACAGTACATGATGGTTGTGTGCACATTGTCCATACGCTCCTATTGTTGTTACTAATCTAATATTATCACTGTTAAAATGAACCAATGCCAATGCTAAAGTGATGTCCCTTTTAAGTAATGTTGTTGTCAATCTAGAGGCGTCGATAAATGCTTCTGTCCTACTTTAGTTTTTTCCTTTTGCGGGTATCCTGCTTTAGTTCCCATGAAGATAATCATGATGCTTCTATTTATTGGTTTACATTTCATTAATTCTTATTGACAATTGAGATGTTGCTGTTAATCTTGTACCACTGCCAAAACAAAGTAAGGAAACTACTTAAATATCCCTTTTTTTATATTTTGCAAACAGCGATGTGTATCTTCAACCCGGGCATATCTTCCTCAATTTTAGTGGAACTGCACAACATTGGATGGCCACTATTTCTCCGCCTCATTGTCCTCTACCACGTGGTTCTACCTTTCTCGAGATTGATTACCGAGAAGAAACAAACCATTGTGAGGATTTATCGAACTTCAGTGGTGCCTCGCCCAAACTTGATGCCAAATCGATGATGCATCACCATGATGACCTATCGATGCTCATGGTTGCGTCTGATGGTTGCATCGCCTGGTGAAGCTGATCGATGTTCGAGCAAAAAGGAGTTGTCTTCCATCAGTGCTCTTTACTTGTTACCAATGAAGACAAAGATATCATTCATCAGTGTACCTTGGTTGCGTTGGAGACGCAATCGTCTTTCACCTTGGTGCAAATTTTTCTTTCGCTATGAACAAAATGTTTCCTCGGAGAAGCATCGATGTTGATACTAAGAGAAAAAGTTTTGTATTGATTTCTAAGCCTTCTCACAACTTTTTCTTCAGCTCCCTGTAATTTTATTTGTCCAGCTATTAACTTAATGTTGGTTGTGATCTATCAATCATTGAGTTGTATAAACTTTTTATTTATGAGTTGGTTCTAAATTTTTGCGACTAGTTAATTATGTTGCCACACTTTGATAAAAAATGTTACTCATATAACTACAAAAAAAATATGAAGACAATAATATTTATTTTTTGTAGGCATGTATTAGCCGTTTGCTAGTTAAATATGTGGTCAGACTTTGATAAAAAATATGATGTGGAGTAAAAACCCGGACGAAGGTAGTACGAGATACGGTGGCACGCTGATTTAGGCCGAACACAACAACCCATAATTAGTGGGAGAGGGCAAACTGTACATACAAAATAATTGAAATTGAATTTCTCAAAAAATATTAAAATTGAAGGTTGGTGCAGCACACCTTCCCGATAATTTGACACGTGTGTGGTTGTTCACTTAATGGAGGGTAGTGTACAACATGTGAACGATAGAAAGTGTGACCAAGACACGTGGATCGTTAGTTGATCGTAGTTTTCTTCACTGGTACTTTAAATAAAGAGTTTCATTTCATACACAATTTAAAACGATTGTTATGGAGAGAAAAAGAAAAGTACTCACTATATTAGTACTATATACGAGTACTATATAAGTTGGATCCTCAACGCTTGTTCGCTAGGGTTTGCACTCTTCACACACACTCCCTCTCCACTATATATATATACACATTGGAGGCTTAGCGTTTGTTTGCTAGGGTTTGGTCTATTCACATTCTCTCACCCTCTTCAGATCTAAAAAAGACCGCATTGGACTCTCTCCCCCCCCCCCCCCGCCCCCACCACTAGTCAAGGAGCCGTCCGGATCCCGTCGGACCAGGAAGGGGAGGAGGTGCAGCATTCACTCTATCGTCATCAGCGAGGGAGGGAATCCACTACCAGTTGCGCTATTCTCTATCACCCAGCGCCATCGCGGGAGGGCGTCTGACCCCTTCTTCCTCGTTGTCGTACGTAGTGTGGGCAGATCCGGCCACCCGCCGCACGCCTAGCCACATCCTGACGACCCTAAGGTATAACTTACTTTGAAACTGTCATTGCTCTAGCTGCATGCAGATCTTTTTTGCTTCTGCAGTCAAATCTATGTCTTGGTTCAAAGAGGAAAGAAGGGGGGCATGAATCTATGACGTGGGTCAATGAGGAAAGAAAGGGGGAAAGTAGTACGGACTGGATATCCAGCCGCTATGTTGGTCGAAAAGGGAAAAATGGGGTAACGTGGTACACACATCTGTAAGGAACCGGTCTCTTTGTTGAAAAAGGGAAGAAACCGGGGGGTCAGGGAGTTTGTGCAGGACTAGATTTGCTACCCTCACATAGGAAAAAGGTTGAAAGAGAACAAATATGGAACCAACACAAATATGCTGCTTGGTTCTTTGTTGCAACATACTCTGCATCACCCATTTATACGTGTGGAGGCACATGGTGCTGGCGTGTCCCATGTCCCATACAACTGTTTCGCAGTTGTTAATCTAATAATGCCGTTGGAAAATTGAAGCAATGCCACTGTTAAAAGTAAATTGCATTTTTAATTAATGTTATTTTAAGAGAATGTCTCTGTTTGAATCAATGCCACTGTTTTAGAAATGCTACTGTCCTATTTGTTTTCCATTAAGAAAAGGTAGATGCTTCTTTTTGTGGCTGTATGTTTCATCCTCCTTTATTGGACAGTAATTGTTTCCATTTTTACCTCTGTGAAAACAGGGATATCTATTCAATTCGTTGCTATTGCGGTCTTTTGGTTCACTGCGCAAAACACTTTTGTTTTAAGAGTGTTTTGTTTAGTTCAACTAAAATGTCACACTGGCAACATTGCTTAATTTAGGAGATTGGATTTCCTATATCCATGTCGGCAGATTGGTATTTGATATTGAGGCCTTTCAAGTCTGCCTCATGAAAAGGTCAGTATCGGCCTTCATCCACATGATTGTGCACTGTGCTTTGAGATGTTGTGTTACTTGTAATGGTACTGTTTTAAATAAATATTGAATTGAAGCTATTGTATTGTTGTCTTTTCCCATTAAGTGAACAAAAATGGGACCAACCCAGATATGATGCTTGTTTCTTTGTTACAACAAACTCTGCATCACCCCTTTATACGTCGATGGAAGCACATGGTGCTGTAGTGCCCACTCTCCCCTGGAACTGTTTATGCTTTTTGTCAATCTAATGCCACTGGTAAAATTAAGCAATGCCAGTCTTAGAATTAACTACTAAACCTTAGTTTAAAACTACAACACTTAATACGGATCGACGGGAGTACATGTTTAACCAATGTATTGTTGAGATAATGTCTCTGTTAATATGAATCAGTTACAATGTTTTAGAAATGGTACTATCCTGCTTTGTAGTTCTTTCTACATGTTTAACCAAGGTATTGTTAAGATAATGTCTCTGTTAATATGAATCAGTTACACTATTTTAGAAATGGTACTATCTTGCTTTGTCGTTCTTTCTACATGTTTAACCAAGGTATTGTTAAGATAATCTCTCAGTTAATATGAATGAATGACACTGTTTGAGAATTGCTATTGTCCTGCTTTGTTTCCCATTAAGATAAGGTAGATGTTTTTTCTTGTGGGCGTATAAGTCATCAACCGTTATTTACCTATTTGTGCAAACAGGGATATCAAAACTTCTGCACGTTGCTATTTCGACTTTGATTTCAATTGAACTGCACAAAAGGAGCCAATGTCTTTAAGGCAAACTATTGCATTATTGAGCCCAGTTGATCTTTCCACTTTGCAGAAAGAAGCAGTCACTATTTGCGGTACATTACATAAGGAATAATCGATAAGCTTTACAAAGTATTAGTAGACGCTGGTGACACGACCAGTCTGCAGAGCTCATATGGCAACTCAACAGCATGTGAAGTTCAAAATTCTACAACAAGGAAAGGTATGACCAAGTCAGTGGTGGACGCAGCTGTAACAAACGAGGTCAGTATCGGCCTTCATCCACATGATTATGCTTTGTTATGTTGTGCTACTTATATTGTGTACTGTTTCAAATAAATGTTTAATTGAAGCTATTGTATTGCTATCTTTTCCTGTTAAGATAATGAAGATGATTATATTTGTGAGCGTATGTTTCATCAACTAGTACCACTATTATAATAATCACACTTTTTTTTGTATTTATGTAGATAGGGATGCTCAGCTTGATATCAGTGGAACTACACAAAATGTCCAGATGGTTCGTGTCCTCCATAATACTTCATCGTGCACAATACAGCGAATGGTTCTCTAATCATTCGTTCTCACCTTGAGCCACCAAACTATCTACATGACAGGAGTTACCAATGTCTTGAAGGCCTTGCAACATATAAATATGAAATCCACCATGCTACGCAAGACATTGGTTGATTTCAGTGGAACTTCACAAAAAGATCAGTTGGTTAATCCAGCTCCCATGTTCCATTTCAATGTGCAAACTGATGACAAACCCCACCCTTTCTACAATCATAGGCATTAGATATTTTGAATGCGAAAACCTTGTCAAAGTTTGCTTATTGATGTTAGCAAGACATTCATTTGATATTTTGGAATTGGAAAACCTTGTCAAATTTTGCTCATTGATGTTACCAAGAAGACATGCATTTGATATTTTTAGAATGGGCTGCCCTTTGCCGTGAGCAGTGTCGATTGATTTTTCCTATTCATTTCTTCAGTTCAGAAGTAAATATTGGCTCTGACGTGAGATGCATAATCATGAATGTCGACTTATATATGGTATTTTAAGAGTTTGTTGTGAATGTTGTCTATGAAATGCCAGGCCTGTGAGTTTGATTGCAATGTTGAGCTTGGAATGATGTGGCACACATCATGATGATGCAGGGTGCAGCCACATGTAAAAGTTCCTCAAATTTATGGTCCATGTGAAACTACAGCAAACGAGTTGTTCACCGTGCCTCCTGATAATAATGCTACATATTGTTTTGCATGTTGATCTAATGCCAGTGTTACAATGAGCCAATGTTTTGCATGTTATTAAGAATAAAATTGAAAGGGCCCACGTAGAACCACAGCATCATTGACCATACTAGTAGGTCTAATGCTGGCGTTGTTTTGCACTTAAGAAGTTCATCGTCTTACTGTTTCATTCATAGCCTATACAACAACAAGTTCGGGTAGGCTAGAGATGAAACCATATGATATCCGGCCAACTCATCGTCTTACTATTTCATGCATAACCTATGTTATAAAATATAAATGTACGGAATAACTTAAATTCTCCATCCTTGCAGTAATAAGAGCATCTACAGCCTTTTTTTGAGATCTACAGTTGGACGCCCCAAACCCGCCTCAAACACCCGGGCGGACGGCCCGGTCACGAAAATTCGACCCGGACGGGCTCCTCAAACGGGCCTCAAATGCCCAGGCCGACTGGGACCCCTCATATACAGCCCAAATATGGGGCGGATATGGGGTGCCCGAGCGTGTTCGCCACGTCAGACTGATGTCAGGGTCCCACGTGGGGTCGCCTAGAAACCCGGCGGTCTGACGGATATCTCCTCCGGCGGGTGGGTGGGTGGGGATGCGGTGCGTTGTGAACGGCGAGTGGTGTCGGTTCAGCTCACCGCCCGAGGCCAATAAATCCTCCCGCTCCGGCACCCTTCCCACGCTCTCCGGCTATGTCATGGCCCAGAAGAAGATAACCACCTACATTATGCTAACGTCAGCTGAGTGTCGATACCAGATCGATCAGGAGATCAAGGCGAGGCGTGCCGCCCGCATCGCTGTCGGGCTGCCTCCGTACTTGCCAGAGCCGGAGGAGGAGGAGCAGGCGGAGGAGGAGAAGGAGGGAGAGGAGCAGCAGCTAGCTCCGATGGAGGTGGCAGATCCGGAGGACGACGAGGAGGCGGAGCAGCCAAAGCAGGAGCTAGCGCCAACTCCGGGCTTCAACATGCAGGACACGGAGGCGGAGTTCGCCATCACCCATGCAGATGAGACGGCAGAGCAAAAGGCCATCCTGGAGTCCATCCAGGATGAGGCCTATGTGGAGGCCAACCGGCGCTTCATCTGGCAGGAACGGGCGGCGATCGACGCCCTCTTCGACGAGGTCAAAGCGGAGTTGGATGCGGAGGAGCCACAACGGCGGCTATTGCCAATGTACCCAGCGTTGGGTACGGAGATAGTGGACATCTCCGACGAGGAATAGGCTACTTGATCTACGTAGTACTTAGGTTTTTCATTTGCATTCTTTTGTATGGATTTAAGATTTCTATGAGGTATCCGGATGCAGATGAGCAAATTTGAGGCTGGACCGGTCAGTGTCCAGATGTAGATGCAGTAAGCTGCTACACAACACACGTCTTCCGTTCTAATCCCGTCTCTTTTTCCTTCTTCACCGGTGAGATCGCTGAGCTCAGCAACGACGATCACACGATGGACGACGCTTCCGACCAGTAGCCGGTGCCACCGCCCGCGCCGGTTCATGCCGTGTTCACCATAGAGCAGGTGCGGCCACACTTTGACGTTGTAATGGCGGAAGAGCTACTAGTGCCGCCGATGTCGGCGTTCCAGCAAGCACAGGAGGACCAGTGCTACAACCTCCGTCTCCTCAACGAGCGCCGGCACGCGGAGGGACAAATCGTCGGTGAACAAGAGAACGACAATGTTGTCGTAGAGATGCTGGCCGATGATCCTGGCTTCCTGAATGAGCAACAGGCTCTGTACCAGACCATTCGTAGGGCCCATGAGGCTCTCTCCGTCGTCCTTTGCCTTGTTGCACTCCCCGAGGCCCCGCCGTCCCGCGTTGTCAATATGGTCAACAAACGAGGGAATCAGGAGTTGACTGTAGGTGGAGAGGATAACAGTACGGACCCACTAGGGCCATGGCCGTACGTAGGCAAGTGCCTCCTTATTAAAACTCAAGAAAAAAATTGCTTCCTCCTGGTTTCCTCACATTTGGGTCCCACACAATTGTTAAGGTATAGTCAATAAACGAGAGAACTGCACAAGGACCGACCGACAAATGGGACCCAGCAGCTCGAGCAGTATTTTTTTAGGGGTGAGCAGTATTTTTTTGAGCTATGTTTTTTTGTTGTTGAGAGGAGTAGGGTATCCACTAGGCGGGCTATGGCCTGTCTAGCCGAGGCTATTATTTTATGTCGACCAAATAACCAGCCCAGATATTATTTTTTCTTTGTGAAAATGGCTAGCCCAGCTTTACTTTTTCTGAGGAATACCCAACCCAGGCCAACCTATTATTCTCCGCCCTGCTGGGCTGCAAATCTTTCTAGATGGGGAGGGATGCATTCGGCTTTCCCAGAAAATAGGCTTTAAGAAATAATAAATGGGTTGTAAATATATAAAAATGCACCGAACCGGTAATTAGTTTTAAAATTAGTTTTTTTGGATTTTGAAATTTTTAATTTCATTACTTGTTGCGCGCGCAAAATTTCATTGGTTTTTTACCTAATATAAATTTATTTTGAAATAGATTGAATCTAACTCAAAATTTTGGGATAAAAATAGTTTGGATCCCGTCAAAATGTGGGAAATTTGGTTGAGATTACTAACTGTTGTCCTAGCTAGAAAATGGGTTGTAATGTTGGCAAATAGTAAAGGGCTGCAGTAAATTCCATTAGAATTAATAAATGGGTTGTAAATTATTAAAAATAGAAAATGGATTGTATGTTGTCTGCCACAGATGTGATGCTCACCTGTGGGCCTACTAAGTTGACGCTTACGCAAGGCTTTGTCAACTTATAGTCAACACACGATTCTAGCAGCAGTGGCCACTGGATGCCCATCCAACGGCTGTCGTGCTTCTTCAATGTCGGATATTCTTGCTTCAACTGCCCAGATCACAGCCGGCGGTACCGCCTACTCCTGCCTCCCATGGTTGGTTGTGCTGCCGCGCAGGCCTCATTGGCCCACCCTACTCCCATCGTTGTCCAGGCCATTCCTCTACTCACCCATGCCTCCTATTATTCTCTGACGACGGCAGCCTCAGACCACAGCCGAGCCAGTCAACCCTCGTACTCCCCTCCACGTGGGCATCCACTACTACGTCTTAGCTGTCTCCGGGTCGTTCCCTTCATGGGCCTCACCATCGTCCACCGCGTTGGTTCTCTCGGCCCGGCATGGTTAACTTGGTCAACAAATGATAGCCATCGGAAGAGGGATGTATGTGGAGAAGCTCGCAGTAGGGACCCACATGGTCCATGGCCGCACACAAGCAAGTGCCTCCTTATTATGTGAAAAAATGATTTGTCCCCCTGACAGGTTTGACCCACCAGCTACATCTTTGCATGCAAGGAAGTGGCTCCTTATTACGTGGAAAAAAGTTTCCTCCCTCTGACAGCTGGGACCCACAAGCTACATCTTCGCACGCAAAGAAGTGCCTCCTTGTGACGCGCAAAAAAATGATTCCTCCCCTACTAGCTGGGACCCACCAGATTTGGAGGCTGACATGTGGGCCTACTAAGTTGACGCGTACGCAGGGCTTTGTTAACTTAGTCAAGAAACGATTCTAGCTGCAGTGATTGTTGGATGTTAACCCAATGGTTGTGCTGCTTCTTCAATCTCTGGTCTTCTTGCTCCAGCCGCCCAAACCAGCACCGGCCGTACCGCCTGCTCCTGCCTCCCGTGGTCGGCTGTGCTGTCGCGCAGGCCTCACTACCCCACCCTAATCCCACCACTGGCCAGGCCTTTCCTCTACTCATCCACACCCCCTGTTATTCTCCGGCGACGGCAGCCTCACGCTGCAGCTGAACAGTGAACCCTCGTACTCCCCTTCGTGTGGGAATCCACTGCCGCGTCTTCCCCAGCTCTGCGTCATTCCCTTCCTAGGCCTTGCCGTCATCCACCGCCTTGGTGCTCTCAGCGCGGCGTGGTGAACACGGTCAATGAACAAAAGCCATCGGAAGTGGACTGTATGTGGTGAGGCTAATAGCTGGACCCACCAGCTACATCTTCGCATGCAAGGAAGTGCCTCCTTATTACGCGCAAAAAAAATGATTCCTTCCCCTAACAACCGGGACCCAGCAGCTATATCTTCGCACGCAAGGAAGTGCGTCCTTATCCTCCCTGACAGTTGGGACCCACCCGGTCAAAGTGTATGTACCATTGTCTATCTGGTCGCGAACGTGTACATACATACTGGTCGATCGGTCTCTCTGCAAGGATGAACCGTGGCCGAGTAAGGATCGGTAGCAGTTCAGGCAGTCCCATCTAAATTGTGTACACATACATACAGTCACACTGCAAAAAAGATGGCCATGTAGGTACATATGAGCGTGGTCTCGTATGGGTACAACAACGGCGTCCTGTTCATCGGCAGCCAACCGGCTGGGTCAGAACAGAGGAAATAGCATCGTGTTCATCGGGAGCCAAGAGGCTGGGTCGGAATGCGTCATGTTCATCTGGAGCCAACCGGCTTGGATGGAACAGCCGAAATGGGGTCCTGTTCATCAAGTCAGGGTCTGGCGTACCACAAAGCGGAGTTCTCTTCGACTGCTTATGGTCGAAACGGGGTCCTGTTCATCGGGAAGGGTCTGGTGTACCGCAAAATGGAGGAAGCGGACTTCTGTTTCAACCACCTACGGTCGAAACAGGTTCCTGTTGATCAGGAGGGGTCTAGCGTACCACAAAACAAAGGAAACAGACTTCTCTTCGAGTGCCTACGATCAAAACGCTATCCTGTTCATTGAGGTGGTGTGGCGTACCACAAAACGGGACTCCATGGCTACTATTCATCCACCGTGTACTACCTCGCTCCAGCCTCCACGGGCTACTATTCATCCACCGTCGACTACCTCTAGCCTCCATCGTCTACTATTCATCTAGCCTCCACGGGGTCATGTTCATCCACCCCCAACCAGCTGGGGTGTGGCGGCCTCCTCGGGGTCCTGTTTATCCAGCGATAACCACGGGATCCTGTTCATCCAACCCCCACCAAGAACTGTTCATCCACAGCCAACCAACCGGCTCGACTCACCACACGTCTCGATCGACTCGGTCTACATATCGCGCGTGTGGCAGCAACGGGCATTGTTCATCTAGAGGCAATCCAACACCGGCTGGCTCTATGTCTCGCACGGGGGCTCGATCAGCTTTAGTAAGCAGAAGTAGTGATCGATCGCTCGGGTCTAGTTAGCAGCAGCACCGAAGGAATAGCCCGGGTTCAGTTAGCAGTGAAGGAATCACCCAGGTTCAGTTAGCAGCGAAGGTATCGATTGGCTACAGTACGTAGCTAGTGCGATCGCTCGGGTTCAGAAGCGAACGCCTCGCAAGGGTTCAGTAGCGAACGCCTCGCACACACATGCGTACGAGAGAAATAACACGCAAACCGCGCTGCATCGCTCGGCCCCGATCACCTACCGTAACCGGAACTGCCCAAAAAAATTCTCGCCCTCACTTCTACCACAATTTTTTATGTCATGGACGGCCCAAAGAATGTCATGCAGGTGCGTCTCGGCCCGCCCAGGATGAAAAGCCCATTTTGTGTCATAATTTTTTGTCAGGGAAGTAGGAGCCCACCACATCTATGATGATATGTGTTTTTGTCACAATTATCGTCATAGAAATGTCAGAACCATTACAGAAAAAGTTTTCATTCGGGCCATAATGCCACGGATGTGCCTTTTTTTTAGTGCATTGAGTACGCCGAGGGCCATAGCCCGTGTCCCAAATTCTTCGATTTTCGAAGGGTCTTCGTCCCGGCCCATGAATGGCAGGTCGATGTGGTGAGCACCCTCTATTTCAGGACACCGTCACCAAGCGCGGGAAAACCTCGTGACTAAGGAATGACCGCGCGGGAAGAATTATGACAAGCAGTTTGGCATAAAAACATCCGGGCACTTATCATAAACCGAGGTGACCCTAAACTCCTCAGATATTATCCGACGATCAAAGGCTTGGATACGGAATACAAGTTCATTGAACCGGTTCTCAAAAAAAGTTTGTTGAACTAGTTTTCAAGACCAACAAACGAAGACGAAGATCTCCTTAGAAGGACCGAGGCGCGTATAGACTTAAAGACCAGTTCGGGGGCTACTAACGGTGTCCTGGATAGGGGGTGTCTCACCATGTCGTCTCCCGATGTGGTATGCTGGGCCGAGGACCCCCATGTCAGTTCAGGAGTTGGCCACTCTAGACGGTCCATGGCGTATCAATGGAAAGTTCCCGGAGGCTTGTCATGTACTCCAAGGAGCCAAATTTGTTGAAGACAGTGTTTCCTTATACATAGCCAACTAGGATGTTGTAACACTAGACCCCCCCCCCCTCGATATCTATATAAACCGAGAGGTAGGGCTCATAGAAGGACACAATAATCTCAGGGTAGATCATCTGTACTTTGTACTCCTACCAAAGTAACAAATACAAGCAGGACGTAGGGTATTATCTCTTCGGAGAGCCTGAACTTGGGTAAAACCCCGTGTCCTTGTTATCATCCCATCTAGACGCTTAGTTCGGGACCACCTATGCCTGAGATTTGCCGGATTTAGCTCTATTAGCTTGCATGATCTTTGGGGCGACAACCCTTAAGCGAGGGAAAGGGTGATGGCGTCATTGGCCTCCTCATGGCCAACTTCCTCGACAACGGTGTCGAGAGGATTGGCGATGTGGCCACCCGATGCTCCGCCTTGGTGAGAGTGGAAGCCTCGAGGCCTACCTCCAAGGTGGTGTCCTTCTTCTTCGACATTGTCATCAAGTCCATTTCTTTTGATGGTTCGGCCTCCCTCAAGGCTTGTTGAAAGATAGTGGATGTCGCCTAGAGGGGGGGTGAATATGCGCTCTAAAATAATTACAGTCTAGGCTTGAACAAATGCGGATTAAAACTAGTGTTTAATTTTTCAAGCATAAAACCTATATCAACTAGGCTCAACTATGTGCACCAACAACTTATGCTAAGCAAGATAAACAACTATGTGATAGCAAGATATATAACATGAAACACTATGGCTATCACAAAGTAAAGTGCATAAACAAAGGGCTCAGGTCAGAGATAAACGAGGTGCACGGAGATGATGATGTCCCGAAGTTCACACCCTTGTAGATGCTAATCTCCGTTTGGAGCAGTATGGAGGCGCAATGCTCCCCAAAATGTCACTATGGCCACTAAAATCTCCTCACGCCCTCGCACAATGCAAGATGTCATGATTCTACTAAGGGACCCTTGAGGACGGTCATCGAACCCGTACAAATGGTGACCCTTGGGGTCGGTCACCAAATCCGTACAATTGGCAACCCTTAGGGGCGGTCACCGAACACGTACAAATTGCTTGAGGCAATCACCACAACTTAATTGGAGACCCCAACGCTTGACCGGAGCTTTCCACCACAATGATTGACCTTTGCGACACCACCATCCATCTAGGGCGCTCAAGAACCCAAGAGTCACAAGCTCTAGGGTGCCCAAACACCCAAGAGTAACAAGCTACTCAACTTTTCACTTCCACAAATCACCGTGGAGAACTCAAACCTATGCACCAAATGCAATGGCAAAAGCACACCGAGTGCTCAAGTCCTTCTCTCCCAAATCTCCACACAATAACAAAAGCTTATGGAGGAAGATGAGAGGAAGAACAAAGAAGAGGATACAAGGAAATCCAAGATCTAGATCCAAGGGGTTCCCCACACTTAGAGGAGAGATGGATTAGTGGAAATGTATATATAGATCTCTGCTACTTGTGAGTTGCGTTGGGATTTCGTCGAAGAGAAGAGTATGATGCAGACAGTAGAGATAAGTATTTCCCTCAGTTAAGAACCAAGGTTATCAATCCAGTAGGAGCACCACGCGAAACCTCATTAACAGCACCTACACACAAAAGAGCAAATACTTGCACCCAACGCATTCAAGGGGGTTGTCAATCCCCTCGACGGTTATTTGCAAGGATCAAATCTGATAGTGATAGATAGATAAATAAAACACAAAATAAAATAACGGTAAATAAATTGCAGCAAGGTATTATTGGATTTTATATATGATAAAAGTAGACCCGGGGGCCATAGTTTTCACTAGTTCTCTCTTGAGCACATAAAGTACGGTGGGTGAACAAATTACTGTTGGGCAATTGATAGAAAAGCGCTTAGTTATGAAAATATTCAAGGCAACAATCATGTATATAGGCATCACGTCCAAGACAAGTAAGCCGACTCCTACTTGCATCTACTACTATTACTCCACCCATCAACCGCTATCCAGCATGCATCTAGGGTATTAAGTTAATGAAAACAGAGTAACACCTTAAGCAAAATGACTTGATGTAGACAAAGTAAACCCAAGCAATATGGATAAACCCCGTCATTTTCCCCTTAATGGCAACAATAAAAATATGTGTCATGTCCCATTCTGTCACTGAGATTGAGCACCGCAAGATTGAGCCCAACACAAAGCACCTCTCCCATTGCAAGATAAATCAATCTAGTTGGCCAAACCAAACGGATAGATCGGAGAGAAATACAAAGCTATAATAATCATGCATAAAAGAATTCAGAGAAAACTCAATTAATATTCATGAATAATCTGATCATAAACCCAAACACACCACAAAAGAAGATTTCATCGAATAGATCTCCAAGAACATCGAGGAGAACATTGTATTGAAGATCAATGAGAGAGAAGAAGCCATATAGCTACTAGCTATGGACCCATAGGTCTGCGGTAAACTACTCATGCATCATCGGAAGGGCAGAAAGGTTGATGTGGAAGCCCTCCGTGATCGATTCCCCCTCCAGTAGAGTACCGGAAAAGGCCTCCAGATGGGATCGCGGAAGAACAGAAACTTGCGGCGGCGAAAAAAGTATTTTGGGTGGCTCTCTGATGTATTGGGAATTTATAGAGGTGGAATTAGGTCAAGAGGTGCCATGAGGGGCCCACAAGACTGGGGGCATGCCCCCTGGGGCGCACCTAGCGAGCTTGTTGCTCCCTCGTGGCTCGTCTGGTCTTCTCCCAAACCTTATAGGGTCCCTTCTGGTCCAAAAAAATTAATCCAAAGTTTTTTCTCCGTTTGGACCCTGTTTGATATTGATTTTCTGAAAAGCCGAAAACAAGCAAAAAAATAAATACTGGCACTAGGTTAATAGGTTAGTCCCAAAAAATGATATATAATTGCATATAAAACATCGAAGATTGATAATATAATAGCATGGAACAATAAAAAATTATAGATACGTTGGATATGTATCAATCTCCTCTCTCTTTTCCCTCAAAAAGATGCAACTTTCTTATGAGGAACGGAGAGAAGACAAAGCTTCTGGAGGTAAACAATGGAGGAGAAAGCTTTCCCAAAGTCATTGGGAGCAATGGGGAACAAGACCCCCTTTTATAGAAGGGGCTTTGATCCAACCATTATACACACAACCCGTGCTGAAGCCATATTACTGCATAGAGCGGTAGTTCCTGCCATAGCCTGTGAGTACAACCAGTACTGGAGCTGTTGTGCCGTTGGAGAGGTACTACCGTCCATCAGAGCGGTACATCCACTTCAGATCACAGGGCACAGAGGAACGGCAGTATTGGAGTGGTGCCAAGCGGTAGTACTGCGTAAAGCAGTACTACCGTGTAACAACCATTCATGATGAGGACATCAATACTACAGTTACACCCATGATCCCTACAGCTACATATAATGGACCAATTACTAGAGCTCGCGCATGCCAATTAAATTATCAGGTACTTTCGTTTCTTGGTAACGATTCTAATGTTCATGAGAATATGATGCTGCCTAAATTGGATACATTTGTTTTGCTTACAAATGAAGGGCCTAGCTTGGACAAAAAGGATGAACATTGGAGCAAGATCAAGCATGGAGATGATGGCATTTGAGTGTGCTCCTCCCTTGTTTACGTGCAGCACCATGATTTTGTTAGTGTTCTAGGCGCGCGTCTCTAGCACGGTCTAGCCTAGGACCAACACAGTACCGTCGTTGAGCGTTTATTCAACTTTGCATCTTTGAATTGATTATTGCTGGCCTTTTTGCTACCATATCATAAGCCTTCCCATCTCCACATACATCTACATCATGCATTTGACACCACCTGGCAATCGCTATATCCAAGCTTTGAGTGTTTTGACTACAACGGTTGCCAATCACCACCTGCTGCTTGGTAAGAACTTGTAAGAATTTGAGATTCATTTGACGGATTTGTGACTCAAAACCACCACCACTTCCTAGTAGTCTGTAGGACCATATTTTTGTGTGTTTCTATTGCTGATAACCATGACAGGATCACAAGCCAACGAGACTGACTGGGAGAACATGACAAACAAGGCGTTACATGATAAATTCCAGCAAATGTTGGGTCAACCACTGGTACGGCGAGGTGCTATACAAACGGTTTTTAACCCATGTCCACGACGGCGTTTTGAATCATCGCCAAGTGAGTGTGTGTGATAGGGGGGTCCTTCCCACATGACCCAGAAACCGTCGGGGATAGGGAGCCTTGATGCATATAGTTGTCCCTATAAAACTGTTTTTGATATCTCGAATATCCCAAATGCTTCATCCTTGCAACTCGTTTGTGCTCGCATTGCCATCGCACTGGGTATTTTGTGGTGCTACATTTACGATGCGCGGCCCATCATAAACAGTTCATGATTTTAGAACGTGTACGATAAGCAGACAATCACACACATTTACTTTTCCCCGACTGTATGTGATTTGATGTAAGAGCGCATACAGTTGTCCCTATAAAACTGTATGCAAAGCTTGAATACATCACACACGATTCATCCGTCGTACCCGCGTCGAATGAAGACCTATCACACGCATTCTTCTATGACCAAACGTTTGCGATGCGCACAACATCATAAACAGTCCATAATTGCCAAGCGTGTGTGATAAGGTGACTTTCGCAAACATTTAATAAGAAGGAACTGTGTGTGATGATGTTGTTAATCGCACTCGTTTCTTCTTGGCTGATCGTGTGTGAAGTAGAGATTGATCGCACACGTAGTGTATCCGAGAAACGTGTCTAATCTCCACGTCTATCGCAGACATTTTGCTTTCGCAAACCGTGTGCAGTGTAATCCCTAATTTAAAAATCATAGATTTTGAATTTGAAAGTAGGCAATCACTTATTTCATATCGAACCATGTTTATTACAAATATAGGTTCAACCACGAATGCATAATTCGATGCATAGGTACATATACTGAAGAACTACAGAAGCACCAAGTAAAGAATGATGAACCATAGTTGTACTAAAGACTGTAAAGAGAGAGGCGAAAGACATTCTGGTTCTTGGAGAAGGTGAAGCGGAATGCCCATATTGTGCCCTCCTCCATGCATAATGCGTGCATGACTCTAGGCCAACCCCTAGTGATGGATGCCTGTCCATCCTTCACTGTCTTCATTAGGACTTCTTGATGCTCATTGTAGTCTGGATGAAATACTTTAACCTTCATTGCATGTCCACCAATCATGTACTTTGTGAGGTAATCTTGAGTAAACTGCTTCGAAAACCACTGCGAACGAAAAAGATTCAGACATTGTTGTCTAACAACTCATTATGGGCAGTAAAAAGAAAAGGCTGCAGATTTTGTAGTTACTATCCTATAGCTCACTGTTGTGTTGGATAGAGCGTAAACAAATAATTTGCTTGCCACCGTTCATATCTTTCTGCTGATAATCCTTATCAGTTTCCTCACTTGATGCTTGTTCATGAATATCTCATTGCCCCATACGCAAAAAGGGTCGATGTGTGGATCTTTGCCAAGGGCATATGTACCTACAAGCAACAAGTAAATATTAGAAGCTAACAAGTGTCCAGACCTGGATCTGTATGCACTACATTATGGAATGACGGGGGGAGTACAAGCCAAGGGATGAAACTAACCTCGGTGGAAAATGCTGGCCACTCCCGTTGTTGTCCTGTATAAGTAGTGGAAAGGCATGATAAGCACAGCAAACTTAACATCAAACAAATATAGCAAAGGTAAACAACATCATCTCCAAATGATAGCTTGAATGTGTTGGTTTCAGCATGCTATTAAAGCAGATATAAAATGGAAGTGAATGTTACCTACAACAGGCTTAACAGCCATCAAATATTGCAATTCAAACTGGTATTGTTGAAAATGAATAGAACGTAGGTCATGCTTAAACATCACACTGGATAAATGTGTAAAACTAAAATAAAGGGCATGTGTTAACTACACCAGGCATAACTGGAACCAAATATAGCCGTTCAAACTGGTATTAATGAAATCAAGCGGCACAGTTCTGACTTGCACAAAATGAACATCACATTGTGAATGGCTGAAATAAACAAGGCATAAATGATCAGTATAATAACCAAATATAGCCATTGAAAACTGGACAGAGTCTCACTGTAACCATCCTAACAAGAAAATACAGATAAACAGGGCATATGCTAGAAAACTGGACAAATGCTCACTGCAACCAACCGAACAAGAAAATACAGATAAACAAGGCATCTGCTTGAAAACTAGACAAATGCTCACTGCAACTAACCTAACAACCAAATACAGATAAACAAGGCATCTGCTTGAAAACTGGACAAAAGCTCACTTCAACAAACCTAACAACCAAATACAGATAAACAAGGCATCTGCTTGATAACTCGACAAATGCTCACTGCAACCAACCTAACAACCAAATACAGATAAACTCTACATCATGTCATCTTTCTTAATGTGTTACTCTGTTCTTCATGAACTTAATACTCTAGATGCAGGCAGGAGTCGGTCGATGTGTGGAGTAATAGTAGTAGATGCAGAATCATTTCTGTCTACTTGACATGGACGTGATGCCTATATTCATGATCATTGCCTTAGATATCGTCATAACTTTGCGCTTTTCTATCAGTTGCTCGGCAGTAATTTGTTCACCCACCGTATTATTTTCTATCTTGAGAGAAGCCTCTAGTGAAACCTATGGCCCCCGGGTCTATTTTCCATCATATTACTTTCCGATCTACTATTTTGCAATCTTTTATTTTCATATCTATAAACCAAAAAATCCAAAAATATTTACTTTATCTTTTGTTTAGTTTTACCTATCTCTACCAGATCTCACTTTTGCAAATAACCGTGAAGGGATTGACAACCCCTTTATCGTGTTGGGTGCAAGTTTGGTGTTTGTTTGTGCAGGTATTCGGTGACTTGCGTGTTGTCTCCTACTGGATTGATACCTTGGTTCTCAAAACTGAGGGAAATACTTACTCTACTTTGTTGCATCACCCTTTCCTCTTCAAGGGAAAAACCAACGCAAGCTCAAGAAGTAGCAGGAAGAATTTCTGGCGCCGTTGCCGGGGAGATCTACACAGAGTCAAGACATACCAAGTACCCATCATAAACTCTCATCTCTCGCATTACATTATTTGCCATTCGCCTCTCGTTTTCCTCTCCCCCACTTCTAAAATGATTTTTGAAAAGTTTGCCTTTTCTTCGCCCCTCTCTCTTTGCCTTTTCTTCGCCCTTCTACCATTCGTCTTCTTCGTTTGCTTTTTGTGTGCTTGTGTGTTGGATTGCTTCCTTGTCACGATGATTCCTCCAAAAAACATTGATCCTCACCTCAAGAGGTTGGACGAAATTGAAAATAATGTTAGAAGCTTCATATCTTTGCAATTTGAGCATAATAATTTCTTTAGGAACGAGCTCAAGGAGCAGAAAAATTTTAGGGAATACATGAACAAAGAGCTTGATGATATGTCTAAAGAATTTTATGGTTTGAAATCTCAGTTTGCTCATCTTGAAAATCTAGTAGGCCAAATTTCCGATAAACAAGCTACCTTAGTAAATAAGATGGCCGCTAAACCAGAAGCGTTAAATAATGATGAAGATCTTAAAGTGATTGATGAGAATCCTATTGAATCTTTGTTTTCCAATATAAATCTTGATAAAGATGGGACTGGAGATGAGTCAACTTTAGTTAGAAGGCGTCCCAGTGATTCGGAGTTTTTACATCTTGATGCAAAAATTGATAAAAGTGGGATTGGAGAGGTCAAAACTTTAAGTAGCAATGAACCCAGTCTTTTGGATTTCAAGGAATTTAATTATGATAATTGTTCTTTAATAGATTGTATTTCCTTGTTGCAATCTGTGTTGAATTCTTCTCGTGCTTATAATCAAAACAAAGCTTTTACTAAACATATCGTTGATGCTATGATGCAATCTTTTGAAGAAAAGCTTGAATTGGAAGTTTCTATCCCTAGAAAACTTTATGATGAGAGGAACCTACTATTAAGATTAAGATTAAAGATTATGAATGCCATGCTTTGTGTGATTTGGGTGCTAGTGTTTCCACGATTCCAAAAACTTTGTGTGATGTATTAGGTTTCCGTGAATTTGATGATTGTTCTTTAAATTTGCATCTTGCGGATTCCACTATTAAGAAACCTATGGGAAGGATTAATGATGTTCTTATTGTTGCAAATAGGAATTATGTGCCCGTAGATTTCATTGTTCTTGATATGGATTGCAATCCTACATGTCCTATTATTCTTGGTAGACCTTTCCTTAGAACGATTGGTGCAATTATTGATATGAAAGAAGGAAACATTAGATTTCAATTTCCGTTAAGGAAGGGCATGGAACACTTTAAAAGAAAGAAAATTAAATTATCTTATGAATCTATTATGAGAGCCACTTATGGATTGCATACCAAAGATGACAATACTTAGATCTATTCTTGTTTTTATGCCTAGCTAAGGGCGTTAAACAATAGCGCTTGTTGGGAGGCAACCCAATTTTATTTCTGTTTTTGCTTTTTAGGTTCTGTTTTGCAATAAATAATTCATCTAGCCTCTGGTTAGATGTTTTTTTATGTTTTAATTAGTGTTTGTGCCAAGTAAGACCTTTGGGATAGCTTACGGTGATAGTTGATTTGATCTTGCTGAAAAACAGAAACTTTTGCGCCCAGGAAAATAATTTATATAATTCACAGAAGAGTGATTTTTAGTTGATTATTTTTTCATAAGATTAATAAAAAAAAATCTTAGGTCGTCCTAATTTTTCAGAATTTTTGGAGTTACAGAAGTATTCGAGATTTCCAGATTGCTACAGACTGTTCTGTTTTTGACAGATTCTGTTTTCTATGTGTTGTTTGCTTATTTTGATGAATCTATGGGTAATATCGGGGGGTATGAACCATGGAAAAGTTGGAATACATTAGATATTACACCAATATAAATAAATAATGAGTTCACAACAGTACCTAAAGTGGTGATTTATTTTCTTATACTAACAGAGCTTATGAGATTTTCTGTTGAGTTTTGTGTTGTGAAGTTTTCAAGTTTTGGGTAAGGGTTGGATGGACTATGGAATAAAGATTGGCAAGAGCCTAAGCTTGGGGATTACCAAGGCACCCCAAGGTAATATTCAAGGACAACCAAGAGCCTAAGCTTGGGGATGCCCCGGAAGGCATCCCCTCTTTCGTCTTCATCTATCGGTAACTTTACTTGAGGATATATTTTTATTCACCACATGATATGTGTTTTGCTTGGAGCGTCTTGTATGATTTGAGTCTTTGATTTTGAGTTTGCCACAATCATCCTTGCTGTACACACCTTTTGAGAGAGACACGCATGAATCGTGATTTATTAGAATACTCTTTGTGCTTCACTTATATCTTTTGAGCTAGGCAATTTTGCTCTAGTGCTTCACTTATATCTTTTTAGAGCACGGCAGTGGCTTTATTTTATAGAAATTGATGAACTCTCATGCTTCACTTATATTATTTTGGGAGTCTTTAAAACAGCATGGTAATTTTCTTTGGTTATAAATTTAGTCCTAATATGATAGGCATCCAAGAGGGATATAATAAAAACTTTCATATAAAGTGCATTGAATACTATGAGAAGTTTGATTCCCTATGATTGTTTTGAGATATGAAGATGGTGATATTAGAGTCATGCTAGTGAGTAGTTGTGAATTTGAGAAATACTTGTGTTAAGGTTTGTGAGTCCCGTAGCATGCACGTATGGTGAACCGTTATGTAACGAAGTCGGAGCATGAGATATTTTTTGATTGTCATCCTTTGTGTGGAGGTCGGGATCGCATGATGGTTAACTCCTACCAACCCTTCCCCTAGGAGCATGCGTCTAGTACTTTGTTTTGATGACTAATAGATTTTTGCAATAAGTATGTGAGTTCTTTATGACTAATGTTGAGTCCATGGATTATACGCACTCTCACCCTTCCACCTTTGCTAGCCTCTCTAGTGCCGCGCAATTTTCGCCGGTACCATATACCTTCCTCAAAACAGCCACCATACCTACCTATTATGGCATTTCCATAGCCATTCCGAGATATATTGCCATGCAACTTTCCACCGTTCCGTTTATTATGACACGCATCATCATTGTCATATTGCTTTGCATGATCATGTAGTTGACATCGTATTTGTGGCAAAGCCACCGTTCATAATTTTTTCATACATGTCACTCTTGATTCATTGCACATCCCGGTACACCGCCGGAGGCATTCATATAGAGTCATATTTTGTTCTAGTATCGAGTTGTAATTTTTGAGTTGTAAGTAAATAGAAGTATGATGATTTTCATTATTAGAGCATTGTCCCATGTGAGAAAAAAAGAAAAAAGAAAAAAAAAAGAAAAATAAGAAAGAAAGAAAAAAAAAGAAGAAAGAAAAAAAATGAGAGAAAAAGAGAGAAGGGGCAATGTTACAATCCTTTTTCCATACTTGTGCTTCAAAGTAGCACCATGATCTTCATGATAGAGAGTCTCCTATGTTGTCACTTTTATATACTAGTGGGAATTTTTATTATAGAACTTGGCTTGTATATTCCAATGATGGGCTTCCTCAAATTGCCCTAGGTCTTCATGAGCAAGCAAGTTGGATGCACACCCACTTAGTTTTCTTTTTGAGCTTTCATAAACTTCTAGCTCTAGTGCATCCGTTGCATGGCAATCCTTACTCACTCACATTGATATCTATTGATGGGCATCTCCATAGCCCATTGATACGCCTAGTTGATGTGAGACTATCTCCCTCTTTTTGTCTTCTCCACAACCACCTTCTATTCCACCTATAGTGTTATGTCCATGGCTCACGCTCATGTATTGCGTGAAAGTTGAAAAAGTTTGAGAATACTAAAGTATGAAACAATTGCTTGGCTAAAACCAGGGTTGTGCATGATTTGAGTATTTTGTGAGATGAAGATGGAGCATAGCCAGACTATATGATTTTGTAGGGATAAGCTTTCTTTGGCCATGTTATTTTGAGAAGACATAATTATCTTGTTAGTATGCTTGAAGTATTATTGTTTTTATGTCAATATTAAACTTTTGTTTAGAATCATACGGATCTGAACATGCATGCCACAATAAAGAAATTACATGGATAAATATGTTAGGTAGCATTCAACATCAAAAATTCTATTTTTATCATTTACCTACTCGAGGACGAGCAGGAATTAAGGTTGGGGATGCTTGATACGTCTCCAACGTATCTATAATTTTTTATTGTTCCATGCTATTATATTATCTGTTTTGGATGTTTTATATGCATTAATATGCTATTTTATATTATTTTTGGGACTAACCTATTAACCTAGAGCCCAGTGCCAGTTCCTGTTTTTTCCCTGTTTTTGAGTTTCGCAGAAAAGGAATACCAAACGGAGTCCAAACGGAATAAAACTTTCGCGATGATCTTTCTTGGACCAAAAGGAAACCAGAGGACTTGGAGTGCAAGTCAGGGAAAGCCACGAGGCGGCCAAGAGGACGGAGGGCGCGCCCAGGGGGGTAGGGCGCGCCCCCACCCTTGCGGGCCCCTCATGCACTTCCTGACCTAATTCTTTCGCGTATATATATACTCTTAAATGCCCAAACCACCAGAGGCATCCACGAAAAGACTTTTCCACCGCCGCAACCTTCTGTACCCGTGAGATCCCATCTAGAGGCCTTTTCCGGCGTCCTGTCGGAGGGGGATTCAATCACGGAGGGCTTCTACATCAACACCATTGCCTTTCCGATGAAGCGTGAGTAGTTTACCTCAGACCTACGGGTCCATAGCTAGTAGCTAGATGGCTTCTTCTCTCTCTTTGATTCTCAATACCACGTTCTCCTCGATGTTCTTGGAGATCTATTCGATGTAATACTTTTTTGCGGTGTGTTTGCCAAGATCCGATGAATTGTGGATTTATGATCAGCTTATCTATGAATATTATTTGAATCTTCTCTGAATTCTTTTATGCATGATTTGATATCTTTGCAAGTCTCTTCGAACTATCGATTTGGTTTGGCCAACTAGATTGGTTTTTCTTGCAATGGGAGAAGTGCTTAGCTTTGGGTTCAATCTTGCGGTGTCCTTTCCCAGTGACAGTAGGGGCAGCAAGGCACGTATTGTATTGTTGCCATTGAGGATAAAAAGATGGGGTTTTCATCATATTGCTTGAGTTAATTCCTCTACATCATGTCATCTTTCTTAATGCGTTACTCTGTTCTTCATGAACTTAATACTCTAGATGCAGGCAGGAGTCGGTCGATGTGTGGAGTAATAGTAGTAGATGCAGAATCGTTTCGGTCTACTTGACACGGACGTGATGCCTATATTCATGATCATTGCCTTAGATATCATCATAACTTTGCGCTTTTCTATCAATTGCTCGGCAGTAATTTGTTCACCCACCGTATTATTTTCTATCTTGAGAGAAGCCTCTAGTGAAACCTATGGCCCCCGGGTCTATTTTCCATCATATTACTTTCCGATCTACTATTTTGCATTCTTTTATTTTCATATCTATAAACCAAAAAACCCAAAAATATTTACTTTATCTTTTGTTTAGTTTTACCTATCTCTATCAGATCTCACTTTTGCAAATAACCGTGAAGGGATTGACAACCCCTTTATCGCGTTGCGTGCAAGTTTGGTGTTTGTTTGTGCAGGTATTCGGAGACTTGCGTGTTTTCTCCTACTGGATTGATACCTTGGTTCTCAAAACTGAGGGAAATACTTACTCTACTTTGCGGCATCAACCTTTCCTCTTCAAGGGAAAAACCAACGCAAGCTCAAGAAGTAGCATCGGGCCCCCCGGGATACGTGATCGGGCTTAGGCTGCGACATTCTGGATTAGGGGATGTGGACCTGGCTGGGAGGGACATCGTAGGCCTCATCTAAAAACTCAGGGGAGTGGGGCGACGGTATGGGAATCGCTGGGTAACCTTAACTTTATTATCTAAGCTAGGAGGAAGGGGCAGACCGGCAGAGGTTGGCGGCGGTGACCTAGGGTTCGAGGGGAAGGGGGCGGGTGGGGGCTGTGGAGGCGGGGCGGGGTAGTGTTTGAGGATACGCCGCGGCTACTAAAAATTTTAGTAATGGTGGGTGGAGATGGTGGTGGATGAGGGAGGGCGACGGTTCAAATGCCTCGGCTACTACAATTTTACTATAAAGTCGGTGCTGGAGGAGTGGGGGCGACGGTTGAAGTACTACGGCGGCTACTAAAATTTGGGTAAAGGAATTGATGCGGGGCGGGAGTACCCAAGATCGCACACGGTCCAATAAGAATATGCGTGTATGATAATAAGGAAAAGCGGTGAACCGCCGATTTTTGCAACGCTTAAGGCAGGTAGTTTGTGTTTAGATTTGACGTGGAATTCAATCTAAATAAACTACCCACCTTTAGCTTGCGTAGGTGGTGATTTTATAGCGCACTAGCATCGCACACGGTTAAGCCAGTACCTCCACCTTTGCTCGCGCTTGCGCAGTCGTGGTGATTCACAGCGCACTTGCATCGCACACGGTTAAACCACTACCTCCACCCCTGCTCGCTCTTGCGCAGTCGTGGTGATTTCACAGCCCACTAGCATCGCACATGGTTAATCACTACCTACACCCTTGATCGCGCTTGCGCAGTCGTTGTGATTTCACAGTGCACTTGCATTGCACACGGTTAAGCCAGTACACCCATGTCCGTTGAGCGTCATCTGAGTCTTTGCAGCAAAAAAAATGTCAGAGAGGGTCAGAAGACAACCACACCAGCATGTGGCTCAAATATATATGAGTGAAAAGGGTGGTCTGTGATGTTCAAAATTCCAATGCACAACTTTGACTGTGCGGGCCCACGGTTGGGCGCGTCATCGAAGATCGATGAGAGGGGCCAGAAGTCAAGAACCACCTGGAAGTGGCCAAATATATGTAGGAATATAGGGTGTGATGTTTAAAACTTTAAATACACAATGGACAACTTTGGTGGCACCTGCCTCGCAAACCCGAAAGCACCCTTCGATATATCTATAATGACATAATGTCGTAGCTACCTAGCTAGGGTGATTGACCCACCTGCCACTTCATGTCAGCGGGGCGGATGCACGTAATGATACTTTGGTCATAAATGCATGTCGCCATGATCTACCATAAGACGGACCAGTGAATCTATCGCTTGGTCAAACAACAACTGTTGTTGTCAATAAAAATGGATAGAATATATATATAAACTGCTTGGGCCAATAGATTGAACCATCATCAAAAATCGCACGAGAGGGACCACAAAACCAGCACCACCTGCATGGGTCCCAAAATGATGTACGTTGGAAGGGGTGATGTGTGTTTTCAATATCGAATAATGTACAATTTAGATGTGGCGCCTGCCTCTCGATACAGACAACAACCATGAAAGCCAGGTAATTAAGGATGAGATAGGCAGGGTACGGTGTCGGTCGAACCCACCAATCCGAGCGTGTGGGAGGGAATCCTGACAATGCATGAGCTTGAACTTTGGTTGAACGACATGTGACGGTGACCAGCCCTAACACGAACTAGGAGGAATCCTTTCATGGCCAACACATACCCCTCGTTATCGGTCAAAGGGATGATATATATACACTCGGGGAGCCCACAGATATGCGTGTCATCACAAAAAACTGCACAAGGGAGACGTGGTCGATCAGAAGACCCTCTATAAACTGCATGCGGCCCAAAAATATGTATGGGTGGTGTGTGATGTGTTCAAATCCCCAATGCACAACTTCGATAGGGCACCAACTACATTACAAACCGAACACCGTACCCGACCCCAAGCCAGGTTCAATATGTACGATGTCGGTTCCCCAACTTAGAGGCGAGGGGGGGTGTCATCCAACGCATGTGCTCAAACTTTCTTTGGTCTAACATGGCACACATAGCAATAGGAAACCATCATGGTTAAACCCTTCTCATATGTTGGGTCAAACGGATAGATTGTGTGGGCCCCCCTCACTATCGGTCAAGGATGATATATATATATATATATATATATATATATATATATATATATATATATATATACCTTGGAGAGCCCACAGATATGTGTCGCGTCTATAAACGGCACAAGGGAGATGTGCTCGACCAGAACACCCGGCCCCCTATACCCTGCATGCGGCCCGAAAAAATATATGGGTCTGGTGTGTGATTTGTTCAAATCCCGAAAGCACAAGTTCGATGGGGCACCAACTACATTAGTAACATTACCAATAAAAAACATATTCTACAAATTAGCAAAACAAAGATCCCAAGGTTTATATAATCGTCATGACAGGTCATGATAGAGATAGTTAGATGACAAATGTCTATAATGACCGTATCATGGCGTTTAAATGAAGCTTGAGATATGCAACTTCCCACCGGGTCACCCATCCTTAGACTACTCCAGCCCGAGCACGCTTAACTTTTGTGTTCTATTCGACTAGGTTAGCGGATGGGAAGCCGCCCCTTGCTGATAAGAATTGCCTCCTTGCCTTTAAGGCGTTTCATGCTGGTCACCCTATGGGACCTACTCCCTACTATCACACATGTTTGTGCTTTTAGAAACTGTGTGCAATATTTACATGGACGGTGTGTCGCCGCCTAGCCTTCTATGAGCACTGACACTGGCAGTGGGAAACTGAAGGGAGAAGAGGCGGGAAAACGATGGGAGGAGTGGCGGGAAATGGTAGCGTGTTTGGATATATAACAACATTAATATGGAAAACTTAGTAGAGAAGGAAGCGTGAGATAGCATGACACATGCGCACAATGCTTACCCACGGGTGACAGACGGTTGACCAGAACTGCTTTAAATATCCATGGTTTGTTTGGCCTTTTTATACATTATAATTAAGTTTTATAAGCATTAATTTAATGTGCATAATTCAAATTAGTGCACCAAAATGGCTACAAAAACCATACATGTGTCCTTGGATGCATGTTTAGGTCCCATGCAAAGAATGAGAATGAACTACAACTGTCTCGGAGTCTGGCTTGGCCTCGGACATTGAGAATCTCGGTTTTTAAATCCCCGTAAATCCAAAACTCATCCGAAAATTGTGAAACTTGGCATGGTGTCATGACATGGCACATATATGTCGAGGAAAAAATTGTCCATTTTGGGGCAAGTTTTATTACAAGCCTCTTACAAACCGTAGCTTCCCTCAAGAAGCCTCGTGGTTCCGATAGGGAAACGTGTCCCCCTTGTGGGCGAAACGATAATCACTGCCTCTTTTCGCCTTGTATTTTTTTCTACAGGCAACATGGAATGACAGGATATCCGTGCTGAAATTTAAAATTATTCAGGGTTCATTTGGCTTTTTTATACATTAATTGAGATTCCTAGGCATTTATTGTCCATAATTCAAATCCGAACTACAAATACATGCTCCAGTGCACCAAAATAGCTAGAAAAATCGTACATGTGTCCTTGGGGTGCATGTTTAGGTCCCATGGAAGGAATGGGAATGAATTCAACTGTCTCGGCGTCCTGGCTCGGCCTCAAACATTGCGAATCTTATTTTTTAAATCTCTGTAAATCCAAAACTCACCAGAAAATCCTCAAACTTCGCATGGTGTCACGACGTGGCACATATATGTCGTGGTAAAAAAAATTGTCCAATTTGGGCCAATCTATATTACAAGCCTCTTGCAACCGAAGCTTCTCGCAACCCTCATGGTTCCGGTAGGGAAACATGCCCCTCTTGTGAGCGAAACGATAATCGCTGCCTCTTCTCGCCTTGTATTTTGTTTTCTACAGGCAACATAGAAAAACAGGAGTGTCGTGCTGAAATTTGAAACTGTTCAGGGTTCGTTTGGCCATTTTATATATTAATTGAGTTTTCTAGGCATTTAATGTAGTCCATAATTCAAATTTGAACTACAAGCACATGCTTCAGTGAAGCAAAATGGGTGGAAAATTGTACATGTGTCATTGGGTGCATGTTTAGGTCTCATTGAAGGAATGGGAATAAATTACAAACGTCTCGTCGTCTTGGAACATTGAGAATCTTGGTTTTTAAATCCCAGTAAATCACAAACTCACCCAAAAACATGAAACTTGGCATGGTTGCATGACATGGCACATATATGTCATGGTAAAAAATCGTCCAGTTTGAGACAAGGCGCACACATTAATAGCCAACGAAGTTCTTTTGAAACAAATAGCTGACACCTTAATATCGCAAACGGTTGTATTATATGAACCGTGTGTTCCCGTAACCATTTAAGTGCAGCCACGCGTCCCTCTTTTCTTATGGGATAGTACTACCTCCGTCCTGGTTCATTGGTCATCTTTGTATTTTGTGCCAAAATTTAACCATACTCCGTGGCGTGCGTGCAGCTATTTGATTAGACGGGACGAGCGCGAGCAGTCCGCCGTGCAGGCTCGACGGGACGCATGCGAGCAGTCCGCCGTGCAGGCTCGACGGGACGCGTGCATCCTGTCCACCTCGCAGGCTCGACGGGACACGTACGAGCAGCAAGGCCGCCCATGCTCACCGGGAAGCGAGCTCTTTGACCTCCATCCACCAGCCGCCCGCCTCGCTCACAACTTCTCCATTAATGGCGGTCGAGCCGCTGTTTAACACGCGGTTAATTAAAGCACATGGACGGAGGGTGTTTCTTGTGATCCCATGGCCCCGCTCAATGTTAGCATTTGCTTTGTTCGTGTTTTCAACTCGTATTCCGGATAATTTAAAATGCCACATAGGGCAATGGATAATACGATGACAAATAAAATGGCAACGGATAATACGATGACAAATTTACAATGGCGCGGATAATAATTGTCTTACATATTCCAGATAATTTAAAATGCGACATGCGGCAAAGCCCGGAAAACACGGGGGCAAGAGAAGAAGGAAATCGCAGACAACGATCTGGGTCGCTACTGTCTCCACTCCTCGATGGATCGCCGGGCGACGACATCCTCCAGCTCCTTCTTCAATTCCTCACAACTTTGCTTGACAGCAGCCACGGATTCCTCCACCTCCTGCTCGCGCTCGATCCGGAGCTTCCTCAAGTCACTCATTAGTTCCTCGACGACCACTTTCAGCATCATCCCCGAGGCACTGCTCTGCTCATGCAGCATCTTCCAGTTGGTGGCCTCCTCCTCCTTCTCGGCAAGCGCCTTGAGGAGCTCCGCATTGTCACCCATGAGTTGCTCGACGAGGCAGGTCGCCCTCTCAACCGAGGCATTGCTGATCTCGAGCAGCTTCATCAAGCCGTCGACCAGCTCCTGCTACTTTATGAGGCCAGCGAGAATGTCATCGTCGCTGGCCAAGGACTTCAGCAACGCCAGCTCGTCGCAATTACCAATGCGGTGAGTGCGCTTGTGAGAGCCCTCGCGTGCCGGTGAGAGCTCGTTCGAGGGCTCCGCAGTGCGCCGAGACATCTCTGCTGCGGCTGCCACGTAGCGGCGGGACCTCTCTAGTGCTTCCGCGGCCTTGGTCTTTCCTCCCTGGTTATATGTCCACCCAAAACTCCTCCTACCGGTCATGGTGGAATGACTTGACAGGAAAGACCTGTTTTGTGGGTGATGAGGAGAGGAACTGTGAAATAATTTTCGAGTGGCTAGTTTTTATAGCCCGGTGCTAAGTGTGAACACATTTAGGTTTGATCGGTGTGAACATATTTGCAATTACTTATTGCGTTGTAATCTGGAATGTGACAAGAAACAAGGTCAAAATTTATGGATGGTTCTAGGCTCGAAGCCCGAAACACAACTTCATATGGCTGCCCGTTTCTGTTGTTCTGGCTCATCACAAACAGTTCCTATGGATCAACCGTATGCCACGCATCGCACACGCATCAGAAGCCCGAAATGGTTCCCGGATAGCATATGTGGGCCCGCATTCTCGGATGTATGTGTACGTGTCTGCCCACTATCACACATGGTCCAGATAACACCATCGTGTCCGATGGATGCGCCGTTGCGCCTCCCACGGGGTGCCAGAAGGTTGACCAGAATTGTAATGTGCAGGTGTGGTTGCTTGCTGTTGAGGCGGCCACGGCGCGCTCTGCTCGTCGTTGAGGCAGCCGCGGCGTGCTCTGCTCGCGTCCGTCCGCTCGTTTTGCTCGCCATTGAGGCGGCCGCGGTGCGCTCCGCTCTGGCGTCCCTCCGCGCGCTCTACTCATTATTTAGGCGCCCTCGGTTCACATCCCTCTGCGTGCTCTGCTCGGCGTTTAGGCGCCAAGTCTCGCTCGGGTCGCATCCCTCCGCGCGCGCTCTGCTAGCGGTTGGGGCCGATGCACGATCATGTTGGGGAAGCTTTAGTTATTTGATCTTAGATTATGTTAATTAATTATACCTCCAGAGCCGGAATCATCTGGCTCTAGAGGTATAATTAATTAACCTAAACTATGATCTCCTGCGCTCTTCCCGTTGCGCAACTCCGTCCTGTCGTCGGCCGTTGGGGGTATGCCGGTATGTGTGGGTAACTAGCTAGCCAGTGGATCAGTAGCGAGTCGCCGTCAGCGGCCATTGCTGTGGTTATTTATAGCTAGCATCTGGCTAGGGGATTGGGGATTTTACAATTCACCCCTGTGGAGCACGGGAAGCCTTCGCTGGAGCGCGGGAAGCTTTCACCGAAGTGCGGGAAGACTAAGTGGAGCACACAACCCGACAACCATATGCGGTGTCATGTGTTACCACACACGTGTTAACATAAGGAAACGTATGCGTAACTTACTAATCATCGCACACGAGTACTCACACACGCATCGTGTGCGATACTCCTAGCCATCGCAAGCAACTAGTATGCATTTTTCAAAGTTTTTACTACACACAGAATCGCACACGAATTAACTCTAGTAACCGTTTGTGTTATATTTTCTCATCGCAAACAGTTCATCCAAGTGGGTTGTTTGCCGCGTATCATACATATCTTGTTTACACGAATCGTTTGTGTTCTTTTGGCTCATAGCAAACAGTTCATCTATGTGAACTATATGCCACATATCACACACATCTTGTTAAACTGAACCATTTTTGTTGTGCTCCTAATCGAAAACAGTTCGTCCGAGTGAACCGTATGCCGTATATCGCACACACCCTGATCTGGCTGACCGTTTTTGTTGCATTCCCTAATAGCAAATAGTTCATCCGAGTGAACTGTATGTCGTGTATCACACACACAATGATATAGCTGCTCGTTTCTGTTGTTCTGTCTCATCGCAAATAGTTCTTATGGATTAACCGTATGTCACGCATCGCACACAGAATTAGAATATGAACCGTGTTTGATGTATCCACCATCGCAAACATTTTGCATCTTTTTTGACAATTTTTTTACATCACCGTTTGCGATTAATGCATCACACACAGTTTCGTTGAAGGGTCTCTGATTGTAGTGTCACATTAGCAGCATCCTGCAGTAGTGAACAGGTGGAAGACGTGATGAGCAGCTTTGGCAAGGCACTAGAGAGCATAGATGACACTGAGAAGATAATTGGCACCAAGTTGGATGCCAAGTTTGCTGAACTGCTCACGCGTCTCCCTCCACCTGCTGCCTCTTTTGCACCACTTCAACAACAACAACAACCACCTCCACGCCGCGATCCAGTCCTCCACTGAGCGAAGCGTGTTCCAATTGAGGAAGGCCAAAATTCTGGTGTCGCTGTGATAACCCACAAGTATAGGGGATCAATTGTAGCTTTTTCGATAAATAAGAGTGTCGATGTCGGCGTTCTGGGAATGGGGGTACCCAGACTTGCCTGCCTGCGGCCCACGGCGTGGCTCCATCGACGGCCTGGTACGGCCCACCTTCAGCAATGACAACTCAAGACCCTCGCGAGGGGCCAACCCTCGCGAGGCGGACGACACCAAGACCTCCACGAGGAGCGGCCTCCCCAGGCTGGCTCCCGAGGAGCGGAGATCTCTATGCAAGCCTCACCTCGTGAGGTCCGGATGACGTGAGCCATGACGACCAAGGCCAGACGGGCACCAGCGGGTGCGGTGTACCAGTTTCCTCTTCGGTGCTAAAGAGGCAAGCGCAGGCGCGGAGTCCCAAGGAATCAGCCAAAGGTTTCCATTCCCGTGCAACATGACCAAGACCGCCAGGACGGCAGGATGGAGGTCATCACTGAGCCCACCATGGCGTCATGACCAGAGGCTTTTGCAGGCGAAGACTACTTTTGTCAGGATAGCATGTACTAGCTGTCTCCCTTCGAATTTGGCCGTTGTGGGATCCCTTCCCGCCTTTCGTTTGGGAAGAGGACCAAGGCCACTATAAATAGGACTTAGCCACCACCGTAGAGAGGGACAAGTGGAGAGAGAGACAAGTTGAGGACGGATCATTCAGATCACCCTCACTCCACCAGCTCACTCGAGCTCAAGAACACCTCTCCTCCTGAGGTTGTTCGCCACTGTACTAGTTCATCCTCAGCCCCTCGAGGCCAATCCACCACAAAGTAGGAGTAGGGTTTTACACCGCAAGGTGGCCCGAACCTGGGTAAATTGTTGTGTCTCTTTTCCTTACAGTTCGTCGAGCTAGGCTGTAAGATTAGCGAGTAGGCAGACTGGGGAGGACGAGTTCTTCGCACGCACCCCAGAGTTCGAACCTCTCAAGGGTTTGCGGAACCCGAAATCCGACATTTGGCGCGCCAGGTAGGGGTGCGTCGGAGCCTCTCTTCCGCCGGTCGATCCATCGCCGCTCCACCGCTTCCATGGCTGACGCTCGTCGAGCTCGTGCTGAGCGCCGGGCCACCCTCGCCGCCCGCGTCGCTCAGACAGCGCCTGCGAGTGACGGCTGCCCTCGCCGTCCCCCATCTCTAGTGGCGAACGCCGCCACCGGCCCCGCGGGGCATGAGCAGCAAGCTTCGTCGCTGCACCCTTCTGTGTGGCGGGATGGACGCACCGCCACCCCGTTGCTGACTCCGGCTGGTTCGTCGTCTCATGCTCGTCGCGGGCCGGCGAACGCGCAGGCTGCGTTGCTCATGGCGCGCGAGCTCCTGCGCTACCACCTCGTCGACGACCTCTACGAAGACTGGCTGGACCGCTTCACCGAGCTCGTCAGCGCCGCCGGGGACTCTCCTGCACCGTCTCACTCGCTGCCTCACCCACCGGCTGCTGCGGGTGACATAGCCCATGGAGCACCTCCTCCACCTCCTCGTCAAGATGTCGCCCTCGAGCCAAGGCGCGAGGCCCCACGGCGCGACCCGCCGCGCAGGGCGCCGGCGCGTGAAGAAGAAAGCTGCCAGGTGGTGCAGCGGCCGCAAGAAGACGCTCGTGCACTCCCAGCACCGCCACGTCAAGACCGCGCGCCGCCTGCAGCGGTGGCGCGCGAGCACCAAGACCAGGCTCCACCTCCACGACGGGCTCCCGTGGCCACAGCAGGTTGCCGCGCGTTCACTCCGGAGCTTCATAGCGTCGTCTGGCCGGGGAAGTTCAAGCCCGACCTGCCTCCGCGCTATGATGGCACCCCCGACCCTGCCGAGTTCCTGCAGCTCTACGAGCTAAGCATCGAGGCAGCCAACGGCGACGAGAAGGTTATGGCGAACTGGTTTCCCATGGCCCTCAAGGATGGTGTGCGCTCGTGGCTCCTGAACCTGCCCGCGGGATTGATCTCCTCCTGGGACGAAATGCGAGAGAATTTCGTCGCCAACTTCCAGGGCACTCACGACCGTCCACCGGCTGCGGGTGACCTGCGGTGCATCAAGCAGCAGCCAGGAGAGACCTTGCAGAAGTACATCCAGCGCTTCAACAGCATCCGCCTCAAGATCCCCAAGGTGTCGGACGAGGCCATCATCTCGGCGTTCACTGATGGCGTCTGCGACGTCAAGATGAAGGAGGAGCTCGCCATACATGAGGACCTGTGCACGGCTCTGGAGATGTTCAACATGGCAACCAAGTGCGCGAGAGCTGAGGAAGGTCGCCTCTCTCTCCTGGAGCTCCCAGGGGCTGACCCGGAAGACAAGAAGGCCAAAGCCAAGGACGTGAAGCGCAAGGGGCCAGCCGTGCTCACGACCGAACCAGAGATGAAGTGCGGCTGCGACCACCCAGAGTCATCCAAGGGCAGCCGCCCATTCTACGTCTTCCACAACGTGCACAGCCACAACACCAACGACTGCCAGGAGCTCAGGGCCATCCACGACGGGTGCCTCGGTCGACGCCCCGAGCGACCGAGGCTACGGCCGCGGAGGAGCCCGAGGTGGAGGACGCTGGGACGGCCGCGACCCCCGCCAAGAATGGCGCGATCAGCCTCGTGAAGACCGCCCTCAGGGCAACGCTGGCCTTCCTCCACTGCCGCCACCACCAAGAAGGAACGATGACCACCACTAGGACGAGGGGGCTGGGGGCTTCCAGGAGCCTCGTGCCATCGCCTGCATCCTGGGCGGCGCTCAGGCCCCTGCCTCTCATCGCATCTACAAGCAGTTTGGCCGTGAGGTGAACGCGGCCCTCCCCAAGCTCGAGGCAACGCATCCGCTCAGGTGGTCCAAGTGCACCATCACCTTCAGCTCATCCGATCAGCTCAAGTGCGCGGCAACTGCCAGCGCTCTCCCAATGCTCTGCTCGCCTACCATCAGCAACGTGCTCGTCACCAAGACTCTCATCGATGGTGGTGCGGGGCTCAACGTTCTCTCCATCGAGACATTCGACCGACTCCAGGTGCCCTACGACCAGCTGCAACCTACCAAGCCTTTCTCAGGAGTGACCAACAGCTCCACCACCCTGATAGGGCAGATCCACCTCCCTGTCACCTTTGGCAAGCGTGACAACGACCGCATCGAGCTCATCGACTTCGACGTCGCCCACATTCGCCTTCCATACAACGCCATCCTTGGGTATCCGGCCCTGGCCAAGTTCATGGCGGTGACTCATCATGGTTACAATGTCCTCAAGATGCGAGGGAGCTGCGGCGTCATCACGGTCGCCTGCGAGGAGAAGGACGCGGTGTGCTCTCTCGAGCGCGCCTACCAGGTTGTGGCGGTCGAGAACCCAGACGATGAAAGCGCCGTCTACCCTCCTGAGGCTGTCCCCAAGAAGATGAAGTAGCTGCTCCGCCAAGGACCTCAGGAGAGCGGGGTGTCCAGCGGCACCACCTCAGGCCCTGCGCCCACTGACGAGGCGCCTCCCTCTCTCGCATAGGAAGGTGCGCCCGGCGCCCCTCTTAGGCTGGGCTCGGGGGCTCTCCTCTGGAGGGCCTCTGACCTGGCCAACGTCACGACGGAGGCGCTCGGGCACCATGTGGAGGCGTGCTTCAGCGCGCGCTTCCGCCAGGAGGGTACAAGGCGCGAGGTGCCAGGTGCTCAGGAGTTCATCACCAAGGCAATCAAGGAGCTTCAGGAAGCAAGAGCTATGCGAGGCGACCATCGCCCACCACCCGGCGCGGCTCCTTGTCCCGGTGAGGACAGCGAGCTGAGCGTCTGTGTCAACATCCCAGGGCTCAACAGGGCCGCATCTCAGGAGCGCTTCTGGCCGTCCCGCGCTGGCCGGTGCGAGGGTGCCCCTCACAGCTATGTTCGCATGCCTTTGGGCTTGTCGAGCGCAGCTGCTGCATTCCAGCGCCACATGCGGGGCATCCTGGCGGCTCATGAGGCCAGAAGCCAGGCGATCCTGTCAGAGGAGGAGATGGATCCTCGCGAGCCCCCCGGGCCCCCAGAGCCTCCCGAGGTTCAGGGCCTAGGCGGCTCATGAGGAGCGACTTCTGCAGCACGCGTCTTCAGCTACCCCAATATCTCTTCAGCAACGGTGCCAGGTGACATTTTCTGCTTTGTTCAGTTGGGGGCGCCCCTCGGGCTGCATTATCCCCAAGCCGCACGGGTCCGTCCCTGCGGCATGTATCGTTTTGCATCTATCAGAACTAGCTCTACCCTATCCATGAGTTTATTTATGATTATCACTTGACTGTCCGGTGCTTCGTCACCACGAACATCGTACGCCCTTGTAAGCCCACCCACGACCGCCTCATGATTAATGACTGGCACGGCGTCTGTGCTCGGGTCCGTCCCTGCAGCGTCGCTAAACCCAAGTGGCTGAGCTCTGGCTCATGGGCCTACTCCTGTGCACGTCACCTCCCATGGTCCTTGGTGCCTTGTTCTCGCATGAGCTAATCGAGGGCGGGTAAGTTAGGGCGCGCGGCCCGGTGCCTCACCACTGCGGGCGCCGCGCGCCGGTTGTCTTTCTTCAGGACATTCGCATGAGAAAACTGGGCACGGCGTCTGTGCTCAGGTCCGTCCCTGCAGCATCGACAAACCCAACGGATGAGCTCTATCTGGCGGGCCAGACCCGTTCACGTGACCTCCTGGGGTCGTTGGTGTTTGGCCTTCTCATGCGATAACCTCAGGAGATTCACTCGGCGCAGGTTGCCTAACCATCTCGCGGGACTATCACAAGTGTTACGAATCAAATTCAGGCGCAACCCGCCTTGAGGTAGGGCCTCGTGAGTCCCGCGCTGGCTCACGAGTGCCCATACACACCTCCTCTAGCCCTGCCGTGCAAGCCATGTGTCAGGGCGGGGCTGTAGACGCCCCGGGGTCTCCCCTCAGAGGGAGCCCCCACCCACGTACCAGTGGAAGCACCATGCTCCGCACTGGCAGTTGACACGGTCGAGGAGCGGCTATGCCCGTGCAAGAGCGGTAGCGCCATGCTCCGCGCTGGTGATAAACAACTGGGGCAGCCTAACGGCTGCACTAACCTCAGGAGAGCCACTAGGCTCGGTGTTCAGCCTCACTGCGCTGCTTTCCCCTCGGGAGAGTAGCCCGAGGGGGCTGGGCACGGGGGCTACACTCAGGTCATGCCTGGCGTACGCCACCTTGCCAGGTCCCTCGGACCTGGTCTTCGCGCATCCCTCCCGAGCGAAAGCCCGGCGAGGACAGGTATGGGGGTTTTTGTTCACACGTCAAGGGGGACCCCTGGGCATCGCGACCCAGGGGCCTAACTGGTCACGTAGCCCCTCACCCCTTGGTCTCGTCCTGCCGATCCGGACAACCCAACGGCGGCTGAGGTACGCGCGGGGCCAGGCCTTGCCGACGCAAAACGCCAAGACCCACTCTTGCGTCTCCTTCCCGAGGGCTGTTCGTACGTCAAGGGGGACCCCTGGGCATCGCGACCCAGGGGCCTAATTGGTCACGTAGCCCCTCACCCCTTGGTCTCGTCCTGGCGATCCGGACGACCCAACGGCGGATGAGGTACGCACGGGGCCGGGCCCTGCCGACGCAGAACGCCAAGACCCACTCTTGCGTCTCCTTCCCGAGGGCTATTCGTACGTCAAGGGGGACTCCTGAGCATCGCGACTCAGGAGCCTAACTGGCCACGTAGCCCCTCACCCCTTGGTCTCGTCCTGGCGATCCGGACGACCCAACGGCGGCTAAGGTATGCGCGGGGCCGGGCCCTACCGACGCAGAACATCAAAGCAAATGGAAAGGAAACTGCAGAACCTTAGCAAGTTATTACAAAACATATTGTCTCTTAAAGTTCCAAAGCATAAGTTCTTACGCTTCCACGAGGCACGATACATGTTGCAGGAATAAAACAAGGGGAAAGCGCCGCCATCTCCTTCAGCCTTGGACGCCACCATTGCCCGCTTGGGGAGCCCCGTCATCGTCGACGTCGCCGCCATCCTTGCCGTCAGCCGTAGGCACGGGGTCGACGGCGAGGAACTTCCGCAGCAGGGCCTCCACTTGACCCTTCACGGCCTCGGTAGCAGCATCTTGGAGCTCAGGGTCCACGGGCTCGAGCAGGGCACCAAAGGCGAAGCTGGAGTCCTGAAGATGGAGGTGGCTGAAGACGCGCGTTGCGGCCAAGGCCGAAAGCGCGCGGGCTTCCCCCTCCACCATGGGGCCCACTCCGACGACGATGCCCTCAAGCGCCGCGACGAGCTTGGGGAGCAGCCCGGCGGGGCCTTCCTCCGGAGTCACCAGCGGCTCCTTGTACCCGCTCCTGTAGAGATACTGCAGTGCCTTGCGGGACCTCTGCTCGAGGGAGTCGAAGGCGGCATGCCCCGCGGTGGCCGCCACCTCAGCCTTGGCAAGGAATTTCTCTCTGGCCCCCAGCCGAGCCTTCTCGTCGGAGACAAGCTGGGCGTGGGACGCCTGGGCCGCCTCCACCTCCTCCTTCAGCTTCTCCAGGCGGCCGCGCTCCGTGGCCTGCTCCTGAGATGCCTGCTCCATCTCGGCATCACGACCGGCGACTGCAGCCTCCCGCTCCTTCAGCTTTTCCTCCTGCTCCTCGAGTTGGCGGGCGTGGGTGGCCTGCTCATCGCGGAGGGCTTTCAGCTCGGCCTCCGCTGCATGGCAGCGCTCCTCAGCGTCCTTCGCGTCCTTCGGTGCCACGTCACGGGCGGTGCCGGCCACGCCGACCACTTTCTGGCCCTCCTTTTCAGCAGCGTTGGCCTGGTCCCAGGCCACCCTGACGGACGAGTCAGCATGGAGCCACCCCAAGACCAGCTCCAGGCGCCCCGACGCTCGGCGCCGGTCGGGGCCCCGAAGATCATTCCGGAGTTGATCCAATGCAGAGAAGGCCTGCTCCAGAGCACCGGGGGCCGTAGAAGAGCCGCGGCCTGCCAGCGTGGCGGCCGGAAGAGGAGACGGCGGTGGCATCAAGACTGGCGAAGCAGCAGCAGCAAGGATGGCCGGGGGCTCCGGAGCCCTCGGGTCGTCAGCAGGCGCGCTGAAGGCAAGCGTCCCTGAAGCCGACACGGCCGCAGGGGTGTCCGTCTGCCCCAGAACCTCCGGGGCCGAGGTGGGCTGCTTGGCCTCAGGAGCCCTCGCCTCCTCCTTCTTCTTTTTCACCGCCGGTATTGGCCTGGCCGCGAAGAGGAAAATGTCAGAGCACTACGTCAAGAGCAGGAAGCAAAGACAAGATGGTACGCTTACTGATCCGTGGCGATGTAATCCCTCGTCCTCTTCAGGAGCGCGATGCCCACAGGCTTCATGGGTGCGAGCCCCACCGCGCTCTCGGGAGCTGATGAGCACGCGGCGGCCGGATCAGCGGCAAGCGCGAGCCTTTTTGTCAGCCAGGGACAGTTGCCGAGGTGGCGTGGGGAAGCGAAGACGCCCATGCCCCATCAATCGCCACGCGCCGACCAAGGCCGCAGGCGGTTAGGGCCCGCGGCGCTTCGCACTTGCCCCATGGCTTCGCCTCGAAGCCAAGTGCGAGCGCGCCTTGGGCCCGGGGGCTACTGTTGGCGTTCTGGGAACGGGGGTACCCAGACTTGCCTGCCTGCGGCCCACGGCGTGGCTCCATCGACGGCCTGGTACGGCCCAGCTTCAGCAATGACAACTCAAGACCCTCGCGAGGGGCCAAGCCTCGCGAGGCGAACGACACCAAGACCTCCATGAGGAGCGGCCTCCCCAGGCTGGCTCCCGAGGAGCGGAGATCTCTATGCAAGCCTCACCTCGTGAGGTCCGGATGACGTGAACCATGACGACCAAGGCCAGACGGGCGCCAGCGGGCGCAGTGTACCAGTTTCCTCTTCGATGCTAAAGAGGCAAGCGCAGGCACGGAGTCCTGAGGAATCAGCCAAAGGTTTTCATTCCCGTGCAACAAGACCAAGACCGCCAGGACGGTAGGATGGAGGTCATCACCGAGCCCACCACGGCGTCACGACCAGAGGCTTTTGCAGGCGAAGACTACTTTTGTCAGGATAGCATGTACTAGCTGTCTCCCTTCGAATTTGGCCATTGTGGGATCCCTTCCCGCCTTTAGTTTGGGAAGAGGACCAAGGCCACTATAAATAGGACTTAGCCACCACCGTAGAGAGGGACAAGTGGAGAGAGAGACAAGTTGAGGACGGATCATTCAGATCACCCTCACTCCACCAGCTCACTCGAGCTCAAGAACACCTCTCCTCCTGAGGTTGTTCGCCACTGTACTAGTTCATCCTCAGCCCCTCGAGGCCAATCCACCACAAAGCAGGAGTAGGATTTTACACCGCAAGGTGGCCCGAACCTAGGTAAATTGCTGTGTCTCTTTTCCTTACAGTTCGTCGAGCTAGGCTGTGAGATTAGCGAGTAGGCAGACTGGGAGGACGAGTTCTTCGCACGCACCCCAAAGTTTGAACCTCTCAAGGGTTTGCGGAACCCAAAATCCGACAATCGAACCCAATGAGGAGCTAAAGGTAGGATTTATATTCGCTTCAAGTTCTATCGACCACCGATACAACTCTACGCACACTTAACGTTCGCTTTACTTAGAACAAGTATGAAACTATTTTGTAGGTGATAGGATAAGTTTGCAAGGATAAAACTAGTTGTACTTAGTGACAATAAAACTACGAATAATTTGCAGGAAAATAGAAGTTAGTTGTTTAGTAGAAAGATTTTGTCACACAAGAAAGTTATTTGTCCCTGGGCAATCGATAACTAGACCGGTAATCATTATTGCAATTTTATATGAGGGAGAGGCATGAGCTAACATACTTTCCATACTTGGATCATATGCACCTATGATTGGAACTCTAGCAAGCATCCGCAACTACCAAAGATCATTAAGGTAAAACCCAACCATAGCATTAAGTATCAAGTCCTCTTTACTCCCATACGCAACAATCCCCTTACTTGGGTATAAGCTTCTGTCACTCTCGCTACCCACTATAAGAGAATCATGAACGTATTGAAACACCCTACAGCGGGAATCCCACACGCTTGCGCGACACGGAGGGCACCATAGGACAACACCAAAATAAAACATACAACTCAAAACAATCACGATCATCAATCAACCCATAGGACAAAATGAATCTACTCAAACATCATAGGATGGCAACACATCACTGGATAATAATATGTAGCAGTAAGCACCATGTTAAGTAGAGATTACAGTGGGGAGAAGAGGTGTTACACCACTGCATAGAGGGGGAGAAAATTGGTGTTGACAGTAGCAAGGTTGTTGGTGTAAATCGCCGTCACGATCCTTGCCCCGGCGGCACTCCGGCGCCACCGGGAGAGAGGGGGAGAGAGCTCCCCTCCTTCTTCTTCTTCTTCCTTGGCCTCCACCCTAGATGGGAGGAGAGTCCCCCCTCTGGTCCATGGCCGCCATGGCGGAGGAGGGGCAGGAGCCCCTCCGAGATTGGATCTCTCTCTCTCTCTCTCTCTCTGTTCTCTTCTGTTTCGCGTTCTTTGTTTTCTGGCCGAAAACCGTTTCTTAAATATCCGGAGATCTGTAACTCCGATTGGGCTGAAATTTTAACACGATTTTTTCCGAACATTATCTTTCTTGTGGCGAAAGAAGGGCAGCAACCGCCTTACGAGGGGCCCACTACCCACCACGCGCGCCCTGGTGGGTAGTGGGGCCCTCGAGCATCGTCTCGCATTGATTCTTCTTCCAAAAAATCACATATATTCGAAAATAAATCTCCGTAAATTTTTATCGTGTTTGGACTTCGTTTGATATGGATATTTTGTGAAACAAAAAAATGCAACAAATAGGAACGTGCACTGGGCACTAGATCAATATGTTAGTCCCAAAAATAATATAAAATGTTGCCAAAAGTATATAAAAGTTGTAGAATATTGGCATGAAACAATCAAAAATTATAGATACGACGGAGACATATCAGCATCCCCAAGCTTAATTCCTGCTCGTCCCTCGAGTAGGTAAATAATAAAAAAGAAAATTTTGATGTTGAATGCTACCTAGCATAATCTTGATCATATAATCTAATCATGGCATGAATATTAAGACACGAGTGATTCAAAGCAATAGTCTATAATTTGACATAAAGACATCAACACTCAGGCATCCCAATAAACAATCATGTCTTTCAAAATATCAATGCTAAAGAACGCTATCCCTAGAAAATCATATAGTCTTGTCATGCTCCATCTTCTTAACTCAAAGTATTTATCATGCACGACCCCGATGACAAGCCGAGCAATTGGTTCATACTTTTTAACGCGCTTCAGCCTTTTCAACCCCCATGCAATACATGAGCGCAAGCCATGAACATAGCACTATGGGTGGAATAGAGTATGATGATAGGGGTAAACATAGAGAAGACAAAAAAGAAAGAAAGTCTCACATTGACGCAGCTAATCAACGGGCTATGGAGATGCCCATCAATTGATATCAATGCAAGGAGTAGGGATTGCCATGCAACGGATGCACTAAGAGCTATAAGTGTATGAAAGCTCAACATGGAAACTAAGTGGGTGTGCATCCAACTTGATTGCTCGAAAACCTCGGGCATTTGAGGAAGCCCATCATCGTAATATACAAGCCAAGTTCTATAATGAAAAATTCCCACTAGTATATGAATGTGACAACATAGGAGACTCTCTACATGAAAAATGTGGTGCTACTTTGAAGCACAAGTGTGGAAAGGGTAGTAACATTGCCCCTTCTCTCTTTTTCTCTCTTTTTCTTTTTTTCTTTTTTTTTCTTTTTTTTCTTGGGCTCTTTTTGGCCTCCTTTTTTTCTTTTCTTTTTAATTTTGTCCGAAGTCTCAACCCGACTTGTGGGGGAATCATAGTCTCCATCATCCATTCCTCACTAGGACAATGCTCTAATAATGAATATTGATGATCATCACACTTCTATTTACTTACAGCTCAAAAGAAATATAAAAAAATAAAACTCGATACCTAGAACAATATGACTCTATATAACCGAAGAGGTTAGCAAATTGCGGAAAGGTAAGAGTGCGTATAATCCATGGACTCACATTAGTCATAAAGAGCTCACATACTTATTGCGAAAGTTTATTCGCCCTCGAAGCAAAGTACTACTATGCATGCCCCTAGGGGGATAGATTGGTAGGAAAATACCATCGCTCGTCCCCGACCGCCACTCATAAGGAAGACAATCAATAATAAATCATGCTCCAATTTCTTAGCATAACGAGAGACTATACGTGCATGCTTCGGGAATCACAAACCTTAACACCAATATTCTTACTAAACCACAATCATTCACTAGTACCTCCCACATATTACCATCTCTATTTCGCAAAACTATTGCAAGGAATCAAACATATCATATGCAATTATCTACAAGTTTTATGTAGGATTTTATGACTAACCATGCAAATGACCAATTCATGTTGGCTCTCTAAATAGATATAAGTGAAGCAAGAGAGTTTAATTATTTCTACCAAAGGCTTGCCCACGCTCTAATAAGTATAAGTGAAGATAAATAGCATTCTACAAATAACGGTTTTCTATATGTAGAGAAACAGGCAATCCAAACTTCAAATGATATAAGTGAAGCACATGAAGCATTCTATAAAGCCATACTCAAAAGATATAAGTGAAGCGCAAAGAGAATTCTATAAATCAACCAAGGACTATCTCATACCAGCATGGTGCATAAAATAAAAGGGAAAATAAACACAAAAGACGCTCCAAGATTTACGCATATCATGTGACAAATAAAAATATAGCTTCAAGTAAAATTACAGATGGTCGTTAGAAGAAAGAGGGGATGCCTTCCGGGGCATGCCCAAGCTTAGTTGCTTGGGAGTCCTTGAATATTACCTTCGGGTGCCTCGGGCATCCCCAAGCTTAGGCTCTGGCCACTCCTTATTGCTTCATCCATCGTGATCTCACCCAAAACTTGAAAACTTCAATCACACAAAACTTAACAAAACCCTCGTGAGATCCGTTAGTATAATAAAGCAAATCACTACTTTAAGTACTGTTGCAAACCCATTCATATTTTATTTTTGCATTATACCTACTGTATTCTAACTTCTCCATGGCTTATACCACCGATACAATCCATAATTTCATCAAAACAAGCAAAACAATGCATCAAAAACAGAATCTGTCAAAAACAGGACAGTCTGTAGCAATCTGAACATTGACCATACTTCTGTAACTCCAAAAATTCTGCAAAATTAGTAAAAAAATCATTGAATTACTGTGTAAAAAATTCAGAATTTTTGCATGTTCCAGTAAAAAATGTAAATTCACACACTATAGGCAAAGTTTCTGTTTTTGCACCGCACATACCAAACAAGCAATCTAAACTTCCTAAAGGAAAATATTGGCACATTATTTTTATAATACAATGGATCTGTACAAAGGATAATTATTTTTATTAAAAAGTTTATATAATCAAGGTTCACAAAGTTTCCATGGGCATGAACAAAGTTCAAGGCATGCTCCTGCTTCCATGGTGCTTGTCTTTCTCACTTTCACTTTTATTTTTGTAAAGTTTTAGGTTCCCCTCTATATTTTTTTGTTTTAAAACTTTATAAAAGCACACAACAGAATAAAATGACTCTCTAAAACTTTCGGGTTGTCTCGCTGGCAGCGCTTTCTTTAAAGCCATTAAGCTAGGCATGTAGTGCTCAAGTAATTGATCCACCCGGATCCCAAGGTATATCAAAGCCAATTTTAACTAACAATGATTTGTAATTTAGTAGTGAGCACAAAGCAACATATATCATGTAACAACGAAGTCTAACTCTCTTCCTATGCATCTGCATGTCATAAAAGAACAATTCATGCACATCAAGTAAAGGCCAATGCATAGTATAAACAGTTTCTTGCAATTTTATCGTGTTGGAAACATAGAGAGGTGGAGATATAGTTCCTCTCTCGTAATAATTGCAAGTAGGAGCATCAAGCACACGCATATTATATTCATCAAAATCATCATGTGTATTAGTAAAACGCAACCCATCAATATAATCCTTAATAAGTGCAAACTTCTCTGATATAGTGTAGTTGGGAGAATTCAAAAAGATAATAGGGCTATCATGTGTGGGTGCAATAGCAACAATTTCATTCTTAACATAAGGAACTATCGCAAGTTCATCTCCATAAGCATAATTCATATTGGCATCATGGCCACAAGCATAGCAAGCATCAAGTTCATCAAAAAAAGATATTGTAAACGAATCAATGGGATCATAGCAATCATCATAGCATTCATCCTTCGGTAAGCACGAAGGGAAATTAAACAATGTATGAGTTGAAGAGTTACTCTCATTAGATGGTGGGAATGGGTAGCTAATCCGCTCTTCCTCCTTATTCGCTCTCCTCCTCATCTTTTTCATCCAATGAGCTCACAGTTTCATTAGTTTCTTCTTCCATAGATTCCTGCAAAATATTAGTCTCTTCTTGGACAGCGGAGACTTTCTCAATAAATACATCAATATAGGCATTGCATTTATAATTCTCATAGCAATATTTAAGTATAGCAAAAAATTTAGGTCTATAAACAGCATCATCAAAATCTTCATACTTTTCAAATAAAGATTCAATTTCATAAGCACCCTTAAAAGCAACAAATTCTTCTATCCGTTCCACATCATAGTAATCATACCTACCATTAGCATAAGAATCAAGGGTTTCATTATCATTAAATTCACATGAAAAGGGAAGGTGTGGAGCCTTCATCCTAGAGCAACAAGTATTATCATATCTCAAGCATAAAGTCCAAGCATACCAATGCAACATTTCAATTTGATCCCATAAGAGTTTCCCTTTTTGAGTCAAGCGATAATCCCTAAAGTATTCATGTTGATCCAACGTGTCTCCCATTAACAAGTTGAATGGGGTTTTCTCGGGATTATCAAAGTAGTGTTCAATATTTTCAACATAACGAGCATCGAGGGTTTTAGGAGGTTCCCCATCTCCATGAGTAGCAAGTACAACTAATTTTTTTGGTATTTCGTGTTCCATATCCATAACTAAAGATAGAGAACAACTTAGAACAGAAAATAAAAACTACTTAGTGATAAAGCAAACAAGCACACACGAGAATATTCACCCCATGCTATTGCTCCCAGGCAACGGCGCCAAAAAAAGGTCTTGATAACACACAAGTATAGGGGATCAATTGTAGCTTTTTCGATAAATAAGAGTGTCAAACCCAACAAGGAGCTAAAGGTAGGATTTATATTCCCTTCAAGTTCTATCGACCACCGATACAACTCTACGCACACTTAACATTCGCTTTACCTAGAACAAGTATGAAACTATTTTGTAGGTGATAGGATAAGTTTGCAAGGATAAAACTAGTTTTACTTAGCGAGAATAAAACTATGAATAATTTGTGGGAAAATAAAAGTTAGTTGTTTAGTAGAAAGGTTTTGTCACACAAGAAAGTTATTTGTCCCTAGGCAATCGATAACTAGACCGGTAATCATTATTACAATTTTATATGAGGGAGAGGCATGAGCTAACATTCTTTCCGCACTTGGATCATATGCACTTATGATTGGAACTCTAGCAAGCATCCACAACTACCAAAGATCATTAAGGTAAAACCCAACCATAGCATTAAGTATCAAGTCCTCTTTACTCCCATACGCAACAACCCCCTTACTCAGGTATAAGCTTCTGTCACTCTCGCCACCCACTATAAGAGAATCATGAACATATTGCAACACCCTATAGCGGGAATCCCACACGCTTGCGCGACATGGAGGGCACCATAGGACAACACCAAAATAAAACATACAACTCAAACCAATCACGATCATCAATCAATCCATAGGACAAAATGAATCTACCCAAACATCATAGGATGGCAACACATCATTGGATAATAATATGTAGCAGTAAGCACCATTTTTAAGTAGAGATTACAACGGGAGAAGAGGTGTCACACTACTGCATAGAGGGGGAGAAGGTTGGTGTTGATGGTAGCAAGGCTGTTGGTGTAGATCACCGTCACGATCCTTGCCCCGGCGGCACTCCGGCGCCACCGGGAGAGAGGGGTAGAGCGCCCCCCCCCCCCCCCTCCTTCTTCTTCTTCCTTGGCCTCCCCCTAGATGGGAGGAGAGTTCCCCCTCTGTTCCATGGCCGCCATGGAGGCGGAGGGGCAGGAGCCCCTCCGAGATTGGATCTCTCTCTCTGTTCTCTTCTGTTTCGCGTTCTTTGTTTTCTGGCCAAGAACCGTTTCTTAAATATCCGGAGATCCGTAACTCCGATTGGGCTGAAATTTTAACACGATTTTTTCCGGATATTATCTTTCTTGCAGCGAAAGAAGGGCTGCAACCGCCTTACGAGGGGCTCACTACCCACCATGGTGCGCCCTACCCCCTGGGCACGCCTTGGTGGGTAGTGGGGCCCTCGAGCATCGTCTTGCGTTGATTCTTCTTCCCAAAAATCACATATATTCCAAAATAAATCTTTGTAAATTTTTATCGCGTTTGGACTTCGTTTGATATGGATATTCTGCGAAACAAAAAACATGCAATAAACAGGAACTGGCACTGGGCTCTAGATCAATATGTTAGTCCCAAAAATAATATAAAATGTTGCCAAAAGTATATAAAAGTTGTAGAATATTGGCATGAAACAATAAAAAATTATAGATACGACGGAGACTTATCACGCTGCTACTACTATTGCTGCGTCTGCAGCTCCTGCTGCTACTGCCGAGGAGGAGGACGATTACGAGGGCGATTACGAGGATGGGGAGGGGCAAAACTAGAACTACGTGCAACCACCAGCACCACCACCAGGTCGTCCTCGTGCATATATTCGCAACGGTAGGGCTGCACCACCACCTCAGGTACGAGACCATGACCACCTTCCTAAACTAAAGTTGAATATTCTGACTTTTGAGGGTTGATACGTTTCCTGATGTATATCTTACTTGGGAGTTAGAAACTAAACAACGTTTTACATGTTTACAATATCCTGAGGATAGACGTGTTGCTGCTGTTGTTTGTGCATTTACTAGTTTTGCTTGTGTTTTGTGGTCTGGACATTGTAGATTATATCATGATAATATCCCAACTACCTCACCTGCTTTGAAAAATGCTATGCGCACTCGTTGGGTTCCACCATATTATCAACGTGAATTACTTCGAAAATTGCAACGTTTAAGACAAGGAAAAAAATTGTAGAAAAATATCATCAGGAATTGCAAACTGGCATGATTAGATGTGGTATTGTTGAGGATAATGAAGCTATGCTTGCATGTTTTATTGGTGGATTAAATAGAGAGATTTAGACCATTTTAGAGTATAAGGAGTATAATAATATCACTCGTTTATTCCATCTTGCTCGCAAAGCTGAACGTGAAGTGCGGGATCGACAGGCATTGGCGCGAACTAATTTTTCTGCAAGTCGATCATAATCATGGACACCCCGTTCATCCTCTACTTCCACACGTTCTGCACCGGCACCTCCGTCCGCTACCACCTCCAACCGTGATACAATAAAGTAGGCATAGCCACCATTGTTTGCCAAGAGCACACCCTCCGGGCCTACACAGAGCTCTTCTTCATCCATGGCATCAACAGGGCAAACACATGATGTTATATATCGTCATTGCAAGGATGGAGGTCACTATGCGAGCAAATGTCCATCTCCGCCTGTGATGATTGTTACTGAGGATGGTGGGTAAGAGTTCGCTAGTGACTATGATGAGGAGACTTTAGCTTTTATTGCAAGTGAAGAACACGGTGGAGATGATTCTGAACAAGAGACGCAATACATGGCTGCTGAAGACGCTGACAGGTATGAAAGTTTAGTTGCTCAACGTGTTTTGAGTGTGCAGGTCACACAAGCTGAGCAAAATCAGAGGCACAATTTGTTCCATACAAAGGGAGTTGTGAAGGAACATTCTGTTCGCGTCATCATAGATGGAGAGAGCTACAACAACTTGGCTAGCATGGCGATGGTGGAGAAGTTGTCTCTCGCCACAAGACAACCTCCGCATCCTTACTACATCTAATGGTTCAACAACAGCGGCAAGGTAAAGGTAACATGTACTGTTCGTGTGCATTTTAGTATAGCTACATATGCTGATTATGTTGATTATGATGCGGTACCCATGCAAGCATGTTCCTTATTACTTGGTAGACCATGGCAATTTAATTAAAAAATATATGTACACCATGGTAGAAACAATTAGTATACTCTTGTTCATAAGGATAAACATATTACTTTGCTTCCTATGTCTCCTAATTCCATTTTGAAAGATGATATTCATAGAGCTAGTAAAGCAAAACAGGAGTGGAATAAGAGTGAAAATTAGATTGTGGCAAAAGAATTTGAGCAACAAATGAAGCCTAATAACAAACCATCATATCATGTTGCCTCTGAAATTAAATTGAAAAGTGGATGTTTGCTTGCCACCAAATCTGATATTGATGATCTAGATTTCAGTAAATCTGTTTGCTATGTTTTAGCGTGCAAAGAGGCATTATTTTCATTCGAGGACGTGCCACCCTCTTTGCCTCCTGCTGTCACTAACATTTTGCAGGAGTTCGCTGGCATCTTTCCACAAGACGTGCCACCGGGATTACCACCTATTCGAGGGATTGAGCATCAGATTGCCTTAATCCCCGGTGCTTCGCTGCCAAACCATGCGCCATACCGTACCAATCCAGAGGAGACGAAGGAGGTTATGCATCAAGTACAGGAGCTGCTCTAAAAATGTTATATACGTGAATCTCTTAGTCCTTGTGTTGTTCCTATTATTCTAGTTCCTAAAAAGGATGGTACATCGCATATGTGTGTTGATTGTAGAGGCATTACTAATATTACTATTTATTATCGTCATCCTATTCCTAGGTTATATGATATGCTTGATGGATTGAGTGGCTCTACAATATTCTCCAAAGTTGATTTGCGTAGTGGATACCATCAAATTCGTATGAAATTGGGAGATGAATGGAAAACAGCATTTAAAACTAAGTTTGGATTATATGAGTGGTTAGTCATGCCTTTTGGGTTAACTAATGCACCTAGTACTTTCATGAGATTAATGAACGAAGTTTTACGTGCTTTGATTGGAAGATTTGTGGTAGTTTACTTTCATGATATACTGATTTATAGAAGATCTTTGGAGAAACATTTGGAACATTTACATGTTGTTTTTATTGCTCTACGTGATGCAGGTTTGTTTGGTGACCTTGGGAAGTGCACCTTTTGCATCAATTGAGTATCTTTTCTTGGCTATGTTGTTACTCCACGGGGAATTGAAGTTGATAAAGCCAAGATTGAAGCTATTGAGAGAGTTGGCCGCAGCCCAAAATGGTCACACAAGTGAGGAGTTTTCTTGGCCTCGCTGGTTTCTATAGGCGTTTTGTGAGAGATTTCAGCACCATTGCTGCACCTCTCAATGAGCTTACAAAGAAGGATGTGCCTTTTGTTTGGGGTACCGCACAGGAAGAAGCCTTCATGGTATTGAAAGATAAGTTGACAGATACTCCATTACTCCAACTTCCTGATTTTAATAAGAATTTGGAGCTTGAATGTGATGCTAGTGGAATTGGATTAGGAGGTGTGTTATTACAAGATGGTAAACCTATTGCATACTTTTCTGAAAAAATGAGTGGGCCTAGTCTGAATTATTCTACTTATGATAAGGAATTATATGCTCTTGTTCGGCCTTTGGAAACATGGCAACATTATTTATTGCCCAAAGAATTTGTTATACATTCTGATCATGAATCATTGAAGCAAATTAAAAGTCAAGCAAAACTGAACCGTAGACATGATAAATGGGTTGAATTCATTGAGACTTTCCCTTATGTTATTAAACACACAAACGGTAAAGAAAATATTATTGTTGATGCATTGTCTCATCGTTATACTATGCTTTCACAACTTGACTTTAAAATATTTGGTTTGGAGACCATCAAAGATCAATATGTGCATGATGTTGAATTTAAAGATGTGATGCAGAATTGTAAAGAAGGGAGAACATGGAACAAGTTCAGCATTAATGATGGACTTGTGTTCCGTGCTAACAAGCTATGCATTCTAGCTAGCTCCGTTCGTCTTTTGTTGTTGCAGGAGGTGCATGGAGGAGGATTAATGGGACACTTTGGTGTGAAGAATACGGAGTATGTACTTGCTACACATTTCTTTTGGCAAAAGATGAGACGAGATGTTGAGCATTTTGTTGCTAGCTGCACTACATGTCAAAAAGCTAAGTCACGACTCAATCCTCATGGTTTATATATGTCTTTGCCTGTACCTAGTGTTCCATAGGAGGATATATCTATGGACTTTGTTTTAGGTTTACCTCGCACAAAGAAGGGGAGGGATAGCATATTTGTTGTCGTGGATAGGTTTTTGAAAATGGCACGCTTTATACCATGTCATAAAAGCGATGATGCTGCTAATGTTGCTAATTTGTTCTTTCGTGGAATTATTCGCTTGCATGGTGTGCCAAATACTATTGTTTCAGATTGTGATACTAAGTTTCTTAGGCACTTTTGGAGATGTTTATGGGCCAAGTTGGGGACTAAACTGCTTTTTAGTACTACATGTCACCCCCAAACTGATGGACAAACTGAAGTAGTCAATAGAACATTGTCTACTATGCTTAGGGTTGTTTTGAAGAATAACTTGAAAATGTGGGAAGAATGCTTGCCTCATATTGAATTTTCTTATAATCGCTCGCTGCATTCTACTACTAAAATGTGCCCTTTTGAAATTGTGTATGGTTTCCTACCTCGTGCACCCATTGATTTGTTGCCTCTTCCATCTTCGGAGAAGGTTAATTTTGATGCTAAAAAACGTGTTGAATTGATCTTAAAAATGCATGAGTTAACTAAGAAAAACATTGAGCATATGAATGCTAAATATAAACTTGCTGGAGATAAGGGTAGAAAACATGTTGTGTTTGCACATGGATATCTTTTTTGGTTACATTTGCATAAGGATAGGTTTCCTGATTTGCGCAAATCAAAGCTAATGCCACGTCTTGATGGTCCTTTTAAAGTGTTAGAGAAAATAAATGATAATGCATATAAACTTGAGCTGCCTACAGATTTTGGGGTTAGTCCCACTTTTAACATTGCAGATTTGAAGCCGTATTTGGGTGAGGAATATGAGCTTTCGTCGAGGACGACTTCAATTCAAGAAGGGGAGGATGATGAAGACATCAATACTACAGTTACACCCCCGATCCCTGCAGCTACATATACTCGACCAATTACTAGAGCTCGCGCACGCCAATTAAATTATCAGGTACTTTCGTTTCTTGGTAACGATTCTAATGTTCATGAGAATATGATGCTGCCTAAATTGGATATATTTGTTTTGCTTAAAAATGAAGGGCCTAGCTTGGACAAGAAGGACGAACATTGGAGCAAGATCAAGCATGGAGATGATGGCATGCGCAAGGGGAACAAGAACGGAGTTTCAAGTGATGATTTCAGGACTTTGAAGCCACCATAATGAGTGCATGAAGGCTTGGACGAAATATACAAGATGCTACTTCATAAATTTCATCCAGAGGATATTATAGGTGATGTGTCACCTTATTATTGGGCCAGGACCATGTAATTTTGAAATACTTCGGTATAGGCTGTTTTTAGAGTCCGTATATATAGAGTTAGGGTTGGTTTCGGACCGCTCCTCCAAGGGGTCGTGAAATTTCCCCCTATTCCCCCATATATATAGCCCTTAGGCATCGTTTAGACTTTGGGTTTTGTTTAGATTAAAAGTTCGCCATAGTTGCAACTTCACGTACTTCGTTTGTGTTCAACGACCAGACCAAGACGTCACAGAACCCCACTTGATTAATAAAGCTTTCCTCTTATATTCACAATATCCATATTGCAGTCTCAGTTTCTTGCTTGTTCTTCGTTTGCTCGCAGGAAATAGACCCTCGTGGTCAGGTTGATCGTGCTCCGGCGTGGTCAATAACCCCTCGGAAGTTGGTTTAGCAATTGCTAAGGCGCGACGTCTTCGCATGTTCGTAGTCGGATCATCAAAGTCGACTCCCACAGAAAACGATAGCTATCTCGTCGAAACATCAGGACACCTTCACCTCTATCAGTTCAAATACCGCGAGAGCTGAACAGGGCAACATAAGCTCAGATATAGGCGGAAGTAGCGGTGGTAGTAGCAAGTGGCATTACCGCGCAAGTGGTCCTACCGTTCCACTACCGCTTATAAAACAGAGACTCACAGAAGCTAGATTCCAGGCGGAAGTAGGGGCGGTACTGGTCTATGGAAGTACCGCCTAAGAGGTACTACCGTGGACCAGAGCGGTACTACCAACTGGATGCTAAAAAATTGCCCCGCATAAACAGAAGAATGCAAGAAGACCGAACCTGCCATAACTACTGCAAATGAACTCTGAAATCAGCAAACTCAAGCTTGTTGGATATATTAAGAACTAGCAGTGGAGAATAAATGTCAATAGGATAAGGAAGAGGACCTTCCCAAAATATGAACCGGCAAACTCTCCAACAACGAAAACGCAAAGATGATGCATGCGAACTCCATTTTCGATGAGCTTGAGTTAGACAAGAAGCCGAACACAAACTCTAAAATCTCACATAGAAAAAAGCCAAATAAGAACCAATAAAGATAATGCCAAGGATGCAATGGTTTGAGCTCTCTGCGAACGATACGATCAAGCTATTCACTTGAGAGCCCCCTTGATAGTACGGCAATCAATCCTATAACCCGGTCTCCTAACTAGCACCATGAGACCGGTAAAATAGGAAACCTATCAAGGTCAAACCTTTGCCTTGCGCATAATCCACTTGAGCTAGATGATGATGCTCTTTATCTCCTCAAGCTGGACCACCTTTCTTGATTCCTCACGCACGATGAAGACTACTAGATTGCTCCCCCATACTCTACTATGGGTGAGCCTCTCTTAGGCACATATTCACATGCCCATTATCACGAGAATGGACGACAAGCTTCAAGCACGATCTCTTCGTGATCCTCCACTTGAACTTGCACACCGCAACCTTAATGACGATCACCACTTGATGTCATCCTCCATGGATTATATGATATCTTTCTTTTGATGCACGCCCATGGAAACATACCTAACCCCACAAAGAACCCTCACATAGACCATGGGTTGGTACACAAAGCGTAATGGACAATGCTTACCATACCATGGGATCACTTGATCCCACTCGGTACATCTTCTACGCTTTGTGTGTTGATCAACTTGAACACTCCTTGACTTTTGACTTAGTATTGATCAACCTTGTATCTTATCTTCTCTCTTCATAAAGATGATGTCTTGAAGATAAACATAAATGTTCACACAATCTTCTTCAAGACATGCTTGAAATAGGCTCAACTCTCACATGACCAAGCTTTGGATAACTCCTTGAGTAGCACCTTGGTCAACACATAATCTCCTTCTTATACCCTTGAAACCAACGAATGGTCTTCAAGCAAAGCCTATGGACAAACCCTTCGAATATACCTCAAGGAAACCATTAGTCCGTAGGGTTGTCATCAATTACCAAAACCAAACATGGGGGCACCATGCTCTTTCACTTGTTTTGTTAGGGCCATCTACCTTGGATGGTCGAGGTGACTTCTCACACGGCGAGGACTCCCCACGGTCGGTGTCAATGTTATTGTTCAAGAAGCAACTTTCCACGGGGGGTACCCTTAGCAATGTGGCTAGTATGACTAGACGAGGGTGTGTACGATGGCCTTATAGCGAAGGTCGTCATGCACCGACAAAGTGACACAATTAATTTATTTTAAATAGGTCCAGTTGCCTCGTCAGAACACAGCCTGCATCCTATGAGGAAGAGGCGTCGAGAGTGGTGCTCGATGCGCGGAACACTTGGAGTGTTGCCGCTTCCAAAGTCCCATGACTCCCAATAGCTCATGTCTTACTAGGTCCCTCGGACTCCGATTCCCGGCCTCCAATCGAGCCTCAATTCTTAGGGAGGGAGGGGGAGGATGACTCTCCTCAAGTTTATTCAAGTATAGAGTGGATGATGAACAATTTACATTCCTCTGGGATGCCTTAGCCTAGGGGTCCTTGACAATTGACCATGATTACGCTTGAAAAGAGGAGGTGAGAAGGTAGAACTAGGTAATGTTTGTCCTTGGGTCCATGAGCACTTGGATGGGCTCAGAGGTGGAATATGGCCCATCAAGGGAGACTCCCTCCCCAATACAAAGGATTTTTTCCCTTAGTCTTGGACTTTTTTGTTCCTTTGACTTATTCTTTGTGTTGTCTGTCTTTTAACATGTTGATCATGAAGACTTGTTTAAACTTTTGTTGACCCGATGGCTTGCTTGGACTCTCGGAGGCATGTTCGGACTTTCGTTGACCTCCTTAACTTGTGTTGACTGACATTGACAATCCACGTGGAATGGCATGTAGGATTGAGGTGGGACCCCGGGTATAATTTTGGTCAGTCTTTCAACAGAAATGAAATGAAATTGTTGCCAAGATTTATTTTGTTGAATCTGCCAAATTTCATGTTAGGTTGACACCAGGATTTGTCAATTGAAATGAATTATATCCCCTGTTTCGGCTGCCATTATGAGGTGTAACCATTAACCAACACAAAATGAGCAAGAGTATACAAGAACCTCCTCTGTTCACCCGTACAACGTGCTTTCAACTCTACCATCCCGATCCACTTATAAAACAAACATAAGGAGAATTTCAACATGAGACTTCTGTCAAAAGTATAAATCTTTGCAATACAAAAAAGGTTCACAGCAACGCTTAGTGGTCACAATATAACCAAGGTTCACAACAGAGCAAAGGTTTTTTTTTTTTGAAAGAAACAGAGCAAAGGTTCACATCACTGCGAAGGTTACAGCCAAGGTTACAACAGCCAAAGTTACAAAAAAAGCAAATCTTTGCATTACTAGCACCACCAAGGAAGTTCTTTTTTGCTTGATTTGCTTGAGGATACAATCTTTGTTAATTCTTTTAGGCCACGCCATAAGAGCCTTGGACTTGCGGCATCTGCTACAAAAATTAACTACATAATCCACACAAATTGTAAAGGCAGTCATAACACGGGTCACTGAACCATTCTGGAACTAAAAACCAATCAAACAGAGGAGAGAATTGCAAATTTCTCTTCGCTATGTGGTATGGAACATGAGAAACTCAATTTCGGAACATCAAAATTACTTAACTTTCCTATACTCCAGTTGAGCCGAGTTCATACTGTGAAGAATACAGAACTGTTTATACAAAAAGGAAAAGGAAGACATTCCTCAACAGTACAGTATAAAATACAATATCCTGAAAAGAATGAACACCAGTAAGCTCTGCACAGCTGATTTGGCAATTGGCATTTTCTAACATCTCAAAAAATGACCCATCAATCCAACAACTGTATCTCCTTTACAATATCTATCCAGGTAATCTCATTAGACTGCTAAAACTTCCAGACCGAATTGTATGTAAAAATCTGCAAACTGAATTATTTTATTCTCAAAATAAATCTTCCCCCACCCAAAAAGTAAACTTAACAGTTGAATTCTTTGATGATGCCTGTTGAGTATATAATCTAGCTCTGGAAGATTTCGTAACTAGGGTGCTCAAAAGCAACCCTATTAAAGAAACTGAAGTTTCTAGCTTCAGTGCCGTGGAAGACCATTGATGGTGAACAGAGATTGCACACTCCCTAGTGAAACATACACTCTCTAACATGTGGGTGCGAGAAATTGGCATGCCGCTCCCATATAGACTTGTACCGGTGAATGGCCAACTTCAGCCAGGGTTTCATGTTCCCATTATAATGCACAACAGCAGCACTCTCAATCAAGCGGTCATCTATGTCTACATCATACCCAAGACCCAATACGTGCCATCTCCGGTCTAGGGGCTCCATTAGGCCATAAAATGTCAAAAGGCCTGCTGGAAGTGTGCCCGTTCTCCAAAGCAATTGATCAGCATTTTGCTCCTGCCAATAATGATAAAGTGATGTTGCATTTGCTTTCCTCCAAGCAATTAGGTCAAATATGTTCATTCCAAAAGCCCACCCACAAGTATGTGGATCAATCTTTGAGCTGATTATTGGTTGCGAGAAATTAAGATATTTGTGATACCGATGAAATGACTCTAAACAAGTCTCCACTGCTCCAATAACATTACCATGCAATTCTATGGAAAAAAGCTGTGTCAAGTCCTTTTGCACCACAACATCATCATCAAGAAAAACCACCTTCTCCAGGTTGGGGAGTATTTGAGGGATGTAGAACCGTAAATGGTTCAGCAGAGAAACAAACTTCGGATTATGGAACTTTATTTCCCGTTCTTGTGTCTTCAAACCACCAGAGGAACCTTTTGTTTCCATCTCGGACAGCCGCCTGACAAGAGAAGAAGCAGCATTCAACCATGAGAACTCATCTATGCAGTGGACTTCGACAGTACACCCTTTGAAGTCATTTATCAGGAACCAGGTTGACATAGCACCAAAATTGATCCTGTCTGTGACTACATGAAACACAAGCTGCTGAGGGTGGTTTGCATTTGACACTGTAGAATTGACAACAACTGAAGTGGCCAGCACATTATCCGAGAATATACAGAAATGATACAGATTATTGTCTACCAACCGTGTGGAATTCCTGTGCTCCTCTGAACGACTCCTTAGTTTTGGGTTCTGAAGCCACTCTTCTGTCAGTTTCACCGTTAAACAATGGATATTCTTGGGAAGTGATTCTGCAGCTAACTGACCAAACTCGGCAGTCTGAACAACTGCTGCCTTTGCACGCTCCTCTAGTGCGAGGGCATGGCTCTTGAGTGTCACCATTGTGGTGCTGATATCATAATGAGAGTCCTGCGCTTTGTATATTAACCGTGCCAGCCGAGTTATTATAGGATGGGCTTCTTCCTGAGTGATGGCTCTCCCACTAACAGCCCCTTGAGAGAGCAATCTTTGAGAATTCCTTATTTGGGAACTAAGTTCCCATGCAAGCTGAAGGTTGCCATGCTCTTTCGCAAGGATAACATAGGCCTTTGCTAGAGTCATTTGGTCTGCTAACTGCCGTGCAAAAGATGTACTGCTTAAAAGCTCTTCAGTGAAATTAACTTTCTCAGGAGAAACTTCTTCAGTTTCTGACCCTTTATTCTGAAACAAGAACGAGCTAAATGAGGAAATATGCACAATCGACTGAGTTTAATTAAAGAATGTGATTTTCTTTCACAGTGGGGAAGGTCAATGAAGAAATATATCTATGCACTTAGAAGTAGCAGGGACCAAAAATATATTCCAAGTATAAGGAGAAGTTTTTAGTTATCATCCCAATGATTAACTTTATTGACACTAAAATTAAATGTTACTGAACAGCTATCATCATGTGTTGACCCATAAATAACAGTTAATGGCCAGCAAAGTTTGGCGCCAAAAACTCGCACAAGAAATGTTCAGATCATACTTTTGTATACAAAAAGATTAACATGGACTATTTCTATTAATAACAGAGTATGCTTAGGCACCCAACAATTATCTGGGCTTTTTGGTTGGTGCCAAGTTCCCCTGTATATGGCATGATTTGGCCATGTAATGGGCTGCCGATGATATGTTAACATTTTTGAAGAAAACAAACTGATGGCAGTGGCAAGGGAATATTGTAACTTTAAAAGTAAAACGCATGCCAAAAACATTCAATGTCAACTCTTCGCGTCATACCAAACAGCTTGAGCAATGAACTGTTCTCTCAAATTAAGAGCTTGAGAACAAATAAGAAAATTTCATATTAAAGGGCTTCTATCTGCAGGAAAGGTTTAGATTTCATCTTCACTGCAAGCCTAAATATTACTTTTGGAAACCAACATTTTTGGAGCGGTAACAGAATAATCTTATCAGAATTAGGTAGGTAACTAGATTCCACAGCATAGCGGCTAAAACGATCACAAAAGCAGAACTATTTACGAGCAGCTAACTCCAAACATGTAATAGCATATTAAACTAGGTATAATTTTCATTTTATTAACATGATCCTGAAGAGAGCTGTAATTATTATTTCATCGTGACCAGCCTAGTCACCTCAGTCGCCGTTTCCTCTTTGTACATAAATTTCTCGGTGTTTCTATCATTTATGCATAGTTACATGTAGAATAAAAAAATGGAGGTCAAATTTAGATATCTTCTGGACAATGGCTCGCTAAAATAATCCTTTGCTAGACATTAACTATTGCATTGAACCTGCTTGCCACATGTTTCTGTTTACATTGGTATCGTACCAGCAATTAAGATCTCCATGAGTCCATGAAACACTATAAATGTCTACAATACCTAATACACCCTTCGGTCCATAATTCTTGTCGTGGTTTAGTTCAAAACAAGGATTACAAAACGGAGGGAGTACATGACAAATTATGTTGGTTTCCAAATTACCTCAGTTGGTTCTGCATAATGAGTTCATATTTTAAATGTCATAATATATAAATTCCGTATCTAAGACCTTTACCACAGAAAGAACTATACATCAAAGGCTACCAATAAGACTCACTGGCAATATTATATCCCTATTGACATTGTGTTCTATTAATAATTTCAGTTTTGATCTCGGCTATTTTTCTCATAAGCTGTGCAGTTAAAAAAAACAATTCTATCAATGTAATCCAGATTTTACAGACCATTGGATACCAAGAAAAACTAATGTGACTGTTGTATTACTATCAGATAGGCAGGAATAACCTAGGATAAAGTTACTAGTTTACTAAGTGCTACTGAAAGTCATCCGCAAATTCGAAGATAAATCATGACAGGCGATGCTATTCTTTTTAAAGCAAGTACCTAAGTAGCTGCCAACAAGTAGTCCCTGGATAACCCAATCGCACCTGTGATAGTTCAACACTGCACATACTACTAAAAATTGACTTATGGTGTGAGTTTAATTTTCATATTCCATGGTGTCCTCCCACCAGTTAAGTAATCATCTTCATAGTGAAGGAATAGCATATGCTCATGATGAAGATGGGAAACCTCCTCCTAAGAAGGACACTTAACCTAAGTACACGAGCAGACCTCCAACAAGTGCAGAGACAACCTATCAGTAATGCCACGCCAACTACTAGAAAATACAGCCTGTTTGCCGTTTCTACCAACTAGTCATGATTAGATATCAAAAGCACATTTTCTAGACAGTGAAAATAAAATTTTCCATAAACATGCACAAATCAGTATAGATAAAAACACAAACCTTCAAGGATCAAGTAACAATGAAATTGGATAATGAAGATCTAGAAAATGATGTGCTCTGACCACAAAAAGCCTAACAACACACAACCAAGCTCACCTTATAACATAGTAAAAGAAACCAACAATGGAACTATTTCTAAAGATCTCATACAAAACGCTAACAGAGATCTGACTGCACGCATAAAAAGCTAAAACTTTTTCCACGTATTTTCAGAATTGACAGGAAGGAAGTGATATTCCGAGCAAAGATGTCACACCACATAATTCAGCAAGTAGGAAATCAGACGGAGTCATGTTTGAGCTACTCACTATGACGGGCGGCCGGAACTGCTCCTTCTGGTTGTGGTGCAGGACGAAGAGCATGAGCCCAACCACAAGGAAGATCCCAACGAGCCACCAGATCCATCCCGGCAGCCGCCGCCGCGACTGCCGCCGGTACTCTGGTGCCCGCCTCCGCATCTCGGAACCCCGCATCTCGCCGCCGTGCGCCCTTCCCCAAAGCCTCTCGCTGCAACAATTCGATCCAGGAACTCCACACGCTGACCTCACTGCCGTCGCGCTAAACCATCATCCATGCATATTGCGGAGAACAACCAGAAAGGCACCGTCTTTGCGGCGGATCCGGGGGTCGGATGGATCACCCCGAACAGATAAGAGAGCCGCGTCGTGAAGCTCCGGCACTGAGAGAGGCAGCAACGCCGGCTGGTAGGAGGTTGGTGAGATCTGGAAGGTCTAATGCGACGAGAGAAAGGTAGGAGGGGGCGCGATTTAGAGAAAGGAGAGAGAGAGAGATCTGAGGGTGGGAGGGAGGCAGGTGGAAGTAGTACTTCATTCTCCTTTCCCTTCGTGCGTCTCCATTTCTCGCCTCTTAATTCCCGGTTCGGGTCGCCGGTTTAGGAGATGCAAATTCGCAGCCCAATATATGGCAGCAGCTCACTATATCAAAAAAGAAGGCTTTTCCTTTTTTTCGGATGAATAATTAGTTTATTCCACTGAAATAGTGTTACAGTCTGCTAATACAAAACTAGACACATTGTCTCGAACATGGTACAACCAAGAGGCGGTGCTACCTCCAGAACGACCAATATTAGCAAGACAATGAGCAGCACTATTTTGATGCCGATCTAATTTCTATGGAATAAACTCACGCTGTTCCAGGAGCCTCTTCATTTCCAAGATTAGGTGTCCATGAGCACATTTGTTCAATGAGTCATCCGTTAAAGTCGCCATCAGAACAGAACAATCAGATTGAATGATGATTGGTAGCTCTGATCTTTGAAGGCTAAAAGAGATACCTTCCAGCATTGCACTGACCTCGGCTTCAAGAGTATCCTTGCAATAGAATAGGTATCTGTAGGCGGAGAAAATTACTTTGCGCACCGAGTCCCGCAGAACCATACCCGTTCCCGTCCGTCCTATGTCCTCAATGTAGGAACCATCAATTGAATGGGCCACCCATCCTGCAGGGGGTTTCGGCCAAGGTAAACTAACCTTTCCCACTCGGGTAGGACTAATACGGAGATCCACCACCGACATCTTCTCTTTCAGAATTTCCTCAATGCCAAAATTCTGTGCTTAGTTATATGATGTCAAGTAACTGCATAAGAAGGTCCGCGTAATCTGCAGAGGGGGGTTCCCCTTATGATGTAGCAAGTCATTTCTCAGGTTTCAAATCCTCCACAAAAGCATGATGACCATTGCTCTTACTTCCTCATTCTCATTCATCAGGATACTGAACAGCCATTCCTCTCCACAATGTTGCAGCTTTTCATTTGGTGGAAGCGGTCAGATCTGTCGCAGCTCGTTCCACACCTCCACTAATCGTGGGCAGGTAATGAGTGCGTGAAAGGAATCATCACGGGTCGCTCCGCAGAGCCGACAATCCTCAGAAACAGCGATGTGACGTCTCTTTTTACAGGCTCCAGATGGCAGTGCGCCCACCACTACCCTTCCAGGCAAAAGAACGCATTTTCGGGGGAACCTTCGCCCGCCAAATAAGATTCTAACTGGAGCGCTTGCCATCGGGTCTCGTGCTGCATGCACCAGGTACATGTGCACGTACATGATCTTGCATGGCCAGTTGGTATGCACTCTTCACTAAAAAAAGGCCGAACCTTCCTGGGAACCAAGCGATGAAATCTGAAGCCTGGCTAGGACTCGTCTGAATGCTACTGATCACCTGTACATCCGCTGGCCAGAAGAAGCGGTTTAGTAATTCCACGTCCATACACCACTTGGGCTTAAAAAAATCTGCCACTCTATTTAGTCTGCACCTTCCTTTCGGCGTGATAGGCCTAAGAGAAGGACCTCGCGGAACCCACGGATCCCTCCATGTTCTGATCGTTGTTCCATTGCCTACTCGCCAAATCATGCCCTTCTTCACTAGCTCCAACCCATGTTCTATGCCATGCCACACAGCTGATGCATTACCAGAGAACACGGTGTCCACCAGGTTCCCCGTAGGATAATATTTAGCACTGAGCAATCTGGCCACCAAACTATCTGGGTGCATGATTAGTCGCCAAGCTTGTTTAGCAAGTAGTGCTTGGTTGAACGCACGCATGTCTCTGAACCCCATGCCACCCATAGATTTTGGTAGGATCATCTTGTCCCAAGCTAGCCAGGCCGTCTTTTTCTTTTTCCATCTTCTACTCCCCACCAATATTGTCTAATGAATTTAGACAATTCATCACAAACAGACAGCGGCAACTTGAACACACTCATGATATAAGTTGGGATTGCTTGTGCCACTGCCTTTATTAAGATTTCCTTACTCGCCATGGACGTGTATTTCTCACTCCAATCAACCACCCCTTTAGCTAGTTTCTCAATCAAAGATTGTAATTTTCCTTTGTTCATTCTGCCTCTGGAACAGGTAAACCTAAATATTTTGCCTCAAATACTTCCTGAGTGACATCCAATATACTCTTAATTTCATTGGACACCGTACCATAACAGTTGTCGGCGAACAAGATGGAACACTTGGTCGGGTTTATAAGTTGTCCCGTCGCAGCAGCATACGTGTTCAACACCTCTCTGACAATGATAGCTTGGTCAGGTCTCGCTCGAAAAAATAGGAGAGTATCATCTGCGAATAAAAGATGAGAGATCGCCGGAGCTCTTCTGCAAATTTTTAGAGCCTCCAAACCATCTTCATTCATAGCTTTATGCAACAAGGCAGAAAGAGCATCAGCTACAAATAGGAATAAAAAGGGAGAGAGCATATCACCCTGTCGAAGACCACGTGAGGGAGTGAATTGATCCAGCAGCTTCCCATTGAACTTGACAGCATATTTAACTGATCTGACACACACCATAATACGGTTTACCCAGCTAACAGAGAATCCCCACTTGAGCAGGGCACTCTCCAAAAATTCCTAGTCCACCCGGCCATATGCTTTTGAAAGATCCAATTTATAAGCACAATAAGATTGCTCCTGGAAGGAAGACTGAATATGGTGGATGCATTCAAAAGCAATAAGAGTATTATCCGAAATTAGTCTCCCTGGAATGAAAGCACTCTGGTTCTCTGAGATAAGCTCCGCCAACAAGGGACGGAGACGGTTAACTAAGCATTTGGATACCACCTTATAAATAACATTACACAAGCTTATAGGACGAAAATCCTTCAGGTCAACCGAAGAAGGTACCTTTGGGATCAAGACTGTAGTTGTGTCATTAACTCCTGGTGGCATGATGCCAGATACAAGAAACTCCAAAACTACCGCAGTAATTTCCTCTTTGAGCAGTGACCAATTTTTCTGAAAAAAAAAACGCTCTGGGAACCCATCTGGACCTGGTGCCTTAATGGGACCGATCTGAAATAACGCGTCCGCTACCTCTTTCTCAGTAAAGGGAGCGTCCAGCCTCTCATTCATGTGTTGCGTTACCTTTGGTTCGATACATCCCAGTACTGTAGCTGGGCTCAATGTTGGATCCTTGGTGAAGAGCTCCTAGAAATAGGATTTCGCCATCAGCTCCATCTCCGTTGGAGCCGTGCACCAAGTCCCATCAGATTTTCGGAGTCGACGAATTAAGTTTTTCCTTGCCCTCCATACTGCTTTCTTATGAAAGTACTGAGTATTGCGATCACCCTCCTTTAGCCATGTAATACGTGACCGCTGGAGCCACATCATTTCCTCTCTATAAAGCAACTCATCCAGAACATACATCTTTTCTCGAATGACGGCTCTATCCGCCATGTTTAGTTGTAACTCTTCTAGTTCAGTTCTTAGCGATTCAATTTCTCTTGATATGTGACCAAAATTTTCCTTACTCCAAGAACGCAGCTCTTTCATTACGTCCTTCAGATTGGCCGCGACTTCACCAAGATTATGCGCCTTCTTCCTGGCCCATGCCTTAGCGATTATGTCCGGCAGTGGAGCATGCCTTTCCTACATTATTTCATATCGCCCTCCTAAACCTGTTTTCATTTCCGGTTCCATCTCGCCAACCATGATGAGTAGTGGACAGTGGTCAGGCTGATGATATTATATGTTTCACTTTCACATATGGAAACAAATCCTGCCATTGATCGTCTGCACAAGCTCTGTCAAGTCGTACTTGCACATTTCTTTCAACATACTGATTGTTATTGTATGTGTATGGCATTCCAGAGAACCCCAAATCAGTCAGTTCACACACCTGAAGGCAGTCCCGAAATGCCTCCATTTGCGCCGAACTACGAGTAGTATTTGAGAGATGCTCGTGTTGCCACAAGCACTCACTAAAGTCACCGCAGACTAACCATGGTTCACTTGATAATCCTCTCAACCTTGCTAGATGTTCCCACATATACCTCATGTTCTCTACATGGGGCTCTCCGTAAACAAAAGTTTCTCTCCATTGTTTGCCATCCCCTGTATCATGGATTATCACATCAATGAACCTATTACAAGATTTTAAGACTCTAACCTGGAGCGACTAGTCCCAGGAGAGACCAAGACCTCCACTTTTCCCTTCAGAATCAACACCTTTAAAACCACGAAGTCCAAGCCTCCATCTTATCTTTTCTACTTTCCCAGCAGGTTGCCTCGTCTCGCAAAGAAAGACGAGCTTGGGGTTGTTGGCCTTTGCAAGGGCCAACAGGTCACGAACTGTCTGGCGGTTCCCCACCCCCCGACAGTTCCAAATTAGGTGACTCATTGTGCCCGGCGGCACCCCTCGAGGGGGTCTGCCGATATATTGGATTTACCTTCACTTTCATCATCTTTCTTGGCACGTTTACTGCCCTGACTACTAGTTGGTGATACATGATACGTCTCCAACGTATCTATAATTTTTGCTTGTTTCATGCTGTTATATTATCATTCTTGGATGTTTTACAATCATTTTATAGCAACTTTATATCATTTTTTGGGACTAACCTATTGACATAGTGCCCAGTGCCAGTTGCTGTTTTTTGCTTGTTTTTTACTTCGCAGAAAATCAATACCAAACACAGCGAAACTTTTTGGAGATTTTTTCTGGACCAGAAGACACTTGTTGGGCCAAAGAAGTACCAGAGGGGGGCTCCATGGGGAGCACAACCCACCTGGGCGCGCCCTGGTGGGTTGTGCCCACCTCAGCCGCCTCCCGCACCGCCTCTTTGCTCTATAAATACCCTGAAAATCCAAAAAGCCTAGGGGAGTCGACGAAACACAATTCCAGCTGCCGCAAGTTCCAGAACCACCAGATCCAATCTAGACACCATCACGGAGGGGTTCATCATCCTCATTGGTGCCTCTCCGATGATGCGTGAGTAGTTCATTGTAGACCTACGGGTCCGTAGTTAGTAGCTAGATGGCTTCCTCTCTCTCTTTTGATTCTCAATACAATGGTCTCTTGGAGATCTATTTGATGTAACTCTTTTTCCGGTGTGTTTGTTGGGATCCGATGAACTTTGAGTTTATGATCAGATCTATTTATCCATGAAAGTTATTTGAGTTTCTTTGATCTCTTATATGCATGATTACTTATAGCCTCGTATTTCTTCTTCGAATCTTTGGTTTAGGTAGGCCGACTTGATCGATTTTTCTTGCCATGGAAAGAGGTGCTTTGTGATGGGTTCGGTCGTGCGATGTTCTTTCCCAGTGACAGAAGGGGCAGCAAGACACATATTGATCGTTGCCATTAAGGATAACAAGATGGGGTCTATGCCTACATGAATAGATCTTGTCTACATCATGTCATTGTTCTTATTGCATTATTCCATTTTCTCCATGAACTTAATACACTAGATGCATGCTGGATAGCGGTTGATGTGTGGAGTAATATTAGTAGATGCAGGCAGGAGTCGGTCTACTAATCTTGGACGTGATGCCTATATAATGATCATTGCCTGGATATCATCATAATTATTTGAAGTTCTATCAGTTGCCCAATAGTAATTTGTTTACCCGTCGTATGCTATTTTTCTCGAGAGAAGCCACTAGTGAAATCTATGGCCCCCGGGTCTATTCTTCATCATATTTGCTTTCCGATCTATTATTTGCCACTTTTATTTTCAGATCTATTATTCCAGAAACCCAAAAATACCTTGCTGCACTTTTTATTTGCATCTTTTATTTCGCGTTTTATCGAGATCTATTTATCGAATCTATCACAATTTTATCCCGTCCACTTGACAATTTCTGGTGCCGTTACCCGAAGAAGGGATTGACAACCCCTTATACGCGTCGGGTTGCAAGTATTTGTTCTTTGTGTGCAGGTACTGTTTACATAGTGTTGCTTGGTTCTCCTACTGGATTGATACCTTGGTTTCATAACTGAGGGAAATACCTATCGTAGTTGTGCTGCATCATACCTTCCTCTTTGGGGAAATACCGACGTAGTTCAAGCGACATCAAAAGAAATTTTTGGCGCCGTTGCCGGGGAGACATCATCAACATCTGTCAGGTTCCTAATCACAAATCTCATCTCCTTGCAATTTACATTATTTGCCATTTGCCTCTCGTTTTCATCTCCCCCACTTCACAAAATTTTGTCGTTTTATTCGCCCTCTTTTTCGTTCGCCGTTTTCTTGTCAGATCTGTTTTTGTGCAATCTTGTTTGCGTAGTCACGATGACTCAAGGGAACACCAAGTTGTGTGATTTTTTCAATACCAACAACAATGATTTAATTAGCACTCCGATTGCTCCTCCCGCCACTAGTGCGGAATCTTGTGATATTAATGCCGGTTTGTTGAATCTTGTTATGAAAGATCAGTTTTTCGGTACTCCTAATGAGGATGCCGCGTCCCATCTTAACACATTCGTAGAATTATGCGATATGCAAAAGAAAAAAGATGTGAATAATGATATTGTGAAGTTGAAATTATTTCCGTTTTCTTTGCGAGATCGTGCAAAAATTTGGTTTTCTTCTTTGCCTCGCAATAGTATCGATTCTTGGGATAAATGCAAAGATCCTTTCATTACTAAGTATTTTCCGCCCACGAAAATTATTTCCCTTAGAACTCAAATCATGAATTTTAAGCAACTTGAGCATGAACATGTTGCACAATCTTGGAAAAGAATGAAATTGATGCTAAGAAATTGTCCTACTCATGGTTTAAATCTTTGGATGATCATACAAAAAATTTATGCGGGATTGAATTTTGTCTCTAGAAATCTTTTAGATTCCGCCGCGGGTGGTACTTTTATGGAAATTACTTTCGGTGAAGCTACTAAATTTCTTGATAATATTATGGCAAATTATTCACAATGGCATACCAAAAGAGCACCTACTAGTAAAACAGTTAATTCAGTTGAAGAAATTAGTACCTTGAGTGAAAAAGTTGATGCTCTTCTGAAATTGGTTGCAAATAAAAATGCTCCTATTGATCTTAATGATGTGCCTTTGTCTACTTTGATTGAGAAAAATAGTGATTCCGTAGATGTGAATTTTGTCTCGTGAAACAATTTTAATAACAATGCTTATAGAGGTAATTTTAATCCTAGGCCTTTCTCTGGAAATTCCTCTAATAATTATAGTGGTTCCTATGGTAATCCTTCTTATAATAATAATAGGAACACCTCTGATCTTGAGAATAATATTAAAGAATTTATCAATGCTAAAAAGGTTTTCAATAATACGATAGAAGAAAAGTTGAATAAGATTGATGATATGTCTAGAAGCATTGATAGAATTTCTCATGATGTAGAAAATCTCAAGTTGAAAATTTTTGTGCCTAAGGTTGAGGAATCAATTAAAGCTTTATATGTTTCTATGGATGAAAGTAAGAAAAGAATCGCTATGCTTAGAGCTAAAAGAGAATTTTTAGAAAGAGCGTTTTCTAGTGATTGCTTTCATAAAAATGTTAGCTCTACAAGTTGCAAATTTGCTTATGTGTTTGGTGTGAAGATGATGTTGGATATGTTTGCAATCTACCACCGGGAATTGTTACCAAATACTTCTTGTCTCTTGACAATTGGTAATAATTTATGTGGTAGAATTTTTTGATCATCTTTACATGGTCTTTTGTTTTCTTTTGACTTATCTCTTGCCAAGATTGTGTCAACTCCCATTGCCTTCCGTGCCTCTTGTGGATCTTGTTGTTTTCTTGATCTTATCTAGTGGTTTCCAGATATAGTGAAAGTGGTGATACCACCTTGTGCATTTTGTATTCAAATGCAAATTCTCTATAATGCACAACTCTTGGGGGAGCTATCCTATTTTCTATAGAACACTCATCTTATGATCCTTTTCAAGTGTGTGTTGATGGAAGGCAAGCCGTTTCTTTTTGGTACTTTGTGCCATCATGAAACTTTGTAGAGGGTTTGGTTTGTTTGGAACCATTCTCTCTTTTGGGAGTTTGATATCTTTCTTTTGCGTGTATCAATGGATATCTCATTCCTTGATGTATCTTTTAATGATATCTTCCAAGTGATGATTTCTCCATTTGGTATCCTATTTTCACTTGGTATTTCTTTTTCATTCGATTTCGGTCCTTGAAAGTTTCGAGCATGCATATTTACTTCATGTATTTTATTTGGCATGCTTTCTTTCTTTGACCCAATATATATGGGAAACTCCACCAAGTCTCAATTTGGATGAGATGTGCATGAAATTCACTTTCCTATATATGATATATATATATATATATATTATATATATATATATATATAATAAGATATATATGCACATATGTATGTGGAGTTTGTCCTATGTATTGGTGTTTCTAACTTCTTGGTCCCAATGAGTTTGGGTACCATTTTGTTTGTGATGTTGTTCTAGGAACAATTGGAGATGCATCGGATGCTCGGCTCACTCACAAGGAAGGTGGTGTCACCATGTGCTTATTGGAGTCAAGCTAGGATGTTCAATGAACTACTATCTAATACCTTCAATTGGTATCTTCTACATCCTTCCAATGCTATCTTGGTAACAAGTATCTTTCATGCTTTCCTCTCTTGCATTCAACCTTGTGTGGGCTGCATCTTGGCATGATATTCATTTCATATCTTGTGATACTTGTTTCCTTTCTCAAAGCATCCCAACGATGATCTCTTGTTGCTAGTTGTGATGTCTTTGATGGATGTGTGGTAGGAGTTCATTTATATACAATAAGACCATATCTAGCCATGTGCTATGCTTTCAAGCAAATATCTTATTGGTATATTTATGACTTCCTTGTGGATATCATGTTCTTTCCTTTTTGTAACTATTTCATGTGTACATCCTTCTTTGTGGATTGATATCATCATGATTTTGATTTACCTAGAATCTTATACACTTGAGAAAAGTTACATCTCTAGTTGATATCCTTATTCTTTCACGTCCACCTTCTTCCTTGGTGGTTTCGTGAAAGGATTTATCTTGAGTGCGGGTTTTATATCGTTGCACCTTGATGCACTCTTTTGTGGTGAAGATTCTTTTTCTCTTGCTTGTCTTGACGAGGATTTCCATTGGTATCCCTCCTCTTGACAAAGCCATCATTTTCTATCTTCACCATTGGTCCTCACAAGCTTTGGTTTTTAAGTTGCTTTTTAAAGAGCTTGTGAACCCATTTGCTAGTTGAGTGTGTGTGTGGGAAGGACATGTATTGCACCTTGTATCTCATTCTTTAAGACTATGTTGATGCTTAATGCTCATCCATATATTAGTCTTATCAAGTGCTTTGACATGACTCACACACATCCTTTTGGTTGAGCCCATTCATAAGTTGCCTCTTTTACATTTTGCTCAACCATGTGCTTGTTGCAAGAGCTATGCCTTGTCTCTTTTCTTAGCCCACTTGCACTTGTTGTGAGTTTCTATTGATTTTGGGGGAGTGATGATCCTATTTTGTGCACTTGGTATCCTAATGCAAATATTCTAAGTAGTGCCCAAATCATGGGGAGCTTCACTAGCATCTTTAGAACACTCCGTTGCTCTCTCAACCTTGTGCTTGTTGCAAGTGCTAGGCTTAGTTTCTTATTTTCTCTCTTGCACTTGTCATGAGGTTCTATTGATTTTTGGGGAGTGACGATCCTATTTTGTGCTCATTGTATCCAAATAAAAAACTAAATAATGCACAAATCATGGGGAATTTCTCTTGTTTCTATAGAACACTTCTTTGCTCTTATCATAATATCTTTTATTCTTGTGGCTTGTAGGATCTCTGGTTTAGTTGGTTCAATTGGTATCTTTGAGTGCTTGTTTCAATTGGTACCTTTTGATTGCTTGATTGCTTGTTTCTCTCTTTGTTATATCTTTGTGTCATATCATCCTTTTGCAATCTTTGGTTCCTCAATATAGTTTATCTTCCTCCAAGTATTTTATATTTGGATGTGTGTATTGCATTCCACTCTTTTTGAGAAATACACAATTTATGGAGGAACACATTTTATATTGGCCTTCTGAGCTTTTCGCCCATTTTGGCAATCGATGCCAATGAGGGAGAAGTTTCAGAGAGTTTTGAGGAGAAGTTTAGAGAGTTATTTCTTGCTTTGGTTTTGTTCCTAAACATTTGCATCTCATACGCATGCATTATTGGTTGTTGCATTGCATGGTGATGCATAATTCCTTATATAAATTCTCTTGAAAGTGATTGTCATCAATTACCAAAATGGGGGAGATTGAAAGAACATGTGGTGCCCCCATGTGTGGTTTTGGTAATTGATGACATTCTCTATGGACTAATGGTTGCATTGAGTTATATTTGAAGGATTTGTCCATAGGCATTTCTTGAAGTCCATGTGTTGGTTTCAAGGAGTTTATGTGTTGACCAAGGTGCTATTAAGGAATTATCCAAAGATTGGTCATGTGAGTGTTGAGCTTATTGCAAGCATGTCTTGAAGAAGAAGATTGTGTGATCATTCATGTTTACCTTCAAGACATCATCCAAATGAAGAGAGTTGGAAAGATTCAAGGTTGATCAAGACTAAGTACAGAGAGTGATTCAAGTTGATCAACACACAAAGCGTAGAAGATGTACCGAGAGGGATCAAGTGATCCCATGGTATGGTAAGCATTGTCCATTACGCTTTGTGTCCTAACCCATGGTCTACGTGAGAGTTCTATGTGGGGTTAGGTATGTTTTCATGGGCTTGCGTCAAGAGGAAGATATCATACAACCCATGTAGAGGATGACATCAAGTGGTGATCGTCATCAAGATTGCGGTGTGCAAGGTCAAGTGGAGCATCACAAAGAGATCAAGTGCTTGAAGCTTGCCGTCCATTGTGGTGACAATGGACTTGTGAAGATGTGCCGAAGAGTAGCTCACCCATAGTGGAGTATGGGGGAGCAATCAACTAGTCTTCATCAACCCAACGCAATCAAGAAAGGTGGTCCATCTTGAGGAGGACAAGATCGTCATCATCTAGCTCAAGTGGATCATGCGCAAGGCAAAGGTTTGCCCTTGACAGGTTTTCTAGTTTACCGGTCTCATGGTGGGAGATCGGGTTATAGGATCGATTGCCGTACTATCAAGGGGGGCTCTCAAGTTGGTAGCTTGATCGTATCGTTCATAGAGAGCTCAAACCATTGCATCCTTGCATCATCTTTCTTGGTTCTTGTTTGGTTCTCTTTGTGAGTCTTAGAGCTTATGGTCATCTTGATGACAAGCTCGAGTTCATCGAAAACAGAGTTCACATGCATCTTCTATGATGTTTTCGATGTTGGAGGTTATGCTGGTTCTTCTCTGTTGGAGGTTTCTCTCTTCTATAACTTGGTATACCTCCCCTGCCTCTTCTAACTATAACCAGTCGTTGTTGGATGCTACTCGTCATCATCTATCCAACAAGCTTGAGTTTGCTCAATTCGGAGCTCATTTGCAGAAGTTGTGGCAGTTCTGGTTTTCCTGGAGCATCTGTTTTGCTTGGAAGTGGCATTGGGAGGCGCCAGCGGTAGTACCGCGGCCCCGGAGCGGCAGTACCGCTGAAAGCCACAAGCGGTAGTACCGCGGTTTCATAGCGGTAGTACCGCCCATGGCCACAGGCAGTAGTACGGCTCCGGTTCCGCGCTAGTACCGCCTCGACTCGAGACATGCGTGTCTCTGTCGGGTTCAGCGGCAGTAGCAGCGGCAGTAGGAGCGGTAGTACCGCCCCTACTACCGCTACTAGTGCCGCTCAATGGCCCTCCTCTCTGTTTCCTTCTCCCGTAGGCTCTGTGCGAGGTCCCAGCGGTAGTACCACTGGGCCGAGCGGCAGTACCGTTGCGGCCAGCGGTAGTACCTCTCCCTAGAGCGGTAGTACCGCCCGCTGCGGGCTGAGAATGGGGATAATGGTTGGATTTTTTTCCTCCTATAAAAGGGGGTCTTCTTCCCCATTGAGCCTTATCCCTTAAGCTCGTGTTCTTCCCCCATTGTTGACCTTCTTTGAGCTTGCTATCTCTCAATCCCTCCATGGATTCTTGCTAGGTTTGGGGGGAAAAGAGAGAGGAGATCTAGATCTACGTTTCCACCAATCACTTTCTCCTCTATGTGAGGGGAACCCCTTGGATCTAGATCTTGGAGTTCTTGGTGTTCTCCTTCTTGTTCTTCCTCTCATTTTCCTCCAAGCTTTCGTTGCTTTGGTGGGATTTGAGAGTGAGGGACTTGGGCACTCCATGTGCCCTTGCCATTGCATTTGGTGCATCGGTTTGAGTTCTCCACGGTGATAGGTGGAAGTGAAGTTGACTAGCTTATTACTCTTGGGTGCTTGGTACCCTTGAGCTTGTTCCTCTTGGGTGCTTGGGCGCCCTAGATGGTTGGTGGTGTTCGAAGTTCAATCATTGTGGTGTAAAGCTCCGGGCAAGTGTCGGGGTCTCCAATTAGGTTGTGGAGATCGCCCCGAGCAATTTGACGGGTGCCGGTGACCGCCCCCAAGGGTTGCCAAAGTGTACGGGTTCGGTGACCGCCCCCAAGGGTTGCCATTTGTACGGGTTCGGTGACCGCCCTTAAGGGTCCCTTAGTGGAATCACGGCATCTTGCATTGTGCGAGGGCGTGAGGAGATTACGGTGGCCCTAGTGGCTTCTTGGGGAGCATTGTGCCTCCACACCGCTCCAAATGGAGATTAGCATCCGCAAGGGTGTGAACTTGGGGATACATCGTCGTCTTCGCGTGCCTCGGTTATCTCTTACCCGAGCCCTTTAATTATGCACTTTACTTTGTGATAGCCATATTGTTTATTGTCATATATCTTGCTATCACTTAGTTGTTTATCTTGCTTAGCATAAGTTGTTGGTGCACATAGGTGAGCCTAGTTGTTTTAGGTTTTGTGCTTGTCAAATTAACTGCTAGGTTTATTCCGCATTTGTTCAAGCCTAAACCGTAATTATTTTAAAGCGCCTATTCACCCCCCCTCTAGGCGACATCCACGATCTTTCAATTGGTATCAGAGCCTCGTCTCTCGTTATTAGGCTTAACTGCCTAGAGAGTAAAGATGTCGACTAGGGGATTAGGATTCTCTGACACTCTTAGTTTCGATGGCACAAATTTTGATATTTGGGTAATTCACATGCTTAATCTCTTTAGGGTCATGGACCCAAATTTAGAGCGAATTGTTGATATGGGTTTTCCTCCTCCAAAGAATCCCCAAAGATTATCTTTAGAGGATGAGAAAAACTCTTATCTCAATGCTCAAGCTTCTAATGTGCTTTTTGATGATTTGAGCAATGTAGTTATATTTCAACTCATGCCGTTCCGGGATGCTCATGAGTTGTGGACAAAGCTTCAAGATAAATATGGTGTGTCCAAGATTTGTGGGGATGATTTTTCTCCCTCCACCTCCGGCCGTGTTGCCTTCTCAGCTTCTTCTACTTCACCTACATGTGGATTGCCACAAGGTAATGCTATGGTGAGAAGTGTTGGTCATTGCAATGATGATAGTGTGCTTATTATTGATGACTCTTCATCACTTTCTTATTGCAATGCTCCATCTTTGGACTTTAACACTTCATGCACCTTACATGTTTCACATGCTTGTGTTGATAGTCCGTGCATATCATGTAGAAATTGCTTGACTAAATCTCATGATGATATGCTTGCTATATCTTGTTGCCATGATAAAAATGCATGTATTTCCTCTAGTTGTTGTACTAACAATGTAGAGGAAACCCAACACTCCATGGAACAAGATGTGGTCTTGAATGGTGCCTCAAGGGATCCTACATCATCATCTATTGCTTTTTGCCTTATGGCTAAGGCTTCAAAGGTATCTCCTACTTTGAATCCCAATATATCTCTTGATGATGATGTTGATGCTAATGAGGATGAGAATATTGATGAAGAGAATGATAATGTTGCCTCCTTAAAAATCAAGGGGGAAATGATTTTTAAAGCTCTTCATAAAAATAAAATTGCTTGTTCCAACTTCATGGAAATCATGTCTATTGCCATTGAGGGCAAGAAATATATTGAGGAGTTGGAATCTCATCTCGAGGAGCATGAGGCCACCATTGAGAAAATGGAAGATCATGAGCGTGATTACGCTAATGAGATTGCAGACCTATCTCAAGCTCTTGAACTTGAACAAACCACCAAGGAATCTCTTGAGGAGACTTTTGCTCTAGAATTATCTAGAGTGAGGGAATCTCATGATAGAACTCTTGAGGTGGCCAATGTTTTTGAAACTAAAAATGAGAAGCTTGAATTTGCACATGCTAAACTCCTTGAGGACTTTGGGCACCTCAAAAATGGCTCAGGGGTCATTAAGAGCGAGCTCATCAGACTCACCGAGTCTCATGCACAACTTAAAGCTTCATATTCAAAAGATCTTGCAAAGTTGCCTTCTCCTCTTGTTGTTAATGATGATGCTTGTGCTACTAACTCTATTTCTTGTGAAGCATCCATTTTGAAGGAGAATGTTGAGCTAAGGGCTCAACTTGCATTGCTATCTAGCAATTATGGGAAATTGGAAGAATGTCATGAAAAGCTTTCTAGCTCTCATGATGATCTTCTAGTATCCCATAATGTGCTAAAGTTAGCTCATGAGGCTATGACTACTAAGGTAACATCTAGTGAACCTCATGTGGATACTAGCACTACCTCTAGTCAAAATGCTATATTGTCATGTGCTAGTCCTTGTAATTCATCTATGCATAACATTGGTACATCTTGTGATGAATTGCTTTCCTAGCCTTGTTGCTCTAACGATGAAGCTTATACTTCCTCTAGTACTTGTGTTGCCACTAACCATGTAGAGGAAATCAAAGAGCTCAAGGCCCAAGTCACTTCTTTGAAGATTGACTCGCAAAAGTGCCATGAAGGGAAGTCCACACTCAACAATATCTTGAGTGTGCAAAAATCCCCCAATGACAAAGGTGGACTTGGATTCAACTCCAATAAGAAGAAGAAGTCCAAGAGCAACAAGAAGAAGGGCTAAAAACAAGTCAAGAATTCGGCCAAGATTATTTGCTTCAAGTGCAAAATTGAAGGGCATCATGTTAGATCTTGCCCATTGAAGAAGAAGGCCATTAGTGACAAGCAACAAGGGAAGCGGCCACAAGTTCATTCTCATGCTCAACCTCAAGTTGAAGAAAGGCCTCTTCCCAATAAGACTCAAGCTAATGCTTCTCGAGTTGAGAAATCAAGTGAGAAGAAAGTGAAGAGTAGACGTTGCTACCTATGTCGTGAGAAGGGTCACCTTGCTTCTTCATGCACAAATGGTACCTTATCCAACCCGATTCTTATTGATGATATTTATTCTCTTCGGAAGGATAAGGTTGGCAATGTGTTTGCCAAGTTTGTTGGTACTCAAAGTGGTGCCAAGCAAAGAACCATTTGGGTAGCCAAGCCTATTGTGACTAACCTCTTAGGACCCAACTTGGTTGGGGACCAACAAGCTCAAACTTGACCAATAGGTGACAATGGAGGGCATTGGAGACTTGGCTACATTATGAAGAATTAAGGGGACTTCATTATTATTATTGTCTCAAGCCAAGTAAATTGGGTTATCAAGTTTCTATCTTATATCCAATGTGCCTCCTTGCGGTAACTTGTACTTAAATTATTTACATTGAAAGTTACTTGCCTCTTTGCATGTTTTGGTTTTGTTCCTTGCATGTGTTTGTATATGTTGTGTCTCCAAATTGCTTATGTGTATGTTGGTTTGCACATCATGTACATGTGTGTCGTGCGTTGAGCCTTTGCGCATCTTGTTTGTATCTTACTTGGCTCTTGTGAGAGATTAATGGAATATCCCATTTTGGGAAAGTGATGTGCTTTGTGCACCTCACAATCCTATAAATGTGTGTACATGAGGAATACCATCTAGTATTGATATTACAAGATTAACTAGTCGCTATGTGGTATGTCTTCTCATGAGAAATTCAAATTCTAAATAGTCCATTAATTATCTCTTGTTGGATCATTTTATTTGCCTCTTGTTTATCTTTAATTGGTATCACATTATGGGGGAGTAATATGCTATATGTATATTACTAGCCTAGAAAATGTGTACATTTGAGATATTGTCACCTAGAGTTGATATTGTAAATTATCTTGTTCCTAGGTGGCATGTTAGCTCTACAAGTTGCAAATTTGCTTATGTGTTTGGTGTGAAGATGATGTTGGATATGTTTGCAATCTACCACCGGGAATTGTTACCAAATACTTTCTCATTTTCCTCCATAGCTTTCGTTGCTTTGGTGGGATTTGAGAGTGAGGGACTTGGGCACTCCGTGTGCCCTTGCCATTGCATTTGGTGCATTAGTTTGAGTTCTCCACGGTGATACGTGGAAGTGAAGTTTAGTAGCTTATTACTCTTGGGTGCTTGGCGCCCTAGACGGTTGGTGGTGTTCGGAGCTCAATCATTGTCGTGTAAAGCTCCGGGCAAGCGTCGGGGTCTCCAATTAGGTGGTGGAGATCACCCCGAGCAATTTGACGGGTACCGGTGACCGCCCCCAAGGGTTGCCAAAGTGTACGGGTTCGGTGACCGCCCCCAAGGGTTGCCATTTGTACGGGTTCGGTGACCGCCCTCAAGGGTCCCTTAGTGGAATCACGGCATCTTGCATTGTGCGAGGGCGTGAGGAGATTATGGTGGCCCTAGTGGCTTCTTGGGGAGCATTGTGCCTCCACACCGCTCCAAACGGAGATTAGCATCCACAAGGGTGTGAACTTCGGGATACATCGTCATCGCCGCGTGCCTCGGTTATCTCTTACCCGAGCCCTTTACTTATGCACTTTACTTTGTGATAGCCATATTGTTTATTGTCATATATCTTGCTATCACTTAGTTGTTTATCTTGCTTAGCATAAGTTGTTAGTGCACATAGGTGAGCCTAGTTGTTTTAGGTTTTGTGCTTGGCAAATTAACCGCTAGGTTTATTCCGCATTTGTTCAAGCCTAAACCGTAATTATTTTAAAGCGCCTATTCACCCCCCTCTAGGCGACATCCACGATCTTTCACCATGCTTATGAACAAAATAAAGCTTTTACTAAACATATTGTTGATGCTATGATGAAAGCTTTGGAAGAAAAGTTGGAATTAGAGATCTCAATTCCTAGAAAATTATATGATGAATGGGAACCTACCATTAAAGTCAAGATAAAAAATTATTAGTGTTTTGCTTTATGTGACTTGGGTGCTAGTGTTTCCACAATTCCGAAATCTTTATGTGATGTGCTTGGTCTTTCCAATATTGAAGAGTGTTCTTTAAATTTGCACTACTATTAAAAAGCTTATGGGAAGAATTAATGATATTCTTATTCTTGCAAATAGGAATTATGTGCCCATAGATTTTATTGTTCTTGATATTGATTGCAATCCGTCTTGTCCCATTATACTTGGTAGACCGTTTTTACGTACTATTGGTGCCGTGATTGATATGAAAGAAGGCAATATTAAATTTCAATTTCCACTAAGAAAGGGAATGGGACACTTCCCTAGAACAAGAATCAAGCCACCACATGAATCAATCATGAGGGCATCTTATGGATCTAGAACTAAAGATGATAATACTTGAATCTATGCCTTAAGCCTAGCTAGGGGCGTAAAACGATAGCGCTTGTTGGGAGGCAACCCAATGAATAAAATTTATTTTTGCTTTTTCTCTCTGTTCTTGAGTGTTTGCACAATTATGCCTCTGTTATGATTGTGTTTTTTATGTTTTAATTAGTCTTTGGGCCAAGCAAAGCCTTTGGGATCATGTTGGGCGATAGTTGATTTGATCTTGTTGAAAAACAGAAACTTTTGCGTCCAGTAAAACAATTTTGAAAATCACAGAAGTGAATTAAAATTCTGAATTTTTTACACAATATTTATACACAAATTTCCTACGTTATCCTAATTTTTCAGAATTTTTGGAATTACAGAAGTATACGAAGTTTTCAGATTGCTACAGACTGTTCTGTTTTTGACAGATTCTGTTTTCGTTGCATTGTGTGCTTATTTTGATGAATCTATGGGTTGTATCGGGGGGGGGGGGGGTATGAGCCATAGCAAAGTTGGAATACAGTAGATATAATGCAATAATAAAATATGAATGGGTTTGGAACAGTACTTAGAGTGGTGATTTGCTTTGTTATACTAACGGATCTCACGAAGGTTTTGTTAAGTTTTGTGTGATTGAAGTTCTCAAGTTTTGGGTGAGATCACGATGGACGAAGGAATAAGGAGTAAGAAGAGCCTAAGATTAGGGATGCCCACGGCACCCCAAGGTGATATTCAAGGAGAAACAAGAAACTAAGCTTGGGGATGCCCCGAGTGGCATCCTCTCTTTCTTCTAACGACCATCGGTATTTTACTTGGAGCTATATTTTTATTCATCACATATCATGAGTTTTGCTTGGAGCGTCTTGTATTATATGAGTCTTTGCTTGTTTTACTTTTTGTTTTGTGTTAAATATCCTTGCTAAACACACTTATTTGAGAGCGCCAAAATTATGCTATGATTTGTTAGAATTGCTCTATGTGCTTCACTTAATTTTTTTTGAGCTATGGAATTGCTCTAGTGCTTCACTTATATCTTTTTGAGCACGGTGTGCTTTAATGTTTTTGAAGAAATGCTCTCATGCTTCACTTAGATTTATTTGAGAGTTAGTATTTTTTGAATAAATTCTCTCATGCTTCACTTATATTATTTTGAGAGACGAAAAAATTTTATGCTCATGTTCTTCACTTAGATTTGTTTGAGCTATCAAAAGCAACATATGAAACTAGTCCCAAAGTGATAGATATTCAAGAGGGATATAATAAAAACTTTCATGAAGATCATTGGACAAAATAAACTTGATTCTTTGTAATAGTTTTGTGATATGATGATAGTGATATGTGAGTCATGTTGATGAGTAATTGTGCTTTAGTAAGAATATTGGTGTTAAGGTTTGTGATTCCCTATGAAAGCACGAAAGTCAATAGTTATGCAATGAAATTACATCCTACTTGTGGTGCATTATTCAGTGTTAGTTATGCTTAATGCTTGCTTATGAGATTTTTCGTTTCTTGGTTGGATGCTTCTCAATCTTTTTGCTAGCCTTCACTTGTACTAAATAGGAATACTACTTGTGCATCCAAAATTCTTTAACCCAGTTTGCCATATGAGTCCACTATACCTACCTATATGCGGTATTTCCGTGCCGTTCTAAGCAAATTTGTATGTGCCATCTCTAATTTTCAAAATAAATTTCCTTTTTGTGTGCTCGTACCGCTCATGAAATAGTAGGGGGTGGCTGATATTTTTCCATGCTAGATGTGTTATTCTCAAGATGAGTGTTTATTCACTTGTCATTGCACGAGAGTAAGGCAAAGGTATTAGGGATGCCCAGTCCCGAAATGAAAAATGAATTTACTTTATGTTGTCAAATAAAAAATTCCTTGGAAAGTGTTGGTATGGACGGCACCCGTGGATACGGCTAGCCGTGGAATGTGAAAGTATGGTGGAAAAAGGAATAAACTTTATTTTCTGTTTGGGAACCGCCTATGATATATCTAGCATGGAAAGTATTGGGAACTACTCGATCGTTTTCGTTGACAGGAAAAGCATGCCACCCAAAATGTTTTATCTCTATTTTTTTCGCTTTGAGCTCTGGCACCTCTACAAATCCCTCCTTCCCTCTGCGAAGGGCCTTTCTATTTACTTTATGCAATTTTTATTTTTATTTGAGTCTCCATCTTCCCTTATAAAGCACCAACTAAGGGGCACTATGATCGTACTTGAGCATTGGGTGTAGCTAATATGCGAGTGTGTTTCATGAATGGATCAATGATTGAGCATAATGGGCTAGGGATAACTTACCTTAGTGTTGATATTTTGAAAGACATGGTTGCTTGTTGATATGCTTGAGTATTGAAATCTTCGTGTCAAAACTAGACTATTGCTTTGAATCATATAAAAGTCCAAATGTCCATGCTACAAAAGAAAAGAATATGTGATGAACATGTTAGGCAGCATTCCACATCAAAATTTCTGTTTTTATCATTTACCTACTCGAGGACGAGTAGGAATTAAGCTTGGGGATGTTGATACGTCTCCAACGTATCTATAATTTTTGCTTGTTCCATGCTGTTATATTATCATTCTTGGATGTTTTACAATCATTTTATAGCAACTTTATATTATTTTTTGGGACTAACCTATTGAGATAGTGCCCAGTGCCAGTTGCTATTTTTTGCTTTTTTTTACTTCGCAGAAAATCAATACCAAACGGAGTCCAAACGCAGCGAAATTTTTTGGAGGTTTTTTCTGGACCAGAAGACACCTGTTGGGCCAAAGAAGTACCAAAGGGGGGCTCCAAGGGGAGCACAACCCACCTAGGCGCGCCTGGGGGCCCAGGCGCGCCCTGGTGGGTTGTGCGCACCTCGGCCGCCTCCCGCACCGCCTCTTTGCACTATAAATACCCCAAAAATCCAAAAACCCTAGGGGAGTCGACGAAACACAATTCCAGCTGCCGCAAGTTCGAGAACCACCAGCTCCAATCTAGACACCATCACGGAGGGGTTCATCATCCTCATTGGTGCCTCTCCGATGATGCATGAGTAGTTCATTGTAGACCTACGGGTCTGTAGTTAGTAGCAAGATGGCTTCCTCTCTCTCTCTTTTAATTCTCAATACAATGGTCTCTTGGAGATCTATTTGATGTAATTCTTTTTGCGGTGTGTTTGTTGGGATCCGATGAACTTTGAGTTTATGATCAGATCTATTTATCCATGAAAGTTATTTGAGTTTCTTTGATCTCTTATATGCATGATTACTTATAGCCTCGTATTTCTTCTTCGAATCTTTCGTTTAGTTAGGCCGACTAGATTGATTTTTCTTGCCATGGGAAGAGGTGCTTTGTGATGGGCTCGGTCGTGCGGTGTTCTTTCCCAGTGACAGAAGGGGCAGCAAGACACGTATTGATCATTGCCATTAAGGATAACAAGATGGGGTCTATTCCTACATGAATAGATCTTGTCTACATCATGTCATCGTTCTGATTGCATTACTCCGTTTTCTCCATGAACTTAATACACTAGATGCATGCTGGATAGCGGTCGATGTGTGGAGTAATATTAGTAGATGCAGGCAGGAGTCGGTCCACTAATCTTGGACGTGATGCCTATATAATGATCATTGCCTGGATATCGTCATAATTATTTGAAGTTCTATCAATTGCCCAACAGTAATTTGTTTACCCGCCGTATGCTATTTTTCTCGTGAGAAGCCACTAGTGAAACCTACGGCCCCCTGGTCTATTCTTCATCATATTTGCTTTCCGATCTATTATTTGCCACTTTTATTTTCAGATCTATTATTCCAAAAACCCCAAAATACCTTGCTGCACTTTTTATTTACATCTTTTATTTCGCATTTTATCGAGATCTATTTATCCAATCTATCACAATTTTATCCTATCCACTTGCCAATTTCTGGCACAGTTACCTGAAGAAGGGATTGACAACCCCTTATACGCGTCGGGTTGCAAGTATTTGTTCTTTGTGTGCAGGTACCGTTTACATAGTGTTGCTTGGTTCTCCTACTGGATTGATACCTTGGTTTCATAACTGACGGAAATACCTACCGTAGCTGTGCTGCATCATCCCTTCCTCTTTGGGGAAATACCGACGTAGTTCAAGCGACATCAATACGTCGTCTCCTTCCACATAAGGCTTGTTGGACAGCAGCAGTAGCCTCGAAGCATCATTTATAAGTGTTGCGTTGACAGTTTCTTTCTCATCAACATTGAGATGCTTCCTTGAGTTCCTATCAACATTCATTGCAATTATACTTGGAGTCTTTAGCGGGCTGGTGGCAGTATCTTTTAGATCATCACCCTTCTTCCCAGCTTCAGGTTCTCCTCCAGCCATCGGGCTCCTCTGAGCACTGCCCCGAGCAACCCCCTTTGGCTGTGTGAAATTTTGGGGGTCGGCATAGAGCCAGTCTCCAAATCTGAGATCATTTGTAGCATGGATACCAGTGTCACACTCTTTGAAATCATGTCCTATCCTGCCACAAAACTTGCAAAATTTAACCAATTTTTCATATCTCACCACGACACATGTCTTTCCTTCCCTCTGACAATAATGACATGTTTGGTTAATGGTTCCCGAACATCATGACGAACCCGTACTCTGATGTAATCACCGCATGAATTTCCTTGCAGCCGAATCTCCAATACCTCTCATGCCTTCTTGATCAGCTTCTCCACTAGATTGTTCTTACAGTAACCGTCTGGTAGCTTGTGGATTTGTAGCCAAATCGGCATATGGAAAATCTCAATATCCTCTGCTTTGCTGAAGCCATCATACGACTGCAACAGTGCAGCCAAGTTTCTGAATACCCAGGGTCCCTTCTCCATGATCCTCTCCCAATCTCCAAGGCATGATGCCTGAACCACGAAGAGATTTTTGCCCACCGGCCTGAATCAAACTTGCTGTGCCGTATTCCACGCCGCACGCATATCTCTGAAGAATGCCGCCAGACTAAAGTTCTTCTCAGTGTGAACCCTAGCCAGAGCTAGCCATCGCACACTTTCATTGATCTCGGGGTCATCCTCATCAACCACCAGGTCCTCGAATTCTTCTCCTTCAAGGTCAAGCTGATCGAAAAAATCGCCCAGATCCCTAGGATTTACATCCCTAGCTCTGTCGCTCGTCGCCGATAGGGCATCCGCCGGGGACGCCATCACCTTGGATGTGCTAGGAGGCGTTTGAACGAGGAATCGATGGCCTAGATCGGCCACTGTTATGGGGTGGACTCCGGCGGCGGTGGAGTCGCCGCGGAGGAAGACAAACCCTAGCCGCTGCTTAAGAAAAGAAGGTTTTGCCCCGTTATATATATATAATCTCTTAATTCTTGGTTCGGGTTGTCGGTTTTGGAGATGCAAATTCACAGCCCGATACATGGCAGCAGCTCACTATATCAGAAAAGAAGCTTTCGCCCCGCTTTATATATAAAATTATCGACAATTCGATACAAACACACACCATCCTAACACACGCACACACGCAAGGCCGGATACATAGAAGTTGCGCGCGGCAATACCACCCCCTACCACTACAAGAGCTACCGGGGTCCTTCACCGTGAACATGCCACCGGGAGGAGACGAAGCCGCAGATGATGAACCGTGAGCTCCAAGGCGGCGCCTTCATGAAGGTCACGGCACCCGAGCACCATCACCGCCCGATCCGAGGATCAGGGTTTCCCAGGAGCTACACGATGGGCGATGAGAGCCGCGAGACTGATACGTCTCCAATGTATCTATAATTTTTGATTGTTCCATGCTATTCTAGTATCAATCTTGGATATTTATTATGCAATTATATATCATTTTTTGGGACTAACCTATTAACCTAGTGCCCTGTGCCAGTTGCTATTTTTTTGCTTGTTTTTGGCTTTTCAAAGAATTGGTACCAAACGGAGTCCAAACACTATGAAACTTTTGACAATTTTTTCTGGACCAGAAGGGGCACTAGAAGCTTCGAGAGAAGACCTAAAGAGTCACGAGGGAGCGACAAGCCTGCCACGCGCGTCCCAGGGGGCACCCCCCAGGCTTGGGAGCCCCTCGTGGCACCTCTTGACCTAATTCCACCTCTATAAATTTCCAAATATTCCCAATACATCAAAGAACCACCCAAAATACTTTTTCCGCTGCCGCAAGTTTCTGTTCTTCGGAGATCCCATCTGGAGACCTTTTCTGGTACTTTGCCGAAGGGGAAATCAATCACGAAGGGCCTCTACATCACCCTTGCTGTCCCTTCCGATGATGTGTGAGTAGTTTACCACAGACCTACGGTCCATAGCTAGTAGCTAGATGGATTCTTCTCTCTCTTTGATCTTCAATACAATGTTCTCCTCGATGTTCTTAGAGATCTATTTGACGTAATCCTTTTTTGCGGTGTGTTTGTTGGGATCCGATGAATTGTGAGTTTATGATCAGATTATTCATGAATATTATTTGAGTCTTCTCTGAACTCTTTTATGCATGATTGTTATAGCTTTGTATTTCTCTCTCATCTATCCGTTTGGTTTGGCCAACTAGATTGATTTATCTTGCAGTGGGAGAGATGCTTTGTGATGGGTTCGATCTTGCATTGCTCAATCCCAGTGACAGGAAGGGACACGACATGTACTTGTATCGTTGTCATTAAGTATAAAAAGATGGGGTTTATTCATATTAATTGGCTTTACTTTGTCTACATCATTTCATCTTGCTTAAGGCGTTTCTCCGTTCTTTATGAACTTAATACTCTAGATGCATGCTGGATAGCGGTCGATGCGTGGAGCAATAGTAGTAGATGCAGGCAGGAGTCGGTCTACTTTGTCTCGGACGTGATGCCTATATACATGATCATTGTCTTGAATATCGTCATAACTATGTGCTTTTCTATGAATTGCCCAACAGTAATTTGTTTACCCACCGTATGCTGTGTTCAAGAGAGAAGCCTCTAGTGAAAACTATGGCCCCGGGTCTATCTTTATCATATATTAAAATCCAAAAAATACCTTGCTACAATTTATTTACTTTTAATTTATTTTGTGTTTTTGTTTATCTATCTATCACTACAAGATTTGATCCTTGCAATTAATCGCCAAGGGATTGACAACCCCTTGTTTGCGTTGGGTGCAAGTATTTGTTATTTTGTGTGTAGGTGCTGTTCACGAGGTCTTGCGTGGTTCTCCTACTGGATTGATAACATTGGTTCTTAACTGAGGGAAATACTTATCTCTACTGTACTACATCATCCTCTCCTCTTCGGGGAAACCCCAACGCAGCTCACAAGTAGCAGGGAGAATTTCTGGCGCCGTTGCCGGCGAGACATCACCAAAACCTATCAAGTACAATCACATAAACTTTCATCTCCTTGCATTTACTTTCATTTTCCATTTTCCTCTCGTTTTCATCTCCCCCACTTCTAAAACGTTTTCACAAAAACACAAAAATATTTTTCATTTGTCTTTTTACTTGTTTGCTTGCTTTGTCTCTATGTCTCGAGAAAATCACCATAATATCTTTTATCATAAAAGGTTAGCCGAAATCAAGAAAAATACCAAGGACTCTATGTTTACGCAATTTGAGCATAATAAATTATTTACCGAAGAGCTTAAAGAACACTCTAGCTTATTAGATGCTATTGGAAAACAACTCGATGATGTTAATAAAGAAGTTGCCAATCTTCAATCTCATCTTGCTCTTATTGAAAATTTCCTAGGAAATTTTTTTGACACACAAACTACACTAGTGAACAAAATGGCAGCTAAGCCGGAATCTCTTGCACTTGGTAATGATGAAGATATTAAAATGATTGGTGTCTCACCCATTGAATCTTTGTTTAGCAATATAAAACTTGATGAAAAGGGGACTGAAGATGAGTCAACTTTAGCTAAAAGGCGTCCCCATTGTTCGGAGGGTGAAAATCTTAATAATTTTTTTGATAAAAGTGGGTTTGGAGAGGTCAAAATTTTAAATAGTGATGTGCCCACTACTTTGGGTTTCAATGATTTTAATTATGATAGTTGTTCTTTAATTGAGTGTATTTTCTTGTTGCAATCCATGCTAAATTCACCCAATGCTTATGAACAAAATAAGGCTTTTATTAAACATATTGTATAAGCTATGATGAAAACTTTAGAATAAAAACTAGAATTGGAGGTTTCAATACCTAGGAAATTATTTGATGAGTGGGAACCTACTATTAAAGTTAAAATTAGAAATTATGAGTGTAATGCTTTATGTGATTTGGGTGCTAGCGTTTCCACGATACCAAAATCTTTATGTCACGTGCTACCAATATAGATGAATGTTCTCTTAATTTGCACTTAGCGGATTCCACTATTAAGAAGCCTTTGGGTAGAATAAATGATGTTCTTATTCTTGCAAATAGGAATTATGTGCCTATTGATTTCATTGTGCTCGATATTGATTGCAATCCGTCTTGTCTCATAATACTTGGTAGGCCTTTCCTACGAACCATAGGTGCTATTATTGATATGAAAGAAGGCAATATAAGATTTCAATTTCCATTAAAGAAAGGAATTGAACACTTCCCTAGAAAGAGAATTAAGCCACCATATGAATCTATTATGAGGACCACCTATGGAATTAATTTTGAAGGATGACAACACATGAAACTATGCATTACACATAGCTAGGGGCGTAAAACAATAGCGCTTGTTGGGAGGCAACCCAATAGCTATCTTAATTTTTCTTGTTTCTTTTCTGTTTTTCTGGTGTGCACACAATTATGCTACTGTTATGGTTGTGTTTTTGTGTTTACATTAGTGTTTGTGCCAAGTAAAGCCTTTGGGATGATTTGGTTGATAGTTGACTTGATTCTGTGAGAAAACAGAAACTTTTGCGCCCAGTAGCAGAATTGTTTAGATTCACTGAAATGTGATAACTTTCTGAAATTTTTACACATGATTGATATACAATTTTCCCAAGTTTTCCTAATGTTTCAGAAGTTTTCGAGTTACAGAAGTATTGTGCTTAGCCAGATCATTATAGACTGTTATATTTTTCACGGATTCTGTTTTCATGGCATTGTTTGCTTGTTTTAATGAATATATGGATTGTATCTGGGGGTATAAGTCATGGTGAAGTTAGAATACAGTAGGTAATATGCAATAATAAAATATGAATGGGTTTACAATAGTACCTAAAGTTTATGATTTGCTAGTTATACTAACGGATCTCACGAGTTTTCTATTGAGTTTTGTGTGCTAAAGTTTTCATGTTTTGAGTGAGATCGCGATGGATGAAGGAATTGAGAGTGGAAAGAGCCTAAGCTTGGGGATGCCTATGGCACCCCAAGGTAATATTCAAGGAGACCCAAGCATCTAAGCTTGGGGATGCCCCGGATGGCATCCCCTCTTTTGTCTACCAACCATCGGTAAATTACTTGGAGCTATATTTTTATTAATCACATGATATGAGTTTTGCTTGGAGCGTCGTGTATTATATGAGTCATTGCTTTGTTTGCTTTTTAGTTTGCCACAATCATCTTTGCTGAACACACCTTTTTGAGAGGGACACACATTATTCGTGATTTGTTAGAATACTCTATGTGCTTCACTGATATCTTTTGAGCTAGGCAGTTGCTCTAGTGCTTCACTATATTTTTTAGAGCACGGCGGTGGTTATATTTTAAAGAAATAGTTGCACTCTCATGCTTCACTTATATTATTTTAAGAGTTTGATAAATAGTAATGGCAATTTGCATGGGTTATGAATTTGGTCCTAATATGATAGGTATTCAAGAGGGATATAATAAAAACTTTCATGTAGATCACTGAATATGATAAGTTTGATTCCTTGCAATAGTTTTGCGATATAAAGATGGTAATATGTGGGAGGTACTAGTGAATGATTGTGGTTTAGTAAGAATATTGGTGTTAAGGTTTGTGATTCCTGAAGCATGCACGTATGGTCTCTCGTTACTCTAAGAAGTTGGAGTATGATCTATTATTCAGTTTCTTCCTTTGCGTGAAGGTCGGGGCGCGCAATGGTTAATGCCTACCAACCTCCCCCTAGGAGCATGCATAGTAGTACTTTACTTCGAGGGCTAATAAACTTTCACAATAAGTATATGAGTTCTTTATGACTAATGTGAGTCCATGGATTATACGCACTCTCACCTTTCCTCCATTTTCTTGCCTCTTCGGTACCGTGCATTACCCTTTCTCACCTCGAGATGTGGTGCAAACTTAGCCGGTGCATCCAAATCCCGTGATATGATAATCTCTATCACACATAAGCCTCCTTATATATTCCTCAAAACAGCCATCATACCTACCTACTATGGCATTTCCATAGCCATTCCGAGATATATTTCCATGCAACTTCCACCGTTCCATTTTTATGACACACATCATCATTGTCATATTGCTTTGCATGATCATATAGCTAACATAGTATTTGTGGCTCAGCCACCATTCATCATTTTCATACATGTTACGCTAGATCATTGTACATCCTTGTACACTGCCAGAGGCATTCATATTGAGTCATATTTTGTTCTAGTATTGAGTTGTAAGTAAATAGAAGTGTGATGATCATCATTATTCATTATTAGAGCATTATCCCAAGTGAGGAAATAAAAAAATAAAAAAAGAGGCCAAAAAGAGCCCATAAAAAATGAGGTCAAAAAGAGCCCAACAAAAAAAAAGAAAAAAAATGAGAGAAAAAGAGAGAAGGGGCAATGGTACTATCCTTTCCACACTTGTGCTCCAAAGTAGCACCATGTTTTTCATATAGAGAGTCTCCTATGCTTTCACTTTCATATAACTAGTGGGAATTTTTCATTATAGAACTTGGCTTGTATATTCCAACGACGGGCTTCATCAAATGCCCGAGGTTCCTTCTTTTCCGGGAGCCCATTCGGAAAGAACTCCCAAGTTAAGCGTGCTCAACTTGGAGTAATTTCAGGATGGGTGGCCGACCGGGAAGTTGGTCCCGGGTGCGCACAAGTGAGAAAGTGCGCGGGACAGACTAGTGTTCATCTGTGGGGCTAGTCTAGATCCCACTAGGAGTAACGACCACAGGAGGGGGTGTCGGTGCAACAAACATGTGTGTTTGCCGCCCTGACTTATGCACAGGCGTGTGGCGATTCGTACATCAAGTACCAATGCTTAACACAAAACAAGCCAGAGAAGCCACTCTTCGTGAGATAAAGGAGCGCATCAAGAAGACCAAGTCAAGCAACCAACTAGAAGATTTCCAGAAAGGCCTCCCTTGCCGGGCAAACAGGGCCGGCGGGGTCAAGACTGCGCCTAGAACCAAGGCCAAGCCACCCCAGCAGGGTCTCCGGGGCTGCCAAGGCCCCAAGACAACGGCCCGGCAGGCTCCGTCCCGGCAGACCCCCGCCAGGACGCCACCGCTCCACCTCATCGAACACCAGTCACTAATCAGTGTGGTGTCAAGCTCTCAGGCGGCTAGGTGGATCCTGTCGTGCATGTGGCAGCTTGCCAGAGAAGAGATTACCTTTAATGACACCCGTCCCAGAGGCGTGTCATGCAAATAAGAGGTAGTTAGGCAAGCGGTGGAGGAACCTTGCCAGGGCTACCTCTCCACATGACACCTATGCTAGAATTTATGGCATTTTGTCCTAACTACCAGGGTTAGGTATGATAGCACTGTTGGCTATCTAATCCTCGTATAACGACTGTTTTGCCACTGTGGTCACCCCTTAAGCTATAAATGGAGGCACGAGGCAACCTGGCAAAGGATTTGATCTTTTGACCCCCTAGCGCTTGTACGCGCGTAACTGTTCTCCCCGAGGCACCCTTGCAGGGCTTGTGCGCTCCGTGTCTTCGTGTTCCTACAGATCAATCCACCAAAGCAGGAGTAGGGTATTACGCTGCTCAGCGGACCGAACCTGGGTAAAAAAGAACATTCCTCATCGCGCTGCCCTGATGTCTCTGCTCTTTGTGCAATGTGATCGTTCCCCCGCCGAACCACAAAGGGGCTGCCCTGCCCCATAGGCGATCATGCTCCACCACGACATCTTTGGCGCGCCAAGTAGGGGGATCTCTCTTGTGTGAACCTGAAGCAGCGGTCAGCGTGTCGATCTTCATCATCTTCTACGCCACCGATGGCTCCCAAGAAGAAGAGCGGTGCGGCGACACACCCCTCCACTTCAAAGGCCCGTTCGCTTGTGGCTGCGGGCGCAACGGGCGCCACAGCCACGACAGGTGGAGCGGGCACCATGAGCTGCGCGATCGCCGCAGGCGGTGCGACCGTCGGCCCCATCGCAGTTGGAACAGGGGCTGGGGCCACTGGAGCTGCCCAACTCCCTCAACCTTCTGGCGAGCATGGCCACGCCGGTGCGGGCCGAGGGGACGCTCAACTTCCACCCCCGCCTCACCAGTGAGCGCAACCAGCGCAGTGGTGACACCCGCTCCGGCGCAAGCCAAGATCCTCTGGCCGCGCCGGCCAGGGGGGCGACGTCAAGGCACGCGCTTCGTCCCACACGGGGTGAGTGCGACAAGACCCAGAGCGGCGCTGTCGACCCATAGCGACCGCGCCCGCACGACAAGGGCCCAGCTGACTAGGAGCTTGGCCGCCAAGTACAACCTCAGCCATGCCAGACCGCCCTTGTGATTGGTCCGAGGCGGCAAGAGCACAATGACGCTCCTTCTGGCTCGACCAGGAGTCGAGTGGCGTCACGCTCTGCTTCCCACGCCATGCTAGGGACGGTGGCAGAAGTAATGGCACGGGCTCAGTTGCTGCTGAACTTTCCTCCAGCGGTGGACAAAATGGATGAGTGGAGAGCCACCATCCAAAGCCTCATTGGGTTCGCTGAAGCCAGCAAGTCGCAACCTGCAGAGCCCTCATGACGCTCGCAGACAACGCCCGTAGCCCACACTGGTGGCCACGTCGAGAGGACTATACCCACGGTGCAGTCCCCTCCACGGCAACCTTCCCAAGGACAGCCACAGCGGGCTCAACAAACCCAGCGTGTCGATGAGCCTGATGAGATGTTAATGGCCTCGTCTGACCCGCAGACCCAGCAAGTTCAGCGTCGTGTGTTGAAGGACAGGAAGAAGGAAGACGCCCGTGTCACCATCGAGCAGCGCCGCGAGGCGCGCCGCTAATCGGACAGGCGTAATGGCCCAGATGTTGACGAGCCCGCGCCCAGTGTCGGGGGGTATTTGCCCTATGAAGTAGGCTGCCCCGCCTTCACTTGCGAGTTGTGACAAGTCCGCTGGCCATCGTCTCGTACCTTCAAGCCTAACTTACCAGAGAAATACGATGGAAAGCTGAACCCGGCAGAGTTCTTGGGCATCTATACGACCACCGTTCAAGCTATCGGGGGAAGGGATGAGAAGGTACTAGCCAACTACTTTCCGTTGGCGCTCAAGCCCAATGTAAGTTCTTGGTTGATGCACCTGCCTGAGGATTCCATTTCCTCATGGGCAAACCTGTGCAACGAGTTCGTTGGCGCCTTTACGGGCGGCCATCAAGATCCCGGACAGCCCAGTGACCTGCAGGCCCTCTTACAGAAGGAAGGGGAGAGCCTGCGTAAGTATCTGCAAAAATTCAGTCGAGTGCACCGCAATATTCCAAAGATACATGCGGCAGCTGTGATTGCCGCATTCCACACGAATGTGCGCAATCAGAGGATGCGTGCCAAGATGAATGTTCGGCTACCAAAGACCGTCAACGAACTCTATACGTTGGCAGACAAGTGTGCTAGTGCTGAGGAAGGGAGGAGACTCCCAGGGGAGGAGGTTGGTGTCGAAGTCGATCCAGAGGACGACGACGACACCACCGCCCCGAGGAAAAAAATGAAGGCGCAGCAGGAAGCGCAAAGGGAAAGCAGTGATGGCCGTTGAGAGCTCAAGTGATCCTAGCACTGGCAGGAAGGCAAAGACTGAGACGTCCGGCAAGGAAGCAGCTACGTCTGCTGATTGCCGGGCGGCTACGACGACTGAGAAAACTGGCAAGTTGGACGGGCGGTACTGCAAGATCCACCAAACTAAGGGCCACGATCTCCAAGAATGCAGATAGGTTGAGTAGCTTGTTGAAAAATAGAAGGCTGAATATGAAAAGTGTGATAAGGAGAAAGGCCAAGATGGCGCTGGCGGGAAAGGCCGTGGCGGCCGTGGTGGTCGCCACGGCAAGGTCAATCAGCAGAAGGAGAAGCCCGCCAGGGGCCGTGAGAAAAAGGAAGGTGAAGATGACAGTGAAGAAGAGGACGATGGTGAGTCCAGCGAACAGGAATTTCAGAAGGCTACCGAGGCAATGTGCATTGATAGGGGCGCATCTTTGCACTCCTCTCACCGCCAGCTTAAACAGTGGGGGCGTAAGGTCAATACGGCAGAGCCGGTAGCAAGCGCCCAGGAGCCACTCTAATGGTCTCGCATGCCCATCATCTTTGATGCTGAGGACCATCCAGATCGCACCACTGCGGTGGATGCCTGCCATTGTTGGTTTCCCTAACAATATGCAACCTCAAGGTCACAGAGATGCTGGTTGACGGTGGGGCAAGATTGAATTTGATTTCCCCTGACGTGATTAAGAAACTCCATATTCTTGATGAGGACCTCAAAAGTACTGGCACATTCCAAGGTATCAACCAAGGAAGAAGCCAACCTAAGGGAAATATCACGTTGCCGGTGACGTTTGGCGGGGAACTGAACTACAAGACCGAGAAAGTTGTGTTTGATGTTGTCAAGCTTCCCTTGCCGTTCAACGGGATCCTTGGCCGTCCAGCTTTGGCCAAATTCATGGCGGTGTCCCATTACGCATATAACACCCTGAAGATGCCAGGGCCAATGGGGGTCATCTCCATTCCGTCGGACAAGAAGAATGCGGTAATATCGACAAGATGTATAGAGATGTGGTAGCAGCGGAGGCCATAGCTCCCATCAAGGAAGGAAAGAAGGGTAAGAAAACTAGCAAGGACACCGACAAGATCCCCGGGAAGTGCGCCTCTTCAGAGTGCGCTGCGCCCGGCAGTGACTTGCCGGAGAGTTCAGCAAGCAAGAAAGCCAAGGCCACTCCCCCTGCAACGAATAAAGTTCCGGCGAGGCAGGACGGCACCGATGGTACCTTTACCATTAGTGCCACCCTTGACGACAAATAGGAAAGCGCGCTCGTTGCCTTCCTGCGTGCGAATGTCGATGTGTTTGCATGGCAATCATCTGACATCCCCGGTTTTCCCAGGGAGGTAATACCACCTTGCTGTCTGTCCTCATGCTCGTCCCGTCAGGCAGAAGGCTAGGAAGCAAGCCTTGGAACGGCAGCAGTTCATTGTCATGGAAATCAAGAAGCTTGAAGCAACAGGTTTGGTCATAGGAGTGTTGCATCCGACATGGTTAGCAAATCCAGTAGTGGTGCGCAAGGCAAATGGGAAGTGGAGACTTTGTATTGACTTCACTGACCTGAACAAAGCATGTCCGAAGGATCCCTTCCCCTTGTCGCGTATTGATCAGATCATTGATTCCACTTTAGGATGTGATTTGCTCTCTTTCCTTGATGCATACTACGGCTACCACCAGATCTTCATGGCAAAAGAAGACGAAGAGAAAACCGCGTCTATAACCCTATGTGGCACGTACTGCTTTGTATGTATGCCTTTCGGGCTAAAAAGCACTGGTTCTACGTTTGCAAGGGCTATGCAGATTGGTTTTGAACCCCAGCTACACCAAAACATAGAAGCTTATATGGATGATATAGTGGTGAAGACCAAAGACAAGTCCACACTTATTAAGGATCTGAAAGAAACCTTTGCGAACATGTGTAAGATCAACTTGAAGCTCAACCCCAAGAAGTGCGTGTTTGGCATGCCATCCGCCAAGCTCCTCGGATTTTTTGTGTCTCAGGGAGGGATAGAAGCCAATCCCGATAAGATCAAGGCAATAGATCAGATCCAAGCACCAAAGACCGTCAAGGATGTGAGGCGTCTGGCTGGCTGCGACGCTGTGCTAAGCAGGTTCATTTCGAAATCTATTGAGCGCACCTTGCCGTTCTTCAAAGTCTTGAAGAAGGCAGGCCCAATGAAATGGACCCCGGAAGAAGAGGCCGTGCTGCGGGATTTGAAAACCTACCTTTCCTCTGCACCAAGTTTGGTTGCGCCTAAACCACAAGAGCCACTTCTGCTGTACTTAGCAGCAACGAATCAAGTGGTTAGTGCTGCGTTGGTGGCGCAGAGGGAAGTTGGCAGCGAGGAAGCCGAGGTAGTAGAGTCGCCCAGAGGTGAGCCAAAATCATCCCCGACAGGACCTGGCATTGACGGGGAAAAAAAGGGACACAAGTAGATGCTGATAATCACAAGATGTTAGCAAAGAAGAAAATGGTGCAACGACCAGTTTACTTTGTCAGCTCCCTCCTGCAGGGGTCTAGATCAAGGTACTCTGGAGTGCAAAAGCTAACATTTGGCCTCCTCATGGCCTCGAGGAAACTACGCCATTACTTCCAAGCTCGCGAGATCACAGTTGTCACTCGCTTCCCATTACAGCGCATTCTGAGGAATCCAGAAGCCACCGGTAGGATAGTAGAGTGGGCACTGGAACTGTCGAGTTTCGCTTTGAAGTTTGAAAGCACGGCAACTATCCAAAGCAGAGCACTGGCGGAATTCATTGCAGAGTGTACGCCAACACCTGACGAAGAGGTGCGAGAAATAGCCCTCCCCGGCAAAGAGGCCCCCAAGGAGTGGGTTATGTACGTTGATGGTGCTTTCCCGCTGCAAGGCGCTGGGGCTGGAGTGCTGCTTGTCGCATCCACCAGAGAGCACCTCAACTATGTCATCTAGATGCACTTCCCCAGGGAGGATGCTACCAATAACACGGCAGAATACGAGGGCCTCCTTGCCGGCCTCAGGATTGCAATAGAGTTGGGGATAAAGAAGCTAGTCATCCATGGTGATTCTTAGCTCGTTGTGAGACAAGTGAATAAGGATTACCAGAGCCCGCTGATGGAGGCATATGTGGAAGAAGTGAGAAAGTTGGAAGAGCACTTTGACAGGCTGCAAACAGAGCACGTACCCCATGCGGAGAACAGCGTTGCAGATTACCTGTCCAAGTGCGCTGCTCAAAAGCTCGTTGTGGAACCAAGAACTTTTGTCCTCCATCTGACTCAACCATCAGTCTCCCCATCAGCGCTGGCCAGGAAGAGAAGAAAACTGAACACCGACAGGCATTTCCTGGCAGAGCTCCCCGAAGCCGCTGGAGAAAAAGCTGCTGGGGGGAACCTTATCTTAGTTGGTGAGCAGCATCCTCCCGCGGAACCCCAAGTTCTCGCTATTGAGGCTAGCGCTCGCACGACAGAGGAAATGTCTTTGGTCCTTGTCATCAAGCCACAGGCTCCGGCATGGGCACAACACATAGTCCAATTTTTGCAAACAGGAGAACTTCCCGATGACCCAGAGGAATCTGAAAAAGTGGCCCACCAATCAAGTATGTATCAATTTGTGGACAACACTCTATGCAGAAAGAGGCCGAACGGTGTGAAGTTAAAATGTATTAGCCAGGAAGATGGACTGGCACTGTTGGTAGAAATACACGAAGCCTTCCTTGTTGCGCTGCCCTGCTGTTTGTGCTCTTTGTGCAATGTGATCATTCCCCCACCGAACCACAAAGGGGCTACCCTGCCCCATAGGTGATCATGCTCCACCGTGCCAAAGATGTCGTGGTGGAGCACGATCACCTATGTGGCAGGGCAGCCCCTTTGTGGTTCGGCAGGGGAACAATCACATTGCACAAAGAGCAGAGACAGCAAGGCAGCGCGACGAGGAAGGCTCTTTTTTTACCCAGGTTCGGGCCACTGAGCAGTGTAATACCCTACTCCTGCTTTGGTAGATTGATCTGTAGGAACATGAAGACACGGAGCGCTCAAGCCCGGCAAGGGTGCCTCGGGGTGAGCAACTACATGCGTACAAGTGCTAGGGGGTCAAAAGATCGAATCCTTTGTCATGTTGCCTCGAGCCTCCTTTTATAGCTTAAGGGGCGTCCACAGTGAGAAAACAGTCATTATACAAGGATTAGATAGCCAACAGTGCTATCATACCTAACCCTGGCAATGAGGACAAAATGCCATAAATGCTATCATAGGTGTCGTTTGGAGAGGTAGCCCCGGTAAGGTTCCTCCACCGCTTGCCTAACTACCTCTTATTTGCATGACACGCCTCTGGGACAGGTGTCATTAAAGGTAATCTCTTCTCCAGCAGGCTGCCACATGCACGACATGATCCACCTAGCCGCCTGAGAGCTTGACACCGCACTAATTAGTGACTGGTGTTTGATGAGGTGGAGCGGTGGCGTCCTGGCAGGGGTCTGCCGTGACGGAGCCTGTCGGGCCCTTGTCTTGGGGCCTTGGCGGCCCCGGAGACCCTGCTGGGTGGCTTGTCTTTGGTTCTAGGTGCAGTCTCGACCCCGCCGGCTCTATTTGCCCGGCAAGGGAGGCCTTTCTAGAAATCTTCTGGTTGGTTGCTTGACTTGGTCTTCTTGATGCGCTCTTTTATCTCACGAAGAGTGACTTCTCTGGCTTGTTTGGTGTTAAGCATTGGTACTTGATGTATGAATCGCCACACGCCTGTGCATAAGACAGGGCGACAAACACACAAGTTTTTTGCACCAACAGGAGCCTGATAACCCACAAGTATAGGGGGTCGTTTGTAGCCTTTTTTGATAAATAAGAGCGTCGAACCGAACGAGGAGCTAAAGGTAGAACAAATATTCCCTCAAGTTCTATCGACCACTAATACAACTCTACGCACGCTTTAAGGTTTGCTTTACCTAGAACAAGTATGAAACTATTAGTACTTTGTGAGAATAAAACTATGAATAAATTGCAAGATAATAAAAGTAGATAGCTTTTGTCACACAAGAAAGTCATTTGTCCCTAGGTGATCGATAACTAAACGGTTATCATTATTGCAATTTTATATGAGGGAGAGGCATGAGCTAACATACTTTCTCTACTTGGATCATATGCACTTATGATTGGAACTATAGCAAGCATCCGCAACTACTAAAGATCATTAAGGTAAAACCCAACCATAGCATTAAGTATCAAGTCCTCTTTACTCCCATACGCAACAACCCACTTACTCGGGTCTGTGCTTCTGTCACTCACGCCACCCACCATAAACGAATCATGAACATATTGCAACACCCTACAGTGGGGATCCCTCACGTTTGCATGACACGGAGGGCACCATAGGACAGCACCAAAATAAAACATACAACTCAAACCAATCACGATCATCAATCAACCCATAGGACAAAACGAATCTACTCAAACATCATAAGATGGCCATAGATCATTGGGAAATAATATACAGTGTTGAGCACCATGTTTAAGTAGAGATTATAGTGGGTAGAAGAGAGGTTACACCGTTGCATAGAGGGGGAGAGAGTTGGTGTTTACGGCGGCGAAGTTGTTGGAGTAGATCGCCATCATGATGATTGCCCCGGCAGCGCTCCGACGCCCCGGGAGAGAGGGGGAGAGAGCCCCCCTCCTCCTTCTTCTTCCTTGGCCTCCCTCCTAGATGGGAGGAGAGTTCCCCTCTGGTCCATGGCAGCAGAGGGGCAGGAGCCCCTCCTAGATTAGATCTATCTCTCTGTTCTCTTTTGTTTCACGTTCCTGTTTTCTGGCCCTTCACCATTTCTTAAATTCCCGAAAATCCGTAACTTCAATTGCGCTAATTTTTTTACATGATTTTCCCATAAATTATATTTCTTGCGCCCAAATAAGAGCCCCAACCGACTTACGGGGAGCCCACAAGACACCTGGGTGCGCCAGGGGGTGCCCGACGCGCCCTGGTGGGTAGTGGAGGTCGTGGGCTTTCGTTTGCGTTGATTCCACCTCCCAAAAATCACATATATTCCAAAATAATTCTCCGTAAATTTTTATCGCGTTTGGACTTCGTTTGATATGGGTATTCCGCGAAACAAAAAACATGCAACAAACAGGAACTGACACTGGGCACTGGATCAATATGTTAGTCCAATAAATCATATATGCCAAAAATATGTGAAAGTTGTATAATATTGGCATGAAACAATCAAAAATTATAGATACAATGAAGACGTATCAGCATCCCCAAGCTTAATTCCTGCTCGTCCTCGAGTAGGTAAATGATAAAAAAGATAATTTTTGATGTGGAATGCTACCTAGCATAATCTTGATCATATATCTAATCATGGCATGAATATTAAGACCTGAGTGATTCAAAGCAATAGTCTATAATTTGACATAAAGACATCTATACTCAGGCATCCCAACAAACAATCATGTCTTTCAAAATATCAATGCTAAAGAATGCTATCCCTACAAATCATATAGTCTTGTCATGCTCCATCTTCTTAACACAAAGTATTTATCATGCACAACCCCGATGACAAGCCGAGCAATTGGTTCATACTTTTTAACGCGCTTCAGCTTTTTCAACCCTCACGCAATACATGAGCGCAAGCCATGGACATAACACTATTGGTGTAATAGAGTATGATGATAGGAGTAAACAATAGAGAAGCCTAAAAGGTAAGAAAGTCTCACATCGACGCGGCTAATCAACGGGCTATGGAGATGCCCATCAATTGATATCGATGTGAGGAGTAGGGATTGCCATGCAACGGATGCACTAAGAGCTATAAGTGTATGAAAGCTCAAACTAAAAACTACGTGGGTGTGCATCTAACTCTATAATGAAATATTCCCACTAGTATATGAAAGTGACAACATAGGAGACTCTCTATATGAAAAATTTGGTGCTACTTTGAAGCACAAGTGTGGAATTAGCATGCCCCTTCTCTCTTTTCTCTCATTTTTTCTTTTTATTTTTTTTCTTTTTTTCTTGGGCTCTTTTTGGCCTCACTTTTTTTCTTTTCTTTTTATATTTGTCCGGAGCCTGATTCCGACTTGTGGGGGAATCATAGTTTCCATCATCCTTTCCTCACTGGGACATGCTCTAATAATGAATAATGATGATCATCACACTTCTATTTACTTACAACTCAATATTACAACTCGATACCTAGAACAAAGTATGACTCTATATGAATGCCTCTGGCAGTGTACCAGGACGTGCAATGATCTAGCGTAGCAAGGACATCAAAAAACGGACAAGCCATGGAAATATCATGCTAGCTATCTTGCGATCATGCAAAGCAATATGACAGTGAATGCTCAAGTCATCAAAATGGAAGCGGTGGAAGTTGCATGGCAATATATCTCGGAATGGCTATGGAAAATGCCATAATAGGTAGGTATGGTGGCTATTTTGAGGAAGATATAATAAGTGTATCATATCACGGGGTTTGGATGCACCTGCAAAGTTTGCACCACATCTCGAGGTGAGAAAGGGCAATGCACGGTACCATAGAGGATAGCAAATTGCGGAAAGGTGAGAGTGCGTATAATCCATGGACTCACATTACTCATAAAGAACTCATATACTTATTGCAAAAGTTTATTAGCCCTCGAAGCAAAGTACTACTACGCATGCTACTAGGGGGATAGATTGGTAGGAAAAGACCATCGCTCGTCCCCGACCGCCACTAATAATGAAGACAATCAATAATAAATCATGCTCCAACTTCATAGCATAACGAGAGACTATACGTGCATGCTTCGGGAATCACAAACCTTCACACCAATATTCCTACTAACCACAACCGTTTACTAGTACCTCCCACATATTATCATCTCTATATCGCAAAACTTTTGTAAGGAATCAAACACATCATATTCAGTGATCCACAAGTTTTATGTAGGATTTCATGACTAACCAAGCAAATGACCAATTCCTGTTGACTCTCTAAATAGATATAAGTGAAGCAAGAGAGTTTAATTCTTTCTACAAAAGACCATGCTCTAACAAATATAAGTGAAGCAAAAGAGCATTCTACAAACAATGGTTTTCTATGGGAAGAGTAACAGGCAATCAACAATTCAAATGATATAAGTGAAGAACATGAAGCATTCTATAAAGCCATACTCAAAAGATATAAGTGAAGTGCAATGAGCATTCTATAAATAAACCAAGGACTATCTCATACCAGTATGGTGCATAAAATAAAAGGGAAAAATAAACACAAAATACGCTCCAAGATTTACGCATATCACGTGAATGAAACGAAAACCGAAACATACCAATACTTGTTGAAGAAAGATGGGATGCTTTCCAGGGCATACCCAAGCTTAGACGGTTGAGTCTCCTTGAATATTTACTTGGGGTGCCTTGGGCATCCCCAAGCTTGAACTCTTGCCTCTCCTCATTCTCCTCATATCGAGACCTCCTCGATCTTTGAACACTTCACCCACACAAAATTTAACAAAAACCTCCGTGAGATCCATTGGTATAATAAAGCAAATTACTACTTTAAGTGCTATTGCAAACCCATCCATATTTTATTTTTGCATTATCCCTACTGTATCCTAACTTCTTCATGGCTTATACCACTGATAAAGTCCATAGTTCCATCAAAACGAGCAAAACAATGCATCAAAAATAGAATCTGTCAAAAACAGAATAGTCTGTAGCAATCTGAACTTTGACCATACTTCTGTAACTCCCAAAAATTCTGAAATATTAGGAAAAAATAAAAAAATTGCATAGCAGTATGTGTAAAAGTTTCAGAAACTTTTGACATCCCAGTAAAAAATGTAAATTCACGCACTACAGCCAAAGTTTCTGTTTTTGCACCGCACATACCAACAAGCAATCTAATCATCCTAAAGGCAAATCTTGGCACATTATTTTTATAATACAATGGATTTGTACAAGGGGATATTTATTTTTGTTGAAAATTTTCTGTAATTGAGATTCACAAAGTCTCCATGGGCATGAACAAAGTTCAAGGACGTCCCCCACTTCAACGGTGCTCGTCTTTCTCACTTACACTTTTCTTTTTGTAAAGTTTTAAGTTCCCCTCTATATTTTTAGTTTTTAAACTTTATAAAAGCACACAATAGAATAAAATGAGTCGCTAAAACTTCCTGGTTGTCTCCCTGGCAGCGCTTTCTTTAAAGCCATTAAGCTAGGCATAAAGTGCTCATGTAATTGATCCACCTGGATCCCAAGGTATATCAAAGCCAATTTTAATTAACAATGATTTGTAATTTAGTAGTGAGCACAAAGCAGCATATATCATGCAATGATGAATTCTAACTCTCTTCCTATGCATCAGCATGTCATAAAAGAACAATTCATGCACATCAAGTAAAGGCCAATACATAGCATAAGCAGTTTCTTGCAATTTTATTGTGTTGGAAACATAGAGAGGTGGAGATGTAGTTCCTCTCTCATAATAATTGCAAGTAGGAGCAGCAAGCACATGCATATTATATTCATCAAAATTATCACGTGCAACGGTAAAAGGCAACCCATCAATGTAATCCTTAATAAGTGCGAACTTCTCCGATATAGTGTAGTTTGGAGAATTAAAAAAGATAATAGGACTATCATGTGTGGGTGCAATAGCAACAATTTCATTCTTAACATAAGGAACTATAGCAAGTTCATCTCCATAAGCATAATTCATATTGGCATCTTGGCCACAAGTATAGCAAGCATCAAGTTCATAAAAAAGGGATATTTCAAATGAATCAATGGGATCATAGCAATTATCGTAGCAATCATCCTTCGGTAAGCACGAAGGGAAATTAAACAATGTATGAGTTGAAGAGTTACTCTCATTAGAAGGTGGGCATGGGTAGCTAATCCACTCTCCCTCCTTTTGTTATTCACTCCCCTCCTCATCTTTTTCGTCTAATGAGCTCACAGTTTCATCAATTTCTTCCTTCATAGTTTCCTGCAAAATATTAGTCTCTTCCTGGACAGCGGAGGAGTCCTCAATATATGATTTAACATAAGCATTAGAGGCATAATTTTTATAGCAATATTCAAGCATAGCTAAATTTTTAGATTTGTAAAGAGTAGCATCATGCTTTTCAATCAAAGAAGCAATTTCATAAACACCCTTAAAAGCAACAAATTCTTCAATTTGTTCAACATCATAGTAATTATAAACACCCTTAGCATAAGAAGGTACGATTCCATTATCACTAAACTCACATTGGTAGGGAAGGTGTTTCTTAGGGTCTTCAGAACAACAAGTAAAATCATATAATTCACATAAATTCCAAGCATAACATTGCATAGTATTAATTTGATGCCATAAAAGTTTCCCTTTTTGAGATAAGTGGTGTCGCACATAATAAGCATGCTCATTTAATGATTTTCCTTCAACTAAGCTAGTTGGGTTTTCAGCACGAGCACAAATGGATCAAAGATGATCCAAGTAGAAAGCTTCAACAGTATGATAGATTTTGGGTGGTTCTTCAACCATTGGTTTAGCAGTTACAACTAATTTTTGTGGTATTTTTTGTTTCCTACCCATAACTAAAGATAGAAAACAAGAGCACAAAATAAAAACTACTTAGTGATGAAGCAAACAAGCACACACGAGAATATTCACCACACGCTATTTGCTCCCCGGCAACGGCGCCAGAAAAAGGTCTTGATAACCCACAAGTATAGGGGATCATTTGTAGACTTTTTCGATAAATAAGAGTGTTGAACCCAACGAGGAGCTAAAGGTAGAACAAATATTCCCTCAAGTTCTATCGACCACTGATACAACTCTACGCACACTTTAATGTTTGCTTTACCTAGAACAAGCATGAAACTATTAGTACTTTGTGAGAATAAAACTATGAATAAATTGCAAGATAATAAAAGTAGATAGCTTTTGTCACACAAGAAAGTCATTTGTCCCTAGGTGATCGATAACTAAACCGGTTATCATTATTGCAATTTTATATGAGGGAGAGGCATGAGCTAACATACTTTCTCTACTTGGATCATATGCACTTATGATTGGAACTCTAGCAAGCATCCGCAACTACTAAAGATCATTAAGGTAAAACCCAACCATAGCATTAAGTATCAAGTCCTCTTTACTCCCATACGCAACAACCCACTTACTCGGGTCCGTGCTTCTGTCACTCACGCCACCCACCATAAACGAATCATGAACGTATTGCAACACCCTACAATAGGGATCCCTCACATTTGTGCGACACGGAGGGCACCATAGGACAGCACCAAAATAAAACATACAACTCAAACCAATCACAATCATCAATCAACCCATAGGACAAAACGAATCTACTCAAACATCATAAGATAGCCATAGATCATTGGGAAATAATATATAGCATTGAGCACCATGTTTAAGTAGATATTACAGCAGGTAGAAGAGAGGTTACACCGCTGCATAGAGGGAGAGAGAGTTGGTGTTGACAGCGGCGAAGTTGTTGTAGTAGATCGCCGTCATGATGATTGCCCCGGCGGTGCTCCTACACCATCGGGAGAGAGGGGGAGAGAGCCCCCTCCTCCTTCTTATTCCTTGGCCTCCCCCTAGATGGGAGGAGAGTTCCCTTTCTGGTCCATGGCCTCGATGGTGGCGGAGGGGCAGGAGCCCCTCCTAGATTGGATCTATCTCTCTGTTCTCTTCTGTTTCGCGTTCCTGTTTTCTGACCCTTCACCGTTTCTTAAATTCCTGGAGATCCGTAACTCCGATTGCGCTGAAATTTTTACACAATTTTTTCCCATAAATTATATTTCTTGCGCCCGAAGAAGAGCCCCAACCAACTTACGGGGAGCCTAGAAGACACCTGGGTGCGCCAGGGGGCGCCCGGTGTGCCCTGGTGGGTAGTGGAGGCCGTGGGCCTCCGTTTGTGTTGATTCCACCTCCCAAAAATCACATATATTCCGAAATAACTCTCCGTAAATTTTTATCGCGTTTGGACTTCATTTGATATGGATATTCTATGAAACAAAAAAGATGCAACAAACAAGAACTCGCACTGGGCACTGGATCAATATGTTAGTCCAATAAATTATATAAAATGTTGCAAAAAAATTGTGAAAGTTGTATAATATTGGCATGAAACAATAAAAAATTATAGATATGACGGAGACATATCAAAGCCCCTGGGCTGGTCCATACGTGCCGCTGGGCATCGTTGGGGTAGGCCCAACAAATGCACAGGCGCTCATGTTGAACTTCCCGAGATCGATGCTGTGTCTTTGAGATCTTCTTTGCTTCTTCATTAATCTGGATCTGGGTCAGCCCCCAGGCCCCTCATGATATCTTCAGTGCTCAGATGACACACGTTGTTTATGTAAAAAACCAGGGGCGCCCACGTCCACGGGAAGCCATTAGGGCGCCCGGGCGTGAGTCGGGGTAACTACCATTTTACCTTTAGGCCACCCACTACGCCTGCCGTTTCCGCCATGCGCGCTGCATGCACTGTGCAGGTTTGGTGATGGATGTGTAGGGCACGGGAACATGCACCTTGGCAGAATACGCAGCGCCTCGGATTGGTGTAGTGGGGCAGTCGATGAATCAAGACGCCATCCAGGGACGCAGAGGGCTAGATTGGGGGAGCGGGTTGGTTGCCCCAGAGTAGTGGAGAGCCAGCCCCCCTCGCTCCCACTATAAAAGGAGGCGTGTGAGGGTGGCGATGGTCATCTACCACCTCCTCCTTCTCCTACCTTGCTTCTGCCCCCACCATAGCAAGAGGAATGGGCCGTGCTCATGCTTCGAACGTAGCGACGAGAGCTTCTCCTCGACATCCTGTCCCTGCCTCAACTGCAGCTGCAGAGGCTGGTTCCAGCGCATGAGGTGGACCTACGGGGCGCGGTCAGGGTCAACGCAGTGCTCGTGGTCGAGGCGGACGAAGCGGTGCACTCATCATCTCTCTTCCAACTGCTCCACCCCCGGCAGAAGGCCATGCGGGCGATACGGCGCTAGAATTCATCGTCAAGCTGCACGATCCTCGCTGCAGTCGCCTGCGACTTCCTCGCCCTTTTGCCAGGGTGATGGAGGTCGACCAGCCGCTCGGGCTGCGATTGCGCATGAGTAGCTGCTGCAATGGGGCCATGTGGGTGAACGTTGAGTTCCCCGTGCCCCGCGTCATGCTTCTCAGGTGCGGGTGGAAAACCTTCGCCCGTGCCCACTACCTTGCAGAGGGGCATGTTCTCCGCTTCAAGTTGGTGGATTCTGATATGCTCTCCATCAAGGTCTTCGGGCGCTCAGCTGCTCGGCTTGGGTGTTGCGTGGAAAGCTCAAGCAACGACGAAAGCTCCTCCTCGAGCGACAGCGACGAGGAGGACACGGACAGTGAAGACGACGATGGCGAGCCCCCGATCGTCAAGTCCGAAGATGACGACTCGGACTCCGACTGAACGTCGGCGGCACCATCACCGTCAGCTAGGCACCAGCAGCACCATAATCTGCAGCTGGACCCCGACAGAGCGATTCGCCGGGGGTGCTTGGCCTGGACATCACCGCCACCACCAGCTAGACTCAGGCAGGATTATGGACTCTGGCTTCATCTTCCCTGCCGATGTGCCTGCCGAGCTGTGTCCCTCTGGTCCTGGCGGGGTCAGGCTGGGCTTCTGCCCAGGCGCTCCTTTTTCCCTCCTTTATTCTCAATGTAAACCCTAGGAGGAGAGGGACAAGAAAGGCATTACGGAGCACTTTTCTTTTTAAGTCAAAAAAATGTAGGCACTCGCCAAGTTTGAATCAAATTTATGTAATCCCTGATCCATATTGGTACTTGTATGATCTGCACTTGTTTGTCACATGCAATTTTGACAGAAAACTTGCCGGATACTTATACATGTTTTTAGATGTTTTGAAGGACTAGCCTTCAGCACTCTTTCGCAAGTAGAGTTCTCGGCAAAGTCTCCCGACGGCCTTTAATGCAGCTACTACCAAGCCTCGTCAAGTGAGCTCAAGACATGTCTGGAGCGTGAATAGAGGCCGGTCCCTTACCGGTCTTTCCAAACGCAGCTGCAACTAATCCTGTCGAGTAGGCTCGAGTCAAGGATAGGAGCGCGAATGATAGATGCGGCAAGGTTTCCTTGTGTGCAAATTCGTCATACGTGGACACAACATGGAATGACGGGAAGTTACAGATGAAAGAAACTTATCTTTCTTTGTTGTACTTCTTATCGTTTAGATAAGGGGGATTTCCGGGGATCAAATGTACGGGCCTGCTTCCACCCTCCTCCTGGGGAAGTTGCTTGCAAGGGATCCTTCTGTCATTGTCAAAAAAAGGAAGAAGGTAGCATGAAGCCCTTTATGGCATATTAGTCATCTTATCTAAAACTAGTGTAATCACATTAAGATCATACTTAAGCAAACGGGAGATCATGCATGCAAGTTTTGTGAAAACACTTGGTTTTATTCAGTATGCACAGGGTCTCTGCCTGGCTTTGTACATAGGGTTACAAGCCTTGGAGACTATGCTTGTACAAAACAGGTTGCAGGGGCAGGGCCTGGCAACCACGCCTCACGGGTAGAACTTGCGAAGATGATCAATATTCCATGAGTTTTGCATTGGGATGCCATCCTCGGTCTCCAAATGGACTGCGCCAGGTCTGGTGACTCGCACTACCCGGTAAGGGCCTTCCCACTTCGGCGTCAACTTGTTTGCACCTTTGGCAGACTGAACACGCCTAAGGACAAGGTCGCCTTCCTCAAGGCTCCGGGCGTGAACCCTGTGGCTATGATAGCGGCGCAGGGCTTGCTGGTAGCATGCAGCACGCACAGCTGCCCGGAGACGATCTTCCTCAAGGAGCACGGCATCGTCATGCCACAGATGCTCTTGCTCTATCTCATCATAGGCAAGTACTCGAGGTGACCCGTATGTGTGTTCCGTGGGGAGCACTGCTTCTGCACCATATATTAGGGAGAAGGGAGATTGGCTAGTAGCTCGATTTGGTATCATTCTGATTGACCAAAGAACCACCGGCAGCTCATCAAGCCAGCGTCTGCCGCATTTCCACAGTTTGTCAAATGTCCTTGTCTTGAGCCCACGCAGCACTTCAGCGTTCATCCTGTCAGCCTGTCCGTTGCTCCTCGGGTGGGCGACGGAGGCGAAAGAGATATTGTTTCCAAGGCTCTGGATGTACTGCATGAAGGTGCGGCTCGCGAACTGGATGCCGTTGTCGGTGATCACCCTGTTGGGCACTCCAAAATGACACACCAATCCTTTAAAGAACTTGACAGCCGACTGCGCAGTCACCTTCCTCACTGGCTCTACCTCAGGCCATTTTGTAAACTTGTTGATTCCAAATTACAAGAATTCAAAGCCTCCGGCAGCACGGGGAAAGGGGCCCAAGATGTCGAGCCCCCAGACCACGAAAGGCCAGGACAAAGGGATTGTTTGAAGAGCCTGAGTTGGTTGATGGATGTTCTTGGCATGGAACTGGCATGCTTCACACTTAGTGACGAGCTCAGTTGCGTCTAGAAGGGCGGTGGGCCAATAGAATCCTTGCCGAAAAGCTTTCCCGACAAGTGCTCTTGATCCTAGGTGCGAGCCACACACGCCTCTATGTATTTCTGCCAACAGCGCAAGTCCATCTTCCCAACTAATACATTTTAACTTCACACCATTCGGCCTCTTTCTGTATAGAGTGTTGTCCACAAACTGATACATACTTGATTGGCGGGCCACCTTTTCAGATTCCTCTGGGTAATCGGGAAGTTCTCCCGTTTGCAGAAATTGGACTATTCTGCCCATGCCAGAGCTTGTGGCTCTATGACAAGGACCAAAGGCATTTCCTCTGTCGTGGGAGCGCTAGCCTCAACAACGAGAACTTGGGGTTCCGTGGGAGGATGCTTCTCACCAACTAACATAAGGTTCCCCCCGAAAACTTTTTCTCCAGCGGCTTCGGGGAGCTCTACCAGGAAATGCGTGCCCGTGTTCAGTTTTCTTCTCTTCCTGGCCAGCGCTGATGGGGAGACTGATGGTTGAGTCAAATGGAGGACAAAAGTTCCTAGTTCCATAGGGAGCTTTTGAGTAGCTCACTTGGACAGGTAATCTGCAATGCTATTCTCCGCACGGGGCACGTGCTCCATTTGCAGCCCGTCAAAGTGCTCTTCCAACTTTCTCACTTCTTTCACATATGCCTCCATCAGCGGGCTCTGGTAATCCTTGTTCACTTGTCTCACAACGAGCTGAGAATCACCACAGATGACTAGCTTCTTTATCCCCAACTCTATTCCAATCCTGAGGCCGACAAGGAGCCCCTCGTATTCTACCGGGTTATTGGTACCATCCTCCTTGGGGAAGTGCATCTGGATGACATACTTGAGGTGCTTTCTGGTGGGTGCGACAAGCAGCACTCCAGCCCCAGTGCCTTGCAGCGAGAAAGCACCACCAAAGTACATAACCCACTCCTTGGGGGCCTTTTTGCCGGGGAGGGCTGTTTCTGGCACCTCTTCGTCAGGCGTTGGCATCCACTCTACAATGAATTCCACCAGTGCTCTGCTTTGGATAGTTGCCATGCTTTCAAACTTCAAAGCAAAACTCGATAGTTCCAGTGCCCACTCTACTATCCTGCCGGTGGCTTCTGGATTCCTCTTAATGCACTGTAATGGGAAGCGAGTGACAACTGTGATCTCGTGAGCTTTAAAGTAATGGCGTAGTTTCCTCGAGCCCATGAGGAGGCCGAAGATCAACTTTTGCACTCCAGAGTACCTTGATCTAGCCCCCTGCAGGAGGGAGCTGACAAAGTAAACTGGTTGTTGCACCAGTTTCTTCTTTGCTAACGCCTTCTGATTATCAGGATCTTCTTGTGTCCCCTTTTCCCCGTCAATGCCAGGTCCTGCCGGGGATGATTTTGGCTCATCTGGGTGACTCTGCTGCCTTGTCTTCCTCGCTGCCAACTTCCCTCTGCGCCACCAATGCAACACTAACCACTTAATTCGTTGCTGCTAAGTACAGCAGCAACGGCTCTTGTGGTTTAGGTGCGACCAAAGTTGTGTAGAGGAAAGGTAGGTTTTCAAATCCTGCAGAGTGGCCTCTCCCTCCGGGGTCCATTTCATTGGGCATGCCTTCTTCAAGACTTTGAAGAATGGCAAGGCGCGCTCAGCGGATTTCAAAATGAACCTGCTTAGCACAGCGACGCAGCCAGCCAGACACCTCACATCCTTGACGGTCTTTGGTGCTTGGATCTGTTCTATTTCCTTTATCGGGATTGGCTTCTATCCCTCGCTGAGACACACAAAATCCGAGGAGCTTGCCAGACGACACGCCAAACACGCACTTCTCGGGGTTGAGCTTCAAGTTGATCTTATGCAGGTTTGCAATGGTTTCTTGCAGATCCTTAATAAGTGTGGACTTATCTTTGGTCTTGACCACTATATCATCCATATAAGCTTCTATGTTTTGGTGTAGCTGGGGTTCAAAACCAATCTGCACAGCCCTTGCAACGTAGAACCAGCACTTTTTAGCCCAAAAGGCATACGTACAGAGCAGTACGTGCCACATAGGGTTATAAATGCAGTTTTCTCTTCATCTTCTTTGGCCATGAAGATCTGGTGGTAGCCGGAGTATGCATCAAGGAAAGAGATCAAATCACATCCTAAAGTGGAATCAATGATCTGATCAATACGTGACAAGGGGAAGGGATCCTTCGGACATGCTTTGTTCAGGTCAGTGAAGTCAATACAAAGTCTCCACTTCCCATTTGCCTTGCGCACCACTACTGGATTTGCTAACCATGTCGGATGCAACACTCCTCTGACCAAACCCTCTGCTTCGAGCTTCTTGATTTCCTCTGCAATGAATTGCTGCTGTTCCAAGGCTTGCTTCCTGAGCTTCTGCCTGATGGGACGAGCATGAGGACAGACAACAAGGTGGTGCTCGATTACCTCCCTGGGAACATCGGGGATGTCAGATGGTTGCCATGCAAACACATCGACATTCACCCGCAGGAAGGCAATGAGCACGCTTTCCTATTTGTCATCAAGGGTGGCACTAATGGTAAAGGTACCATCGGTGCCGTCGTGCCTCGCCGGAACCTTCTTCATTGCAGGGGGAGCGTCCTTGGATTTCTTGCTAGCTGAACTCTCCGGCAAGTCACTGTCGGGTGCAGCACACTCCGAAGAGGCGCGCTTCCCGGGGATCTTGTCGGTGTCCTTGCTAGTTTTCTTACCTTTCTTTCCTTCCTTGGTGGGAGCTGGGGCCTCAATGGCCTCCGCTGCTACCACATCTCTTTACATCTTGTCGATGCATATGACTGCATCCTTCTTGTCCGACGGAATGGAGATGACCCCCATTGGCCCCGGCATCTTCAGGGTGTTATATGCGTAATGGGACGCCACCATGAATTTGGCCAAGGCTGGACGACCAAGGATCCCGTTGAACGACAAGGGAAGCTTGACAACATCAAACACAACTTTCTCAGTCCTGTAGTTCAGTTCCCCACCAAATGTCACCGGCAACTTGATCTTTCCCTTAGGTTGGCTTCTTCCTTGGTTGATCCCTTGGAATGTGCCAGTCCTTTTGAGGTTCTCATCAGGAATTCAGAGTTTCTTACAAATCAAGTGGTTAGTGTTGCGTTGGTGGTGCAGAGGGAAGTTGGCAGTGAGGAAGCCGAGACAGCAAAGTTGCCCAGAGGTGAGTCAAAATCATCCCCGACAGGACCTGGCATTGACGGGGAAAAGGGACACAAGCAGATGCTCATAATCAGAAGACATTAGCAAAGAAGAAAATGGTGCAATGGCCAATTTACTTTGTTAGCTCCCTCCTGCAGGGGGCTATATCAAGGTACTCTAGAGTGCAAAAGCTGATCTTCGGCCTCTTCATGGCCTCGAGGAAACTGCGCCATCACTTCCAAGCTCACGAGATCACAGTTGTCACTCTCTTCCCATTACAGCGCATTCTGAGGAATCCAGAAGCCACCGACAGGATAGTAGAGTGGGCACTAGAACTGTCGAGTTTCGCTTTGAAGTTTGAAAGCACGACACCTATCCAAAGCAAAGCACTGGCAAAATTCATTGCAGAGTGGACGCCAATGCCGGACGAAGAGGTGCCAGAAACGGCCCTCCTCGGCAAAGAGGCCCCCAAGGAGTGGGTTATGTACTTTGATGGTGCTTTCTCACTGCAAGGCGCCGGGGCTGGAGTGCTGCTTGTCGCACCCACCGGAGAGCACCTCAAGTATGTCATCCAGATGCACTTCACTAGGGAGGATGCTACCAATAACATGGCAGAATACGAGGGGCTCCTTGCCGGCCTCAAGATTGCAATAGAGTTGGGGATAAAGAAGCTAGTCATCTGTGGTGATTCTCAGCTCGTTGTGAGACAAGTCAACAAGGATTACCAGAGCCCGCTGATGAAGGCATATGTGGAAGAAGTGAGAAAGTTGGAAGAGCACTTTGACGGGCTGCAAACGGAGCACGTACCCCGTGCGGAGAACAACGTTGCAGATTACCTGTCCAAGTGCTCTGCTCAAAAGCTCCCGGTGGAACCAAGAACTTTTGTCCTCCATCTGACTCAACCATGAGTCTCCCCATCAGCGCTGGCCGGGAAGACAAGAAAACTGAACACCGGCAGGCATTTCCCGGCAAAGCTCCCCGAAGCCGCTGGAGAAAAAGCTGTCGGGGGGAACCTTATGTTAGTTGGTGAGCAGCATCCTCCCGAGGAACCCCAAGTTCTCGTTGTTGAGGCTAGCACTACCACAACAGAGGAAATGCCTTTGGTCCTTCTCATCGAGCCACAGGCTCCGGCATGGGCACAACACATAGTCCAATTTCTGCAAACAGGTGAACTTCCCGATGACCCAGAGGAATCTGAAAAAGTGGCCCACCAATCAAGTATGTATAAGTTTGTGGGCAACACTTTATATAGAAAGAGGCCAAACGGTGTGAAGTTAAAATGTATTAGCCGGGAAGATGGACTGGCGCTGTTGGTAGAAATACACGGAGGCTTGTGTGGCTTGCACCTAGGATCAAGAGCATTTGTCGGGAAAGCTTTCCGGCAAGGATTCTATTGGGCCACCGCCCTCCAAGACGCAACTAAGCTCGTCATTAAGTGGGAAGCATGCCAGTTCCATTCCAAGAACATCCATCAACTAGCTCAGGCTCTTCAAACAATCCCTTTGTCCTAGCCTTTCGCGGTCTGGGGGCTCGACATCTTGGGCCCCTTTCCCCGTGCTGCCGGAGGCTTTGAATTCTTGTATGTTGCAATCGATAATTTTACAAAATGGCCTGAGGTAGAGCCAGTGAGGAAGGTGACTGCGCAGTCGGCTATCAAGTTCTTTAAAGGATTGGCGTGTCATTTTGGAGTGCCCAACAGGGTGATCGCCGACAACGGCACCCAGTTCACGAGCCGTACCTTCATGTAGTACATCTAGAACCTTGGAAGCAAGATCTCTTTCACCTTCGTCGCCCACCCGAGGAGCAACGGACAGGCTGAAAGGATGAACACTGAAGTGTTGTGCAGGCTCAAGGCAAGGACCTTTGACAAACTTTGGAAATGTGGCAGACACTGGCTTGATGAGCTACCGGTGGTTCTTTGGTCAATCAGAACGACACCAAATCAAGCTACTAGCCAGTCTCCCTTCTCCCTAATATATGGTGTAGAAGCAGTGCTCCCCACGGAACTCACATACGGGTCACCTCGAGTACTTTCCTACGATGAGATAGAGCAAGAGCAGCTGAGGCATGACGATGCCATGACCCTCGAGTAAGATCGTCTCCGGGCAGCTGTGCGTGTTGCACGCTACGGGCAAGCCCTGTGCCGCTATCATAGCCGCAGGGTTCATGCCCGGAGCCTTGAGGAAGGCGACCTTGTCCTTAGGCATGTTCATTCCGCCAAGGCTGCAAACAAGTTGACACCGAAGTGGGAAGGCCCTTACTGGGTAGTGCGAGTCACCAGACCTGGCGCAGTCCGTCTAGAGACCGAGGATGGCATCCCACTGCAAAACTCGTGGAATATTGAGCATCTTCGCAAGTTCTACCCATGAGGCGTGGTTGCCGAGCCCTGCCCCGGCAACCTGTTTTGTACAAGCATAGTCTCCAAGGCTTGTAACCCTTTGTACAAAGCCAGGCGCAGACCCTGTGCATAGCTGAATAAAACCAAGTGTTTTCACAAAACTTGCATGCATGATCTCCTGTTTGCTTCAGTGTGATCTTAATGTGATTACACTAGTTTTATATGAGATGACTAATATGCCGTAAAGGGCTTCATGCTGCTTTCTTCCTTTTTCTGGCAACGACAGAAGGATCCCTCGCAAGCAACTTCCCCGGGAGGAGGGTGGAAGCAGGCCCGTACATTTGATCCCCGGCAATCCCCCTTATCTAAAATAATAAGAAGTATAACAAAGAAAGATAAGTTTGTTTCATGTGTAACTTCCCGTCATTCCATGTTGTGTCCACGTATGACAAACTTGCATGCAAGGAAACCTTTCCATGCCTATGGTTCACGCTCCTATCCTTGACTCAAGCCTACTCGACAGGATAAGTTGATTACAGAAGGATCCCTCACAAGCAACTTCCCCGGGAGGAGGGTGGAAGCAGGCCCGTACATTTGATCCCCGGCAATCCCCCTTATCTAAAACAATAAGAAGTATAACAAAGAAAGATAAGTTTGTTTCATGTGTAACTTCCCGTCATTCCATGTTGTGTCCATGTATGACGAACTTGCATGCAAGGAAACCTTGCCATGCCTATGGTTCACGCTCCTATCCTTGACTCAAGCCTACTCGACAGGATAAGTTGCAGCTGCGTTTGGAAAGACCGGTAAGGGACCGTCCTCTATTTGTGCTCCCAACCCATCTTGAGCTCACTTACGAGATTTGGTAGTATCTGCGTTAAAGGCCAGCGAGAGACTTTGCCAGGAACTCTACTTGTGAAAGAGTGCTGAAGGCTAGTCCTTCAAAACATCTAAAAACATGTATAAGTATCCGGCAAGTTTTCTTTCAAAATTGCGTGGGACAAACAAGTGCAGATCATACAAGTACCAATATGGATGAGGGATTACATAAATTTGATTCAAACTTGACGAGTGCCTACATTTTTTTGACTTAAAAAGAAAAGTGCTCCATAATGCCTTTCTTGTCCCTCTCCTCCTAGGGTTTACTTTGAGAAGAAAGGAGGGCAAAATGAGCGCCTGGGCAGAAACCCAGCCTCACCCCGCCAGGACCTAAGGGATGCGGCTCGGTAGGGACACCGGCAGGGAAGACGAAGCTGGAGTCCAGCTGGAGGTGGCGGTGATGTCCAGGCCAAGCACCCAGATGATGGTGTTGCCGGCGCCCAGCTGACGGTGATGGTGCGGCCGGCGTTCAGATGGAGTCTGAGTCATCATCGTCGGACTTGATGATCGGGGGCTCACCGTCGCCGTCTTCACCGTCCGTGTCCTCCTTGTCGCTGTCGCTCGAGGAGGCGCTTTCGTCGTCGCTCGAGCTTTCCATGCAGCACCCAAGGCGAGCACCTGAGTGCCCGAAGACCTTGATGGAGAGCATATCAGACTCCACCAACTTGAAGCAGAGAACATGCCCCTCTACAAGGTAGTGGGTGCAGGCGTAGGTTTTCCACCCGCTCCTAAGAAGCATGACGTGGGGCGCGGGGAACTCAACGTTCACCCACGCGACCCCATTACAGCAACCACTCATGTGCAATCGCAGCCCGAGCGGCTGGTCGACCTCCATCACCCTGGCAAAAGGGCGAGGAAGCCACAGGCGACTGTGGGGAGGATCGCGTAGGTTGACGATGAATTCTAGCGTCGTATCCCCCGCATGGCCTTCTGTCGGGGGTGGAGTAGTTGGAGGAGATATGATGAGTGCACCGCTTCATCCGCCTCGACCGCGGGCATTGCGTCGACCCCGACCGCGCCCGCAGGTCCACCTCGTGCACTAGAACCAGCCTCTACAGCTGCAGTTGAGGCAGGGATAGGATGTCGAAGAGAAGCTCTCCTCGCTACGGTCGAAGCACGAGCACGCCCCTTCCTCTCGCCATGGTGGGGGCAGAAGCAAGGTAGGAGAAGGAGGAGGTGGTATATGAGCATTGCCACCCTCGCACGCCTCCTTTTATAGCGGGAACGAGGGGGATTAGCTCTCCACTACTCTGGGGCAACCACCCAGCTCCCCCAATCCAGCCCTCTGCATCCCTGGATGGCGTCCTGATTCATCGACCGCCCCGCTACACCAATCCGAGGCGCTGCGTATTCTGCCAAGGCGCACGTTCCCGTGCCCTGCACGTCCATCACCAACCCCGCGCAATGCATGCGGCACGTGTGGCAGAAACGGCAGGCGTAGTGGGTGGCCTAAAGGTAAAATGGTAGTTACCCCGACTCACGCGCGGGCGCCCTAATGGCTTCATGTGGATGTGGGCGCCCCTAGTTTTTGACATAAACGACGCATGTCATCTGAGCATTGAAGATATCGTGAGGGGCCTGGGGGCTGACCCAGATCCAGATTAATGAAGAAGCAAAGAAGATCTCAAAGGCACATCATCCATCTCGGCAAGTTCAACATGAGCGCCTGTGCATTTGTTGGGCCTACCCCAACGATGCTCGGCGACACATATGGACCAGGCCCGGGGGCTCCTGTCGGTGCAACAAACCTGTGTGTTTGCCACCATAACTTATGCACAGGCATGTGGCGATTCGTACATGAAGTACCAATGCTTAACACAAAACAAGCCAAAGAAGCCGCTCTTCATGAGATAAAGGAGCGCATCAAGAAGACCAAGTCAAGAAACCAACCAGAAGATTTCCAGAAAGGCCTCCCTTGCCGGGCAAACAGGGTCATCGGGGTCGAAACTGTGCCTAGAACCAAGGCCAAGCCACCCCAGCAGGGTCTCCGGGGCCGCCAAGGCCCCAAGACAAGGGCCGGTCAGGCTCCGTGCCGGTAGACCCCCGCCAGGACGCCACCGCTCCACCTCATCAAACACCAGTCACTAATCAGTGCAGTGTCAAGCTCTCAGGCGGCAAGGTGGATCCTGTCGTGCACGTGGTAGCCTGCTGGAGAAGAGATTACCTTTAATGACACCCGTCCCAGAGGCGTGTCATGCAAATAAGAGGTAGTCAGGCAAGCTTTGGTGGAACCTTGCCGGGGCTATCTCTCCACACGACACCTATGATAACATTTATGGCATTTTGTCCTAACTACCAGGGTTAGGTATGATAGCACTGTTGGCTATCTAATCATCATATAATGACTGTTTTGCCACTGTGTCGCCCCTTAAGCTATAAAAGGAGGCCCGAGGAAACCTAGCAAAGGATTCAATCTTTTGATCCCCTAGCACTTGTACGCGCGTAGCTGCTCTCCCCGAGGCACCCTTGCCGGGCTTGAGTGCTCGTGCTTTGTGTTCCTACATATCAATCCACCAAAGTAGGAGTAGGGTATTACACTTCTCACAGGACCAAACCTGGGTAAAAAAGAGCCTTCCTTGTCGCGTTGCCCTGCTGTCTCTGCTCTTTGTGCAATGTGATCGTTCCCCCGCCAAACTGTTAGGACCAAGAGTATATCAACCAGAGAGGGGGTGAATGGGAGATTCAAAAATTCTTTCGAATGTTATGAATTGATCCCAAACACAACAGCGGAAACAAGGTTCGGTAGATACAAACTTAATGAGCACTTTATCTAGGAACATACTACGATGAAAGAAGCAATGATAGTACAAGTATAAGATATCGCAGGTTTGATAATGACAATGGTAATGCAATATGCTAACAGATGCAACAACATGAGGGAGAAACAGAGTGAGGAACTACGAGAAAGAACTAGGACAGGGTGCTTGAAAACAATACAGGGGGACATACAATATCGAATAAGTATGGGCAACAGAGTAAGTAAATGAAATGACTACACTTAAAGAGGAAAAAGTAACAGAGCAAGCGATGAATGATAACAGATGATAAGGATGAAAGATATGACACAGACAATGACTGATCAGATAAACTGTCGACATGGAGCACGAGAGTAAACTGCTAAAAGTAATGCAATGAAGTAGATAGAACCAGTGGTACTCGATGGCAACAGAGAGATTTGGTAGACCAGTTCGCCCTTCTGCCAAAGGACCACGTCTGGTTGGAGGGGTTGTGACTTAACATAGAAGATAAACTCTATTCGCCCTATTATCCTTCAACTCAGAGCTGATCAGACTCTAGTTGATTTCACTCATGGTAGATACTTGTCGGCGATCTCGAAACCTTCGGTCGACCTTCGCGAACCACAATCACTCTTGGTTGCTGAAGATCTAGCTCGGTGAAGACAACAACTCTTCAACACTCGAACCGACACCTATCCGTCTAGAGAGTGTGCAGCTCTCATGAGTAATAGGTACAAGAACTCTAACTCAGAACTACTGTGATGCTCAACCACTGTCTAAGTTTGGGCTCTTGATTTTTCTCTCGGTCGATCTTAAACTCAAATCACTCGGACAGGGGATGCTCAGTCAACCTTCTCAGAAATCTTAAGCGGAGCAGCCAACAAACAATGTTGGAGTGGGGTGGCTATTTATAGCCGCAGCCTTCCTTGAAGGGAAATGACCAAATTGGACATGTGGAGCAGCCAATGGCTGAACGACACGAGTCCAACGGTCAGAAATTGAGCACAATGGTAACATTACTTGTGGACCAAGTAAAGCTAACTCCTCAGTTCAAAAGATATCTCCTGCAGCACGAAGAACAATGTTTACTACTGCCAGGTAATCATTCGAAGCATAAAGAGATTTCTCTCGCATCTTTCATAGGTTTTGGGCTAAGCATCACAGTGGATCTAAGCTTCGAGAACCTATACCCCTCTTAATAGTACGGAGGTCCTAAGACTCAAATAAATGAAAGAAGAACAACGAAATGAATACTACGTCTTCACTTTGTCTTCGACTTCCATTCGCTGCAGTCATATTCCTTCGGACAGAATCTCCGAACCAATTGCTTCACGTCAGCAATAATTTTCGAGGGGCTAACTCCTTCACACCAATCTTCTCGTCTACATGTCTTCAATAGACGTAGCTCATTCTTCTCTACAACATAGATATTCTTCGATGAACTTGACACCGAAGACAGCATTCTCTTCGGTTCTGCATGGACTATTTCTCTCTGTATGCACTAGCAAACAAATCAGTCCATGCATGTTTCTGTCAACAATCTCCAAAACACAAGAGGGCAAATATTGCACCAACAATCTCCCCCTTTTTGGACGATTGTTGACAAAACAGAACACATCGAAGGATAGATAAATGAATGAAATGGAATGCGAAGGATAATGAAAGATGAGAGATAATTATGAAGATAAAATACACTCCCCCTGAAGATATGCATCGAATGCATAGATGAAAAGGAAGAAGGTAGCAAGATGAATCTTCGTACGAGTGATATTTATATATGATCTCATTTGTGGTCTCTTCCAATACACTCCATGGTGTCTGAGGTGTTTCCTATCACACACAATCTTTAAGAGAGATTTGATAGATAAAGTGAATATTTTGGAATGAGTTGTGACAAAGGATAAGCCATCAAGATTTTCTCAGATCACAGTTTAAATCCACACGAGATATGAGTTCCCTGCAAGTTAGATATACGAGGGAAATCAGAGCAAGGGAATTATAGATATATTGCTCGTAGCAGATATGCTTCAGATGAAGTTTTCCTGCAACAAAGATGTTACAAAGGAGAAGTGCGAGGAAAACAACTTGATAGATAGAAAAAATTTGCTCTTGAATCACAAGAGAAATAATCTGAAGCAACTTTCTTCTTCTGCAAGGTTAGATAGCGAAAGATAATCAGTGTAGAATATCTAACCGAAAGACATGAGAGGGGTAAAATATCTCTCTTAGAAAGACATGATTTCCAATCCTCCTTGAAATGATTTTACTTTCCCTACACGAAAGAAAAGTATCGAGGATAAATAGTGCAAGGGGGTAAACCTGCGATTTCACCTGCAAACAAATAACTTGGAAGTGCATAGCATTGCAAGGGGGTTATTAACAGTACATGACGACCGAGTATTTCAACACCACATGCGGTGCAATAAGTTTCAGAGGAAAACTGTTCGACAAAACCAAATTGTTTGGAAGAAAAGCAAATGGCGAATAGAAACACCCTGCAAATAGCCTGCAGATCTATCACTCAATGTACTACTCCCCCTTTTTGTCAACAAGTGCCAAAAAGGAAAGAGAATGCATACAAGGAACTACTCATCCGAAGAACCCTCAGAACTAGAACTCGAACTGTTCGGAGATGTAGAGCGAGGAATGGTCGAGGCCAAAACAGGAGTTGGAGATGCGACACGGGCTTCGGGATTTGCTTCGGCAGTAGCAGCACGAGGTGCTTCTCGCTTGTAGATAAAAGTTTCTGCTGTGTCTTCAAGAATATCATCTAGTTCAACAAACAGCAGGTCAGTTGAGGCAGAACACTGAGGGAGCACAGGTGTTTGCCTATGAATCCGAGGTACTTCAAACAACTACAGATAATCGTATTCCTTTTTGATGCCCTTGGCTAAAAGTTGCTTGTGAGTGTAATGCTGGCGAAGAAGTGTCCAAGAGCGCTTCTTTTGTTCTTTCTCATACAAGAGAGCTTGCTGAGAATAATTATGAAGCAGATTTAATTCAGTCATCATCTCCAGCTTTTCTTTCCTATCTAGCTTGATATGGCTCTCCAGGGCTTGCTGAGTGCAAAGACAAATCTCATAGAGAGAAGGATTTTCTTCATGAGGGATTTCAACTCTTGCTTTCTTGACTTTCGGAACTCTAGCAGAGGCAGGCAAAGAAGCAGAAGTAGTGGCATCCAATGGCATCTTCCCTTTGCCTATGTCCTTCAAAATTCTGAGCGTGTCACGGACAGGAGGCACGAAAACTTTCGGAACATATGGACAATAGAACTTTTCTTCAAGGAGCTCCTCAGTGGCATACATGATCCAAGGAGCATAGGGCTTTAAGGATTGAGGGCTATCAGCTGCACATGCCATGTTTCGAATGAAAAGATCTGGGATGTCGAAGCGAACACCCTGAGACATGGCAAGTAGTGCATTTCCCATGATGCCATTGATGGTTTCTGGCCTGTTAGTTGGAGTGAGGGAGTTGCACAGGATATAGAATATAACTTTATTCTCATAGGCCAACTTCTTCGGATTCACTTCAATGCATTCATCACCAACAAGTTCTGGGTCCATCAGCATATGCAGTTGGGCTTCAGAAACTTCCCAATAGTGCAGCCTGTGTTCACTAGTTGCATCAAATTCACACCTGGGCAGATTCAACAATGCTAAGAACTGATCTGCCGAGCATTTAATCTTTTCCTCTCCAGTCATCCATTCGAGGATCCATGTAGAACTATCTCTAAGCTCTCCTGAGATATATAGAGTGGCATAGAATTGATGAATCATCTCACGATTCTAGCCATGATTGAAGCAAAGAAAATCTTTCAGGAAAGCATGCTCAATTTGCTCGATGGTGTGATGGAAGCAGGGTAATCTTTTGAGCTCAGAAGAGTTCAGAATCTGGTGCTTGAAGACGCGATTCTTTTCATATGGAATGCGAGCATAATACACAGCCTATTCTTTTGTCCAGAACCTAGGCGATAGTGAAGTTCTCTCTCCTTCATATGGGCTGGTCCCAAAGAATGCAAGTTTCGAAAGATGAAGCTGCTCATTGAATGCGGGACCATTTGGACCATCTTCAACTGGGAACAGAAGAAATGTTTCCAGAGGATTCTTCAGATGTTCTTCACTCACATTCATGGTCCGAATATCATCAGGTGCTTGCACACCTTCTTCGATAGGCTTCAGTGGGGCTCAAAGCTTCCTTGATTTCTCTTGTGCTAATTTCTTTGAAGAACTGGAATTATCATCATTTTTCTTCGCTGGAACTCCTTTAGCGACTTTCTGATTTTCACGCACTAGGGCCTTTCTTTCTCTTTATTTTCTTTGAGTGGGGTCACAACAGCTTCTTTCTCGGATGCCAGGGGTACAACAGGTGGGACAACTCCTTCGTGAGCCATGGGCTCTTCAGATTTCTTCTCTTCCTCTTCCAACTGTGTAGCAATGGAATGAGCAGGATCAACATCCATCTGGGTAGGGGCACCAGATGATGTGACCGGGGTAGTTTTCTCTCGGGAAGCATTTAGCTCCCCCTCAATCTTATCATTATCCTCCTTTGAGTTGGAGGGCTCAGCTTGCATTTTCTTTGAAGGCGATGGGTCTGCCTTTTCAACCTCAATTTCTTCATCAACTTCATCATTAGCTGGGGCTTGCTACTCAGGTAAAGCATTTCCTTCATCATCCTTTTCGAGGAAAATATCAACAACTTCTTCATGCACTGTAGGAGTAGGAATAATAACTTCCACACGACCAGCCTAATGCATGATTTCATCTTCATGAGGTGGAGAAGGTGGGGTATGCTGCAATGGAGTGCTCGAGTCAATAGGGTGAGCATCGGCGATAGTTTGAAGGCGGCGATCCTTGATTCCTTTCGGTTTGCTGGCTCTTGCCTTAGCCTTTTGACATTTTTCTTCCTTGATTCTCCTTCGAGCAAGTTCAGCCTGGCGATCAATTTCATCATTCCTTCGGTCACACAGCTGAGAAATATCCATCTTCAATTTTGAGAGCCAATCAATTTTGTCATTTCTCATGACACTGAGTGCCTTAGTGAGCTCAACAATTTCTTTGTTCAGGCGTTTCCTTTCGGATTCAGTACTTGCATCTCTCCTCATCTGTTTGAGGGTTTGCTTGTCCTTGACCGCCTGATTCAGCTTCTTTGTAATTTTCTTCAGCACGATGAAATGTTTCCTCACCATTTCGATAACATCGTCAGGAAGGCCCAGACTGCTCAAATCAACAGATTTTGCATCATAGGCAGCACTCTCAATTATATCGATCATGAGATTGAAGTCATATTTTTGTTCCTTTGTGGGAGCAGCAACACTTGGTTTGGCTTTCTTGGCAGAAGCTTCAGCTTTCTCTTTGGACAACAGTTTTCTCTTCGCAAAAGGAGCAGCCGAACCCGATGGTTTGACAGTGACTGGAGTAGGTGCATGTCTTGGTGATTTTCTTGTTGGGGGTGAAACCTTAAGTGGTCAGGGAGTCTTGTATGGCTTGTTCAGAAGAGCACATTGACCATACATAGGTATTTCTCCGAGAGCATCATCATCGGAGGACTCATCAGATGAGTCAGGAGCGGCCTTCTTGGATTTACTGGCCACAAATTTCTTTCTGGAGGCACGATCCTTTTTCTTTTGCACGTCTTGTTGAGTCAGGGCAACATTTCTTGCTTCAACTTGATTTTTCTTCACAGCCCTAGCTTCATGCTTGGCTTTGGCCTTCTGCCTCTTGGCTACTTCATCGGGAAAATCCGTGATGGTTTTGAGGGAGTCAGGATGCGCAGTTGATGACTAAGGAGGCCTGACTTTTTCATCGTCTGGCCGATGCAGTTCTCAGCAATGCAGTCATTCCATGGAGGAGTGAAAGAAAACAAAATTTGATATTTCTCTTGAACGTTTTCATAGTTGAACCATTTCTTTGCCGAGTGACGGCGAATCCTTTGCAGTCTGTTATTTCATTCGGTTGTTGTTTCAACTCCTGGTGGGGTTCTGTACCCATCTGGTTCATACTTCTCAGCAGTGGTATTGTTCTCTCTGCCATTACCACCCTTCTTTGGATTTCCATAAGAGAAAAGGGTAAGAGCATCAGTGACTAGTTCATCCTCGGGCTGACTGTGAGCAGAGGGAACTTCTTCATCATTTTCTTCAGATTCAGTCTCAGATTTCTTCTTCGGCGTCTTGGGTGGCTTTGATGATTTTCCTCCACCAGTCAATCTCATTCGGTCTGACCTTGGTAGTGGCTGAGGCAAATCCCCTTCAGAATCTGTATACTCATCCGAGCTAAGTGCCATCACCAACCTGTGAACCAGAGAAGATATGAGGGAAAACAAGATAGGGTCATAAACATGCACAGAAGCATTTTTGAAAAAAAATGAATGTTTTTCGGAAGGAACGTAGGAATCCATTGCATACTTTGGATAAGATATCATCAATAGATGTGCACCATGCCATAGAGTGATCAAGGGTGAGTAAAAACTATCTAATCTTTCGAAAAAGTACTCCTGAACCCTAGATCCAGGAAAACTAGTACGAGGGAAAAGCTACAAACCGTACCAGTTAAAACCTAATGATTCCTAAGGATCTACCGCAAATAAATAATTGAAAGAAAAAGCATCGGTTAAAACTGCCCTAGAAAAGAGAGGAGGACAGGAGCAGTTCCAGATCTATGCGCCCTAACTTGGCAGCGTAGATCGACTATGGCAATGCGGGGAGGAAGATTTACCGCATTGGCCCGACCAACAACGACGAGACTTCACCGGAGTTGCACGGCGAGGCACTTCGACGGCGTTGCTTCGAGCTCGGGCTCGGGAGGAGGTGGCTAAGGGTTTGTGGAAGAAATAAGGAAGAAGATGCCGGGAGGGGTATTTATAGCTAGAGAGCAGAACCACCTCTTCCGAAATCTACGACCTACAAGAACAGGACGTTCCACATTCAACGGACACGATCACAATCGTGGGGATCATGGGCACGTGGCACCCGTTTCCTGCGAAAACTCAGAAACTGAGCGGGAGACCGAAAGGTTTGAAGAAGGGCAAACGCCAAAACAGATTAAAGTTTGAAGTTTGTCGTGGTTTTATCATGGCAGATGCCCTTGTGAAAGGACTTAGGTGTGGAGCCATCGCAACGTAGGTTAGCTTGAACTGGTTGAACAGGACAGAGGACATGAGTTTACCCAGGTTCGCCCCCTCACAATGAGGTAAAAGCCTACTCCTGCTTTGTGTTGACTATTACTTGAGTATCAATTACAAGGGAGCGGAATCGCTTGACCTAGCTCTAGATCAATTGTTTCTTGAGTTAACCCGCCGTAGGGTCTCGCATTTATATACACTGGTCGGGGCCCTGGGCTTACAAGAGTCCAAACCAGATCACACAACGTGTCCAACTCGGGTTCTAAATTGCCTTGCCTTGCTAAGCAAGCCGCCATCAGGCGGCTCACACCTCCGGGTCGTAGCATCCATGCCAGGTCTTGGGCCTTCCACAGGCCCACCTCGTGAGCCGCCTCCAGTCTTCATGTCTATTTGGGCCTACCTTATGCTTTCTATGTTGAGTTGCCAACAGTGTAACCCGGCCCCTCCTGGGCGGGTCACACCGCGGGGTTATATCCCCAACATTAGGCCCCAGATTGATTTGAACTTGTTCATGCCAATCTTTTTTCTCTGGTTGGCAAGTCTTCTTTAGTCCTTCCCAACATTTAATCTTGAATAAACCATCATGACCCGCCATGACGTCATGCAAAATAAATTCAGAAAAACCTGTGACATCACCATGGATCTTTTTGTATTAACTAGCTGTCCGAGAATCGAGGCGCCTCCTTTATTAAGATAATCATGACGTCCCCTCGATTTCCACGCATGACATTTTACTGTTCACAGATTTTTCCTTATAAATAGGCACGGGGGAGTTCCTTTTTCACTTTTACCCCCTTCGCCTACACCTCTTCTTCCTCCTCGCGACCTCCGCCGCACAAGAGCTCCGTCGCTCCGACCGTTCTTCACCAGCGACTCCGACAAAGGCCGCTGCATCAACCTGACCGAACCAGATAACTGCGGCGCATCTCTGCTCTTCTTTAGCTCCATCAGGTATTCCTCTTTTTCTGCTTCAGATCCGCATTAGGTCATAGTAGTTCATATAGTTCATCAAACCTGTTCATCGTAGTTCTTCCAAGTTCATCCACCTTCCACTTAGAGAATGTAGTTTAATCCAAAAGACTAAGTAGACGCGGGGCGGTAGCAGTTTTAGCCCTTATCTTACATCTGGATAGATCTCCTCCTATTCAGGATTAATATATAGCTCGCGTAGTTCTTCCACTGCTGCACTCTAGGTCAAAAATTCTGCTGCCTTTTTTCAAACTGCCATAGATCCGTAATTATAGCCGCGATCTGCAAAACTTGTTTACCCAATACTTACAAAAATTCCAACAACCTTGAATCCATAGACAATTGACCCGCCATTCTTTGTTTGGGCGGCTTATAATGGTAACTTTGTAATTTGCCAGCACCTGACTGACTTTAACCATGAACTTATAACCCGCCAGCATCTGGCCGGCTTAAAACTGCCACAACTTGACCTGCTATATGTCAATCAACCTGAGAGTTGCGTTATCCCCTCACTAGGGCGACTTATGATTTCTCCATGCTCCATAATAATGATTAACCTTATATCCATAACCTGTCTCCAGCTACTAAATTGTCATTGTAACCATTTAGGCGGCTTACCATCGTAATATTGACCCGCCATGCTTTTATTCTCAGACCGTAGCTTTTAACTCGCCATCATGACTAAGACCCCCACCTCCTGCGACTGGACCGTCTCCAAAGTCACGGAGAGCACCCTTAATGACTTCGTGACCATGGGGGTTTTACCCGCCAAGGAGGTCATCCATTGGTGGGTTCCAGGCTCTGAATGTCCCCCTCAGCCCCAGGAGGGTGAAGTTGTTGTTTTCACGGACGATCTACTTGGTGGCTTCTCACCGCCCGGCTCAAAATTCTTCTGAGACGTTCTGAACTACTACAATCTTCATCCTCAAGATATTGGCCCCAACTCTGTTTCCAATATATGCAACTTCCAAGTGTTCTGCGAAGTGTATCTTGGGGAAGAACCCTCGATTGATCTATTCAGGGACTATTTTTATATCAACCGTCAAACTGAGATGTCAGATGGACCCAACCTTGAACTCGGAGGTGTTTCCATCCAAAGACGAAGAGACGTAGTCTTTTCTTCAGCTGCCCTACCCAGTCATCCAAAAGACTGGAATTTACCTGGTTCTACTGTAGAGACACCTCCCCAGCTGGAGAGAACCCCTTGCCGGGTTTCCGTTCCTACCGGCTCACCACCACCGGCCAGCTTCCAGGTCATTTAACTGCTGCCGAGCGCACCCCCTTTGCTGCCACTTTTTTAAAGATCAGGGCCTTGCTCGCCAATGGCCTAACCAAAGTTGTTCTGGTCCGCTGCTGGGTCGCCTGGAGGATTCTTCCATTGAGCCGGCGCAACAGCTTAATGTGCTAGTACACCGGTGATCCCAAAGACTCGCAGCACTTTAATCAAGCTCGTCTGACTGACAAAGATATTAATGACATGGTCAAAATGCTACTTGGGGAATCTCTGGAAAATTGCAGCAAAGTGGGATTGAATCCTATCTGCACACTTAACCCAGCTCCTCCTGTAAGCAATCAGACCAAACTTCATCCTGTTTACTCATCTCTTTAACTTTTACCTTATTTCAGTTGTTTGCTCACATGTATACAGACCGACTCTCCTTTCTGGAGAAAGAAACTTCAAGCCACCGCCCCAGCCAAGAAACCCAAAAAAAAACTAAGGGTCCAGGTCGTCGCAAGAAACCATCAGCCGGCGAGCTGCTCCATCTTGATGATGAGTCGGAGGTAGAACTTGATTCCCTTGGCTTTCTTTTTATGCAACTTATTGACGCTGATTCCTCTCAGGAAGAGGCAGAGACCAGTCATACAGACGCAGCAGAGGTAACTATAATTTCCTCCGACTCAGAACCCTTGTTAAGAAAGAAAACTCAGCGGGTCACCCAAAAAGTAAGGTTTTCTCACCCTCTTGCTTATTTGGATCCCAACTTTCTTTTGAAGAAACAACAACATGAATTAAGATGTAAGACCCGGAGTGACGGCACTGAAGGTCTCCTGGCCAGATTACCCAACACCCCAGCTCCTCGAAAGCGTCGAAATGAGGTGCCTCATAGCCCGACTCTTTCCTTTCCAAAGGCTGGTCTCATTCGTCAACCTCTTAATTCTTCCGACTCAAATTATCAGGGGACGCCTCCGTCATCTGGCGACTCTACTGGGACTCAAATGCCCACTTTCAAGATCGCCCAGGGGTAAGTATTTTCATTTGTTCATAAATGACTTGTAATAATATACTTATGAACTTTGTATCCTTGTTGCAGAGGTGCTGCCAAGGCGGGCAAGAAACAAAAGCTGGGCGGGTCTTCAAAGGATCCCAAAGCTGCTGAACCAGAGAAGCAGACAACAGAAGTTTCTGAGGCCCTCATTCAAGATCCAGAAGAGCCTATCAACAACCCGCCACCGTCAATTGATGTTGCCGTCCTTGAACAAATGGACACTGATATTAACCCGGCTGCCAGTCATGACCCGCCGAGTCCTAAGCTGCCCAATCCTGCCAAGTCCACTGTCAAGAACCCCGCTCCTGATGCTGATGACATCATTGTTACCGGGTCAGCTTTTAAGCCGCCCGAGGCCTCCAGAGTCCTAGCCAAGCATTCAGCCAAGGAAGAAACGCCTTCACTGGAGAAAGGCAAAGCTAAGCTGGACCTGGAGAGCTATTCCTCCTTCAGTGCAGGTAACGTGTATGCAGGCTATCTGAGCCGCCTCAACACAAGCCGGGATATGGAAGCCGGGCTGGTTGAGTTGATGAAACAAAAGTACGAGGTAAATATCCAACCTCTCTTCAGTCTTGTGCATATACACATATCCATACTAGCCCCCAAGTCTGAAGTGTAGGAAAAATACTGACTATGCTTTAGACTTGTAAAATTTTCCAAAGTGTTGCCCCCAAGGGCTGGCTTGTCTTGAAAAGATGAGTCGGGTCTTGATGATCTTAACAAAATCAATTATATAGCCCCCAAGGGCCGGCTTAAGCTGAAAATATGAACCGGGTCTCAATGACCTTAATAGAATCAAACATGTAGCCCCCAAGGGCCGACTTAAGCTGACAAGATGAGCCGGGTCTCAATGACCTTAATAGAATCAAACATGTAGCCCCCAAGGGCCGGCTTAAGCTGACAAGATTAGCCGGGTCTCAATCAGAAATTGAAATGACCTACATTAGCCCCCAAGTGCCAAGTATATTGCTTGCAATGTGCTTGGGACTTAATGCAATTGTATCACTAAAAGTTGCTTCCTTGTATGGTAACCATTGCTTCAATATTGTATTGCAGGAGGAGTTGAACATGAAAGAGTCGCATCTTGGCGACTTCAAAAAGAACATTGCGCTGCAACAAACTGAAACTTCCAAGGCCGAGTCAAAGCTGAAATCTGCGTTGGAGGAAATTGAGAAAATCAAGGCGGGCTTTGATGCTGAGAGAACCGCCTGGGAGACTGACAAGGCTGCACTGCTGAAGAGAACAGAAGATGCTGAGGCTGAGCTTAAGCCGGTAACTAAAGAGTTAGCCGGCTTAAAAGAACATATTTCTCAAATGTCAGCCGCCATCTTTGGTAAGCTTCATATGCAACTTATTACTTATTTAATATTTCCTTAACCTGTCTGCAATTCATAACATATACTTCCTAACCCGCCTGGCGACTCTCGTGCAAAAACTTGAACATGCCCCAGAAGTGCTAGTCTTGGTCAGAATATGCTGCTCAAACTGAAGGCGGTTTATTCTTTGACTGAACAGCTGTACACTGGCACCCTTCGCAGCCTTGTCGCCCCATCAGGTGGGAAAAAAACTCCAACCCAGATCAAGACTATGCTGGAACAATTCTCAACTGCTCTGGCTCAAATTGAAGAACACAAATTATCAGCCGCCCGCGCAGGAGCTATTGTTGCTCTAGGCCGGGCCAAAGCGTGGCAGTCAGAACTTGACCCGAAGGAGAGCCACTAGATGCCCAGAGTTTAAAGATGATGGGTCAAGCTTTGAAGAAAAGGACTTCAACCAATGCGTCAGAGAGATGCGGCCTGTGGCATGCAAACTCATAGAGGAGTTGAATCTGAACAAATATACACCGACTTATGATGACAACAACAACAAAATTAAGCCACCCTCTCATGACATCGTGGACCTTATTCCTCCAAGGCGTAAGCATACCTTCGCCCCTGATGTTGATCCTTCCATTATCTTTAACGATGGGGCCACATTCGAAGCTTTAACTGGCATTGACTAGACATCGGCTGACCCCCAGATGATCGACGAGGAAGAGCCGGCGCGGGATGACCCGAAATCTTCAAAGCGCCAAGAAGAGAACTAAGCGGGGGTGATCATAAGCCGGACAGCTGTGAGGCCGGGTTACAGGAGTGCAGTTCCAAAAACACTTGGTTCAAAAATCCTTTGGGCTCATGGAAGCCTTGTAATAGGGTAGCTTAAAACAGTGATCCGCCCTGTCATGCCTTCATGCATGTTTATCTCAACTCTTGATCCGGTAGTTGAAATTTATTGCAGGCTTGATATGATGATAAATATGAGCCGGACCACGACTTTTGCTCATGCTTATTGTCTTGTATATCCTGTAGAAGACCAATCAACATATGTTCTGGTGACTTAAAGACCTCAAAAACCTGGGCGGGTGACAACCCAAAGACACTACTGAAGAAAATCATAATCACGGCTGTTCAAGCCAAGATATACTGGTGACTTAAAGTCAAAAGCCAGGGCGGGTGACAACCCGAAATATTCAAATACGAGTATCATAACCCGGAGCCTCACGACCCGGGTAGTCAAAATTTGCACAAAAACAAAAACTTAAGATAAAAACATCCAAAAAATCGAAAAGAGAGAGATACAAAAAATCTCAAATTTTTGTTAGGCCGGCTTTCAAGACACGACCGAACAATTTGGCTCACAGGCCTTTTGCTTTCAAGGCCGCATAGCCGTTGAGTTTATCCTAGCTCACTGTAAGCCGGCTCTCACGTGACACAAGCCGCCATTTTAACCTTAACAAGTTCAGGGTCTTAAAAAAGATTGACTGTTAAGAGTTCGGCAGGTCACCTGGAGGAGTAGCAAGTTGCAAACAGGCAGGTGTAACTCAAAATGTGGCAACTCAGGCCGGTCAAGAGGGTATGAAAGCTAAACCCGGTGGGTTGGAAGCCCCCAAGTGACCTTACGATCAAATAACAAAGACTCAGATGCACAGAAATAAAATGACAGAGGCCCTGAATTTCAGGGATGCCGGCTTTATTATATTGATCATAGAAGATATATACATTGACAAATGTATATACAAAGGATAAGAGCCGGTGGCTCAAGTGTAGTTAGGCCAAAGATGAGCAATATTCCATGGCCGGCGGGTCTCCTCTCCGACTTGCGTGAATCTTTGTGTTCTCGTATGTCAATGAGGTAGTAAGACCCGTTATTGAGATTTTTGCTGATCACAATAGGCCCTTCCCAAGGAGAAGAAAGCTTATGCATCCATGTGTGATCTTGAATCAAACGGAGCACTAAGTCGCCCTCTTGAAAGGTTCGGCTTCGAACTCTATGGCTATGATAGTGACGTAGATCTTGCTGATATATCACCGAATGAGCCGCCGCAAGGTCACGCTCTTCATCCAAAGCATCAAGTGAGTTCTGACGTGCCGTCTCATTATTAGATTCAACATAAGCCGCCACTCTAGGTAATTCATGACGGATGCCACTTGGGAGAACCGCCTCTGCACCATAAACCATAAAGAAAGGCGTATAGCCTGTTGATCTGTTGGGGGTGGTATTGATACTCCAAAGCACGGAAGGTAACTCCTCAACCCAACAACCCAGCGTTTGCTTCAAAGGAACCATGAGCTAGGGCTTGATGCCTCTCAAAATTTCTTGATTAGCTTGCTCTGCCTGGTCATTAGACTGTGGATGAGCCACTGAAGAAACGTCAAGACGAATATGCTCTCTTTGACATAACTCCTTCATAGCACCCTTAGACAGATTATTGCCATTATCAGTAATGATACTATGAGGGTATCCAAAGCGTAAAATCAGTTTTTTAACAAACTGAACAGCTGTGGCCACCTCACAATTGCTAACTGGCTCCGCCTCAACCCACTTGGTAAACTTGTCAACCGCCACCAAAAGGTGGGTCTTTTTATCCTTAGACCTCTTGAACGGTCCAACCATATCGAGCCCCTAGACTGCAAACAGCCAAGTTATTGGAATCATACGCAATTCTTGAGCTGGCACATGAGCATGTTTTGCAAATTTTTGACACCCGTCGCACTTGCTAACGATATCCTCTGCATCAGCATGAGCCGTCAACTAGTAAAACCCGTGACGAAAAGCTTTAGCCACTAAAGACTTAGAGCCGGCATGATGACCACAATCACCTTCATGAATCTCTTGTAAGATCTCACAACCCTCTTCAGGAGAAACACAACGTTGGAACACGCCTGTCACACTGCATCGGTGTAACTCGCCGTTGACAATAGTCATAGACTTAGACCTCCTGGTTATTTGCCTTGCCAAAGTTTCATCCTCAGGTAACTCGCCCCGGGTCATATAGGACAAGTAGGGAAGCGTCCAATCAGGAATAGCATGGAGAGCCGCCACCAACTGCACCTCCGGGTCAGGGGCAGCAAGGTCTTCTTCAGATGGTAACTTGACCGAAGGATTATGCAACACATCAAGAAACACATTAGGAGGCACCGGCTTATGTTGAGATCCAAGCCGGCTTAAGGCATCAGCCGCCTCATTCTTCCTTCGATCAAGGTGATCCACCTGATAACCCTTGAAGTTACCAACAATATTGTCAACCGCCCGGCGATAAGCCGCCATGAGAGGGTCTTTAGAATCCCATGTGCCTGAGACTTGCTGAGCCACAAGGTCTGAGTCACCCAGACACCTGACCCAGCTTAAATTCATCTCCTTGGCCATATGAAGGCCGTGGAGTAAAGCCTCATATTCAGCTGCATTGTTAGTACAAGGAAACATTAGCCTTAAAACATAACAAAATTTGTCACCTCGTGGGGAAGTCAAAATAACTCCGGCCCCCGAGCCTTCCAACTGCTTGGACCCATCAAAGTGAATTGTCCAATATGTGTTGTCAGGTTTTTCCTCAGGTGTCTGCAATTCTGTCCAATCATTGATGAAATCCACCAGAGCCTGAGATTTGATGGCTGTTCTTGGCACATATTTCAAACCATGAGGTCCAAGTTCGATTGCCCATTTAGCAACCTGGCCTGTGGCCTCCCTGTTTTGAATAATGTCTCCTAAGGGAACAGAGCTGACCACAGTAATAGGATGACCGAGAAAATAGTGCCTCAGTTTGCGACTCGCCATGAACATCCCATACACCAGGTTCTCCCAATGTGGGTATCATTGCTTGGACTCAATCAACACCTCACTGACATAATAGGCGAGCCGCTCAACTGGGTATTCCTTACCCGCCTCCTTGCGCTCCACAACAACTGCCACACTAACGGCCTTACTATTAGCCGCCACATACAGGAGCAAAGGCTCTTTCTCAATGGGAGCTGCAAGGACGGGCGACTCAGCTAACTATTTTTTGAGCGCCTCAAATGCCTTATCAGTAGCATCACTCCAGACAAAGTGATCTGTCTTGCTCATCATCTGGTATAAAGGAATTGCCTTCTCTCCCATGCGGCTTATAAACCGGCTCAGAGCCGCGATACGACCCGCCAAGCGCTGGACGTCATTGACACACGCCGGCTCAGCCAGTGAAGTGATGGCCTTAATCTTCTCCGGGTTAGCCTCAATACCCCTCTCTGAGACCAGAAAACCCAATAGTTTACCTGCAGGCACACCAAAAACACACTTGGCCGGGTTAAGCATCATTTTATAGACCCGAAGATTGTCAAAAGTCTCCTTCAAATCATCCAAGAGAGTCTCCTTCTTTCTGGATTATACCACAATATCATCCACATAAGCATGCACATTGCGGCCAATCTGACTATGAAAGCAATTCTGAACACAATGTTGATAAGTCGCCTGAGCACTCTTGAGCCCAAAAGGCATAGAAACATAGCAGAAAGCTCCAAAAGGGGTAATAAAAGATGTCTTCTCTTGGTCCTTAACTGCCATCTTGATATGATGATAACCAGAATAAGCATCCAGGAAACATAAACTCTCACAACCCGCCGTGTCATCAATAATCTGGTCAATGCAAGGGAGAGCAAACAGATCAGCTGGACAAGCCTTGTTAAGATCTGTGTAATCAACACACATACACCATGTGCCATTCTTCTTGAGTACAAGCACAGGGTTAGTCAACCACTCAGGGTGAAAGACTTCCACAATAAACCCAGCTGCTAAGAGCCGGGCTACCTCCTCTCCAATGGCCTTATGTCGCTCTTCGTTGAAACAACGAAGGAATTGCTTGACCGTCTTAAACTTAGGATCCACATTAAGAGTGTGCTCAGCGAATTCTCTCGGTACACCTGGCATGTCAGAAGGTTTCCATGCAAAAATGTCCCGATTCTCATGGATGAATTCGATGAGCGCGCTTTCCTATTTAGGATCCATATTGGCCCCCACTGTGAACTGCTGAGATGAGTCGCCAGGGACAAAGTCAACCTGCTTAGTGTCATCGGCCGACTTAAACTTCAAAAAAGGGTCTTGCTCAGTGGTGGGCTTCTTCAAAGGGGTCATATCAGTCGGGTCAACATTATCCTTATAAAATTTAAGCTCCTCAATGGCACAGGCTGACTCAGCGTAAGCAGCATCTCCTTCCTCACACTCCAAAGCAATTTTTCGATCACCATGGACCGTAATTGTACCTTTTCGCCCTAGCATCTTAAGCTGCAAATAAGCATAGCAAGGGCGAGCCATGAACTTGGCATAAGCTAGTCGTCCGAACAAGGCATGATACGGACTTTTGATTTTAACCACCTCAAACCACAGTGTCTCTGCCATGTAGTCATAATCAGCACCAAAGGCTACTTCTAAAGAAAATTTTCCCACAGGATACGCCGACTTACCAGACACCACACCATGGAAAACTGTGAAAGATGGCTTAAGATCCTTGTCAGTTAAATTCATCCGCCGAAACGTGTCATAATACAAGGTGTTGATGCTGCTGCCACCATCCATAAGCACTTAAGTAAATTTATAACCACCCACTTGAGGGGCCACCACCAACGCCAGATGACCCAGACTTTCGATCGGAGGCGGGTGATCCGCCCGACTCCATGTGATCGGATGTTCGGACCAGCGTAAGTATTGAGGTATTGCCGGCTCAACAGTGTTGATCGCACGCTTACGAACCTTTTGATCTCGCTTGCAGAGACTTGTGGTGAAAACATGATACTAGCCGCTATTGAGCTGTTTCGGATTACTCTGATACCCTGACTGACCTTGCTGCTGGTTACCCTGACCAGATTGTTGTTTATAGCCGCCCTGACTGCTCTGGCCTTGATTTCTTTCGCGACCAAGGACGTGGATAGAAATTTCCTTCAGATCAAATTGCATGCTTATGGCGGACAACATAGATTGGATGAGAAAGAATAGAGGGATAAAAGGGTCCGAAACAAATCACTCAGCCGAACGAGAGGAAACACAAAGAAAACACGAAGCTATGAGTGAGTTGTACTTTCGAAATAAATACAAACACAACAAACAAAACACAAACTCACAAATAAAGGCAAATAAACACAAGACACAAGCACCAACGAAGTAAATCTCGGGACTTAGAATAAATGAGAGGAATCCCTGAGATAGTTCCTACAAGATGGGTTAGTTCTTCTTCGCAACCCACACTTGTGTGGGCAGCAAAGATCTCTTTTGCTTAGTCTAAATAGGGGCATTCCATCGGTGAGATTTGTAGTTCACCAGTGTATTTTGAGAGTAATCATATGAATTAGCATTGAAATTGTTTCCAGAGACATGAGCATAATGATTTGAAGAGGTACGCATGTACTCCTTCTGTCGAATGTTTGATTGATATCCATTCGAGGAAGTTTCAGTGCCAATCTGTGAATAATAACCATTTCCTCGAAGAGAATCATTCTGCAAGTTCAAGTTAGCAGTGACAGATAGATTTTCAATAATACACTCCTTCCTCCAGATTTGCTTCTTGGGTGTGCCAAACCTGCAGTTAGTACCAACATATCAAGCAAATACCTTACCATTTTGTTGTTTGAAGAGTTTGTAGTTTGAGTCATCAGACTCATTAGAAACAACAGAAATGGGTGAGTCATATCCAGATAGAGCAGCAGGTTCGAGAATTTTACTTTTAGCAAGAACCCAACTCATTCATGGATATTGCTCGGGAGTCCAGTAGGTTCCATCAACATTGAGTTTTCTTTCAAAACCCAATCCTTCCTTTCGAGGATTTTTGTGCAGAATGGACTTCTTGAGTACATCACAGAGAGATTGATGCCCTTTGAGGCTCTTTAGCATTCCTGTCTCAAGCAAGTTCTTTAGTCTATAATTTTCATCAGAGAGAGTAACAAATTCCTCGGGAGAGGGGATAGAGACATCATTCGTAGTAGTTGCAATATTCTCGATGATAGCATTAGAAGATTCAGCATTAGAATCAGCATTGCATCATTCTAGACATTGTAAGCATGGAGGCACAAAGTCATCAGGAAGACTTTTAGATTGCTCGGCGAAGGGAGAAGCTTTTTCTTTTGCCAACTCGTTATGAGACTCTTTCAGTGACTCAAGTTCTTGATTCCTGTTAAGGAGATCATCTGATAAACTCTCGCAGTCAACTGTAAGTGAATCATATCGGTTGGAAAGATCATTAATAGTTGAGGAAAAATCATCATGCTTTTCGATCAACTTTTGATTCTTCTCCATCTCTTCGACGAGTAATCCTTCGGTTTTCCTAAGATTGTTCTCAAGTCTTTCAAGTTCATCTTGTTGAGACTTAGCAATCTTAACCAGTTTAGCATAGGCATTGTATTCAGGAGAATATTCATTCATAGATTTTCGTTGTTTTGCTGATACCTGATCCTTTGAGGTTTTTGCCATGAGACAGAATGCAATGGGTTCATCATCACATGAAGCATTGTCATCAGTGTGTGACTCGAGTGAATTCTTAGATGATTCATAAGCGATGAAAGCATTGCTTCTTCCTAGCCTTTTGTGAAGCTCTTCATCTTCAGATTCTGATTGGGAAGTCTCATCTTCAGATTCTAGGGTCATATCAGCACATGCTCTATACATCTGTCATATTCTCTTCATATTTGATTCGATGGTTGCTCTTGCTTTCACGTCAGTGACTGGTCTCGTCGAAGAAGATGAGGAAGATTCATTTTTCTTCGAGAGCTTAGTATGACGATCCATTCGTGTGAATCCACTATGATGAAGATATTTCCATCTGTTACTAGGTTTTCCTTACCAGCTAGGATAGTCTGCTATGAGATGACCGAACTGTTTGCACTTGAAGCACTTCATTGCTTTTGGAGGTAACTTTCTTGATGATTCAGGCAAGTCAAATTCGTCATCATTCGTGAGGCACAAATTTTGTCTTCTGAGATCACTTAGCCTTTCTGTTAGCATCTCTAGTTCCCTGGTGATGGTGTGTTGATTCTCAACATCTTCTTCTTCTTCTTCTTCTTCTTCTTCTTCTTGTGAACTGCCATAGTTTGAGAGAATTTCTCCTTCACTTTGCGAAGAAAATTCTTGATCTGCATTTTCTAGTTCCATCTTTTCTTCATGAATCGACAGCAGCGTCATGACCTCTACATAGTGAAGTTTTTCATAGTCTGGTCTTTGCTTGATTTCTGCTATGATGGGATCGAAGGTTGCATGAAGAGCACTTAGCAGCTTGTTGACCACATCTCTATTGGTGATATCAGTTACTCCTCATTGATGAAGTCTTTCAACAATATTTGTCAACCGATCAGTGAGTTCCATAGCACTTTCTTTACGAAGGCTTCTGAAGCCAGCAAACATGGCACGAAGCATTTTAGTGTGAGGGTCTATTCTGGCAATGAATTCTTCATGAGCATTTTTGATGGCGTCCTAGAGTTGGTTTGAAGTGTCAAGCGTTCGGAACCGAATGAAAATGTCCTTTGAGATACTTGCACAGATAATATCTTTCGCTTGTGCATTCAACCGCAGCATAGCTTTGTGATCAGAAGTTGGAGCATCAGGGTGCTAAATGGTGTATCCATTTTCCATAATCTTCCACAGTTCTAGATTGATGGCTTGAAGTCTGATTCTCATTCTCTCTTTCCAGCAGAGATATTCATTTCCATCGAAGATAGGAAATCTTTCAGTATGTGAGGACCTACCAGCATATGACATACTCAAAACTCCAAGGCTGTAAGACCTTTAATAAACAGAGAAAGGGAGAACCTGCTCTGATACCAATTGTTAGGACCAAGAGTATATCGACTAGAGGGGGGGTGAATGGGAGATTCAATTTTTTTTCGAAAGTTATGAATTGATCCCAAACACAGCAGCGGAAATAAGGTTCGGTAGATACAAAATTAAATAAGCACTTTATCTAGGAACATATCTATCGATGAAAGAAGCAATGATAGTATGAGTATAAGATATCACATGTTTGATAATGACGATGGTAATGCAATATGCTAACAGATGCAACAACACGAGGGAGAAACAGAGTGAGGAACTACGATAGATAACTACAAGAAAGAACTACGACAGGGTGAATGAAAACAATATAGGGGGACATACAATATCGAATAAGTATGGGCAGCAGAGTAAGTGAATGAAATGACTACACTTAAGGAGGAAAAAGTAACAGAGCAAGCGACGAATGATAACACATGATAAGGACGAAAGATATGCCACAAACAATGACTGATAAGATAAACTATCGACAAGGAGCACGAGAGTAAACTGCTAAAAGTAACGCAGTGAAGTAGATAGAACTAGTGGTGCTCGATGGCGACAGAGAGATTTGGTAGACCAGTTCACCCTTCTGCCAAAGGACTACGTCTGGTTGGAGGGGTTGTGACTTAAGGAAGATAAACTCTCTTCGCCCTATTTTCCTTCAACTCAGAGCTGATCAGACTCTAGTTGATTTCACTCGTGGTAGATACTTGTCGGCGATCTCCAAACCTTCGGCCGACCTTCGTGAACCACAATCACTCTTGGTTGCTGAAGATCTAGCTCGGTGATGACAATAACTCTTCAACACTCGAGCCGACACCTATCTATCTAGAGAGTGTGCAGCTCTCAAGAGTAATTGGTACAAGAACTATAACTCAGAACTACTGTGCTACTCAACCACTGTCTAAGTTTGGGCTCTTGATTTTTCTCTCGATGGATCTTAAACTCAAATCACTTAGAGAGGGGATGCTCAGTCAATCTTCTCAGAAATCTTACGTGGAGCAGCCAATGAACAACGTTGGAGCGGGTTGGCTATTTATAGCCGCAGCCCTCCCTGAAGGGAAATGACTAAATTGGACATGTGGAGCAGCCAATGGTTGAACGACACGAGTCCAACGGTCGGAAATTGAGCACAACGACAACATTACTTGTAAACCAAGTAAAGGTAACTCCCCAGTTCGAAAGATATCTCCTGCATCACGAAGGACAACGTCTACTGCTGCCAGGTAATCATTCGAAGCATAAAGAGATTTCTCTCGCATCTTTCATAGGTTTTGGGCTAAGCATCACAATGGATCTAAGCTTTGAAAACCTATACCCCTCTTAATAGTACGGAGGTCCTATGACTCAAATAAATGAAAGAAGAACAACAAAATGAATACTACGCCTTCACTTTGTCTTCGACTTCCATTCACTGCAGTCATATTCCTTCGGACAGAATCTCCGAACCAATTGCTTCACATCAGCAATAATTTTCGAGGGGCTAACTCCTTCACACCAATCTTCTTGCCTACATGTCTTCAATAGATGTAGCTCATTCTTCTCTGCAATGCAGATATTCTTCGGTGAACTTGACACCGGAGACAATATTCTCTTTGGTTCTGCATGGACTATTTCTCTTTATATGCACTAGCAAACAAATCAGTCCATGCATGTTTCTGTCAACAATCTCCAAAACACAAGAGGGCAAATATTGCACCAACACGAACCACAAAGGGGCTGCCCTGCCCCATAGGTGATCGTGCTCCACAACGACATCTTTGGCGTCCTATCGGTGCAACAAACCTGTGTGTTTGCCTCCCTAACTTATGCACATGCGTGTGGCAATTCGTACATGAAGTACCAATGCTTAACATAAAACAAGCCAGAGAAGCCGTTCTTCGTGAGATAAAGGAGGCATCAAGAAGACCAAGTCAAGCAACCAACCAGAAGATTTCTAGAAAGGTCTCCCTTGTCGGTCAAACAGGGTCGGCGGGGTCAAGACTGCGCCTAGAAACAAGGCCAAGCCACCCAAGCAGGGTCTCCGGGGCCGCCAAGGCCCCAAGACAAGGGCCCGGCAGGCTCCGTGCCGGCAGACCCTCGCCATGACGCCACCGCTCCACCTCATCAAACACCAGTCACTAATCAGTGCGGTGTCAAGCTCTCGGGTGGCTAGGTGGATCCTGTTGTGCACGTGGCAGCTTGCTGGAGAAGAGATTACCTTTAATGACACCCATCCTAGAGGCGTGTCATGCAAATAAGAGGTAGTTAGGCAAGCAGTGGAGGAACCTTGTCGGGGCTAACTCTCCACACGACACCTATGATAGCATTTATGGCATTTTGTCCTAACTGCCAGGGTTAGGTATGATATCACTATTGGCTATCTAATCCTCGTATAATGACTGTTTTGCCACTTTGGTCGCCCCTTAAGCTATAAAAGGAGGCCCGAGGCAACTTGGCAAAGGATTCGATCTTTTGACCCCCTAGCGCTTGTACGCGCATAGCTGCTCTCCACGAGGCACCCTTGCCGGGCTTGAGCGCTCCATGTCTTCGTGTTCCTACAGATCAAGAGGCCCGAGGCAACCTGGCAAAGGATTCGATCTTTTGACCCCTAGCGCTTGTACATGCGTAGCTGATCTCCTCGAGGCACCCTTCCGGGCTTGAGCGCTCCGTGTCTTCGTGTTCCTATAGATTAATCCACCAAAGTAGGAGTAGGGTATTACGCTGCTCAGCGGCCCGAACCTGGGTAAAAAAGAGCCTTCCTCGTCGCAGGGCTCTCCACTACTCTGGGGCAACTGCCCCGCTCCCCCAATCTAGCCCTCAGCATCCCTGGATGGCGTCCTGATTCATCGACCGCCCCACTACACCAATCCAAGGCGCTGCATATTCTGCCAAGGCGCATGTTCCCGTGTCCTGCACGTCCATCACCAACCCCGCGCAATGCATGCAGCGCGCGTGGCAGAAACGGTAGGCGTAGTGGGTGGCCTAAAGGTAAAATGGCAGTTACCCCGACTCACGCGCGGGCGCCCTAATGGCTTCCCGTGGACGTGGGCACCCCTGGTTTTTGACATAAATGACACACGTCATCTGAGCACTGAAGATATCATGAGGGGCCTCGGGGCTGACCCAGATCCAGATTAATGAAGAAGCAAAGAAGATCTCAAAGACACAGCATCGATCTCGGCAAGTTCAACATGAGCGCCTGTGCATTTGTTGGGCCTACCCCAATGATGCCTAGCAGCACGTATGGACCAGGCTCGGGGGCTCCTGTCGGTGCAACAAACCTGTGTGTTTGCCGCCCTGCCTTATGCACATGCGTGTGGTGATTCGTATATGAAATACCAATTCTTAACACAAAATAAGCCAGAGAAGCCGCTCTTCATGAGATAAAGGAGCGCATCAAGAAGACCAAGTCAAGCAACCAATCAGAAGATTTCCAGAAAGGCCTCCCTTGCCGGGCAAACATGGCCGACGGGGTCAAGACTGCGCCTAGAACCAAGGCCAATCCACCCCAGCAGGGTCTCCGGGGCCGCCAAGGCCCCAAGACAAGGGCCCGGGAGGCTCCGTGCTGGCAGACCCCCGCCAGGACGCCACCGCTCCACCTCATCAAACACCAGTCACTAATCAGTGCGGTGTCAAGCTCTCGGGCTACTAGGTGGATCCTTTCGTGCACACGGTAGCCTGCTGGAGAAGAGATTACCTTTAATGACACTCGTCCCAGAGGCGTGTCATGCACATAAGAGGTAGTTAGGCAAGCGGTGGAGGAACCTTGCCGGGGCTACCTCTCCACACGACACCTATGATAGCATTTATGGCATTTTGTCCTAACTGCTAGGGTTAGGTATGATAGCACTGTTGGCTATCTAATCCTCGTATAATGACTATTTTGCCACTATGGTCACCCCTTAAACTATAAAAGGAGGCCCGAGGAAACCTAACAAAGGATTCGATCTTTTGACCCCCTAGCGCTTGTACGCGCGTAGCTGCTCTCCCCGAAGCACCCTTGCCGGGCTTGAGCGCTCCGTGTCTTCGTGTTCCTACAGACCAATCCACCAAAGTAGGACTAGGGTATTACGCTGCTCAGCGGCCCGAACCTGGGTCAAAAAGATCCTTCCTCGTCGCGCTGCCCTGCTGTCTCTGCTCTTTGTGCAATATGATCGTTCCCCCGCTGAACCACAAAGGAGCTGCCCTGCCCCATTGGTGATTGTGCTCTACCACGACAGGGGGTGTCCAGGGCGTTACCTGAAGCCCTAACCCCCTACCTGGTGCACCATCTGTCGACGAGTGACGATCGATATCAAAGAACAAAAACATCCTCTTATAGAGATTCGGACAGGGGCCAAACACTTTGTTTATCCAGGTTCAGATCACCGAGATGGTATGCCCTCAAAAATTGTGATGTGGACATAGCCTCCACAGATACGACCAAAAATATTATCCTCATATACAATAATTAGGTGATTTCTATTAATAATTATAGAAATTATAATTTTGTTAACCGAAATAGAAATACAACACGTTCTTTTATTGTATGCAGAATGATAGAAAATTTTACAAGCGCCGTGTGAAAATGAAGAGCAGTTCATATGCATGGAACACATACACATGCATGTGCATGCCATGCATGCGCCACCGAACCATCCATGATCCATCACAACCATCATATATAAAAGAATTAAAGTCACTAATCAAGCTCGGCTAGGGTGAATTCCCAGTGTAACTCGAAGTGCACCAGGATCTAGCCACGTGTATTTGGTTTTTACTATTGGTTTAGCCCTGGTTTACTGTTCGGTTTTCTTGCCTTGCCCTAGTTTGACTACTTCACCAAAATATCAGACGTGAGGTGCCGACATGGAAGGACGATCACCTATGGGGCATGGGTGCCCCTTTGTGGTTCGGCAAGGGGACGGCCGCGTTGCACAAAGAGCAGAAATAGGAGGGGACAACACGGCAATGGACAACTCTCTTTACCCAGGCTCGGGCCGCTTTGCAGCGTAAAACCCTACTCCTGCTATGGTGGATTGAACTTGAGGAAGGCAAATACACAAGGTGCACTAGCTCGACAAGGATGCCTGGGGGAATGCAACTACGTGCGTACAAGTGTGGGGGGCGGGGGGTCGAAATGTTCGAACCCTTTGCTAGGTTGCCTCGGGACTCCTTTTATAGCTGAAGGGGCGACCACAATGGCAAAATAGTCATTTGAATGTGATTAGATAGCTAATAGTGCTATCATACCTAACTCTGGCAGTTAGGACAAAGTGCATTAAATGCACTGCTAGGTGTCGTGCTGAGGTTGAAGCCCGGCAAGCCTGCCGCGCCGCTTATGTGCCTCTTCTTATCAGTGCGACACGTCCTCTGGACGGGTGTCAATAAAGCTAATATCTTCTTTAACACACTGCCACGTGCCTGACATGATCCACCTGGTTGCTTGATACCTTGACACCACACTGATTAATGATCTGGGTGCGATGAGGTGGAGCGGTGGCGTCTTGGTGAAGGTTCCCCGGCAAAGGAGCTTAGCGGGCCTTGGCCCTGGCGGTCCCGGCAACCCTGCCGGGGCGAACTGGACTTGCCATTAGGTGTGGCCTTGACCTGGTTAGGCTTTCCTGCCCGGCAAGGGAGGCCTTCCCAAGGTGGCCTTCTACTAGCTTGTTCCTCTTAATGCTCTCCTTCATCTCACGAAGAGCGGCTTCTCTAACTTATCTTTATGTCACACATTGGTGCCGGATGTATGATCGTTAGCATGTCTGTGCATGAGTTAGGTTAGCAAACGTGAATGTTTGTTGCACCGATAGGAGACCCCGGGCCTAGTCCAAACATGCTGCCGGGCATCATTGGGGTAGGCCCAAACAATGCACAGGCTGGCACCTTGACCTTGCCACGGCGGAGTTCATGTCCTTGAGATCTTCTTTGCTTCTTCATTAACCTGGAATTGAGTTAACTCCCGGATTTCCCGCGAGTCGTGCAACGCCAAATGCCATGGGTTCACCCATGCAGCGGACCAGAGGACGCCCATGTTCATGGGGGTTGATTGGAGTGCCCGCGCATGATCCGGGGGTAACTGCCATTTCACCTTACCCACCACGCTTGCCGTTTCCGCCACGCGCGCTGCATGCATTGGCAGGGTTGGTGGCGGATGCGCAGGGTGCGGGAACATGTGCCATGGCAGAAAGCGTAGCGCCCTGGATTGGCGCAGAGGGGCGGCCGGCGAATCTGGACGCCGTCAGTGGCGCAGATAAGCCGGATTGGAGCAGTGGGGCGGTTGCCCCAGGGCAGTAGATAGCCAGCCCCTGCCCCGCTTTGCTATAAAAGGGAGCGCGAGGGGGATGGAGAAGTTCATCCACGTACTTCTCCTCCTTCTTCTCGTGTTCTCCTTCCACCATGGTGAGGGGAAGGGCGCGCGCTCGGGCTCCGGCGGGAGCAACAAGGGCTTCTTCTCGGCACCGTGTCCCTGCCCCCGTTGGGGATGCAGGGGCAGGATCCAGTGCACAAGGTGGAGCCGTAGGACGTGGTCACGGCCGGTGAGGCGCTCGGGGCCGAGGGGGACGCGGCGGTGCTCCGACCATGCCTCCCCCAGCTGCTCCAATCCCAATGGAGAGCCATGTTGGAGACACGGCGCTGGAATTCGTCATCAGGCTGCCCGAGCCCCCACGCAGCCGTCTGCGGCTTCCTGGCCTCTTTGCAAGGGTAATGGAGGTCGATCAGCCGCATGGGTTGAGGCTGCACATGTGTTCTTTCCTATGAGCCACATAGAGAAGTACATTCAGTCTTTCTATTTGCGGGCACCAAAGTTGCCCCCTTTTGTAAATTCATCTCTATTTTGATTGCTAATACAAATTGTGTAGGCAGACCTTGAGTTTCTGTATCTCTGCTTCATGTTCCCCTTACAGTAATTAACCTTGAGCATGTCATCATATGGAGGTAGAAGTTAAGTTACATCTCCAAGGGCTGGTTACTTTTCTAAGTGAATAATTTTGATCGCGCATTCAGAAGTAGTGTTGTAGTGCGATGCATTGCCAGCCATCGGATGACCTCTCCTTGCTGGATTACCTCCCCTTGCCGTGTGCATGTCTACGCAAGTCGTTCATGACATAAGCAGGCCTTGATCTGCACGTAGCTACCGGCATCGCACGTTAATGTCGTCACGTTGTAGCTGTTTCCTATTTCTATTTGATATGATGGCTTGCAAATTGATCTTCTGATGTGTTTATTGTCTAAACCTCTGCCGTTAACCAGAGTTATTATTGTAGTGGTGCCTTGAAATGTTGTTAAATCGAGCAACTTTCATAAATTTGTCCACTACATGTTATTCCTGTTCTTTGCTACTTGTTCACAAATTATTTGCTTGAAGTTTGATGGTAACCGCTATTGTTTTTAGACTGAATCAAGTTGAGGTATTATCATAACGTAAACTTATATATATGTGATGTACAGGAATTTTTATTTAGTAATTTTTGTTGTTGTAAATATTGTCTTGCTTTCTCTGATTCTAATCTGAATGAAGTGTGATGCAAGTATGGTGTTTCTGTTTGTATGGAGCGCACCGAGACAACAATTAGGTAGCTGGAGGTGAGGGTGATGTTGCTAAAGGTACTGTACTAGAAGCAAACTTCTTAGCTCCATTTCTCGTTTTCAGTATCTGGTAGCTGCATTCATGATGAACTAGATGTTTGAATTCTGAATCTATTTTGCAGAAGAAGTATGAGGGCTTGCAAAAGAACTCTAGGTTGGAGGAGCAGCTGGCTGCTCCATCCACTTCCTTCCTCCCTGAAGGTACAGTATACAATGCACTCCTCGAAAATGAAAAAATGAAGTTCATTGCTCTCTTAGGATAACCACATACATGATGTATCGTTTGTGGTTGCCGTCGTATGTCCGCTGGGATTTTTGGTAGGGAAGAAAGTAACAATTTTTTTTAGGAAAAAAATGAACCTACGATATATAGAATAATTACAAAAACCTTCAACATGTTGCATTTGTTACGAGTTGAAACAGTTACTCAATTACTGAAGTATATATTGGAAGGGCAATATTCAAGTAATAGATAGCTTTCAAGCCTTCCATTTTTTCAACATGTTCATCATATGAGACATAACAAAAGCACTTTAGCTTCAAGCTATCACTTAATTTGTTTGTGTTCATTTTCTACTTCTCTATTTCATTATCCTTTTGCTCCATAGAATTAAATTTTCAACAATCAATGTATGATTTAAAAACTGGAGGCTCGCCACTATTTTAGGACAATTGTGTCATTTATTTGTATTCTCCTTTAATTATGTGTATTTCACTTTTGATTAATTTTTTAGTTCTCTGGTTTACAAACATTACAATTTCTCTGTCAAAGGACGTATGAGTTGTCACTGGAGCGTATGAGGTGGGAGGAGGAAGACGAGCGAATGGTGTTGAATGACTTTGATGGGTCTCTATCTATATTTGAAGTACGCATGTGTTTGATGAGTGAGTGCAGCTTGTGTTGACAATATGTCCCTTAGCTGTAACCATCTTCCATGAATGAAATATTTTGTAAACCAGTGTATACATTGTCTGGTGGAAGTATCGTACATTTTGGTAAAATATTAAAGTAGCTATACGATTACCCACAAATAATCATTATAGTTAAAACGTTAATCCATTGGGTGTATATGTCCTCTTCATTAGCTTTGCTGTTAAGGTGTTGTATTTCAGTGTACTCCAACTACTAATGCTAATTAGAAGGGTCCTATTTGACTTGACCATCCACATATGTCATCTTCGTTTGACTTGCTTGATTATTGAAAATATTTAACAAACCTTGAACTAATTTTATTGTAGTTCCGTCACAACGCACGTGCTCATTCCTAGATGTCTACTATTTTTACACTACAATTGTCCTGGTACTCGTAAATTGTTCAGTGTATTTGAAAGTTTTCAAGCCTCTCCATTTTTCTCAACATGCTCATCGAGGTCTACTGTTTCTACACTGCAATTGTTATTCTGTTATTGATATTAAGGTTAGGTTAAAGTTAGGTGCTTGATGTGTTGCCAATTCTGGGAGAATGGTCTATGGGCTCAAGGCGTAGTCCATGTGAATTAAAGAGAAGTCGAAAACATAGACCAATTTGGATTCAAGATAAAGTTGGTCCGTGCTGTCGCAGTTGCCACATGTGTGTGGATGGATTTTCTATTTGCCCCATGATCTATGTCTCCTCAATGTAGAATAGAGCGAGCAATAAGAAAGCTGAGCATGGAGAACAACAAGTCTTACAACGAGGTGACGATGTTGAACAAATGTATGGATTGGACGAAGTGGATTATTGATTGGAAACCATATGTTTAATTGTGCTTGATATGTATACCTAATATATCATCGCTTTGATTAGTGGCTCCTCACTATAAATTACGTCTACTAAATCTTTATTATCCCGTAGGGTAGCACAGGCATCTTACTAGTAGAGAAATGAAATACATGCTTGAAAAAGATGATGCCTGGCATGGTGCCATGGTATGGCCTCATCATGCCCTAGTAAAAATTTGAGAAGGTCTGGCTTATGTCGTCATGCACGCCCGTCATAAATCGAACCATCCCCGAGGAAGTTTCATGGTTTCGAGAGGGAAATCATCAAGATTGAAGGGGAGTCCAAATTTCCTTCGTCGTTTGTCTTTGAGTTTTTTTTCTACAATGAACAGACACCCTGCAAATCACCGTGTTCAAATTTGGCACTTTTCCGGGCTCATTTACCATATTAAGGCGATTATGTGCATTTTCTAGGCATTAATGCACATAATTCAAATTAAAACAATCGATGCATGAAAAGGTGCATAAAAATGGTCTAGAAAACCACGCTCATGCTATTTAGTAAATTCTCATGCCTTTTATAAGGAATGGGCAGAGATTTCAAGGATATGTGTGGCAAGAGTCAACCATAAACACGTCGTTTATTGGTTTTTTCAACTATAGAGAAGTGAAATACATGCTTGAAAATCATGATGCCTGGCATGGTGCCATTGTATGGCCTCACCATGCCCTGGTTAAAGTTTCAGAAGGTTTGTCTTATGTTGTCATGCACGCCCTTCATAAATCGAACCATCACCAAGGAAGTTTCATGGTTTTGAGAGGGAAATTACCAAGATTGAAGGGGAATTGATACACCTCCGTCGTATTTATAATTTTTTATTGTTTCATGCCAATATTCTACAACTTTCATATACTTTTGGCAACATTTTATATTATTTTTGGGACTAACATATTGATCCAGTGCCCAGTGCCAGTTCATGTTTGTTGCATGTTTTTTGTTTCGCAGAATATCCATATCGAACAAAGTCCAAACACGATAAATTTTTACTGAGAATTATTGTGGAATATATGTGATCTTTGGGAAGCAGAATCAATGCGAGACGATGCCCGAGGGGCCCACAAGCTCAAGTGGCGTGCCCCCCTACCCAGGGCGCGCCTGGCAAGCTTGTGGCCACCCTATAGTTAGGTTGGACGTGTCCTTCAGCCGCAATAAAGGTTATATCCGGATAAAAATCATGTTAAAATTTCAGCCCAATCGGAATTACGGATCTCCGGGAATTTAAGAAACGGTGAAAGGCCAGAAAACAGGAACGCGAAAACAGAATAGAAACAGAGAGATAGATCCAATCTCGGAGGGGATCCCGCCCCTCCGCCGCCATGGAGGCCATGGACCAAAGGGGAAACCCTCCTCCCATCTAGGGGGGAGGTCAAGGAAGAAGGAGGGGGGCTCTCTCCCCCTCTCTCCAGGTGGCGCCGGATTGACGCCCGGGCAAGGATCGTGACGGCGATCTACACCAACAATCTCGCTACCGTCAACACCAACTTTCTCCCCCTCTATGCAGCGGTGTAAAACCTCTTCTCCCCGCTGTAATCTCTACTTAAACATGGTGCGAAGCATGCCAGTTTCATTCGAAGAATATACATCAGCCAGCACAAGCTCTTCAAACAATCCCTCTCTCCTGGCTCTTTTCGGTCCGGGGGCTCGACATCTTGGGCCCCTTCCCCCATGCTACCGAAGGCTTTGAGTTCTTGTACGTTGCCATCGACAAGTTCACAAAGTGGCCCGAAGTAGAACCAGTGAGAAAAGTGACAGCACAGTCAACCGTCAAGTTCTTTAAAGGACTAGTTTGTTGTTTTGGAGTCCCAAATAGTGTCATCACTGACAATGGCACATAGTTCACGAGCCGCACCTTCATGCAGTATATCCAGAGCCTTGGGAGCAAGGTTTCTTTGCCTCTGTTGCTCATCCGAGAAGCAATGGACAAGCAGAAAGGATGAATGTTGAAGTGTTGCATGGTCTCAAGACAAGAACATTTGACAGGCTGCACAAGTGCGGGAGACGCTGGATTGACGAGTTGCCAGTGGTTATTTGGTCACTCAGAACGACACCAAATCGGGCTACTGGCCAAACACCCTTCTCCCTAGTTTACGGTGCAGAGGTGATGTTACCCACGGAACTCATATACGGGTCACCTCGAGTGCTTGCCTATGACGAGGTAGAGTAAGAACAAAACCGGCATGACGATGCCATGCTCCTAGAGGAAGATCTTCTTCGCGCAGCTATGTGTGCCGCACGCTACCAGCGAGCCTTGCGCTGCTATCATAGCCACAAGGTTCATGCTCGAAGCTTTGAGGAAGGAGACCTTGTCCTTCGACGCGTTCAATCTGCCAAGGGATCAAGCAAGTTGACACCAAAGTGGGAAGGCCCTTACCGGGTAGTTCGAGTCACCAGGCCTCGCACAGTCCGTTTAGAGATTGAAGATGGTATCCGAGTACAGAACTCGTGGAATATCGAACATCTTCGCATGTTCTACCCGTAAGGCACAGTTGCCGGGCCTTGCCCCGGCAACCCCTTTTGTACAAGCCGAGTCTCAGATACTTGTAACCCTTTGTACAAAGCTAGGCGCAGACCCTGTGCATATGTGAATAAAGCTAAGTGTTCCACAAACTTTTATGCATATTTACTTATGTACTTATGCATGATATGATGTGATTAGGCTTTATCTGAATGAAATGGTTAACATGCCGACAAGATCTCCACTCTGTGTTTTTCTCTTCTGTCCTTTTCTACTAAGACAGAAGGATTCCTCGCGTACATGTTTAATGGGGGGACGATGGGGTACCATTCCGGGTGGCGGCGTTTGGCGTTCATTTCATTTCATACGACAAGAAGTACAACAAAGAAAGATAAGTTGAAAAACAACTAAGAATTGCTTTGTTACATTGGAATTTTTCCTTGTTTAGGATTTATCTATGTATGAAAAACCTGCACGCGAAGGAATCTCGCCATGTTTCGTCTGCGCTCTTAACCTTGCCTTGAGTCCACTCGACGGGGTAATTTACAGCTGCGTTGAGACCGGCAAGTTACCTTGCCGGCTACCTTACTTCCAGCAGGCTGCTAAGGGCCAGTCCTTCAAAGCACCGCGAGAAGTACGCGTCCCGGCAGGTTTCCAAACTGTGTAGGGTGTCGGAACCAATTCATACAGGGATAAACGCGGATAAGGGAAATAGTACATAGTTTTCTGGGCACGACAAATGTTGCATATTTGTTAAAAAAAGAAAAGTGCTTGGTAACGTTTCTCTAGTCCTTTCCCCGCAGAGTTTACATTGTGTGCAACCCAGGGTAAAAGGGCCGCGTAGGCGAAGCACCCCCGGCAGACCAATCTGCCGGGTCCCAGCTGCAGATGTTAGTGCTGCCGGTGCTCAGCTGGAAATGATGGTGTTGCCGACGTTCAGCTGGAGTCCGACTCGTCGTCTTCGTACTTGACGACCGGGGACTCGCCGCCGTCATCTTCACCATCTGCTTCCTCCTCGTCGCAGTCGCTCTAGGAGAAGTTTTCGCTGTCGCTCGAGCTTTCTGTGCAACACCCCAGGCGAGCGCCTGAAGGCCCGAAGAGCTTCACGGAGAGTGCATCAGACTCCACAAACTTGAAGTGGAGGAAGTGCCCCTCCGCCAGATAGCAGGAACGAGCGAAGGATTTCCACCCTCAGGTGAGGTACATGACGCCGCTGGCGGGGAACTCCACGTTCACCCAAACGGCGCCATTAAGGCAACCGTTCAAGCGCAGCCACAGCCTGAGTAGCTAGTGCACCTCCAATACCCTGGCGAAGGGACGAGGGAGCCGCAACCTGCTTCTCGGTGGGTCACATAGCTCCATGATACGTCTCCAATGTATCTATAATTTATGAAGTATTCATGCCATGTTTACAACAATTTTAAATAGTTTTGGTATGATTTGGATGGAACTAACTGAAAGTGCGTTATATCGACTAGAGGGGGGGTGAATAGGCAATTTTTACAAATTCGTCACTGAGGAATTTCAAGGTGAGGAAATTCCTAAGCAACGAACTACTTAGCAGCGGAATGAGTACTCAGATGCAAGCATAACAGAGCAGTAGCACAGTCATCATGATGAAATGAAAACAAGCACAGAGGACGAGTAGCGTAAACACAGGATAAGCAGGCTGAAGACAAACTGACTGAAGAATTTGAACTGAGGAAATTGAGAAAGTCTTCAGACAAAGTCTTCAAACAGTAATGATCAAATACATAGCAAGTATGCGAGGAAATGAAAGGGTTGAGGAAATAGAACCAGTAGCTCGGTGAAGACACAGATTTGGTAGACCAGTTCCAACTGCTGTGACAGTTGTACGTCTGGTTGGAGCGGCTAGGTATTTAAACCTGAGGACACACAGTCCCGGACACCCAGTCCTGAACACACAGTCCAGGACACCTAGTCCTCACCGTATTCTCCTTGAGCTAAGGTCACATAGACCTCGCCCAACCACTCATGGTAAGTCTTCAGGTGACTTCCAAACCTTCACATACTCGGTCACTCGGCAATCCACAATTTCCTCTTGGATGCTCTAGACCATGACGCCTAACCGTCTGGAGGATGCACAGTCCTCAAAGGTAACAAGCGTCGGTTCCACACAGGAACAATCTCTTCAGTGATGCTCAATCACTTTGGGTTTGTAGGTGTTTGGGTTTTTGGGTTTTTCCTCACTTGATGATTTTCGCTCAAAGTCCTCGGAGGATGGGATGCTCTAAATGACAAGTGTCAATCTATTTCTTGGAGCAGCCGACCAGCTAGTGGTTGTAGAGGGTGGCTATTTATAGCCTAGGGAGCAGCCCGACATGATAAGACATAAATGCCCTTCAATGATATGACCGTTAGGTGGGTAGATATTTTGGGACAGCTGGCACGTAGCACAGCAACGGTCGGAAATTTGAGTATCAAATTCCTCAGGGCTATCATAATCCTCACTTGTAGGCAATCTGCACTGGCGAATTTCTAACTCCTCAGTTAGAACAAATTCCTCAGAGAACAGAAGAACTTCGTCTCTGTCACTGAAGAACTTGACTAAACTGTATGAGATTTCCAATGGCTTCACTCGAAAGGATTGGGTAGGTGTAGGATTTTGAGTTGAGCATCACTTGGAAATTTTTCCTTAGTTTTACCTCGACCCCCTTTAACAGTACGGTGTTTCCTATGACTCAAGAAGAAGAAAATGAAACTAGGAAAACAAAAGTCTTCACGCTTCATAATCCTCGCATGAATATCAAGTCTTCAGGGTCACACCAATTTCTTCACTTTCAAAGTCTTCAAGAAAACCAAAGTCTTCAGTTGAAGACATTCATTTTAGGGGTCGACATTCATCGTAAATAACAAACTCCTCATAGACTTATAGACATGTGTACACTCACAAACACATTAGTCCCTTAACCTATAAGTCTTCAATACACCAAAATCACTAAGGGGCACTAGATGCACTTACACTAACCCGGACTGACGCTGTTTTCAGCAGAACTACCGTGGTGTTGTTTTTTGTGCAGAAATAAAAGTTCTCCAAATGCAACGAAACTTTTTGACGATTTTTTTAGAAGAAAAGAGGCACAAGAAGCTTCGTGGGAGGGCCAGAAGAGCCACGAGGAGGGCACAAGACACCTGGGCGCGCCCAGGTGGGTTGTCCTCACCTCCAGGCCCATCTTACTGTGAGACCGACGCTAAAAAATCCTATAAATAGATAAACCATCAAAAATAACCCTAGATCAGAAGTTCTGCCACCGCAAGCCTCTGTAGCCACGAAAAACCAATTTAGACCCCGTTCCGGCACCCCGCCGGACGGGGAAATCATCGCCGGTGGCCATCTTCATCATCCTGGCGGCCACCGTGATGAGGCAGGAGTAGTCCACCCTCAGGGCAGAGGGTTTGTACTAGTAGCTATGTGTTCAATCTCTCTCTTTCTCGTGTTCTTGAGATGTCACGATCTTGATGTATCGCGGGCTTTGTTAATATAGTTGGATCATATGGTGTTGTCCCCTCTCTATCTTGTTGTGAATTGAGTTTTCCCTTTGATATTTCGTTCTTATTGGATTGAATATTTTTTATGGATTTGATAGCACTTGATATATGTCTTGCATATGAATACCCGTGGTGACAATGGGGTATTATATTGATTCACTTGATATATGTTTTGGCACTCAACTCGCGGATTCCCGAGGTGACATTGGGGTAATCTACGCATAGGGGTTGATATATATTTTCGTCCTACTTTCTTACGTACAAATCTTGGGGCACTCTTTCAGGTTCTTTGTGTTGGATTGAGTATTATGAATCTGAAATTGTTTGATGCATATCGTATAATTAACTCATGGATACTTGTGGTGACATTGAAGTATCTAGGTGACATTAGAGTTGGTTGATGCGTATCATATGGTGTTATTTTAGTACGAACTCTTGGATAGATCGAACGGAAATAATAACTTTGCGTTATTTTAGTACGAACTCTTGAATAGCTCGAACGGAAAGAATAACTTTAAGGTGGTTTCGTACCCTACAAACAATTTCTTCTTATGTTCTCCGCTAGATAAGAACTTTGGAGTGATTCTTCATCGCACGTTGAGGGAAGGTTATATGATCCAATTATATTAGCATTGTTGAGAGTTTGCACTAGCGAAAGTACGGACCCTAGGCCTCATTTTCAAGCATTGCAATACCGTTTGTGCTCACTTTTGTTACTTGCTACCTTGCTGTTTTTTATTGATACTATTACAAAAATCAATATCTATTATCCATATTACACTTGTATCACCATCTCTTCGCCGAACTAGTGCACCTATACAATTTACTATTGTATTTGGTGTGTTGGGGACACAAGAGACTTTTTATTATTTGGTTGCAGGGTTGTTTGAGAGAGACCATATTCATCCTACGCCTCCCACGGATTGATAAACCTTAGGTCATCCACTTGAGGGAAAATTGCTACTATCCTACAAAACTCTGCGCTTCGAAGCCCAACATGAGTCTACAAGAACAAGTTGTGTAGTAGACATCAAGCTCTTTTCTGGCGCCGTTGCCGGGGAGGTGAATGCTTTAAGGTATACCTTTAGATCTTGCAATTGAATCTTTTAGTTTCTTGTTTTATCACTAGTTTGGTTTATAAAAATAAAACTACAAAAAAATGGAATTGAGGTTGCATCATATTGTTCATCTTTATAATGTCTTTCATGAAAATGATGGAAATGAAAATTTCGCTCAATTGATAGAGGAAGAATTCTATAAAATGTTTGACGTAATATCTTTGAATGATGAGCATGATTGCAATGTTGTTAGTATGAATTCTTTGAATATCCATGATGCTAATGATATGCAAAGCCATAAGCTTGGGGATGCTATATTTGATGAAGATGATATTTTTAGTCCCCCAGGTTTTGATGAGAAAATTTATTATGATGATAGCATGCCTCCTATTTATGATGATTATATTGATGAAAATGGATTTGGAGAGGTCATGACTTAATTTAGTGATGAATCCACTATTTTGGAAGAGGTTTCAATTGATTATGAGAACAAAGTTGCTATCTATGATGATTATGGTGATGACATTTATGCAATATTTAACAATGATAACCATGAAACTTTTCATCACGATTTTAATTTCCAATCTCATGATAGTTATTTTGTTGAGTTTGCTCCCAACACTATGAATGAGAATAAATTTGCTTATGTGGAGAGTAAGAAAATTTCTATGCTTGTGGATCATAAAAAGAATGATTTATGTGATAGTTATATTGTTAAATTCATTCATGATGCTACTGAAAATTATTACGAGAGAGGAATATATGCTTCTATATATTTCAATAATATCAAGTTTCCTCTCTTTATGTTGAAAGTTTTGAAGTTGCACCTGTTTGCCTTCCTATGCTAGTTGATTCTTGTTCCCATAACTTGTTTGCTCACAAAATCCCTATGCATAGGAAGTGGGTTAGACTTAAATGTGCTAGTCATATGCTTCATGATGCTCTCTTTGTGTTTCAATTCTTATCTTTTATGTGAGCATCATTGAAATCATCATGCCTAGCTAAAAAGGCATTAAAGAAAAGCGCTTGTTGGGAGACAACCCAACATTTACCCCTACTTTTTTTATGTGTTCACATGATTATGCTACTGTAGTAATCATGTTTTATAGCTTTTATTTCAATATAGTGCCAAGTAAATCCTTTGGGATAGTGTGGATGATAGTTGACTTGATTCTATGCAAAAACAGAAACTTTTGCGCCCAGTAACAGAATTGTTTAAATTCTCTGGAGAGTGTAAAAATTCTGATTTTTTTACAGTTGATGTATATACAAGTTTCCTATGTATTCCTAAATTTTCAGTATTTTTGGAGTTACATAAGTATGACCTTAATTCAGATCTTTACGTACTGTTCTGTTTTTGACAGATTCTGTTTGCAATGCATAGTTTGCTTGTTTTATAGTTTCTATGGCTTATATTTCTTAATATAAATTGTGAAAATTGTAGAGTACAGTAGGCATTGTGTGAGAACAATTATGAATTTTGTCTTTCACGGTACCCAAAGTGAATGATTTGTCTTTATCATACTAACCCATCTCACAAAGGTCCGTTAAGTTTTGTGTGATTGAAGTTTTCAAGTTTTTAGTGAGATATCGATATGAGGAGAATAAGGAGTGACAGGACCCTAAGATTGGGGATGCCCAAGTAACCCCAAGATAATATTCAAGGAAGATCCAAGCAACTAAGCTTGGGATGCCCCGGAAAGCATCCCCTCTTTCGTCTCCAACATTATTGGTAACCTCACTTGGAGCTACATTTTCATTCGTCACATGATATGTGTTTTGCTTGAAGCATCATTTTATTTTATTAGTATTTGCTTGCTGTTATTTAGAATAATTTTTTTCATCTTTTATTTCAATAAAAGTGGCAAGTATAGCCTTTGCCATGCTTATTTTGCAAGTATATGAGTTGCTGTTTCGAAAGTTTGTCGCTGTTGCAAAAATCCCCGAGAAAAGTCAGAATGTGATAAAATTTTGAATTTTTTTGCACAATAAGTTATGATAAATTTTATACAGTTTGGTAAAGTTTCATAATTTTTGGAGTTAGGGAAGTATGAAGAATATTGCACTCTTTATAGACTATTCTGTTTAGACATATTGCTATTATGTTTGCTTGTTTAATGATTCTATTTGAGGATGGAAGTATTAAATATGCAGAGGCATTTAGTATGCAATGTTAAATAATAATTTTAGTGATTTGTTACAGTAGAGAATGATAAGGTGTTGCATTGATTCATACTAACTTTTCTTACGAGTTCTTGTTGAGTTTTGTGTGGATTAAGTTTTTAAGATTTAGGGAAACCGTGATATAAAAGGAATTACGGAGACACAAAAGCTCAAGCTTGGATATGCCCAAGGCATCCCAAGTTAATATTCCAAGAAGTCTCAATCACCTAAGCTTAAGGATGCCCCGGTAGGCATCCCACCTTTCTTCATCAACAATTATCGGTTAACCTCAGTTGAGCCTAAGTTTTTGCTTCTTCACATGATGTGTGCTATTCTTAGAATGTAATTTTATTTTGTTTTGCTTGCTATTTTAATAAAACACTTAGATATGAAAGTTTTTAAATGAGAGAGTCCTCAAATAGCTACCCATTTACTTAACTACTCACTTGATCTTCATTTATACCTTTTTGGAGTAGTTTGTCATTTACTCTTGTGCTTCACATATATCCTATGAGTAAATTGTTGAATGAATTGAATATCATGAAGTTGAAATTATATGTTCATATCATGCCTATTAGTAGCTTCACATTTGGTTTAGAGAGTGAAATCTTTTGAAGCTTGACAATCACAATATTGGTCATACAAGCAATTCATGAATGATTAGTACAAGGAAGAGAATTTTCACATACAAATATATTATCTTGGACATATTCTATGATTGTGAATACCCATTAATTATTTTCAAACTTGAGAAAATTAGTTGAAGTTGGACAAGGAAGACAATGTAATAAGTTATGGTTGTGTATATTTGCATAGAAATTATATTGTTATGGATCCTCCAACATGTGGTGTTTGCTTAGGATCTTTTGCTAGCCAAAAATTCGTACTAAGTAGACATACTACTTGTGCAATCAAAAACCCATAAACCCAGTTTCTTACCATGATTGTCCACCATACCTACCTATGGATTGAATAAGATCCTTCAAGTAAGTTGTCATCGGTGCATAAAACAATAAAAATTGCTCCTAAATATGTTTGATCTTTTATTGTAAGGGAAAATTGAGCGTTGTACGAACTTGTGATGGCAAAGTAATAAAAGCGACGGACTGCATAATAAAGGTTGCTATCATAAGGGGCAATATAACATGCGTTCCTTTGCATTAAGAGTTTGGGCATCCAAAAATAAAAAGCGCATGACAACCTCTGCTTGCCTCTGCGAAGGGCCTATCTTTTACTTTTCAGTATTTACTTTTATGCAAAGAGTCAATAGTATGAATTCTCATTTCAACCTCAATTATCCTCTAGTTGGCAAGCATCATGTGGTGGGGAAAGATCTAAGCACATATGACCAGTCAAATATATTTGATCATGATTTATTATGGTTGACAATTATCTCTATGATAAATGAGTTGGGAGGCGAAACATTAAGCCCCTATCTTTCTCTGTGTTCGATGGATGCCATTTGTTCTAAGAATATGCTTTGAGTACTAGCAATCATGGAAGACTATATGATGACTGAGTATGTGGAGCTCTCACTTAGACTCCATTGAATAAGTTGAATTGCAATTGTTTGGTGACTAAGAATATAGGTTGTTGAGTTTCATGAGAATTCATTGTTTGAACCTTAACATGTGAATTGGTTGCTACTTTGTCATGATGAGTTTTATGAGAAAAATTGCTGTTATGACGCTAGGAAAAGTGATTGAAATTATCATTGATCAAACTTATGCACTATGCTAGCATTCACACTTCATAAATTATTTCTTTTATCATTTACCTACTCGAGGACGAGTAGGAATTAAACTTGGGGATGCTGATACGTCTCCAATGTATCTATAATTTATGAAGTATTCATGCCACGTTTACAAGAATTTTATATGGTTTTGGTATGATTTGGATGGAACTAACCCCGACTGACGTTGTTTTGAGCAGAACTACCGTGGTGTTGTTTTTTGTGCATAAATAAAAGTTCTCCAAATGCAATGAAACTTTTTGATGATTTTTTTGGAAGAAAAGAGGCACTAGAAGCTTTGTGGGAGGGCCAGAAGAGCCACGAGGAGGGCACAAGACACCTGGGCGCGCCAGGAGGCCCAGGCGCGCCCAGGTGGGTTGTGCTCACCTCGAGGCCCATCTTAGTGTGAGACCGACGCCAAAAAATCCTATAAATAGAGAAACCATCAGAAATAACCCTAGATCAGAAGTTTCACCGCCGCAAGCCTCTGTAGCCACAAAAAACCAATCTAGACCCCGTTCCAGCACCCCGCGGAAGGGGGAAATCATCGCCGGTGGCCATCTTCATCATCCCGACGGCCACCGTGATGAGGCGGGAGTAGTCCACCCTCGGGGCTGAGGGTTTGTACCAGTAGCTATGTGTTTAATCTCTCTCTCTCGTGTTCTTGAGATGTCACGATCTTCATGTATCGCGGGCTTTGTTAATATAGTTGGATCATATGGTGTTTTCCCCTCTCTATCTTGTTGTGAATTGAGTTTTCCCTTTGACATTTCGTTCTTATCGGATTGAATATTTTTATGGATTTGATAGCACTTGATGTATGTCTTGCATATGAATACCCGTGGTGACAATGGGGGTATTATATTGATTCACTTGATATATGTTTTGGCACTCAACTTGCGGATTTCCGAGGTGACAATGGGGTAATCTATGCATAGGGGTTGATGCATGTTTTCGTCCTACATTCTCCGGTAGAAATCTTTGGGCACTCTTTGAGGTTCTTTGTGTTGGATTGAGTATTATGAATCTGAAATTGTTTGATGCGTATCGTATAATTAACTCATGGATACTTGTGGTGACATTGGAGTATCTAGGTGACATTAGAGTTGGTTGATGCGTATCATATGGTGTTATTTTAGTACGAACTCTTGGATAGATCGAACGGAAAGAATAACTCTGCGTCATTTTAGTACGAACTCTTGAATAGATCGAACGGAAAGAATAACTTTAAGGTGGTTTCGTACCCTACAAACAATTTCTTCTTATGTTCTTCGCTAGTTAAGAACTTTGGAGTGATTCTTCATCGCACGTTGAGGGAAGGTTATATGATCCAATTATATTAGCATTGTTGAGAGATTGCACTAGCGAAAGTACGGACCCTAGGCCTCATTTTCAAGCATTGCAATACCGTTTGTGCTCACTTTTGTTACTTGCTACCTTGCTGTTTTTTACTGATACTATTACAAAAATCAATATCTATTATCCATATTACACTTGTATCACCATCTCTTCGCCGAACTAGTGCACCTATACAATTTACCATTGTATTTGGTGTGTTGGGGACACAAGAGACTTTTTATTATTTGGTTGCAGGGTTGTTTGAGAGAGATCACCTTCATCCTACGCCTCCCACGGATTGATAAACCATATGTCATCCACTTGAGGGAAAATTGCTACTGTCCTACAAAACTCTACGCCTGGAACACTACTAGAGAAAAACTTATACACAGAGGTATAGCAGTAGCGCTGGTTAGAACAGCGCACTACTGCTACTTACCGCAGCGCGTGTCAACAAAGCGCGCTACAGGTATGGTCCTACCCGTAGCGTGTTTGCAGGTAAAAGCGCTACTAATATAATTCCCACACTGTTGCCGGTAGGCTAGGAATAGTAGTAGCGATTTTGCGGAAAGCATGCTACCGCTAAGTGCCTTGTAGTAGCGTGTTTTTCGTATAGAGTGCTACTGCTAAAAAAAGAAAATACAATCAAAAAGAAATAGAAAAGTAATTGAAAATGAAAGAAGTAGAAAAAGGAGAAATGAAAAAAAGAAAATGTAAAGAAAAACAAAAGAAAAAGAAAAATAAAGGAGAAAGGCATAGCAGTAGCGCTTGTTCTCACAAAGCGCTATAGTTACTCTAGCAGTAGCGTGTTTTATATGCACGCGCTATAGCTACATTCCTTAGATAAAAGCAAAAGAAAAAGGAAAATAAATAACTACTTCCTGTAGCAGTAGCGCGTTTTGGTAGAAAGCGCTATAGCTAACTTAGCTATAGCGCGTTTTGCGTACCAGCGCTACTGCTATTTTGACTTAACCCCGCATGGGCTCAAAATTTTGCTAAGTCCTTTCCCCCCTCTGCCCCCCTATCCCCCCAACTCCTCTGTCGCCGCCATCGATCATCCTGCCCGATCGAGCACGCCCTCGACGCCGGCCGTCGCCCGAGGCTGCCCTCGACCTCACCGCTGCCGCCCGAGGCCGCCCTCGACCTCACCGTCGCCGCCCTCGACCTCACCGCCCCCGCCCGAGCCCGCCCAGGACCACCTCTGCCCGAGCCTGAGCCCGCCCTCGCCGCCGACCGTAAGGCTCTCCCTCTCCTCTCCCCTGCCCTCCTCCTCTCTCTCTCTCTCTCTTTCTCTCTCTCTTTGCTAGGGCAATTCATATGTTGCTGCTGTGATGATGTTCGTATGAACCCTAGTGTTCATATGAACCCTAAATTTGTTTAGGGTAGTAGGCATTTTTTTAGAATTTAGGAAAAAAGATTAGCAAAAGTTTTTAGGAAATTAGCTAGGGCAATTTTTTATGAAAATGCCAAAACAGTAATTCCATTTAGCTTTAAATTAACAGAGGGTATATAAATAATAGTAGCATTTAGCTTTAAATTAATAGAGGCTATAAACAAAAAACAGTAGCATTTAGCTATAAAAAATTATTTGGACTATGGACCTGAATCTGGTCCAATTTTCATTCAAATGAAATTTGAATTATTTGGACTATGGACCTGAATATTTTTGAAGAAATTGGGTGTACGTACTAAGGTCTTGCTGTGGAAATTTTGGTGAGGTCAGAAGGGTTAGAGAAAATGGAGTTCCTTTGCAATTTCTAATAAGGTCAAGTATTGTTGGAATATTTGCTCTAAAACAATTTGGATGAAAACAAAATAATGTGTGTGTGTGTGTGAGTGGAATAGCTAGAACAGAATTTGGGTTCTGTCCTAGGCAGAGAAGTGTTTAGTGAAGTCATTTTGCAAAGGTTAAAGTAATTGTTGCTATATAAACGAAAAACAAGATTGATGTTATATGATATATGTCATTGACGTTCATTTGCATATTCCATTATTGTTGATTATATCTTTTCATTGAAGTGGTCATGTTATATCTTTTCATTGAAGTGGTTCGATTGTGCCCAAGTGGCCTTTTGTTGTTTGCAGAGAATGAAGCCGAGTGGCCTATGTTTTGCCGGAATGTTGATTCATTTCTGTTCCGGAAAATTCTAGGCGCTCGATTTGTCCACTTTGTAGCAAAGGTCATGCCGAAATTTTTAATGAATTTCGGCATGACTTGTGCTACAAACTAAGACATATCGAGTGCCCGGGATTTGCCGCAACGGCAATGAATCAACATTCCTGCAAAACATAGGCCTTTTTTATGTCATTATTCATTTTATTAGGTTTAGAATTAATTGATTATATTTAATCGTAGGAAACATGGCTAGCAATGATGAAGGATAGGGTTCTGGTGATTGCAACGTCTACGAGGCGGCAGACGCCTATTTGAACCTTCTCGACGAGCAACGGTTGTTGTAGGGCCCACCTGTCACATCCGAGACTGAGACCGACATCGAGACCGGCGCCGAGACCGGCGCTGAGACTGAGACCGGCGCCGAGACCGGCACCGAGACTGGCGAAGCCGGTATAGAACCGAAAGCGAAGAGGATGCAGTGCCCAAACAAGCTCATCACTACTAGACTGGTGGTCAAGGAGGTGGACTCCGGCAATTTTGAGCCAAAAGAGCCTGCGGAAGCGCGCGTGCTACGGCAATCAAATAGGTTGCATCCTACGGGCAACCGCCACCATCAACGATGAGAAACTAAAGAAGATACCAGATATGGAGCACTCCCTCCTAACTAAGCTGCACTAGGTATTCTTGTTCCCGGGCCGGGATGAAATCAAATATACTGATCCAGATAAAGACCCGGCAATGAAGAAGATAAACAAACGCGCCATGGGCAAGTTTAGCGGCGCGTTGTCCACCTGGAAAGTAAGGGTGAAACATCGGATCATCGCCAAAAAGGAACCCTACTCCGAGATTGTAAAGGATAATCCGACAATTACGGAAGAGCAGTTCAAAATATTCAAGAAGGCTTGCGTTGCCGAAGATGCCAAAGAAAAGTCGGAGTACATGAAGGGGCTCCAAGAGAGGAACATGGGGTGCCACCACCTCGGAAGCCGTGGTTACGCGGGGAAGAGGCCCATATGGGCCAAGGAGGATGCGGAACGCGAAAGTCTGGGGATCCCAGACCCCTTGGCGGAGTTCACCATCCCGCAGGAGCGTGACGTTATCAGGGCCCGGTACCGTTGGGACCCAGTCAACAAGGTTTTCGATACAGATGCGGTCACGAAGGAGTTCATGAGACTGCTGGTAATTATTAATTTACCCCCTAATTTTAGCTTCTGCTCAATTCAACTGCACATTTAGTCACATTTGTAAACGATCGATGTTCCTTTTGCAGAAAGAGCAGCACAGGATTGCGGCCGAAAGCGACTCGCCGTCTGAGGCATTGGTGAGGCCCAAGTGGGACACCCCATTCAACAGGGCCTTGAACATATTGAAAGGACTCCCGGTGGACACTCGGCCGTCATATGGATGCGTGCACGGCGTCGGAGACGGCGCCACGTGGAAGAAGTACTACCGTGAGACCACGGAGGAGAGAAAGGAAAGACGGAGGTTAAATGAAGAAAACATCGACAAGAAGGTTGAGATTGCGGTTGAGAAGAAATCAGCTGAGACAGTCAAAGCAGCGGTAGCTGCCGCAAAAGAGGAGATGGCAACTTCGTCTAGTGTCTTGGTTCCGGCTATCATTAGTTGGACCAAGCAAAATCCAGATAAAGAGGCAGCGGACTTTCCCCTTTCCAACTTCTTCGGGAGCAGCTCGTTTAGCGCACCTGCTCCCGCACCCGCTAGCAGCCCATCCTCCGTCTCTGGCGTGCTCGGCGGGGCTTCGTATTTGGCTGAGCTCGACGCCCTCACGGTACCTATCACACCGGCCCTCTTCAATATATGTATAATCTCCCGTTTCCATTGCCTTTCAGATGTCTCACGTCGCAGACATGTCTTTGTAGGCCGACGTAACCCCATGCACCATACTGTACACCATCGACGGCCAGAAGGTGGACGTGGGAAAGGCGACGATAGTGAAGCCGAAGGAACAATTGTTCCACAGTCGGCCAATCCCCCCTGACGTCTTCAAGGTTTCCATGGCCAGTGTCGAACCGAGCCACGAGAATTTGGCTCCTCCGGTAGCACTAGGGGGAGATGACGACGAGACCCCGCGGCTTGGCGATTGCAAGCGTTGGGTCCTGTTGTGGCCGAAGAGTCCGCTTCGTCTGGAGGCGGTCGGGAGCACACCCACGACCAAGCAGCCTCAGCAAGGTATGAACACCAACACCCCACCTACCCAATTAGCGTCGCCTGTCGTGCCGGGTGAGGAAGAGGCTCCATTAGTGGCTGATGACATCGCCGTAGTTGAAGAAGCAATGCATGATGCCATCAACGAGGATGACGGTGACCCTCTACAATATCTCAATACCGGCGCCTCTGACGACGGAGGATTGATGGCTCAGCAGTATGAGTACTCAGGGTTTGAGCGTGATGAGTCGATGCCTGAATCGCCGGAGGATGAACGTATTATAGGCTCACTTCCACTAGCAAAGAAGCATAGGAAGAGACCGAGGAAAGGTAACAAAGCTGCTTCTATGATCCAGCCACCTCAGCAGCCTCGGGTTCAAGACCATATACCTATCCCTGGTGCGGTAAAATGTCATATCCCAGGTAATCCGATCCTACCTAAGGCAGCGGTGGAGGCCATATACGGCGATCTAAGGAGACTTCATGACGATGTGCTGTGGAGAGAGAAAAGCCTGATCACCTCAAAAAATCCAGGATACCCGCTCTACGTGGTTAACGTGCCGCAGCAAAGGTTGTACGTCGACACATTCCCCGCGGAGATGTTCTTCCTTCGATTCGATTACATCTTCGACATGTTTCACTTGAAAAAGCTGGATTTTACGTTTGTCCGCCTTTTTGCCTTGTACATGAACTACATCATCAGGATTGAGCAGATACCTTATATCTATGTCGCTGACCCGTACTTCATGCACGAGGGCTTCTTGGCAGTCTGCCCAAAGCACCGTGAATACGCGAATAACAACATCGCCGATTTCATGGTCAGCAATAAGGACAAGGAGACGATTCTCGTGCCTTATCATCCCATGTAAGTCATCCGCGCGGATATCCTTCCTTCGATTTTAATCATTTCATTTGCACGCGTGGAAGCTAATTTGAGGTGTACTTATTTTGCTCAACGACGGGCGCGCTGTCCTCATCATCCTTTACCCCTGATTCTCCCACGCTATTTACTTGGACTCGTCGAAGAACATGAAGAAAAAGGATTACACCCACATCAAGTCTGTTCTCGACAGTGCTATCTTTACCTACAACCTACAGGGTGGAGAGATCACGCTCAAGAAGACAAGGAACCGCGCGCCCGTCTTCGGCCATAAGACCGACTTCTGCTGCATCCAGCAACCGAGTGGTACTCTCAGTGATGGATTCTATGTCTTTCACCACATGCTGGAGTACAGATGGGATCAGCAGAACCTTCGCATGTCACCTAGATCCGGCGATGCCCATATTCTGCAATGGGCAAAGAACCTAGGAGATATCCCGGATCATCGACTTCGAGCTGAGTTCTATCACATCCAGCGTGAACTTGCCCAAATCATCATGAAGGAGGTCATCGAAAAAACAGGGATGTTCTACGAAGAAGGGCAAATGTCGCGGGAAGATGTCTGAACACGCGTATCGGCTCAGCTTCTTGACCTGAAGCCTTTCACTGAACTCGGGGACTATCTCCCTGACTTGGATGGATGTCACGACATGTTGGACTGATTGACGATATATGACAAAGTGTCCATTTAGTCCATACTTTCTCTATGACGAAACCTTGAGTTATGCACGACGAAACTTTATTTGTGATGTAATTAAACCGTCCTCCTCAACTAGCAAAGATCACTCTAGTTAGGGCATTTTGGGTACGATGAACTTTGTTATTTATGCTTATGATATGTTGCTTCTATTTTTGCCAAGTCTGTCTCTTTCTGTTGCTCAACTATATATGTTGCATATTATCAACTCATGTGACGATGCAGGTACATAGATCATTGATGGCGAAGAAGTGCTACGCCAGGAGTATATGACGAGTGGCCGGAGTGTCAGGCCCAGGTGTACCAGTTTTCGAGCGACAGCCAGAGAGGGTTCGATAGCAGAGCCGAAGTGGAAAGTAGTCAGTTTAGGTTCACGCTAGTGCGAGAGAGGGATACGAACCGGTGCCTCAAGAAGTACTACATTATGTATGATGAGACATGTCATGTAACTTGTATAGTTATATCGTGATTATGATGTGACGACAATCATATGATGAGACTATTATGTGTATGATATGATGAGCATATTGCCAGTTTATGATATGATTAGAATACTGTATAAAACCTGTACAAAAACATCGCAAATACGTAGCAAAAAAAAAAGATATGTAAAAATATAGTAGTAGCGCTCTTTAGCGCTGAACAGGAAAACGCTACTGCTAAGCCACTTAGCAGTAGCGCTAGTATGGACAGTGCTACTGCTAAGTAGCTATAGCAGTAGCGCAGGCAGAAACGCGCTACTGCTAAACGTTAGCTGTAGCGCCGTATCAGTAGCGCGGTGCCCCGCGCTACTGATAGCCCTTAGACCCGCGCTACTGCTAGGCTTTTCCCTAGTAGTGGAAGCCCAACACGAGTCTACAAGAACAAGTTGTGTAGTAGACATCAAGCTCTTTTCTGGCGCCGTTGTCGGGGAGGTGAGTGCATGAATGTATACCTTTAGATCTTGCAATTGAATCTTTTAGTTTCTTGTTTTATCACTAGTTTGGTTTATAAAAATAAAACTACAAAAAAAAATGGAATTGAGGTTGCATCATATTGTTCATCATTATAATGTCTTTCGTGAAAATGATGGAAAGGAAAATTGTGCTCAATTGATAGAGGAAGAATTCTATAAAATGTTTGACGTAATATCTTTGAATGATGAGCATGATTGCAATGTTGTTAGTATGAATTCTTTGAATATCCGTAATGCTAATGATATGCAAAGCCATAAGCTTGGGGATGCTATATTTGATGAAGATGATATTTTTAGTCCCCCAAGTTTCGACGGGAAAATTTATTATGATGATAGCATACCTCCTATTTATGATGATTATATTGATGAAAGTAGATTTGGAGAGGTCATGACTTAATTTAGTGATGAATCCACTATTTTGGAAGAGGTTTCAATTGATTATGAGAACAAAGTTGCTATCTATGATGATTATGGTGATGCCATGTATGCAATATTTAACAATGATAACCATGAAACTTGTCATCACGATTTTAATTTCCAATCTCATGATAGTTATTTTGTTGAGTTTGCTCCCACCACTATGAATGAGAATAAATTTGCTTATGTGGAGAGTAAGAAAATTTCTATCATTGTGGATCATGAAAAGAATGATTTATGTGATAGTTATATTGTTGAATTCATTCATGATGCTACTGAAAATTATTATGAGAGAGAAATATATGTGTCTACATATTTCAATAATATCAAGTTTCCTCTCTTTATGTTGAAAGTTTTGAAGTTGCATTTGTTTGCCTTCCTATGCTAGTTGATTCTTGTTCCCATAACTTGTTTGCTCACAAAATCCCTATGCATAGGAAGTGGGTTAGACTTAAATGTGCTAGTCATATGCTTCATGATGCTCTCTTTGTGTTTCAATTCTTATCTTTTATGTGAGCATCATTGAAATCATCATGCCTAGCTAAAAAGGCATTAAAGAAAAGCGCTTGTTGGGAGACAACCCAACATTTACCCCTACTTTTTTTTTGTGTTCACATGATTACGCTACTGTAGTAATCATAGCACATATGCCCGTGCGTTGCAACGGGAGAGATTTTTTTCCGAGAAACATCGGGAGAAATAATTGATGTGTCCATCAAAACGGTCTGCACAACAGCGGGGCGATAGAGCGAAGAGCTGTAGTGTTCTCGCGGTAATGTTTGGCCCGCGAGATCTTTATAGTAGTGGGGTTGGTCGGCGTGGCGGCCACTACCCAACTCGTGCCTTTTTTTTCTCACGTCCGCCTCCTTGTCGAGGTTGTGGTGACCTCCTGATTTTTTTATAAAAAATGCGAGCATTTTTTTGAAAAAATCGTCAATTTCTGGAAAAAGGCAAACAAAACTTGAAATAGGAAGATTTCTAAAAATTCACAAACATTTTTTGAAAACAGGAACCATTTTTAAGGCAGAGAAACAAACTTTGTTTGAATTTGTGAACAATTTTTACAAATGGAAACTTGTTTTGAACATTCAAAGTCATTTTCAAAAATGTGTTTTTAATCACGAACATTATGTTGAATTGGTGAACATTTCCATAAAAAGGGAATATTTTTCAAATTTCTGTAATTTTTAAAAATGCAATTTATTCTAAAATTCACGAACAATTTTATATTTTTTAGAAAAAATGCGGACATTTTTTTAATTTTGAATAAATTTGGAACGAGAATAAAAATTAAAGTTCCAAATATTTTTTCAAATGGGAACACATTTTGAAATTCTGAAGATTTAACAAAAATTTGTACAAAAAACGAAATTCTGAAGAAAAAAATAAGAAAAAGGAAAAAATAACTTGGAAGGGAAAAAGGAAAAAAGAAAAGTTGAAAAAGAACACATACAAAATTAAAATGGACGGGCCCAACGTTGGGAAACTGTTGCGAAGCTCCAACTATATGCCGCGCCCGGCAACAAATAAGGTATCCCAGCTGCGTGGTCAGGATATAAATGGGTGGCTTCTCCGGGCCTTAGCACGTGCGGCCCACCTACGAAATTATGGACAAACTCTTTTTTTATCTTTTCTAGCAGATGGACCACAAAATTTAGTACCACCTCAGATAAAAAAATAATTCGGTGGTGAACGGATGAAAAAATTGGAGAAACACACCTTGCTTTGTTAGTAGGTAGGCATAGGTATAGATTTTAAGGTATGAAGTTTTCGAATATTCTAGGAAACATGAAGAAAAAAATCCTGAACAATTTCATGAAAATTATGTATACTTTTGTAAAAACTGGAACAAAATCTGAAAGGGAACATATTTTAAAATTCACAAACATTTTCTGAAAACATCAATTTTTTTATAAAAACATGAGCATTATTTAAATTTTTGAAAATTTTCTTAAAAAAGGAACATGTGTGGAAAATTCATAAGATTTTTAGAAAATGTGCATATTTTATACACGAACATTATTTTTAATTGTGAGGAAAACAAGAATATTTTTCAAATTTGGAGTATTTTTTGAAATGTCATTTTATTTTAAAAAATCTTGAACAGTTTTGAAAAAAAAAATGTTTCTGTAAAAATGGGAAATGTTTTGCAAGTTGCCAATATTTTTCAAATTAGCCACAATATTTTGGAATTCTAAACATTTAAAAAAAATGATTCTGCAAGTTGTCTGAGAATTTTTAATTTATGAAATAAATTCTAAAAGAAAAATAAACTTGAAAGGTAAAAGAGAAGTAGAGAAAGGAGAATAAAAATAGAAGTAAAACACAGAAACTAAGAAAAATGGGCCAGCCCATTACTGGTTGTCCTGTGCGAAATTCCGACTATTTGTCGCTCTGTGCGAAAAATGGAATTTTCGCAGCTGTGTGGGCAAAATAATAAGTGGGCTGGCTTCGCTGGGCCACAGCGAGCGACCCACGTACGAAAATTCTTTTTCTAGCAGACAAACGGATAAGAATTTAGTACCACCTCGGATAAAAAACAATTCTTGTCGGCGGTGAACGGATGAAAAAATTGATGAAACACACCTTGCTTTATTAGTAGGTATAGATGTTTTATAGCTTTTATTTCAATGAAGTGCCAAGTAAAGCCTTTGGGATAGTGTGGATGATAGTTGACTTGATTCTATGCAAAAACAGAAACTTTTGCGCCCAGGAACAGAATTGTTTAAATTCACTGGAGCGTCAAAAATTTCTGATTTTTTTACAGTTGATGGGTATACAAATTTCCTAAGTTTTCCAAATTTTTCAGTAATTGTGGAGTTACGTAAGTATGACCTTAATTCAGAGTTTTACGTACTGTTCTGTTTTTGACAGATTCTGTTTGCAATGCATAGTTTGCTTGTTTTATAGTTTCTATGGCTTATATTGCTTAATATAAATTGTGGAAATTGTAGAGTACTGTAGGAATTGTGTGAGAACAATTATGAATTTTGTCTTTGACAGTACCCAAAGTGAATGATTTGTCTTTATCATACTAACCCATCTCACGAAGTTCCGTTAAGTTTTGTGTTATTGAAGTTTTCAAGTTTTGAGTGAGATATCGATATGAGGAGAATAAGGAGTGAAAATACCCTAAGCTTGGGGATTCCCAAGGAACCCCAAGGTAATATTAAAGGAAGATCCAAGCAACTAAGGTTGGGGATGCCCCGGAAGGCATCCCCTCTTTCGTCTCCAACATTATCGGTAACCTCACTTGGAGCTATATTTTCATTCGTCACATGATATGTGTTTTGCTTGGAGCATCATTTTATTTTATTAGGATTTTCTTTCTGTTATTTAGAATAATGTTTTTCATCTTTTATTTCAATAAAAGTGGCAAGGATAGCCTTTGCCATGCTTATTTTGCAAGTATATGAGTTGCCGTTTCAAAACAGAAAGTTTGTCGCTGTTGCAAAAATCCCCGAGAAAAGTAAGAATGTGATAAAATGTTGAAATATTTTGCACAATAAGTTATGATAAATTTTCTACAGTTTGGTAAATTTTCATAATTTTTGGAGTTAGGGAAGTATGAAGAATATCGCACTCTTTACAGACTGTCCTGTTTAGACAGATTGCTGTTATGTTTGCATTGTTTGCATATGTTTGCTTGTTTAATGATTCTATTTGAGGATGGAAGTATTAAATATGCTGAGGCATTTAGTATGCAATGTTAAATAATAATTTTAGTGATTTGTTACAGTAGAGAATGATAAGGTGTTGCATTGATTCATACTAACTTTTCTCACGAGTTCTTGTTGAGTTTTGTGTGGATGAAGTTTTTAAGATTTAGGGAAACCATGATATAAAAGGAATTAAGGAGACAAAAAAACTCAAGCTTGGAGATGCCCAAGGTATCCCAAGTTAATATTCCAAGAAGTCTCAAGAACCTAAGCTTGGGGATGCCCCGGTAGGCATCCCACCTTTCTTCATCAACAATTATCAGTTAGCCTCAGTTGAGCCTAAGTTTTTGCTTCTTCACATGATGTGTGCTATTCTTAGAATATAATTTTATTTTGTTTTGCTTGCTGTTTTAATAAAACACTTAGATATGAAAGTTTTTAAATAAGAGAGAGTCCTCAAATAGCTACCCATTTACTTAACTACTCACTTGATCTTCACTTATACATTTTTGGAGTAGTTTGTCATTTACTCTTGTGCTTCACATATATCCTATGAGTAAATTGTTGAATGAATTGAATATCATGAAGTTGAAATTATATGTTCATATCATTCCTAGTAGTAGCTTCACATTTGGTGTAGAGAGTGAAATCTTTTGAAGCTTGACAATCACAATATTGGTCATACAAGCAATTCATGAATAATTAGTATAAGCAAGAGAACTTTCACATACAAATATATTATCTTGGACATCTTCTATAATATAAGCAAGAGATCTTAATTATTTTCAAACTTGAGCAAATTAGTTGAAGTTGGACAAGGAAGACAACTTAATAAGTTATGGTTGTGTATATTTGCATAGAAGTTATATTGTTATGGATCCTCCAACATGTGGTGTTTGCTTAGGATCTTTTGCTAGCCAAAAATTCGTACTAAGTAGAGATACTACTTGTGCATCCAGAAACCCTTAAACCCAGTTTCTTGCCATGATTGTCCATCATACCTACCTATGGATTGAATAAGATCCTTCAAGTAAGTTGTCATCGGTGCATAAAGCAATAAAAATTGCTCCTAAATATGTTTGATCTTTTATTGTAAGGGAAAATTGAGCATTGTACGAACTTGTGATGGCAAAGTAATAAAAGCGACGGACTGCATAATAAAGGTTGCTATCATAAGGGGCAATATAACATGACGTTCCTTTGCATTAAGAGTTTGGGCATCCAAAAATAAAAAAACGCATGACAACCTCTGCTTGCCTCTGTGAAGGGCCTATCTTTTACTTTTCAATATTTACTTTTATGCAAAGAGTCAATAATATGAATTCTCATTTCAACCTCAATTATCCTCTAGTTGGCAAGCATCATGTGGTGGGCACATATGGCCAGTCAGATATATTTGATCATGATTTATTATTGTTGACAATTATCTCTATGATAAATGAGTTGGGAGGCGAAACATTAAGCCCCTATCTTTCTCTGTGTTCGATGAATGCTATTTGTTCTAAGAATATGCTTTGAGTACTAGCAATCATGGAAGACTATATGATGACTGAGTATGTGGAGCTCTTACTTAGACTCGGTTGAATAAGTTGAATTGCAATTGTTTGGTGACTAAGAATATAGGTTGTTGAGTTTCAAGAGAATTCATTGTTTGAACCTTAACATGTGAATTGGTTGCTACTTTGTCATGATGAGTTTTATGAGAAAAAATTGCTGTTATGACGCTAGGAAAAGTGATTGAAATTATCATTGATCAAACTTATGCACTTTGCTAGCATTCACACTTCATAAATTATTTCTTTATCATTTACCTACTCGAGGACGAGTAGGAATTAAGCTTGGGGATGCTGATACGTCTCTAATGTATCTATAATTTATGAAGTATTCATGCCATGTTTAAAACAATTTTATATGGTTTTGGTATGATTTGGATGGAACTAACCCGGACTGACGCTGTTTTCAGTAGAACTACCGTGGTGTTGTTTTTTGTGCAGAAATAAAATTTCTCCAAATGCAACAAAACTTTTTGACGATTTTTTGGAAGAAAAGAGGCACTAGAAGCTTCATGGGAGGGCCAGAAGAGCCACGAGGAGGGCACAAGACACCTGGGCGCACCAGGAGGCCCAGGCGCGCCCAGGTGGGTTGTGCTCACCTCGAGGCCCATCTTAGCGTGAGATCGACACCAGAAAATCCTATAAGTAGAGAAACCATCAGGAATAACGCTAGATCAGAAGTTACGCCGCCGCAAGCCTCTGTAGCCACGAAAAACCAATCTAGCCCCCGTTCCGGCACCCCGCCGGAGGGGAAAATCATCGTCGGTGGCCATCTTCATCATTCCGGCGGCCGCCGTGATGAGGCGGGAGTAGTCCACTCTCGGGGCTGAGGGTTTGTACCAGTAGCTATGTGTTTAATCTCCCTCTCTCTCGTGTTCTTGAGATGTCACGATCTTGATGTATCACGGGCTTTGTTAATATAGTTGGATCATATGGTGTTTTCCCGTCTCTATCTTGTTGTGAATTGAGTTTTCCCTTTGAGATTTCGTTCTTATCAGATTGAATATTTTTATGGATTTGAGAGCACTTGATATGTCTTGCATATGAATACCCGTGGTGACAATGGGGTATTATATTGATTCACTTGATATATGTTTTGGCACTCAACTCGCGGATTCCCGAGGTGACATTGGGGTAATCTATGCATAGGGGTTGATGCACGTTTTCGTCCTACATTCTCCGGTAGAAATCTTGGGGCACTTTTTGAGGTTCTTTGTGTTGGATTGAGTATTATGAATCTGAAATTGTTTGATGCGTATCGTATAATTAACTCATGGATACTTGTGGTGACATTGGAGTATCTAGGTGACATTAGAGTTGGTTGATGCGTATCATATGGTGTTATTTTAGTACGAACTCTTGGATAGATTGAACGGAAAGAATAACTTTGCGTTATTTTAGTACGAACTCTTGAATAGATCGAACGAAAAGAATAACTTTAAGGTGGTTTCGTACCCTACAAACAATTTCTTCTTATGTTCTCCGCTAGTTAAGAACTTTGGAGTGATTCTTCATCGCACGTTGAGGGAAGGTTATATGATCCAATTATATTAGCATTGTTGAGAGATTGCACTAGCGAAAGTACGGACCCTAGGCCTCATTTTCAAGCGTTGCAATACTGTTTGTGCTCACTTTTGTTACTTGCTACCTTGCTGTTTTTTATTGTTACTATTACAAAAATCAATATCTACTATCCATATTACACTTGTATCACCTTCTCTTCGCCGAACTAGTGCACCTATACAATTTACCATTGTATTTGGTGTGTTGGGGACACAAGAGACTTTTTATTATTTGGTTGTAGGGTTTTTTGAGAGAGACCATCTTCATCCTATGCCTCCCACGGATTGATAAACCTTAGGTCATCCACTTGAGGGAAAATTGCTACTGTCCTACAAAACTCTGCGCTTGGAGGCCCAACACGAGTCTACAAGAACAAGTTGTGTAGTAGACATCACTCCACGATGAACTCGAGCACGGTATCCCCCATATGGCCTTCCACCAGGGGCGGAGCAGCTGGAGGAGGAACCACCAGTGCCCCGGTCCGGCCTCCTCAACCACGAGCGCCTCGTCGCCCTCGACCTCGGCCTGTGGCCCCGCCCCGCGCACTGGAGCCAGCCTCCACGACTGCTGCTGAAGCGAGGGTGTGTTGTCGAGGAGAAGCTCTCGCTGCCGCAGCGGAAGCACGAGCTCGACCTCTTCCTCTCGCCATGATGGTGGTAGACGCAAGTAGAATGGAGAAGGGAGAGGTGGATGAGCATCACCTCACGCGCCCCCCTCCTTTTATAGGGAAGGCATGGGGGCTGTATCTCCACTATCCTAAAGCTACCGCCCCGCTCCACCAATCCCACGCCCTACATTTCTGGCAGGCACTTTACTTCATCAACCGCCCAGTCTCGCCAATCCGCACCCTGGCTCCTCTAATCGGTACACTAGCACCACAACCGCCCTTCTGCACCAATCCCATGTCTCGCGCCTAATCCGCATCATGGGAGGGGCTGCAGTAAAAGGAGGGAGTGATGACAGGAATGGCAGTTACCTCAAGCCATGCATAATTTTGGACCTACCCAAGCTGAACCTGGTGGCTACCCGCGTTCGCGCGCCCCTGGTTTTTGGCACAAAACGGTGCACGTCGCCTAGATAGCAAGAGAACCATAGGACCGCTGGGGGGCTAGCACGAATCCAGATTAATGAAGAAGCAAAGAAAATCTCAAGACACAGATGCCATTTCAACAGGGTCAACGTTGCTTATCTGTGCATTGTATGGGCCAAGCCCAACAATGCCCGGCAGCTCGTGTGGTCCAGGCTCGGGGGCTCCTGTCGATGTACTAAACATGGGTGTTTCATACCCTGACTTATGCACAGACAATTAGCAGCTCCCCCGCCAAGTGACAAATCTTGAACCAGACTTCCAAGTCAAAGAAACAGCTCCTTGGAAAACCATGAAGCGCATCAAGAAGACCAAGAAACAAGACAAGCATCAAAGCAAAGCACTAGAAGCAACCTTCACTGGCAAGATCGGGCCAGCAAGACAAAGACCCGGCAAGCCCCGTGGATAGTGAGCCCCCGCCAACTGCCAGTGCTCCACTTCACCAGCTAGCTGGTTGCTGATCGGTGAGGTGTCAAGCCCACAGGCAGCAAGGTGGAGTTCGCCGGCATGTGTCGGCATGCTGGAGAGAAGATTATCTTTGTCGACACTCATCCAAATAGCGTGTCACGCTAATAGGAGTTAGCTGGGCCAGCGGTGCTGCATCCTTGCCGGGGCTTCTCCTCCTTGTGACACCTAGAAATGCATTAAATGATCTTTGTCCTAACTAGGAGAGTTAGGTATGATAGCACAGTTTGCTGTCTAATCACAATGTATTTACCTTTTTGCCACTATGGTAACCCCTTGAGCTATAAAAGGAGCGCGAGGGCAACCGATACAAGGGTTTGAACCCATTCTAAACCCATGCACATTTGCTCATGTAGCTGCCCTCTTCGAGCATCTTGCCAGGGGAGAGCACTCCATGTACTTGTGCTCCACATTTCAATACACCAAAAGCAGGAGTAGGGTATTACACCTCAAAGGTGGCCCGAACCTGGGTAAACGACCCTCGTGCTCTCTGCTATCCTGCTCTTTGCACTTTGTGCAATCCCTTTGCCGAACAACAAAGGGTCTTGTTAGTTCCGTAGATCGTCGTTCCACACCGACACTATTAAACATGAATTTCTCAAAGTTTTCTCTTTTCAGTGGTTTCCGAAGCAATTTAATGATGATTACCTTGCAGACTACATGACCAGAGTGGAGGCAACTAATGTTAACGTATATAATTCATACTACCATGATAATGGTCTAGATGTCTTCCTGAAGGCGGTGAAGGATGGGCGGGCGATCGTCACAAGGGGTTGGACAAAAGTTGTTCGTGCCTATGGCATGCAGGAGGGCACATTATGGGCATTCCACTTCTTCAACACCATCGGCAGCCAAAATGATTTACACTTGTCTCTTCACCTTTACCGCCTCTAAATATTGTGGTTGATCATAGTTGATTGCTGCCTAATCCTATAATTACTTAACATATTGTACTAAGAATTTTATTTATGGATTGGTTGTTGAACCATTGTGCTAAGAATTTGAATGCCACGTTTCATATTTCAAAATTTCCAATTCAAATAATAAATTACCGGAATAAAATAAAATTAAACAGGAGCGAATAAAATAATGTACACACAGTTAGATAGAAAACAGCATGTGCGACGGAAAAATATAGAACAGACGGTTCTTTGACGTGAAACGTTTGCGATGCTCGATGTACGCACACACAGTTTCGTCTCATATGCATGTGTGATTCATGGTAATACGACAAATGTTTCAACCCTGTATGCATGTGTAATATTGGACAAAAAGAAGACGGTGCATACATGGAGCCCGTGTGCGATAGGAATACCTATCGCACATAGTTAAGAAAATGTACATGTTGGCGATAGTAGAGACACCGCACACATTTTACATTTTTGAACTGTGCGCGATAACATACCTATCAAAAACACATTGGTAGATTAAATGTGTATGACATCCACCTTTTCCACACGACTATAGCGGTGTAATCATCTCGGATGTCTCTCGAATCAGAATGTAACGTCGAGACATAACGTCTGGGACAGGCGCGACTTCTCATACGTTTAATCGATGGCAATCCTCAGTGGTCGCTCGCCTATCCCCGACGGTTTCTGGGTCGTGTGGGAAGGACCCCCCGATCGCACACACTGATAAGGTGACGGTTTAAAACTCCATCGTGGAAGGGGGAAAAACCGTTTGTATAGCACGTAACGGTACCAGTGAGAGATGAATCACCTCATAAAGAGAGAATGAGTAGAGATGATCGTTATGAACGAAGACCCTCTCAAAGAAGCAAGGATTCGGAAATGAAAGACAAGTCCTAAAAGAGCTACACAAGACGAAGACATCAAGCTCATGTTGGTGAATTGTTTCGGGCTCCAATTCCGACAACTACTCCGAGGAGAAGCTATCACTCTGACTCCGAATATACTCAAGATGAAGGTGTTGCCGGTCTTGCACTAGTGTCATCCAACTCCCATGAGATATTTGATTCACCAAACGAAGGAATTGGAAGATGCTTCATGTCTAAAGGCCCCAAGGTATCACACCCCGAGTATCTTGATTTCAATAGTGATGAAGGTGATTTACTAGGTGATGATGATTTGCTTGTTGATAAAACTAGTGATGTGAGCTATAATGAACTTGCTAGTAATCATGATAATCAAGATGAAATGAATGACAATGCTAAGAAGGAGATTGAGCATCTAACTAAAGAACTAAACACTCTTAAGTTAGCTCATGAAACAACTCAAGAGGATCATAGACAACTCCTAAGAACTCATGAGAAGCTATGCATCGAGAAGCTAAATTTAGAGCAAGAGCATGAGTTTCTAAAAGCTATCAATGATGATCTTCGAAAGAAGAGTTCTTCTTACATTGCCAAACGTCTCGTCTTGTCTACTTACATGACACAAGTGAAACCTAGTAACAAGAGCAAGAAAGATTCTTCTTCTAGTAGTAACAATAACCATGCTAAATCCAATATTGTTACTTCTAGCAATTCTCTTAATTCCACTAATTATTCTCTTAGCCAAGTTACACTTGAGCAAGAAAATAGCTTATTGAACGGAATTATAGAGAAAGGTGTTTACAAGAGTCTTGCCGGGTGTAAGCAAATTGAGGAAATTGTACGCAAGCAAGGGAAACATGGGAAGAATCAATGTGTTGGTTTTGAACGGAAGTTCAATGCCAATGGAGTTGAATGGGAAGAAGGTCAATACCCCAAGACGAAGTTTGTTCCTCAACAAGAGAAGTATGACCCCACTTCTTTTGAGGGAACACAAGCTCAAGATTATCTACCACCACAAGACCACAAGCTAAAACGCAAGGAGAAGCTTCAAGAGGAGATTGACTCATTTGAAGAGGCACGTAAAGCCATGGTTAAGTGGGTTCCCAAGAGTACTACAAGCTCTACTTCATCAAGTTCAACTCCAACTCCAAGGATTCCCATGAAGTTGATGTTGGTCCCAAAGAAGAAGAACTAGAGTGTTCTTGAGGGTGACTCCACCAACATACTTCACTCATATTCATTTTGGCATGGACTTGTGCAACCAACCTTCACATCTTGCACTAAGTTCATGGAGTCACAAACCCTCTTGTTGGTAAGAAAAGGGACAAGGTAACCTAATGCTTTCATGGACATCATCATATGTGTAATTCACTCTATGTCTATGGATATCCTTGTATGTTCCTTGTGGGACTAACCCATGTAGGTATTGAACGTGCAAAAATCCAAAGGACTGCTCCGAACTCTTGATGGACTACATCAACATTGAGCATCCACATCTTCACTATCTATATGAAGTCATCATCGACAAAACCCAAGGTTAGTTCATCCCTCTTTGGGGGGATATCACAACTAGGGGGAGCTTTGCTCTAAAAATTGAGCTAAAGCAACTCTAATGGTGTGAACACATTAACGCTTTATGTAAAAGTGGCAACCCCACTTATGCTTAAACGATGAGTATGACATATGATCAAATGTTCTTATTTGACTCCTAAGTCAATATACTCATATATAGATGACCTAGTCATCGCCAATTTCTTGATAGATGCTAGAATTGGTTGTGCATGTTTGACACATATTGCACTTGCTATTTTATTGTGTGAGCATGTTGGTTTGCATATTTTCTCCATTCGAGGACATCCATTTGTTCTTTTGGTTTTCTTAGTTTTTCTGGCCGAGTGGATGTACAAGAATGCTTAAAAACCTTCTCTAGCTATCTATGCTTTCTTGTCTCAAATTCTGTTCTTGCAACATCACAAAAATAGAACAAGTCTATTTCGGACCGTCCGAGTGAGGCGCACTGGGAGCCACCGATCTGAAAGGGCTGACCTCCAAAACCTTCAATTTTTCTTTCGGTGTGACCAATCCACTCCTACCCGGACTCACTGGAATGGTTTGATTGATCCATGTTTTCAATCTCGGTGCTACCGATTAGACCAACTCGGCGTCACTGATTTGCTGTAACTTCACGCAGATACACGTCTAGGTGCCACCGACAGCAGCTGGGTATATATATATATCCCGTGGGCCCTGTACGGTTGAAAATTCTCAAACATCATCTTCACACACCCCCTGTGTTGCCGTCGCCCTTGTCTCCAGACTTCATCGTCGCGTCCAGTGCGCCCTCGCCGTTGGACTCCGCCATCATCAACGAGTTTCTCTCCAGCCGTTGTCGCCGTAGGGGATTTGCGCCAAGTTAGGGTAAAAATCCCACCCCTTGTGCTTTAAATTTTTCCGATTCAATGCACTACGGATTTGCCATGTATCATGCTACGAATGAAACACTTCTATCCACCAGATCGATTCTGTAGATTAGATGCGAGTTAAAATTTAGGTTTAGATTTTCGCCAAGAATGTGCTAGTGAGGCCACATCCAAGAAGAAGAAGGTGCTTGCTAAGGAGTATGGCACAACAGCCAGCACAAAACCTCCAGGCAGTGCCAAGGAGAGGTTAGCTGTGAGGAAGGTCGCACTCTCCAAGGCAGATAAGGCCACAGCTCCAAGGGAACACATGACATTCACACTTGAGGAGCCAAGTGATACAGAGGCTGCTGAAGGAAATAAGAAGAAGAGGTCTAGGAAGACTATTTCCTATGTCATTGGCAAACCATCCATGGTTGCGGATGATCATGATGAGGAGGAGGAACCAATTGCTGATGCACTTCCAGCCAAGACTCAGAAGCTCATGTCTGATGAAATGAAGTCTGTTGCCCCCTCCAAGCCCAAGTCCAAGCCCAAATCATCTGCACCCAAGAGGTCAACCAGGAATATTTCTGCAAGTGAGAAGAACAAGGCCCTAGTGCGTGAAGCTAAGATTGATGATGAGCCACTAGTGCGCAGAAAGTTGAAGCCAAAGATTCCATACCATGACAACTCTCATCCAGTTGCAGAGAACATGATGCTCAGAAAGGACAAAGGTCTGTGAGAGGGGAGGATGTCTAATACATATTCTCTCACGAGGAGGACTGCATGTGATTATCGCTTTCACACATGAGAGCAACAGGATTTCTATGAGACTGTACTGCTTGACAAGAATTCCATAGTAAGTGAGATCAAGTGGGTGGACTGGAAATACATTGATGCTAATGATGACTATTTCCCCCATGTTCATGAAAGCTTCAAGCTTGCAGGAGTTGATACATTTGTTGGGAAGAATCTCACTAAGTGGAATGATGAGATGATCATGCAATTCTATTCCACAACACATTTCTATCCAGATGGTAGAATTGTGTGGATGACTGAGGGATCCAAATACCAGTCAACCATCTCAGAATGGGCTGAACTTCTTGGTGCTCCAAAGGAAGAGGAAGATGATATTGATGTCTATGGAAGCCGAGGATGGATCACAATTCTATGGCTAACATGTACAAGCCCATACCCAAGAAAGATCTTGGCATGCATAAGCTAGGTTCTGTAAAGCATTTGCTTGCTGGTTTGGCCACCACCAACACAATCTTGAGGCACACTCTTTTGCCCAAGTATGGAGATGATAAGATGATCCGTGGACAGTCTATCAACTTGCTAAATTTGTTTGACACACTGCAGAAATTCAAAGTGACGAGCCTTATTGTTGAGACTATCAAGAGAACCGCAGCTGGCCAGAAGAGATCATGTGGAGCTCCGCACATTCAATTGCTCATCAACTCCAAGGTTGGAATGAGCACTTATATACTTGGTCATGAGCATCTCCCATTGCAGCCTGAGTTTGAGGACAATGTTGTAGTGATGGACCCTTCACATCCTTTGCCTGCTCAAGCTCAAGAGGAAATTCAGGTAGCTGCAGCAGCAAAAGAAGTGCAGTAGGCCTCTGCTCCCAATGCACCCATTGCCAACCTCAAGTCCACGAATGACTAGATGACTTATCTGCTGGAAGCTACCCTGAGGATTGAGCAAAGTCTGGCCAACCTAGCCAAGAACCAGGAAAGCCTAGAGCGGATAGTCGAGATTAAGTTTCATGATCTTGATGTGAAGATAAGTGAGGTACAGACCATTGTGAAGAAGCTCAGAGTTGATGTTGACGCAGTCAGAGCTTATGGCAGTGGAGATGAGAGAGCCACAACTGAGAGATACCAGGCAGTACCGAGGGCACCCAGATCTGCTGCCGTGCCAGTTGCAGACACGAGGACTACTCACTCTGCACGTGCTGCCACTACTACTGCGCCACCTCCAGTCTCTACGCCACCAGCTCAGCGGGCGTCAGATGAAGCCTTCGCAGATGCACTTCTCTCCATGCCATCTACACACACCGGAGCCACCAGCCAGAAGTTGCCTTCAGGAGCTGCCGAGGACCGTGCATAGAGAGATGTATACCTCTATACATATTCGAACTTTTTGGTACTTGTTGCCAAAGGGGGAGAATTTGTATAGATCATTAGGCTTCGAGAGAGAGTGTCTCACTTTTGCTCGTTGGTTTTTCTTGAGTTCTTGCTACTATTTCCGTTTGATTTGTGCTACTTTGTTCGTTATGTGTGTGAGATACTATGTTGGTTATGTGTGATTGATCATACTATGCTTCATGTGATGCTTATTGCTTATCTCTATCATTATTTTGTGTATGATCATTCACTTACTTTTTGGTGATGTGTGCTTACTATTCCATTCATATCAGGTTGCGTGCTCCACCAAGTTGTACGTGACATGGAAGAGTGGCCCATGATCCTAATCAATTGTGCATTTGCATTCAAACACAAAATTTATAATAATGCACAAATTTAGGGGGAGCTCTTGCTTATCACATACTTCTCAAAGCAACAATGTATTCCATTCATTTGATAATTTGTTGAAGCTTTGATCTATATGTTGTCATCAATTACCAAAAAGGGGGAGATTCAAAGTGCAACTAATCCCCGGGTGGTTTTGGTAATTCATAACAACATATACCTCATTGAACTAATGTCCATTCAAGATAAATATTTCAGGATGTTCAATGATTGGCATGGCATGGACTAGAGATGTGGGCCCCTCAAAATGCTAAGGACAAGGATAGGTAAAAGCTCAAGACTCTACATTTTTGCTTCAGTGATCCAAGATCACATTGAGTCCATAGGAAAGCCAATACTATTAAAAGGGGATGAGGTGTTGCTTAATAATCTATTTGCTCAGGTACTTAGTGATATTGCTCCAAAACCCTCAGCCACTTTCTCTACCCAAATATGTCCAAACCCTAAAATCCAACTCGGCCCCACCGATATTTCCTACCCGGAGCCACCGAGTTCCCCGGCAACCTTGCTCTCCTCGGTAGTTTTTGCCTCCACCACCACCTCTGCATCGCTGGCTTCCCACTCTGTGAAGCCAATGCTGCCGGCCTCGGCGGCAAGATTCGCTTCCTCCACTCTGGTAGCAATGTATGCTACCTCCTGATCTGTGGTGGCGCGAATAAGATCTGACTCTTGCCGGACAGGCTTCTCTGTCAGATTGTCGAAGAATTTCTGCGCTTCTTCCTCGCTTGGCTCAACCCAGGTCGGGTCAAGGCCGTGGGCATTGAACATCAGCAAGAAGGCAATGATCGACCCCAGTGCAGAGTTGTTGCACAAGGGGACGATCCTTGCCGGCAGCCGGTGCTTGTCTTCGCGCTGGAATAACTTTTGGCGGAGAGCGCCAAGCTGCATAACAGTCAAGTTGTTGTTCAGCCCGGGGCGCAGCCTCAGGACATCCGCTGCGTTCTTATACTCCCAGGCTGGCCTCCCCCTATTCTGCAGAGGGGCGATGCGGCGGCGGAGGAAGTCGAAGCCGATCATCTCCATTGTCAGCCCGGCAGCCTTCAAGCGGAGGATCCTGGTAGTGGCGATTGTGAGCTTCTCGTCTTCTACGGCGAGATCGCCCCAATCCTTGCCGCGGACCACCTTCTGTCGCCGGGGATGGCAAAAAGGATGAGGATCTGCTTCCTGGATCCAGCACCATTCGGCCCGCCACTCGTCCCACTTTTCGCGGTAAACTCCATCTGGGTATATCTCTTTGTTCCAGGCCCTTGGAATCCAAGCGATAGATCCAGAGAGAGCCTCTCCTTTTTGGATTCGAGGATAGAAATAGTGGCAGAAAAGAGCAGAATTGGGGATCACGCCGGCAAAATTTTCACAAAGATGGGCAAAGATCGACATGCAAAATACGGCATTCGGCGTGAAATCAAGAAGGCGGAAGCCGTATGTATACATGATGTCGTTGAAGAAATCGGAAAAAGGTGGACAGAGCCCGCAATAAAAGTACGCAGTGAAGAAGGGGTATCTGTCCGATCCGCCTTTGGAATTAGCACCTGGGATTACGCGTGTGGCGGGGTGAGCTTGTGTTCCCTTCGCCCACATGCATTGGTATCGCCCCTTCAAGGTTTCGGCGTCGAGCGTCGGAGGGAAGACGATGAGCCTCTTCCGCATCTTCACCAGCTCGCTTTCCGGGACTTCAGCCTTCGGCTCCTTGTCCGTGCCCTTGCCTTTGCTAGCCTTGGGCGGCATGGCGACCGTGGAGATGGAAGCCGGAGGACGGAACGAGCGCGGGAGCGGCGAGCAGAAGGGAAGGAAGGTTTCGCTCTGAGCTCGAGCAGAGGAAGGCGATGGCGATGGCCAGATTGGGAAGAAGAGGGGGGTGAATGGGTTTGTGCCTCCACGACTTCTCCTTTTTATGGGGAAGGAGCGGGGCCACCTTGTTTATCCCCCACTATGAATGCGCCTCTGTGGGCGCGAAACAGTTTGCAGCCTTTTTGGCACACTTCCCACATCGCGCGCTCCGTGCGCGTAGTAGGGGCACAGTAAAACAAGATCTTTACGAGTAGTTAATTCCCTGCCACGCGTGCCCGTGCACTGTTTGGGCCTAGCCCAACAACGCCTCGCACTTGTGTATGGCCCAGGCCCGGGGGCTCCTGTCGGTGTACTAAGTATTGGGCCACTAGTACCCCTTACTTGTGCACGGGCAGTTGTAGCCGTCCTCGCGGCAAGGCTTGCCGGGATCAGCTCGAGGTCGATTTAAGTCATCAAGGAAATCATCAAGTCAGAGATCTAAGAATCAACAAATAAGCAAAGCTGGTAATCGAAGGCCTGCCTCCCCGGCAAGATCCTTGCCGGGATGGCCCGTGGAGCCCGGCAAGCCTCGGCACCCGACAAGGCTTGGTTCCCAGCAAAGCTCGGCGCCCGGCAAGCCCTGGCGCCCGGCAAGGATTGGTGCCTGGCAAGGATCGGCGCCTGGCGAGATTCTGCCACTATGCCACCGCTCCGGCACAGCGACAAAGCCTGACATTCTGGGTCCTTCTCTGGATGCGTGGCAACGCGCCAGTGGAGGAGAGCTTAAGCGGTGCTGATGGGATGGCCCCTTTTTCCATCCCCAAGAAAGTAAGGACACCTAAACGGACACCTCACGGTGCATTAAATGCGTTTGTCCTAATTCGTCAGGGGTTAGGTATGATACCCTGTAGCTACTTTACACCTCAATGTATGTACATTTTGCCACTGTGGAGACCCCTTTGAGCATATAAAAGGAGGCCCAAGGCAACTGCTATAGAGGAGGAGAACTTCTGGCCCATTCTGCATGTGTAGCTGCTCTTTGAACGTACTGTTCATTGCGAGCGCTCCTGAAGGCTGGGCTCAAGAACATCAATAAGAACACAAAGCAGGAGTAGGGTTTTACGCTGATCAGCGGCCCGAACCTGGGTAAAAACTTACCGCGTCGATCACTGGTTCTGCTCTTTGCGTATACCTCTCCCCCCGCCGAATCGTAAAGGGATCTCTCGGGATCCCATAGGTGTCGTACGCCGACAGCGGGGGAATAGGATTGGTCATCTGTCTCTGAATCCATATCTGAGTAGCTATCGGGACCCAGCAAGAGATCTGCTTCGATAGGTAGCACTGTCTGCTCTGAAGACCTTGTTTTCACTCCAGATTTTTCCATCACCCACTCAAATGGCTGATTCACAGGAAGAGTAGTTTAATGTACAAACATTGTCGACAAATGGAAATGTAATGAAGAAAAGGATTGGCAAGATATCATTCAAATATATGATGCCTGGTTAAACAGGATGGCATTGCATATTTCACATATATTATGGCTAGCTAAAAGAGCTGAGACTGCATAATTCTCATATATGATATAGAAACTAAACATGTGGCACTACAGAACATGTCTAAAATAAGCAGATGACATGTATGATGTCGAAAGTAGGCACTGCAAGGCAACAAATGCATGATATGACCAACATCATCATGCCAAGTTAGAGCAAACACCTTGGGGGTAAATAGGAGTGGTCAGCTGCGTCTGAATCCACCTCAGAACAGATATCTTCCTCTGGATTACAATCTGGAGAGGGGGGGGGAGGGTTTGCCATTGAACCCACCATGGAGTGATGTCTGCATGACATTGTATTGCCGCGCAAAAATCTTCTATTTTTCTCTACATGTTCAGCATGACTGTGTACAATATCTGACATGCATACGAAAAAAATATAGTGAGATTATGTAAGGAGAGCATGCAGAAATCAAGAGTGATTGTAACAACTACTGGATGGATCCAAAAATAATGATAGCAGGCTGATCATAGCTTTAATTTAATAAAAAGACAGATGATGATTGCTTTACTATTTGTTTCCCACCCAAGATGAACAACATAGGCATACCCTAGGTGAACCAGATAATAGACAGAGATACTACTCATTGCTGCCTCGATATGTGCCCCACAATTAATTTTAAAACTCAAGTTTATACATTAATTTGGACCTAACTTGGAGTCTAAGAGGTGAACAGGACGATAAAGTAGCAGGTAATATTAAGCAATGCATAACATAAGCAGAAACAAAAGAGTGCGACCTCTCTTGTGGACCCGTGTACTCCTCGGGTTCATCTGCTGAGTCGATGATGGTGATGCAGTTGCGGTGGGTGCCGGCGGCAGGGAAGGAGATCTGAGGCGGCGAAATACGGTCAGGAGTCATGATGTCTGGTTTGGTGGATGCTTCTGTTGATGGAGCAGCTCAAGTGAGGTGGACGACGTCACGGCAGGAGCAGGACAAACCACACAAAGTTTTCTTTGACACCTACCTGTAACTGAAGTAATTCTGTAAGGGCTCCTTTAGCTTGCAGGATTGTAAAAACGCAGGGATAGGAAAAACACCAGAATAGGATAGGAATGCATGTGGGAAACAGAGCATTTGTAAACACAGGATTTCTGTCAACTTGGGTGTTTGGTTCACAGGAATTGGAAGAGCAGAGGAATGCAAAGAAACATGGCCAAATTAAAGTGAAACCATATGAAAGCGTGTACAGTTAGAATGTTATTCTGCCACTAATGCACTTGGTCTTGTTTTCATGCATAGGATTTTGAAAAGTAGGTCCAAGTGGATGTTTTGCTCCATTCCTTTCAACGAAATGCATGAATAATTGAATACTAGAGTGCCATAGGAAAATTTCCAGTTGCTATGTTTTTCCTTCACTTTTTCCTTTGAACCAAAATAGCCCTAATGGATCGACATGAATGTAGAGTAATAAGTGATGTGACAAGTGTACAACCTCTTTGATGTAGCCGTGTCGACCTCAGCATCATTGGGTTGGTCGCTGAAGAAGTTGCGGCAGAGGTGGCTGTCGGAGGTGTGGAGGAAGATCTGAGGAATCTGTAGACGGAGTCCAGGGCACTGCTCTGTTGTGATGGATGGTTCCGTCGTTGGAGCAGCTCCGGCGAGCCATAAGACGTCGAGGCTGGAGCAGTACAAGACAGACATCGTTAATCTCAAGTGGGATTCTAATAGCATCTCCAATAGATGATGTAAAATACATTACCAAAAAGTGATAGATGTAAAATTTACATCACCAAAAAACACCTGACTACAACAGATGAGGTAAAAACTGTTGACTCTGAACTTAACTGTCGAAACTGAAATTTACTGTGGAATCTGAATGTTACTGTCGAAACTGAACACACTGGTAGCAGAGAGGCACTTCACATGTAGTTTAGGCCGCTCGAGCACTAGTAGTAGAGAAACAGTGATCTAAATCAGCAGACGATCGACAGGGAACACAGTAGCAGATAGCAGCCGAAGCAGCAGTGCCTGGAGGAGCAGTGTGAACTAGAGCCAGAGCAGCAACTCATGTAGCTGCAGCAGACCGTGTAGCAGCATCAGCAGTGCGAGCGAGAGCAAGAGCAGAGCAGCAACATGAGCAAGGGGGAGAGCAGAGCAGCAGAGCAGCAGCGCGAGCAAGCGAGAGATGGAGCAGCAGCAGCAGCGCAAGCGAGCGAGCGAGAGTCGGAGCAGCAGCAGCAGATCCGGCTGGTAGGGGCCTTGCACTGGAGGAGAGCCGTCGTGGAGATGTCGCCCGTGGCGCTGGCTTTGAGGTAGCCATGCTATGGGGGTGCGGGATCGAGCACCGTCGAAGCTGGGAGGTTGAGTTAAAGAGAAGGTGCGATGCGATGAGTGTACAACCTCTTTGGTGGCGCTGAGTAGGCCTCGGCTTCGTCCGAGGAGCCGGTGAGGATGCTGCGGTTCTGGTGGAGCAGGTTAAGGCGGTGCTGTGGTGATGGATCAGCCGCGATAGACGAGGTGATCGTCGAAGCAGCTCCCTGGAGGTGGAGGACGGGGCGGCTGAACCGGCGGGACGATGAGATTGACGACGGATCCTCATCCGGGGAGGTAGATGAGGGACGTCGAGCTGTTGCGGTGGACGACGTCGTAGGGGTAGAGGCTCCGGCTGGGCAGCGGTGGGGTGGCGGACAGAGGAGGGTGGGGTTTCGCGGCTGGAGCAGAGAGGTTATGGCGGCCTGGGATTTCGAATGGCGAAAAGGAGGTGATGGGAGGGGGGGGGGGGGGGGGGGGAGAACCATGACTTATGGACGCGCTTGTCCAAAATGTAGGGTGTGTTACAAAAGTACCCCCACCGATTTGAACTAGCGGACCTTTCGGCTCAGGGTTAGAAGGGGGATTTCGCGTGTTGGGATTTGGCAGCTGGAGGGAGTTTTCACGCGCGTTGTAATTTCAGGATAGCAAGGCGCGGGTTGTGAAGGCGCGAGTTTTGGGAGCACGATATCTGAATTTTTGGGATAACAAGGCGCGGGTTAAATTTTAGGGACAAGCCTAACGTGTAATATTGTACGTACCAAATCAATTCACACTTCCCTCAATGAAAAAAATGAAAAAAATAAAACTATTCGCACCACACAAAGAGAGAGTCTTGTCCCGTTTTACTGTACAAATGCTATTCAAAGCTATGAATCCATGTTATGTCCAATTAAATTTTTTCGCTGGCTGTAGAATGCATGTAACCTACTCATACCAACATTTTAGTGCATTCCAAATGTCTATACTACCGCTGCAATTCAAACTAAATTTGAATTCGTTTCTCTATTTGAATAAGAATCTACAATCATGATTGTTGCCAAGTTAAACCATCATTCGTATATTATCTTAACAACACACCACATGATTACTATAGAGATAGATATGAACTATGTGTACTATATGAACTCGAATTCAAAATTTTGAATACACTTGATGTTGATTCCAAATAATAGTACATTTGATGTACTTACTAGATCTTCATAATCTAATCCATGTTTCATACGTACATTGTGTTTATCACACAAAGTATAGTGCCCCGCCCCCTACATTATGACAAGTATTTAGCCCTGAGTTGCAAAAGCCACACATTATCACAAATTCAAATAAATGTTCTATATATTACATGTAGTGTAACATGTTCATAACCACACCATGCATATCACCATTATATATATTCATGCATGCATCGGTTTAAGACACTATGATATCTTCTTCAAATATCCGAATCCACTTTTTTTATAATGAATAATGATCTCTGTTCATCTTTTACACCCACACAATCCTTCTCTTTGTAGCTAGCGCTAACTTTCTCTCGTGCATGCACACGCCCGCCCCCCCTCTCACCCTCCCTCAGCGTCCCCTCCATCGCGCACATTCGTTGTTTCTCTTTAGGTCGTTCACCCACGGTGTGTGTAGGACCCCTGGCTCCTTCTTTCCGGTACACACTGGTCGATATACCTCTCTAGCCAAGTGTGCCTACCACAAACACACACTTCCCCTCTTCTCTTCTCACCGTCCATGCCCCCCTATGTCCAATACGGTTCCACACAGGTGCACACTCCCGCCCCTCTTTTCATCGATCTCATACTCACACACTCCTCCCCCCTCGATATAGTAGGCCTCCTGCACCACCTCCTAGCCGCACCCCTCTCCCCCCTGTCCGTCTCTCCGGACCTTTATTTGCTTCTAACACATGCATGCATGTATACCTACCGATCTCCCTGCATATAGCTAGGTCGACTATAAGTCTTTTTCCCCATGCATTGATCGACGTACCTCACTAGTTATGTCTCTCCCTTTCTCCGACACATGACGATTGATCTTCCTATGTAGTTACGTCTGCTTACCACAACCATATCGTCCCCCCTCATCATCCTTGCATACCTCCCGAGACCCGTCTCTCACACGCACGTGCATAGACAGGCAGACATCCCCTCTCTTATTGATATTGCACTCGTACCCTCCATTTGTCTAGCAGGCCTCTCCCACCATTTGTGAGAAGCAACTCCACCACCAACCCTCCGAAACTCTACCTTTGTCTCTCTCCCAACCTTATTCCTCTGCTACACATATGCATGGATGCCGATCGATCTCCCTCAATACATAGCTAGGTCTCTCTCCTTCTCCACACATGTACCAGTCGATCTACCTCTCTATAGTTAGGTCTCTGCCCCCTCCCCCCCGCCACACACACCGATAGTCGAACGCTGTATGTAGGTATCCATGCCACTGAGAAAAACTGCACCTCTGCCGTCTCACATTCCAGTAGGCCAGCCGCCCTGTATCTTTGACGTGGGCAAACACAAATTCGATGGCACTCTTTATCGATCGCGCACCCACACACTTCATCCCTGTATTAGATTCTATCGATATCTCACGCCGATGATCCCTCCACTCTCTTCTTGTGGATCCCTCCCTCTATATATGATATATCCAGGCCTCTGTTTCACACACATTGCATATGTTACATTTTTTATTTGAGATATCATCGACACATTGCCTCTGTTTCGCACAAACCATCTCTCACACACACGCCCACGTACGTACCTGCACGTAAAGAAGAGGTGCATGCACGACGCACGTATTCACGTCTCGTTCCGGGCCACACCCGCACGGGTACACGGTGGAGCTCATTGATGTACGAAAATGCAGCCCACATGATAATTTGACACGTGTAGCGGTTGTTTACTTGAAGGAGGGTCGTGTACCACGGGTGCACAGAACAAAGTTCGACTTGACGCGTTAGTATTAAATAAAGTTATATTCCACAATGGCAGGTACAGAATATAAAACGATTGTCATCGAGAAAAAAGAAATCCGCTCCTCTATATACAATGGAGCCTGCCTGCCGGGGTTTGTCTCTCGTCACACTATCTCACACAAGGCGGCGGTGGCTTCTCTCTCTCTCACCGTTGGTCACTAATCCGGCCGCATCCCGTCCGCTAGCGGAAAGGGAGGATGTGCATCGTTTCTTCGTTCGACGTCATCGAGGCATCATGTCCCGATCTGCGTTACCCGCCGTTCTCTCTGACCAAGCTCAGCCACGGTAGGGCCTTCACAACTTGCTCGCTGCCGCAGTATGGGCAGATCCCGCCCGCGGCCACCCTCCTAGTTACATCCCGATGACCCCCAGGTACAACTTCCTCCCCTCCGGCCTTGCTTCACTGCCCATCTTCCCACGTCACTGCATGTGCATCTTCCCTAGTTCTTTGCCCAAAACGTAGCTCGTCCGGCGTACTTTCCATATTGCAATCTTGTCCTCACACCATTTTAGATAAACAACCGTGTTGTTATCTTCCCTTAGGACAAGGAATATGCTTCTTTTTTTTGTCGTTTGTGTCATCAACTGTTATTGACCAGTAATTGTTTCCTTTCTACCTCTTTTTTGCAAACAGGGCTATCCATTTCACCTCGTTGTTATTGCGACCTTTTGGTGAACTGCACAAATCACTTTTTTCTTAAGAGTGTTTTGTGCAGTTCTACTAAAATGTCACACGGGCAACGTCTCTACATCTCAGTGCGACTACACAAAGGGAGATTGGTTTTGCTCTATCCTCCTCATCAAACTCCGAGCCTAATCTTCTCCAACTAGTTAGTCTTAAGAGAGACTGCAAAGGTGACCGGCTTCTATTTGTGTGTTTATTGTTTCATCAACGGTCCTCTATTATTGTAATCACACTTAATATCTTTGGAACAGGGACGCTCAGCTCTATTTTAGTGGAACTAAACAAAATGATCGGAATGTTGCATGCTCCTGACAGCTACTTTTTTTCCCAACATGCCTTGTTGATTTAGACAGAGCTGGGTAGAAGTTGCTGCCAATGAAAGCATGGATCAATTTTAATTTAACACCTTCTCACAACTTTGTCTTCAGTTGTGATGTAAATATTAGCTCTGATCTGCTAATCATTGAGATGCATTATCAAGGAAGTTAGTTTTTTATTTTTTCCGAAAGAGCATGGATGTTAGTTTCCTTTCTAGTATTTTGATTTTGATGTTGTAACGAGACAACCTTCCAGCTGGCAAGACACACGAAACAAAAGCTGAAAGCTTCAGAGCATTGTACAATTTCATGTCGGTGGAAAATTATTTGTATATTCAATTATGTAAACAAATGCTGGAAGCTTGATAGCATTGCCAGAAGCCATTCAACATCCGGGTCCATGTGCCATGCACCAAATTATAGTGCACAACCGCATGGGAGACTCAGCCCGGTCGTTGCGCCACACTAATAGTCAGTAATGAGCAGTCAAATCATAAGCCCCACCTTTCCCACTGTAAGTTGCTCAGAAGAAGCAACCATCAATACGCTCTTCTTTGAATCCGCTCATACTACCCTCCATCACAGTTTACAGGGCGCGCTTCAATTCTCATGCATTTCCACCACCAGAGAGATTTATACGCGTTTGGTTTAGTGCTCAATTAATTAGGGTGTGGTAACCACAATCAAGCCCACAATTTTCTCTCGATGTAGGTGTGTACGCAGAGTGGAGTAAGTGCATGCATGTGTGTACCCGGGTGGAAGCACTGCATGCATTTCTGTACGCATCATTTCCTCTAGTAATAGACGCCGTGCTATAACTACCAATGCTATTTTTCAGGCCGATCGCTAGTCGCCTTGGTCCCAGAGATTGTTGAAGCGCGCTCTATAAACTGTGACGGAGGGTAATATGAAGGTGCAAAACCAAGTCCACGTATGGCCTGTCGGTCAACGCGCTTCCTCTTGGCATATCACTGACATGTGGGACCGGAGTGTGAGCAAACCGATCTCAATTGATGGTAAAATGGCCAACCCGCCACTCCTTGAGAGAGACAAGGAGCGAGAACACAGAGACGGGCTAGCACGGAGGCCAAGATATATTCGAGCATGGTTGATCGATATCATCGTTACATGTTCGATGTTTTTAATAGTATGATTGGGCTGCCATTTTCCGCACTTCTCAAGAATAAATGTGTACTTTATCAGAGATTAAAATAAAATAATAGTACAGACGCTCCACCATGCGGTTCCTACTACCTGTATACTAGTACTACTAAACCTTGCGCTTGGCTCTTTGCCTCTTCGGGGAGTCGAACAATGATGGTACTACAGTGTATGCCTCTGGCAATCTGACACCAAATGAACTGCTGCACATCCACCGCCTGGGCGAGGGTAGGTTGCATTAGTCAAAAGCTTCTCCTCATCCTACGAGCCACCGCGCTTGAGGTAGACGGAGAGGGCGTAAGCAAGCTCCTGTAAGCTTCTCCTCGTTCTGTGAGTTGACGAGACACACCAAAGTAGTGCTAGTCCATACTCCCTCCTTTCCGGTTAATATGGCTTAATCTTTTTTGTGGGTAAATGAGAGAGCTTTATTCATATATAAACATTCTTAGGACAATCAGCCAAGAGACTGGTCACTAGGAAGCAAGATACCCCGCAAAAAAGGAAGCGAGGTGTTTCATCAAGCCAGCTCTCGGTCACATTCAAAGTGCAGCAAGCACGGTTCACACAAAGATGCGCAGCAAGGTTTGCTGACCTGTTTACATGCTGAATAAAAAAAAGAGAAAATATTACTAAGCGCTCCTGTTTCTAACAGGATAGGAGCCAGAATTAAGCGAGAATTGTGGCGAGTGTTCCATGCAATCAACTTCCATTATCACATGCGAGAACCCTCGAAGAGAAGCAAATGTGTTGAAGATTGCTTTATCACAGATTAAAATAAAATAAGGCCTCCTTTGGTTCATAGGGTAGGAATGTTATAGGAATATGAAAATCATAGGAAGTGAGATGACATGCATCTCAATTCTTATAGAGAAAGAGATGTCATTTTTGATGCATAGGATAGGAAATTTTCCATTGAGTCTTAGCAAATGTTTTTTCCTCCAAAATGTGAAGGATTGATTCCTATCCTACATAGGAATAGGAATCCATTCCTACAAACCAAAGGGCTTCAAAGGAAATTTTCCTTTGCAAATCCTATCCTACAGAAATCCCTACAAACCAAAGGAGGCATAACAGTGCAGACGCTCCACCATGCGGTTCCTAGTAGTACCTATATACGGAGTAATAAGTACTAGTATTGTAGTAAACTTTGCGCTTGGCTCTTCGCCTCTTCGGGAAGGCAAACAATGATGGTACTAGTACAGTGTATGCTTCTGGCAATCTGACACCGAATTAACTGTTGCACGTCCACCGCCTGAGCGAGGGAGAGCTTGCATTAGTCAAAAGTTTCTCCTTGTCCTGCGAGCCACCGTGTGCAAGCTTCTCCTCGTTCTACAAGTTGATGGGACACAACAAAGTAATGCTAGTCCATACTGCCTCCTTTTCGATTAATATGGCTTAATTTGAAACGAGATAAATACACTGGCTGTCACTGCATATTTGTAAAAATACGGTCAGTGGACTTCATAATACGCTCATTCTGAGCAATATATACATTTTCCGTTGTTTATACGGTCACTAGCTCACCCTGGCTGAGTATGTGTGTGCATGCAAGTGTAGGTTGAGCACTTGAGCGTGACCGTGTGTGTTCCGTCGTGTGCTCATACATGCATGCATTAGGGCGTCGCACGCGTATTTGCGTGCATGTGTACGTGTGACTGTTGCATGCATGCACGAGGTTGTAGTCCCTCACATTCACATGTTCATATGTCAATGCTTTGTCAAAACGTTGCATGCAAGGTTTAATCTTTCGTTGTTCATGCATGCATTCCCGATATTAATACGTTGGGGAAAATTTCTTGAGGAAAACGAGCCCATGAATTGAGTACAAAGGGGACCAATAAACCAGGACGGAGGGAGTACTAGTAGTGAACCGGAAGGAGGGAGTAGATACATAACAACATGCAGTAACAAAATTCCTCTATGCGCATCCTGTCTACTTGTCATGCAAGAAAATAGAGATAAGTACATGTGAGACTCAGGAACGGTCATACACGTAGGGGGAGTACATGCAGGGGCCACTCAGGAATAGTCAAATCACACAGTAAGTTAGTCGGACGAAGCAACCATCATTTCACTCTTCAATGACACATACACAATATAAAAAGGTTCATATGGAGAGAAAAAGAAAACCGCTCCACTATATATACACTAGCAGGAGCCTAAGGTACAAGCCTGCTTGCTTGGGCTGCTTTCTTCACAAGCATAGAACGACGGTAGCCACACCGCTGGTCACAGATCCGGCCTGATCCCGCCGCCGGGGGAAGCGGACGACATTCTGCGTAGACGCGGTCCACAGTGGCGAGGAAGAAAACCCACCGTCGGTGCGTGCCGACCGGGGGTCCCCGCGGTATGGGCTGATGCGGCCTCCCACCGGCCTTTTAGCTACACCCGGACGTCCCAGGTACAACTTCCTTTTGGAGTCGACTTGGTCCACTACCGCAGCTCCTCACGTAGCTCCATCTCCATGTGGATCTTTCTCTACTTCTACCGGCTTCTATTTGTGATGAGTTTATGTCTCATGAACTAGTGCCACTACTATTATTCTAATCACACTTCTTCAATATCTTTGCCAACAGGGATGCTCAGCTCGATTTTAGTGGAACTGCACAAAAGCATCGTATGATCCGAGGGTGCCAGGCTTCTTTCCTTCGACAGGTTCTACCTAGCCAGGAAATTAAATCATATTTAGGGTTTATGGTTTAAGTCGTAGAGACCCCATCAGTAGTTTTTTTTGTACACACTCTCACAACTTTTTTCTATAGTTGTGAAGTAAATATTGGCTATGATCTGTGAATCATTGAGACGCATCAGCATGCGTGTTAGTTTTCCTTTGTATTTGATGGAATGTTGTAACGGGGCAACCTTGGAGTCAGGATACATACATGAAACAAAATCTAAGAAAGCTTCGTACTCCCTCTGGTCCATTTTTGTATGTGTATAAGGCTACTCATAGTGGGGAGTATCATATACTAGCATCATGCATAAATTACATAGGGGACTAATAAACCAGGACGGAGGTAGTATGTGAGAGTGTATGGTGGCCTGGTGGGTCATGTGGTAAAATGTACTTCCTCCTTTCTGGTTTATTGGGTCATCTCAATTTCTTAGTTTTATACCATATTATAAGTATTATTTTCACTACTGGAAGAGATAGATGAGGAGGGGGAGGACAGCTAGCTGTAGCACAGACTCCCAAGAACTTTTTTACATGCATGTTGTGGCCGACCATGGTGACATTTGAACGTGGAGCAGTCGCATGCACCGGGAAGCGGCGCGGGCGGTGCTCCCTCGATTGGCGTGCCGCTTCAATGCCGGCACCAATGAGAGGTCGTGTCCGCTCTGGCCGGGCATGAATGCGGCACTGACCGTTTCGGGCGGGAACCGCGCGTGGGTGATGAAGAGGGTTCGGGTTGGCCAGGGCGGTCATGCTAGACGTACATAAATATTGCTGCATAGTTAATAATGTAAATAATGTGCCAGTTGGACAAATATGATTGGAGATGGAGATGGAAGTAAGAATTTTACGTAAACATGGATATGCATGTCTATGTGTGTGTGCGCGCTCACACACATAGTGCCGACTCTCGCGACTACACGTACACAACATCGATGTCTCGTTCTCCCTACACACACACAAACTTAGTACCGCCTCATTTTGTTCCTAGGATAGGAATATCATAGGAGTGGGAAACAATATGAAGTGAGATAAATGGAGTACTACGTACAAGAAGAAATGTACACGCACTCACTCTACCTCCGACGTACCCGCTAGTACACGATGGAGCGCATTTGTACACGAAGAGGCAGCTTACGTACGTAATAATTCGACCCTTTAATTTGTTCACTTAATAATGGCGGGTCGGGACCACAAGTGAGCGATACAAATTGCGACCTGGAAGTGGGGGCGTGTTATTGATCGAGTTCTATTTAAAACCACCGCTATTCTATTTAAAACCACTGGTATGGAGAGATTTTTTACTCCATTGTATATATATCCTCTTGTTTTATAGGGTTTGTTGCGTCTCGCTCTCTCACCCTCTCCATATCTCTATCTCTACTTCTCTACTATATCTCTACTACTCTTATAAAAAACCGACTTGGTGATGATGGTGTGCCTGCCATCCTGCAATATAGACCGTCCGATCTATATCTGAGGGATAGAAAGCAAACTATGGCAATTTTGCAAAAAGATACCCGCACCCCTCTCCACATTTGCAAATAAGGCCTTCCCTCGTTCATCTTTGTCTCCCACAAGATAAACAACTCGTATAAATGCATCTTGATGTTCCGTGCAACGCATGGGCCTCTTGCTAGTCTGAACAAGATGACAGTGTCCACTCTATCTCTCTCCTCAGCACTGGTCACAGATCCGGCTGGATCCCATCCAGTGCGGGAGGTGAGGAGGTCCAGCGATGACGTTGTCGCCATCGGCAATGGAGGAAGCCGATGCGCACCGTCCTCTCTGAGCCGGCGCCGGCGCGGACGAAGGTCCTCCGCGCCCTTGTTCGCCCGCCTAAGCCACATCTCGCCCACCTGAGGTATAACTTCTTTTGGATTTCATGCTTCATTTTACTCTGCAATCGGGTTTTCTTCTATACCACTACTCCCCAGCTCCCCATGTACAGTAGCTAGGGTTCGTCGGCTGGTCCAACATCACCTATTTTTTACTATTATAGAGGAAAGGCCACTCCAAAAGTTGTCCTGGTTTATCATTTATGCATCGATGGAGGTATACATGTTTTTTTCGACAAAAAGTACATGGTGGTTGTGTGGTCATTGTCCATATGCTCCTATTGCTTCTGCTAATCTAAAACTATCATTGGTAAAATGAAGCAATGCCCAGGTAGAGGCGTCGATAAATGCTTCTGTCCTGCTTTAGTTTTTTTTCGGGTATCCTACTTTAGTTCCCATCAAGATAATCATGATGCTTCTATTTTTTGGTGTACATTTCATTAATTCTTATTGATAATTAAGATGCCACTGTTAATCTTGTTCCACTGCTAAAACAAAGAAACGACACTACTTAAATATCATTTTTTATATTTTTGCAAACAGGGATGCGTATTTCCATACCCGGGCATGTCTTCCTCAATTTTAGTGGAACTACACAAAATTGGATGGCCACTGTTGCTCAGTTCTTCCTTTCTCAAGCTTGATTACCAAGAAGAAACAAACCACAGTGAGGATTATCAAACTTCATTGGTGCCTGACCCAAACATGATGCCAAAATTGATGATGCATCACGCCACAATGAGCTATTGATGCTCATGGTTGCGTTTCATGGTTGCATGGGCTGGTGAAGCTGATCGACGTTCAATGAAGAACGGACTATCTTCCATCAGTGCTCTTTGCTTGTTACCCCAAAGACGATATCCTTCACCAGTTCATCTTGGAGCAGTCATTTATGTTGGTGCAATTTTATCACACAATTGGATATGAACCAAATGTTTTTTATTGATTTCTAAGCCTTCTCACAACTTTTCCTTCAGCTACCCTGTAATTTTATTTGTCCAGCTTTTAACTAAATATGTGGTCAAACTTTGATTAAAAACATGGTGTGGACTAAAAACCCGGATGGAGGTAGTACCCCTCCGTTTTTATTTACTCTGCATATTAGATTTGACTGAAGTAGATCTTTGTAAAGTTTGACCAAGTTTAGGCCGAACACAACAAACCATAATTATTGAGAGAGGGCAAACTGTACATACTCTCACACATTCCGATAATTGAAATTAAAATTCTTTATTTGTACACACTCTCACACCTTTCCGATAATTTGGCGCGTGTGTGGTTGTTCAATTAATGGAGGGTAGTGTACCGCACCTGAAGGACAGGAAGTGCGACCAGGACGCGTGGATCGTTAGTTGATCGTAGTAGTTTTCTTCACTGGTATGTTAAATAAAGAGTTTCATTTCGTACACAATTTAAAATGATTGTTATGGAGAGAAAAAGAAAACCACTCCACTATATTAGGACTATACACGAGTACTATATAAGCTGGAGCCTCAGCGCTTGTTCGCTAGGGTTTGCACTCTTCACACTCTCGCTGCACTACATATATATATATATATACACGCTGGAGGCTCAGCGTTCCTTTGCTAGAGTTTGCTCTATTCATAGTCTCCCACCCTCTTCACCAGATCTAAACAAGACTGCGTTAGCCTCTATCTCTCTCCCCCCCCCTCACAGCTGGTGAAGGAGCCGTCCGGATCCTGTCGCACCGGGAAGGGGAGGAGGTGCATCGTTCACTCTGTCGCCTTCGGCGAGGGAGGCAATCCACTGCCGGCTGCGCTGTTCTCTTTCACCCAGCGCCTGTGCGGGAGGGCCTCCGACCCCTTCTTCCTCGCTGCCGTATGTAGTGTGGGCAGATCCGGCCTCCCGCCGCACGCCTAGCCACATCTCGACGACCCTAAGGTATAACTTTCTTTGAAACCATCATTGCTCTAGCTGCATGCGGATCTTTTTTGATTCTGTAGTCGAATCTAGGTCTTGGTTCAAAGAGGAAAGAAGGGTAGGGTGAGGTGGAGCATGAATCTAGGATGTGGTTCAATGAGGAAAGGAGGGAGGGAAAGTAGTATAGACTGGCTATCCAGCCGCTTTGTTGGTCGAAAAGGGAAAAAGGGGGTAATCCAGTACACACATCTGTAAGGAACCGATCTCTTTGTTGAAAAAGGAAAGAGACTGGGGGTCGGGTAGTTTGTGCAGGACTAGATTTGCTGACCTCACATAGGAAAAAGGTTCAAAGAGAACAAATATGGGACCAACGCAGAGATGCTACTTGGCAATATACTCTGCATCACCCATTTATACGTGTGGACGCACATGGTGCTGGCATGTCCCTTGTCCCATGTCCCATACACCTATTTTACTGTTGTCAATCTAAGAATGCCGCTGGAAAATTGAAGTAATGCAACTGTTAAAAGTAGATTACATTTTTAACAAATGTTGTTTTAAGAGAATTTCTCTGTTAATATGAATCAATGCAACCGTTTTAGAAATGCTACTGTCCTACTTTGTGTTCCATCAAGATAAGGTAGATGCTTCCTTTTGTCGCCATATGTTTCATCCTACTTTATTGGCCAGTAATTGTTTCCTTTTTTGCCTCTGTTAAAATAGGGATATCTATTCAACTTTTGCTATTGCGAACTTAAATGTCACACCTGCGACTTTGCTTGATTTAGTTGAACTACACAAAACAAGATTGGATTTCCTATTCGTGTTGGCAGATTCGTAGGTGATCTTGACTGCATCATGAAAGGTCAGTACCGGCCTTCATCCACATGATCGTGCAGTGTGCTTTGAGATGCTGTGCTACTTGTATTGGTACTGTTGTAAATAAATGTTGAATTTAATCTATTGAATTGCTGTCTTTTCCCATTAAGTGAACAAAAATGGGACCAACCCAGACATGATGCTTGTTGCTTTGTTACAACAAACTCTGCATCACCCCCTTTATAAGTAGATGGAAGCACATGGTGCTGTTGTGCCCACTCTCCCCTAGAACTGTTTGTGCTTTTTGTTAATCTAATGCCGCTGGTAAAATTAAGCAATGCCACTCTCAGAATTAACTACTGAATCTTAGTTCAAAACTGCAATACTTGTTAGGGATCGGCTGGAGTACATGTTTAAGAAATGTATTGTTGAGATAATGTCTCTATTATTATATATCAGTTACAGTGTTTTACAAATGGTACTATCCTGCTTTGTAGTTCTTTCTACATGTTTAACCAAGGTATTGTTAAGATAATGTATCTGTTAATATGAATCAGTTGCATTGTTTCAGGAATGGTACTTTTCTGCTTTGTCGTTCTTTATACATGTTGAAACAAGGTATTGTTAAGATAATGTCTTAGTTAATATGAATGAATCACACTGTTTGAGAATTGCTACTCTCCTGCTTTGTTTCCCATTAAGATAAGGTAGATGTTTTTTCTTCTGGGAGTATAAGTCATCAACCGTTATTTCTCAGTAATTGTTTCCTTTATACCTATTGTTGCATGCAGGGATATCAAAACTTCTTCTCGGTTCTATTTCGACTTTGATTTTAGTTGAACTGCACAAAAGGAGCCAATGTGTTTAAGGCAAACTGTTGCATTATTGGGCCCAGTTGGTCTTTCCACATTGCAGAAAGAAGCAGTCACTGTTTGCGCTACATTACATAACGAATGACCGAGAAGCTTTACATAGTATTAGTAGACGCTGGTGACATGACTGTTGGAAATATTAGCACTTTTTCGACTAATCTAATACACGAGTAAACAGTAAGCATGGCAAACTCAAAAACACGTGGAGTGCAAAATTCACTCCACAAGGAAAGGTATGACCAAGTCAGTTGCCGACGCAGCTGTAACAAACGAGGTCAGTATTGGCCTTCATCCACATGATTGTGCTACTTATATTGTTGTATTGTTTTAAATAAATGTTTAATTGAAGCTATTGTATTGCTATCTTTTCCTGTTAAGATAATGAAGATGATTATAGTTGTAAGCGTATGTTTAATCAACTAGTACCACTATTATATTCATCACGCTTTTTCTGTATTTATGCAGGCAGGGATGCTCAGCTTGATTTCAGTGGAACTACACAAAATGTTCAGATGGTTCGTGTCCTCCATAATACTTCATCATGCACAATACATCGAATGGTTCTCTAATCATTCGTCGTCACCTTGAGCCACCGGACTATCTACTTGAATGGAGGTGCCAACGTGTTCAATGCCTTGCTACATATAAATACGAATCCACCATGCTACGCCAAGACATTGTTTGATTTCAGTGGAACTGCACAAAAAGATACGCTGTTTAATCCGGCTCCATGTGCCATTTCAATGTGCAAACTGATGACAAACCCTGCCCATTCCACAATCATAGGCATTACATATTTTGAATGGGAAAAGCTTGTCAAAGTTTAATCATTGATGTTGGCAAGAAGACATTAGTTTAATATAGTGGAATTGGATAACCTTGTCAAATTTTGCTCATTGATGTTAGACAGAAGACATGCATTTGATAATTTGGAGTGGGACGCCCTTTGCTGTGAGCAGCGTCAATCGTTTTATCCTATTCCTATGTTCAGTTCAGAAGTAAATATTTACTTTGCTGAGATGCATAGTCACATGAATGTTGACTTATGTAAGGTATTTTAAGAGTTTGTTCTGAATGTTGTCTATGAAATGCCAGGCCTTGTGAGTTTGATTGCAAAGTTGAGCTTGGAATGCTGTGGCATGCTGCATCACGAGCTGTTCATCGTGCCTCCTAAGAATAATGCTTCATATTGTTTTGCATGTTGGTCTAATGCCAGTGATTTGCATGTTAAGAAGGTCATCCTCTTATGTTGTTTCTGTGCTTAAGAAGTTCATCGTCTTATGTTTCATTCATAGCCTATACAACAACTCGGGTAGGTTAGAGGTGAAACCATATGATCTTCCGTCCAACTCATCATCTTAGGCCGTGATTGGATCGTCGTTTTCCAACCAAAACCGCTTGTAAAACTGACGCTTGTAAATAAAAGCAGATGGTCTTGGGCGAAGCGCTTGGTTGGTCGATTTCGACTCATAAAATATACACTGGTCTCTCAAATTACACGCGTAACTCACCGGTTTTCGTTATAGACCTCGAGCCGTCGGTTTCATTACGCCTGTATTTTACGCGTTGTTTCCGGTGACGATTAAATTACACTTGTATCTTAATACAGGTGTGAAGCAATCCAGAGCTCCCAAGCATGGCCTTACCATTTCATGCCGGCTCAGTCTCTCGAAGGTGGTCATAGATGAACAATGATTCTGGCTTCCTAAATGAGCAGCGGGCGCTGTATCAGACCATCCATAGGGCCCGCGAGGCCCTCTCCATTGTCCTTCGAGTTGTTGCGCTCACCATGGCGCCGAGCGTTGTCAACATGGTCAACGAGCATGAGGAATCAGGAGATGACTTTACTTGGAGAGGATGACAGTAGGGACCCACCCGGGCCATAGCCGTACGTACACAAGTTCCTCCTTATTATATACAACTATAATTTTTTTTGCTTCCTCCTAGTTTCCTGACATCACGGTCCCACACCATTGTCAACCTATATAGTCAATAAACGAGAGAATTGCACAAGGAGCGGCCGGCAGCTGGGACCCAGCAACTCGAGCAGTATTTGTTTTTTGTGGTGTAAGCGGAGTTTTTCTTGAGCGATGTTTTTGTTGTTGTTTAGAGGAGCAGGGTATCAACTGGGTGGGATGTGGCCTGTTTAGCCTAGGCTATTATTTATGTCGACCAAATATCCACCCCAGATATTAATTTTTTTTCAAGCTGAAAATGGCTAGCCCAGCTATACATTTTGTTGAGGAATACCCAGCCCAGGTCAACTTGTTATTCTCCGCCCCACTGGGCTACAAATCTTTCCTAGGAGGGATGCATTAGGCTTAAGAAGAAAATGGGCTTTAAGAAATAATAAATGGGATGTAATTATAAAAACTGGGCTGTCACTATAAAAAATGCACCAAACATGTAATTAGTTAAAAAAATATTGTTTTTGGATTTTGAAAATTTTAATTTCATTACTTGTTGCGCGCGCAATATTTTGTTGTATTTTTACGTAATACAAATTTATTTTGAAATTATATTTAAGCTGACTAGAAATTTCGGGATAAAAATATTTCGGATCCGATCAAAATTTGGTAAATTTTATTAAATTCTGTTTTGAGCGGTTGGTTGAAATTATTAATCATTGTCCTAGCTAGAAAATGGGCTGTAATTTTAACAAACTGTAAATGGGCTGTAGTAAATTCCATTAGAATTCAAAAATGGGTTGTACAATCTTAAAAATCACAAATGGGCTATATGTTCTCTGCCACACTTGTGGGCCTACTAAGTTGACGCGTACGCAAGGCTTTGTCAACTTATAGTCAACACACGGTTCTAGCAGCTGTGGCTGTTGGATGTCCATCCAATGGATGTCATGCTTCTTCTTCAATCTCGGATATTTTTGCTTCAGCCGCCCAAACCACCGCCGGCGGTACCGCCTGCTACCACCTCCCGTGGCCGGCTATGCTGCCACGTAGGACTCATCGGCCCACCCTACTCCCATCGCCGTCCAGGCCATTCCTCTACTCACCAAAACCTCCTGTTATTCTCCGGTGACGGCAGCCTCACAACGCAGCCGAACCAGTGAACCCTCGTACTCCCCTCCGCGTGGGCAGCCACCTACCTTGTCTTCCCTGGCCCCGCGTCGTTCCCTTCCTAGGCCTCACCGTCGTCCACCGCCTGGGTGCTGTCCACGCGGCGTGGTCAACATGGTCAACGAAAGACATCCATCGGAAGAGGACTTTACGCGGTGAGGCTGACAGATGGACCCACCAGCTACATCTTCGCACGCAAGGAAGTGCGTCCATATTACGGGCAAAAAAATGATTCTTCCCCCTGACAGCTAGGACCCACCTGCTATGTCTTCGCACGCAAGGAAGTGCGTCCTTATCCTCCCTGACAGCTGGGACCCACCCGGTCGAAGCATATGAAGCGTTTTCTGTCTGGTCACGAACGTGTACGTACATACTGGTCGATTGGTCTCCCTGCAACGATGAACTGTGGCCGAGCAAACAGTGGCACGTGTAGTAGTAGAGCTCCCAACGTAGCAGTTCAGGCAGTCCAGTCTAAACCGTGTACACATACGTACAGCCAGATGCCACAAAATATGGCCACGTACGTACATACGGGCGGGGTCTTGAACGCCTAGCTACTCACGCATACGTACGGCCAGGGCACGTGTACACGGGGAGGCAACAGACGGCAGCAACGGCGTCCTGTTCATTGGCAGCCAACCGGCTGGGTCGGAACAGAGAAACAGCGTCCTGTTCATCGGGAGGCAACAGACTGGGTCGGAATACGTCGTGTTCATCGGGAGCCAACCGGCTTGGATGGAACAGCCGAAACGAGGTCTGGCATACCGCAGAACGGAGGAATCGGGCCTTCTGTTCGACCGCGTATGGTCGAAACGGGGTCCTGTTCATCGGGAAGGGTCTGGCGCACCACAAAACGGAGGAAACGGACTTGTGTTCGAGTGCCTACAGTCGAAAAGGGGTCCTGTTGATCAGGAGGGGTGTGGCGTACCGCAAAACGGAGGAAACAGACTTGTGTTGGAGCGCCTACGGTCGAAACGGGGGTCCTATTCATTGGGAGGGGTGTGGCGTACCGCAAAACGGGACTCCACAGGCTACTATTCATCCACCGTCTACTGCCTCGCTCCAGCCTCCATGGGTTACTGTTCATCCACCATCGACTTCCTCCAGCCTCCACCTGCTACTGTTCATCCACCGTCGACTTCCTCCAGCCTCCACCTGCTACTGTTCACCACAGGGTCCTATTCATCCAGCCTCCACCGGCTACTATTCAACCAGCCCTACACATGGGGTCCTATTCAACCAGCCCTCCACGAGGTCTTGTTCAACCAGCCCACCACGAGGTCTTGTTCAACCAGCCCACCACGAGGTCCCTCCATCGGCTACTGTTTATCCACCCCCACCTCCACGATCGGGGTCCTGTTCATCCAGCGGCAACGACCTCTACTACCACGGGATCCTGTTCATCCAACCCCCACCGGGAACTGTTCATCCAACCCCCACCGGGTACTGTTCATCAAGAGGCAACTTGATCGGCTTCAGTTAGCAGTAGTAGCGAAGGAATCACTCAGGTTTAGTTAACAGCCAAGGGATCGATCAGGGTTCAGTAACGCAGCTAGTGCAATCGCTCGGGTTCAGTTAGAGCCCAACGCCTTGCTCGAGTTCAGTTAGAGCCCAACACCTCGCACACACGCGCGTACATCTACGAGACAAATGCGCAAACCTCCGTGCATCGCTCGGCCCCGACCTCCCACCGTAACCGGGAACTCCCCGAAATTTTCCTCGCCCTCGCTTCTACCACGATTTTTTCTGTCATGGATGGCCCAAAGAATGTCATGCAGGTGCGTCCCCGGCCCGCCCAGGATGAAAAGCTCATTTGCTATCATGATTTTTTTTCATAGAAGTAGGAGCCCACCACATCTATGATGATACGTGCTTTTATCACAATTACCATCATAGAAGTGTCAGAAGCATGACAGAAAAAATTTCGTTCGACCCAAAATGTCACGGATGTGGCTTTTTTTTGTAGTGATGGTTCTCACATGATTCATGGGCACACATAAGTAGCAGTAGTTCCCATAGACGGACTCAAACAGAGTATTACCCCAGAGGGCTCGCTAATACGCAAGGTTCAGGTAATTAAACACAATCCAAACTACTTTGAAACACTAGCTGGGCCAACTATTTCATGCCATCGATCTAATTTGGGATGGACATAAGACGAACCTTGCCATGAACATCATCAAGGACATCTGATAGCAGCTCAATCATGTTAACCTTCTTAAAGATAAACCTTGTGGCCTTGCCACTCATAAACTTGTTTGTCGAGGCATGCCACGCCATCTTCCTGCGTAACCTTGACAAGAATAGTATGCCTCACAAACGAAGGAGTAGCTTTGAACTTCTTGTGCTTCAGTACACCCTAGACAACACTGCTGACAACAGTGTGGCAAGAATACATCTCGTCTTTGGTATAAGTGCAACTGGCTTCCAGGATCAAACAGCCTAAGAACATCGTTTGCCCAGTGCGTATATTCAGGTCATCCACCTCATAGCGAGTGACATGTACAACCACACAATCCTTGTCTGCATCAGGGCTCTAATTGAAATAGAAATGAATTCTGAATTACTTTCCAATATAAGAAACACAAGTTATTTAAACCACTATGTAGAGTCAAAAGTATGCGTGATAGGGAAGGTAGCTTGGCATCGGAGCTAATAAATCTTGCATTATTTATCACCACATACTTAGATGAAAAACCACACTCAAGATCGGCAAAGAAGAAAATCACCTTGGGCAGCTCAGTAGGGGGGGACACATCCTCAAAGGGGGAAAATGCTCCTGCAAGGCCACGGGGGCTATAAACCTCAAACGTGTTGTTGACTATCTCAGAAGTGGCCGTGAGCGTATCTGGGGTCGGCTCGGTGGTGGCCTTCATCTTCTTTGAGCTCTCTATCTCGTGGGGATTAGCCTCCCGTGTTTGCTCCAACATCGGTAGATCTTTGCCTGGTTCTCCTTGATCCATCATGAAACTGATGAACACAAGACAAATGAATGGAAACAATAATTGCAATGACAATGAGACAAAAAAGAGAGTGAGGATCGGTTACTGCTTTGCAAAAGATTTTTTTGTGAAAGAAAATATATCAACATCACGGATCCGCTTACCTTCCCTTTGTTGGGAGGGAAGAACAATGGCAGAAGCGAGTGTTGGCTTTCTTGAAGACAATGAAGGAGAAGTTGATTCAGCGAAGAGTGAAATGATGGTTTCTTCGTCCGTCCAACTTGGACTGCGGGGAGGTGGGGTTTTGTGATATGATGGCTCATTACTGTCGCGCTACGACCGGGGTGACTCTCCACCTGCATACCGCCTTCTAATTTGGTGGATGCCATTTGGGCCCGTGCGCTGCATTGCCCGCATGTCGATGAACCAAAGTAAAATGGCATTCAGTAGCGGGAGCCTTTTCTATGGCCAGAAGCGGTAGTGTATCCACTGTAATAGTAGTAATTGTTTTTCTTGGTAGCGGTAGAGTGTCTCCATTGTACTAGCAGTAATTGTTTCTTTGGGCCCATGACAAAAGAGCCCATCCACCCTAAATAATAAAATCAATTCAAAAGCCCATATTACTTAATGAGAGGCACTCGCCAGCACACTGCCCCCCCAAAAAAAACCTGGGTGCTCTTCTTCCTCCTCACTCCCACCCACCTCACGTCATCTCGCTCCACTCGTACCCCCAAATTCCTCACCTCCCTCCTACAGAAAACCCCAGCTCCCCTTCTTCCTCACTGCTATAGAAAACAATAGCTCCCTTCTTCTTCACTCGCACTACAACTAGGCTCGTCAATCGTTACTTTTCTCAAATCCGTGAGCTCGACGCGACACCGGCAAGGAAAATGGGGTTGGCTGACCCCAACGCCAAGAAAATGAGGCTCCCGCCAGTGGTGATGCCTATTGTAGATCCCGCACCCGGCAGCATGGGGAGAAGCGGCGAGGGCCACCCCTGGATCTGAGGAACCCAAAGAATCTCGGGCAGACCTCATCAGCGATCTCCCAGACGCCATCCTTGGGTATATCATCTCCCTTCTCCCCACCAAGGATGGCTTTCGTACCCAAGTACACACATGTCGGTGGCACCCTCTATGGCGTGCCATGCCTCTTAATCTCGATTGTTGTAGCCTATCTCCCTTTAATAATTTTGAACTCCCCGGAGCCATCATCTCCTCCCACCAGGGCTCCATTCAAGGCCTTTGCATCCTGGCATGCTAACTATGCATGCCCAGCATGGTGGACGCCTAGCTTAAATCCGCTAAATTCAAAAAACTACAATTGCTTGACTTCTACTATTCCCCCAGAAATCACATACCACATATAAAATGGCATGTACTTGTGCCCTCAGTACTGATGTCCATCTCGCGGTTTTCCTCCTGTCTCCACACCGCCACCTTTGCGTTGTGCAACCTACCAAACAATCTAGTAAAAAAGCATCGACTCCCACTTCTCAAAAAACTTTCCCTTGTTCAGGTTTGTATGTCGGAGGCCTCATTACATAGCATTATCCACTCCAGTTGCCCTGCCCTAGAGTGCTTGGTGCTTGTTTTGACAGTTAGAGTCGGTTGTCTCCAAATAAAGTCGCCTAACCTTGTAAGAATTGGAATTTCTTTTGCCGGAAGGGAGCTCATCATCGAAGATGCCCCTTCACTTCAAAGGTTGTCCTTGATTCCTGTTATTCACCGTCGCAAATAATTGTCGTCTCTGCACCTAAACTGGAGACCTTGGGTGTAATACATGATCTCCGTGCTCATTTCAAGATGGTGTTTAGCTCCACAGTTCTTCAGGTACTGTATATTATCATCTACACTTGTAATCATTAGCTGCATTTTAAATTTATTTGCGTAAGTTCTATATCATCTTGGAGTACACTTTTTGTACTAATATTATGTTCTATGCTCAATGAGAGTTTGTCCATGGATAGCCTATCAATGGTGCTGGATTCTATCAAGATCTTATATATCCATATGAATAGTTTTGATCTGAACAATATTATTGGCTTGCTACAATGATTTCCATGTCTGGAGAAGTTGTATATAAAGGTGATAATTTCATGCACATTGGAAGCCCGCATATAGTGTACTAGATTAACCGTTCAACTGTTGCTCTTTCGACACTCTTTTTTTATACATTAACTGCTTTCAATCTTCATGTTTGTTTAGGCAACATGACGGGGTAAGAAAGGTATAACCAATCAGTGGTTGTAAGCACCGGGATTTTTCCAGTTCTCATGACATTCGATTGAAGACAATAACGCTGGAACGATATGTATCCAACCATGCAAACACTAGATTTGTCACATTCTTCCTGCTGAATGTGAGGATTGTCCATCAGGCTTAAGTTTATCAACAACATGGTTTTGATGGATGGGTATGTCGAAGAGTAAAAAAAAAGGAGTTTCGAGTAGACAAAAGGGATTCTGAACGTGGAGGGCTTCTGTTGACAACATCTTGTGGTCATTATGCAGTAAATTTAATAACCCAGGATGTTCATTCTGTGGACCTGACCGATCCATTTGATTGTGACTGCTGAAAATAGTGCTGGAGTTAGATGTGGTTGCCCTTTTCAATCTGGGTTTTGTGTAAACTTGATGAACAATTAACCCTCGTGCTTTTGTACAGTTTGTAAGCTGGAGTTAGATGTTGTTTCCCTTTTCAACTCGGCTGTGTCTGTCTTATTTTCTTTGAAACAAGGCAAATGTCTTGCCATTTCTTTAATTAAGAGAGAAATATTGTAACAAATCCAAACCAAGGGAAATAACATCACCCTCGCCGGCTGCTTGAGCTCATTGTGCATTATAGAACCCAAGTGATTAGCCCCCGCCAGCACCGACAAACTTATTTTGAGCTAGCACACCAAATGGGCTGTAATTTTTCATAAGAAAGGTTGCATGGCCGTGACAGATTTGGATTCTGACATTTGGGACCCACAAGGAAAAAGCCTATCCAAGGTGGTGTCAACTTAGTCAACAAACGATTCTGCCTACCAGCCGTTCGATTGACATCCAACAACTGTCGTGTTTCTTCTATCTCTTGTCTTCTTCCTCCATCCGCCCAAACAAAACCACCCCGTCGGTCCTGCCTGCTACCGCCTCCCACGGCTGGCTGCGCCTCTGCCGCCCTACTGTACCTTCTAACATCAGCCAGTCCATCCCTCTATTCCCCCACACGTCCTGTTATTCTCCGGTGATGTCAGCCCCAACCTGCACCTGCACCCAAACCAGTCAACCCTCGTACTCCCCTCCGCCTGCGACTACACTGGCGCATCTACCACGGCTCCTGTTCATTACCATCCGATGCCTCACCGTCGTCCTCCACCTTGGTTCGCTCACCATGCGTGGTGCGGCGCCGTCTGGCGTTCTCAACGTGGCCAACAACCGAGAGGAATAAGGACATAACTGTACGCAATCATGTGCCTCGTTATTACAAGCCAAAAATTTCTTCCTCCTAATGGTTTGATATCTGGGTCCCACGCCATTGTAAACGTAATCAATAAACGAGATAATTACTCAACGAGTGGCTGACACCAGCGACCCAGTAGGTCACGCAGTTGTTATTTAGTTTTAGAGACATAGCAGGGTATCAACGGGGCTGTGCGGGCGCTGTGGCCCGTCTAGCCCAGTCTCTTATTTTATGTTTACCACATGATGAGCCCAGTTGTTTTTTTCTCTTCCTAAAAATGGCTAGCCCAGTTCTATTTTTTAAATAATACCCAACGGAGGCCTACTTGCTTTTCTCAGCCTTGCTAGGCTGCAAATCTTTCAAGCCAAGAGGGATGTATTTGCATGCCCAGAAAATGGGCTATAAGTTGTAAGAAATGGGCTGTAAATTTTTAAAACATAGCAAACCGGCAATTAGTTTCAAATTTCGTTTTCTTAGGATTTTGAGATTTCAAATTTCAATGTTTTTTGCGTGAAAAATTATGTTGGATTTTAAATTGATATAAATTTATTTTTTAAATTAGTTTGAATGTGACTCAAAATTTTGGGATTAAAAACAGTTCAGACCGCACCGAAATATGAAAATTTTCATTGAATTTTTTAACCGTGACCAGAGTATGGGCTATAATGCTACAAAAAGAATATAGGCTTCAAAAAAATCCTTAAGAATTAGCAAATGGGCTGTAAATTTAGTAGAAATAATGGCAGATGGGTTGTATGCTGTTTTCCACATATTTGAGGTTGACTTGTGGGCCTACTAGGTTGACGCGTATGCTTTCCTAAAAAAATAGGTTGATGCGTATGCAAGGCCATGTCAACTTAGTTAACACATGAGAGCAGTGACTGTTGGATGTCCATCCAACAGCCATCGTGCTTCTTTAATCTCTGATCTTCCTACTCCAGCCACCCAAACCAGCGCCAGCGGGACTGCCTGCTCCCGCCTCCAGTGGCCGACTGTGCTGCCGCACAGGCCTCACCGCCCCACCCTACCCCCATCGCTAGCCTGGTCATCCCTCTACTCACCTACACCTCCTGTTATTCTTTGGTGACAGTAGCCTCACACTACAGCTGAACCAGTAAACCCTCGTACTCCCCTCCATGTGGGAAACAACTGCCGTGTCTTCCCCGGCTCTGGGTCATTCCCTTCCTAGGCCTCGCCATCGTCCATCACCTTAGTGCTCTCGGCGCGGTGTGATCAACATGGTCAACAAACGACATCCATCGGAAGAGGACTGTACATGGAGAGGCTGACAGCTGGGTCCATGACCGCACGCAAGGAAGTGCCGCCTTATTACTTGCAAAATATTGATTCCTCCACCTGACAGCGGGGATCCACCAGAAGGGCCTCTGTATTTCGCGAAAAATAACATTCCCCCCACTGATAGATGGGACCCACCATCTATATCTTCGCATGCCAGGAAGTGCCTCCTTATTACACAAAAAAAAATGATTCCTTCCCTTGCTAGTTGGGACCCATCAAATTTGGAGGCTGACTTGTGGGCCTACTAAGTTGATGCGGATGCAGAGATTTGTCAACATAGTCAATATAAACAATTCTAGCTTCGGTGACCGTAGCATGTTAATCCAATGGCCGTGCTGCTTCTTCAACCTCTGGTCTTCTTGCTCCAGCCGCCCAAACCAGCACTTGCTATACCACCTGCTCCTGCCTCTCGTGGCCGGTTGTGCTGCCGCGCAGGCCTCACCGCCCCACCCTATTCTATCGCTAGCCTGGCCATCCCTCTACTCACCCACACCTCATGTTATTCTCCGGCGTTGGCAGACAAACCAATAAACCCTCATACTCCCCTCCGCATGGGAAACAACTACCGAATCTTCCCCGGCTTCGTGTCGTTCCCTTCCTAGGCCTCGCCATCGTCCACCGCCTTGGTGCTCTCGGCGTGGCATGGTCAACATGGTCAACGAATGGCATCCATCGGAAGAGGACTGTATGTGGAGAGGCTGACATTTGGGTCCACGGCCGCACGCAAGGAAGTGCCTCCTTATTATGCTCAAAATAATGATTCCTCCACATGACAGTGGGGACCCACCAGAAGGGCCTCTGTATTTCGCGAAAAAACATTTCCCCCCTGACAGTTGGGACCTACTATTTCCATCTTCACATGGAAGGTAGTGCCTCCTTACCCCTAGGCAGCTGGGACCCACTAGGTTGAAGCATACGTAGCATTATTTGTCTGGTCGTGAATGTGTACGTACATAGCGGTTGATCAGTCTCTCTACAGGATGAACCGTGGCCGAGTAGGGAGTGGCACGTGTCATAGTAGAGCTGCCGACATAGCATATCACATAGTCCCATCTATATCGTGAACACGTACCTACAGCCACGCTGCAAGAAAGTAAATACAGTTGCGTACGTACATACAGGCGGGGCCTCGAACGAGTACAGCGATGGCGTCCTATTCATCGGTAGCCAACCGGCTGGGTCGGAATGGAGGAAACAATGTCGTGTTCATCGGGAGGTAATAGACTGGGTCGGAATACGTCCTGTTCATCGGGACCCAACCGGCTTGGATGGAACAACCGAAACGAGGTCTGGCGTACCGCAGAACGGAGGAAACGGCCTTCTGTTCTACCGCGTACAGTCGAAACGGGGTCCTGTTCATCAGGAAGGGTCTGGCATGCCGCAAATGGAGGAAACGGACTTCTGTTCGAGTGCCTACGGTCGAAACGGGGTCATGTTGATCGGGAGGGGACTGCCGTACTGCAAAACGGAGGAAATGGACTTCTGTTCGAATGCCTATGGTCGAAACAGGGTCCTGTTCATCGGCAGGAGTGTGGCGTACTGCAAAACAGGACTACACGGGCTACTGTTCATCCACCATCTACTGCCTCGCTCCAGCCTCCACGGGCTACTGTTCATCCACCGTCTACTTCCTCCAGTCTCCACGTGCTACTGTTCATCCACCATCTACTTCCTCCAGCCTCCACCATACACTGTTCATCCATGGGCTACTGTTCATCCAGCCTCCACCAGCTACTGTTCAACCAGCCTCCACGGGGTCCTGTTCATACACCCCCAACCGGCTGGGGTGTGTGGCAGCCTCCTTGGGGTCCTTCTCATCCAGCGACAACCGCCTACTACCACGGGGTCCTGTTCATCCAGCGGCAACCACCTACACACGGCCAGGGTCTTGTTCATCCAACCCCCATCGGGAACTGTTCATCCACAACCAGCCAACCGAATGGACTCACCACGTCTCAACTCGTTTTATGTATGGCGCACGTGGCAGCAACGGGCATTGTTCGTCTAGAGGCAACCCAACCAGCGAGCTACATCTTGCACAGGGGTTCGATCGGCTTCAGTAAGCAGGAGCAGGGATCGATCGGGTTTAGTTAGCAACAAAGGAGTCGGCAGGGTTCAGTTAGCAGCGAAGGGATCGATCGATTGGCTTCAGTACGTAGCAGTGTGATCGCTCGGGTTCAGTAAGCGAATGCCTCACTCGGGTTCAATTGTAGTGAACACAACTCGCACCACATGCGTGTACGAGAGAGAAACGCACAAACCACACTGCATCGCTCAGCCCAGACCACCCACCGTAACCGGGAACTCCGCAAAAATTTCCTCGCTCTCACTTCTACCATGATTTTTAATATCATGGACAACCCAACTAATGTCATGTAGGTGCGTCCCCGGCCTACCCAGGACGAAAAGCCCATTTTCTGTCATGATTTTTAGTCATAGAAGTAGGAGCCCACCACATCTATGATGATACATGTTTTTGTCACAATTATCGTCATAGAAGTGTCATAGCCATGATAGGAAAAATTTCGTTCGGGCCATAATGTCACGGATGTGTCTTTTTTTGTAGTGTAGTGAGGGTTACTATCACCGTAGAGGTCGATATTTCGATGGTACAAACTTTGCTAGTTTGAAACATAAGATGAAAATGTATATTCTTGGTCATAACCCTGCCGCTTAGGTTGTTGTTTGTGTTGGCTTGCAAGGTGAATTCTTTGAGGATGGTAAGGAACCGGATCGTGAAGCAGCTGCAGAAGAATTGAAGATGTTGCAATACAATGATCAAGCATGTGATATTCTCTTCAATGATTTGTGGCGCAAGGAGTTCAACAAGATTAGCCGCCTCGGGAATGCAAAGGTTAGTCGGGATTCTTTGGTTGATATGCACGCGGGTACCGAGTCCATCAAGGAATCCAAGTTGGATGTGCTTCAAAGTCAATTTGACAAGTTCAAGATGAAGGATGGTGAAGGAGTCACCGAAATGTACTCTCGGCTTGCTCTCATCACAAATGAGATTGCTGGCTTAGGAAGTGAAGAGATGACCGACAAGTTCATCATCAAGAAGATCCTTAGAGCCTTTTATGGAAAATATGATACCATGTGCACACTGATCCAAATGATGCCCAATTACAAAGATCTCAAGCCTACGGATGTCATTGGAAAGATTGTTGCTCATGAATGTCACTTAAGGACAAGGAGGAGCTCCACAACAACTCAATTAGTGCATACAAAGTATCAAGCGATGCTCCTACAACATCAAGTGGCAAGCTAGTATCCAATGAGGAGATAAGCCTAATGATGAAGAAGTTCAACAAGTTCTACAAGAATAGAAGCAAAGAGAGAAGATCCAACTCAAGACACGATGAGCAATAACAAGTCGTGACCGTAATTGCTACAATTGTGGAAGACTCGGACACTACTCCAATGAGTGTATGACACCTCACAAGAAAAGAGGCGAATCACCTAGAAGGAAGAATAGAAGAGATGAATCACCTCATAGAGAGCAGTAGAGATGATCATTATGAACGAAGACCTTTTCAACGAAAAAAGGATTCGGAGAGGTAAGACAAGTCTACCAAGAGCTACTCTAGAAAAAGACATCAAGCTCATGTTGGTGAACGGGTTTCCGGCTCGGACTCCGACAACAACTCTACTAGAAGTTATCACTCTTACTTCGACTATAGTCAAGATGAAGGTGTTGCCGGACTTGCTCTCATATCCTCTAACTCCGATTACCTATTTGATTCACCAAGTGAAGGAATTGGAAGATGCTTCATGGCTAAAGGCCCCAAGGTATCACACCCCGAGTATCTTCTTTCAATAGTGATGAGGATGATTTTCTAGGGGATGATGATTTTCTTGTTGATAAAACTAATGATGTGAGCTATAATGAACTTGCTAGTAATCATGATAGTCAAGATGAAATGAATGACAATGCTAAGAAGGAGATTAAGCATCTAACTAAAGAACTAAACACTCTTAAGTTAGCTCATGAAACAACTCAAGAACATCATACAGAGCTCCTAAGGACTCATGAGAAGCTACGCTTCGAGAAGCTAAATTTAGAGCAAGAGCATGAGCTTCTAAAAGCTATCAATGATGTTCTTCGAAATAAGGGTTCTTCTTACATTGCCAAACATCTTATCTTGTCTACTTTTATGCCACAAGTTAAATCTACTCAAACTAGTAACGAGAGTAAGAAATGTTCTACCACTAGTAGTAACAATAACAATGCTAAATCCAATGTTGTTGCTTCTAGTAGTTCTATTGATTCCACTAATGGTTCTCTTAGCCAAGTTACACTTGAGCAAGAAAACAATTTATTGAAAGGAATTATAGAAAAGGGTGTCTACAAGAGCCTTGTCGAGAGTAAGTAATTTGAGGAAATTGTACGCAAGCAAGGAAGGCACTAGAAGAACCAAGGTATTGGTTTTGAATGAAAGTTCAATGCCAATGGAGTTGAGTGGAGAGAATATCTATACTGCAAGAAGAAGTTTGTTCCTCAACAAGATAAGTATGATCCTACTTCTTTTGAGGGAACACAAGGTCAAGATGACCTTCCACCACAAGACCACAAGCTAAAAGGCAAGGACAAGCTTCAAGAAGAGATTGACTCATTTGAAGAAACACCTCAAGCCTTGGTCAAGTGGGTTCCCAAGATTTCATCAAGTTATACTTCATCAAGTACAACTACAACTCCAAGGATTCCCATCAAGTTGATGTGGGTTCCAAAGAAGAAGAACTAGAGAGTTATTTAGGGTGACTCTACCAACAAACTTCACTCATATTCATTCATGGAAAGGACTTGCGCAACCAACTTCAACATCTTGCTCTAGTTCATGGAGTCACAAACCCTCTTGTTGTTAAGACAAGGGACAACGTATTCAATGAATTCATGGACATAATTTTGTGTGCATTTGACTCTATGTCTATGGATATCCTTGTTTGTTCCATGTGGGACTAACCCATGTAGGTATTGAAAGCGCATAATTCAAAGGATTGCTCCCAACTCTTGATGGTCTACATCAACATTGAGCATCAACATTCACAACATCTACATGAAGTCATCATCAACCAAACCCAAGGTTAGTTCATCTCTTTTGGAGGATATCACATCAGGGCGAGCATTACTCTAATAATTGAGCTAAAGCAACTCTAATGGTGTGAACACATTAATTCTTTATGTAAAAGTGGCAACCCCACTTGTGCTTAAACGATGAGTGTGACCTATGATCAAATGTTCTCATTTGGCTTCTAAGTCAGTATACCCATATATAGATGAATATGTCATCATCCATTGTTTGATAGTTGCTAGATTTGGTTGTGCATGTTTGACACATATTTTATTTGCTCTCTTGTTGTGTGAGCATGTTGCTATGCAGATTTCTCATTCCAGGACATCCAATTGTAGTTTGATTGATTTGATTTTATTTGGCGAATTGGATGTACAAGAATGCCTAAGCACCTTCTCTACCTATCTATGTGAACTTGTCTCAAATTCATTCTTGCTATATCACAAAACTTGAACAAGTTCCTATCGGACCCTCCGGGTGAGGAGCACTCGGAGCCACCGATCTGATTAGGGCTGACATCTAAAACCTTCTAAGTGTATTTCGGTTGGATCAACCCACTCTTATTCAGTTTCACTGATTGCATTTTGACTGATCCAAAATTTCCACCTTGGTAAGACTCATATGAAAATCTCGGTGTCACCGATGCTCTCTGTCTCTGGCAGTTGTGCATCTTTGTGAGACCGATTTCGTTCGATCGGTACTACAGATAGCTAAAGGATATATATATATACATCTATATAGGGTGGGACTATTTAGGAACCCCCCTCTAGAGTTCCTAAATAAGCTTATTTAGGAACACCCGGTATTAGGAAGCTACGAATCAAAATCGTTGACGGATCTCGATCCACCAACCACCCGACCGACCACCGGTAGCTACAGGTAGGAGACGGCGCCCGCGAGCGAGCGACGGCGGCAGCCGGAGCGAGGGAGCGGGCGACGGAGGTGGCGGCTTCGCCCCGGTTAACCTGTAGCTTCTCCTCGCCTCGCGCAAGCGAGCGGCGGCAACAGCGGAGCGAGGGGGTGCGTGGCGGCAGCGGCGACCAGTTTTGCCACGGTTAACCTGTAGCTTCTCCCCGCGTCGCGCGAGCGAGCGACGGCGGCAGCCGGAGCGAGGGAGTGCGCGGCGGCAGCGGCGCACAAGTTTCGCCCCAGATGGAATCAAGTGAGAAGACTGCTGCAACTGTTGGCCCCTCATCGAGGATGAAGCCGATGAAATCAACAGATCGATTTGGTACGATTCCGCTAGCAACCTGACTGTCTCGCTTCAAAAACTTCTCAGTCATCCGTTCTGAAGCTCTGGGGAACAAGCGGAAGGTGCCTCTGTCGCAGATGAACGTACTCGGCGCTTTTCACACGCAATGTGGAGCTGCTGGACGATGGCGACCTCCTCTCTCTAATTCAGCTCAGGGGCTTTTTGCTTCAACTATGAACATAATTGCTATACTCCCTTTACATAACTGCTATCTTCTCTGTGCATAACTGCTAAATGATTCGACCAGTTGGATCAACTATGAACATAACTGCTATACTCCCTTTACATAACTGCTATCTTCTCTGTGCATAACTGCGCAATGATTCCCACTATGATTTGCTTTGTAACTGCCGAAAATGATCTTCTATATACTAGTACTAATTAATGCAGTTAACTGTTTCCCCCTGTTTGCCCGTGCTATCAAACAAAAATTGAGCACTGGAAAAACTTTTTTGCACATGCTCAGTTAGGATTGGAGTGTGCCAACAGTTAACTGTTCCCCTCATTGTGTGGTATCTAAACAAAAAAGTTGGATGTTAATTTACTGTTTGTCCATGCTCAGTTAGCATTCGGTGTGCCGGCAGTTAACTATATGTTTTTATGTTGTGCACTTATAGATAAACATATCAACTGTGGAAGAAAGCCTAGAACTAGGAAATGCTGGTACCACAGAAGGTGATGAGATTACCTGCTGGACTGTTCAGATCGACACCCCGCATTCCCCAGAAAAGAATGAGCAAGTGTACATCTTGAAGCCAGAGGTACGACAAACTACAAGATACCCACCACCATCAACAACGGGTGATGAGAGTAGTGTACCGCATCATGGACCTATGGTGCGTGCTGCTATGCATAAACGATGACACCACACAAGCATGCTGGAACCAATCATAGAGACAAGTGAGGTAAAAAGACAAAAATGATTGGACCTAACACTAGTGCACACCTCCCCTTGTGCACATGTCGTTTACCTCTCCCCATGCCATTAAAGTTTACACCTATTTTCAGTTTGACATTTTGCTCGCTACTTGTATACAGATAACAGACTGTTACTTAACTAGTATTTTAATGAGAACAAGAAAAAATGTTTGTTAACACAGGTAGAAAATGGAGCTACTAATGGCACGGACACTGGCTACATTGAAAGCTGGACTAAAGTTGTTGTTCAACAAACCTACGATCAAGACTACGAGCCTGTCTATGTTCTCAAACCAAAAACACGAGATCATGCACAAGCTGCACCATGCGTGCAAGCAGAACACTCATTGTCGCATGGTGTTCCGCCAACGAAAGATGAAGACAGTGCCAACACCAAAACTGGGCATCCGCAATTTTCTTTCAGCAAATCAACTTCAGCAACAAAGGTTCTGCTCAAAACGGTTTCCTCACAGAAGCCATTATGGAGCCAACATCCCGTGAGGAAACGCAGCAACAGACCGACCTCATCACGACTGCTACCACCGCGAGATCCACTACTCCGTGTGCCTATCGTCACACCACCGTGTCCAATATAGCATGGACACTTGCAAACACCAGCAGAGCTCAGATCATACACGCACGTGAGTGATCACACATCTTTATTTTTTCACTGTTTTTTTATACAAAAAGTTGCTGATGTGAAAGCAAAAAATCACTTATGGTCCTTATTTGCATTTTTTCAGAGCCCAGACATTCCTGCTCAACTAATTCCAGTGCTAGGATAGGAATTCAATTCATATGACGATGCATTCAATTTTTTTAATGACTACACCAAACATGCTGGGTTCGGGATAAGGAAAGGACAGATAAATAAGAAGAAACGCTACTTATATTGTGTACACTCTGGCAAATACATATCCTCTGTTCACGATGCAGATCGTCAGTGCAACAAAGTAACAAAAAGAACTGATTGCAAGACAATGATGCTCTTGAAAGAAAGAGACGACGGGACTTGTGTTGTCAAAGAGATTGTGATTGAACACAACCACAGGCTCCTCTACAGCCCGTCCGCGCTCGTGTTTCTGCATTCACACAAGACGATAGATCCAACCGTGAAAGAATACATAAAAGACCTACATAAGACAAATGTTAAGCATGTGAATATCATGAGTCTCCTTTCTTGGTTATCTGGTGGGCGCGACAAATTGCCTTTTACAGACAAGGACGTGCTTAACATGTAAGTAGCACTTATGTTGTTGTGTTCATTCTTTGCAGTTATCTATAGAATCATGGTGCACTTGTCTCATGGGAAGTAAGCTAAAAAGTTCGATCATTTTCGCAGCAAAGCAGAATTTGCGAGGACTGATTCGCAAGATGACGTGGAGAAATTGTTTGCATTCTTTGAGCAGATGAAGAATGAGAATTTCTTCTTTGATGTAGATGTTGGAACTAATGACGATGGTAAGAAAATTATCAGAAATATATTCTGGTCCAATGCTAGCTGCCAGGTGACTGCGTCACGTTTGACACCACATACAAAACGAACAAGTATCACATGCCTTTGGGGGTTTTCATCGGTGTGAATAATCATCTTTAATCTACAATTTTTGGAGTTTCCTTGGTGGGGAATGAGAGTAGCGACTCATTCGAATGGATTTTTAATGCTTTTAAACGGTGCATGCTAAAAGACCTGACTTGCATACTAACAGGTATTGACTCCAACGCCTCCAAGCCCTAACACTTTCTCCTTTATTATGCATACTACTTTTTTTAATAACAAAAACAACCAAAGAAATGACAAAAAACATTGTTTTGCAGATCAATGCCCTGCCATGAAAGCAGCTATACCTAAGGTCTTCCTCAGAACTCATCACCGCCTCTGCCGATGGCACATTATGAAGAAAATAAAAGATCATTTGTCAAAATTATACTCAGAACATGACACATTTAAGGAAGACCTCACAGCAGTCCTTAACCATCCACTCATGCCAGCAGAGTTTGAAGCGGCATGGCACGACCTCATGGATAGATACAACTTACAGAATGACACCATCCTGTTGGGCCTATGGGAAGAGAGAACAACATGGATATCTGCATACTGGAAGGAGATATTCTGCGCCAGAATGACATCAACACAGAGAAGCAAAAGCATGAATCATATCCTGAAAAAAGGTTTCGTGAAAGAAACACAAGTGCTTCACATATTTGCCAGACAGATCAATGAATGCATATAGAAGAGGCACCAGCTTGAGGTTGCCGAGACAATAGCTTCAACGGTAAGAGCAACTCCTATATTGTAAAACCTTGCAACAGTTATCTTTCAATAGCTGCTGCAGTTGTACTTAAAAATAAAAATAGGGCCCTCGGACAGTGAATTCATAACTCTACCATTTATAAGTAGCAAAATTGTATCGCTAACGACAATGCTTGTCCCATGTTACAGGGTGTCAGGAACCCTCTCACTAGGTACCTTTTTGAGAAACAGCTGATGGACGTGTACACACGCGCTGTCTACAACTTATTCCGCGAAAGACTATTTGAAAGCGGCGCCTTCCGAATCAAACAGTCTACTGAGCATCCAACGAAGTACTACGTACACCACTACAACCAGGATTAAAAATTCGCATGGTCAAGGCACGAATTCCAGGTGGTTGCTGATGAAACAAATGGCGAATACGAATGCGAGTGCAAACTCTTTGATCACACAGGTAAGAAAAAAGAACTACTAATCATGCATATCTTCTTCCTGGGCAAATAAAAAGAAAAGATCAAACTGACAAACAAAAATGATGTCAATTCTGTCAGGACTATTCTGCCATCACATAATTGCGCTGCTGGAACACCTCCGAGTAGCTATAATACCAGATCGGTATATACTGCAACGGTACACAAGGGATGCAAACAGTGACTCAGCATTCAACCGCAGAGACTACAGGAATACAACTGCAGATGGTACACTAATTCAATACCGCCGCACAATGCTGCTGAATGAGACACTGAAGACTGTGCAGAAGGGGGTAAAGACGGATGCAGCTTACAACAGGCTGATGACATGCCTGAAACAGGTACAACCAGAGCTAGATGCTCTGAACGGCGATGACATGGAGTCAACGGGATGCAAACAATCATCTGTAGATGAAAATGAAGTTGCCCCTGATATGGCTGAACAAAAAGATCCAGTGATTGAGAAGTCAAGTATGGATGATGATTGCGACAAAATACACCCATCCCCAGTGTGCAAAACAAAGGGTATAAACAAACTGAGTGCAGCCATGAAACAAGAACAAAAGCCAGCTGAAATCAGTGAGAAAAGCAGTTCAAAACCTGCTAGGCCAGAGCCAGTTATTGGAAAAGATGGCATGCCACTAGGGAGCAGACTTTGCAGCAACTGCAATATGATTAGTGGGCACAACAAAAGAAATTGCGTGAAAAGGCAGCTAGAGCAAAAGCTACTGCAAGCACATGAGAAAACATATGGGCCTGTGGACAATTCCAAGGTCGCCGCAACTATCAAGAAACTGCTGTCGAAAGCAACGATGAAGGAGGAAGCTATCAACGACAGCGAAAATATGAGTGACGACGGTAATGAAACAAGTGATAGTGACGAAGACGCAGAGCCTTCACCAAAGAGGATGCGCACCAACAAAGATGTTGGGCAAGGCAAGATCTTCAAGAAAAGATGCAAAAAATGTAACAAGGTCAAAGGGCACAACACTCGTACGTGCGACGTGGTCAGAATAGGCAATGAGATTCTGGAAATGACAGAGCAGATGGTTCACCAGGGACAGGACGGGGCAAGTAATAGAAAGCACAATACAACGTCTCGGAAGCTTGCAGGGGCAAAAGGAGGTCAGGAGCCAACCAGACGGAGCAGCAGGCTCAAAAACTGAAAAAAGAAATATATAGATACACATGTGAAACAGATATATATAGCACTTGTAAAAACATGTCATTTTTTGCATGTAAAACTATTCCACTCTGTTACAATTTCAGAATTATGCAATTAGCTTCCCCCTCCCCTCTCCTTTCTCATCATGATTTTTTTTAGAAAGGTCCAGTTAGCATGAGTGTGTTGCTGCGGTTAGCATGTAAAGATCCTCAAGACAATAAATTCCTTGAAAATAACCTTACAAACTTGGGTGCGTGGCTACAGTTAGCATGCATAAAACTAATCATAAAAAAGGCTTCAGTTATCTCCCGTAAAATAATGCAGTTAACTTCATGCAGTCAGTGCAGTTAACTGGTAGTCATCCTGACTAGTAGTTTAGTTGCTAAAAAGCATTTAGTAGAAGGAAAAAAAAATAAAAATGCAGTTAACTTCCTCCACGACATGAAGTTACCATCTTCAGACAGTGCAGTTAACTACCTCCACGATAGGCAAGTTAACTTCATTGTACAATTGCCTTTTTGTTACTCCACGGCATGAAGTTACCATCTTGAAATAGTGCAGTTAGCTTCATAAATGTGATTTGTTTTTCTGTCTCCTACACTATTACGTTTGGTTATATAACAAATCTTGCAGTTAGCATGCTGTAACTACGTCCGTTAGCTTCCTCTATGGCAGTTAACTTCACGCATTCGTGCACCTAATTGCTTAAAAATAAAATAAAAAAGAAGTTACCATTTGAAAACAGTGCAGTTAACTTCCTCCTTTACAGGAAGTTACCACCTTTAGAAAACGCAGTTAACTTCAATATGTGATTAGCTTTTTTTGTTACTCCATGGCGTGAAGTAACATCTTGAGATAGTGAAGTTATATTGCAGTTTGCCTCCTACACAATTACGTTTGGCTATATAACAAATATTGCAGTTAGCATGTTGTAACTACATCCATTAGCTTCCTATGTGGCAGTTAACTTCACGCACTCATGCACCAAGTTTTCTTAAAAATAAAAATAAAACGTAAGGTACCATTTGAAACAGTGCAGTTAACTTCATCCTTTACAGGAAGTTGCCATCTTTAGACAGTGCAGTTAGCTCCACATGTGATTGGCTTTTTTGTCTCATACACAATTACACTTGACTATATGATAGTCTTGCAGTTAGCATGCTATAACTACGTCCGTTACCTTCCTCCTACAAATAGAAAAATGGTTATCTTAACAACTCCAAAAAATTTGGGACCCCCCTATAAAAAGACTTCCTCCCGACTAGCAGTTAACTTGCTGGGAAACATTTAGTAGAAATGGAATAAAAATGTGCTCTGAAGTGCAGTTAACTTCCTCCACGACATGAAGTTACCATCTTGAAAATAGTGCAGTTAACTTCAATGTGTGATTTGCTTTTTGTCTTTGCAGTTAGCAAAGCTGTAACTACAGCCATTAACAGCATCCTCAATAGCAGCTAACTTGATGCACGAATGTAAACTACCCATCGGAGCAAAGACTTGCACGTGCATAATGATGCAGTTAGCATGCTTGCTACAAAATACAGAAATCTGACAAAACATTCCTAAAACACATCGACATATTCATCTACTTGCACCGCTGTCCTGCGATTCCGCTTGTAACAACTTAGCAATGTCAGCCATCTCCCACGGCCACTGGTCGCGCCGAACCTCATTATTAGGGTGAAAAAGAACATTAAAAAGGCACTCGGCCTTCCAGTAGACAGAATGTGGCTGCATAAAAACAAGATTATTGTGTTAGTTAGCATTTTACTATATCTGATAATAAGAAATGGAAATCAAGACAAAAACATGAAAAAATAGTTAATTGAAAAAAAAGAAATGATCCAGCAAAAATTACATCGCGCTTCTTCACTTCCTCTACTAGCTTGGTGCCATCATACAGATAAGTAGCTTTTAACATGTAAAAGCCGCATTCGTTAACCCCTTGCTCTGGCATTTTTGCATAGCTACATCTCTCTGCCAGATGTTCCCAATGGGGCTGCCTTGAAGAGTTGTATGCAGCTTCGCCATACACCTCCTTCATCAACAACGACATCCTGGACATCTGTGCGAAACAGAAAAATTTGAGACTTGCAAATACTTTAAAGAACAGCACGCACGTGGAACGTAAAAAGGAAAAAAAGTGGAAAAAAGACCACATACGATTTCGACACGTTCTCCATGGAATCTGTTCCTTGAAAGGTTACGCCCAGTGTATCTCCACGAGTCATGGATATCCAGGGACTCACGATACTTGTTCATAGTATACAGTGTGAAATGATTCCGATTCCAATATGGGAGCATGATCTGTCAACATGCAAATTAGACGACAAAATAGCCTAGGAAGTTAGATACAATTGTCTCAGCAGTTTAGATGACCACACTACAAAAAAGGTAACTTGGCAACAAAAATGGCATGCACTAACCAGGTTTGCAGCGAGCAGGTTCTCTTTAATGTATAACTTGAACTTCTGAGCTGCAAGTTTAACATTGAAGGGCGGCCTCGGGACCTCCTGCCCATCTTCATCAACTGGCCGATGGTACGGATCAATCTCCAGAAGATACTAGCAAAGATAACAAACACATGATGAGAATTTACGATGATCGGTGAGCGGGCAGGGCGGGGTGCGGCGGCTAAGCCGACAATTGAACATAGAAAAAACAAAAAGAATGATTCATAATAAATCATCGTACATTTATCACATACGGGCTGAGCAACACCCTATCTCCGGATTTATACACATGATTGCACTCAGGGCTTCCCTTCCAATAGCTGATCACAAGATCCATCAACTCAGTATCGATGCAGCCAGCAGGACCAAAGCAGGTAACCAGATATTTAGCATCAACTATAAATTCATCGCCAGTTGGAGGAGTGCACTTAAACAGAGGGACCCTATGGGGACAAAAACAAATAGGAAAAAAGATCCATGAAGTAGCACCAAAACAAAAATGAAAAAAGAATTTTGAAAAAAAAAACTTGGACTCACTGTGGATATTTGTCGAGAAACTCCTTGCTAAGTATTAGGTCCAAAATTTGTTTTGCAACAGCCACGAATGGAAACTTGAACGGCTTGAGCGCACGCACAGGCATTCTCAGCCTAGTTGACAGAGCAACTGGCCTTTTATTAGACACTACCAATGGCTCCTCCACTGATTTGCTCCTGGTGAACACTATTCTCTCACCACGCAAAACAAAATCATCATCATCACTCAGAACAAGAGGTGATTTCACTGCCACTTTGATAGGACTAGCAGCTCTGGGCGGCAAACACTTTTTAGGTGCAGCAGGCATAAAAGAATCATCATCACTCTCCACACCACGATCCACAGCCTTCGGGGCAGCACAAGTCACCCCCTTTGATTTTGATTCCACACCGCCCTTCTTTACTTTAACAGCTTGAACTGACTTCAATATGTCATCATCCGATTTTACCTGAATTTCTGGCGTCTCACATTGGCTCTCGAACAAACTAAATTTCGGCTCGTCTAGCCCTAGATCTGCAACACAAAAACCACAAAAGAAGGGCACACGGGGAAGATAGTTGAGCGCGGGAACAAAAAATATAGAAAGGGGCCTTGTGCTGAGAATAAAATAGGACGGCCACAACAAAAATAAAAAAAATGCAAACCAACAAAAAGCAAATAAAAAAGAAAGGGCAATACCTCCAGAATAACCCAACACCTCATGAATATTAATGTCAAAAACCCCACAAGTAATCCACCTGTACAGGGTTTGAACCCTGACCATATATATATATATATATATCTTTTTGAGAAAACGCAGCATAACTCTCACCATCATATGTCTCCAGCAGTTCATTCATGAAAAAATCACAGTCGGTGCTATATCAAATAATTATTAAACTATTATCAGCATACACACAGGAAAAAAAGTCAGGATTTGCAAGTTAGTTCAGTCCAGCTGTGCAGTTACCAGCCATATGAATATGTTATGTGACAGTTGGCTTGAAAAGATACATGAAAGAAAATAGTTCAAGAATAACAGGTGAATATAAAAAAAATATGATGACCACGGATATAAAACACATGTACGAAGTTAGCTTAATGAATCCGCAAGGATAGACCATGCACGAAGGATATAATGATAAAAGCATTATCTAAGATCTTTCAGTTAACTTATAACACTTGCCCAGTTAGTTCACATAGACCTAATTTACAGACATGGGAAAAATGAGCATATAATTAACACAATTATGGCAGTTAGGTTTAATTCGGTTGAGCAGATTCCACAAAAGTTAAAAAGACAACAAACAAAAAAAGAGTAAAAACGATAATTCTAATCATCAGTTAGATTTAAAATTAGATAAAACACAAGCTACACAAAAAAGAAGAAGCAAAAAAGATGTATTACGGGTTTTCCTGCTGGGGCACAACGGCGTGGTGCAAACGGAAATGGTCAATGTTTGTCGGATCCAACTTCTTCTTCTTGCGATCAGACAAGCCATTCCTCCAAAGCTGCTTGATGTTCTTCGCCATCCTGTTTATGACCCTTATGCCACTCTCACTACCAGGGAGGTGCCAAGAGTCAAGCAGCTCAAAACGACGATGCTTGATGTTTAACGCAACAACACAATAGTGCCCCGCACCTTCCCTGGTAGCTGGAGGGTCAAAGACACCAAAGAGTACAATGTCTTTCTTCTCCAGCAGCTCATCGGCATAGGCAGAGAAAAATCTGATCAAGTGCCTATTATCAAAGGACCCCTTCCAGATAGATTGCTGCAAATGAAGAAACATCTCTGTTAACTATAAAAGCTCATGAAAAAACAAGAAAAAAACATGAACACTATAATAATGTATATAAGATCTTACCGAAATATGAAATGGAGCCACCATCTTAGAAGAATTTTGGTATTTCGAATGAAGAAGAAAAATTCCTACAGCAGCAACCGTAGTGTTCAGCATGCCACCAACTCTGAAAGACTCAGCAACCTGCTTGACAGTTGCTTTGCAAAACTCATTCTCAAACAACACCTCATCCCTAGTATTGAAAAAAAAACACGAAAACCTTTTACCAAAGGAAAAAATAAAAATGTTGGCAACAAATCAGAAATGGGGGAAGGACGAAACACAATGATGTTGGTACATACTTTTTTATTCTTGTCCTTCCTTAACCTCATAACAGCAAAGTATAAGTCCTTCATGCGTTGCACCGCTTCCGGTGTAGCCGTGGTTTGCGTAAAACTGGAGACTGTTTGAGATGAATCTATAATAAAAGGCAAAAAAGGTTGGCAGTTAGCAAAATGATACTAAACAGTTAATAAAAAGGAAAAAAAAAGCAAACAACCCATACACCAAGAAGCAGCAAGAAAATCGCTACCTATCTCATTTACTCACACTCCCAAGTCATCACTATCTGTCTCCTCGGAAGCGCCATCAGCACCAACTTCGTCAATGTTGGGTTCAACTTCAGGCTGGGGCTCAGCACTATAATTACCGTGCAACACAGCTTTTGAAATTATATCTTTCAACTTCGCAGCTAACCCCTCGGGAACTTGTACAGGATTCCCAGAAAGTGTTGCAGGAGCAGATGCACCACCATCAACATTTGATTTATCTATCACATGAGACGCATTTAAACCACCTGCGTCCTCGGCGCCTGCTACACTAGCATGAGCATCACCACCTGGGTGGGAGTCCACAACTGCAGCATCCTTCAGAAATTCAGAAACAACAGCAGGCTTCGCGTCCTTGTTCGATGCACGTGGTCCATCAACAACATGCACTTCGCACACCGGAATAGAAAATACATCACCTCCGGCTCCAATGCTTTCAGGCATAGATGTATCCCTCAGCACTTGTTTTCCTTCACAACTTGCTGCATGATTGACACCATCACCAAGGCCATCCATGACAACCACACTCGCACAAGCACCTTCAGGCGCCTGTCTAGCATCAAGCAAACCTGAACCACAATCAACATTGTCAGCGACAAAACGGCTTGAATCATCTGAAGCGTGATCTTTAACTTCTGAACCACCTTCAATCGTAACTGACACACCGCCTTGGCAATCAAACCCAACTTGCTTCCCTTCAGAAATGTCAACACTACCAGCATGGAATTGCTGCCCAAGCTCTGGCTCATTAGATTTGTCGCAATCACCTTGGGCTACAGGCTGGTCTGGTGCAAAAACTCCCTCCGTATAATCAACGTTGTCATCAACACCCTTGCAACCCCCATCAGAATCACCACCCAAACAGTCATCATCAATGACATCGTCATCACTAAAATCATGCGGAGGAGATTCAGCAGGGGGCTCTTGCTTCTCATCTTCATCGTCATCTGACGCATCAACAACAACCTGAAAAAAAAGCATGCACGCATGATGTTGAGGGGGATAAGGTCAGCAGTTAGCTATCTCGTACAAGATAGTTAATCACCATGCGTAAAAGATGGAAGAGAGAAAAAATAGGAAAAGATCACCTCACCTCCTCACCTCGTTGCCCAATATAATCATCGTCACGTACGGGGGCAGACGCATCATTCTTCTGCTTGCTAATCTGACTCACAATAATAGGAGCATCATTTTCAAAGCCTTTGCATATCGCATCTTGTTTCTTCTTCAAATGATTAAAAGCGGTGCGAATGTGTGATGTCGCGCTCCGGAGACTACCAATGATAGCAACATCACGCCCTGTAGCCTCCTTCATCGATTCTTCTCTTGGTCCATGGCCTTCAGGGAAAATGCCAGCAATGCATCCCAGACGATCAGACGTCATGGGAACTTCAGCAGCCAACTCATTCACCTTCCGTAATAAGTCATCAATCTTCTCAAATACACCATCATCTTCCATGGTGTTACTAGATTTTTGTACTTTAAAGGCTATATCTTCATTTTGACTACAGCCAGCCTCATCCTGTGCATGTTGTTTCGGAGCGTAGGTATGGACATGCGCATCAAGAAAGTCGCGATCACGACTTTGCCCAGGGAAAACTTGCTGGCAATATGCAATCTGGTTACGGGATTTCCACTGAGCACATGTAAAAAAACAAAAAACAAAAACTGGTGAGTACTTTGGATTAAAAAAAATGAAGATAATGTTAGCTGCAGAAGTTAAGAACAAGGCTTAAGCCAGTTAACTATCTGTAAAAAACTAAAAACAAAGCAGTTACGTACATAAATAATTTAAACAAAAGGGTTAAAATAATGTTAACTTCCAACGAAAAACATTTTCAGAGATAGCAGTTAGCTCCACATAATAGGTGAAGTTAGCTAAACTTTATACACGTAAGAAGACTTACTAAAAAGACAATTACTAAAAATAGAAAAGAACACATATAAGTTGAAAAAACTCACCCCAAGTTTTCCAAAAACATAGCCATCCAAAATTTTCCCACCCTTCTTTATAATGTCTTTCAAGAAAATTGAATTCAGCACCTTCTCTGTCAGGAAATTTGCACGCGGAGTCTGCACATGCATCATAGACACGCCCTTCAGTAGGCAACAATCAAGATACATAAGGACTAGCACTACTCCACAACCTTCTGGACCTGCTTGAATGGTATTTGGATCTTGCCATCTGATAGCTGCACGCTTTAACTCATCCACTACTAACTGGCAAAAATCCATTGTTGTCATATCTTCAAAAACAATACCATCTAGCATTGCCGCCTCCCTGCCTACATGGACAGCAGGACCTGGGCATATCATCTTTGAGAAAAGGATAGCAAAGAAAACCTTTACAGCAAGGGCGTCCTTTGACTCATCGACTACAAGCTGCTTCAACACATTCCTCAGGTCTTTCGTGTCAACCACATAAGCTTTGCTGAAACCCAACTCTGCCTTAAATCTAGCCATTGACTCGTCATGGCCACTATCAGCTGGCCTGGGAATTGTGTCATCACCCATCGAGAACCCAAAACCCTGATGCACGGTTTCTCTGCTGACTACAAGAACTTTATTAGGGCCACAGTCAATGCACATCGTGGCCGTGTCAATATTCTTCATCAAGTGACACATCAGAAGACGTGACACATTGCCCTTCGAAACCCAGTTAAATACACAGCCAAAACCAGCCTTACGAACAATATCTTTATGTCGTGTCTCAAGCAGAGCAACTGCCTCAGAAACCTCTCCCAAAGAATAGCGAACAGTTACATTGATCCTATCACAAGCACCAGCATTTGACGCCGCGGACTTTGCCGCCTTCTTCTTTGGTCCACTCCCAGCAACCTTAGGCCGACGCTTCCTAGAAACAACCTACCAAGGAAAACAGGCGAAAAGAAGGCAGTTAGCATGCAGACAACAGATCAGTTATGTACCAAAAAAAGGAAAAAAGAACAAACAAACAGAGATTAGAACATATACATTATTCCCGTCGAGCCCAATGCCATCAACAGAAGGACCTCGACAACCACCTCCAGCCTCTGAACCCTCGAAAGAAACATGCTTTCCATCAAGCTTAACACTCAGATAGACACGATCAACCACTGGACCACTGGCAATGCGTGGACTCCGACGCGGAGATGGATCAACAATCTTACTGGCTACGCCACTGGCGGGATGGGTGCCACGAAGTCCATGCTTAATCTTTGCAACAACTACCCTACGCTTCCCTTGGCTAGAAGATACTGCAGGGCCTCCTTCACTCACCGAACCCACATTTGCAGTTACATTCAGACTAGCAGCGACATCCCGTGATGTGCCAACTTGCACACAGACTCCAGCACATGCATCTGGAACATGAGAATTGCTGGTGACATTTGAGGAATCAACTACACCTTTGGGGAGCCTCAACCGCTTCTTCCTCTCATGAGCATCAACTTTCTCTGAAAAAAAATTCTGCTTCTCTACCTGCCTTATCTCCTCATTCCTTAGCTGCTGTGAGACCATATAATCCTGTGTAACAATCTCATTGCCCATGACTGACTGCGATTGCGTATCGCACCACGCTGGAGTCGGGCTACACGAAATGTTGTCTCCATCGGAAGCTCTACATGGTTCAACATTGGGAGGCACACCCATGTTGCACGGCAGTGGGGAATCAGGCGCAACATGCTCAGCATTGATGTCACGGCAAGAATGCATGATCAAATTGTTAACATCTGGTGACGAAATACCTGCACGTTCCAGAGCAAAAAATGCACACGGAAAAACAGTTAGATAAAAAAGATAAAATACAACAACTGAAAACAGCAACTAAAAAAATGAGGAAAACTAAATGAATCTGAACAAATTCCAACAAAAAACCTTCAACATTGTCAGAACCGATATGAGGAGAGCAGATGACACCATTGACTTTGCACGACTCATTTATTCCGCTGGCATTTGCCTTGCTATCAACCATACCACCCCCTCACCTGCATCCCCATCACTGCCTTCGCCATTAACTAGTGACACCTTGGCCAAAGCTACCGCAATAGCATCAACTCCTACTCGCATATTTAGACATGGATAGGAAAAGTTAACAAGAAAATTCGTGATGAACATACACACAGAAAATTAAAACAAAAAGCAGTTAACTGCTTCCATTTCTGAAGTTATGTGCAATTAACTGATATATGATGACTAACCATTTCCACAACCAGCAACCCTTCCAATCGAACTCATCCCGAGAAAAACAAACACCTCACACTCCCCGCCGACTGTACATGCATACAGAAAACGACCCCAACTTAGATAGAAACTTATGACTGAAGACATGACGCATAAATCAAAAAATGGAAATTAATCAAAACAAAATCAATTGCCCCGCAGCCATAGTACCAAGGTGAATTCGGGAGAACTAATACTAATACACACCCACGCAGCCACTCCCTCCCGCGCCGAAAACCTTAAGAAAACATACCCGAAGAACAGGCGAGATCCCCTTGCAGATCCAACGGCGGGGATGAAGACGACTTCCGCCGCGCGAGGCAGAACAAAAACACGCCGTCTCCTGCTTCCGACGAATACCACCGCCCGACGGCCGGTTTGTTAGGGTTAGAAGCGATCGTTGGTGACGGCGCCGCGGCGTCTGCCCTAGGGCGAAGGAAGGAGTTCCGGCGAGAGAAAATAAAGACAGAGGGCCGCAAATGGAGCAGTTAAGACAGAGTGACCATATGAGACGGCGGTGGTAACAGGCAGACAAATAGACGAAAATGACGCATAAAAATAAAAAGCCCATATAGGCCCACAAGCGCACACGCTTATTAGCCCAACCCCCCAACCCCCTCTCCCCTCGCAGTTAGCCCAAATGTACCCCATCAGTTAGCTCAACCTAACTAATCAAAAGCTGATCATCCACGTCTGTTAGCACAAAACAAAACACTAGCAGTTAGCTTGCGCTAAACAAACAGTTACTACTCGTAAAAAATGAGTTACAAGTTAACCCGGTGAATCAATTGCAGTTAGCCCAACAAAAAATCATATAAAAAAACAGATGACTTGCGTACTGTATAAAAAAAAGAAAACCAAAAATAATTTATATAGAAATTGTTGGGGGAGTCCCCCCCACCACCAATCCCCTCCCCCCTTGCAGTCAGCCCAAACGTACCCCGTCAGTTAGTAAACGGAAAAACCTAATCACTTGCAGTTAACTCATACTTACCCCCCCACAACAGCCCCGCGGCGGGCAGTTAGCATTCTGCTACATTAACAGTTAACAACCACGTGCTCACTGTTTGTTACATGTGGTTGTCTATTCAGTTAGCATGATGTAACAGTAGCTCTTAGCTTCCTTTTAGGTAGCAGTTAACTTGATGCATCCGTGCACATCATCTTAAAAATTAAAAATGGTTACTTTCACAAATCAAAAGCAACGTTATGCACCCCCGCAAAACACAAAACCTGCCAACATCGCCTCATAAGTTGATTATAAGCATGTTTGCAACACTCTTAAAAAGAAAACAACAGTTAGCTTTCAGTTCATGGTCTGTTAGGTTCTTCCAAGCGAGCGGTTTAACTCTGTTTTCTTTCCACTCGACAAATCCGCTGGAGTGTACGCGCGATAAAATCGATCAAATTCGATTATCGGGACAACAAATTAAGCGCCCACACAAAACAGAAACAAAAATGCTGCTAACATCCGCCAAACAAACCACGTTAACAAACAGAATCATATACCAAGAAAAATCAACCAAGATTTACATCCGCGGATACACGCCGAAGAGCGCCACTTCCGCTGCCACCAGCAGCATTCCATAAAAAATCGACCACGCAAAAAAGAATTGAGCGCCGCTCATTACAGAAATTAAAAAAGTGATGCAAACGTCCGCTAACCAAACTACAACAACAAAAGGAATAAAAAACAAAAATAATTTCAACCACCGTTACTCTTCCCGTGGCTACGGTCCAAGAACACCAAATCGACCATCGACCAAACCGACCGGATTTTCTGAACACAGGCCCCCCTACTCATAAAATTAATACCCCCGATTATAGTGAATACAAAAAAAAAGGACACACCCTCAAGGCAGTTATCTTACATTAGCTGCTGCAGTTGAAACTATACGCTTATTTGCAACAGTTAAACGCGTACAACACCATATTCTGTCCAGTTAACGCAGACCTTTCAGCAGTTATCTGTACTAGCAACCGCGGTTAGTGGTGAACACTTCCTTTGTAGCAGTTAACTCAGACAATCCCCATTTTTCCTACACTTAACTAAATCCTTGTGTGCAATTACTAGTGAACACTCCCTTCCGGTCCCCCCAACCCCCCCTCCTCATAAAATTAATACCCCCTATTACAATGAATGCAAAAAATAATAAGTACATACTCCCTCAAAGCAGTTATCTCTGGTAGCTAACACAAGGAAAAAATGGACACTCCCTAGAGGGCAGTTATCTTATATTAGCTGCTGCAGTTGAAACTATATGCTCACTTGCGACAGTTTACACAATCCTTACGTCCAAAAAAGAAGACAACAATTTATATAAAAACACGTGGAGGCGAGGGGTCCATATATAGCAGTGAGCATTATAATTATAAAAAGTTAGCTCAATCTGATAAGGCAATTAGCTAATTCACTACAAATCCACACAGTTATCTCATACTTCTCAATCAGTTAGGTTATGTAAAATATGGCAGTTAGCTTCGGCAATCCTTGCTTCCAAAAAAAAAACTATATAAATACGCTCTTATTACAGTGAAAATGCAAAAAAAATACACTCCCCCAAAGCATTTATCTCTGCTAGCTAAGGTAAAAGAAAAAAAATGCACACTCCCTCGAGGTAGTTATCTTATATTAGCTGCTGCTGTTGAAACTATACGCTCCTTTGCGGCAGTTAATGCACACAAACACCATATTCTGTCCAGTTAACTCAGCCCTTTTCAGCAGTTATCTTTAATAGCTACCGCACTTAGCTATGAACACTCCCTTCCGACAGATATCTTTGCTAACTAAATCCTTGCATGCAAAAAAGAGGACAGACTATTTAAAAGTTGTGTGTCAGTTATCTTTGCTAGCTACTGCAGTTACTAGTGAACACTCCCTTCCGGCAGTTAACTCATACACAATCATTTGCTGCAGTTAGCTTATTACTATAAGCCAGTTAGGTACTACTATATGCCGCCGGTTGACTCTGTTTTCTTTCCGCCTAGCACGCCCGCGCAAAAATGAAATACCCAATGCAGAAAAACCATAAATTACGCAAAACTAACTGCCGTAAAGACCCGTATACACCTAATGATACGACATTGACATGAGATTGCTGACATAAGCCTCCATACGAAAGGATTCCCACGCCCCGCAAATAGTCCATCTACAACGGACCGAAACACAAGCAATCCACCAAATCCAATGAACGAAATGGCAAATTGAGCACCAACATAACGAAACTAAGTGGTACATACGTCCGTGAATCAAACTAGAACTAGAAAACATAAAATATACCAAAGGATTATGACCCCCCGCTACCTATCAAGCTACAGAAACAAAAGAACACCAGTTCTGCCACCGTCCAATGATCGAAAATGGCAAATTAGTCCTAGAAATAACAAAAAATACATCGTAATTAAGAAAGCAAATCAAAATCGTGACACGAAACATACCAATTATGATGCATTTTAACACTCGATTGCTAGTTCATCTAAATAAAAAACCAGAAAATGCAAATGAGACCCGCTCAATGATCGAACTCGCAAAATACGTGCTCAAAATTACGCATACACGCGCTAAGTTTGTGCGCAAATCATATTAGACCTAAAACATACCGATTCCCAGCAGTTTCGACTACGGGACCGATCGAGACGGAGAGCTTATCTTGATTGAAAAATAGCGACGTGAAGCAGTTAGGTTTGCTTTCTCAGTGTAGTTAGGTCCTGTCTTCCCAGCAGTTAGGATGGGTTCCTGAATAGCTTATTCAGGAATCAGTTGCAGAATAGCTGGGACCCTATATATATATATATATATATGCTCGTGGACCGCACGTTGAAAAATTCTTCAATCGTCGCGCCTCCCGCACCCCTTTGTCGTTGTCACCCAGGTCTACTGATCGTCTTCGTTGATTCCAGCTTGCCTCGCCGCCGGATTCCGCCGCCATCAATGGCAATCACCCCCGCTGTTGCCGCCATAGCGAATCTAAACCGAGTGAGGGTAAGATTTGACCCCCCCTCTGTGCTCCCAAATCTGATTCAATGCATGGAAGGATGCCACTTGATCTCGCCACCGTTTGCACTTGATTGTCCACGAGAAAATTCCTAGAATTAGGCTCGAGTAAAATTTAAGGTTTAGGGTTTCTCAGATTTAATCTCGGATTGACCGAACTGAGACAACTCAGCGTCACCGATTTGGCTTCGGCCATGGCACGCAGTACACTTCGGTGAAACCGAATGGTACTAAATCGGTGTCATCGAGTTGGTCTTTCAATTGGATCATGAGCACTTCGGTGGAACCAGGATCAGCTTTGATCTAACCAAAATGTGAACCCTAGTTTCAGTTCTGATAATTTCTAATGAGTAACTCCGAAATGCTCTCTATGAAAAACTAAATATGAAGTTTGAATTTGAATCTTTTCAATAATAAATGTGTTTTGTGATGCTCATCCACTCCACTCTACTTATTCTACTTCACAGGGCCAGTTGTAAGCATGTCAGAAGCAAGTGATAGCCAGAACAGGTCAGAAGAGCCCAGTATTGACTTGGATGTAGGAACAAGTGATGAGGAGAGTTATCATGAAGGAGAGAGGAGTTCTCCTAGTCTTCCCCCAGCCTCCACAAGGACAAGAAAGAATAAAAACTCGGATGGTGAGGATGTGGGTTTTTGTGTTGAAGAGTTCACTTCCAAGAAGAAGAAAATTGTTCTAGCCAAGGAGTATCGCACTGCTGTTAGCACAAGGCCAGGCCAAGGCAAGTCTATTGCCAAAGTGGCCGATAAGAAAAGGGATACAAAGCAAACAGCTCATGTGGTATTCAAGGTCACATCTATGAGGAGGGAAGATGAACATGTTGCTGATGAGCCCCCTCCCAAGCAAAAAAGCTCATGGCAGATGCTATGCCCAAGAGGGCTTCTACCACCTCCAAGACTGCTTCTACCCCCAAGCCCAAGGAGAAGACCATCAGAAACATCTCAGCCACAGAGAAGAATAAGGCCCCAGTGCCTGAGAGAGTTGAGGAAGATGATGCTGAAGCCTTGGTGCTAAGGAAGCTAACACCCAAACTGTCTGAGCATGATGATACACACCTAGTGGCAAAAACATGAAAGAAAGGACAAGGGTCTAAAGAGGTGGAGAGAGTATGATCCATACTATGTCTGGAGGGAGACTGTTGTGGACTACCGCTTCTATACTAAGGAGCAACAGTATTTCTATGAGATAGTGCTTCTCGACAAGAAGCCTGTAGTGAGTGACATGAGATGGGTGGACTGGAAGTTCATTGACAAGAACGAATATCATTTTCCCCATGTTCATGAAGATTTCAGGATTGTTGGCACTGACGAGTTCATTGGGAAGAAGCTGACTGCAAGGAATGAGGAGATGATCATGCAATTCTACTCTACAACTCACTTTTACTCCAATGGCAGAATTGTATGGATGACCGAGGGAGTATGATACCACTGATACATCTCCAACGCATCTATAACTTTTTGTTGTTCCATGCTATTATAGTATCAATCTTGGATGTTTTATATGCATTTTTATCCTATTTTATATCAATTTTTGGGACTAACCTATTAACCTAGTGCCCAGTGCCAGTTGCTATTTTTTGCTTGTTTTTGGCTTTTCAGAAAATCAAATCAATATCAAACAAAGTCCAAACAGAGAAAATCTTTGGATTAATTTTTTCTGGACAAGAAGGGACCCACGAAGTTTTGGAGAAGACCAGAAGAGTCATGAGGGAGCGACAAGCTCGCTAGGCACGCCCCAGGGTGCACCCCCTGAGCTTGTGACACTACTAAGGAATGGTCCAAACGCGACAGTCCAATCAGAGACCCTTCGACGACACTGTGTGCGATGCGTCAATCACAAACGATGATGTAATAAAACCATCAAAAAAGATGCAAAACATTTGCGATGGCGGTGACATCAAACACGGTTCATATTGGAGTTGTGTGTGTGATGCGTGGCAAATGGTTATCCAGCAGAACTGTTTTTGCGATGAGGCAGAACAACAGAAACGGGCAGCCAGATGAGGGTGTGTGCGATATACAGCATACAGTTCACTAGGATGAACTGTGTGTGATTAGGCAACACAATACAAATGGTTCAACTGAACAAGATGTGTGTGATACGCGGCAAACAGGTCCGTAATCAGAAATGTGTGCGAAGACCAATAATAACACAGACGATTGCTGCTAATAAGCCGTGTGATTTGCTCTATCTACAGAAGAATAACATATATATATATATAACTGAAATAAACATCCAATTACATAAGTGACTATACAGATCATTCGCACACACCTCAATAAACAATTGTATGCATTCTAAACTAGGAGAAACGATCGTCTAGTCATCTACTTCTTGTGACGCTCCCGACACTGCTCTGTGGCTCGATCCCTTGTCTGGGGCAGGAAGAAGACACTCCCTCATGTCAATGATCCGCATGTACATCTCGTAGCTTGTGTACGTGTCCTTGGCCGCATACTTGACGTGTTGTTCATCCAGTCTCTCATGCCAGACATTGTGCCAGGCGTTCTTGTCCTTCTTGCTCTCATCCTTCATTTTCATGTAGTAGGGGTCGATGATGGCCGAGGCGAGGTCAACCAGGGAGTTCTGTTTGTTGTTGTCGCTGCCCCAGACCTTGTAGTGGTCCTGGATGTCGACAAGATTCTGGCATTTCAAGCCTGAAACCTTGAGCGCTTTTAGATCGTTGGTGGTGTCCACCATAGCGAAACTGTAGTCGGAGCTGTTGATAAACCTGGAGAAACGCTCGCAAGGCCTTGTGGCTAGGTGGTAGTGGTAGATGAGGACGTCATGTCGCACGCACAACTGGGCGACGGCAACCTTCTGATCGTGCCTGGCATGACCGATGGTGTGCTCGAGGTAGAAGCCGACCACTTGGTACTTGTCCTCGGCAAGCAACTGCTCCATAGTTTGGATGGAGCTCTCCACCGAGACCGGCTCGTTCATGTACACCATCGAGAGGGCCTTCCCCCTCACGTGGGTGTCCACTATGTGATGCATGGTGAACTGCCCGCCGCTGTCGTTGTCGGCCGCTTGGAGCGCCATTGGAGCCACGGGGAGCGCCATTGGAACCGCTGGATGTCCTCTTTGTATGTGTCGTCGTGGGTGTGCTTATTGTGTCATGTGGCACAAGAGCTGAAGGTAAATGGCCGCAGGAATAAATGGGGGCCGGGCGGCCTGGATTCTCGGCGCGTCCGCATGGCAGTTTCTGCAGCAGGTAACTGCATCGTGGCGCCGCGCCCGACGCAACTGCATGCACACGAACATGCGTGTTCGCGCACTGGCCCCAAACACTGGCAGCGCGCATGGAGGGACGATGGCAGAGCGCCCGGAGGGAGGCGAGAGCAGAGCACGCGCGGCGGGACACGAGCAGAGCATGTCGCGGCCGCCTCAACCGCAAGCAACCACACGCATAGAGCAGTTGAACACGCAGGAAATGGTCGTCTACAAGCCGGCCGACAGTTGCGTCGCTGCGTAGAGAGCGGCCGTGTGCTACTACCGCCGTCTTGGTCTATTAGTCCCTTTTATATTATGTGCCATATTTTGACCTTAAATTTAACCAACAAAATGTTAATGCATGTTACAAAAATTATATAATTGGAAACTATGTTCAAATACGAATCCAACGATATAATCTCTGGCGACCTGCATTCGTATTTTATTAGTTAAATCTCTAGTCAAAATTTGGCACAAAAATACATAGATGACTTATAAACTAGGACGGGGGTAGTAGGTAATTTAATCGCAAACATTTTTATTTTATTAACCGTATGTATATGTGTCCTTTCATCCTCCTCTCACATGTCTTGTCACCCTGCTGCCGCAGACGGCTTAGAGCGCAAGCTTGAGCAGCGCGCGGGGGCGTTCATTTGGCCAAACGGTGGTGAGCCCATTCCCGTGCAACCGCGCAGGTTCCCACGCAAGCTTCCCGCCTGACTCGGTGAAATCCCCCAAAATTCCAATGCTTACTGGCCTGCTATATAAACCCTCACGGCCAGTGAGTCCTGCGTCGCATTTCCCCTCCCTCCCTGTAGCTTATCTCATCTGCTTCTCCCACAATTGCTAATGGCACCAGTCCGTCGTCGTCGCTCAGCCACTCCATCGTCATCAGAGGACAGCTCCAGCTGGGAGGCTACACCGCAGTGGTGGCGCAGTCCCCGTCATAGTGTAGGGCGCGTGGTGTCCAAATTGGGTGTGCGCAGAACACCCACCACACGCTCCGCCGCCGCTACCCGTCAGCAGCTGTTGCCGGCTGCCGTTGCCGCCACCCCACCGTCTGCTGCCGTGGCCGCCACACCACCGTCGAAATCCAGGGCCATCACCCACTCTGCTGCCGTGGCCCGAAGGCGGGAGGTGGCCGTCGTGGCCGCCACCCCACTGCCGGCCACCGTGGCCATCACCCGCTCCGTCGCCGTGGTCCGAAGGCGGGAGGTGGTGGTTGTGGCCGCCACCCCATCGTCGGCCGCCGTGGCCGCCAGCCCACCATCTACCGCCGGGGTCATCACCCGCTCCACCATCGCCGCCCGAAGGCGGGAGGCGGAGGTGGAGGCCCGCACGTGCGTCAGCGACCTTGCGCTCTACATCGAGTTCCTACGGGAGGAGGAGGAGCGCCTCGTCGAGCATGCAAAGAGCCTTACCGCCGCCATGGCCGCAGCACACGCCGCCGCAGAGGCGAGGAATCAGGAGATGTACAAGGAGAACCACCGCTTCGAGAGGGATCGTCTGGAGCGGCAGAGCGCGTCGCTGAAGGTGCAGCAGCGGCAGGCACCGTATTGCAGTTGTCCAGCTCGTCGGTAGGCTCCTCCTCCTCTGCCTCTTACTTCGCGCGCTAAGCAGAGGAGAGGTTGCCGAAAGTAGTAAAAAGCCCCTCCACAGTAGTAGTATTTAGGGGCTATTTTGTTCAGTTTATCTGACTATAGATGTGGTGGAACTGTACAACGTACTTAAAATTAGCTAGTATATATAGTTGAACTAGCTATTTCAGTACGTGTTTGGCAACAATTGGGGAAAAGTTTGGTCGGTTCAGCTGTCGAGTTGAACTGTTTGTATAAAGAACGACTGCTTAATCTATGAATGAAATCTATGCTTAATTACTGAATTTTAGTTGCAAAAATTAGATAGTGCTAGTGATTTTTAGCTGCATATTTTGACAAATCGCAGTGTTACAAGGTTGACAAATGCCAATGTTACTAGATCAACAAATGTCAATCTTTCCAGTTTGACAAATGGCAATATACCCAATATGACAGATGCAAATCTTACCAAATTGTCTGTACGTGGTTGCACACGGGTCATCCAAAACAACCGTTTGCGTTGAAGGAATGTACAAATCCTGCTCGACACATTTTCTCTTGGCTTAGCGCCGAAGTCTGGCTTTGCATACCGTATTCAATCTGAACCGTTTGCGTTCAAGAGATGCACAAATCCCGCGCTATGAATTTTCCCTTGACTTACTGGGAAGACCATAGCTCTCACTTTGCATACGGGTGTTCTATCTAAAACGTTTGCGATCAAGAGTTGCACAAATCCTACTCGTCACATTTTCCCTTGGCTTCCTGGGGAAGCTGTCGGTTTGCATACAGGTGTTCTAACTAAAACGTTTGCGATGAGTGTTTTATATTTAAAAACCATTGATGTTTTTTAAAGAAAATTGTTTGATAAGTCTGTACATTAAGAGAGAAAAACGCAAGTTCGTTCAAATCATATCTTTCATTTAGTCACACTGTGAATTTATATTCATATGATCGAGATACAGTATTAAACCCAAAAAAACTATTTCTGGCGGCGGCGGAGGCGGCGTGGCGCGCCGGCGTTGTCGTTGTCGTCCTCCGGGACGCCGTTGTTGAAGTCTTCAAGGCAGCACAGAATGTTCTTCACTTGGAAATCAAACATCATGTCATCGCGCGATCGACGGGAGGGGCGCGTGAGGACGGCAACTGGAGGCACTGCGAGGTAGCGGTCGACGGCGGCGTCCCATGCCGCTGAGGGGGGCGCGCGCACGGGCACGGGCGCGGTAGGTGCAGGCAAACGCACGGGGACCGGCGCCGTGGTGGGTGCAGGGGCGCGCACGGGCACATGCGCTGGCATGTACACGAGCTTGCACGGGTCCGCGGAGACCTCGCTGATGCCCGTGGCTTCTAGCTCTGTGATAGTGCTCGGCGACTAGCCCGTCAATGCTACGGGGATGGTCGCTGGCGCGGGCGCGGGGATGGGAGCTGGGACGGGCGCGGGGGCAGCAACCGCCGTGGCCAGCTCTTTCAGGGCCATGTCCATGAGGCCCCATTCCTCCTTATTTTCTATCTCCTCCGGCTCAGAGTCGACTTCAGCAAACTTGAAGACTAGTGGCAGATGATCCTTCTATGCCATGGCGTTGGTGGAGGTCTGCGGGAGGGAGGGGAATGGGAGGCGAACAGTAAGGCCGCCCGTATAAAACAGCGGCTCGGGCACCATTAATGGAGAGGATGCGAGCAAGGCGGGCGGCCATGGAACTCAAAGGGCTCGGTTCCCAGTGAGCCTGTGCAGCGTACAACTCGCACGCTTCCCGGTGAGCCTACGCATCGGAGGACAACTTGCACGCCTCTCGGTCAGCCTGCGCATCGGACTGCGCTTGCACGCCTCCTGTTCAGTCAAGCAGCTGTCCGCACGGTACCTCCTATAGCCATTAAAAGAGAGACATGTGGCGTCACATGAATGGTTAACAGAACGCACACGATTTAAATTATACAAATGTTTGAGATGTTGAAGTGGTAGCTATTTGTTTCAAAATGCCTTTGTTGGCTGTTATTCGAGTGCGCATTCTCTCAAAATGGACATGAAAAATACCACAGCATGTCGGGTGCCATTCCATGATAGCATGCCAAGTTTCATGAATTTCAGACGAGTTTTGGATTCACTAGAATTTAAAAACAAAGTATCTCAACATTTTGCTGGCAATCAACAGTGCCCTGGTGTTTGAAATTCATTCCCATTTCTTGCATGGGACCTAAGCATGCACCCAAGGATACACATTTGATATGTCAACCCATTTTTCTGCACTGGAGCATGTGCATGTAGTTCAAATTTGAATTATGCACATAAAATGCATAGAAAACCCAGTTAATGTGTAAAAATGTTCAAGCGAACCCTGAAAAATCCCAAAAATTGACACAACACTCCTGTCATTCTATGTTGACACTAGAAAAAAATTGAAAGCAAGAAGAGGCAACAGATATCGTTTTGTCCCCAAAGGTGATACGTTCCCTACCGAAACCATCAGGCTTGTTGTGAGAAGCTCTGGTTTGCGAGAAGCTTATACCCAAACCTTCCCCAAATGGGACAAAAATTTTACCACAGCATGTTGATGCCGCTCCATGATAGCATGTCAAGTTTCATGAACTTCAGACAAGTTTTGGATTTACTAGAATTTAAAAACCATGTATCTCAATGTTTGCAGCCGAGCGACGGTGGCAAGGTGTTTGACATTCATCCCCATTTCTTGCATGGGACCTAAGCATGCAACCAAGGACACAGATTTGATTTTTCAACCAATTTACATGCACTGGAGCATGTGCCTGTAGTTCAAATTTGAATTATGCACATAAATGCATAGATAACTCAGTTAATGTATAAAAATGTCCAAACAAACCCCAAAAAATTCCTAAAATTAACACAAAACTTATGTTGTTCTATGTTGACACTAGAAAAAAAATTGAAATCAAGAAGAGGCAACGGATATCGTTTCGTCCCCAAAGGTGGCACGTTCCCTACCGAAACCATCAGGCTTGTTGTGAGAAGCTCTGGTTTGCGAGAAGCTTATACCCAAACCTGCCCCAAATGGGACAAAATTTTTACCACAGCATGTTGATGCCGCTCCATGATAGCATTTCAAGTTTCATGAACTTCAGGCGAGTTTTGGATTTACTAGAATTTAAAAACCATGTATCTCAATGTTTGCGGCCGAGCGACGGTGGCAAGGTGTTTGACATTCATTCCCATTTCTTGCATGGGACCTAAGCATGCAACCAAGGACACAGATTTGATTTTTCAACCAATTTACATGCACTGGAGCATGTGCCTCTAGTTCAAATTTGAATTATGCACATAAATGCATAGAAAACTCAGTTAATGTATAAAAATGTCCAAACGAACCCCGAAAAATTCCTAAAATTAACACAACACTCATGTTGTTCTATGTTAACAGTAGAAAAAAAATTGAAATCAAGAAAAGGCAACGGATATCGTTTCGTCCAGAAAGGTGAAATGTTCCCTACCATAACCATGAGGCTTGTTGTGAGAAGCTTAGACCCCAGCCTGCCCCAAATGGAACAATATTTTTACCATGGCATGTTGATGCCGTTCCATGCTAGCATGTCAAGTTTCATAAATTTCATATGCGTTTTTGATTTACTAGAATTTAAAAACCATGTATCTCAATGTTAGCGGCTGAGTGACGGTGGCAAGGTGTTTGACATTCATTCTCATTTATTGCATGGGACTTAATTAAGCATGCAACCAAGGACACACATTTCAATTTTGAACCCATTTATATGCACTGGAGCATGTGCATGTAGTTCAAATTTGAATTATGCACATAAATGCATAGAAAACTCAGTTAATGTATAAAAATGTCCAAGCGAACCGCGAAAAATCCCAAAAATTGACACAACACTCCTGTTGTTCTATGTTGACACGAGAACATTTTTGAAAGTAAGAAGAAGCAACAGATACCGTTTCGTCCCCCAAGGTGGCACGTTCCCTATCGAAACCATCAGGCTTGTTGTGTGAGAAGCTCTAGTTTGCGAGAAGCTTATACCCAAACCTGCCCCAAATGGGACAATATTTTTACCACGGCATGTCGATGCCATTACATGATATCATGTCAAGTTCCATGAATTTCAGACGAGTTTTCGATTTAATAGAATTTTAAAACCATGTATCTCAATGTTAGCGGCCGAGCGACAGTGTCAAGGTGTTTGACATTCATTCTCATTTCTTTCATGTGACCTAAGCTTGTAACCAAGGACACACATTCAGTTTTTCAACCCGTTTTTATGCACTGGAGCATGTGCATGTAGTTCAATTTTGAATTATGCACATAAATGCCTAGAAAACTTAGTTAACGTATAAAAATGTCCAAATGATCCCCGAAAAATTCCAAAATTTAACACAACACTCCTGTTGTTCTGTGTTGACACCAGGAAAAAATTGAAAGCAAGAAGAGGCGATGAATATCGTTTTGTCCACAAAGGTGACACGTTTCCCTAACAGAACCATGAGGCTTCTTGTGAGAAACTCTGGTTTGTGAGAAGCTTATACCATAACCTGCCCCAAATGGGACAATATTTTTTACCCCAGCATGTTGATGCCATTCCATGATAGCATGCCAAGGTTCATGAATTTCAGACGGGTTTTGGATTTACTAGAATTACAACAGCAAGTACCTCAATGTTTGTCGGAGAGCCACGGTCCTGTGGTGTTCGAAATTCATCCACATTTCTTGCATGGGACATAAGCATAAACCCATGGACACATATATGATTTTACAACCCATGTTGGTGCACCGGAGCATGTGCATGTAGTTTAATTTTGAATTGGGCACCTGAAATGGCTAGAAAACCAAGTTAATGTATAAAAATGTCCAAACGAACCCTGAATAACTCCAATTTTTTTACGACACACCTATAGTTGCATGTTCACTGCAGATAAAAGTTCTAGCAATTCAAACACCCTCCATTGCCGCTGTGACCCCATTATGTAATTCAAATCACAATGAAAAATCAAGTAGATCGCGCACAGTTTATTATCACCAACCGTGTGAGATGCAGTACAAAATATCTTGGAGCACCGTCGGAGTATAGTACGCCTATGGCTTACACGAGAAGGTGCGTGAGCTATAGTCCACAACCGTTGTGTCAAGCACACTAGCTCGCTCCCCAAATATGATTTCACTGTTCAATCATCGCCGGTGAAAGATGGGGACGTGGACCCATGTCGTGAGGGCAACTTCGGCCGCCCACTCCGATGAGAGCGCGACCACAGCCGCCATGCGTGTGTTAACCAGGTGCATGAGCGCGGCCGCAATCTGCGACCAGGCAGCCAAGGCAGCCCAAACAGCCGCTATTGCTTCTCAGGTGGCGGCAGCAACATCTGCCTCGGGGATAGCAACTGGCGAGAGCGGCACAGCAGCTGTCCGTTCTGCAGCGGCGGCCTAAACCCTGATGGAGGCCGCCCACGCCCAGCTCATGGCGATCACCACACAAATCAAATGAAGCTTCTTCGACAATGGTCGGCAACCAACGGCTGAAGAGTTGGCAATCGCCGAGAGTGTTCGAGCAACCGTCTGTTCCTCCGCTGCATACCTTGCCACGATGGAGCCCGTCCAAGCCTAGATCGCGGCCGCCCACGCCCAGCACATGGCGGACTTTTCCAAAGAGATGGCGGACGCGGATGGCGAGATGCTTGCTGAGTATGGTGCGATGGATGCCATGGAGCCCCTTCCCCAGGAGACCGTCGGGCGCGAGCTGGACATGGAGGAGGAGGCGGAGATCGACGAGCACCAGCCGTAGTAGTACTCTTGTGTTTTGTTTAATAAAGAGCACCGGTCTTTAATTTGTTAGAGTAATGTTTAGGTCAGCTAGCTCTGTTTAATTGCTGAACTTGCTCGATTAAGAAGTGTGGGCGTGCTGTAGTCTCCTTTGCGTACCGAAATTATGCAATGACGTGATGACCACTTTAACCAGGGAAATTCAAACCAAAATTTTTGACATTCAAACTCATCACACACGGGTTAAGCTATATGAATCGTTTGTGATGTTCACATATCGTACACAGTGCTGAATAAGGGACCGTGCCTGATGACACTTTGCGTGCTAGTTTTTTCGCTGCACTGATTCAAATTTTTCGGCTTTCGAGGAAATATCTACCTCCCCGCCCCCTCCTCCTTACCAAAAGCCACATTTCCCCTGTTTCCGCCTTCCTTTCCGAGTTGAAACCTTCACTCCTTGCTTGCAGCGCTGCCGCCTCGCCGGTGACCCTCCTTCACGCTGCTCGGCCTCGTCTATCCAGGCAGGTAATCCACACTTGACCCCCATCCTCCTCCTTCCACATCCTACATGCCCCGACCGCCGGTGCGACACCTTCCACCCAAATCACCGACCCCTCACCCAATAAAGCGCCGCCCTAAGCCATGGTGCATGCAGTATAGCCAGGAGCTTAAGGAGCCTTTGGCAGCGGAGAAGCAAATCACGGCCGCACGCGCGGATGAGGTCGTGATGGCTGCCATTAGTGCCGACCCCTAGATCTTGGAGGAGCACCTCGCCATCGAGGCCACCGTCGACGCCTCACGCGCTGACGCCATGACACGGTTGGCTGCTTTAAACGACAGTTCGTGGCATTTTCTCGAGGCCACCCTCGGTGCCTTCGACGAAGACTACGAGGTGTTTTCTCAGCGTGCACGTGCTTACCTCAACTCGAGAGCCAGCAGGTTGGTGCCCGGAGCGGCTCAGGCAACTCACCACTACGACGAGGGAACCCACGATGTGGAGGCCTCGCCCTCTTCCATGTCCAAGGAGCCAATCATCACCGATATCTCCGACGATGAGGAGTAGCTTGTCTTATTAGCTCACTATAAGGACCCATGTTCAGTTTGCTAGCTATGCTGGTTAAGCATGCTTAGTTTATCCATTGCATGTGCTGCTCCTGCCTTTCCTTAACAAATTCTAGTGAATTGTTCTATCTACTTTTACCATGCAATCTGTTGCTCTAGTGTATATGTTCTATATGTCGTGCAATGTGGTGCTCACTTATTAACTGTTTGTATAATTACTTGTCGTCTTCAGTTAACTGTTTGGTTCAATTATGCAAATGTGATGTTCAATTCTTCAGGCTGCAATTTTGTATTGTCTTCCATGTGAGAAATAAATCGAATTTATCTTTACAAAATACATGAGAAACAAATACAATTGCTATATTTCCAAGTTGTCAAGCATGCTTGGTTTGGTTAACTATCTGATCTTCTACTATGTTATAGATTGTGCAATGTGGTGCTCAGTTAACGTTTGGTTCATTTGTTGTGGTGTTTAGTTAACTGTTTGGTTCAATTATGCAATGCGATGTTCAATTGTTGTGGGTGCATTCTGTTATTGTATACCATGTGAGAAATAAATCGAATTTGGTTGTACTAAATACATGAGAAACAAATACAATTGCTATATTTCCAAGTTGTTAAGCATGCTTGGTTTGGTTAACTGTCTGATCTTCTATTAGGAGTATGTTATATTGTGCAATGTGGTGCTTAGTTAATGTTTGGTTCATTTGTTGTGGTGTTTAGTTAACTGCTTGGTTCAATTCTGCAATGCGATGTCCAATTGTCGTGGGTAGAATTTTGTATTATTGTGCATGTGAGGAATAAATCAAATTTGGCTGCACTTAATACATGAGAAACATATACAACTGCTATATTTCCTAGTTCTTAATCATGCTTGGTTTGGATAAATGGGTTTTCCATGTGGCTTGAATTAATCTGATGAATCTGCAATGTGCTTATTTTTCATCAGCATATTTTACTGATATCATGCGAACCCTCACTTAACCTGATGACTAACTACCTTATATGTGTTGCAGGGAGACAATGGGAAGCACTGAGGTTTACAATCGAGGTTTGCACATGCATGTTCCTTTGTCTAATAGCACATTATTGTGCAATTGCAGGAACCATTCTAATATTTAGGTTTTTAACAATTTGGTCTTGCACATGTAGGTCCTGCAGTCAGAGGTTTTGACCCACTGTTCGACCCTTTTTGCATATGGGGAAATGAGTTGTCCATGAATATTAGTCAAGTTAATAAACTTAGAAAGATTGTTAGGATAAAGAAATTAGCGACAAAAAACAACAAGATCTTTGTCTGCACAATGAAGAATACGCCAGTTCACTACAAGATGGTACTAACTATTATACCTTGCCTTTTTTTATTCCTTTGCTCCATTTCCAATATAGAGAAGATATTTATGCACATCCTTGTTTTCAGGCCTTTCCAAAGCAGTTCACTGATGATTACCTCTCAAACCACCTGTATGGTCAGGAGGCGAGGAAGGTTTTCATACAACACCCACGGTTCAATATTGAAGTGTTCCTGAAGAGGATGAAGGATGGACGGTCAATCATCCACAGGCACTGGCCTAAAGTTGCAAAGACCTTCAACATCAATGAAGGCTCAATATTCGCCTTCCGCTTCAGTAGTTTTCTAGATGAGATGCATCTGTCTATGTACCATCTATGATGCTAATTTCGAAAGGTTATAGATGTTGCATGTGAAACTTGGTGCTCGTGCAGTTGTGTAATGGGGTAGCTGAGTGCTGAAGCTATATGATGTTGTACTCTGATGTATTTCAATTATGAAATCCTACTTCCTTAATATGGAAATGAAATATATTGTGTGCTTAATATGAAATGTCAATTAGATTAATAAATGGATTATTAATAATAGGGAAATTAGCCTGCTAATTGGGTTTTTCTATTGCAAACATTTATTGAGAAAGCACCGTGGGCGATGACCTCAGGCAACGCACACAGTTTCTAGGAATAAACCATGTTGGATCAATGAACAATCACATACGACATCCTCGTGAAAACTGTTTGCGTTAGGCCACCTTGCGCAAACGTTTACCACATAAAAAGTGTGTGTGATGGACAGCCTTTGCCACACAGTTTCTTCTACGCACCGTGTGTGATGCATTGAATAACGCAAACGATAAAATTGTTAATATCGTGTGCAATGGAAACGCTATCACAAACGATTTAATGGGCAAAATTGTGTGTGATGTACCTGCGAACGGAAAGGTTTTCCTTGGAGTGACTGTGTGGGATGTATATACGAACGGAAACGTACTTCTTGGATTAACCGTGTGGGATGTACATACTAACGGAAACGCATTCCTTGGATTGACTGTGTGGAATGTACATACGAACGGAAACGTTTAGCGGGGACTGACTGTGTGGGATGTACTTACGACCGGAAATGATTTGGCCTATATAATTGTATTTTTTTCGAGCACAACTGCATGTATAACCGTATTTGATCGCTCGCCGGTCGCACATGGCCTCATTTTGCCGAGCATGTGTGCCTGGAGGGCATATCCCCGATGGTTTCTCGATCGTGTGGGAAGGACCCCCCTATCGCAGTCACTCACTTGGCGATGGTTCGAAACGCCATCGCAGAAAGGGGTTAAAAACTGTTTGTATAGCACCTTGCTGTACCAGTGTGAGCCCCTCATGGCACCTCTTGACGTAATTCCACCTCTATGAGTTCTCAAATATTCCTAAAATACCAGAGAGCCACCCGAAATACTTTTTCCGCCGCCGCAAGCTTCTGTTCTTCCGTGATCCCCTCTGGAGGCCTTTTCTGGTACTCTGTCGAAGGGGGAATCAATCACAGAGGGCTTCTACATCATCCTTGCTGCCTTTCGATGAGGCATGAGTAGTTCACACTAGACCTACAGGTACATAGCCAGTAGCTAGATGGCTTCTTCTCTCTCTTTGATCTTAAATACAATGTTCTCCTCGATGTTCTTGGAGTTCTACCTGATGTAATCATCTTTTGCGGTGTGTTTGTTGGGATCCTTGTACGCGGTGAAGTACTGCCAGTCAAGTAGCTGGGCAGGAGCCCGCGCCGCTAGCTTGACCACACCATCCAAGTTGTCGTCAATACCCTTCTCACCACGGTACAAGGTCCCGCAGGTTGTACCTTGGACAACACGCATCTACTTCACAAGGTCGGGAACATGCTGGAGCCACATCGCCGCATCCTCATGGACGACGTCTGGGAGCAACACTACAATCAAGATATCGGATCAAAGATAAGAAGAGGATTCCGAAAGATAACGCAAACAAGAGGATGACAACTCACATGCAATGTCGGCCTCCAGGCACTGGAGCTTCTTCACCAACTACTTGGCCCGGTCCTTCGCCTCCATCCAGGACACGGAGGAGCGCTTCGCGGCGGCCTCCTTTTGCTACAACACAGAAAGCTACTTCTGCAGCTCTCCATCGTTGGCCTTAAGCGCACTCTCAAGGCCATCCACCTTTTGCCGGTACTCCTTGAGGTCGCCGTCAGCGACACGCACGGCACTCTAGAACTCACCTCATGATGTCCCCAACTCCTGCACCGCAGGGCTGCAGCTCCTTGGCGGCTGCATTAAAAATTGTCAAAATGAACATTCAGCATCCAAATCAACATGGACACAACCCGCAGACTTAGATACAGAACCGACAGTCAACTCCAAGAGGCATGTGACACTCGCTGTTGGGCCTCCACCTGGCGTTGGAGGTCACCAACCTCACATTCCAGAACAGCTACCCTCTACAACAACAAACAAGTATGAGAAATGATTGAGAAGACTAAGCACAAGTCCAAAATGGACATCATACCCGTCGTCGGGGCTACTAACTGTACCATACCACTCAAAGGTTAGAGGCCTCACCTGGTAGCTAGCCTCCGCAAGGCCGCCGAGCCCGTCTAGCTGAGTGCTCAAGACCTCTCGCGAGCCTGCCACTGCAGCAACAAGTGTTGCGACGGGCGAGAGGGCTACAAAAGTGGTAGGCTAGCCCACGCCAGCCTCCTCAGTCCCCCCTCCCACGAGCAAGCATGGCCTCTTAGTCGAGGGCCTTACGAAAGGCCGGTGCAGCGCCAACGCTGCTAAGGGGTCCTGAAAGGGGACCGACGAGGACCTCTGCGGCTGCAAAATGAAAGACACGATGTAAAAGAAAAGCTCTAGAACAACAACAATCACAAATAATCTTACCAGTAATTAGCAGGGAAATCTAAGGAGGGACTATCTGCGGGTCGCCAACCGGGCCCGACGCTACCGCCTCCGCAGCACCGAAGGCCAAAACCTCAGGGGCCGTGATTTCCCTACAAAAGACGGTGATTAGAACCTGGCACACGTCACAAACCTGACAATGCCTCAAAAAGAATAACAACATACTTCACGGGTGGAGCAGTCTTCCGTCTCTTGGCCATCGGCATCTCCGGCAGCATGTTCAACTTTGGAGAAGCCGGACCACCACGAGGCCGGCAAAACATAGGAGCCACTGGCTCGGCCTCCGAAAGGTCACCCCTGGGAGGCGCACGCTTGACGACCTCCTCGGCGCAGCTAGGTTCGTCCGGGCTCCCGCGGGTCATCGCGGCGGCCTCCTCATCCCCCCTGTATGATCAAAAGTATGTCTAGAGGGGGGTGATTAGACTACTTTACCAAATAAAAGCTTAACCTTTTCCCAAATTTAGTTGTATGAATGTTTTAGCAATACTACCAAGTCAAGCTACACTCTACACATGCAAGTCTAAGAGTTGAGCAGCGGAACTTAAAGACTTTCCATATGAACGTAAAGGAGGGTGATGTCTACTACGCAACTTTATTCTTGTAGACTCGTATTGGGCCTCCAAGCGCAGAGTTTTGTAGGACTGTAGCAATTTTCCGTCAAGTGGATGACCTAAGGTTTATCAATCCATGGGAGGCGTAGGATGAAGATGGTCTCTCTCAAACAACCCTACAACCAAATAATAAAGAGTCTCTTGTGTCCCCAACACAACAAATACAATGGTAATTTGTATAGGTGCACTAGTTCGGCAAAGAGATGGTGATACAAGCGTAGTAATGATAGTAGATATTGATTTTTGTAATAGTAACAATAAAAACAGCAAGGTAGCAATTGATAAAATGGAGCACAAACGGTATTGCAATGCTTGAAAATGAGGCCTAGGGTCCGTACTTTCGCTAGTGCAATCTCTCAACAATGATAATATAATTGGATCATATAACCATCCCTCAACGTGCGATGAAGAATCACTCCAAGTTCCTATCTAGTGGAGAACACAAGAAGAAATTGTTTGTAGGGTACGAAACCACCTCAAAGCTATTCTTTCCGATCAATCTATCCTAGAGTTAGTACTAAAATAACACCAAGCTATTCTTTCGATCGATCTAACCAAGAGTTCATACTAAAATAAAACATATGATACATATCAACCAACTCTAATGTCACCTAGATACTCCAATGTCACCGCGAGTATCGGTGAGTTGATTATGCGATATGCATCAAACAATTTCTGATTCATAATACTCAATCCAACACAAACAACCTCAAAGAGTGCCCTAAGATTTCTACCAGAGAAACAAGGACGAAAACGTGCATAGATTACCCCAATGTCACCTCGGGAATCCACGAGTTGAGTGCCAATACATAGATCAAGTGCTCTCAAATCCATAAAAGTATTCAATCCGATAAAAAAAGAAATCTCAAAGGGAAAACTCAATTCATCACAACAAGATAGAGAGGGGAAAACACCATATGATCCAACTATATTAACAAAGCCCGCGATACATCAAGTTTGTGTCATCTCAAGAACACGAGAGCGAGAGATTAAACACATAGCTACTGGTACAAACCCTCAGCCCCGAGGGTTGACTACTCCCTCCTCATTGTGGTGGCCACCGGGATGACGAAGATGGCCATCGGTGATGATTTCCCCCTTCGGCAGGGTGCCGGAACAGGGTCTAGATTGGTTTTTCATGGCTACAGAGGCTTGCAGCGGCGGAACTTCTGATCTAGGGTTATTTCTGTTGGTTTCTCTATTTATAGGATTTTCAGTGTTGAAATCACACGAAGATGGGCCTCGAGGTGGGCACAACCCACCTGTGCACGCCTGGGCCTCTTGGCGCGCCCAGGTGTCTTGTGTGTGACGCCCCCAGCTCGATCGTGCACTAATCATACACGCAAATGCACACGATCAAGCCTAAGGACTCACGGGAAGATATCACAACACAACTCTAAAACATAAATAAAGTCATACAAGCTTTATATTACAAGCCAGGGCCTCGAGGGCTCGAATACATAGCTCGATGGCATACAAGCGTCAGCGGAAGCATCAGATATCTGAGTACAGATATAAAAGAAAACACAGAAAGGCCCTTAGAAGGCGGGGCAAAAGAAAACACTACGATCGAAAGGCGCAGGCCTCCTGCCTGGGACCCTCCGAACCTACTCCTGGTTGTCCATCAACTCGTAGTAGTATCCACCCTCGGGGTGGTAGTAGTAGCGATCGTCGGCAGGGCAGCTGTCTCAGGGGCTCCGTCATCTGGTCGCATCAACTGGATATGGGGGGAAAGAAAGAAAAGCAACCGTGAGTACTCATCCGAAGTACTCAGCAAGCAAGGATGTACACTACATATGGAACATTATCAAAGAGTGGCTGTATATGTGGACTGGGCTGTAGAAATGCCAGAAAAGAGAGGAAAACCTAGTCCTATCGAAGACTAGCATCTTCAGTGGTCTTGCAGTAATAGAAGAGAGTAGAACAATACAAAATAATGTAGCAGTATCATTAAGTCTCAACCTCACCCAGAGATCCTTTCTCGACTCCCTGCGAGTACACTACATATGGAACATTATCAAAGAGTGGCTGTATATGTGGACTGGGCTGCAGAAATGCCAGAAAAGAGAGGAAAACCTAGTCCTATCGAAGACTAGCATCTTCAGTGGTCTTGCAGTAATAGAAGAGAGTAGAACAATACAAAATAATGTAGCAGTATCATTAAGTCTCAACCTCACCCAGAGATCCTTTCTCGACTCCCTGCGAGAAAGCAATCCCAGAGCCATACAGTCATCAACCTCGTCCTGAAATCCCTTCTCGACTCCCTGGGAGAAGCAATCCCAGAGCCATAGTATCCAATTATCCAGTTCTAATTGTATCAATCAGGATACAACTCCGAGTGTCCTTTACCGTAGGACCGGCTATCGATAGATGTGTTCTTCCCTGCAGGGGTGCACCAACTTACCCAACACGCTCGATTAACTCCGGTCGGACACACTTTCCTGGGTCATGCCCGGCCTCGGCCAAACGATACACCGCAGCCCTACCTACAGCTCAGCAGAAAGGTCCTCGCCGGTCTACATCCTAAGCGCTCAGGGGTCTTGGGCCATCGCCCTGTGCACTCCGGGTCGTTGCGAGAAGGGTGAAGCCAGGCACCAGGAGGGCGCCAGTCCGTCCCGGCCGCAAGGCTGAACTAGACGTCTGACAGAGATTTCGGCTGATGCTACGATGCAGAACGCCCATACTATGCCCACGTGATGGTTAGTGCTATCAGGCCAGAGGCCTGGTCGGATCAAATATCCAAATCGTTAGTGGACTAGGGCTTGCGGTAATGAGCAGAGACTCACGAAAGATGTGACCCCATCGCCCCATCTCGAGGACTTGCGGCAAGGGCCAAGAATGCCCGGCCACGCCTCGTATTCATCACTCGGGCACCATACAGGCAACCCGTCTTCACAACACACGCGGGTACCCCTCAGGGTCGACCCGCCTTTCCAAGTAACAGTGTAAAGTCCAAGTATCTGTGTGTCCATAACATCAGGGGAATCCGAGGTATCACCCTCGTTGGATTCCTACTCGATGTATCCGTCAAGGTGAACTTAGGAGGAACCACACTCGATGGGTTCACACTTGGTGTGTTGCACGACAGGGTCGTATCGGAAGTGGAGAAGGAGGAATCACCCTCGATGACCACGAACGAATAGCTACTCTACAGAGTTAACATCAGAAGTGCTACAAGAGGTTTCACCCTCGGCACTTGATAGTAACGCTGCAGTGTCGTTACAACTAAGGGGAGGTGATGTGCGGTGCCGGGGCCTGGTCTTCAATCCCGTTGATCGGGTCTTCGGATAATCCAGCGGGGCGGTCGGGACTAGTGGGGTCACTGATAGGTCTCTACCCAGCCTATACTAAGCAGTTTAGGATATGCAGGTAATTATCAACAGCAGATTATAGTAAACAGGCTATGCATCAGAATAGGTAAGGCATTAGCAGCAGCAATTCGAGTGCAAGCATGAGAGAGAAAGAATAGGCGATATCGGTATGCTCAAAGGGGGGGTGCTTGCCTGGTTGCTCGGCGGCAAGGGCAAGGTCGTCAATGGTGGCGTCGGGCTCCGGAGCTGCGTTGGTCCCGGGGACGACGTCGGGGTCTAACGAGAGAGAAGAGGGGGAGGAAACAGTAAATATAAAGCAAACAAGAGCATGACATGACATTACGCAGAGCTAGGGGTGTTCTGACGCGGTGCTACATGATATAGGTGAAGAGGGAAAGCATCCGGGAATGTTTTCCCGGTTCCGGACATTTGTCAGACAGATGACCGGAGGGGAACGGTTCCATGTTCGGGTAGCTAGGGACGTGTGACGGACGAACGGATCGCGCATTCGGATTCGTCTCGTCGTTCTGAGCAACTTTCATGTACAAAGTTTTTCGATCTGAGCTACGGATTATTTTATATTAATTTATAAAGATTTAATCAATTTCTGGAAATAACAGATTTAATTTAATTCGAAAAAGTATATTGCGTCATCATGACGTCAGCAGTCAACAGGGTCAGTTGACTGGTTCAAACTGACGTGTGGGTCCCACTGTCATAGACTGTTTAGTTAATTAACAGATTAGTTTAATTAGTAGGTTAATTAAGTTTAATTAAACTAGATTAATTAAGTTAATTAATTAATATTTATTTTGATTATTATTATTTTTTTTAGGAAAAAGGGGCGTGGGGCCCCGTTGTCATAGGCCCATCTGGGCCACACACGCACACTCGGCCGGGGAGGAGGGGCGAGGCCCTGCCCAGTGCGCGGCGGTGGTCAGGGGCGGTGCTGTGGCAGGTGACGCGGCCGGGGCGGGCTCGCGCAGCCCAGTGCGGCACGACAGGGATGGATGCGGCGCGGGCGAGCGGGGCACTCGAGCGCGAGGCAAGGCTGGGCTGGGGAAGCGGGCGCAGGGCCGGCCGCGAGCGACGGCGGGCGAGCAGCGACGAAAGGGGGGGTAGTGCAGCAGCATGCTTCCGCAGAAGCAGTAGCAGAAGGAGGCAAGTCGGGCTCGGGGTGGCGCGCGCCCAGGGCGCTGGCGGAGCGCGGTGATGTAGGGAGGGGTCACGAAGACGCGTCGGGGACGTGGTGACCGAACGAGAGGAAGGGGAGCAGAGGGGAATGGCACGGGGTCTCACCTCGGTGTAGATGCACGGGTCGGCGTGGCTCGGGGTGGGCCGTCGGGGAAGCGGTCTGCAGCGGGGTGGCGCCCGCGAGGAGGAGGTCGAGGAGGCGGCGACGAACGGCGAGGCGGCGCCGGGGATGGGTGCCGACGTCGGGGGTGCGGGGCTGCGCGGGATCAGGGCAGCGGCGTCTGGGGCGTCGCGGCGAGTGGGGGCTCCGTGGAGGAGGGAGACGGGCGGCGGTGTCGAGCGACGGGGGCGCCGGCTCAGGCGGGGCTGGAGGCGCCCCCGATCCAGATCGGGATCGAGGGGTGGGGGCAGACGAGGGGGAGAGATCGGGGAGTTGGGGGGGATGTGCGCTAGGGTTTCTGGGGGCCAGGGGGGTTAGTAGAGGGGGTTGGGCCGGCCTGGTGGGGTGGCCGACTGGGCCGGCTGGGTCGAGGCCCAGGGGGGGAAGCAGGTGTTCTTTTGCTTCTTTTTTTTTACATTTTATTTCTATTTTCAATTAAAGCTATTGTTTTCTATTTAATTGTAAGACTAAATGAGTTTTGTTAGATATGAGACTTGCCACATAAATCAAGCACATTATTTCTAGGAGTCACAAAAAGTTTGAGGCCAAAAGGAGTTGTCTAACCATTTTTAGAAATTGAAAAGTCCAATTTTAAAAGCTGCTGGACCACTAAATAAATTTCCAGGGGCACTTTGGGAATCTAAAAGAGGTTGGCTCCAACATGACAATTACTCAGTGATTATTTGCAACATTATGAACATTTTAGTTTTATAGTTTAAAGATATATTAATTTGACTTATGTTTTTAATTTGAATTTGAGTTTAATGATGATGACTTGGCATGTTAATTAGCATAACAAAAGGGTTAGGTCTGGGGATGTCACAAATCTCCTCCACTGCAAGAAATCTCGTCCCGAGATTTAAGTGGGGAGGTAAAGGGTAACTTCGGGAGATCTGACCCTTATAGTGTCGATATCTGGTAGACAATTCAGGGAATGTGACAGAAGTATCTCTTTAGTTAAAACTTAAGAAAATATCGAGAGCAAAGTATGTAGGTACTATTAGAAGTTTCAGACGAATGGACATCCGATCAATACCTGAACAGAGTGTGAAAAGGGGGTTCAGAGCATCGGGAATAGATCATCTCTCGAAGGGTGGCTCATGATTACACACAAAACCAAGGGCATATGATACTTCGGAATAAAGGATATACAGGAGAGTCAGGTTCCGATCCTGTGGAACTGTGGGGGGGTGTCGATCAAAAGTAGGGAGAATGGTGGCATGTTACCGGTCAGGACAACAAGGTATGTCAGAGGTTAGTCTGTCAGTTATGTTGGTAACAACATCGGTACCAAGGGCGAGGGACGAAGAGAACCATTTTCCTGCTCGTTGAACGAGGCGGACCAATAGGCACAGTTCTCGTCCATCGGTGGCTACCGGAATGTCATCAACAATAGTAACAAGGTCTTACTGACACGGTTGTACACCAAGGCGTTTACATAAGCAGAAGAATGTTTCTCCTTATGTCATATAGATCACAAGAAGGGTTAAACAAAACAATGGAAAGGAAAATATGTTTATCAGATTTAAACAAAACAATGGAAAGGAAAATGTATCTAAACACATATTTCAGGGGTATATCCTTCCAAGGACAAGCAGAGCATGATATCAATGACAGGATAAAAAGGTAGAAAAACCCTTTAGGTGAGGGGAGAAAAATGTCATGGCATTACCCATACAACGGTGTTTGGATAATTGATGAAGAAATTTTAGCATTGTGCTTCAAATGTTCTTATTGAAGATCGGAGTACCACAGTCATGCTTCGAGATAACATTGACATGGTCTTCCAGTAAAGGTCAGACTTTGGATACACAAAGGATCCATCAAGAGACAATAGGGTTGCTAGAAGTTTCGAATTCACACATCATAGTTCCTTTGTCGGCATTACGGTCATAAACAACACGAGGACCAAGAAGGAATGGTGATGGTGAGAAGTAACACTTGTATCAAGAATTCTCAAGAGGTGGTGAAATTCCCACGACATCCTCGACATAAAAGGTGGTAATTTTCCAAGGTAAAGAAGAACAAATGCTGGATAGCAAGGAACTCAAGGTATAACATAAAACACGAACAAGTTTGTGTTGGGGAGGGGGAAGGGCAATAAAGTGGCTGATGATTATCACAAATCATCGAGGGCAAGGACAGTATTCCTCATCATGAATTCAATTGATATCCTGGAAGAGCTCAGAATGCTGATGATGATCACGACACATTTGTCGAGAGATTCCATGAAGATGTAATCGATCGGCGATAACATCAAATCAAAGAAATGATGAAGCGAAAGGTTATTGGAACCATGGGTACGACACAAACTCGAAATCAAGTTTGTTGTTCAAGGAGAAATGATATGACGAGGAAATTCGACGTAAGATTAGCTCACCATCGAAATTTGTGCTCTGAGAAGAAGGACCAGGTAGCACTGTTAATAATAGCACGATAATGATGTAGCCGTTCAGGCTAGGGTTAACATTATGGAGTATTAAACTTGTAAGCAATGAAGATTTCGAATACTTGTCGAATCGCAATGCGGGCTCGATTCCGTTATCGGTGTCCTTGGGTGTCTAACAACTCAGAACCCGGGAAAATTGTGATCGGTGAGAAATAATAGTAGATGAAGAACTCATAAGGAGTTATGTAGCTCCGTGATAATCTCGAGATACCAGGGGGTAATACTCAACGACAGATCAAAGCAGAGGTTGGACTGGGGTATTGCTCTACAGAAGACAAGTGCTCAACTTGCTCGAGAAATGGTAATTAAAAGGAGGACATGGTCGGATCCATGATTGCAAAGGATCAATTCATAGATACAAGATGAACTTGTACCAAGGAAATAATTATTTTTACGAGCAGCTTCCATGATAAGTTCTACATCGGGTCCATGGGCATGAACACAAAGGTTCAAGGTCGACTCCCACTTCTTCAATACATAACCTTTCATTCACTGCTCTTTTTCAAAGAAAGTGTAGTGCTGAAGATTTATCTGGTGAAGCACCAGAAGAGTATGACTCGCATAACTTTCGAGTTCACACCGATTAGGGAAAGCATAGGTTCAACCCATTGGGGCATCTTAGGAACGTATACCACGAACTTCAGAAGTAAATAACTCAAGCTCGAGAGTAGAGCAAGGTTGGTAAAGTAGGGAATACAATTTACCAAAGGCAATAAGTATCAGGGGAAAATTCACAAGATTTTGGATGTTAAGGACACTGTCGGATGATAACATCTGACGGTCCATAACGGAGCTGACGTGAGCATAGGCACACAACCAGAAGAAGGATCAATGCAAAGGCATTAAATCAAAGCTCAAATGCAAAGGAGTTATGATTTCCAAAGTCAAGGGATCAGAAGCAATCGCATCTGATTAAGGATGGTTAATTGAATAGACTAAGGGGTACAAGCGACGGCAAATAGATTGGTCGAGAATCCAGCTCATGTTCGGGATGACGTTTGAGCCGGAAAGAAAATTTCTAAGGATTAAGTGATGATTACGAGTATTCACACACACATTGAATCCATAGGAATGGAATGACAGTCACCAAGGATTTTAGTAAATATTGCTAGACATGTGGAATTAACCATAGTGCAAGCCGGCAAGGAAAATCAAGAGCAATAGGCTGCAGAGGATTTTCGGGAGATCAGATAGCAATTCAATGTGTTATGGAAAGCACTTGTATAACTGGGGATGAACGGATCCCCGGTAATGTGAGGAAATATTCGTAGGGTATTCAAGCGGAAAGGAACTGCAAGGCAGTAGGTTCAGAGATTTCCCGAAATGTCGGATAGTATTTCGATATGTCGGATGGAATCCAGGAGTAACTGAAATGAATGTAAGAACGACGAGTGTAAGTAGTTATCCATCAAAGTTTATCAGTGGTCAGGAACTGCACAGCAGTGGGCACAGGGTCTCGGGATTCATCGTGGTGTATCTCCAGAGTCTTCTGATGGGGCAAACGATCATCTGTAGTGAAGGGGCTATTCGGGAAGAAGTGGTTACGAGAACCTAATGCCAGAGTTAGTAAAATTTTAACCCGAATAGAAGAGAAATCAGAGTCCCAGAGTATAGACGAGGAATAAAAGATCCTAATACCTCCCAATGGCGACGTGGGCCCGTAAGACACACAGCCAAGTTAGTAAATTAGTTTTTCGTTACTAGACTCAACTTTGGCCAAGGAGTTGGAAAGGGGAATTCCTAGAGGCAGTCGATCGTGCACTAATCATACACGCAAATGCACACGATCAAGCCTAAGGACTCACGGGAAGATATCACAACACAACTCTAAAACATAAATAAAGTCATACAAGCTTTATATTACAAGCCAGGGCCTCGAGGGCTCTAATACATAGCTCGATGTCATACAAGCGTCAGCGGAAGCATCAGATATCCGAGTACAGATATAAAAGAAAACACAGAAAGGACCTTAGAAGGCGGGGTAAAAGAAAACACTATGATCGAAAGGCGCAGGCCTCCTGCCTGGGACCCTCTGAACCTACTCCTGGTCGTCCATCAACTCGTAGTAGTATCCACCCTCGGGGTAGTAGTAGTAGCGATCGTCGGCAGGGCAGCTGTCTCAGGGGCTCCGTCATCTGGTCGCATCAAATGGATATGGGGGAAAAGAAAGCAAAGTAACCGTGAGTACTCATCCGAAGTACTCAGCAAGCAAGGATCGACACTACATATGCAACATTATCAAAGAGTGGCTGTATATGTGGACTGGGCTGCAGAAATGCCAGAAAGGAGAGGAAAACCTAGTCCTATCGAAGGCTAGCATCTTCAGTGGTCTTGCAGCAATAGAAGAGAGTAGAACAGTACAAAATAATGTAGCAGTATCATTAAGTCTCAACCTCACCCAGAGATCCTTTCTCGACTCCCTGCGAGAAAGCAATCCCCGAGCCATACAGTCATCAACCTTGTCCTGAAATCCCTTCTCGACTCCCTGCGAGAAGCAATCCCAGAGCCATAGTATCCAATTATCCAGTTCTAATTGTATCAATCAGGATACAACTCCGAGTGTCCTTTACCGTAGGACCGGCTATCGATAGATGTGTTCTTCCTTGCAGGGGTGCACCAACTTATCCAACATGCTCGATTAACTCCGGCCGGACACACTTTCCTGGGTCATGCCCGGCCTCGGCCAAACGATACACCGCAGCCCTACCTACAGCTCAGCAGAGAGGTCCCCGCCGGTCTATATCCTAAGCGCTCAGGGGTTTTGGGCCATCGCCCTGTGCACTCCGGGTCGTTGCGAGCAGGGTGAAGCCAGGCACCAGGAGGGCGCCGGTCCGTCCCGGCCGCAAGGCTGAACTAGACGTCTGACAGAGCTTTCGGCTGATGCTACGATGCAGAATGCCCATACTATGCCCACGTGATGGTTAGTGCTATCAGGCCAGAGGCCTGCTCGGATCAAATATCCAAATCGTTAGTGGACTAGGGCTTGCGGTAATGAGCAGAGACTCATGAAAGATGTGACCCCATCGCCCCGTCTCGAGGACTTGCGGCAAGGGCCAAGAATGCCCGGCCATGCCTCGTATTCATCACTCGGGCAACATACAGGCAACCCGTCTTCACAACACATGCGGGTACCCCTCAGGGTCGACCCGCCTTTCCAAGTAACAGTGTAAAGTCCAAGTATCTGTGTGTCCATAACATCAGGGGAATCCGAGGTATCACCCTTGTTGGATTCCTACTCGATGTATCCGTCAAGGTGAACTTAGGAGGAACCACCCTCGATGGGTTCACACTTGGTGTGTTGCACGACAGGGTCGTATCGGAAGTGGAGAAGGAGGAATCACCCTCGATGACCATGACCAAATAACTACTCTATAGAGTTAACATCAGAAATGCTACAAGAGGTTTCACCCTCGGCACTTGATAGTAACGTTGCAGTGTCGTTACAACTAAGGGGGGGGGGGGTGATGTGCGGTGCCGGGGCCTGGTCTTCAATCCCGTTGATCGGGTCTTCGGATAATCCAGCGGGGCGGTCGGGACTAGTGGGGTCACTGATAGGTCTCTACCCAGCCTATACTAAGCAGTTTAGGATATGCAGGTAATTATCAACAGCAGGTTACAGTAAACAGGCTATGCATCAGAATAGGTAAGGTAGTAGCAGCAGCAATTCTAGTGCAAGCATGAGAGAGAAAGAATAGGCGATATCGTTATGCTCAAAGGGGGGGTGCTTGCCTGGTTGCTCGGCGGCAAGGGCAAGGTCATCAATGGTGGCGTCGGGCTCCGAAGCTGCGTCGGTCTCGGGGACGACGTCGGGGTCTAACGAGAGAGAAGAGGGGGAGGAAACAGTAAATATAAAGCAAATAAGAGCATGACATGACATTACGCAGAGCTAGGGGTGTTCTGACGCGGTGCTACATGATATAGGTGAAGAGGGAAAACATCCGGGAATGTTTTCCCGGTTCCGGACATTTGTCAGACAGATGACCGGAGGGGAACGGTTCCATGTTCGGGTAGCTAGGGACGTGTGACGGACGAACGGACCGCGCATTCGGATTCGTCTCGTCGTTCTGAGCAACTTTCATGTACAAAGTTTTTTGATCTGAGCTACGGATTATTTTATATTAATTTATAAAGATTTAATCAATTTTTGGAAATAACAGATTTAATTTAATTCGAAAATGTTTATTGCGTCATCATGACATCACCAGTCAACAGGGTCAGTTGACTGGTTCAAACTGACGTGTGGGTCCCACTGTCATATACTGTTTAGTTAATTAACAGATTAGTTTAATTAGTAGGTTAATTAAGTTTAATTAAACTAGATTAATTAAGTTAATTAAGTTAATTAATTAATATTTTTTTTATTTTTTCTTTTTTATAGGAAAAAGGGGAGTGGGGCCCCGTTGTCATAGGCCCATCTGGGCCACACACGCACGCTCGGCTGGGGAGGAGGGGCGAGGCCCTGCCCAGTGCGCAGCGGCGGTTAGGGGCGGTGCGGTGGCAGGTGACACGGTCGGGGCGGGCTCGCGCAGCCCGGTGCGGCGCGACGGGCACGGATGCGGTGCGGGCGAGCGGCGCACTCGAGCGCGAGGCAAGGCTGGGCTGGGGAAGCGGGTGCAGGGCCGGCCGCGAGCAACGGCAGGCGAGCCGCGGCGAAAGGAGGGGGTAGCGCAGCAGCATGCTTCCGCAGAAGCAGTAGCAGAAGGAGGCAAGTCGGGCTCGGGGTGGCACGCGCCCAGGGCGCTGGCGGAGCGTGGTGATGCAGGGAGGGGTCACGAGGACGCGTCGGGGACGTGGTGACCGAACGAGAGGAAGGGGAGCAGAGGGGAACGGCACGGGGTCTCACCCCAGTGTAGATGCACGGGTTGGCGTGGCTCGGGGTCGGCCGTTCGGGAAGCGGTCTGCAGCGGGGTGGCGCCCGCGAGGAGGAGGTCGAGGAGGCGGCGACGAACGGCGAGGCGGCGCCGGGGATGGGTGTCGACGTCAGGGGTGCTGGGCTGCGTGGGATCGGGGCAGCGGCGTCTGGGGCGTTGTGGCGAGTGGGGGCTCCGTGGAGGAGGGAGACGGGCGGCGGCGTCGAGTGACGGGGGCGCCGGCTCAGGCGGGGCTGGAGGCGCCCCCGATCCAGATCGGGATCGAGGGGTGGGGGCAGACGAGGGGGAGAGATCGGGGAGTGGGGGGGGATGTGCGCTAGGGTTTCTGGGGGCCAGGGGGTGTTAGTAGAGGGGGTTGGGCCGGCCTGGTGGGGTGGCCGACTGGGCCGGCTGGGTCGAGGCCCAGTAGGGGAAGCGGGTGTTCTTTTGCTTCTTTTTTTTACATTTTATTTCTGTTTTCAATTAAAGCTACTGTTTTCTATTTAATTTTAATACTAAATGAGTTTTGTTAGATATGAGACTTGCCACATAAATCAAGCACATTATTTCTAGGAGTCACAAAAAGTTTGAGGCCAAAAGGAGTTGTCTAACCATTTTTAGAAATTGAAAAGTCCAATTTTAAAAGCTGTCGGACCACTAAATAAATTTCCAGGGGCACTTTGGGAATCCAAAAGAGGTTGGCTCCAACATGACAATTACTCAGTGATTATTTGCAACATTATGAACATTTTAGTTTTATAGTTTAAAGATATATTAATTTGACTTATGTTTTTAATTTGAATTTGAGTTTAATGATGATGACTTGGCATGTTAATTAGCATAACAAAAGGGTTAGGTCTGGGGATGTCACATTGTGCTCACCTCCTTCACCTTCTGGTCCTCCCATGAAGTTTCTAGTGCCTCTTTTGTTCCAAAAAAATCATCAAAAAGTTTCGTTGCATTTGGAGAACTTCTCTTTCTGCACAAAAAACAACACCACGGTAGTTCTGCTGAAAACTGCGTCAGTCCGGGTTCGTTCCATGCAAATCATACCAAAACCACATAAAATTGTTGTAAACATGGCATGAATACTTCATAAATATAGATACGTTGGAGACGTATCAGCATCCTCAAGCTTAATTCCTACTCGTCCTCGAGTAGGTAAATGATAGAAGAAATAATTTATGAAGTGTGAATGCTAGTAACGTGCATAAGTTTGATCAATGATAATTTTAGTCACTTTTCCTGACATTATAACAGCAACTCTTTCTCATAAAACTTATCATGATAAAGTAGCAATTGAAAACGCGATTTTTGATGTGGAATGCTACCTATAATATTCATCATATACTCTTTCTTTTGTAGCATGGACATTTGGACTTGAATGATTCAAAGCAATAGTCTATAATTTGACATGAAGACTTCAATACTCAAGCATATCAACAAGTAACCATGTCTTTCAAAATATCAAAACTAAACAAAGTTATCCCTAGCCCATCATGCTCAATCATTGATCCATTTGCAAAACACACTCGAATATTAGCTACATACAATGCACAAATATGATCATAGTGCTCCCTACTTGGTGCTTTATAAGAGAAGATGGAGACTCAAAACAAAAATAAAAATTTGCATAAAATTAAATAGATAGACCCTTCGTACAGGGAAGCAGAGATTTGTAGAGGTGCCAGAGCTCAAAGCTTAAATTGAGAGATAAAAAATATTTTGGGAGGCACACTTTTCCCGTCAACGAAAACGTCCAAGTAATTCCCAACACTTTCCATGCTAGATATATCATAGGCGGTTCCCAAACATAAAATAAAGTTTATTCCTTTTTCCACCATACTTTCACACTCCATGACTAGCCTTATCCACGGGTGCCGTCCATACCAACACTTTCCAAGGAATTTATTATTTGACAACATAAACTAAATTTCTTTTTCATTTCGGGAATAGGCATCCCTATTACCGCCGTACTCTCGTGCAATGACAAGTGAATAAAGACTCATCTTGAGAATAACACATCTAGCATGGAAAATATTGGCCACCCCCTACCGCTTCATAAGTGGTACGGGCACACAAAAAGGAAATTTATTTTGAAAATTAGAGTTGGCACATACAAATTTACTTGGAACGGCATGGAAATACCGCATATAGGTAGGTATGGTGGACTCATTTGGCACAACTTGGTTTAAGGAGTTTGGATGCACAAGTAGTATTCCCGCTTAGTACAAAAGAATGCTAGCAAATAGATTTAGAAGTGACCAACCAAGAAACAAAAACGATCATAAACAAGCATTAAACATAACTAACATCGAATAATGCACCACAAGTAGGATGTAATTTCATTGCATAACTATTGACTTTTTTGCTTGCATAGGGAATCACAAACCTTAACGCCAATATTCTTACTAAAGCATAATTACTCACCAACATGACTCACATATTGTTATCTCCATATCGCAAAACTATTGCAAGGAATCAAACTTGTCATATCCAATGATCTACATGAAAGTTTTTATTATATCCTTCTTCAACATCCATCACTTTGGTACCAATTTCATAGCTTTTGCAAATTTTTGTGAACATTATCAACTCTCAAAATAATATAAGTGAATCATGAGAGTGTTCGACAAACTACTCCAAAAAGATATAAGTGAAGATCAAATGAGTAGTTAAGTAAATGGGTAGCTATGTGAGGACTCTCTCTTATTTAAAAAATTTCAGATCTAAGTATTTTATTAAAATAGCAAGCAAAACAAAATAAAATGACATTCTAAGAATAGCACACATCATGTGAAGAAGCAAAAACATAGGCTCAACCGAGGCTAACCGATAATTGTTGATGAAGAAAGGTGGGATACCTACCAGGGCATCCCCAAGCTTAGATGCTTGAGACTTCTTGAAATGTTATCTTGGGATGCCTTGGGCATCCCCAAGCTTGAGCTTTTATGTCTTCTTCATTCCTCTCATATCACAGTTTCCCTAAATCTCAAAAACTTCATCCACAAAAAACTCAACAACAACTCGTGAGATAAGTTAGTATAAATCAATGCATAAAATTATCATTCTATAGTGTAGAAAATCACTAAAATTATTATTTAACATTGCATACTAAATTCCTCTGCATATTTAATAGTTCTATCCTCAAATAGAATCATTAAACAAGCAAACATATGCAAACAATGCAAACATAACAGCAATCTATCTAAACAGAACAGTCTGTAAAGAGTGCAATTATCCTCATACTTCCCTAACTCAAAAAAATCTTAAATTTTACCAAACTGTATAAAAATTATCATAGCTGATTTTTCAAAAAAATTCAACATTTTATCACATTCTTAATTTTCTGGAGAATTTTTGCAACAGCGATAAACTTTCTGCTTTCAAACAGCAACATATAGACTTGCAAAATAAGCATGGCAAAGGCTATACTTGACATTTTTATTGAAATAAAAGATGCAAAACATTATTATAAATAACAGCAAGCAAATCCTAATAAAATAAAATGATTCTCCAAGCAAAACACATATCATGTGACGAATGAAAATGTAGCTCCAAGTAAGGTTACCGATAATGTTGGAGACGAAAGAGGGGATGCCTTCCGGGGCATCCCCAAGCTTAGTTGCTTGGATATTCCTTGAATATTACCTTGGGGTGCCTTGGTAATCCCCAAGCTTAGGGTCTTGTCACCCCTTATTCTCCTCATATTGATATCTCACCCAAAACTTGAAAACTTCAATCACACAAAACTTAACGGAACTTCGTGAGATGGGTTAGTATGATAAAGACAAATCATTCACTTTGGTACTGTTAAGATAAGATTCATAATTGTTTCCACATAATTCCTACTGTACTCTGCAATTTCCATGATTTATATTAAGCAATATAAGCCATAGAAACCATAAAACAAGCAAACTATGCATTGCAAACAGAATCTGTCAAAAACAGAACAATACATAAAGATCTGAATTTTAGTCATACTTCTCCAGCTCCGAAAATTTTGAAAATTTATAAAAAAGTAGGAAATTTGTAGATCAATAATCTGTAAGAAATTCAGAGATTTTCAACACTCCAGTGTATTTAAACAATTCTGTTACTGGAAGCAAAAGTTTCTGTTTTTGCACATAATCAAGCCAACTATCATCCATAGTATCCCAAAGGCTTTACTTGGCACTTTATTGAAACAAAAGCTATAAAATATGATTTATATAGTAGATTAATCATGTGAACACACAAAAACAGTAGGGGTAAATGTTGGGTTCTCTCCCAACAAGTACTTTTCTTTAATGCCTTTTTAGCTAGGCATGATGATTTCAATGATGCTCACATAAAAGATAAGAATTAAAACACAAAGAGAGCATCATGAAGCATATGACTAGCATATTTAAGTCTAACCCACTTCCTATGCATAGGGATTTTTTGAGCAAATAACTTATGGGAACAAGAATCAACTAGCATAGGAAGGCAAAACAAGCAAAACTTCAATATTTTCAACATGTAGAGAGGAAACTTGATATTATTGCAATATGTAAAAGCATATGTTACCCTCTCATAATAATTTTCAGTAGCATCATGAATGAATTCAACAATATAGCTATCACATAAAGCATTCTTTTCATGATCCACATGCATAAAATAATTATTACTCTCCACATAAGGAAAAAATTTCTCATTCATAGTAGTGGGAGCAAAGTCAACAAAATAACTATCATGAGATCGTTGATTGGCATAATTCAATTGAAAGTTAAAAATCATGATGAAAAGTTTCATGGTTATCATTATTCTTTATAGCACACATGTCATCACCATAATCATCATAGATAGCAACTTTGTTTTCATAATCAATTGAAACCTCTTCCAAAATAGTGGATTCATCATTAAATAAAGTCATGACCTCTCCAAATCCACTTTCATAATTATTACAATAAGATTCAACACCCTCCAAAATAGTGGGATCATCATTACCTAGAGTTGACACTCTTCCAAACCCACTTTCATCAACATAATCATCATAAATAGGAGGCATGCTATCATCATAATAATTTTTCTCATCAAAACTTGGGGCACAAAAAAATATCATCTACATCAAACATAGTATCCCCAAGCTTATGGCTTTGCATATCATTAGCATCATGTATATTCAAAGAATTCATATTAACAACATTGCAATCATGCTCATCATTTATGAATTCTTCTTCTATCAATTGAGCACAATTTTCCTTTCCATCATTTTCAAGAAAGACATGATAAAGACGAATAATATGAGGCCACCTCAATTCCATATTTTTTGTAGTTTTCTTTTATAAACCAAACTAGTGATAAAACAAGAAACTAAAACATTCAATTACAAGATCTAAAGATATACCTTCATGCACTCACCTCCCCGGCAATGGCGCCAGAAAAGAGCTTGATGTCTACTACACAACTTTATTCTTGTAGACACGTGTTGGGCCTCCAAGCGCAGAGTTTTGTAGGATAGTAGAAATTTTCCCTCAAGTGGATGACCTAAGGTTTATCAATCTGTGGGAGGCGTAGGATGAATATGGTCTCTCTCTAACAACCCTGCAACCAAATAACAAAGAGTCTGCTGTGTCCCCAACACACCAAATACAATGGTAATTTGTATAGGTGCACTAGTTCAGCGAAGAGATGGTGATACAAGCATATTAATGATAGTAGATATTGATTTTTGTAATAGGAACAATAAAAAAACAAGGTAGCAATTGATAAAACTGAGCACGAAAGGTATTGCAATGCTTGAAAATGAGGCCTAGGGTCCGTACTTTCGCTAGTGCAATCTCTCAACAATGCTAATATAATTGGATCATATAACCATCCCTCAACGTGCGATGAAGGATCACTCCAAAGTTCCTATCTAGCGGAGAACATAAGAAGAAATTGTTTGTAGGGTATGAAACCACCTCAAAGCTATTCTTTCCGATCAATCTATCCTAGAGTTCGTACTAAAATAACACCAAGCTATTCTTTCCAATCGATCTAACCAAGAGTTCATACTAAAAAAACACCATATGATACACATCAACCAACTCTAATGTCACCTAGATACTACAATGTCATCGCGAGAATCCGTGAGTTGATTATGCGCTATGCATCAAACAATTTCAGATTCATAATACTCAATTCAACACAAAGAACCTCAAAGAGTGCCCCAAGATTTCTACCAGAGAAACAAGGACGAAAACGTGCATCAACCCCTATGTATAGATTACCCCAATGTCACCTCGAGAATCCGCGAGTTGAGTGCCAAGACATAGATCAAGTGCTCTCAAATCCATAAAAGTATTCAATCCGATAAAAAATGAAATCTCAAAGGGAAAACTCAATTCATGACAACAAGATAGAGAGGGGAAAACACCATATAATCCGACTATATTAACAAAGCCCGCGATACATCAAGATAGTGCCATCTCAAGAACACGAGAGAGAGATATTAAACACATAGCTACTGGTACAAACCCTTAGCCCCGAGGGTGGACTACTCCCTCCTCATCATGGTGGCCACCGGGATGATGAATGTGGCCACCGGTGATGATTTCCCCCTCCGGCAGGGTGCCGGAATAGGGTCTAGGTTGGTTTTTCATGGCTACAAAGGCTTGCGGCGGCGAAACTTCTGATCTAGGGTTATTTATGATGGTTTCTCTATTTGTAAGTTTTTTCAGCATTGGAATCACGCGAAGATGGGCCTCGAGGTGGGCACAACCCACCTGGGTGCGCCTGGGCCTCCTGGCGCGCCCAGGTGTCCTGTGCTCACCTCCTTCACCTTCTGGTCCTCCCACGAAGCTTCTAGTGCCTCTTTTATTCCAAAAAAATCATCAAAAAGTTTCGTTGCATTTGGAGAACTTATATTTCTGCACAAAAAACAACACCACGGTAGTTCTGCTAAAAATAGCATCAGTCCGGTATAGTTCCATGCAAATCATACGAAAACCATATAAAATTGTTGTAAACATGGCATGAATACTTCATAAATTATAGATACATTGGAGACATATCAGAGGGATCGGAGAAATCAAACGCAATGAAGACACGGTGATTTTTGGCATGGTTTTGATAGGTGGTGTTATTGTACATCCACGTTGATGGAGACTTCAACCCACGGAGGGTAACGGCTGCGCGAGTCCATGGAGGGCTCCACCCACGAAGGGTCCATGAAGAGGCAACCTTGTGTATTCCACCATGACTTACGTCCACGAAGGACTAGCCTGACTCGAGGTAGATCCTCGCAAATTAGGCGATCTCCTTGCCTTTACGAACTCCTTGGTTCAACTCCGCATGATCTTGGAGGCTTCCAAGTGACACCTAACCAATCTAGGAGACACCACTCTCCAAAAGGTAATAGATGGTGTTGTTGATGATGAACTCCTTGCGCTTGTTCTTTAAAAGATAGTCTCCTCAACACTCAATCACTCTCTCATAGATTTGGCTTTGGTAGGAGAAGGATTGGAGTGGAAAGCAACTTGAAGAGGCTAGAAATCAAGGTTCAAATGGTAGGATTGGAATGCTTTCATCTCAACACATGAGTACATGGTTGTCCCTCAGAAAATGAATGGTGGAAGTGTAGTTTCGTTCTTATGGCTCTCTCTCAGAGTAAGTGGGAGTGGAGGGGTATATATTGCCTTCACCTGAAATCCAACCGTTACAACCTTTGGACTCAACTCGGTGGCACCAAACCAAAAAATCGGTGAGACCGACCTATGTAAAAGATTTGAATGTTGGGATTTTCGGTGGGACCGAAGAGAGAATCTCAGACGGACCAATATGCAATGACTTAAGATAGATTGCATTTCGGTAATTCCGATCGGTTTCAACTCAGTAATTCTGAAATTAAGCAATTGGCTTACAGAAACTTGGTCAGTGCAAATCGATGGGACTGATCATCATCTTGGTGGGACCGAAACTCTAGGGTTTGGCTTTGGCATAGTATCTGATCAACAGGGAGGCCGGATGGGATGATTTTGGTGGGACCAATTTGGGATTTTAGGATTTGGACAGAAATGACTTGCAGAAAGTGGTTGAGGGTTTTTGGAGAAATATCTTCAAGCACTTGAGCAATTGAGTCATGATCAAAACCTCATCCCCTTTTAATAGTATTGGCTTTCCTATGGACTCAATGTGATCTTGGATTATTGAAAGCACAAGTGCTCCCTGGGTGATTTTGGTAATTAATGTCAACATATCTCTTGTTGGACTAATTTCTTTATCTAGTATATTTCAGAAAGTTCAACAATGGCGTGGCATGGACAAGAGGATGTGGAACCCCTTCAAGATGCTAAGGACAAAGATTGGCAAAAGCTCAAGACTCTTCATTTCTATTTTTAGTGATCCAAGATCACATTGAGTCCATAGGAAAAGCCAATACTATTAAAAGGGGATGAGGTGTTGCTTAATGGTCTACTTGCTCAAAGTGCTTAGTGATATGCTCCAAATCCCTCAACCACTTTCTAAATTCCAAATATGTCCAAAACGTAAAGTCAAACTCGGCCGCACCGATTTGATCTATCCGGCGCCACCGAGTTCCTTTGACATAGCCACTGCCAGAAACCCTAATCAGTTCGGTCTCACCGATGGGATCTCGGTCTCACCGAGATGGGCTTGCAAACTCTCTGTTTCCCTTTTGTAACGTTTCGGTCTCACTAAGATGAGCGATTGGTCCCACCGAGTTTTCTTGACCAACTCTCTATTTGCTTATTACTAAAATCGGTCTCACCGAGTTTGTGTAATCGATTAAACCGAGATGAGGTTTTACCCTAACCCTAGCACATCGGTCCCACCGAGTTGATCATGTCGGTCCCATCGAAAAACCTAACGTTCACATTTTGATTTTAATCGGTCCCACCGAGTTCACCTATTCGGTCTGACCGAGTTGGCTCAAATGTGTGTAACGGTTAGATTTTGTGTGGAGGCTATATATACCCCTCCACCCTCCTCTCCATTCGTGAGAGAGCCATCAGAATGTGCCTACACTTCCACTACTCATTTTCTAAGAGAGAACCCCCTACTCATGTGTTGAGACCAAGATATTCCAATCCTACCACAAGAATCTTGATCTCTAGCCTTCCCCAAGTTGCTTTCCACTCAAATCATCTTTCCACCATAGCCAAATCTGTGAGAGAGAGTTGAGTGTTGGGGAGACTATCATTTGAAGCACAAGAGCAAGGATTTCATCATTAACACACCATTTATTACCTTTTGGAGAGTGGTGTCTCCTAGATTGGTTAGGTGTCACTTGGGAGCCTCCGTCAAGATTGTGGAGTTGAAACAAGGAGTTTGTAAGGGAAAGGAGATCGCCTACTTCATGAAGATATACCCGAGTGAGGCAAGTCCTTCATGGGCGATGGCCATGGTGGGATAGACAAGGTTGCTTCTTCGTGGACCCTTCGTGGGTGGAGCCCTCCGTGGACTCGCGCAACCATTTCCCGTCGTGGGTTGAAGTCTCCATCAACGTTGATATACGATAGCACCACCTATCAGAACCACGCCAAAAATCTCCGTGTCTCCAATTGCGTTTGCACACTCCAATCCCATCCCTTTACTTTCTTGCAAATTGCATGCTTTACTTTCCGCTGCTCATATACTCTTGTCATGCTTGCTTGAAATGTATTGTGAATGCTTAAACTTGTTCTAAAATTCCACCTCAACTTGAAGAACTTAAAAACTGCTATTTTTGCTTGTTGAGGGTCTAATCACCCCCCTCTAGACCCCTCTTCTCGATCCTTTCAATTGGTATCAGAGCATTGGTCTCTATTGCTTTGGTTTAATCACCATTGGAGGAAGATGGATGAGTCTACGATTGGGAGTATTAGACGTAGAGTACCTTTACTTGATGGAGAGTTCTATCATGCTTGGAAAAATGAGATGCTTGAGATTTTCAATGAATATCACTTGAACAAGTACATTACTACTCCTTGTGCGGCTCCTATTGATCCTTTGTATCCTACCCCCGATGAGTCTCTTGACATGATCCGCAATCTTAGAACTGTTAATCTTATCATTAGAGGATTGCCTAGAAACTTGATTGCTTACTTACCTACTCTTGAATGTGTTGGGGAACGTAGTAGTAAATCAAAAAAATTTCCTATGCATCACCAAGATCAATCTATGGAGAGACTAGCAACGAGAGAGAGAGGAGTGCATCTTCATACCCTTGAAGATCGCGATGCGGAAGCGTTGCAAGAACGCGGTTGGAGGAGTCGTACACGCAGCGATTCAGATCGCGGTCGATTCCGATCTAAGCACCGAACAACGGTGCCTCCGCGTTCAACACACGTGCAGCCCGGTGACGTCTCCCACGCCTTGATCCAGCAAGGAGGAGGGAGAGGTTGGGGAAGACAACTCCGGCAGCACGACGGCGTGGTGGTGGAGTTGGCAGTTCTCCGGCAGGGCTTCGCCAAGCTCAACGGAGGAGGAGGGGGTGTTGGAGAGGGGGAGGGCTGCGCCTTGGATCTGGTGCTGCTTCCCTCCCTCCTCCCCTCTATTTATAGGGCTAAGGGAGAAGGGGGCCGGCCCCTCTAGATCAGATCTAGAGGGGGGGCGGCGGCCAGGGGGAGGGGGCTTGCCCCCCAAGCCAAGGCCCGCCCCCCTTTAGGGTTTCCCCCAACCCTAGGCGCATGGGCCCTAGGGGGGATGGTGCCCAGCCCACTTAGGGGCTGGTTCCCTCCCCCATACAGCCCATAGGGCCCTCCGGGGCAGGTGGACCCTCCCGGTGAACCCCCGGAACCCCTTCGGTGGTCCCGGTACAATATCGGAAAACCCCCGAACACTTCCGGTGACCGTATGATGACTTCCCATATATAAATCTTCACCTCCGGACCATTCCGGAACTCCCCGTGACGTCCGGGATCTCATCCGGGACTCCGAACAACATTCGGTATCCACATACTATTTCCCATAACAACCCTAGCGTCACCGAACCTTAAGTGTGTAGACCCTACGGGTTCGGGAACAATGCAGACATAACAAAGACATCTCTCCGGCCAATAACCAACAGCGGGATCTGGATACCCATGTTGGCTCCCACATGTTCCACGATGATCTCATCGGATGAACCACGATGTCGAGGATTCAATCAATCCCGTATACAATTCCCTTTGTCTACCGGTATGATACTTGCCCGAGATTCGATCGTCGATATCCCTATACCTTGTTCAATCTCGTTACCGGCAAGTCTCTTTACTCGTTCCGTAACGCATGATCCCGTGGCTAAATCTTTAGTCACATTGAGCTCATTATGATGATGCATTACCGAGTGGGCCCAGAGATACCTCTCCGTCATACGGAGTGACAAATCCCAGTCTCGATTCGTGCCAACCCAACAGACACTTTTGGAGATACCTGTAGTGCACCTTTATGGTCACCCAGTTACGTTGTGACGTTTGATACACCCAAAGCATTCCTATGGTATCCGGGAGTTGCACAATCTCATGGTCTAAGGAAATGATACTTGACATTAGAAAAGCTCTAGCAAACGAACTACACGATCTAGTGCTATGCTTAGGATTGGGTCTTGTCCATCACATCATTCTCCTAATGATGTGATCCCGTTATCAACGACATCCAATGTCCATGGTCAGGAAATCATAACCATCTATTGATCAACGAGCTAGTCAACTAGAGCCTCACTAGGGACATGTTGCGGTCTATGTATTCACACATGTATTACGATTTTCGGATAACACAATTATAGCATGAACAATAGACAATTATCATGAACAAGGAAATATAATAATAACCACTTTATTATTGCCTCTAGGGCATATTTCCAACAGTCTCCCACTTGCACTAGAGTCAATAATCTAGTTACATTGTGATGAATCGAACACCCATAGAGTTCTGGTGTTGATCATGTTTTGCTCGTGGAAGAGGTTTAGTCAACGGATCTGCGACATTCAGATCCGTATGCACTTTACAAATATCTATGTCTCCATCTTGAACATGTTCACGAATGGAGTTGAAGCGACGCTTGATATGCCTGGTATTCTTGTGAAATCTGGGCTCCTTGGCAAGGGCAATAGCTCCAGTGTTGTCACATAAGAGAGTCATTGGGCCTGACGCATTGGGAATAACTCCTAGGTCGGTGATGAACTCCTTCATCCAGACTGCTTCCTGTGCTGCCTCCGAGGCTGCTATGTACTCCGCTTCACATGTAGATCCCGGCACGACGCTTTGTTTGCAACTGCACCAGCTGACTGCCCCACCATTCAAAATATACACGTATCCGGTTTGTGACTTAGAGTCATCCAGATCTGTGTCGAAGCTAGCATCGACGTAACCCTTTACGACGAGCTCTTCGTCACCTCCATAAACGAGAAACATATCCTTAGTCCTTTTCAGGTACTTCAGGATGTTCTTGACCGCTGTCCAGTGTTCCATGCCGGGATTACTTTGGTACCTCCCTACCAAACTTACGGCGAGGTTCACATCAGGTCTGGTACACAGCATGGCATACATAATAGACCCTATGGCTGAGGCATAGGGGATGACACTCATCTTTTCTCCATCTTCTGCCGAGGTCGGGCATTGAGCCGTGCTCAATCTCACACCTTGTAATACAGGCAAGAACCCCTTCTTGGACTGATCCATACTGAACTTCTTCAATATCTTGTCAAGGTATGTGCTTTGCGAAAGACCAATGAGGCGTCTCGATCTATCTCTATAGATCTTGATGCCTAATATGTAAGCAGCTTCTCCAAGGTCCTTCATTGAGAAACACTTATTCAAGTAGGCCTTTATGCTTTCCAAGAATTCTATATCATTTCCCATTAATAGTATGTCATCCACATATAATATGAGAAATGCTACAGAGCTCCCACTCACTTTCTTGTAAACACAGGCTTCTCCATAAGTCTGTGTAAACCCAAACGCGTTGATCATCTCATCAAAGCGAATGTTCCAACTCCGAGATGCTTGCACCAGCCCATAAATTGAGCGCTGGAACTTGCATACCTTGTCAACATTATTAGGCTCGACAAAACCTTCTGGCTGCATCATATACAACTCTTCCTTAAGGAAACCATTAAGGAATGCCATTTTGATGTCCATTTGCCATATCTCATAATCATAGAATGCGGCAATTGCTAACATGATTCAGACGGACTTCAGCTTCGCTACGGGTGAGAAGGTCTCATCGTAGTCAACCCCTTGAACTTGTCGATAACCCTTAGCGACAAGTCGAGCCTTATAGATGGTCACATTACCATCCGCGTCTGTCTTCTTCTTAAAGATCCATTTGTTCTCTATGGCTTGACGATCATCGGGCAAGTCTGTCAAAGTCCATACTTCGTTTTCATACATGGATCCTATCTCGGATTTCATGGCTTCTAGCCATTTGTTGGAATCCGGGCCCGCCATCGCTTCTTCATAGTTCGAAGGTTCACCATTGTCTAACAACATGATTTCCAGGATAGGGTTGCCGTACCACTCTGGTGCGGAACGTGTCCTCGTGGACCTACGAATTTTAGTAGCAACTTGATCCGAAGTTTCATGATCATCATCATTAACTTCCTCTCTAGTCGGTGCAGGCACCACAGAAACATCTTCCTGAGCTGTGCTACTCTCCGGTTCAAGAGGGGTTACCTCATCAAGTTCTACTTTCCTCCCACTTACTTCTTTCGAGAGAAACTCTTTCTCTAGAAAGGATCCATTCTTGGCAACAAAGATCTTGCCTTCGGATCTGAGGTAGAAGGTATACCCAATAGTTTCCTTAGGGTATCCTATGAAGACGCATTTTTCCGATTTGGGTTCGAGCTTTTCAGGTTGAAGTTTCTTGACATAAGCATCACATCCCCAAACTTTCAGAAACGACAGCTTAGGTTTCTTCCCAAACCATAATTCATACGGTGTCGTCTCAACGGATTTCGACGGAGCCCTATTTAAAGTGAATGCGGCAGTCTCTAAAGCATAACCCCAAAATGATAGCGGTAGATCGGTAAGAGACATCATAGATCGCACCATATCCAATAGAGTGCGATTACGACGTTCGGACACACCATTACACTAAGGTGTGCCAGACGGCGTGAGTTGTGAAACAATTCCACATTTCCTTAAGTGCGTGCCAAACTCGTGACTCAAATATTCCCCTCCACGATCTGATCGCAAGAACTTTATTTTCCTATCACGTTGATTCTCAACCTCACTCTGAAATTCCTTGAACTTTTCGAAGGTCGCAGACTTGTGTTTCATTAAGTAGACATACCCATATCTACTTAAGTCATCAGTGAGGGTGAGAACATAATGATAACCACCGCGAGCCTCAACGCTCATTGGACCGCACACATCAGTATGTATGATTTCCAATAAGTTGGTTGCTTGCTCCATTGTTCCGGAGAACGGAGTCTTGGTCATCTTGCCAATGAGGCATGGTTCGCACGTGTCAAATGATTCATAATCAAGAGACTCCAAAAGTCCATCTGCATGGAGTTTCTTCATGCGTTTGACACCAATGTGACCAAGGCGGCAGTGCCACAAGTATGTGGGACTATCATTATCAACCTTACATCTTTTGGCATTCACACTATGAATATGTGTAACATCACGTTCGAGATTCAATAAGAATAAACCATTGACCAGCGGGGCATGACCATAAAACATATCTCTCATATAAATAGAACAACCATTATTCTCGGATTTAAATGAGTAGCCATCTCGCATCAAACGAGATCCTGATACAATGTTCATGCTCAAAGCTGGTACTAAATAACAATTATTGAGGTTTAAAACTAATCCCGTAGGAGGATGTAGAGGTAGCGTGCCGACGGCGATCACATCGACCTTGGAACCATTCCCGACGCACATCGTCACCTCGTCCTTCGCCAGTCTCCGCTTATTCCGCAGCTCCTGTTTTGAGTTACAAATATGAGCAACCGCACCAGTATCAAATACCCAGGAGCTACTACGAGCGCTGGTAAGGTACACATCAATAACATGTATATCACATATACCTTTGGTATTGCCGGCCTTCTTATCCGCTAAGTACTTGGGGCAGTTCCGCTTCCAGTGACCGTTTCCCTTGCAATAAAAGCATTCAGTCTCAGGCTTGGGTCCATTCTTTGGCTTCTTCCTGGTAGCTTGCTTACCGGGTGCGGCAACTCCCTTGTCGTCCTTCGTGAAGTTCTTTTTACCCTTGCCTTTCTTGAACTTAGTGGTTTTATTCACCATCAACACTTGATGTTCCTTTTTGATCTCCACCTCCGCTGATTTCAGCATTGAATATACCTCAGGAATGGTTTTTTCCGTCCCCTGCATATTAAAGTTCATCACAAAGCTCTTGTAGCTAGGTGGAAGCGACTGAAGGATTCTGTCAACGACCACGTCATCCGGGAGATTAACTCCCAGCTGAGACAAGCGGTTGTGCAACCCAGACATTTTGAGTATATGCTCGCTGACAGAACTATTCTCCTCCATCTTACAGCTGTAGAACTTGTCGGAGACTCCATATCTCTCGACCCGGGCATGAGCTTGGAAAACCATTTTCAGCTCTTGGAACATCTCATATGCTCTGTGTTTCTCAAAACGCTTTTGGAGCCCCGGTTCTAAGCTGTAAAGCATGCCGCACTGAACCAGGGAGTAATCATCACTACGCGACTGCCAGGCGTTCATAACATCTTGAGTTGCCGGGAAAATAGGTGCGTCACCTAGCGGTGCTTCAAGGACATAAGCTTTCTTGGCAGCTATGAGGATGATCCTCAGGTTACGGACCCAGTCCGTGTAGTTGCTACCATCGTCTTTCAGCTTGGTTTTCTCTAGGAACGCGTTAAAGTTGAGGGCAACATTAGCGTGGGCCATTTGATCTACAAGACATATTGTAAAGATTTTAGACTAAGTTCATGATAATTAAGTTCATCTAATCAAATTATTCTATGAACTCCCACTCAGATAGACATCCCTCTAGTCATCTAAGTGATACATGATCCGAATCGACTAGGCCGTGTCCGATCATCACGTGAGACGGACTAGTCATCAACGGTGAACATCTCTATGTTGATCGTATCTTCTATACAACTCATGTTCGACCTTTCGGTCTTCCATGTTCCGAGGCCATGTCTGTACATGCTAGGCTCGTCAAGTCAACCTAAGTGTTTTGCATGTGTAAATCTGGCTTACACCCGTTGTATTCGAACGTTAGAATCTATCACACCCGATCATCACGTGGTGCTTCGAAACAACGAGGGATCACGTGGTGCACAGTTAGGGGAAACACTTTTCTTGAAATTTTAGCGAGGGATCATCTTATTTATGCTACCATTGTTCTAAGCAAATAAGATGTAAACATGATAAACATCACATGCAAATCATAAAGTGACATGATATGGCCAATATGATTTTGCTCCTTTTGATCTCCATCTTTGGGGCACCATGATCATCATCGTCACCGGCATGACACCATGATCTCCATCATCATGATCTCCATCATCGTGTCTTCATGAAGTTGTCTCGCCAACTATTACTTCTACTACTATGGCTAACGGTTAGCAATAAAGTAAAGTAATTACATGGCGTTTGCATTGACACGCAGGTCATACAATAAATTAAGACAACTCCTATGTCTCCTGTCGGTTGTCATACTCATCGACATGCAAGTCGTGATTCCTATTAGAAGAACATGATCAATCTCATACATCACATATATCATTCATCACATCCTTTTGGCCATATCACATCACACGGCATATGCTGCAAGAACAAGTTAGACGTCCTCTAATTGTTGTTGCAAATTTTTTTACGTGGCTGCTATAGGTTTCTAGCAAGAACGTTTCTTACCTACGCCAAAACCACAACGTGATATGCCAATTTCTATTTACCCTTCATAAGGACCCTTTTCATCGAATCCGATCCGACTAAAGTGGGAAAGACAAACACCCGCTAGCCACCTTATGCAACTCGTGCATGTCAGTCGGTGGAACCTGTCTCACGTAAGCGTACGTCTAAGGTCGGTCCGGGCCGCTTCATCCCACAATGCCGCCGAATCAAGATAAGACTATTAACGGCAAGTAAATTGACAAAATCGACGCCCACAACAACTTGTGTTCTACTCGTGCAAGAAACTACGCATAGACCTAGCTCATGATGCCACTGTTGGGGAACGTAGTAGTAAATCAAAAAAATTTCCTACGCATCACCAAGATCAATCTATGGAGAGACTAGCAACGAGAGAGAGAGGAGTGCATCTTCATACCCTTGAAGATCGCGATGCGGAAGCGTTGCAAGAACGCGGTTGGAGGAGTCGTACACGCAGTGATTCAGATCGCGGTCGATTCCGATCTAAGCACCGAACAACGGCACCTCCGTGTTCAACACACGTGCTGCCCGGTGATGTCTCCCGCGCCTTGATCCAGCAAGGAGGAGGGAGAGGTTGGGGAAGACAACTCCGGCAGCACGACGGCGTGGTGGTGGAGTTGGCAGTTCTCCGGCAGGGCTTCGCCAAGCTCAACATAGGAGGAGGGGGTGTTGGAGAGGGGGAGGGCTGCGCCTTGGATCAGGTGCTGCTGCCCTCCCTCCTCCCCTCTATTTATAGGGCCAAGGGGGAAGGGGCCGGCCCCTCTAGATTAGATCTAGAGGGGGGGCGGCGGCCAGGGGGAGGGGGCTTGCCCCCCAAGCCAAGGGGGGCGCCCCCCTTTAGGGTTTCCCCCAACCCTAGGCGCATGGGCCCTAGGGGGGATGGCGTCCAGCCCACTTAGGGGCTTGTTCCCTCCCCCATACAGCCCATAGGGCCCTCCGGGGCAGGTGGACCCACCCGGTGGACCCCCGGAACCCCTTCGGTGGTCCCCGTACAATACCGGAAAACCCCCGAACACTTCCGGTGACCGTATGATGACTTCCCATATATAAATCTTCACCTCCGGACCATTCTGGAACTCCCCGTGAAGTCCGGGATCTCATCCAGGACTCTGAACAACATTCGGTATCCACATACTATTTCCCATAACAACCCTAGCGTCACCGAACCTTAAGTGTGTAGACCCTACGGGTTCGGGAACCATGCAGACATGACCGAGACATCTCTCCGGCCAATAACCAACAGCGGGATCTGGATACCCATGTTGGCTCCCACATGTTCCACGACGATCTCATCGGATGAACCACGATGTCGAGGATTCAATCAATCCCGTATACAATTCCCTTTGTCTACCGGTATGATACTTGCCCGAGATTCGATCGTCGGTATCCCTATACCTTGTTCAATCTCGTTACCGGCAAGTCTCTTTACTCGTTCCGTAACGCATGATCCCGTGGCTAACTCTTTAGTCACATTGAGCTCATTATGATGATGCATTACCGAGTGGGCCCAGAGATACCTCTCCGTCATACGGGGTGACAAATCCCAGTCTCGATTCGTGCCAACCCAACAGACACTTTTGGAGATACCTGTAGTGCACCTTTATGGTCACCCAGTTACGTTGTGACGTTTGATACACCCAAAGCATTCCTATGGTATGCGGGAGTTGCACAATCTCATGGTCTAAGGAAATGATACTTGACATTAGAAAAGCTCTAGCAAACGAACTACACGATCTAGTGCTATGCTTAGGATTGGGTCTTGTCCATCACATCATTCTCCTAATGATGTGATCCCGTTATCAACGACATCCAATGTCCATGGTCAGGAAATCGTAACCATCTATTGATCAACGAGCTAGTCAACTAGAGCCTCACTAGGGACATGTTGTGGTCTATGTATTCACACATGTATTACGATTTCCGGATAACACAATTATAGCATGAACAATAGACAATTATCATGAACAAGGAAATATAATAATAACCACTTTATTATTGCCTCTAGGGCATATTTCCAACAGAATGTGCTTACACTATATGGAGATATCTTGAGAAACGCTTTCCAAACTATTCCTTGAAAAATCTAGATGAGATTATTCAAAAGTCCATTGCTTTAAGTAAGATGAATTCTAGTGATCCTAAGTTTGGTCATTGTCTATTTGAGCTTCGTGACCTCATGTGTGCCAAAGGAGATGTTGGAATCATTAGTGACATCATCTCTCAAGTTATTAGAATTCGTAAATATGAACATTGTCATGGTCATAAATCTAATGAATTGCCTTCTCTAGGTAATGATCATTCATATGATGATGATGTTGAACATGGATATTATGATGAGGATGATGATAGTGAATTTGATCTTGATGAGTCTATGAGACATCTTGGTCTTATGGCTAACCTTAGTGGTTACATGGCTGGAGGAAGGGAATGGGTTCTTGATAGTGGATGTACCGATCACAAGACCGGAGACAATGATATGTTTCGTGAGCTTGCTGAAAACGACAGCCCTCGAAAGTATGTCACTTTTGGTGATAACTCAAAGGGTAAGGTGGTTGGCCTTGGTAAGGTGGCCATCTCACATGACAGCTCCATCCAAAATGTTATGCTTGTCGAATCGGTTGGCTACAATCTACTTTCCGTATCTAGACTAGCCGATTTCGGTCTCAATGTTCTATTCACTGAAGTAGATTGCCAAGTGTTTCGAAGAGATAATTATAATATGGTCTTTACCGGTATATGTAGAGGTGATCTTTACATTGTTGACTTAACTAAAAGAGCTCAACCTATAACTTGCTTTATTGCTAAATCTTCTAATGGTTGGTTGTGGCATAGAAGGTTAGGTCATGTGGGAATGCGAAATCTTGATAAGCTTATTAAAGGTGATCATATCCTTGGTGTTAAAGATGTTATATTTGACAAGGATAGACTTTGCAGTGCTTGTCAAGAAGGAAAACAAGTTGGAGGAAGTCATCCCGTGAAAAACATCATGACCACGAGAAGACCGCTTGAGCTACTTCATATGGATCTTTTTTGTCCCAATGCCTACAAGAGTCTCAGTGGTAACTCGTTTGGTTTGGTCATTGTTGATGATTTTTCCAGATTTACGTGGGAGTTCTTTCTTGATGATAAATCGCAGGTCCAAAAGATCTTCAAGAACTTCGCTAGGAAGGCCCAAAATCAATTTGAAGTGAAGATCAAGAAGGTTCACAGCGACAACGGAACGGAGTTCAAGAACGAAAATGTGGATACCTTTCTTGACGAAGAAGGGATTTCACATGAGTTCTTGGCTATGTACACACCTCAACAAAATGGAGTTGTTGAGAGGAAGAACCGGACACTCATTGAGATGGCAAGAATGATGCTTGATGAATACAAGATGCCAAAACACTTTTGGGTGGAAGTGGTTGAGACAGCTTGTGATGCAACAAACTAACTATATCTTCACAAGCTACTCGGCAAGACGGCATACGAGCTTCTCACCGGTAACAAACCCCAAGTTGGATACTTTCGAGTATTTGGCTCAAAGTGCTACATTCTTGATAAGCATCGTTGTTCGAAATTTTCTCCTAAATCTCATGAAGGTTTCCTGCCCAAACTCTCACACTTACCGTGTCTACAACAATTTCACCCGAAAGGTTGAAGAGATGGTAGATGTGAAGTTTGATGAATCTAACGGCTCGCAAGTAGAGCAATTGCCAATTGATGTAGGTGATAAAGACCCTTCGGAAGCGATTCAAGACTTGTCTATTGGGAAGATTCGCCCAACGGAGGTGAAGGAGAGTACCTCGTCCATTCAAGTGGAAGCCTCAACTTCACACCAAGGTGAACCACAAGTTGACTTAGGGGCATCCACAAGTAGAACACATCAAGATGAAGGAAACGAGGAAGTACAACAAGATGAACCTCATCGACCTCCTTCTCCACCTCCACAAGAGAACATCAACGCCAACAACAATGAAGAACGACAAGAGGAAGAACAAGATGATGAAGAGGATGTTCTACCCCGACCCAAACAAAAGCTCCCACGAGTTAGAGCAAGAGTTTCAAGAGATCATCCCGTTGAACAAATCTTCGATGATATTCTAACCGGGAGAATTACTTGCTCTAAGACTCGCTTAGCTAACTTTTGTGAACATTATTCATTCATTTCTAACATTCAACCTATGAAGGTTGAAGAAGCTCTTGATGATCCGGATTGGGTGAACGCTATGCATGAAGAGCTACACAATTTTGAGAGGAATCAAGTGTGGACGCTTGTTGAAAAGCCCGATGAAAAGCACATTGTCATTGGAACCAAATGGGTGTTTTGAAATAAGCAAGATGAAGATGGACAAGTTGTACGCAACAAGGCCCGTCTCGTCGCCCAAGGTTACACTCAAGTCGAAGGTATGGACTATGGTGAGACATATGCCCCCGTTGCTAGACTTGAGTCCATTCGCATCTTACTTGCTTATGCCAATCATCATGATATTACATTGTATCAAATGGACATCAAAAGTTCTTTTCTAAATGGAGAAATCGAGGAGGAAGTTTATGTTAAACAACCTCCCGGCTTTGTTAATACTAAGAAACCTAATCATGTTTACAAACTTCACAAAGCTCTTTATGGTCTTAAACAAGCTCCTAGAGCATGGTATAAATGCTTGACTAAGTTTCTTATTGAAAAAGGCTTTGAGATTGGAAAGATTGACTCTACACTTTTTACTAAAAGGATTAATGGTGAATTATTTGTGCGCCAAATTTATGTGGTTGATATCATATTTGGTTCAACTAACCCTCATTTTAGTGAAAAGTTTGGATGGCTAATGTCGAAGAAGTTTGAGATGTTTATGATGAGTGAACTCAAATTCTTTCTTGGTTTGCAAATCAAGCAAACTAAGGAGGGTACCTTTGTTTCCCAAACAAAGTATACCAAGGACTTATTCAAGAAGTTCAACATGCAAGAGAGCAAAGGTATGAAAACACCCATGCCTACTAGTGGACATCTTGACTTGACAAAGGATGGCAAACCAGTTGACCAAAAGGTTTACCGCTCTATGATTGGTTCATTGTTATATCTATGTGCCTCCTGTCCTGATATTATGCTAAGTGTGTGCATGTGTGCACGATATCAAGCGGCCCCTAAAGAATGTCATCTTAAGGCTGTGAAAAGGATAGTGAGATACTTAATTCATACACCAAATTTTGGCATTTGGTATCCTAAGAGGTCTACTTTTGATCTTGTTGGCTACTCCGATTCGGACTATGCCGGTGACGAGGTTGATAGATAGTCCACTTCGGGTACTTGTCAATTTCTTGGTAGATCGCTTGTGTCTTGGTCCTCCAAGAAACAAAACTCGGTATCCTTATCCACCGCCGAAGCGGAATACATTGCCGCCGGTTCATGTTATGCTCAATTACTTTGGATGACCCAAACTCTTAAAGATTATGGGATGTATGTGAAACATATTCCATTGCTTTGTGATAATGAAAGTGCTATTAAGATTGCTCACAATCCCGTGCAACACTCTTGAACTAAGCATATTGAAGTTCGTCATCATTTCATTCGAGATCATGCTGCTAAAGGAGACATCGATCTTAAGCATGTTCGTACCGATAAGAAATTGGCGGATATATTCACCAAACCGCTTGATGAGAAAGTATTTTTTCATTTGAGAGGTGAATTGAACATCATTGATGCCTCAAACTTGGAGTAGGAACTCCATGTGGATACATGCAAGGCATGAGCCTTTGACTAATCCTTGATATTTCTCTTACGACGATGATCATATGTCTTGGATCTATACCTGTACCCTTGCATGTTATCTAACCCTTGTAGGTACTTGGATGAGGCCAAATCTACGAGATTGCAAATCACTCACATCTAGAGCGGTCTCTACATCACCAAGTCTCTACAATATGGTGGTTGAAGACAAAGAATCATGAATCCTTTCAACATATCCTTCGACAATTTCTATATATCAAATTTCATTTGGTATCAAATTTCATGATGGTCATTTTGGATACACAAGTGCTCTTCCTTGCAAAGCTAACCCATGTAGGTAGATGAACTCAAACTACAAGTGGTGCTCCCAACTCTTGATGAACTACATCAACCTTGAGCATCCAACACAAGTTCGACTACATCAACACCACCACCCAAGGTATGTTATTCCATCTTAGAGAAGCTTTACACCAAGTCATGGGTCAAAGCAGCTCAACAAGATGTGAATACATCAAAATGCTTAAACGAAAAATGGTAACCCCATTTTGAGCTTAAACGATGAGTATGACCTACGATCAAGTGTTCTCACTTGACTCCTTAGTCAATATACTCTAACATAGGTGACTTTGTCGCCGGCTCCTTCTAGATGAAGTTCTCTATTGTTTCTTTGTGTTCTTGCATATGTTTCTTGCTTGCTTGTTCCCCTTTAAAAAAAAACTTCATCTAGATTTCATTTCTTCTTGTATGTTATCTTCTGCATTCTCTGCATATAATTCATTGCAAATCCTTTGGTTAACTCCTTGCAAATCTTTGTGAGATCTTATTTGCCAAGTGAGCTGAGGTGACAAATTGTTTCCTAAGTACTGAACTCGGCCTCACCGATTCACGCCAATCGGCTAGACCGAACTACAAGCACCTTGTAGATAGTTCATTGGTGCAACCGACATGGACTAACCCGGTCTGACCGATTTGCATCATCTATGACACTGCCAACTCGGTGTCACCGATGAAAATGAATCGGCGTTACCGATTTTACTACTGAGAATTTTTTTTGCCATTACAAACGTCATTTCTTCTTCTTCAGCTCCACTCGATGATTCTTGTCCTCTACTCACATCTTAAATTACATGCTTCTTTGCACTGTGACTCAAGGACCAAACCTATTTGACTCATGCTCCAGAAGACCCTTCTTGGAAATTGATGTCAAAGGGGGAGAGAGAGCACATCAAAGCTTATCACATGGGATGCTTATTAACAATAGAGGAGAGAAGTCACATGTCTCTAAGAGGGGAAAGACATGTTAATGTATGTTTGTTTTGCTCTGATTTTTTTTCTTGCTCTGATTTTCTCTGACCCTACCTTCTCCCATTATCCAATATTAGATTCAAGGGGAGAGGGAGTTCGTATCTAAGGGAAGAAAATCTTTGGAATTCATTGCATATCTTTAATCTTTGGGGACATGTCTATACCCAAATAGAGTACTAAGTACTCACTCACTACATGTCATCCCAGTCTTAGTACTCTTGTGGTTTTCTGAACTTGCTTTGTTTAAGTAGTGTTTCTGTGTTATCTAACCCTATTTTCTCAGAGTCATCTCTTCCAAAGCCAGCTCAAGACCACAAGGTAAGTATATGCATCACACTCATGTGCATGATGATCTCTTGCTGATGTACATACTGTTTGCAAGAAGGACTCATGAACATGAAGGTACATTCCCTGTATCTACATCATTTGCTCTGATGCATATAGCCAAGATACATGTAACTCATTGCTTGCTCTGACATGCTTATGCACTCACATGTTCTTATATTCTATCTTCACATGATTGCATACATGTAAGGGGAGTTTATGCATGTTACATGTCCTTCCAAAGCTTTACTTGTTATCCTTCATATCCTTATCTAAAGCTTTGATATATGTTGTCATCAATTACCAAAAAGGGGGAGATTGAAAGCACAAGTGCTCCCTGTGAAAGCACAAGTGCTCCCTGGGTGATTTTGGTAATTAATGTCAACATATCTCTTGTTGGACTAATTTCTTTATCTAGTATATTTCAGAAAGTTCAACAATGGCGTGGCATGGACAAGAGGATGTGGAACCCCTTCAAGATGATAAGGACAAAGATTGGCAAAAGCTCACTTCATTTGTATTTTTAGTGATCCAAGATCACATTGAGTCCATAGGAAAAGCCAATACTATTAAAAGGGGATGAGGTGTTGCTTAATGGTCTACTTGCTCAAAGTGCTTAGTGATATGCTCCAAAGCCCTCAACCACTTTCTCAATTCCAAATATGTCCAAAACATAAAGTCAAACTCGGCCGCACCGATTTGATCTATCCGGCGCCACCGAGTTCCTTTGACATAGCCACTGCCAGAAACCCTAATCAGTTCGGTCTCACCGATGGGATCTCGGTCTCAACGAGATGGGCTTGCAAACTCTCTATTTCCCTTTCATGACGTTTCGGTCTCACCGAGATGAGCGATTGGTCACACCGAGTTTGCCTGACCAACTCTCTGTTTGCTTATTACTAAAATCGGTCTCACCGAGTTTGTGTAATCGGTCAAACCGAGATGAGGTTTTACCCTAACCCTAGCACATCGGTCCCACCGAGTTGATCATGTCGGTCCCACCGAAAAACCTAACGTTCACATTTTGAACTTAATCGGTCTCACTGAGTTCACCTATTCGGTCTCACCGAGTTGGCTCAAATGTGTGTAACGGTTAGATTTTGTGTGGAGGCTATATATACCCCTCCACCCTCCTCTCCATTCATGAGAGAGCCATCAGAACGTGCCTACACTTCCACTACTCATTTTCTGAGAGAGAACCACCTACTCATGTGTTGAGACCAAGATATTCCAATCCTACCACAAGAATCTTGATCTCTAGCCTTCCCCAAGTTGCTTTCCACTCAAATCATCTTTCCACCATAGCCAAATCTGTGAGAGAGAGTTGAGTGTTGGGGAGACTATCATTTGAAGCACAAGAGCAAGGAGTTCATCATCAACACACCGTTTATTACCTTTTGGAGAGTGGTGTCTCCTAGATTGGTTAGGTGTCACTTGGGAGCCTCCGTCAAGATTGTGGAGTTTAACCAAGGAGTTTTTAAGGGCAAGGAGATCGCCTACTTCGTGAAGATCTACCCGAGTGAGGCAAGTCCTTCGTGGTCGATGGCCATGGTGGGATAGACAAGGTTGCTTCTTCGTGGACCCTTCATGGGTGGAGCCCTCCGTGGACTCGCGCAACCGTTACCCTTCGTGGGTTGAAGTCTCCATCAACATGGATGTACGATAGCACCACCTATCGGAACCACACCAAAAATCTCCGTGTCTCCAATTGCGTTTGCACACTCCAATCCCATCCCTTTACTTTCTTGCAAATTGCATGCTTTACTTTCCGCTGCTCATATACTCTTGTCATGCTTGCTTGAAATGTATTGTGAATGCTTAAACTTGTGCTAAAATTCCACCTCAACTTGAAGAACTTAAAAACTGCTATTTTTGCTTGTTGAGGGTCTAATCACCCCCCCTCTAGACCCCTCTTCTCGATCCTTTCAATTACTTAACAAAAAATGTATAGTCTTGAAGCTTTGCCAATCCTTGTCCTTAGCATTTTGAGGGGTCCACATTCTCATGTCCTTGCCATGCCAACCATTGAACTTTTCTGAAACCTATCTTGAATAGGCATTAGTTCAATGACATATATGTTGTTATGAATTAACAAAACCACCCGAGGATTAGTTGCAGTTTCACCCCCTCTGAGGGACGGGGATGTGACATCACCTAGCATGGCGCCATGGTTAGGAACCCCGCTATCTGCCCCTCTGTTGGCTGAGAAAGCAGCTTTCTTCCCCTTCCGAGAAGGGGGAGGGGTGCTTCAACGCATTTCTGGGCTCAACGTCTGTCCTGGAAGTGGGTGCTCCGATAACGGGGTGGCGAACCCCGCAAATGACTGTAGTGACCAAAACAACAAAGGTCAGAAGCACAACTCAACCTCACGCATCATTTGAAGAGAGGCCGGAAAACATACCTCCTTTGACGAGACCTCGCAACTAAAAGGCTCCACCGCAACCCCCATGGGCACCTTCTTGGCCTCAACTCCATCAGTAGGGCGAGGCAACGATGAATCTTTGCCTCCTCGAGGTTGTCAAGGGAGGTTTGAGAGGGTCAGCCGGCCTGCGATAATCGTTCTATAGCGCACCGCGAGCTTACAAGGGGAGAACATGGCGCTCCACCCAGGTTTTGCACAATCTAGAGCCCAGTCAGACCACTATCCTTCAAGAGTGATGTCGCCTTCAAAGGCAGCCCCGTGCTATCAGGGAGGTTGGCCGGCGACTCCCAGAAGTTTATACGTAGTGGGGCTGTAACACCCAAGATGCAATTCTATGCTGATCACATGGTGGATTCATGATTGGGACATGATCGCATTTCGAGCGCATAGCAAGTTGGTATCAGAGCATCGGTCTCAGGCTATTAAAACTCTCCCCCACTTACAAGAGATCTCGCCCCGAGATCTAGGAATGAGAAGAGGAAGATAAAGAGGAAGAGGTAAAAGAAAGTTGCTTCTTCAACAAACGAGTGAAACCATGAACGTTGAGAGGTTGAACAACTTGAAAAAAAATACAACGGAGATGAACGAATTTGAGAGAACTCCAGTCGAAAAGAGGAACAAGGAACACCATGAGAACCTTGCATGTTGCAACGATGAAAATCAAGAGCGCAAATGACAAGAAAGAATTTTGAAGCAACTCCTATTACATGAGATAGACAAGGTCAAGAAAGAGAGAATTTGGACAATACTCCGGTTGGAAAGAGAAGACAAACTTGATGAGATGGAAAGAACTTGGAAACAAGAGCAACAACTCGATGCCTTTGAAATGAATGCACTGAAGCTCGATAGTTGGGATGAAAGAATAGAGAAGAAACCAACATCTTCTACCACCAAGAACTTGAAAGAGCAAGCTTGCGAGGAATGCTAGAACAGAGTTGTTGAAAGAATCAACAAGAAAAAGTTATGCTTCAAATGGCCTTGCGAAAACATCTCAAATCTTTGAGGTGAAATTCGGCCACTAACGGAAACAATTGATTGCTTGAGAGCGACAAAGAGATGAAAAGCCTCTTTTACCAAGAAGGATGTGGAGAAAGCTTGGATCATTGATAATCACCACAAATAGCAACAATCCTTAAGGAAAGGCTTTTAGGTGAAATCTAACCGAAGATACTCCAACAAAAAAATTGTGGTGTTAAAAGAACTCATGAATGAAGAGAAAATGATGGTTTTAAAATATCTCATTCCTGACCACTCGTGAATCATGAAACACGAATGGAAATTGTCATGAATGATATAACACTGATACGTCTCCAACGTATCTATAATTTTTAATTGGTCCATGCTATTATAGTATCGATCTTGGATGTTTATTATGCAATTATATATCATTTTTTGGGACTAACCTATTAACCTAGTGCCTAGTGCCAGTTGCAGTTATTTGCTTGTTTTTGGCTTTTTAGGAAATCAATATCAAACAGAGTTCAAATGGAGAAAAAACTTTGGATTAATATTTTCTTGACCAGAAGAGACCCTAGAAGGTTCGGGAGAAGACCTGACGAGCCATGAGGGAGTTACAAGCTCAGGAAGCACGCCCCAGGGGGCGCCCCCAAGCTTGTCGGCCCATCGCGGCACCTCTTGACCTAATTCCGCCTCTATAAATTCTCAAATATTGCCCTGACATCAGAGACCCAGCCAAAAAACTTTTTCCGCCGTGGCACATTTCTGTTCTCGAGATATCCCATCTAAAGGCCTTCTCTCGTACTCTACCAATGGGGTAATCGACCACGAAGGGGCTCTACATCAACCTTGCTGCCCTTTCGATGATGTGTGAGTAGTTTACCACAGACCTATGGGTCCATAGCTAGTAGCTAGATCGATTCTTCCCTCTCTTTGATCTTCAATACAATGTCCTCCTCAATGTTCTTGGAGATCTATTTGATGTAATCAATTTTTGCGGTTTGTTTGTTGGGATCCGATCAGTTGTGAGTTGATGATCAGATTATCTATGAATATTATTTGAGTCTTCTCTGAACTCTTTTATGCATGATTAGAATAGCTTTGTATTTCTCTCAAATCTATTGATTTGGTTTTGTCGGAATCGGGGCTCTATGGACCCAAGAAAGGTTCAAACTCTGGGGTGTGCACGAAGAACCTTGCCAAGCTCTAGCTCACCGCACACCACCTCACGGCGATGCTCCGGTGTGCTCGAGCCAAATGGAAGAAGGACACAGACATGGCAATTTACCTAGGTTCGGGCCACCGTGCAGTGTAAGACTGTAAGACCCTACTCCTGCTTTGTGGTTTGATTGCCTCGCGAGGCAGGATGAGTGTGTGTGTACAATGAGGATGAACTGCCTCGGGAGGCTGCCAGGAATCGATCCTCGATCCTAGGAATTGATCCTCTCTCCCCGGAATCGATCCTCCCTAAGGTCGTACCTAGCCTATACTTATACTGGCCCTGGTCCTCTTCCCCGGAAAACTCTCGGTGGGAAGGGTTGCCACAACAGCCAATTTTGAAGGGGAACATGAGTACATCTTATCCTGACTAAAGGTGGTCTTCGAATGGTAATGTTCCCTACCATGACATGCTGGTGCGCTCGGTGATGACCTCCATCCTCGCAAGCCCGCTGTCTTGGTCTTCTTGCACCAAAGTGGCAACCTTCAGGGATTGCTTGGGGAACCGACGCGCTGTCGTTCCTCCCTTAGCGCGAAGAGGAAAACCTCCTTATCCGCGCCTGCTCGCGCCCTTCTACCTCCGCTCATTGTCACACGCGTCACCCACGTGAAATAGCAGGGCCGCGTGACTCCTCATTCTGGTCCTTGATCTGCACACCGACGCGAGGAGCCTCGGGAGGCAGCCTCGGGAAGCCGCCTCGCGAGAGGACCTCGCGAGGCCGCCGATGAAGCTTGACGGCGCACGCCTCGGGAGGAGGGGGTCCTCGCGAAGTCTTGATGTTGGGATAGCTAGAGCCTTCTGCTGGTGCCATGCCATGGGCCGCAGGCAGACGGGCCTGGGTGCCCCAGTCCCACGGGCCCGATAGTAGCTCCCGGGCCCACGACATGCACGACTCCGCCCGTGAAAAGGGAGGGGCGAAACGGTGTGGGCCCCAACCACCTGCAGGCCAGGCTCGATGCATTGCCCACGACGAGGCGCAGGGCGCCCCCACTTCTCCCATGATGCCTCGGCAATCACCCGGGCTGACATAAAGCCTGGCAGGCACTGCGCGGAGCCATCATTGCTCCAAAGGTGAAGGGGCATGAACCAGCCCCCATTGACGCTATAAAAGGGGCGAGGGGTCGGACCCCTTGGCCCATCTCCTTCTTCTCGCTTCTCCATTTCTTCCCGCCATTGCTGTAGCCATGGAATCCCTGAGCAGGTTCTCTGCTACCGAGAAAGGAAAAGCGACAGCAGAAGAGGTGGAGCCGCCGAGGCCAGCGAGGGGGTGTGGCCGCCCTCGCACAACCGCCGCCAAGCCCAGGGCGGCTCCATGGGCGCGCGGTCGCCCTCCGCTCACGCCCTACGCCCGCTCCGGCAGCCGCGAGGATCACTTTGCCCATGGGCGTGGGCGAGGGGGACGAGGCGGCCATGACAGGGGCGGGAGGAGCGGCCCCGCCCTGCCATCCCAGGCGTGGAGCCACTCTGCTGACGCAGCCCGCGAGTTCATGGTGAGCATGCCCTGTGATACTTGCACCTGGCTCTGGCTCCCCTACACCTTCGCGAGGGAGATGGCAGAGCGCGCACCCCTGGGCCTATGTCTGCAACCGGACAGCTGCTGCAACGGGCCCTCCTCGGTGGCGACGGACTTCACCACCTTCGGCTTCATGTTCTTGAGGCGAGGGTGGAATTCGCTTTCCCTTGCCCGTGGCTTGAAGGGAGGGCAGACCCTCCTCTTCAAGTACGATGGGGCCGCCACGCTCTTCATGAAGATCTTCGGGGTCGCCGGCTGCCGCCTGAAGTGCTGCATGGAAAGTGACGATAGCGACTCCTCCACGGACGACAACGGTGACACATCCCCCTCCGATGGAAGCTGGAGCGGCGGTGGCTCCCCCAATGTCAAGAGCGAGGACGAAGACTCCGACTAGGGCACGGGTGACACCTGAGCTGGCGGCTTCCGTCCGGAGTCTTTCTTTTGTTTTCTTCTTCCTGCATCGCAATGGCATGGGCCCCGCGGGGGTGTGTAAGAAACTCTGGCGCTTGTGCCTTATCTTTAATGCTTTTGTAGTTCACAACTAAGTTCGATTATGGCGCTCCTTTTCTAGACATGGCCCCTTCTTCACAATCACATTAGTGCTGCGTCCCTAGGACCCAACCCTGAGCAAGCCTCAGCCATCGCTGTTATGTCAGGTCGTGGTGCCCAGGAAAAGGCCAGGAGGTGAGGGGCCCGAGGTCCGGGAAGAGCTCCTGAGGCATGATGCTCAGGAGGTCCCCCTTGACGCGCAAGCGGCTCATGTGGAACAAGAGGTGTCCTCCTCGGACGAGATCGTGAAAAGAGAGAACGCCATTAAAAGGCCACTGAACCACGCAGGGCAGTTAACTTAGCTTTTTGGAGCGCAGCGAGGACCAGCCGCAACTCATGTGAAGTTAACATGACACAAGGGTGCGTCCCCACAAGTTTGGCCTTCTGTCCGTCTTCTACATGCGATAGATCAATACGGGCCCAGTGAGGGGCGCGTGAAAAATTGACGTCCTTCGTGTCTTAACCAACGCCTTCGCGGCTAAGCTACGAATCTCCTCCCCATGCTTCCTCGTGAGGCTTCCCTCTCTTTTTCTTGTTTGCCAAAATGCTCTACATCCTCAGGACCCGGCCCTCGAGCGAGGCTCGGCCGCCACTGGTATGTCAAGTCACAATGCCTGGGACAAGGCCAGGGGGTGAGGGCTTGAGAGCTAGTAAGAGCTCCTGAGCCGCGATGCTCAAGAGCTCCCCTTTTAATGTGCAAGGGACTCACGCGAAAAAGAGGCGACATGCTTCTCCAGGGTTGTAGGGAGAAGTGATTCCAACTTGCAACGACGCACCGTATGAAGTGGCTGTACTTAGCTTTTCGCGATCGGTGGCGTGAGCCATCGCCTGCTCGAAGCTGGGCCTCCTGAGGCGATGCGAGGTGCTATCCGTATGATGTCCGAACGCCCGGCTCCTGAAGCTACTGCATGTTGACATGTTACCAGGCATAGGGGGTGACACGCGCTTGCTGATCTACTCGTGAATGCTACATCAGGAGACAAGGCACTAAGGATCTGATGAGGAGACGTGCACGGGGCCGGCCTGTGACTCGGAGCTCGATCGCTTAGGTTTATCAGCACTGCAGGGACGGACCCGAGCATAGGCGCCGTGCCAATAGACCCCGCTCATGGGACGGTCAAGAGGAGAGCTGCGGGGGCACGAGGCCCCAAGGGGTGGCACCTCCAAATGTAACACGGAGCCAAGCACAAAGTTAAGCAAGTAATCATAGCACATTGAAGTATAAGCAAGTTTAGTAAACAACCAAAAGGTGAGGCGGCTACAGGGACTGACCCTGAGTAGCTTGAAGATGATGCAGCCTAGGGGAGCCCCCAATTGAACAAACCAAATAGTCACCTGGCAATGACGCTGCTGTTGAGGCATCAGGGTGGTTGGTGAAGCATGCTGCAGAGGTTCGCCTCTCAGGTTCCGGCTGGCTCCTGAGGTCATGGAGGCTCACGAGGGGCTGACGCCTCGCGAGACGCTAATGCGAGCCGCGTGAAGCGCTTGTAGGTGGTGCCCACGTTTAGCAGACCGAAGGGCATGGAGACGTAGTTGGTGGCGATGGCCTCGCTCCGGCTGACGCATGACGGCCAGAAGATGTCGTGGGAGCTGGCGCTGTTGAGGCCTAGGATGTTGATGCACACGCCCAGCTTGCTATCCGCGGTGAGAGCAGGAGCTGAGTCGACGGGCCGCATGAGGCGACGCTCACCGCACATGGTCTGAGCCTCCTGCAGCTCGTGGATCTCGTGGGTGATGAACTCTTGTGCTCTTGGCGCCCGACGTCGTGTTCCTCGCTTGCGGGGACGCGCGTCGAAGCATGCCTCCAAGTGGTGCCCGAGCACCTCCCTCGTCACGCTGATCAGGTCAGACGCTCTCCAGGTGGAAGCCCCCGAGCCTGCCGAGAGGGAGGCACCGGGCGCGCCTTCCTATGCGGGAGGGAGGCAAGCCTCGATGGCAAGCACGGCACTGGAGGTGTTGCCAGCCAGTGCCTTCTTCGCCTTAGGACGACTCTGGGGGAGGAGGTGCTCCTTCTTCATGGGGGCGGCCTCAGGAGCCACAGTGGCATTCTCGCCGTCAGAATTCGCAGCCGTAGCGGCCCGGTAGGCATGCTCAAGGAAGAAGACAACATCTTTCTCGTCGCAGGCGACAATGATGACCCGTTGCACCCAGGCATCTTGAGGACATTATAGCCATGGTGGGTTGCCACCATGAACTTGGCGAGCGTAGGGTATCTCAGGATAGCGTTGTATAGGAGGCCGATGTGGACCATGTCGAAGTCGATCAGCTCGGTGTGGTAGTTGTCGCGGGTGCAGAAGCAGACTGGAAGGCGCACCTGCCCTAGGGGAGTGGTCGATCCATCTGTCATCCTAGAGAAGGGCCTGGTGGGCATCAGCTGGTCATACAACACCTGGAGCATTTCGAAGGTCGCGATGGAGATCACTTTGAGGCCAGCACCCCCGTCGATGAGGGTCTTGGTGATGAAGATGTTGCTGATGGTGGGAATGCACAGCATGGGGAGCGCGCCGGCGGTGGCTGAGCACCTGAGGTGGTCCTTGGAGTCGAAGGTGATGGCGTACTGCGACCACTTTAGGGGTCGGGCAGCCTCAAGCCTCAGAAGGGCAGCATTCACCTCGTGAGAGAACTGCTTGAAGAGGCGGTTACACGCGGCGTCCTAGGCTCCACCGAGGATGCAGGCTACCACGCGAGGCTCCTGGTAGCCCCAATCCCCTCATCTTGCTAGTTGTTGTCTTTCCTCCTGGGTGGCGGCGGCAGCGGCGGAAGGCCCGCATTGTGCTGAGGGCATGCCTCACAAGGATGATCGCATCAGGTGCCGTCGCGAGGCGGATCGCGCCTGCCACCCTCGTGAGGATGGTCGCGCCAGCCCTGGCGGGGCGTGCGGTTGTCTATCGGCCTCCACCACAGTCGCCTTCGTAGCCGAAGCCACGGTCGTTGCGGTCGGGTGGACGGCCAAAGCGCTCGTCGTGGAGTGCCTTGATCTCCTGGCAGTCGTCGGTGTTGTGGGTGCGCACGTTGTGGTAGACGTAGAACATGCGGCCATCCTTGATGGGCTCGCCGCGGTCGCGGCCGTGCTTCTGCTTAGGCTCCGCCGCCAACACGGCAGGGCCCTTGCGCTTCACTTCCTTGGCCTTGGCCCTGGCCCTCTTGTCATCTGGCTCGGTCTCAGGGTTGTTGAGGAAGAGGCGGCCCTCCTCTGCCTTGACGCACTTGTTGGCCATGTTGAACAGTTTCAGCACTGAACTCAGGTTGTCGTTGATGGTGAGATTTTCGCACATCTTGACGTCCATGATGCCATTGGTGAACGCCAAGATGATTACTTCATCCGAGGCCTTCGGAATCTTGTGGCGCACCTGGGTGAAGTGCTGAATGTACTTTCGGAGTGTCTCACCAGGGCGTTGCTTCACACGCCACAGGTTGTTGATGGTGAGGGCGCGGTCACGGGTACCCTGGACGTTGGCGATGAATTGCCTGCGAAGATCATCCCATGAAGAAATCGACTCCTCGGGCAGGTTCATGAGCCAGGAACACGCACCGTCCTTGAGGGCCATGGGAAACCATTTTGCCATGACTTTTTCATCACCATTCGTTGCCTCGATGCTGAGTGCATAGAGCTAGAGGAACTCCGTGGGGGTAAGGATTGCCGTCGTAGCGCAGGGGTAGCTCTGGCTTGAACTTGACTGGCCAAACCACCCAATGCAACTCGTGAGTGAAGGCCTAGCAGCCGGCAGTGCTCGTGGGCGCTCCCCATCCAGGTGCTGGCGCTGTCGCTCGAGGGAAGCACGTGCATCAAGTGACACACGGTGCACGATCTGATAGCTGGCCTCATCTCAAGCCGGCGCATGCGCTCTACGCGGCGAGTCGTGCGGCCGCGCATTGTGCCGGAGCTCGGCGTCGTCACCGCGTAGGGGAGGAGGCGGAGGCGTGCCACGTGCCATGTCGTTAGCACGAGACAGCGGAGGACGAAGCGAGTGGGAAGGCGCCAGGGCCTCACCCACTGGGTTGAAGAGCTCGGTGATGCAGCCAAGCTAGGCGTCGTACCCTTCATTGGTCAGGCGATAGTGCAGTAGCTCGCACGCCATGAGCAGCACGGCCAACGCGTTCGCCGGCCCACGATGGGCATGAGAGGACGAAGACATAGCTGGGGTGAGGGAAGGCCTGGCGGTGCGGCCGTCGGGTTGCGCCGAAGGGTGCATGGAGGAATCCTGCTGCACGTGAGCAGCGGGGTCAGTGGCGGCGTTGGCCGCGGGAGAGGCGGAGTGACGATGATCAGCATGATCCGCGGGCTCCACCTGGGTGACACGAGCGGCTCGGCGCTCGGCGCGAACACAACGAGCGTCAGCCATGGGGACGGTGTTGCAGAAACCGAAGCGGAGCGGAAGAACCTCGGCACACCCCTACCTTGTGTGCCAAATGTCAGAATCAGGGCTCCGAGGACCCAAGAAAGGTTCAAACTCTGTGGTATGTACGAAGAACCTCGCCAATCTCTAGCTCACCGCCCACCACCTCACGGCAATGCTCCGGCATGCTCGAGACAAACGAAAGGACGCAGACACGGGAGTTTACCCAGGTTCGGGCCACCTTGCGGTGTAAGACCCTAATCTTGCTTTGTGGTTTGATTGCCTCGCGAGGGAGGATGAGTGTGTGTGTACAATGAGGATGGACTGCCTTGGGAGACTGCTAGGAATTGATCCTCCCTAAGGTGGTACTTAGACTATACTTATACGGTCCCTGGTCCTCTTCCCCGTAAAACTCTCTGCGGGAACGGGTGCCACAATGGCTAATTTTGAAGGGGAACAGGAGTACATCTTATCCTGACTAAAGGTTGTCTTCGCTTGCTAAAGTTCCCTGCCGTGACGTGCTGGTGGGCTCGGAGATGACCTTCATCCTGGCGAGCCCGCTGTCCTGATCTTCTTGCACCAAAGTGGCAACATTTGGGGATTGCTTCAGGAACCGACGCGATGTCCTTGCTCCCTTAGAGCGAAAGAGGAAAAACTCCTTATCCGCGCCTGCTGGCGCCCCTCTGGCTCCGCTCATTGTCACGCGCGTCACCTAAGTGAAATAGCAGGGCCGCATGACTCCTCTATCTTGTCCTTGGTCTGCACGCCTCTGCGAGGAGCCTCAGGAGGCAGTCTCCGGAAGCCGCCTCGTGGGAGGGCCTCGCGAGGCCACCGATGAAGCTTGACGGCGCGCGCCTCGCGAGGAGGGTTCCTCGCGAGGGCCTTCCTCACGAAGTCTTGACATTGGGACAGCTAGAGCCTTCTGCTGGCACTGTGCCTTGGGCCGCAGATAGACGGGCCTGGGTACCCCCCAGTCCGACGGGCCCGACAGGTTTGGCCAACTAGATTTATTTTTCTTGCAATGGGAGGGTGCTTTGTGATGTGTTCAATCTTGCGGTGATCTATGTCGCAGTGACAGTAAGTGACAAGACACGTATTTGTGATGGGGTTTATTCATATTGCTTGAGTTTACTTTGTCTACATGATGTCATCTTGCTTAAGGCAGTACTCCGTTCTTTATGAAATTTATACTCTAGATGCATGCTGGATAGCGGTTCATGTGTGGAGTAATAGTAGTAGATGCAGACAGGAGTCGGTCTACTTGTCTCAGACATGATGCCTATGTACATGATCATTGCCTTGGATATCGTCTTGATTATTCGATTTTCTATCAACTGCCCAACAGTAATTTGTTTACCCACCATATGCTATTTTCGAGAGAGAAGGCTCTAGTGAAAACTATGGCCCCGGGTCTATTTTTGTCATATATTAAAATCCAAAAATACCTTGTTGTAGTTTTATTTACTTTACTTTGTTTTGTGTTTTTCTTCTATCTATTTATCAGTACGAGATTTAATCCATGCAATTAACCGCCAAGGGATTGACAACCCCTTGTTCGCGTTGGGTGCATGTATTTGTTATTTCATGTGTAGGTACTGCTAACGAGGTGTTGCGTGGTTCTCCTACTAGATTGATTACCTTGGTTATTAACTGAGGGAAATACTTGTCTCTACTGTACTACATCATCCTCTCCTCTTCGAGGAAATCCCAACGCAGCTCACAAGTAGCAAACACCAGCTCAAAAGATAAGGTAGAAATATTGTAGTTCGGAATGCACGATGAAGAATGCTTGAGCTCCTCCAACAAGAATATTGATGAAGACTTCGAGAACGAATTAAATCCTTAATGAACCACCATGAAGAAACTCTCAAAGGACTCCGAATTGATAACAAAATGATCAAAATGAAAGGGAAGTTGAAAAGAACAAGATGAAGCCTTGCAATGGTTTAGATGGAGCTTCATGACGAGATCACCGAGAAAAGTTGCAACTCCGTAGAGAAAAGTTGAAATACTTTGATCTAGAATTTATTCATCATGAACAAACTCCCAAAGAGAGAACTGAGTCACCTCATGGAAAAATAAGAATAATATCTATTGTATATTTTTCCTTCATCAACTTAAATTGATGACAAGCAAGGGATTTCACACACTACTTATTATTCTTGAAAAGATTGAAGAGAGGTATAGCGCAAACTTGGAGAAGTCTTGAATGAACTACCTGTAGGATTGGAAAGAAATGATACGAAGAGAAGAGAATGAATCCCCGAAAAAGAATTAGAAAACACATGTAGAGACTTTGAAACATTGGGAACACATGAGAATGAAGAGATCACGATCCAACTAGGATAATACTAGAAGGAAGCACTGGAAGAAATTGGAGATGAATGAAGACACAACAATTTAGGAGAATTGGTGAACGAGAGCGGAGAGCTGAGAAGAAATAATTCTTTCGGAATGATGGCCTTCGGATAGTTGAAATGAAAGCAACTCATGAAAATGATTTGGGACGGTCATAAAAAAATCTGATGACCCAAAATAATTGAGAGGATAGCACCAAGCTGGCACCACGATTCTTTGGGAGAACAGATAAAGATTTGGAGGAAAACTCTTCTTAGGTCTCCAATTTATGAGAATGATGTCGAGAAACACCACCAAAACTATTGAAATACTCCAGAATAATTAGAAAGAGAAAGGTTGAGCCAAATAAGAACATAATTTTAAAGCAATCTTGGAAAAGGCATCTGACTGATGAAACTCATTCTTAGGTCAAACTTGAAAAGAATTTGATAAAATCTCCGGGAAAAGATTACAAAAGCCAGGTAAGACCCTGGGGAAGAACCTGTGGGTTATGGGCCCACTCAAAATAAAAAATGTTGAAATGATTTCTTAGAAATAGATGATTGTGCCAGTTGAATTAAATGGCTTGAATGAGATAACAACCTCGAAACATCTTGAACAAATTAAGAATGGAAACACGAATCTTCTGAGATATCTTCGGCACTCTGGATATGAATATCGTGAGATTAATGATCAAGAGAGGCTTGGATAAGAACTTTCAACATGAAAAAGCATTTAACAAAAGAAAAGGGGTATGATCAACACTGACAGCTTAAATTGAATCCACCGGAGATGAAAAGGAGAATGAAAGAATTATGAACTTGTAGCTCTTGAGCATCTTCACAAGAAATCACCGGATTAGAACATTGAAGGAAAAGAATGGAGAGACTTCTCATGACTAATATGGATACTTGATTTAAGACCTCTGAGTCCATGACGAAAAAGGGGTGGGAGGGTGGGACAAGGAAGAATATAACTTGGGACGGATGAAATGAATACCCGTTGAGAAGAAACAAAGGATTGATTCTGCCAATGGGGAAAAGGATTGAATTAACTTGAAGTGAAGTACACTGGTTGTAAAAGAATTGTCATGACAATCTCGATCGATCAAAAGGATTAGTACTCCCATGGAAATATGAGAACACCGCTTAGGAAAGGTATGGATCAACACTTGACTTTGAAGCAACTCGAATACCACAAATAGAACAAAACAAAGGATTTGGCTTGCAGAATAAGCAGGAAACAAATACATAACCCCATCATGCATTTGTTGGAAGATAAGCCTTGATAACTACTTGAATTTCCACCTAAGAACTTTCAAAATTTTCTGGTGATACAATCTAGTCCCACGGCTACACGGAGCAAAACTTCACACAATTCTTAACATGATACTGCGCTCCATTGTTCCGACAGCGTTTAACACATAACCAAAAAACCTCGGTAACTCGTGTACATCAGACCTTCAAAAACACAACGATAGGCAGCTTATCCATGTTATCTCTACCTAGTACTAGGGATAAGTCAGAGTACTATTCGCCACCACAAAAAGTATAGAAGCATTTCGATGTCGGCGTCCTCTAGTAATCAGGAACTGAAATGATGATGAATGTGACAAGAAAACCTTGGAGCTCAACTCCTCGGGTCCAATCCATACAATCAGGAGGCACCAAGACAGAATTCTGTCACCGATGTCACTACGATTCCAAAAATACCCGCCTGATCCTAAAAAAATTTGAGTGACAAGAGTAGTAGACTCAAAACACCTACGTCACAATTCATCAATAGGGCGACTAAGGGGATAAGGAGTAAAAAGAATTCCTACTCTCCCATATATAAGTAGACTCAAAATAGTTTTTCTTCTACACTCAACAATGGCCAAGTTTGATCAATCAAGGGGGCTCCTGCGGTTGGTAGAGGCTCTGACACCAATTTGTCGCGCCCAATATGTGGTCCCGTTCCTCAAGGAACTAGAAGTCCCGCCAAGGATAGAAGCGCATATCACAGACGCTTTGCATGGTGGATATCATTACAACATACCATGTACTGAATATATGGGAATACCAGATAAAGGCTTACACTGGCCACAAGCTACAACATGAATAATCAATAAATCAATAGATAGAAATCATCATACAGAAGAAAAAGATCCAACTACAAATGAAATCAAATGAAAGAAGAATGACATCCACCCTCCTAATCCTATGCTGCCAACCGGGGACCCATCCTGTGATCGACGAAGAAGAAGAAGCATAAGAAGAACTCCAGATAGAACAAGCATCGCTTTACCTGTACCTACACCTGTTGTTGTAGACTAGTGCAGAAAACGCTAGTCCCGACATGCTAAAAACCACCTTAGCGGCGTAGGGGGTCGACACCACCAATATGGCGCCAGTGTTAAAAATTAGCGTTGGTGTTGGCACCTACGCCATCAGTATTTTGGACGGTAATGGCGTCCCGCGCGGTCAATGCCAGCAGTATTAGTCATCAGTTGTGACGTTCCATGTTTTCACGACGCCAGTAATTTGATTTTCAGATTTGAAATAAAAGTTGTACAACAGCGATTTCAGCCAAAATAACAACATAATCCATTTTAAGAACAGTCAATAAATCAACTATAAATAGACCCAATGATAGCATTTAAGTTCAACAATGCACTTATTGATATAGTTCAACAAAATAGGCAAAGTAACACACATATCAATGTACAAGTTCAAATAAATAGAGGTGATAATAACATGATATCTTCCATGCATGCCAACTAGCTAACTACGACTTTTCGGCAGGCGGAGTCAGGGTCATAGTCTGGAGTAAGTGAACCATCATCGCTACCAGCAGGCTTGTAGTAGACCATGATCTCGTCACGATCGTAGTCGAGGTAGAACGTGGCTCTCTCCCTAGCTTTCATCTCGTAAGCATTTGCAAGGGCTTTCCAACCAGGGCAACCGAAGTAGGTGCGGTTTGCCTTGTTGGTGACAAGACAATTGAATTTTTTGGCCGGCAGCATCTTCATGAGGGTGCACTAGAATGTGGTGGTTGCATCAACTAGAACTTTAAACTTCTCTAAGAAGTCACGCCTTGCCCCGCAAGGGATGACCTGAGCAAAATTGAAGGAAAGAAGTAGCTAGCTAGTTACACAATTTTGGGCACAACCGTATACATCATATGAAGCTCAATCAAAACATGTTCAACTAAAGCATACCGTCCTAGTGAGGAAGTCATTCGACTGATCTATGAAGAACTTCTTATCCCTTTGGCATCTCACTGAACCACAGGTCTCACATGGGCATCCATTTACTGCTTTCACGAAGTTGAGAAAAATAAGCACATAGATATAATGCAACATAAGCAGTTAGTACGAACCAGCGCTATCCGCCCATCTAGTTATTAACACATATGTACTTGTCATAAAATAGTTCTACAAACCATGCGTAGTTCAAACATAAAACATACATAAAGTTAAACAGTTCATATGAAATAGGTAGCGCGCGCTAAGCTAGTGGCCAGAGGGACTGGCCTCGTGGTCGTGCCTAGTCGACCTATGATACATCTCCATCGTATCTACTTTTCCAAACTCTTTTGCCTTTGTTTTGGACTCTAATTTGCATGATTTGAATGGAACTAACCCGGACTGACGTTGTTTTCAGCAGAATTGCCATGGTGTTATTTTTGTGCAGAAATAAAAGTTCTCGGATTGACCTAAAAATTTACGGAGAATATTTTTGGAATATATAAAAAATATTGGCGCAAGAATAAACCAGAGGGGGGCCACCTAGAGGCCACAAGCCCTGTGGGGCGCCCACCCCCCTGGGGCGCGCCCTGCAGGCTTGTGGGCCCCCTGGATCTCCTTCGACCCTAATTTCAACTCTATAAGTAGCTATTCACGGAGAAAAAAATTAGAGAGAAAGATTCATCGCGTTTTACGATACGGAGCCGCCGCCGCCTCCTGTTCTTCATCGGGAGGGCTGATCTGGAGTCCGTTCGGGGCTCCGGAGAGGGGGATTCATCGCCATCATCATCACCAACCTTCCTCCATCACCAATTTCATGATGCTCACCGCTGGAAGTGAGTAATTCCATCCTAGACGGTGATGGGTTGGATGAGATTTATCATGTAATCGAGTTAGTTTTGTTAGGGTTTGATCCCTAGTATCCACTATGTTCTGAGATTGATGTTGCTATGACTTTGCTATGCTTAATGCTTGTCACTAGGGCCCGAGTTGTCGGATTCAGGGCTCCGCAGACCCAAGAAGGTTCGAACTCTGGGGCGTGTGCGAAGATCTCAACCTCTCAGCTTAGAGCTCGTCGCCCCATAGCCTAGCCTAGTCAGATTTGCGTGAGCAAGGAAGAAGATGAACACAGCAGTTTACCCAGGTTCGGGCCACCTCGCGGTGTAAAACCCTACTCCTGCTTTGTGGTGGATTGGCCTCACGAGGGGCTGAGGATGAACTAGTACAGAGAATGAACAACCTCGCGAGAGCTCGGGGGTGAGAATGAGTCGCCCCCGGGGGTGAGAACGAGTCGACCCCGGGGTTGAGAATGAGTCCACCCCCTCTATGGTGGTGGCTAACCTATATTTATAGTGGCCTTGTTCCTCTTCCCTCGAAACTTAGGCGGGAAGGGATACCACAATGGCCAATATGAAAGGGGACAAGTAGTACATCTAATCCTGACGAAAGTTGGTCTTCGCCTGCAAAGCTTCTGGTCATGACGCAGCGGTGCGCTCAGTGATGACCTCCGCCTTGCCGAGCCTGTGGTCTTGGTCTTGTAGCACCGGAATGGAAACCTTTGGAAGATTCCTCAGGAACCCATGCCTGTCCTTGCCTCCTTAGCACCAAAGAGGAAACTGCCTCCTCTGCGCCCGCTGGCGCCCGCCTGGCCTTGGTCGTCATGGCTCACATCATCGCAACCTCGTGAGGCTGGGTACCTGCATAGAAATCTCCGCTCCTCGGGAGGCCACCTGGGGAGGCCGCTCTCTCAGGAGGTCTTGGTGTCGCCCTCCTCGCGAGGCCTGGCCCCTCGCGAGGGCTTGTCTTGGTGGTCTTGCAGATGGGCCGTACCAGGCCATGGGCCGCAGGCAGGCAAGTCTGGGTACCCTGGTTCCCAGAATGCCGACAGTAGCCCCCGGGCCCAAGGCGCGCTCGGGCTGGCTTCGAGGTGAAGCCAAGGGGCAAGGGTGAAGCACCGTCACCTGCGGGCCAGGTTGACGTGTGGCGCTTGACGGGACGCGGACGCCTCCGCTTCCCCACGCTGCCTCGGCAACTTGCCCGACTTGACAACTACCTGGCGCTTGCAGGAGCACCATCATCGCTTGGAACAGGGAAGGGCGCCGGTTAGCCTTCGACCACCTATAAGAGGGCGAGGGAGGCAGAGCCCCCTTGCTCATTCTTGCCTTCCTGTCCTGCATCCTTGCAGCAATGTCCATGGCGCCGATCAGGAGGCTTTCTGCTGTCGAGAAAGGGAAGGCTCCGCAAGAGGTGCTGGAGCCGCTTCCGCTGAAGAGGGACCGCGACCGCCCTCGCCGGGCCGCCGCGGTGCACTCGGCTGCTCCTTCTCATCGCCGGTGTACACCGCCAAGGGCCTGTGCTGGCCCGATCGTCTGCGCACCGGGCCCCAATTGCCAGGGAGGCCACGAGCACTAGGGAGGACGAAGTCGCGGAGGGAAGCAGGCGACGGTCGCCCGACCACCTCACCCACGGGCCCATGCCAACGGTATGGCCCGCGAGTTCGTGGTATGGGTGACAATGCCACCATGTACCTGGATCCAGCTCCCACACGCCTTGGCTGAGGAGCTCCCGGCGCAGGGGCTCGTCGTGCTATGGCTTCAGCCCGATGGCTGTTGCGGCCAAGTCTCCTCCGGCGATGTCTACATGACCCGAGGATGGGGGACGATTGCCCACGCCTGCGGCTCGGAGGGAAGGCATGCCCTTCATTTCAGCTATGACGGGGCGTCAATGCTCTTCTTCAAGGTTTTCAGGGAGGATGGCGCACGCCTGGAGTGCTGCACCCGGGGCGGCAGCAGCGGCGGCGAGGCCTCCCGAGGTGAACTTGCCCTTGGCTGCAGCTCCTCCAGTAGCAGTGGCGCTTCCTCCGGACCAAGCTCAAGCGACGATGACTAGTACGAGCCGCCGCGCCGCCACGCCCGGGCCTAGGAATGGAATGGCGTCGACAAGGCGTCATGACGTTGTAGGGGGCGCTGCCTGGGTCGCGGTCCTCGGGTGACCTTTTTCTTTTGTTTCATTCCTTCATAAAACATCATGAAGGGCCCCGCGGGGGTGTGTAAGAACCGTGACGCTTGCGCCTTAATGTTAGCATTCCCAACTTATGTCGTGATTGCATCTCCTGCTTGGGCACGGGTCCCCTTTTACTCTTGCAGTAGCTTAGTGCTCTACGCTGACAGGACCCAGTCCCCAGGCAAGCTTCGGCCGTCGCTTGTATGCCAGGTCATGATGCCGTGGTCAAGGCCAGGAGGTGAGTGGCCCGAGATCTGGTAAGAGCCCCCGAGGCGCGATGCTCGGGAGGTCCCCTTTAGCACGCAAGTAGCTCCCGAAGGACTAAGAGGGAGGCTCCCTTGCCCGAGCGAGGTCGCAGGAAACAAGATGCCAATGACGAGGTTCACGCCTGTGCGTGTGAGGCGACTTAGCTTAGCAAGCTTTCGGCCTGCGGTGGTTTTCTCGTTGCGAGGGCGAGCTTCTTCGGATTTTTGATTTTGAGCATGCTCCCTGTCCTGAAATAAATTAAGGCGAACCCCGCGAAGGGCGTGAGAGAACACTGATGTCCATTATATTTCGAGAGGAGAGGGCCACCGGCATCGGGACACGCCCCTCCCTTGGTACTCATCCACAAGGTTTTGCGACCCCACTTCTCTCACTCATCATGGTGCTCTACATTCTCAGGACCTGGCCCTCGAGCGAGGCTCAGCCACCGTTGGTATGCCAGGTCGTGATGCCGTGGTCAAGGCTAGGGGGTGAGGGCTCGAGAGCTAGTAGGAGCCCCTGAGGCGCGGTGCTCAAGGACCCCCCCTTTTAACGTGCAAGCGACTTGCACAAGAAAGGAGTGGCTCACCCTGCAGGGGTGCCTAGGAGGGGTTGTGCCCAATGGTACGTGGTGTAGCATCCTTCTGAAGTGGTAAGGTGTTGGCGAAGCCACTTGAGGTCCTGTCTTTGGAGGATCCTGCGCATTGGTCAGTCACGAAATACAAAGGGTAGCTGTGCTTTCTGTTCTACCCATGATCTTTCCGCGAGAAGACGAAGGCACTAAGGACCTAGTGAGGTGACGTGAGTGTGGCCGGCCGCGAGCCAGAGCTCAGTCTCTTAGGTTTATCAGCGTTGCAGGCGCCGTGTCGGTAGCCCCCCTCGCGGGACGAGCAAGAGGTGGGTTAGCAACATGCGGGGACCGCAAGGGTAACTCCAAAGATGATAGATCGTCAGGCGCAATGTTAACAATCATAGTAACTCAAGCAGGCATAACTGGTCTAGAATACATGAATCGAAATGACGCAGCTGCGAGGACGGGCCCCAGCAGCCTGAGGATGATGCAGCCCAGGGGGCGCCCTCAACTGAACAAACCAAAAAGTCACCTGGCACCAGTGTTGTAGAAGCGTCGGTGTAGCTGAAGATGCGTGCCGTGAAGATAGCTCCTCATGAGCTGGGAGGCTCCGGTGGCCTATTCGGCTCACGAGGCCCGAGGGGCTCGCAAGGATCCAGGACCTCATGAGACATTACCGCCAAGCGCCTGGCCTCATGAGCCGCCATGGCACTCTGCGCGAAGCGCTGGTATGAGGCGGCCACATTCAACATGCCGAACGGCATGCGAACATAGCTGCAGGGGTAGTCCCCACTTCACCCGATGCGGGACGGCTAGAAGAGGTCCTGCGAAGCAGCCCTGTTGAGGCCCGGGACATTGACACAGACGCGCAGCTCGCTATCCACGTCAGGGGCCGCAGCTGGACTGGGAGGCCGTGCGGGGCGACACTCGCCGCGCATGGCCCTTGCCTCCTGAAGCTCCTTGATCGCCTTGACGATGAACTCTCGCGCACCGGGCGCCTCGCGTTGTGCGCCTTGCTCGCGGGGGCCACCTCAAAGCACGCCTCCAAGTGGTGCCCGAGCACCTCTCTCGTCGCCCTAGTCAGGTCAGAGGCTCTCCAGACAGGAGCCCCCAAGCCCATCCCGAGGGAGGCACCGGGCGCGCCTTCCTATGTGTGAGGAAGAGGCGCCCCAGCAGCAGGTGTGGGGCCTAAAGTACCATCGGCAGGTGCGCCAACCCCTTGACGACTCTTGAGGAGGAGCTGCTTCTTCTTCTTGGGTGTGGTCTAAGGAGGCAGGACGGCGCCCTCATCGTCTGGGTTGTCAGCCGCTGTGGCTTGGTAGGCGCGCTCGAGGGAGCACACCGCATCCTTTTCATCGCAGGCGACCATGATGATGCTGCCATTCCCCGGTATCTTGAGGATATTGTAGCCATGGTGAGTTGCCGCCATGAACTTGGCGAGGGCCGGATATCCAAGGATGGCATTGTACGGGAGGCCGATGTGAGCGACGTCAAAGTCGATGAGCTCGGTGTGGTAGTTGTCGCGGTTGCCGAAGGTGACTGGGAGGCGTATTTGTCCCAGGGGGTGGAACCATCGGTCACCCCTGAGAAAGGCTTGGTTGGAAGAGGCTGATCATAGGGCACTTGGAGTGTCTCGAACGTCTCAACAGAGAGAACATTGAGCCCCGCACCACCGTCAATGAGGGTCTTCATGACAAGGACGTTGTTGATGGTGGGCGTGCAGAGCATGGGAAGCGCACCTCCGGCGGCTGAGCACTTGAGGTGATCCTTGGAGTCGAAAGTGATGGCGTACTGTGACCACTTGAGGGGACGCGCGGCCTCGAGCCTCGGGAGGGCTGCGTTCACCTCACGAGCGAGCTGCTTGAAGATGCGTTGTGAGGCTGGGGCCTGCGCACCACCTAGGATGCAGGCGATAGCACAAGGCTCTTGGAAGCCCCCAGCCCTGTCGTCCTGCCAGTTGTCGTCATTCCTCCTTGGTGGCGGCGGTACCGAAGGGAGGCCAGCATTGCCCTGAGGACGGGCCTCGCGAGGCTGATCACGCAAGAACCCGTTGCGAGGCTCGTCGCGCCAGCGGTCCTCATGAGGCTGATAGCGCCAGTCCTGGTTGTCCCAACGGCCTCCTCCACGGCCGTAGACTTGGTCACCACGCTCGGGGCAGCGACCAAGGCGCCCATTGTGGAGGGCCCTGAGGTCTTGGCAGTCGTTGGTGTTGTGGCTGTGCATGTTGTGGAAGATGCAGAATGGGCGGTTGCCCCTGGGGGTTCGTCGTGGTCACGACCGCGCTTCATCTCAGGTTCAGCTGCAAGTACGGCGGGACCCATGCGCTTCGCCTCCTTAGCCTTGGCCTTCTTGTCCTCGGGGTCTGCCTCAGGAAGCTCCAGGAGGGAGAGGCGGCCATCCTTGGCCCTCGCACATTTGTTCGCCAGGTTGAACATCTCCAGGGACGAGCACATGTCTTCATTGATGGCGAGCTCCTACTTCATCTTGATGTCCCAGACGCGTTCAGAGAAAGCATAGATGATGGCTTCGTCGGACGCCTTCGGGATCCTGAGACGGACGTTCGTGAAGCACTGTATGTACTTGTGTAAGGTCTCGCCTGGCTGCTACTTCACGTGGCGTAGGTCGCCCACTGCAGGAGCGCGGTCGCGAGTACCCTGAAAGTTGGCGATGAAATGCTCGCGAAGCCCATCGCAGGAGGAGATCGACCCCACCGGGAGGTTTAGGAGCCAAGAGCATGCACCGTCCTTGAGGGCCATGGGGAACCACTTCGCCATGACCTTGTCGTCGCCGTTCACCGCTTCGATGCTCATCGCGTAGAGCTGGAGAAATTCCGCGGGGTCAGGGGCGCCATCATAACGTGGAGGCAGATCCGGCTTAAACTTGCCGGGCCAGACGACGCGGCGCAGCTCCAGGGTGAAAGCACGGCAGCCTGCCGCACTCACAGGTGTGGGCCGCATGGGTGGAGCTCGGTCTTGACGCCCGCGCGCCGCGACCTCCGATGGCGCGCGGTCCTGGTGCTGGCGTTGTGGCGCCGGAGCGCATGCACATCGGTTTGCGGGCGCTAGATCACCTGGGAGCTTGCTTCATCGCGCGCCGGTGCCCCGCGCGATGGGTCGTGCTGGGGGCATCACGCCTGGGCTCGAGGTTGGCGCCGCGCAGAGGCGGAGGAGGAGGCGCGCTGTGAGCCACATCGCCCGCCTGGGATGGCGGGGGAAGGAGCGAGCGGGACGGTCCAGGGGCCTCGCCGGCGACACTGATGAGCTCGACGATGTGGCCAAGCCAGTCGTTGGCAGGGCGATAACGTAGGAGCTCGCGCGCCATGAGCAACGCAGCTTGCGTGTTTGCTGGCCCGCGGCGAGCGTGGGAGGACGACGTCGTGGCTGGAGTGGGTGATGGAGTTGTGGTGCGGCCATCATGCCGCACGGAACGTGGCACTGATGAATCCTACTGCTCACGAGCAGCAGGATCAGTGGCAGCATTAGCCACGGGGGAGGCAGAGCGGCGAGGAGCGCCGTTGCCCATGGGCACCGTCTGGACGACACGAGCGGCCCGGCGCTCAGCACGGACGCGGCGAGCGTCGGCCATGGGAGCGACAGAACGGAGGCAGAGCGAACGGTGGAAGAAGGACTTTGACACGCCCCTACCTGGTGCGCCAAATGTCGGATTCAAGGCTCCGCAGACCCAAGAAGGTTCAAACTCTGGGGCGTGTGCGAAGATCTCAACCTCTCAAGCTTAGAGCTCGTCGCCCCACAGCCTAGCCTAGCCAGATTCGCATGAGCAAGGAAGAGGATGTACACGACAGTTTACCCAGGTTCAGGCCACCTTGCGGTGTAAAACCCTACTCCTGCTTTGTGGTGGATTGGCCTCACGAGGGGCTGAGGATGAACTAGTACAGAGGATGAACAACCGCGCGAGAGCTCGGGGGTGAGAATGAGTCGACCCCAGGGGTGAGAATGAGTCCACCCTCTCTATGGTGGTGGCTAACCTATATTTATAGTGGCCTTGGTCCTCTTCCCTCGAAACTTAGGCGGGAAGGGATACCACAACGGCCAATTTGAAAGGGGACAAGTAGTACATCTAATCTTGATGAAAGCTGGTCTTTGCCTGCAAAGCTTCTGGTCGTGACACAGCGGTGGGCTCGGTGATGACCTCCGCCTTGCCGAGCCTGTGGTCTTGGTCTTGTAGCACCGGAATGGAAACCTTTGGGAGATTCCTCGGGAACCCACGCCTGTCCTTGCCTCCTTAGCACCAAAGAGGAAACTGCCTCCTCTGCGCCTGCTGGCGCCTGCCTGGCCTTGGTCGTCATGGCTCACGTCATCGCGTCCTCGTGAGGCTGGGTACCTGCATAGAAATCTCCGCTCCTCGGGAGGCCGCCTGGGGAGGCCGCTCCCTCAGGAGGTCTTGGCATCGTCCTCCTCGCGAGGCCTGGCCCCTCGCGAGGGTCTTGGCTTGTGGTCTTGGAGCTGGGCCGTACCAGGCCGTCGAGGGAGCCACGCCGAGGGCCGCAGGCAGGCAAGTCTGGGTACCTTGGTTCCTAGAACGCCAACATGAGTGCCATGATTTCAGATCTGAACCTATTATATTTTCATGAATATATTTGTGTTCTTGATCCTATCTTGCAAGTTATAGACACCTATTACGTGTTATGATCCGCATACCCCAAGGTGACAATAATTGGGATTCTTTCCGGTGATTACCATAGTTTAAGGAGTTCATGTATTCACTAAGTGCTAATGCTTTGGTCCGGTTCTCTATTAAAAGGAGGCCTTAATATCCCTTAGTTTCCATTAGGACCCCGCTGCCATGGGAGGGTAGGACAAAAGATGTCATGCAAGTTCTTTTCCATAAGCACGTATGACTATATTCGGAATACATGCCTACATTATATGATGAATTGGAGCTAGTTCTGTGTCACCCTAGGTTATAACTGTTGCATGATGAATGCCATCCGACATAATTATCCATCACTGATCCGTTGCCTACGAGCTTTTCACATATTGATCTTTGCTAAGTTACTTTGCTGTTGTTACTGTTACAATCACTACAAAACTGCTACTATTACTTTTGCCACCATTACCGTTACTTCCATACTACTTTGTTACTAAAAACTTTGCTGCAGATATTAAGTCTTTCAGGTGTGGTTGAATTGACAACTCAGCTACTAATACTCGGGAATATTCTTTGGCTCCCCTTGTGTCGAATCAATAAATTTGGGTTGAATACTCTACCCTCGAAAACTATTGTGATCCCCTATACTTGTGGATTATCAAGACCTTTTTCTGGCGCCATTGTCGGGGAGCATAGCTCTATTCTCTGAGTCACTTGGAATTTATATCTTTTGATCACTATGAGGAATTTGAAAGATAACAAACCCAAGATTTTTCCCTCTACTACAAGGGGAGGTAAGGAACTGCCATCGAGCTCTGCACTTGATTCACCTTCTGTTTTGAGTAAGCTTGCGACTCCTACACCTGCTATTCATTCTGATATGTCGCAAGTAATTGATGATGCTACTTCTGCTATGCATGATGCTTATGATGATACTTTGCTTGATAATACTGTGCCACTGGGTGAATTTCTTGATGAACAAATTGCTAGAGTTAATGCTGAAACTGATGATATTTCTGAAACTGATGAAATTATTGAAACTGAACACTTTGAGACACCTGCTAGACGTAGCTCTCCTAGATATGAATTGCCTGATATAATTGAGGGTTATGTTATGGATGGAGAGGTAGCTAGGGACTTTCTTGCTTGTAAGGATAGAGATGATCTTAAGAAATTACTATGCATGTGGAAAGAAAAATCTTTGAACGCTAGAATGCAATATGATCCTAAGTTTGCTACTTCACCTATCTTTGTTACTGATAAGGATTATGAATTATCTGTCGATCTTGAGTTAATTACTTTCGTTGAATCTGATGCTTTTTCCATGGTTATGAATCTGAAACTGTTGTGGCACATCTTACTAAATTAAAATGATATAGCCAGCCTGTTTGCTCATGAGGAGAAAATTCGCTATTACTATATTCTGAAGTTGTTTCCTTTCTCGTTAAAGGGTGATGCTAAGATATGGTTTAATTCTCTTGCTCCTGGTTGTGTGCGTAGTCCCCAGGATATGATCTATTCCTTCTGTGAAAAATATTTTCCTGCTCACAAGAAACAAGTTGCTTTACAGGAAATATTTAACTTTGTGCAAATTGAAGAAGAGAGTCTCCCACATGCTTGTGGGAGGCTTCTCCAAATACTTAATGCTTTGCCTGATCATCCTCTCAAGAAAAATGAAATACTTGATATCTTTTATAATGGACTAACCGATGCTTCTAAGGACCACCTAGATAGTTGTGATGGTTGTGTTTTTAGGGAACAAACTGTTGAACAAGGTGAAGTGCTATTGAATAATATATTGAGTAATGATAATGATTGGACTCTTCCCGAACCACCTCCTAAGCCAACTCCAAAGAATAGAGGTATTCTATTTCTCAGTCCTGAAGATATGCAAGAGGGAAAGAAATCTATGAAAGAAAAAGGTATTAAAGCTGAAGATGTTAAGAATTTACCACCTATTGAAGAAATACATTGTCTTGATAACCCAACACAGGTAGTAGAGGTAAATTCTCTCTATAGATTTGATGAAGGTGATATTCCTCATAATAAGTCTGCTAGTCAATGCTTGGATGAATTTGATAACTTTATTGTTAAACAAGAAAACTTCAATGCATATGTTAGTAGACAATTGAAACGTAATGCTTATATGCTTGACTGCTTGGGTGACTATATGTGTAGAACTGTTAATGATCTCAAAATTATTAGTAAACATGCTTCCATGGTAAAAACTCAAGTAGAACAAGTTCTCAAGGCACAAAATTATTTGCTTAATGAGATGAATAATAAAAATGATCATGCTGTTAGAGTTTTGACTAGAGGAGGTAAAATGACTCAGGAACCTTTGTATCCTGAGGGCCATCCTAAGAGAATTGAACAAGATTCTCAGAGAATTAATACTGATGCACCTAGTCCTAGTAATAAAAAGAAAAAGAAAACTGATAGGACTTTGCATGCTTCTAGTGAACATGTTGCAGACACACCTGAGAATCCCAAATGATATTTCTATTTCTGATGCTGAGACACAATCTGGTGATGAACATGAACCTAGTGATAATGTTAATAATAATGTTCATGTTGATGCTCAACCTAGCAATGATAATGTTGTGGAGATTGAACCTGTTGTTGATCTTGATAACCCACAATCTAAGAATAAAAGGTATGATAAGAGAGACTTCATTGCTACGAAACAAGGTAAAGAAAGAGAACCATGGGTTCAAAAACCCATGCCCTTTCCTCCTAAACCATCCAAGAAAAAGGATGATGAGGATTTTGAGCGCTTTGTTGAAATGCTTAGACTTGTCTTTTTGCGTATGAGTTTGACTGAGATTCTGAAAATGTCTCCTTATGCTAAGTATATGAAAGATATTGTTACAAATAAAACAAAGATACTGGAAGCTGAAATTTACACTATGCTTGCTAGTTACACATTTAAAGGTGGAATACCAAAGAAACTAGGAGATCCAGGAATACCAACTATACCATGCTCCATTAAAAGAAATTATGTTAAAACTGCTTTATGTGATCTTGCAGCCGGTGTTACTGTTATGCCTTTCTCTTTATATCATAGACTTGATTTGAATAAGTTGACACCAACTGAAATCTCTTTGCAAATGGCTGATAAATCAACTGCTATACCCATCGGTATTTGTGAGGATGTGCCTGTCGTAGTTGCAAATGTTACTATTTTAACGGACTTTGTTATTCTTGATATACCCGAGGACGATAGTATGTCGATCATCCTTGGTAGACCCTTATTGAATACTGCAGGGGCTGTTATTGATTGCAACAAGGGCAATGTCACTTTTCATGTTAATGGTAATGAGCATACGGTACACTTTCCGAAGAAACAACCTCAAGTTGATAGCATTAATCCCATTGGAAAAATTTCAACTATTGCTATTGGAGGTTTTGAATTCCCTATTCCTGTTGTCAAAAATAAATATGATATTCTTATTGTTGGGGACATGCATATCCCTGTTGAGGTCACCTAGTGTTATACGAAGATTCTCCAGTTTCATGTCATTCAGAAGAAGTTTGTTAATAAGACTTGATCAACCTTGTTAATGGATTCCTTTTGATGGGCATGAGATGGATGAATTTAGTAAACACAACTTTCTGTACACACTTTTTACTTTTTGTTATTTAGAATAATTAAAGCAAAAATACTATTATTTGTCTGTTTTCTGAATTATACATGCAATAAAAAAATGTCCCAAAAATAAAAGTTCTCCAAATGCCCTGAAAATTCAGTATGATTTTTTATGGAATATTTTAGAATTTCTGGCACTGAAAACACACCAGGGGGCAGCACCAGTGGGCCACAAGCCCACAGGGCACGCCCACCCCCTGGGCACGCCTAGGTGGCTTGTGGGCCCCACGTGGGTCCCCCTCACTTATTCCAGCACCCATCCACTTCGTCTTCCTCCAAAAAAAATCCCACCATTGCTCAAACCTGTGTTCTAGTTAATTTTGCAGCCATTTTTGATCTCCTTGCTCAAAGCTCCATTCGCAAAACTGTTTTGGGGGATTGTTCTTTGGTATGTGACTCCTCCAATGGTCCAATTAGTTTTGGTTCTAGTGCTTTATATATTGCAAATTTTTGCTGCTGTGGTGACCTTGTTCTTGAGCTTGCGTGTCAAATTTATATGGTCCAAAGTAGTTTTGTTACATGATATAGCCTCTAGACACTTGTGGGAGTACTTGCTATCAATCTTGTTGAGTTTTGTTCACTTTTATTTTGAGTCACTAAAATTTCAGAATTTTTCAGAGAAAAAGGAAAGAAATGATGAAGAGATGGTTAAGGGGTTCTTCAAGCCGGAATTCAAATGAAAATGAAAATGAGGAGAAGAAGAAGGCCAAGTACAACCTTCCGCGTACGGTGGAGGTTCGGCCATGTGAATGGCCAAGTGATGCATTCTTGAGGGCGACCAGAATTTATGATGATTTCTATTATTTGGCGGAGAATGCAGGCATCACGGACTTCCTCCACGATAAGTGTGAACAATACCTTCTGCTCACTAACACCTTCATGCAAAATTTTCACTTTCATGCTAGGAAGGATCCTCCCATGGTAGAATTTCACTTGTATGATGTGCCTAAGCAAATGACACTTTATGATTTTTGCGATGTTTGCAAATTACCTTATGAGGGCAGTGTTAGTGAACCACATCCTAGAGATGTGGAGGACTTTATTGGTGAAACTACTGTAGGGGAAGAGAGAGGGGTGTCGGAAGCGAGAGTGGCTAGCTTACATTTTTCCTGTTTTACGCTATTATTCATTATTTTCTGGGAGATGTTTGATTGGTCCTGGGGAGAGCGGAGGCCTTAGTGCCCCGGACCTTGCTATTTTGCGCCATGCTTTATATTGTGTTAGAATTTTTAGTTTGGGCGCTATTGTTGCTCGCCTGTTAAACACAAACTGCATGAAGGGTCCCATCTTTGGAGGCATCTATGCCTCTCGCCTTGCCGAACATTTTGAGATACCCATTAGGCATGATGAGGAGGAGATGCTGCTACCCACTAGATATTTGAACTATAATAGTATGGTAGCGCACGATTTTATTAAGAAGGATAAGGACAAGACACTCCTCTACAACTTAGTATTTAGTCAGGGTACTTGTGATACTATTGCTTTGCCTGCTTTTTCTTTGTTTGATATTCGTTTAGGCAGGTACACTATTATGCCCGAGGACATCAACAGATTTTGGGGACTTTCACAACCCCCAGCACCTGAGCCAGCACCAGTTCCTGATCCATATCAGGAGCCTATTTTTCAGTGGGAGCCACAGGAGCTCGCTAACCAGTGGAACCCTCAGGACCCTCCGGAGTATCGAGGAGAGGGTTATTTCGAGCCGTGGCCCTAGACCAACTTAGGCCAAAAGCCAAAGCTTGGGGGAGTACGTATTTCTCACCGACATTACATTCATGTTCACACAGTCATTTCAGTTGTCGGTGTTCATACTTTTTCATTGTATTATCCATGCGAGTTTATTTCTTTTTCGCTTTCTTCTTGTGTGTTTGAAAAACTTTGAGAAAATCTAAAAAAATTAGTTCTTGTTTCTTTTTAGATTTTCTTTCTAGTTTAATTTAGTTATAGTATTAAAAGAAAACCCAAAAGATTTCTCATTCTTCTTTTACTTGTTGGGAGCTTTCCCGTGTAAATAGTTTTTCTAGTTCTTGTTTTACTTTCTTCAAAAAAACAAAACTCCAAAAATATTTCAATGTGTTTCTTTGAAATTATTTTCTTTTTCTTTGGGTCGTAAGGAGAAGACCACAATGAAAGTGTTGAGTGGCTCTCATATGCATTATTGTTGATCTAATAGAGAGCCCATATTACTTTGTCTTCTCCTTTGAATAAATGTTTGCAGATTCCAGCTTAGTCCAATGCACGCGCACTCTTATTATTATTCACACCGTTCTGTCGTGCAAGTGAAAGGCAATAATGACAATATAGGATGAAATGATTGAGATGGAGAAAAGCTGGTACGAACTCGACCTATTTTGTTTTTGTAAATATGATTAGCTCATCGTTCTTGATTCAACCCATTATGAATGAAACATGTTTGCAATGACAATTAGAGATTATAGTTACTCATGCCATGCTTAATTAGCTAGGAGTGTATAATGGTTTGTCCGATACATAGGGAGATAGGAGCTTAGGATGCAGGCGATCACGCGAGGCTCCTGGTAGCCCCTAGCCCCTTCATCCTGATGGTTGTCGTCGTTCCTCCTTGGCGGAGGCGGCAGCGGAGGGAGACCGGCTTTGCCCTAAGGACGGGCCTCACGAGGCTAATCGCGCCAAGGGCCGTCGCGAGGCTGATCGCGCCAGTCACCCTCGCACGGCTGGTCATGCCAGCCCTGACGAGGGTTGTGGTTGTCCCAGCGGCCTCCACCACGGCCTCCTCCGCGACCGAAGCCACGGTCACCACGCTCGGGGTGGCCACCTAGGCGCTCATCCCGGAGCACCCTAAGCTCCTATCTTCCTATGTATCTTCTAGTCTTCCCGCCAGCGCGGAGCATGGGGCTTCCACTAGGCCTGGGCATAGTCATTGAAAGACAGTGTCATCCGCCAGCGTGGAGCATGGGGCTTCCACTTGGGCGTGGGTGGGAGCCCCCGTGAGGCCCCAGGGCGGCGCTCAGGAGACTCCGGGGCGTGTACAGCCCCACTCATTATTACGTGAGAGAGTCATGGGTAGAACTTTCGGAGATGCTGGATGTTCCAGGCATTCTGGATGGGGACCCCATCCTGCGTCTCTAGGCGCGCGGCGCCAGGCCTGGAGACGCGGGCGACCCTGAATGGACCCTCCCTAGAGAGCACCCGCCTCAGGACGAGGTCACCCACCTCGAGGGTCCTGGAGCGGAGGATGTAGCAGTGGTACCGCCAGAGCGCCTGCTGGTACCTTGCGGCACGGAGTGAGGCTCGGCGGCGGGCCTCCTCCCCGAGCACGAGATCTGTTCCCCGCGAGGCGTCCTGGCGTGCCTCGTCAAACGCCAAGACCCGCGGGGAGCGATGCTTGACCTCGTGTGGGAGGACCGCCTCTGCCCCATAGATGAGGAAGAACGGGGTCTCGCCGGTGGGCTTAGTCGCGGTGGTGCGGATGGACCACAACACGGACTGAAGCTCACCGAGCCAACCCCTGCCGCAGGCCTTGAGTTTCTTCTTGAAGCTCCTCAGCTTGAGGCCCCTCAGGACCTTCGCGTTAGCGCGTTCGTCTTGGCCGTTGCTCCATGGGTGTGCCACTGAAGCGTAGCATATATGTGTTCCAAGGTTAGCACAATATGTCCTGAAGAGATTGCTTGTGAACTAGGATCCATTGTCAGTAATGATACGGTTGGGGACCCCGAAACGGCTCACGAGGCCCTTGATGAACTTGACGGCCGAGCCAGCAGGGATGGTGCGCACGGGCTCCACCTCCGCCCACTTGGTGAACTTGTCGATGGCAACGTAGGGGTAGCGACATCTCTCGGCCGCCCGAGGGAACGGGCCCAGGATATCCAGCACCCAGACCGTGAATGGCCACGAGAGTGGAATGGTCTGGAGACCTTGCGCGAGCTGATGAATCTGCTTGGCGTGGAACTGGCAGGCCTCGCAGGACCGCACCAACTCAGTGGCGTCGTTGAGCGCCGTGGGACAGTAGAAGCCGCTACGGAACACCTTGCCCACGAGGGTGCGCGATGAGGAGTGATGCCCGCAGTCCCCGCCGTGGACATTAGCCAACAATTCACGCCCTTGCTCGCTGGATATGCACTGCAGCGAGACATCGTTGGGGCGTCGCTGGTACAACTCACCGTCCTGCAAGCAATAAGCAGTGGCCTGGCAGACCACGCGCTCTACATCCTCCCCTTTCTCCGGCAGGGTGCTGCGGGTGAGGTACGCCTTGAACTCCTCGGTTCAGCAGCCTGCCTGAGGTTCCAGTGCCAGGAGTAGATGAGCTCCTCAGGACGGGCTGCAGGCCGGGGCTCCTGAGGTCGGGGCTGGCGGCAGCTCCTCCCTAAGCAACGTCGAACTTGCGGCCGAGGGGGCCGCGGACGGCTTGTGAAGCCTTTCTTCGAAGATTCCAAGCCTCTGGGGCTCGCGGCGGGATGCCCTCTTGGCGATGGCGTCGGCCTCCTCATTCGCGCCCCACGGGATGTGCTGCAATTCCAAGCCCAGGAAGTGTTTTTCAATCTTACGTACCTCCTCCAAGTAAGCTTCCATGTGTTTGTCCTTCGGCTTGTACTCTTTGTTGGAGAAGTTGACGAGGAGTTGGGAGTCGCCCTTGATGGTTAGGCGTTTGATTCCCCGGGCCAGCCGTGGACCTGAGGCCGGCAATCAAGCCCTCGTACTCTGCGATGTTGTTGGAGACCTTCTCACCGCGCTGGAAGTAGAGTTGCACGATGTAGTACAGCTTGTCCTTGGTCGGTGAGATGAGCACGACTCCAGCCCCCGCGCCCTGCCACGCAAAGGCACCGTCGAAGTGCATTACCCATCCGTCGGGCGCTTCATCTCCGGGTACGAGGGATTGACCCTCATCTAGTCCCCGATCAGGGGTGTCTGTCCATTCCGTGATGAAGTCGGCCAGGGCCGCCCCCTTGATGACCCTGGTCGTGCTAAACTCCAGCTGGAAGGCCTACAGCTCGATGTTCCATTCTGTGACCCTCCCGACGGTGTTGGGGCTGTGTAGCACCTTCTCCAGGGGATACGCCGACACGACCTTGATGGGGTGGCCTTGGAAATAGTGACACAACTTCCTAGAGGTGACGAGGAGCGCGAGAAGGAGTTTCTGCTGCATGGGGTAGCGCGCGCATGCATCGTGCAGCACCGTGCTGACGAAGTACACCGGGTGCTCGACGAGAGGTGAGGAGTCGAGGGCGCCTTGCTCCATCGAGGGCACGAGGGTCTGCTGAAGCTCGGGGGTCGATGAAGCTGCGGGGTCCTCAGGAGCATCACCCTGGGACAGTGAAGGTTGCGCGGCTCCCTGCTTGCTGCTCTGCTTCGAGCCCGCGCCGGCGGGCCCTTCTCTGACCGCCACGAGCGCCGCACTGGCCGAGTGGGGGGTGGCCGCCAAGTAGAGCACCAGAGGCTCACGCGGGCGGGGCGCCACCATGACGGGTGGGCTAGTGAGGTATCGCTTGAGGTCTTCGAAGGCGTCATCAGCTTCCGGGGTCCACTCGAACGGGCCCTTCTTCTTCATCAGCTTGAAGAAAGGGAGGGCACGCTCACCAAGCTTGGAGATGAAATGCCCCAGAGAGGTTATGCACCCTATGAGCTTCTGCATCTCCTTGAGGGTCTGAGGTGGGCTCATCCGCTCTATTGCCTTGACCTTCTCGGGGTTGGCTTTGATCCCTCTGTGCGACACCAGGAAACCCAGCAGCTTGCCAGACGGGACCCCGAACACACATTTCTCCGGATTGAGCTTCAGGTTTATGCTGCGCAGGTTAGCAAACATTTCTTCCAGGTCTTTGATCAGGGTCCTTGCTTCCCACGACTTGACCATGATTTCTTCGACATATGCCTCCGCGTTCCTCCCTAACTGCGGCCCGAGCACTATGTGCATGAGTTGCTGGAAAGTGCTGCCAATGTTCCGCAGCCTGAAGGGCATGCAAGTGTAGCAGTACACACCGCATGGCGAGATGAAGGCTGTCTTATCGACGTCCTCTGCCGCCATCTTGATTTGGTGATATCTGGAGAAGGCATCCAAGAAGCATAGCAAGTCGCACTCAGCGGTGGAGTTCATGATCTGGTCGATACGTGGAAGCGGGAAAGGATACTGAGGGCAGGCCTTGTTGAGGCTGGTGAAGTTGACGCGCATGCGCTAATTCCCACCTTTCTTGGGGATGATCACAGGATTCGCCAACCAGTCCGGGTAACGCACCTCCCGGATGACGTCGGCCTCTTGGAGCTTGCCGACCTCCTGGACAATGAATGCCTACTTCTCTTGTGCCTATCGCCGGGCTCTTTGCTTCACCGGGCACGCGCCTGGGCACACCATCAGGTGATGCTCAATCACCTCCCTTGGAACACACACCAAGTCTGATGCTTCCCACGCAAATACGCCCTTGTTGGCCCTCAGGAATGCCACCAGCGCCTCCTCCTGATCCAGAGGAAGGCCTGCACCAATGGTGCAGGTGGGGCCCGAGCCCCTGGTGTCGATAGGCACCTGCTTCGTCTTGGCCCGGTCCTGAGAGAACAACTGCTTTTTCTTCGTGGGCGCGGCCTCCACCGCCGCGCCCGTGGCGGCGGGGCGTGTAGCGGCCGCGGCTCTGTAGACAAGCTTGAGAGCCCGGACCGCATCCTTTGTATCCCCGACCACCATGATGATGCCGCTGCTGCCTGGCAACTTGACGACGTTGTAACCTGGATGGGTAGCCGCCATGAACTTGGCGAGGGCCGGATACCCCAGGATGGTGTTATACGGGAGGCCGATATGGGTGACGTCAAAGTCGATGAGCTCGGTGTGGTAGTTGTCGCGTGTGCCGAAGGTGACAGGGAGGCGTATCTGCCCCAGGGGAGTGGCTGCGCCCTTGACCACCCTCGAGAAAGGCCGGGTGGGGAGTAGCTGATCATATGGGACTTGAAGCAAATCGAAGGTTTCCACCGAGAGGACGTTTAGGTCGGTGCCTCCGTCGATGAGGGTCTTGGTCACCGCGACGTTGCTGATGGTGGGAGTACACAACATGGGGAGAGCACCCGCCGCGGTCGTGGCCTTGGGGTGGTCTCTGGAATCGAAGGTGATGGCGGTCCCAGGTCCGACGCAGCCTTGAGCCGCCGCGTGCTGAGGCCGGGCGGTACCTAGCTGACGAAGAAGCTGCTTGATGTGGGGACCTGATGCAGGCGCCTGCGATCCGCCGATGATGCATGCGACTGTGTGGGGCGTTGGGGCCACGAAGTGTGTGACGAACTGGTCGCAGAGTTCCTCCCAAGAGGAGATCTAGTCGCGCGGGACGCCGCGAAGCCAGGATCGAGGAGCCTCTGTGAGGGCGAGGGGGCACCAGTTTGCCCTGGCCTTGTCGTTGCCGCCTGCCGTCCCGATGGCCTGCACGTATGACCGGAGGAACCCTTAGGGGTCCGCGATGCCGTCGTATCGCAGGGGCAATGCCGGCCTAAACATCACGGGCCACTGCACTCATTGCAGATCGGAGGTGAAAGTCGGGCAACCCGTGGCGCTCCCGTACACCTCGGGCGGCCACGCCTGCATGGGCCGTGCCCACCATGGAGGCCGCGAGGCGAGGGCGAAGTGCGGTCGGAGGAGGAGCAGCTTTGACACGCACCTACCTGTTGCGCCAAATGTCAGATTCAGGGCTCCGCAGACCCAAGAAGGTTCGAACTCTAGGGCGTGTGCGAAGATCTCAACCTCTCAAGCCTAGAGCCCGTCACCCTACAGCCTAGCCTAGCCGAATTCGCGTGAGCAAGGAAGAAGATGAACACGGCAGTTTTACCCAGGTTCGGGCCACCTTGCGGTGTAATACCCTACTCCTGCTTTGTGGTGGATTGGCCTCACGAGGGGCTGAGGATGAACTAGTACAGAGGATGAACAACCTCGCGAGGGCTCGGGGGTGATAATGAGTCGACCCCTTCTATGGTGGTGGCTAACCTATATTTATAGTGGCCTTGGTCCTCTTCCCCCAAAACATAGGTTGGAAGGGATCCCACAATGGCCAATTTGAAAGGGGACAAGTAGTACATCTAATCCTGACGAAAGGTGGTCTTTGCCTGCAAAGCTTCTGGTCGTGACGCTGCGGTGGGCTCGGCGATGACCTCCGCCTTGCCGAGCCTGTGGTCTTGGTCTTGTATCACCAGAATGGAAACCTTTGGGAGATTCCTCGGGAACCCACGCCTGTCCTTGCCTCCTTAGCACCAAAGAGGAAACTGCCTCCTCTGCGCCCGCTGGCGCCCGCCTGGCCTTGGTCTTCATGGCTCACATCATCGCGGCCTTGTGAGGCTGGGTACCAGCATAGAAATCTCCGCTCCTCGGGAGGCCGCCTGGGGAGGCCCCTCCCTCAAGAGGTCTTGGTCTCGTCCTCCTCGCGAGGCCTGGCCCCTCGCGATGGTATTGTCTTGGTGATCTTGGAGGTGGGCCGTACCAGGCCGTTGAGGGAGCCACGACGTGGGCCGCAGGCTGGCAAGTCTAGGTACCTTGGTTCCCAGAACACCGACAAGTGCAGCCTACATGTTCGCCGTCCCGTGATGAGCGTGGGAAGATGACACCATGGCGGGTGTGAGGGAAGGCATCGCGGTGCGGCCATCTCGCTGCACGGAGGGCGGCAGCGAAGAGTCATGCTGCTCATGATTTAGCTGCGGGGGAAGCGGAGCGGTGTGGGGCGCCGCAACCAATCGGCACCGTCTGGGCGACGCGGGTGGCCCGTCGCTCGGCGCAAACCCGGCGGGCGTCGGCCATGGAAGCAACAGAGCAGGGATGAAGTGAAGCGGAAGGGAGAACTTCGACACGCCCCTACCTGGCATGCCAAATGTCGGGATCAGGGCTCCGCGGACCCAATAAGGTTCGAACTTTGGGGTGTGTGCGATGGATCTAGCCTAGCCATGACTCACTGCTCACGACCCCATGGCTTGACTCCGACGAGTTTGTGCGAGGAAGAAGAAGTGGACACGGTGGTTTACCCAGGTTCGGGCCACCTTGCGGTGTAAAACCCTACTCCTGCTTTGTGATGGATTGCCTCGCGAGGAGGATGAGGATGAACTGGTACAAGTGGATGAGCTGCCTCGAGAGAGCTCAATGGCAAAAGGATCTCTGGGTTCCCCCCTTCTCTACGGTGGAGACTAGTCTATATTTATAGTGTCTTTGGTCCTCTTCCCTCATAGCTTAGGCGGGAAGGGATACCACAACAGCCAATTTGAAGGGGGACAGGAGTACTCCCTATCCTGACTAAAGGTGGTCTTCGTCTGCAAAGCTTCTGGTCATGACGCCGTGGTGGGCTCGACGATGACCTCCGTCCTGTCGAGCCAGCGGCCTTGGTCTTGTTGCATCGGAATGGAAACCTTCGGGGGATTCCTTGGGAACCCGCATATGTCCTTGCCTCCATAGCACCAAAGAGGAAACTGTCCTCTCCTACACCCACTGGCGCCCTCCTGGCCTTGGTCGTAATGGCTCACATCATCGCGCGCCTCATGAGGCGGGAGGCTTGCATAGAGATCTCTGCTCCTTGGGAGGCTGCTCCCCGGAGGGCTTGGTGTCGTTCTCCTCACAGGGCGGGGGCCTCGCGAGGGTCTTGTCCGTGGAGTCTTGTAGCTGGGCCGTACCGTGCCATTGATGGAGCCATGCACTGGGCCCAGGCAGGCAGGTCTGGGTACCCCCGATCCCAGAACGCCGATAGCGGACGCCACAATGGGAGTGGCTGGCACAGGAGGTGCGGTCTCCGTGCCCATTGTGGCGGGAACGGGTGGTGGAGGCACCGGAGCTGGACATCTTCCTCGACACTCCGGCGGAGACATTAACAATGGCACGAATGGTGCATGTGAGCATCTCCCGCCTCCTCAGTGCACCGGCGGACGCCGCCATCAAAGTGACCCCGTCCGGTCGGTCGCGAGCCGCGACCCTCCCGCCGATGCGGCTCCGGAAGCGATAGCAAGGGGAACGGCATCGAGACACACGGCGTATCCGTCACAAGATGGGCACGACATGATGCCAAGTGGTGTTGTTGTACCTCCACAACAATGCCCGCATGGCAAGACGCCTGTCGATCAGGTTCAAGATCTTCAGGCGACTCTCCCACCACGCCAACCTGCCGTCACTCCCACGGTTCGGTGACAAGATCGTAATGGCGCTCCTGCTGGCTCTGCCAGAAGTCAAGCGATGTTGCATTCTTCATGCTTCAACATGCCTTCGACGGCAAGGGAGGTGATGGTGCAAACCCAGATGCTGTTGGATTTTCCTCTAGTAGCAGACAAGATGGATGAGTGGAGAGCCACCATCCGGAGCCTAATTGAGTTTGCCGATGCAAATAGGTCCCAGTTGGCGGAGCCCTCTCGGCGTCCACCGACTGCGCCCGTAGATCAAACTGATGGCCGTGTGGTAGGCGGTGCACCCATGGTGCAATCACCCCCACCACAACAGTCCCAGCAGCAGCACCAGTGCACGCAGCAGACCCAGTGGAACACACAGCCCGACGATGTGTCGATGGCTTCCTCAGATCCGCGGACCTAGCCAGATCAGCGGCATGTGCTGCTACACAGACTAGTAGAAGACGCTCGCACTACCATTCAACAACGCCGGGAGGCACGCCGTCAATCAGACGAGTGCAACGGTCCAGTCGTTGATGAGCCAGCGCCCATTGTTGGCAGGTACCTGCCTTATGAGGTTGGTGTCAGAATCGGGGCTCCATAGACCCATACAAGGTTCGAACTCTGGGGTGTGCGCGAAGAACTCTACTAAGCTACAACTTGCCGCCCACCACCTCATGGCTTGGCTGCGGCGTGCTCGAGCAAGAGGGAAGAAGAGATGGACACGAGATTTATCCAGGTTCGGGCCACCTTGTGGTGTAAGACCCTACTCCTACTTTGTGGTGGATTGCGTCACGAGGAGAATGAGTATGAACTAGTACAAGGGTGAGCTGCCTGTGGAGGGCTCCAGGATCCATCTCCCTACGGTGGAGGCTAACCTATATTTATATTGGCCCCGGTCCTCTTCCCCCAAAACTCTAGGTGGGAAGGGATACTAGAACGGACAAATTCGAAGGGGGCAGGAGTACACCCTATTCTGACTAAAGGTGGTCGTCGCCTACAAAGCTTCTGCTCATGACGTGCTGGTGGGCTTGGTGATGACCTCCGTCCTGTCGATCCCGTGGTCTTGGTCTTGTTGCACTGAAGGGGTAAGGTTTGGGGATTCCTTGGGAACCCACTTGTTGGCTATGTCCCTCTAGCACCAAAGAGGAAACTATCCTGGACTGCGCCCACTGGCACCCTCCTAGCTTCGGTCATCATGGCTCACGTCACCACACACCTCATGAGGTGGCGTGAGAGCCTAGAGATGTCCGCCCCTTGGGAAGCAGCCTCGGGAGGCCGCTCCTCGTGAGTCCTCGATGTAGTTCGCCTTGCGAGGCGGGGGCCCTCGCGAGGGTCTTGCTCGTGAAGTCTTGGAGTTGGGCCATACCAGGCATTTGACGATGCCACGTGATGGGCCACAGGCAGACGGGCCTGGGTACCCCCGGTCCCAGAACCCCAACAGTAGCCCCCAGGCCCATGACACGCTCAGCCTTGCTCGGAAGCAGAGACGGAGAGGGGAGGTCGAAGCCACGCGGGCCCTAACTACCTGCGGGCCAGGCTTGACGCGTGGCGCACGACGGGGTACGGATGCCCCCACTTCCCCATGTCGCCTTGGCAACTGCCCAAGCTGACATAAAGCCTGGCACTCGCCGCGAGGCCACTATTGCTCCAAAGGTGAAGGGGCGCAGGTTGGCCTCCTCCGATCACTTATAAGAGGGCGAAGGGCCGGAGCCCTCGACCCACCTCTGTCTTCTCGCCTCCTTATCTTCTACCGCTGCTGCCGCGACCATGGAGCCCTTGAGAAGGTTCACCGCCGCCGAGAAGGGCAAGGCAAAGCAGGAGGGATTGGAGCCGCCGCCGCCCGCCAGAGGGCGGGGTCGGCCTTGCAAGAACGCCGCAATACCCGGGGTGCCTCCCCGGGGGCGCGGCCGTCCTCCATTGGCGACCCGCACCAGTTCGGGCAGCCGTGGGGCGAAACCTGCCCGCGGGTGCGCCCGCGGGGGTTGAGGCAGTCGTGGCCGAGGAGGGAGAGACGGGGCGGCCGCCCTGCCGCCTCGGGCATGGTCCCACTCTACCGAATCGGCCGGCGAGTTCTTCATGAGGATGGAGAGCATGCCCCGCACCTGGCTGCGGCTCCCGGGCTCCTTCGCGGGGGAACTGATGGCGGACGGATCCCTCGGGCTGTGGCTGCAGCCGGATGGCTGTTGCAGCAGGTTCTCCTGGGTGGAGGCTGAGGTCACCTCCTCTGGCTTCGTGAACCTAAATCGAGGGTGGAAGTCGTTCGCCCGCGGCCGCGGCTTGAAGGTGGACAAACCCTCCACTTCAAGTTCGACGGGGCAGCAACGCTCTTCATGAAGATCTTTGGGGAGACCGGCTGCCGCCTCGGAGGAGGGGTGGTCGCCGGAGGAGTGGTGGTCGCCGGAGTAGGGGTGGTCGCCGTCGCTGCCCCCTCGACCACCCCTCCTCCGGCGACGACGACCACAGCAGCGGCGGTGATGTCCTTGGCGGTGAACTTGCCCTTGGTGATGGCCGCGGTGCTTCCAGTGGCAACGGCACCTCCTCCGGGGAGAGCGGAAGCGACGACGACTACTACGAGCCGCCATGCCACCGCATCAAGGTGGACGACGACTCTAACTAGGCGCCCGTGACATCGAAGTCGGAGCCTTAGGAGCGACGGCCTCCGGGAGGAAGTTTGTTTTGTTCTTTCCCGACAATGATGTTGCAGAAGCGTCGAGGAAGCCGATGAAGTGTGCCGTGGAGGTTCGCTCCTCACGAGCCGGGCGGCTCCTGAGGCTCGGGAGGTGCACGAGGGGTCGGGGCCTAATGAGGTGCCAGCGCTGAGCGCCTGGCCTCATGAGACGCCAACGTGAGCTATGCGAGCCGCTGGTACGTGGCGCCCGAGTTCACGAGGCCGAAGGGCATGCAGATGTAGTTGCAGGGGAAGCCTCCGCTCCGGCCGACATGCGACGACCAGAAGAGATCCTAAGATGCGGCTCTGTTGCGTCCCGGGATGTTGACACAGACACGCAGCTCGCCGCCCGCGTCGAGAGCGGTAGTTGCGTTGGTGGGACGTGCGGGGCGGCGCTCGCCGCGCATGGCTTGTGCTTCCTGAAGTTCCTCGGTCGCCTTGGTGATGGATTCTCGTGCTCCTAGCACCTCGCGCCGTGTTCCTTGCTTGCGGGGACGTCCGTCGAAGCACGCCTCCAAGTGGTGTCCAAGTGCCTCCCTTGTTGCAGTGGTCAGGTTAGAGGCCCTCCAGGTGGAAGCCCCTGAGCCTACCTTGAGGGGGACACCAGGCACGCCTTCCTATGTGGAAGGGACGCACGCCCCGGCGGCAGACACGGCACCAGAGGCCTCACCAGCGGTTGCCTTCTTCATCTTGGGGCGGTTCTTGGGGAGGAGCTGCTTCTTCGCGGGGACGACCTCAGGGAGCGCGACGTCTCCCTCACCGTCAGAGTTATCGGCTGCTGCAGCCCTGTATGCGTGCTCGCGGGAGTAGACCGCATCTTTTTCGTTGCAGGCAACGGTGATGACGCCGCTGCATCCTGGCATCTTGAGAACATTGTAGCCATGGTGGGTAGCTGCCATGAACTTGGCGAGGGCAGGGTACCCCAAGATGGCGTTGTACGGAAGGCCAATGTGGGCCATGTCGAAGTCGATGAGCTCGGTGTGGTAGTTTTCGCGAGTGCCGAAGGTGACTGGGAGGCGCACCTGCCCCATGGGGATGGTGGAGCCGTCGGTCAGCCCAGAGAATGGCTTGGTGGGCATGAGCTGGTCATAAGGCACTTGAAGCGTCTCGAAGGTCTCCACAGAAAGGACGTTGAGGCCGGCACCGCCATCGATGAGGGTCTTGGTGACTAAGACGTTGCTGATGGTGGGTGTGCATAACATGGGAAGTGCGCCAGCGGTAGCCGAGCACCTGAGGTGGTCCATGGAATCGAAGGTGATGGCGTATTGAGACCACTTGAGGGGGTGCACAGCCTCAAGGCTCGGGAGGGCAGCATTCCCCTCGTGAGAGAACTGCTTGAAGAGGCAGTTGGACGTAGGAGCATGGGCTCCTCCGAGGATGCACGCTATCGCACGAGGCTCTTGGTAGCCCCCAGCCCCCTCGTCTGGCTGGTTGTTGTCGTTCCTCCTAGGGGCGGTGGCAATGGCGGGAGGCCTGCGTTGCCCTGAGGTCGGACCTCGCGGAGCTGATCACGCCAGGCGCCGTCGCGAGGCTGATCACGCCAGGCATCCTCGCGAGGCTGGTCGCACTAGCCCCGGCGAGGATTGCGGTCGTTCCGCTCGGGGCGGTGGCCCAAACGCTTGTCACAGAGCGCCCTGAGCTCCTGACAGTCGTCGTTGTTGTGGGTGCGCATGTTGTGGAAGATGCAAAATGGGCGAGCGTCCTTGGCGACCTCGTCGCGGTCGTGGCCGTGCTTCTGCTCGGGCTCCGCTGCCAGCACGGCGGGGCCCTTGCGTGTTGCTTCCTTGGCCTTGGCCTTCTTGTCTTTGAGTTCGACGTTAGGGCTGCTGACGGGAGAGAGGCGGTCTTCTTCAGCCCTCACGCACTTGTCAGCCATGTTGAATAGCTCCAGTGCTGTGCATAGGTCATCATTGAAGGTGAGCTTTTCACTCATCCTGACGTCCGTGAAGCCGTCGGTGAACGCCGAGATGATGGCTTCGTTCGAGGCCTTCGGGATCTTGAGGTAGACTTGGGTAAAGCATTGAATGTACTTGTGGAAGGTCTCGCCAGGGCGCTGCTTCACGCGCCGAAGGTCATGGATGGTGAGGGCGACGTCGCGAGTGCCCTAGAAGTTAGCAATGAACCGCTCGCGAAGCTCATCCCATGAAGAGATCGACCCCTCGGGGAGGTTCATGAGCCAGGAGCGTGCGCCATCCTTGAGGGCCATGGGAAACCAGTTCGCCATGACCTTGTCGTCGCCGTTCGCTGCCTCGATGCTCAGCGCGTAGAGCTGAAGGAACTCCGCAGGGGTGGGGATGCCTTCGTAGCGAGCAGGCAGCTCTAGCTTGAACTTGACATGCCAGACCACTCAGCACAGCTCAAGAGTGAAGACGCGGCAGCCTGTGGCACTGACGGGTGCTGCTAGCGTGGGAGTGGCGCGGGAGTGGCGCCCATGCGCCGCAGCTTCCTGGACGGCCCGGTCTTGGAGCTGGCGTAGTGGCCCGGGGGGCGCACGCATTGTGTAGTGGCTGATGCACAATCTGGCAGCTGGCCTCGTCCTGAGCCAGTGCCGGCGCGCCGCGCGGCAGCCCACGCGGCCGCGCATCGTGTCGGAGCTCGGTGGTGTCATCGCACGGAGGAGGAGGCGGTGGGGCGCCGTGTGCCACGTCGCCCGCGCGAGACAGCGGAGGACGGAGCAATTGGGACGGCGCCAGGGCCTCGCCCGCGGTGTTGGCAAGCTCGGTGATGCGGCCCAGCCAGGCGTCGTAGCCCTCATTGGCGGGGCGGTGGCGTAGCGGCTCGCGCGCCATGAGCAACGCAGCCTGCGCGTTTGCCGCCCCGCGAAGAACATGGGAGGACGAAGCCATGATTGGAGTGAGGGAAGGCATGGCGGTGCGGTCGTCGCACTGCACGGAGGGTGGAAAGGAGGAGTCCTGCTGCTCATGAGCGGCTGGGTCAGTGGCGGCATTGGCCGCAGCGGCTGGGGATGGGCAGCGACCTCCACGGCCCGCCGGCTCCGTCTGGGCGACATGAGCTGCACGGTGCTCAGCACGAACATGACGGGCATCAGCCATGGGGGTGGTGGAGCAAGGACGGAACAAAGCGAAAGAACTCAGGCACACCCCTACCTGGCGCGCCAAATGTCAGAATCAGGGCTCCGTAGACCCAAACAAGATTCGAACTCTGGGTGTGTGCGAAGAACTCTGCTAAGCTACAACTTGCCGCCCACCGCCTCATGGCTTGGCTCCGGCGTGCTCGAGCGAGAGGGAAGAAGATATGGACACGCCGATCGAGGTGAATCCAACGCCCACGTCTTCGTCTCGTCAAGCCCGTCGTGCTGGTATCATTTTCACTATGTGGTCCCACAGTGGAAATGACCCTTTTGCCCTTGTCCGTAAATAGCCCTCTGAGAGAGTACTGTTTCCGGCATTCGTCCCCGCGACATTTCCGCACTTCATTCCAATGACTCCTTCATCTCCAGGCAAGCCACAACCCTCATCCGCATAATTGCAATGCAATATCATAGTTTAATTAATTACTTTAATAGCAAGAATGTTATCTGTAGCATGGATTGGATTATGACATGCATGAGTAGATGTTGAATACCGGATTGTTAATGACTAGTAGTTTACCCACTCGTTGAGGTTATGATCTTGAGATTACCGTCTATGATTATTTTGGGATTCCATCCGGCATTTGTGGATATGAACTAGTAGCAGTAGCCTAAGAATGCCGGTTATTGGATTACTATGATATCGGAGTATCAGCTGTGACAGAAAGATTGTTCGGGGATAAGATGCCTAATTTGACCAACTAAGTTAACTTGATGAAACAACCTGGTAATAAGTGAACTTAGTTGGTTGATCGAGAGTCACCTGTCCGGGCTTATTCGTGCAGCCACATTTGCCGGTATGGGACGGCCTTGACTTGGTCTGATCGCGTGCTCTTCCACCGGTACCTCCAAAGAGGGAGGGTTATGCGCGCGCGCTACCCTGGCCCGGTAGGCGGCGATAACCCTGTGAGCCCAGTTGAGTTATTGGATCCAGGTCCCCGTTTGGGACAGTTTGTTTGGCCAGGACGCTGGCAGGTGTCTTGAGGACACGGGGCCACCCAGGGCCTGACTCCAAGAGGGAGTATGATTGCCGGTCGTACGATGGAAGAGTCACGGGTCAGGCGGGTTTCATCGGAACGTCGTTGGTCCACCCGAATGGGAGCACGAGGCCATGAGTTCCGTGGTGTGGGTAAAGTGTACAACCTCTGCAGAGTGTTAAATCTATTCGAATAGCCGTGTCCACGGTATTGGACAGCCCGTCCAGACCTCTATAGGAGATCAACCGTTATAATGACAGTGATAAGGAAGGAACTCATCTGAGTATGGTAACAGTCGGATATCATGCCATGGGCAAGTATTGGTAACGATCTCGAGGATGATCGTTGGATGTTCTTGGAGTGATCATGAGTTGGTCACCAGAATGCAGGAAGAGTAGCTTGTTATTGCTCATTTCAACCATTCCTTCGGTAACAATAAATCTTAACTTAATCTTGATTGTTGTGATGTTGTCTTGCCTTAATGCTGATGTTTGTTGTGAGCTTGCGAGTACATTCAAAGTACTCACCTGGCGTGTCATGCCAGTTTGCAGGTCATGCCATGTTTGATTGTTTGTTGGAGATGTTGCGTGCGCGAGCTAGGATACGCGTTCTAGCCAGAGTCCCTGCGGAGTGGAGTCCATCACCGCCGACGTTGTTCCGCTGCTGAGAGATACTCCGCCTCCTCAGGTCGATCCGCTGTTAGCATAGAGCTATTTTGAGCAGGCGTAGTGTCGCCGTGTTGATGTAATCTTTGTAACCATATTTATAGCAATAAAGAGCTGATTTGTTCTATGCCAACTGTGCCGTATTCCAGTGGACTTGTCCCTGGGACTGGAATATGGGGCGTTCCGGTTTCCTCTGAGCCGGGGTGCCACAAGGGTCTTGCTCGTGAAGTCTTGGAGCTGGGCCGTACCGGGCCTTTGACGATGCCACGCGATGGGCCACAAGCAGAAGGGCTTGGGTACCCCCGGTCCCAGAACCCCGACAGTTGGGTGCCCCGCCTTCACATGTGAGTTGCGGCAAGTCCGCTGGCCGTCCGTCCGCGCGTTTAAGCCCGAAGTACCAGAAAAGTACGATGGCATGCTCAACCCAGTGGAATTCCTGGGCATTTACATGATTGCCATGCAAGCTGCCGGTGGAAGGGATGAGAAGATTCTAGCCAACTATTTCCCATTGGTGCTCAAGCCCAATGTGAGATCTTGGTTGATATATTTGCCAGAAAACTCCATTTCTTCGTGGTCAGATCTTTGCAACGAGTTCGTTGGTGCCTTTACCGTCGGACAGAATGGTCCGGGGTTACCCAGTGACTTGCAAGTGATCCCACAAAAGTAAGGAGAGGATCTGGGCAAATACATCCAAAGATTCAGTCACGTGCACCGCAGAATTCTGGACATACACCTTGCGGCTGTGATTGCCAGATTCCACACGAATGTGCGCAATCGCAAGATACGGGAGAAGATGCATATTCGATTGCTAAGAACCGTCAACAAGCTTTACACGTTGGCGGACAAATGTGCATGGGCTGAAGAAGGGAGAAGGCTTCCCGGGGAAGATGCTAGCATTGAAGTCGACTCTGATGACGATGATGCCGCCGCCCCAAAGAAGAAAAGTCGAAGGCGCAACAGAAAGTGCAAAGGCAAGTCAGTTATGGTCGTAGAGGGATCGGGCGATTCTAGCCCCGCCAAGAAAACCAAGATGGAAACCACCGGCAAGGAAGCGGCTGCATGCGCTGATTGAAAGGTTGCTGCGGTAGGAGAGAAAGCCGACAAATCTAACAGATCGTAGGGCAAGATCCACCATACTAAAGGGCACGACCTCCAGGAATGTCTCCAAGTTGAACAGCTAGTTGAGAAACAGATAGCTGAGTACGAGAAGCGGGATAAGGATAAGGGCCAGGATGGTACGGGTGGATCCAGGAAGAAGGGTCGCGGCGGCTGGGATGGACGTCGCGGCAACACTAGCCAGCAGAAGGAAAAGCCCGCCAAGGGCAGAGAGAAAAAAGAGGACGAAGAGAGTGAGGAGGAGGATGACGACGAGTCTAGTGAACCAGAATTCCAGAAGGCAATAGAGGCCATGTGCATTGACGGGGCTGCATCTTTGCACTCCTCTCATCGCCAGCTCAAGCAATAGGCACGTGAGGTCAATGCTGCGGGGCCGGCGGCATGTGCTCGAAAACCCCTCAAGTGGTCTCACAACCCTATTATTTTCGATGCCGAGGTTCACCCTGACCACACAACTACGGTCGGGTGTTTGCCATTGTTAGTCTCACCAACAAAACGCAAACTCAAGGTCATGAAAATACTAGTTTACGATGGGGCCGGCTTGAACTTGATCTCCCTGTAGGATCGAAAGTATGTCTAGAGGGGGGTGATTAGACTACTTGACCAAATAAAAATCTATCCTTTTCCCAATTTTAGTTGTGGGTAGATTTTAGCAATTAGCACAAGTCAAGCAATCAACCTACACATGCAATTCTAAGAGTATAGCAGCGGAATGTAAAACATTGCATATGAAGGTAAAGGGAAGGGTTTGGAGAAGGCAAACGCAATGGAGACACGAAGATTTTTTGCGTGGTTCCAATAGGTGGTGCTACCGTACGTCCACGTTGATGGAGGCTTGAACCCACGAAGGGTAATGGTTGCACGAGTCTATGGAGGGCTCCACCCATGAAGGGTCCACGAAGAAGCAACCTTGTCTAACCCACCATGGCCATCGTCCATGAAGGACTTCCCTCACTCGGGTAGATCTTCACGAAGTAGGTGATCTCCTTGCCCTTACAAACTTCTTGGTTCAACTACACATCATGTCGGAGGCTCCCAAGTGACACCTAACCAATCTAGGAGACACCACTCTCCAAAAGGTAATAGACGGTGTGTTGATGATGAACTCCTTGCTCTTGTGCTTCAAATGATAGTCTCCCCAACACTCAACTCTCTCTCATAGATTTGGCTATGGTGGAAGAAGGATTTGAGTGGAAAGCAACTTGGGGAAGGCTAGAAATCAAGGTTCAAATGGTAGGAATGGAATCTCTTGATCTCAACACATGAGTAGGTGGTTCTCTCTCAGAAAATGAATGGTGGAAGTGTAGGCACGTTCTGATGGATCTCTCACAAATGGAGAAGGGGGTGGAGGGGTATATATAGCCTCCACACAAAATCCAACCATTACACACTTTTGACTCATCTCGGTGGCACCGATTGGTTAATCTCGGTGGCGCCGATCAGTTCAAAAATATGAACGTTAGGAATCTCGGTGGGACCGACTGGAACATCTCGGTGGGACCAATGTGCTAGGGCTTAGGGCAAACCTCATCTCGGTGGTACCGATTGCATCAACTCGGTGAGACCGAAGTGAAGCAATAAGGCAACAGAGAGTTGGCAAGCCATCTCGGTGAGACCGATTGCAATTCTCGGTGAGACCAAAATAATTGCAACAAGTAATAGAGAGTTGGCAAGGCCATCTCGGTGAGACCGAGATCCGTATCGATGTGACCGAAACGTTAGGGTTTCTGGCAATGGCTATGTCAAATGAACTCAGTGGCTCCGGATAGAAAGAATCGGTGGGGTCGAGTTGCAGTTTAGGGTTTGGACATATTTGGATGGAGAAAGTGGCTGAGGGTTTTGGAGCAATATCACTAAGCACTTTGAGCAAGTAGATCATTAAGCAACACCTCATCCCCTTTTAATAGTATTGGCTTTCCTATGGACTCAATGTGATCTTGGATCACTTAAACAGAAATGAAGAGTCTTGAGCTTTTGCCAATCCTTGTCCTTAGCATTTTGAGGGGTCCACATCTCTAGTCCATGCCATGCCTCATCATTGAACATCCTGAAATATTTATCTTGAATGGATATTAGTTCAATGAGCTATATGTTGTTATGAATTACCAAAACCACCCGGGGATTAGTTGCGCTTTCAATCTCCCCATTTTTGGTAATTGATGACAACATATAGATCAAAGCTTCGACAAATGATTAAATGAATGAAATACATCGTCGCTTTGAGAAGTATGTAATAAGCAAGAGCTCCCCCTAAATTTGTGCTTTATTAAAAATTTGCGTTTGAATGTAAATGCACAATCGATTAGGATCATGGGTCACTCTTACATGTCACATACATCTTGGTGGAGCGCACAAAATGATATGAGTGAGATAACTTGCACACATCACCAAACACATAAGTGGATGATCATACACAAATAATCATTGAGATAAGCATGAAGCAAATGTTAGGCAAAGTATGATCAACCACATAACCAAACATAGTATCACAAGAGCATAAAAACAACCAAGTAGCACAAATCAAATGAACATAGTAGCAATGGGCAATAAAAACCAACAAGCAAAAGCGAGACACACCCTCTCTCTCTCTCTCTCTCGAAGTCTAATGATCTATACAATTTCTCCCCCTTTGGCAACAAGTTCCAAAAAGCTTGAAAAAGGAATAGAGCTATGCGTCTCTCTAGGCACGAGCCTCCAGAGCTCCTGAAGGGGTCTTCTGGCTTGTGGCTCTGGTGTGCGTAGATGGCGTTGAGAGAACTGCTTCTGCAAATGCTTATGCTGATATCTGTTGAATTGGTGGTGTAGACACTGGAGGTGGCATTGTAGCAATAGTGGCAAGTGCAGAGTGAGTGGTCCTCATGTCTGCAACTGGCACAGATGAAGATCTGGCTGCTCTGGGCACAACCTGAAACCTGTCAGTGGTAAGGTGCTCAGCTCCATCCTTAGCATCATCTCAAACCTTCTCCACAATAGACTGGATCTCTATGACCTTGACATCTAAGTTGTACATCTTGTCCGCCACAATCCGCTCTAAGCTCTCCTGGTTCTTGGCTAAGTTGGCCAGACTTTGCTCAATCCTCGGTGTTGCTTCCCGCAGATATGTCATTTGGTCTTGCTTTGTCTTGAGATTTGCTATTGGGGCATTGGGTGCAGTGGCTTCCTTTGCAGCTTTTGCTGCTCCTGCTGCCTGAGCCTTCTCTTGAGCCTCAACTGATGTGGGGTGTGAGGCATCCATCACCACCACTTTATCCTCAAACTCTGGCTAAGAGGGAGATGCTCACGGTCTAGTAGATATGTGTTTGTACCAACCTTGGAGTTGATAAGCATCTGAATGTGTGGGGCATATCCACAGGACCTTTTCTGGTCAGCAACAGTCCTCTTGACTATCTCAACAATTAAGCTCATAACTTTGAATTTCTGAGGTGGGGAGTCAAAAAAGTGAAGCAAATTGATGGAGTGGCCATGGATCATCCTCTCATCTCTAGATTTGGCAACAGAGTATGCCTCAAAATGGTGTTCGTGGGGACCAAACCAGCTAGCAAATGCTTGACTGACCCAACCTTGTGGCTCTCAAGATCCTTTGGAGGGATTTCCTTGTACATTTTTGCCATTTAGTTGTGGTCCATCCAGGGTTTGCCATAGACATTAACATCATGTTCATCTTCCTCAGGGGCATTCAGAAGTGCATCCCACTAGGAGATTGATGACTGGTACTTGTGTCCTTCAGTCATCCATGCAATCTTTCCATCTGGATAGAAGTGTGTTGTAGAGTAGAATTGCATGATCATCTCATCATTCCACTTTGTGAGCTTCTGACCAATAAATACATCAACTCCAGCAAGTCTGAAACTCTCGTGAACATGGGGGAAATAATCTTCATTATCATCAATATATTTCCAGTCCACCCACTTCATGTCACTGACAATGGGCTTCTTATCAAGCAAAACTGTCTTGTAGAAATCTTGTTGTTCACGGGTGTAGAAACGATAGTCACAAGCTGTCCTCCTCCTAACTGAATAGGGATCCACTTTTCTCCACTCTCTCAGTCCCTTGTCCTTCCTGAGCATCATGTTCACTACAACAGGGTGTGCATTGTCATTCTCTGGGATCTTGGGCTTCAATTTTCTGAGCACTAGTGGCTCATCATTGTAACACCCCCAGTGGTTAACTACAGTAATCCCATTTTGATAATGCCATGTCATCATGATTAACAGTGCTTAATCATCATTAGCACCATATCTCATTTCAAATTCAAATTCAAATTTAAATTCAAACTTAAGTGAAACTGAAAGTTGTTCAAATTGGAAAACAAAAATGTGCACCATGTTGCAAATATTCCCATAGCATTTATAAAGATGATTGCAACATTTATTGGAATCGTAAAAGGACACTAACATCAAGAAACAGTACCAAAACAGAATTACTTAATACCTTTTCATTTAAATAAAATCCAACTGAAAACGTATGGACTCCAAACCATTTTCTATCAGTGTTAAATATTGCACTGTATTTATTGGACAAAGCTACTTATTTTACAAAACTATAATTGAGGCCACATATTTTAGCAAAAGACAAAATAGAAAAATAGAAAACAGAAATAAGAAAAGAAATACAAAACAAAAACAAAATAAAAAAGAACCCCCCCCCCAGGCCAACTGGGCCTAGCCCAGCCGGCGGCCCACCTCGCCCCCTATATGGCCTCCCCCAGGAGACCCCCAAACCCTAACCCTACCCACTTATCCCCCCCCGATCCACTTTCTCCCTCTCCCTCTCCTCTGGATCCAGGTCCAGGGAGAGGCCCGACGCCTCGCCGGCCGACGCGCCCCGCCGCCCGCCGCTGGACCACGCCGCCGCACCGCCGCCTCCTCGTCTCCTCCCCAAGGGCCCCACCAAGCCTCGCCGCCCCCCTGCTCTTCACCGCGGTGAGCAACACCGCCGCGCATCGCGCGCCCCGTCCCCCTACTCGCCCATGCACTCGTCGCGCCTCTCCCGCACGCGCACATGCGCCCCGCCGCTGCCGCCCGCTCTGCACCGCTGCTGCCGCGCCGTGCGCGCTCTGCCCGCTCGCCACGCCGCTCGTCGCCGCTCGCCTCCTGCCCGCGCCCAGCCGCGCTCTGCCTCGCCCGCGCGTGCGCGCTGCCCAGCCCCGCCTCAGCCCGCGCCGTGCGCGCACGCACGCGCTCGCCCACGCGACCCCGCCACCACCGCCACCGCTGCAGCTCGCGCACACCGCCGCACACCTCGTCTCCGCCCCACAGCCCCGCTGCGTCGCTCGGGGCCGCCAGCGGCCACGCCCGCGCGCCCCTGGGCGTGCGCCCGCGCCCGCTGTGGCCTTTGGGCCACTGACAAAGGGGCCCCGCCCCCCGGTGCCTATGACCTGTGGGGCCCCCAGCCCAGAACGTTTTTTTTAAGAAAAGAAAAAAATAAATATAAAAGAAAATAAAAATGAAATTAATCAAATTATTAATTAATTAATTAGTGAATTAATTAATTTAATTAATCATGTTTAAGTTAATCTAATTAATTAGTTAGTTTAATTAAACTGTAATTAGGTTAATTAACCCTAATTAATCTAATCAGAGAATGATAGGTGGGACCCACATGTCAGCTTGACCAAGTCAACGCACTATTGACTGCAGACATCATGCTGACGTCAGCATACACTGTTTCGGATAATTCTAATTTAGTTAATTAAATAATTCCAGAACATTATTAAAACTTTGAAAAATCTTATAAAATAATCCGTAGCTCAGATCGAAAAACTTTGTACATGAAAGTTGCTCAGAACGACGAGACGAATCCGAATACGCAGTCCGTTCGTCCATCACACGTCCCTAGCATAGCGAACATTCAACCGTTCCCCTCTTTTCGTCTGTCCGAAATGCCGGACACCGGGAATACTTTCCAGGATGTTTTTCCCCTTCGCCGGGATTACCTAGCACTACGATAGAACACCGCTAGCTCTGCTTATTGACATGTCATGCACTTATTTGCTTAGTATTTACTGTTTCCTCCCCCTCTTCTCTCTCGTTAGACCCGACGCAGTTCCCGGTACCGCCGCAGCTCCGGAGACCGAAGACAGCATTGACGACCTTGCCTTTGCCGCCGAGCAACCAGGCAAGCCCCCCCTTTGATCATCCCGATATCGCCCATTCTATTTTCTCATGCTTGCATTAGAATTGCTGCTGCTACTGCTTTACCTATTCTGATGCATAGCTTGTTTATTGTAACCTGCTATTGAAACCTTACCTGCTTATCCTAAACTGTCTAGTATAGGCTGGGTAGAGACCTATCAGTGACCCCACTTATCCCGACTGCCCCGCTGGATTATCCGAAGACCCGATCAATGGGATTGAAGACCAGGCCCCGGCACCGCACCTCACCCCCCCTTAGTTGTAATGACACTGCAGCATTACTATTGAGTGATGAGGGTGAAACCTCTTGTAGCACTTCTGATGTTAACTCTGTAGAGTAGCTATTCGGTCGTGGTCATCGAGGGTGATTCCTCCTTCACCGCTTCCGATAAAGACGCCGTCGTACAACACCTCAAGTGTGAACCCAGCGAGGGTGATTCCTCCGAGTTCACCTTGACGATTACATCGAGTAGGAGTCCAACGAGGGTGATACCTCGGATTCCCCTGATGTTATGGACACACGGATACTTGGACTGTACTATTGATACTTGGAAAGGCGGGTCGACCCTGAGGGCTACCCGCGTGTGATGTGAAGACGGGTTGCCTGTATGGTGCCCGAGTGATGAATACGAGGCGTGGCCGGGCATTCTTGGCCCTTGCCACAAGTCCTCGAGATGGGGCGACGGGGTCATATCTTTCATGAGTCTTTGCTCGTTACCGCAAGCCCAAGGTACTAACGGTTTGGATATTTGATTCGAGTGGGCCTCTGGCCCGATAGCACTAACCATCACGCGGGAATAAATATGGGTACTCTGCATCATGGTATCAGCCGAAAGCTTTGTCAGACGTCCAGTTCAGCATTGCGGCTGGGTCGGATTGTGCCGTTGGCGCTGGTATCCACCCTGCTCGCAAAGACCCGGAGTGCACAGGGCGATGGCCCAAGACCCCTGAGTGCTTAGGATGTAGACCGGCGGGGACCTCTCTGCTGAGCTCTAGGTAGGGCTGCGGTGTATCGTTTGGCCGAGGCCAGGCATGACCCAGGAAAGTGTGTCCGGCCGGAGTTAATCGAGCGTGTTGGGTAAGTTGGTGCACCCCTGCAGGGAAGAACTAATCTATGCATAGCCGGATCCTCGGTAACGGACACTCGGAGTTGTATCCCGATTGATACAATTAGAATTGGATACTATGGCTCTGGGATTGCTTCTCGCAGGGAGTCGAGAAGGGATCTCAGGACGAGGTTGATGACTGAATGGCTCTGGGATTGCTTTCTCGCAGGGAGTCGAGAAAGGATCTCTGGGTGAGGTTGATATCATTACTGCTACCTTATTTTGTACTGTTCTACTCTCTTCTATTGCTGCAAGACCTCTGAAGATGCTAGTCTTCGATAGGACTAGGCCTTCTCTCTACTCTGGCATTTCTACAGCCCAGTCCACATATACAGCCTCTCTTTTAAAATGTTGCATATGTAGTGTAGATCCTTGCTTGCTGAGTACTTCTGAGTACTCACGGTTGCTTTGTTTTCCTTTTCTCCCCATATCAATTTGTCGTGACCAGAGGACGGAGCCCCCTGAGACACATGCCCCGTCGATCGACTACTACTACTACCCCAAGGACGGATACTACTACGAGTTGGCTGACGACCAGGAGTAGGTTCGGAGGGTCCCAGGCAATAGGCCTACGCCTTTCGATCGTAGTGTTTTATTTTGCCCTGCCTTTCTAAAGGCCTTTCTGTGCTTTCTTTTATATCTGTCTCAGATATTTGATGCTTCCGCTGACGCTTGTATGCCATCGAGCTATGTATTCGAGCCCTCGAGGCCCTAGCTTGTAATATAAAGCTTGTATGACTTTAATTATGTTTTAGAGTTGTGTTGTGATATCTTCCCATGAGTCCTTTGGCTTGATCATGTGCATTTGCGTGTATGATTAGTGCACAATTGAGCCGGGGGCGTCACAAGTTGGTATCAGAGCCGACTACCTGTAGGAACCCCCTTTCCAACTCCTTGGCCGAAGTTGAGTCTAGTAACCGAAAACCGTTTTACTAACTTGGCTGTGTGGCTTACGGGCACACGTCACCATTGGGTGGTATTAGGATCTTCTACTCCTCGTCCTTTACTCTGGGACTCTGATCTCTCTCCTATTCGGGTTAAAATTTTACTAACTCCAACATTAGGTTCTCGTGATCACATCCACCCGGTGTTCTGAAAATACCCCCTTCCTTCAAGATTGCGGGACAGGTTCTATTTGCAGGATCCTTTTATCGAGGGCACCCTGTGTTGTCACTTGCAGATCCCTCGCCCCGAGAGTTTTCTCCGACGTGTTGTAGCCTTTGCTATGTCACGTTGTTGTAATCCTCACCGCGTGCCTGCGCACCGCCTAGTTGTCTAGCTGCGAGCGTTCCCGTGCGCGTACTATCTGTTTGGATATAACCCTGTGCATGGATTGGTACGTCTTTGACGACTACTATTATATATCTAATGCCTATCCTGTTCTTTCTCGTGTTACATCATAAATAACTTCATACACCTGCAGTTTTACTTGCTAAACTGCCCTTGTTGAATTGGCAGGATGGCTGACGATCCTCCACCTCCACCCTATATTGCCGCAATGATGCAACAGTTTGAATTGAACCGTCAGCTCAACGAGAGTCTGGTAAGATGTTTGGAACACAACGAGGCTCGTTAGGGCCTGGACCGATCTCGCTGCGAGAATTTGTTCGCCTCAACCCGTCTGTTTTCCGCAACTCCACCAATCCTATGGATGCTGATGATTGGCTTCGTGACATCCTGTTTGAAATGGAGTTAGCTAATGTTGCCCCTGACAGTTACGTCACTTTTGCGACATTCCACCTGAAGGGCCCCGCTGCTCAGTGGTGGGAAAGTCACAAGGGTATGTTGCCTGCTAAAACTGTAACCACTTGGCAGGAATTTCAGTCAGCCTTTCGTGCACGGTACATTCCTGAAGGTCTGATGGACCAGAAGAAGCAGGAGTTCCGCAAACTTACACAGGGCACAATGACTGTGGATGAATATTAGAGAAAGTTTCTTGAATTGTCCCGCTATGCTAAAGATGACGTCTGCACTGACGCACGCAAGCAGGATAAATTCCGTGAAGGACTGCGTACTGACATAAACCTCGCACTTGCAGTCCATGATTGCACAAACTTCGCAACGCTTGTCAGCAAATCTTTCCAAGTTGAAACAGCTCTGACTAAGTACCAGGAGTCGCTCAAGCGTACTCGAGATGTCGGCTTGTCTTCGGGTCGACCTGTCCAGAAACGTCGAGTCTGGATTCCCCACAATGTTTACCACCGACCTGCTCCAACACCAAGACCGTCATATGTTGCACCTCGTCTGCCTTCACCGCCGAGACAGCTAACGGTTCATGATGGACCGCCTGATGCTATGGCTTCTCATCAGGTTGCGCCACGTCCTCCTAATGGTCGTAAGAAGAATTGTCGAAACCGCCGACTCAGAAACCGTAATGTCATACCATCTACTGTTCTACTTGGCCATGCCAATCACGTCAATGCTGAAAAGGCTCAGAAGGAACGGACTATCATGCTGGGAACACTCTCTGTGAATTCAGTGCCAGCTTCTGTTCTGTTTGATTCAGGTGCATCACATTCCTTCGTGTCCCAGCAATTTGAACAAGTGCATGGGTTAGCTATGAGCTCATTACCCACCCCTTTAGAAATCATCACTCCCCGTTCCAGGTGGCAAACCAAAATGGTAAGTCACAACAATGAGATCAGAATTGAAGGGTTGATGTTCTCTGCTTCCCTTATTGCTCTTGGACCTTCCGACATAGACATCATTCTCGGTATGGACTGGTTGACCGCCCGCAATGCTTTGATTGACTGTGCCGCTAAGAAAGTCCAACTTACCCATCCTTCTGGCCAGACAGTCAAATACTCAGCCCGAATAGCTCAAGATGCTGAGAGCCAGATATATGTTCTGAATGCGTTGAATGCTTCACCTCTTGAAGGAATCGAGAACGTTCCAGTTGTTCGTGATTTTCAAGATGTATTTCCAGAGGAACTTCCAGGAATACCCCCTGCTAGAGCTGTTGAGTTTGTCATCGACTTGAAGCCTGGCACTACCCCTATTGCGAAGCGTCCTTATAAGATGCCTCCGCATCATCTTCTCGAGCTTAAGGAAGAAATCGACACATCACTTAAGAATGTTTTCATTCGCCCCAGTTCCTCTGCTTGGGGAGCACCTTCACTCTTCGTTAAGAAGAAGGATGGAACTAACCGATTGGTTCAGGATCATCGGTGTTTTCTAAACTCGACTTGAGGTTGGGTTACCATCAGATCCGTGTTCGTGAAGAGGATATTCCGAAGACTACATTTGTTACTCGCTATGGCTCTTATGAGTACACTGTAATGTCATTTGGCTTAACAAATGCTCCAGCCACATTCTCCTGTCTGATGAATTACATCTTCATGGATTATCTCGACAAATTTGTCGTGGTATATCTAGATGATATTCTGGTATATTCGAAGAATAAGGAAGAACATGCCGAACAACTCCGTCTTGTACTGGAAAGGCTCCGAGAACACCAGTTGTATGCCAAATACTCCAAATGTGAATTCTGGCTTTCTGAAGTAACGTATCTTGGTCATGTGATCTCCAAGGATGGAATTGTTGTTAACCCAGAACGAGTTTAGGCTATTCTTGACTGGACTCCTCCGAAGAACGTCAAGCAAGTGAGAAGTTTTCTTGGCCTTGCAAGCTATTGCCGTCGATTTGTCGAGAACTTTTCTAAGATTGCTAAGCCTTTGACTGATCTGCTTCACAAGGGCGTTAAGTTTGAATGGACAGAAAAATGTCAGGAAAGTTTCCAGACACTCAAAGACAAGCTGACATCTGCCCCAGTACTATCTCCTCCAGATACCCGCAAAGACTTTGTGATTTATTGTGACGCATCCCGTGAAGGATTAGGCTGTGTCCTAATGCAAGAGCGTAAAGTGATTGCCTATGGCTCTCGTCAGTTGCGCCCCCATGAAGGGAATTATCTGGTACATGATCTAGAGCTAGCTACTGTGATCTATGCATTGAAGTTGTGGCGACATTACCTCCTCGATAATCGTTGCGAGATCTACATGGATCATAAAAGTCTGAAGTACTTGTTCACCCAGCCATCTCTAAACCTCCGTCAGCAAAGATGGATGGAGGCCATTGCGGACTATGATTTGGGTATATCTTATACCCCTGGCAAGGCTAACATGATGGCTGATGCCTTAAGCCGCAAGTCCTATTGCGACAACCTCATGGTTAGGTGAGCTCAACCTCGTCTTTTTGAAGAACTGTGCAAGCTGAATCTTTGTATTGTTCCACAGGGCTCTCTTAATAACCTGGGGATACAACCAGATCTTGAGAAAGTTGTTAAGAATGCGCAAGCTAAAGATGCTGAAGTTGATCTGATGAAGAAGAGTCTTCACCTAGAAAAGTACAGGGATTTCTCGCTGTCTGAAGATGGAACCTTGTATTTCAGGAACCGCATTGTCGTACCTCGCTTCGAACTCATGACTGACAAGGTCATGAAGGAGGCACATGATACCCCGCTGTCTATTCATCCGGGTAGCACCAAGATGTATCGTGATCTCCGTCAAAGGTACTGGTGGTCTAGAATGAAGCAGGACATTGCTCGCTATGTTGCTGAATGTGCTGTGTGTCGTCGCGTTAAAGCAGAACACCAGAAGCCTGCTGGAATTCTGCAACCACTGCCTATTCCTCTATGGAAATGGGATAAGGTTCAGATGGATTTCATTACAGGACTTCCCAGGTCACAGAAGGGTCATGATGCTATTCTTGTCGTCATCGACCAACTTTCTAAAGTTGCACACTTTCTGCCTGTCAAGGAGAAGATCACTGCTAGTTAGTTAGCAGAATTATATATCTCCAGAATTGTTTCACTCCACGGCATTCCGAAAGAGATTAGTTCGGACCGTGGCAGTCTTTTCACCTCCAAGTTCTGGGAAAGTTTCCAAGAAGCTATGGGAACTCATATTACCTGGAGTTCAGCTTATCATCCTCAATCCCAAGGCCAAGTTGAGCGAGTCAATCAAGTGCTTGAAGACATGCTGCGAGCTTGTGTTATTTCTTTTGGTAAGAAGTGGGAAGAATCTCTCCCATATGCCGAATTATCTTACAACAACAGCTATCAAGCCAGTTTGAAAATGGCTCCCTTCGAAATTCTATATGGACGTAAGTGTCGAACCCCTCTGAATTGGTCAGAAACTGGGAAACGACCGCTCGTGGGTCCGGATATTATCCAACACGCCGAAGAACAAGTCCGTATCATCCGTGAAAACCTCAAGGCGGCTCAGGACCGCCAGAAGAGCAACTATGGTCGCAAACGATGGGGTTTGACTTATCAACCTGGAGATCAAGCTTATCTGCGTGTCACTCCTATGAAGGGCACTCTCCGCTTTAGAATCAAGGGCAAGTTAGCTCCACGCTACATTGGTCCTTTCCGCATTGTTGCAAGACGTGGTCAGGTGGCGTATAAATTGGAGTTGCCGCCGCAATTCTCTCATATCCATGACGTCTTCCATGTGTCGCAACTTCGTAAATGCTTCAAGGAATCTCCGCACCACGCAGTGGATCACGAGATGCTCGAATTGCAAGATGATCTATCTTATAAGGAGCATCCGATCCGCATTCTCGATGAAGCTGAACATCGGACCCGTCAGAAGGTTACCAAGTTCCTCAAAGTGCAGTGGTCAAATCATACTGAAGATGAAGCCACTTGGGAACGCGAGGCTAACCTCCGTGCTGAATACCCCGAACTTTTTCCTTCTACCTCTTAATTCTCGGGACGAGAATTCCTGTTAGTGGAGGAGATTTGTAACACCCCTAGTGGTTAACTACAGTAATCCCATTTTGATAATGCCATGTCATCATGATTAACAGTGCTTAATCATCATTAGCACCATATCTCATTTCAAATTCAAATTCAAATTTTAATTCAAACTTAAGTGAAACTGAAAGTTGTTCAAATTGGAAAACAAAAATGTGCACCATGTTGCAAATATTCCCATAGCATTTATAAAGATGATTGCAACATTTATTGGAATCGTAAAAGGACACTAACAGCAAGAAACAGTACCAAAACAGAATTACTTAATACCTTTTCATTTAAATAAAATCCAACTGAAAACGTATGGACTCCAAACCATTTTCTATCAGTGTTAAATATTGCACTGTATTTATTGGACAAAGCTACTTATTTTACAAAACTATAATTGAGGCCACATATTTTTGCAAAAGACAGAAAAGATAAAATAGAAAACAGAAATAAGAAAAGAAATACAAAACAGAAACAAAAATAAAAAGAACACCCCCCCAGGCCTACTGGGCCTAGCCCAGCCGGCGGCCCACCTCGCCCCCTATATGGCCTCCCCCAGGAGACCCCCAAACCCTAACCTACCCACTTATTTCCCCCCCCCCGGCCTATCCATCTTCTTTTTCCTTCTTTCTCCCGCTCCCTCTCCTCTGGATCGAGGTCCAGGGAGAGGCCCGACGCCTCGCCGGCCGACGCGCCCCGCCGCCCGCCGCTGGACCGCGCCGCCGCACCGCCGCCTCCTCGTCTCCTCTCCAAGGGCCCCACCAAGCCTCGCCGCCCCCCTGCTCTTCACCGCGGTGAGCAACACCGCCGCGCATCGCACGCCCCCTCCCCCTGCTCGCCCACGCGCTCGTCACGCCTCTCCCGCATGCGCACGTGCGCCCCGCCGCTGCCGCCCGCTCTGCACCACTGCTGCCGCGCCGTGTGCGCTCTGCCCGCTCGCCTCGCCACTCGTTGCCGCTCGCCTCCTACCCGTGCCCAGCTTCGCTCTGCCTCGCCCGCGCGCACGCGCTGCCCTGCCCCGCCTCAGCCCACGCCGTGCGCGCACGCACACGCTCGCCTGCGTGACCCCGCCACCACCGCCACCGCTGCAGCTCGCGCGCGATGCCGCACGCCTCGCCTCCGCCCCACATCCCCGCTGCGCCGCTCGGGGCCACCAGCGGCCACGCCCGCGCGCCCCTGGGCTTGCACCCGCTCGGCCGGCGCCCACACGCGCCGCGCCCGCTGTGGCCTTTGGGCCACTGACAAAGGGGCCCCGCCCCCGGTGCCTATGACATGTGGGACCCCCAGCCCAGAATGTTTTTTTTAAGAAAAGAAAAAAATAAATATAAAATAAAATAAAAATAAAAATGAAATTAATAATTAATTAATTAGTGAATTTATTAATTTAATTAATCATGTTTAAGTTAATCTAATTAACTAGTTAGTTTAATTAAACTGTAATTAGGTTAATTAACCCTAATTAATCTAATCAGAGAATGACAGGTGGGACCCACATGTCAGCTTGACCAAGTCAACGCACTGTTGACTGCTGACGTCATGCTGACATCAGCATACACTGTTTTGGATAATTCTAATTTAGTTAATTAAATAATTCCAGAATATTATTAAAACTTCAAAAAATCTTATAAAATAATTCGTAGCTCAGATCGAAAAACTTTGTACATGAAAGTTGCTCAGAACGACGAGACGAATTCGATACGCAGTCCGTTCGTCCGTCACACGTCCCTAGCATAGCAAACATGCAACCGTTCCCCTCTTTTCGTCTGTCCGAAATGCCGGACACCGAGAATACTTTCCAGGACATTTTTCTCCTTCGCCGTGATTACCTAGCACTATGATAGAACACCGCTAGCTCTGCTTATTGACATGTCATGCACTTGTTTGCTTAGTATTTACTGTTTCCTCCCCCTCTTCTATCTCGTTAGACCCCGACGCAGTTCCCGGTACCGCCGCAGCTCCGGAGACCGAAGACACCATTGACGACCTTGCCTTTGCCACCGAGCAACCATGCAAGCCCCCCCTTTGATCATCCCGATATCGCCCATTCTATTTTCTCATGCTTGCATTAGAATTGCTGCTGCTACTGCTTTACCTATTCTGATGCATAGCCTGTTTATTGTAACCTGCTATTGAAACCTTACCTGCTTATCCTAAACTGTCTAGTATAGGCTGGGTAGAGACCTATCAGTGACCCCACTTATCCCGACTGCCCCGCTGGATTATCCGAAGACCTGATCAACGGGAGTGAAGACCAGGTCCCGGCACCGCACCTCACCCCCCCTTAGTTGTAATGACACTGCAGCGTTACTATCGAGTGCCGAGGGTGAAACCTCTTGTAGCACTTCTGATGTTAACTCTGTAGAGTAGCTATTCGGTCGTGGTCATCGAGGGTGATTCCTCCTTCACCACTTCCGATAAAGACGCCGTCGTACAACACCTCAAGTGTGAACCCAGCGAGGGTGATTCCTCCGAGTTCACCTTGACGATTACATCGAGTAGGAATCCAACGAGGGTGATACCTCGGATTCCCCTGATGTTATGGACACACGGATACTTGGACTGTACTATTGATACTTGGAAAGGCGGGTCGACCCTGAGGGGTACCCGCGTGTGATGTGAAGATGGGTTGCCTGTATGGTGCCCGAGTGATGAATACGAGGCGTGGCCGGGCATTCTTGGCCCTTGCCACAAGTCCTCGAGATGGGGCGACGGGGTCACATCTTTCGTGAGTCTTTGCTCGTTACCACAAGCCCAAGGTACTAACGGTTTGGATATTTGATTCGAGTGGGCCTCTGGCCCGATAGCACTAACCATCACGCGGGAATAAATATGGGTACTCTGCATCATGGTATCAGCCGAAAGCTTTGTCAGACGTCCAGTTCAGCATTGCGGCCGGGTCGGATCATGCTGTTGGCGCTGGTATCCACCCTGCTCGCAACGACCCGGAGTGCACAGGGCGATGGCCCAAGACCCCTGAGTGCTTAGGATGTAGACCGGCAGGGACCTCTCTGCTGAGCTCTAGGTAGGGCTGCGGTGTATCGTTTGGCCGAGGCCGGGCATGACCCAGGAAAGTGTGTCCGGCCGGAGTTAATCGAGTGTGTTGGGTAAGTTGGTGCACCCCTGCAGGGAACAACTAATCTATGCATAGCTGGATCCTCGGTAACGGACACTCGGAGTTGTATCCCGATTGATACAATTAGAATTGGATACTATGGCTCTGGGATTGCTTCTCGCAGGGAGTCGAGAAGGGATCTCAGGACGAGGTTGATGACTGAATGGCTCTGGGATTGCTTTCTCGCAGGGAGTCGAGAAAGGATCTCTGGGTGAGGTTGATATCATTACTGCTACCTTATTTTGTACTGTTCTACTCTCTTCTATTGCTGTAAGACCTCTGAAGATGCTAGTCTTCGATAGGACTAGGCCTTCTCTCTACTCTGGCATTTCTGCACCCCAGTCCACATATACAGCCTCTCTTTTAAAATGTTGCATATGTAGTGTAGATCCTTGCTTGCTGAGTACTTCTGAGTACTCACGGTTGCTTTGTTTTCCTTTTCTCCCCATATCAGTTTGTCATGACCAGAGGACGGAGCCCCCTGAGACAGATGCTCCGTCGATCGACTACTACTACCACCCCGAGGATGGATACTACTACGAGTTGGCTGACGACCAGGAGTAGGTTCGGAGGGTCCCAGGCAGGAGGCCTATGCCTTTCGATCGTAGTGTTTTATTTTGCCCTGCCTTTCTAAAGGCCTTTCTATGCTTTCTTTTATATCTGTACTCAGATATCTGATGCTTCCGCTGACGGTTGTATGCCATCGAGCTATGTATTCGAGCCCTCGAGGCCCTGGCTTGTAATATAAAGCTTGTATGACTTTAATTATTTTTTAGAGTTGTGTTGTGATATCTTCCCGTGAGTCCTTAGGCTTGATCGTGTGCATTTGCGTGTATGATTAGTGCATGATTGAGCCGAGGGCGTCACAATCATCATCCTGAACCTCTAGCACTGGGGCCTTGTTCTTCTCAGCAGCTGAAATGTTTCTTGTAGACCTCTTGGCAGCAGAAACCTTGGGCTTGGACTTTGGTTTGGAAGGAGCAGCAACTGACTTCATAGCATCTGCCATGAGCTTCTGTGTTTTGGCAAGAGGTGCTTCAGCTTCTGGTTCTTCCTCTTCTTCTTCCTCATCAATCATCATGGAGGATCTGCCAATCACTCTAGCCATAGTCTTTCTTACCCTCTTTTTCTTAGGGGCATCATCTTCTGCGCCACTTGGCTCCTCAAGTGTAAAAGTCATTGTCTCTTGTGGAGCTAAAGTTTTCCAAGGTTTTGACATTGGAACTCTCCTCACAGCAGTCTTTTGCTTGGCACCTTGCTTAGTGGTAGCTACAGAGCCAAGTGTCCTCACTAGCCACAAAGTCTTCATCCTCACTGTCTGAGGTTTTCTTCTTCTTTGTCCTGGTGGTAGCCTTAGGCAAATCTAGAGAACTCCTGTCTCCCTCATAGTAGCTCTCATTGGGACTAGAGCCTTCACTTAGATCAACATTCTGCTCTGACTGATTCTGGCTGCCACTGGCACTAGACATCTTGCAAAGCTGACCCTGTGAATAGATGGGTATGGGCAGAGTAGATGAGTTATCACAAAAAGCAGATAGATTTTCAAAAAATTTGAGTCCAAATTTTAGTTTTAGTTTTCCATAGAGAGCATTTCGGAGCTACCAATATGTTCATTTTGGTGACACCGAAGCACACACAGAGCCTAAACACACAATTTTGGTTGGACCGAGTTGTGGTTCGGTGGCTCCGAGATGCTAGGGTTTCACAGAAACTTTACTTTCGGTCTCACCGATCAATATGTTTTGGTGGAACCGAGTTGTACTTGTGCAATGGCCATGGCCAATTGGTGGGACCAAAAATTTCATTTCGGTTGGTCCGAGATGAGCTAGGCGGAAACATAACCCTAAAAGTTTTCTTCGAATCTATTCTAACGAATTTGTTTGGTGGATGGATCAATCTCAAACGTGGCAAGATACTAGGCATTGTCCTTGTGCATTTAATCAGATAAATAGAAGCACGAGGAGATCGAGTATCAACCTAACTCGGTGATGATCCTCTACGGCGGCAATGGTGGAGTGGATTCCATTGACGGCGGCGGATTCCTGCAGCGATGATACGTCTCCAATGTATCTATAATTTTTTATTGTTCCATGCTATTAAAGAATCATTCTTGGATTTTTTTATTCCTTTAATAGCAACTTTATATCATTTTTTGGGACTAACCTATTGACATAGTGCCCAGTGCCAGTTGCTGTTTTTTGCTTGTTTTTTACATCGCAGAATATCCATATCAAACGAAGTCCAAATGCAGAGAAACTTTTGGAGATTTTTTTCTGCTAAGAAGACACCAGGGCGCGCCAGGACCCCCAGGCGCGCCCTAGTGGGTAGTGGGGCCCAATGGCACCCCCTCCACCGTCTCCCAGCTCTATAAATACTCTAATATTGCAGAAACCCTAGGGGAGTCATCAAAACACAATTCGAGCCACCGCAAGTTCCAGAACCACGAGATCTAATCTAGAGGACTTTTCTGGCACTCTGCCGGAGCGGTCAATGATCACGGAGGGGTTCTTCATCATCACCCTTGCCCCTCCGATGATGCGTGAGTAGTTCACCACAGACTTATGGGTCAGTAGGAAGTAGCTAGACGGCTTCTTCTCTCTTTTTGATCTTCAATACAATGTTCTTGAAGATCTATTTGATGTAATGACTTTTTGCGGTGTGTTTGTTGGGATCCGATGAATTGTGAGTTTATGATCAGTTCTATCCATGAATATTATTTGATTCTTCGTTGAACTCACTTATGCATGATTGTTATAGCCTCGTATTTCTTCTCCAAAACTTTGGTTTGGTTTGGCCAACTAGATTGATTTTTCTTGCCATGGGAAGAGGTGCTTTGTGATGGGTTCGATCTTGCGGTGCTCAATCTTTGTGACAGAAGGAGACATGACACGCACGTATTGTTGCCATTAAGGATAAAAAGATGGGGTCTATTCCTACATGAATAGATCTTGTCTACATCATGTCATCGTTCTTATTGCATTACTCCATTTTTCCATGAAATTAATACACTAAAAGCATGCTGGATAGCGGTCGATGTGTGGACTAATAGTAGTAGATGCAGGCAGGAGTCGGTCTACTAATCTTGGACGTGATGCCTATATACATGATCATTGCCTTGGATATTGTCATGATTATTCGCTTTTCTATCAATTGCCCAACAGTAATTTGTTTACCCACCGTATGTTGTTTTCTCGAGAAGCCTCTAGTGAAATCTACGGCCCCCTGGTCTATTTCTTATCATATTGTTTTCGCATCTATTATTCCAAAACTCCAAAAATACCTTGCTTCACTTTTTCTTTATTTATTTTATTTTGTGTTTTTGCTAGATCTACTTATCCAATCTCATACAATTTAATCTATCTCAATACCGAGGAGGGATTGACAACCTCTCTTACGCGTTGGGTTGCAAGTTTTTGTGGTTTGTGTGCAGGTGTTGTTTACATAGTGTTGCTTGGTTCTCCTACTGGATTGATAACCTTGGTTTGATAAATGAGGGAAATACTTACCGTTGATGTGCTGCATCATCCTCTCCTCTTTGGGGAAAAACCAATGCAGATACAAGCAATCAGGAAGAATTTCTGGCGCCGTTGCCGGGGAGACATCATCAACATCTATCAGGTTTCTATGCACAAACTCTCATCTCCTTGCAATTACTTTATTTGCCATTTGCCTATCATTTTCATCGCCCCCACTTCTAAAACATTTTTGCAAAAATACAAAAATATTTTTTGTTTGCTCTTTTTCTCGTTCGATCTTTCATTTGCCTGAGATCTTGTTTGCCCACTTTATCATTATGGCTAGTTCTTCACCTACTACATGCACCCCTGAGAATGAAGTTCTCAATTTTAAGCAGAGGGGAGGAGAGAATTTAAAAGATGCTTGGTACAGAATTTGTGATGCTCATAACAAATCTATTCGAAATCAATCCACTACTATTCTTCTTCGCAATTTTTATATGGGCATTACTACTTGGTATAGATTTGTTCTCGATACTATCACCGAAGGGAATTTCAGGATGTGCCCCTCCCCCTTGATGCTTTTAATGCTATGGGAAATTTAGCAGGATCACCTCCTATCATTATCAGTGAAATGATTTTAACTCTTGAGCATGTTATGCAAAGGCTAGATGCTATTGAAAAGAAAATGCTCACCGAAGAACATATTGAAAATTTGGGTAAAAGGATTCATGATCTTGCTAATAAAATTGGGTCAAAGGTAGGAGATACTCTTAAATTACTAAGAGAGAAAGAACCCATAGTTAACGAGAGGGTAGAAGAGAGCCCCGCTAGAATTGATAAGTTGGAAGAAATTTTTAGTAACTTGAGCTCAACTTCTTCTTCCATTAAAACTATTGAAAAGACTCCTATTAGGCAGAATTGCAAATCTACACATGCTCCTAGGAATAAGAGCGCCACTTCTAGTAGCAACAATGAAGATCTTAAGATGATTAGTGTTCACCCAAATTTCATAGGTTTGATTAAGGGACCAATCTATAAAAATACTTCTCTTGACTTTGTTCCTATGAGCTTAATTATCAAAAATTTATATGATAGAACTTCTAGAGAGAATGGTTGTGTGATTGAGGAGTTGAAAACTAAAGATGACAATACTTGAATATATGTATTATGCCTAGCTAGGGGCATAAAACGATAGCGCTTGTTGGGAGGCAACCCAATGAATATTTTTTTTCTCTTTTTCTTTCTGTTTTTGTGCGTTGACACAATTATGCTACTGTTGTGAATGTGTTTTTATGTTTTAATTAGTGTTTGTGCCAACTAATGCCTTTAGGATGGTTTGGGTGATAGTTGATTTGATCCTGTTGGAAAACAGAAATTTTTACGTCCAGTAGCAGAATTGTTAAAAATCACTTTGAATGTTTTACAAAAGATTGATATATGAATTGCCTCTGTTGTCCTAATGTTTCAGAATTTTTGGAGTTACAACAGTATAAGTAAAATTTGAGTCTTTACAGACTGTTCTATTTTTGACAGATTCTGTTTTCGTTGCATTGTGTGCTTATTTTGATGAATCTATGGACTATACCGAGGGGTTTTAGCCATGGTAAAGTTAGAATACAGTAGGTATAATGCAATAACAAAATATGAATGGGTTTGCAATAGTACTTAAAGCAAAGATAGGTTTTCTTATACTAACGGATCTCACGAAGGTTTTTGTTAAGTTTTGTGTGATTGAAGTTTTCAAGTTTTGGGTGAGATCACGATGGATGAAGGAATTAGGAGTGAAAAGAGCCTAAGCTTGGAGATGCCCATGGCACCCCAAGGTAATATTCAAGGAGAACCAAGCAACTAAGCTTGGGGATGCCTCGGAAGGCATCCCCTCTTTCTTCTAACGACCATCGGTAATTTTACTTGGAGCTATATTTTTGTTCGTCACATATCATGAGTTTTGCTTGGAGCGTCTTGTATTATATGAGTCTTTGCTGGTTTTGCTTTTTTGTTTGTGACTATCATCCTTGCTGGACACACCTACTTGAGAGAGCCATAATGATGCTATGATTTGTTAGAAATGCTCTACGTGCTTCACTTCAATTTTTTGAGCTATGGAATTGTTCTAGTGCTTCACTTATATCTTTTTGAGCATGGTGGTGCTTTAGTTTTGAAGAAATACTCTCATGCTTCACTTAGATCAATTTGAGAGTTAGTATTTTTTTAAGAAATCCTCTCATGCTTCACTTATATTATTTTGAGAGATGGATATTTTGAAGAAATATTTATGCTCTTGTTCTTCACTTAAATTTGTTTGAAAGCTTGTTTTAAGCAATGGTAATATATGAAACTAGTCCAAAGTGATAGATATTCAAGAGGGATAATAAAAACTATCATGAAGATCATTGGATATTAAAGCTTGATTCCTTGCAATAGTTTTGCGATACGGAGATAGTAATATGTGAGTCATGTTGGTGAGTAATTATGCTTTAGTAAGAATATTGCTGTTAAGGTTTGTGATTCCCTATGCAAGCATGAAACTCAATAGTTATGCAATGAAGTTGCATCCTACTTATGGTGCATTATTCGGTGTAAGTTACGTTTAATGCTTGTTTATGATCATTTTTGTTTCTTGGTTGGTTGCTTCTCAATCTATTTGCTAGCCTTCCCTTGTACTAAGCGGGAATACTGCTTTTGCATCCAAACTCCTTAAACCAAGTTGTGCCAAATGAGTCCACCAGACCTACCTATATGCGGTATTTCCATGCCGTTTTAAGTAAATTTGTATGTGCCAACTCTAATTTTCAAAATGAATTTCCTTTTTGTGTGCCCATACCGCTCATGAAGCGATAGGGGGTGGCCAATATTTTTCCATGCTAGATGTGTTATTCTCAAGATGAGTGTTTATTCACTTGTCATTGCACGAGAGTGTGGCCGGTAATAAGGATGCCCAGTCCTGAATTGAAAAAGAAATTTACTTTATGTTGTCAATAATAAATTCCTTGGAAAGTGTTGGTATGGAAGGCACCCGTGGATATGGCTAGCCATGGATTGTGAAAGAATGGTGGAAAAAGGAATAAACTTTATTTTATGTTTGGGAACCTCCTATGATGTATCTAGCATGGAAAGTATTAGGAATTCTCAGTCGTTTTCATTGACGGGAAAAGCATGCCTCTCAAAAATATTTTATCTCTCAATTTAATCTTTGAGCTCTGGCACCTCTACAAATCTCTACTTTCCTCTGCGAAGGGCCTATCTATTTACTTTTATGCAGTTTTTATTTTTAATGAGTCTCCATCTCTTATAAAGCACCATCTAGGGAGCACTATTATCATGCTTGAGCATTGGATGTGTCTAATATTTGAGTGTGTTTCATGAATGGATTAATGATTGAGCATAATGGGCTAGGGATAGCTTTCTTCAGTGTTGATATTTTGAAAGACATGGTTGCTTGTTGATATGCTTGAGTATTAAAGTCTTCATGTCAAATTATAGACTATTGCTTTGAATCATCTAAAGTCCAAATGCCCATGCTACAACAGAAAAGAATATGTGATAAATATGATGGGTAGCATTCCACATCAAAAATTCTGTTTTTATCATTTACCTACTCGAGGACGAGCAGGAATTAAGCTTGTGGATGCTGATACGTCTCCAACATATCTATACTTTTTGATTGTTCCATGCTATTAAGTATCATTCTTGGATGTTTTATATTCATTTACTAGCAACTTTATATCATTTTTTGGGACTAACCTATTGACATAGTGCCCAGTGCCAGTTGGTGTTTCTTACTTCGCAGAATATCCATATCAAATGAAGTCCAAATGCGGCGAAACTTTTTGGAGATTTTTTCTGCCCAGAAGACACCCAGGAGGCCCAAGATGTGCACCAGAGGGGCCCTGTGGGACTGACTAGGCACCAGGGCGCAGTAGGGCCCTCAGGCGCGCCCTGATGGGTAGTGGGGCCCACAGACACCCCCTCCATCGCCTCTCAGCTCTATAAATACTCCAATATTCCAGAAACCCTGGGGAGTCGTCGAAACACCATTCCAGCCACCGCAAGTTCCAGAACCACGAGATCCAATCTAGAGGCCTTTTCCGGCACTCTGCCGGAAGGTTCAACGATCACGGAGGGGTTCTTCATTATCACCCTTGCCCCTCCGATGATGCGTGGGTAGTTCACCACAGACCTATGGGTCCGTAGGCAGTAGCTAGATGGCTTCTTCTCTCTTTTTGATCTTCAATACAATGTTCTCCTCGATGTTCTTGGAGATCTATTTGATGTAATGACTTTTTGCGGTGTATTTGTTGGGATCCCATGAATTGTGAGTTTATGATCAGTTCTATCCATGAATATTATTTGAGTCTTTGTTAAACTCTCTTATGCATGATTGTTATAGCCTCGTATTTCTTCTCTGAAACTTGCATTTGGTTTGGCCAACTAGATTGATTTTTCTTGCCATGGGAAGACGTGCTTTGTGATAGGTTCGATCTTGTGGTGCTCAATCTCAATGACAGAAGGAGACATGACACACATGTATCGTTTCCATTAAGGATAAAAAGATGGGGTATATTCCTACATGAATAGATCTTGTCTACATCATGTCATCATTCTTATTGCATTACTCCATTTTTCCATGAACTTAATACACTAGATGCATGCTAGATAGCGGTCGATGTGTGGAGTAATAGTAGTAGATGCAGGCCGGAGTCAGTCTACTAATATTGGATGTGATACCTATATACATGATCATTGCCTTGGATATTGTCATGATTATTCGCTTTTCTATCAATTGCCCAACAGTAATTTGTTTACCCACCGTATGCTATTTTCTCGAGAGAAGCCTCTAGTGAAATCTACGGCCCCCGGATCTATTTCCTATCATATTGTTTTCAGATCTATTATTCCAAAAATCCAAAAATACCTTGCTGCACTTTTTCTTTATTTATTTTGTTTTGTTTTTTTTCTAGATCTATTTATCCAATTTCATACAATTTAATCTATCTCAATATGAGGAGGGATTGATAACCCCTCTTACGCTTGGGTTGCAAGTTTTTGTGGTTTGTATGTAGGTGTTGTTTACATAGTGTTGCTTGGTTCTCCTACTGGATTGATAACCTTGGTTTCATAACTGAGGGAAATACTTACCGTTGCTGTGCTGCATCATCCTCTCCTCTTCAGGGAAAACCAGCGCAGATACAAGCAATCAGGCGATGACTCACAGGAGACGACGGTGATGATCCGGAGACCAAGGGGGCGGCAACAATGGGGCGCGGGCTCAAAACGTTTGAAGATATTTTCAACCGTACGGGCTGCTAGAATATACTCCCTCCTTCCCAAAATAAGTGTCTTAAATTTGTACTAACGTTAGTACAAAGTTGTACTAGGGTTGAGACACTTATTTTGGGACGGAGGGAGTATACCCATGTGCTGTCGGTGGCACCGAGTGGAACGAATCACTGGCACCGAGATGTGAAACTGCGTGCAGTTACAGCAAATCGTTGGGACTGAGTCGGTCTAATCGGTAGCACCGAGATTAAAACCTAGATCAATCTAATGCTTTCGGTGTGATCGAGTTTGAGTGAATTGGTCTGACCGAAATGCAGTAGAAGGTTTTGGAAGGCAGCCCTTGACGGATTGGTGGCTCCGAGTGCCCCTCACCCGGAGGGTCCGAAAAGAACTTGTTCAATTTTAGTGATATAGCATGAATAGAATTTGAGACAAGAAGGGCATACATAGCTAGAGAAAGTTCTTAGGATTCTTGTACATCCACTTCGTCAATGAAAACCAAAACAATCAAAACAACAAATGGATGTCCTCGAATGGAGAAAATATGCAACCAACATGCTCACACAATAAGATAGCAAATGAAATATGTGTCAAAGCATGCACAACTGATTCTAGCATCTATCAAGCAATTGGTGATGACTAGGTCATCTATATATGAGTATATTGACTTAGGAGTCAAATGAGAACAGTTGATCATAGGTCATACTCATCTTTGAAGCACAAGTGGGGTTACCACTTTTACATAAAGCATTAATGTGTTCACACCATTAGAGTTGCTTTAGCTCAATTTCTTAGAGCAAAGCTCCCCCTAGATGTGATATCCCCCCAAAGAGGGATGAACTAACCTTGGGTTTTGTCGATGATGACTTCATGTAGATAGTGAAGATGTGGATGCCCTTTTTTTATGTAGATCATTTGGAGCAATCCTTTGGAGTGTTGCACTTTCAATACCTACGTGGGTTAGTCCCACAAGGAACATACAAGGATATCCATAGACATAGAGTGAATTGCACAAATGATGATGTCCATGAAAGCATTAGGTTACCTTGTCCCTTGTCTTACCAACAAGAGAGTTTGTGACCCCATGAACTAGTGCAAGATATGAAAGTTGATTGCACAAGTCCTTGCCATAATGAATATGAGTGAAGTATGTTGGCGGAGTCACCCTCAAGAACACTCTAGTTCTTCTTCTTTGCGACCCACATCAACTTGATGGGAATCCTTGGAGTTGTAGTTGTACTTGATGAAGTAGAGCTTGACGTACTCTTAGGAACCCACTTGACCATGGCCTTAGGAGCTTCTTCAAATGACTCAATCTCTTATTGAAGCTTGTCCTTGCCTTTTAGCTTGTGGTCTTGTGGTGGAAGATCATCTTGAGCCTATGTTCCCTCAAAAGAAATGGGGTCATAGTTCTCTTGTTGAGGAACAAACTTCGTCTTGGGGTATTGATCTTCCTCCCATTCAACTCTATTGGCATTGAACTTTCGTTCAAAACCAACACCTTGATTCTTCTGGTGCCTTCCTTGCTTGCGTACAATTTCCTCAAATTGCTTACTCCCGGCAAGGCTCTTGTAAACACCTTTCTCTATAATTCCCTTCAATAAGCTATTTTCTTGCTCAAGTGTAACTTGGCTAAGAGAATCATTAGTGGAATCAAGAGAACTACTAGAAGCAACAATATTTGAGTTAGCATGGTTATTGTTACTACTAGAAGAAGAATCTTTCTTGCTCTTGTTGTTAGATTTTATTTGTGGCATATAAGTAGACAAAAGGAGACATTTGGCAATGTAAGAAGAACTCTTCTTTCGAAGATCATCATTGATAGCTTTTAGGATCTCATGCTCTTGCTCTAAATTTAGCTTCTCGAAGTGTAGCTTCTCATGAGTCCTTAGGAGCTCTCTATGGTCCTCTTGAGTCGTTTCATGAGCTAACTTAAGAGTGTTTAGTTCTTTAGTTAGACCCTCAATCTCCATCTTATCATTGTCATTCGTTTCATCTTGATTAGCATGATTACTAGCAAGTTCACCATAGTTTTTATCACTAGTTTTGTCAACAAGTAAATCATCATCACCTAGCAAATCATCTTCATCACTATCAAAATCAAGATACTCAGGGTGTGATAACTTGGGGCCTTTAGCCATGAAGCATCTTCCATTTCCTTCATTTGGTGAATCAAATATATCGTAGAAGTTGGATGACACTAGTGCAAGACCAGCAACACCTTCATCTTGAGTATAGTCGAAGTTGGAGTGATAGCTTCTTTCGGAGTAGTTGTTGGAGTCGGAACCGTACACCCATTCACCAACGTGAGCTTGATGTCTTCGTCTTGTGTGGCTTCTTGATGGCTTGTCCTTCCTTTCTGAATCTTTGCTTCTTCGAGAGGGTCTTCTTTCATAACGATCATCTCTACTCCTTCTCTCTCTTGGAGGTGATTCATCTCTTCTACTTCTTCTTTTTGGTGAGTCTTCTCTTTTCTTGTAGGGAGCCGTACACTCATTAGAGTAGTGTCCGGGTCTTCCACAATTGTATCAATTACGATCACGACTAGAAGATCTTTTGTCATTGTAGGACCTTGACTTGGAGCTTCTTTGTTTGCTTCTACTCTTATAGAATTTGTTGAATTTCTTCACCATTAAGCTCAATTCTTCATTGGACACTTGCCCCTCACTTGATGTTGTAGGAGCATCACTTGAAGCTTTGTAAGCACCACTTGACTTGTTGTGGAGCTCTTCCTTATCCTTGAGTGACATCTCATGAGCAACAATTCTACCAATGACTTCCGTGGGCTTGAGATCTTTTTAATTGGGCATCATTTGGATCGATGTGCACACGGTATCATATTTTCCATCGAAGGCTCTAAGGATCTTCTTGATGATGAATTTGTTGGTCATCTCTTCACTTCCTAAGCCGGCAATCTCATTTGTGATGAGCAAGCCTAGAGTACATTTCGGCAACTCCTTCACCATCCTTCATCTTGAACTTGTCAAGTTGACTTTGAAGCAGATCCAACTTGGATTCCTTGACGGACTCGGCACCTTCGTGCATATCAACCAAAGTATCCCACATCTCCTGTGCATTCTCAAGGCAGCTGATTTTATTGAATTATTCGAGGCATATCCATTGAAGAGAATATCACAAGCTTGAGCATTGTATTGCAACATCTTCAATTCTTCCGTGGTCGCTTCACGATCCGGTTCTTTACCATCTTCAAAGAATTCACCTTGCAAGCCAATACGCACAACAGCCCAAACGGCGGGGTTATGACCAAGAATATGCATTTTCATCTTATGCTTCCAACTAGCAAAATTTGGACCATCAAAATAAGGACCTCTTCGGTGATAGTTACCATCGCTAGACGCCATACCACTACTACAGGATGCTGCTAACGCGACACTACAATCAGAGACCCTTCGACAAAACTGTGTGCGATGCATTAATCGCAAACGGTGATGTAATAAAACCGTCAAAAAAGATGCGAAACGTTTGCAATGGCGGAGACATCAAACACGATCCAGATATTAGTTGCGTGTGCGATGCGTGGCATACGATTGATCCATACGAACTGTTTGCGATGATCCAGAACAACAGAAATGGGCAGCTAGATCAAGGTGTGTGCGATATACGGCATACAGTTCGCTCCGATGAACCATTTGCGATGATCGAGTTGAACACAAATGCTTTGGCGTAACAAGATGTGTGTGATACCCGGCAAGCAGGTCGGTAATCAGAATTGTGTGCCATCATTATAGACAACCCATACGATCTTTTTTTGTGAATTGTGTGCTCGACAGGTCCCACAATTCAAGAAACCAACCTGTGGGTGATAATGTAAAAGATCTTTGTCGAATACGTATTACTAACCGTCTGCGATGAGATTGACAGGGGAAACAAAGATAACGACTTAATATGAGTGAATGGAAACAAAGATATATACAGTCTGCTTGATTTAGTCCTTCTTCTTCTTGTTGCTGTTAAATGGCCCCATAACATCGTCTTGGCGAGGATGCTTCTTGACGCTGACCGTTGGCTTTTCATCGCCGCCGTCGTCGTCATCGTTGTTGCTGTCATCGTCTTCCTTCTCCTTGTTTGACCATTCCTCCTCATCATCATCGTCATCCTCTTCTTCGTCCTCTGACAGCTCCTTGTCCATCTGTTTGTCGTCTGACGACTCCGGAGTCGGTGTCCCTTCCATGATCCGGATAAAATTAAGGTCTGGGCTCGACGCCGGACTCATGGAAGACGAGCGGGATGATTCCAATGTTGACCTATCATCGGGTGCCAGACTGCTGGCAGAACTGTCATCCTCGCTGTCGCTTGACATGGCTGCTGTACGTATCCAATGAAGATGGTGGACACTTAAGCGGGGTATGCAGAGAATAGGAATGTCAATTGAAATGGGGGATTGACGTATGATCTAACCGCTGATATAATCAACATCAATTATTTGTACCCAGTCGCTCCAACTTCCCGGGGTTGCGTAGTTCTCAATGTGATAATTGCGCACATGCGTTGGAGCGTCCAAATATGAAACAAGCATTTTTCATACTACTCCCTCCGTACCGGCGACCTAGGTGGGGGGAAAATGAGAGAACTTGATGATTATTTGGTAATCAATACCATTGTGTGCAGAGAATTGACCATTGCATGTTATGCTAAGTAGTCTGAAGTCATTGAATGCATACAATCCCCACAACTCCTATTGGCCGATTTCTTTTTTCAGGAGAAAAAACAAGGAACGAGTTTTGGGATTATTTGGTTTTCGTAATGTGACTTATGCACCGGTACGAATAGAGTAGGATAGTTGGCAAGCAATACATTGAGCTCTTCTTATTGATGAAGCCAGTAATAATCAAACTACAAAGGAAAAAAAGACAAAGGAAAATATCTGCACGAATCTTTGCATAACATCAATGGCATAGGACCTAGATGTGCAATACTTAGAGCACATCTGGATGTGCTTTAGCAATACTGTCAAACAAAACCCCTAATCATCATTGCAAACAGCGAATAGAAGATGGCTAATGCGACAACCACAACTACACATGCTAGTTCCTTCTTGTCTCTTGCTTTCATCTGTGTCCTATGATTGATTCTTTCTTGCTTCATCGTACTGATTGTACACTCTAGGTCAGTCAGTTTCTTCTCCAACTTTACTTTATCTTCTGTGAGCTTGGTGATAAGACTCCGAGCCCTGCCATGCCATTCTTCATCCAGCCAGTTAACAAAGGCACACGCCTCATATCCCTGCCAATGTTAAATAGTATTCAGGATGAGCGGTGGCATTAACTCAACTAAAATGATGAACTTAGCACTAACCTCTAAGGGGCAACTGAGAAACCGTCTGCCAATGTCGAATCCCTCCGTGCATACACGTCGAGCGGGAGTGTGCCCATGCACACAACTCAGATTTTGGTACTTCTCGGCGGTGAAAAACTCGTAGTCGAACTCGTGTTACGGGAGTCTGGAGTCATACTCCAGATCCGGCGGCTGATCGCTTTCCTGGGGGGGTCATTCAAGATGGATTTTGGAGGGAGCTACTTTGGACATGCTAAAAAAGATCAGGATAGATTGGAACCTGACAGGATGATTCAGATCCATAGTACAGCTGCCTTCTGATGACCTTAGGCAAGTGCTCGGCGGTGACCATTGTCATGGCAGCGCTGCCGAGAGCGGCGATACGAGCAGGAAAAACTACACCGAAACCATCAGCACCACACGTTCGCATTTCCCCAATGTCAGCGCCACGCGAGGGAATTTGGAGGCTATCTAGGGATTTGGGGGAAATGGGGAAACTGTGGGGATAACCTAACGGTCGGGAACTACTTATCACACTATGTTCTATACGGCACACAGTTTAAATACATGTCGTTTGTGTTAGGTATCACAACTTCACACACAATTTCCGCACCAAACTGTGTGAGAAGACAACGTAGGTGAGACATAGTTGCCATGACATAACCGTATGTGATGTACTACCCTGTACATATGGGGCTACACCCGCAAAAAAAAATATTTGAGTTACAATAATACTTAGGGTAAACAGCCGCTCTGCTGATAGAGATGGCAGTGGCGGCGATGGCCGAGGTAGCGGCTACCGGATAAGAGGTCAATCCTCGGACGGTGGGCGGTGGCGGCGTCATAGGAGGTCAATCCTCTGTCTATGGTGGGAGATAGGAGAAGCTCAACCATCGAGGTTGGCGGCGGCGTGATTGGAGAACATGCATCGCGGTCGATGGCGGGATAGTGGAGGTCTAACTTCAGGCGGTAGCCCCACTAAGATTTCCTCCTCAACCCTGCTGTCTCGGCGTGCCGCCGCATTGCGCTTCTTTGTCTGTTGGGTGGAGGTCACCGCATGGCTAATTAATTAAGGTATTCTTTTTGTGAGTGGCTTAATTAAGTTATTCAATTCCTAAGGGTAGTGTTGTAGTACTCTGCGTGTAAATTGACTGGCCATTAATTTTTGTCATCGCACGGCTGGATAACAATATGGAGCACCCTCAGTAATTATGAAAATAAAATCTTGTGATTTATGCACGCATCTTTGGGCATTAGTTAATCCGTGTATTAATGTTGTTGTTTTGTTTTTAGTTACCCTTCGTGTGGTGCAGATGGTACGATCTGAATGTATGAAGAATCGGAGAAGCTCAGATTTTATCAGTGGCATGACGGAGTTCATCAATTTGGCTAAAAGTATAGAGAAGAGAATTGGTGATGAGGATTACATCCTGGGTCCATGCAGTCGTTGGTTCAATACATAGTCACATGAAGTTACAGATGTCGAGTTTCACTTACTCACTCGGAGATGCATGGATGGATATACTCGTTGGACCAGACACAGCGAAGAGAAGGTCATGGATGAATATACCCAGGGCTGTGAGATGCCAAACCCCGGTCAGGGTCACATGGATGTTGAATCTAACATCGGGGCTGAGGCGTCAAGCTACCAATGGAACACCGGAAAGCCGAAACCCCCACTAGAAAACCAAGACGGCGATGCAGACGGCGACGCAGACGACGACGACGTTGATATGCCATATTTTTCTGCTATGGTTGCAGATTTGAAGGGCCCAAAAAAATATATGATTGGGTACAAGGATCTGCCAACCATTGATGTGGACTCCAAGAAAGATTGGTATCCAGGTTGCAAAAAGAAATATTCCAAGTTGAGTGCTACACTGGCGCTTCTCAGATTTAAAGCAGCAAATGGTCTATCAAAAAAGGGCTTCACAGAGTTGTTAGGTCTTTTCAAAGAAATTCTTCTGGAAGATAATGTGCTCCCCAAAAGCACGAATGAAGCGAAGAAAATTGTTTGCCCATTGGAACTTGAAGTACAGAAGATACACGCTTGTGTGAATGATTGTATATTGTACCGTGGTGAGTACAAAGATTTGCGTGCATGTCCCATATGCAAGCTTGCACGATACAAGCGCAGGAGAGCAAAGGACAAGTACAAATTGGATGATGAGATCAAGACAGGAATCCATTCAAGGTTGTTTGGTACATGCCTTTAATTCCAAGGTTGAGGCATTTGTTTGCAAACCCTAGGGAGGCAAAGAGGTTGCGGTGGCATCATGATGAGAGAACTGCAGATAAATATATGAGGCACCTGAAAGATGGGGCTCCGTGGGAATTAATCGAAAACAAGTTTGAAGACTTTGCCAAGGATCATAGAAGTATAAGGCTCAGGGACTGTATTGACGGGATGAATCCTTTTGGCGATATGAGCACCAAACACAGCACATGGCTGGTGCTTCTGTGCATATATAACCTTGCTCCTTGGTTGTGTATGAAGAAAAAATACATTATGATGTCAATGATTATCCAAGGCCCAAAGCAACCTAGAAATGACATTGACATTTACTTTCAGCTACTGGTAGAAGAACTGCTGACATTGTGGGTAAAAGAGCCTGTTGTAAAATGTTATGATGCTTACAAAAAGGAGATTTTCGATGTACATGCGATGCTGCTGCACACCATTCAAGATATGCCTGCATTAGGCAACACATCGGGGCAGAAAACAAAGGGAGATGTAGGGTGTGTCACATGCATGGATAGGACAGCTAGCAGATTCCTTCCCAACTCGCGCAAGACCGTGTATTTGCGTCATCGTAGGTTCTTACGGATAGATCACACATACAAAAAGATGAAAGCTGAATTTGATGGTACCGCAGAGGTAGGTTTGGGCCCAAGACCTTTTGTTGGGGAGGTGGTCCACGACATGGCTAAACAAATTAATGTTGTGCTTGGCAAGAACTATGCTTTGACAGTGAAACAAACACCCAGGGATCAAGTGTTTAAGAAGAAATCGGTGTTCTGGGATTTACCTTACTAGGATATTCTACATGTACGTCACTACATCGATGTCAGGCACCTAGAGAAGAACGTATGTGAAAGCATCCTTGGTACTCTTCTCAAGATTAAAGGTAAAACAAAGGATGGTGATAGTGCACAACTCGATATGCTTGGTGATCAACCAAAACGCAAGAGTGAAGCAGAAGATGATACCAAATTCCTCCATGCTCGCCAGAGTTACAATTTCAGTACAAAAGAAGCAACAGAGTTCTTCAACTATTTGTTGTCAGTTAAGACACCCTCTTCCTACTCCGCAAACATCAGAAGTGTCGTGGATGTGAGCTTAAGTAAAATGAAGTTGGGACACATGAAGTCACATGATTGCCATGTAATGTTGACACAAATCCTCTCAGTGGCCATCAGGAATCTGATGGACAAAGATATAAGAAACACACTCATTGAGCTCTGTGATTTCTTCAACAAACTATGGCAGTTGTAGATCCTGAATTTTCGATTATATGCAAGAGAATATTGCAAGAATATTGTCCAGCTTAGGGATGTTTTTCCCACCATCATTCTTTGATGTCATGGTCCATCTCACAATGCACCTTGTTGATGAGATAAAGTATTATGGTCCTGTGTTTCTTCGCAACATGTATCCCTTCGACGAGATAAAGTATCCAATGTTCATGGGAATACTGAAGCACTATTGTCAGAACTGAAGCCATCCAGAGGCAAGCATCCTACAAAGTTATACCGCAGAGGAGGTGGTTTAGTTTTGCACCGAATACATGAAACAAAGACCTATAGGTTTGCCCCTCTCTCGCCATGAGGGAAGGCTGAAAGGTAAGCCTGCCCTTGCTGGCACGCAAAAGGCTGCACCTAGAGATTTGGCCGACAAAGCCCATTTGATGGTACTACTTAACAGCCTAGTTCTCAGCGCTTATGTTGACGAACACTTGGCGGAGATACGCCAAAGCTTCTTACCAATGGTGTATACATTAGATGTGGAGATGAAGGAGCACACTAAGAACTACGCCAGATGGCTGAAGAATCATTTGGCCCAAGGATCCATGGATGACATTGCTACGTGGTTGGCACAAAAGCCATCACCTATGATGTTGATGTACCAAGCATATGACATAAATGGCTACACGTTCTACATTGAGGAACGTGATGAGAAGACCTTATATCAGAACGGCTCTGTTCGAATAGAATGCATGACTGTAGATGAAGCTAATAAAAGGGTATACTATGGAACCATCAAAGATATTTGGGAGCTTAACTATGTGAAAGTTAAGGTGGCATTATTCAGGTTCACATGGATCCCTCTTAGTCAGGTAAAGGTTGATGATTACAGGAAGACCTGTGTTAACAGGACAACGATGGCATATCAAGCGGACCCGTTCATTCTTGCCAGCGATGCTACCCAGATTTTCTATGCGGAAGACCCCTTGTATAAGAACTGCCATGTAGTGATGCATGGGAAGAGGAGGGTACTGGGCATCGAGGATGTTGCCGATGAGGATGAGTACGATGAATTTGCTGAGTTGCCAGCCAAGGGATCACGCACCTTCCAAACAGAGAGGTGTAAAATCATCAAAAAAACTAAGTTCATTCAGGGTCAACCTAATGATCCCAGTTCCCCCATGTACATGGGAATTAAGCCATAAGACTAGTTTTTATGCCTACCTTGCAACTTAATTCGTTCAATTTAGAACTGTCACGTGTACTGAATTTGTGAGTTATGCCTAGTCTTCTGTTGATGTAAGAACCGTTAATATGTTGACCTTGATATGCTGTCAGCTCAGGCAATGAATTTGAACTCTTTATTATTATTATTATTATTATTATTATTACTATTATTATTATTATTATTATTATTATTATACCATAGAGGTAGCACACTCAATTGATCTCACTCTAGTATGTATGAATAGAACATATGCAATTTGGTTTGCGAATAGCACACGGTTCATTCATGAAAGCCGTGTGCCGACCAAACCGCGTGCCTGATCTGAGTCGTGCGTTCTGATTGGCCAGAACCCAAACCCCACGGATCGTACATCTGCATCGTTGGATGCTCCCAGATCGAACGGCAATCCTCATCCCTTTCAACAGCACATGTAGTTGCGGTTGTGATTTTATTTATATGCACAAAATGCACATTAAATTCAAAAAATGTCTTAAATATAGCAAATGATGCCTGAAATGTGCCAGAAAATCAAACCCGTGGTATAATGGTGATTGTGTACCGTAGAAATTTTTATGAGGCCAAACAATGAAGTCACCGGCCACTGGAGTTTGAATTGACATGTCTCCTTTTGGAAACCATGATCCTTCTTGTGAGATGCTCCGGTTTCCAAGGTGCGATCATCAAAACTTGTGCCAAACTTTACCAAAATTTTTCCATGGGGTCGTGAGAGCACGCCATGGGCACACATCGATTTCATGATGTCCGGACTCCATCTGAATTTCCTGCAATTAAAATACCAACTAGGACTACGCCGATTGCCGCACCTCGAAGCTGAAATGTTTGAAACTTCTCCCAGCTTCTTGGACAATGGATGAAAACTCGCAAAGCGGCACACAAATGATTTGTACACCTTCTTTGCTAACTAACACCCACATGTAGTTCTAGTAGGGTTTTGATTTTATATGCACTAAATGCAAGGTAAATGCAAAAACAATGACTTAAATATAGCAGACGAGACCTGAAATGGGCCAGAAAATCAAAGGTATGTCCATGATTGTTTACCGTGGAAAAACAATTGGAGGCGCAATGATGAAGTCACCGACGATTGGAGTCCGAAGTGCTGCGTCTCCTTTTGGAAACTATGATCCTTCTTGTGAGATGCTCCGGTTTGGAAGGTGTCATGGATTTGTCACGGCAGATGTCCTCGTGAAAAGGACTTAGTCGTGAGGCCAACGCATCTAATTGGTAGCTTGAGAGGGGTTGAGCAGGACGAGAGACGCGAGATTTTACCCAGGGTCGGCCCCTCACAGTGGAGATAAAAGCCTACATCCTGCTTGATTCATATTGATGATGATGACGATCTTGGTTTCAAGGGCGAGGTTTCGCTACCTCTATCTCAAGAACATGTACTTTGACCTTGTGTAAGACATGTCTATTCAGACCTGTCTATTGAGACGTCTAGAAAACTTGACCCTCTTGGGGTGACCCGCCCCTCCTTATATAAGTTGAAGGGGAGGTTTACATGTAGAGTCCAAGTCGGACTAAGACTTAACCTATTCTGACTTCTCTCCATAGGCTTCTTAACGTCTTGGGCTTCTTAACCCCAGGCGACTCATCTCTGAGACTCATCTCCAGGAGTCCATGCATCTGCCGGGTCACAATATGTCTGCCAGGTCATAACTGTCTGCCGCGTCATAACTATCTGCCGGGTTATAACTGTCTGCCGGGTTATAGCTGTCTGCCGGTTTAGAGACTATCTGTCGGGTCTCACCAGCCGGGTCTCACCTGCCGGGTCTCACCAGCCGGGTTAGGATCTGAGATGACTTAACGTCAGGGCGACTTAAACCCATAAATGACTTAAGCCTCAGGGAGGCTTATCCTTATGAGCCGGGTCTTGGTCGTGGGGAATATCCCCAACAGAAGGTGTGAGCATCAAAACTTATGCCAAACTTTACCAAAATTTATCCATGGGATCGTAAGAGCACGCCACGGTGACACACCAATTTTCGTTATTTCCGGACTCTATATGCATTTCCTATAATTAAAATGCCAACAAGGCCTACGCCTCCGGCCGCACCCTGCGGCCGAACTGTTTGAATTTTTTTCCCGTTTCTCGGACAATGAATGAAAACTCGCAAAGCGACACACAAATGAACACCCACATGTAGTTGTGACATGGTTATATATATATATATGCATGGTTAATGCAAAAAATGTCTCAAATATAGCAAACGAGATCTCAAATGCACCAGAAAATGGAACGTAAGGTGATTTCTTACAATGGAAAAAAATTCGAGGCGAAAGGATGAACTCATGTTTTCATTCAAACGAAAATATGCTGTTAGTTCATGTAAATGTTTTCAAATAGCACACGGTTCACTCACAAAAGTCATGTGCCTGCTAAACAGTGACTGATGCCCCCCTGCTGCGCGCGCGGTCTGAGTCGTGCGTTCTGATTGGCCAGAACCCAAACCCCACGGATCGTACGTCTGCACCATTGGATGCTCCCAAATCGAACGGCAATCCTCATCCCTTTCGACAACACATGCAGTTCCGGTTGTGATTTTATTTATATGCAAAAAATGAATGTTATATTCAAAAAATGTCTTAAATATAGCAAACGATACCAGAAATGCGCTAGAAAATCAAACCCGTGGTATAATGGTGATTGCGTACCGTGGAAATTTTTATGAGGCCAAACAATGAAGTCACCGACAACTGGAGTTTGAATTGACATGTCTTCTTTTGGAAACCATGATCCTTCTTGTGAGATGCTCCGGTTTCCAAGGAGAGATCATCAAAACTTGTGCCAAACTTTACCAATTTTTTTCCACGGGGTTGTGAGAGCACGCCACGGGCACACACCAATTTTCATGATGCCCGGACTCCATATGAATTTCCTGTAATTGAAATACCAACTAGGCCTACGCCGGTGGCCGCACCTTGCAGCCGAAAAGTTTGAAACTTCTCCCCGCTTCTCGGACAATGGATGAAAACTCGCAAAGAGACACACAAATGATTTGTACACCAACACCCACATGTAGTTGTAGTAGGGCTTTGATTTTATATGCACTAAATGCAAGGTAAATGCAAAATAAATGGCATAAATATAGCAGACGAGACCTGAAACGGGCCAGAAAATCAAACATAGGGTATATCCGTGATTGTTTACCGTGATTTTTTTTTCGAGGCAGAACGATGAAGTCACCGACGATTGGAGTCCGAAGTACCGCGTCTCCTTTTGGAAACTATGATCCTTCTTGTGAGATGCTCCGGTTTGGAAGGTGCGAGCATCAAATCTTGTGACAAACTTTACCAAAAAAATTTCCATGGGGTCGTGAGAGAACGCCACGGTGACACGCCGATTTTCCTTATTTCCGGACTCTATATGCATTTCCTGTAATTAAAATACCAACAAGGCCTACGCCTCTGGCCGCACCCTGCGGCCGAACTGTTTGATTTTTTTCCCGTTTCTCGGACAATGAATGAAAACTCGCAAAGCGACACACAAATGATCATGCTAAGACCCACGTGTAGTTGTGACATGGTTATATATATATATATATGCATGGTAAATGCAAATAATGACACAAATATAGCAAACGAGATCTCAAATGCACTAGAAAATCAAACCTTAGGGTACAATGGTGATTTCTTACCGCGGAAAAAAATTCGAGGCAAAACGATGAACTCATGTTTTCATTCAAACGAAAATATGCTGTTAGTCCATGTAAATGTTTTCAAATAGCACACGGTTCACTCACGAAAGTCGTGTGCCTACTAAACCATGGCCGATGCCCCCTGCTGCGCGCGCGATTTGAGTCATGCATTATGATTGGCCAGGACCCAAACCCCACGGATCGTACGTCTGCACCGTTGGATGCTCCCAAATCGAACGGCAATCCACATCCCTTTCATCAGCACATGCAGTTTCGGCTAGGATTTGATTTATATACCAAAATGCACGGTAAATGCCAAATATGGCTTAAATATAGCACACGAGACGTGAAATGCGCCAGCAAATCAAACCTGTGGTATAATGGTGATTGCTTAGCATGGAAAAAAATTAGAGGCAAAATGATGAACTCACATCTTCATTTCAAAATTAGCACGTCTTCATTTCAAACGAAATTATGTTGTTTGTGCACACAAGCTCTTAGAGGCAACCGTTTGCATAGGCCTTTCCGCGCGGCGACTGGGGATCTTTTTTTTACCATTTTCACCTAGGCCGCCAACACCCCCCCCCCCGCCTGCCCGCGTTTCACTCAGTAGTCCACCCAATCTCCATCGTCAGCTCAACCCTTCTCCAGATCCACAGCAGAACCCTCTTCGGCACCGGCGTGCTCAACCTGGCCGTGTACCCGCTCTTCAGCGTCAACCCTACCTCCACTGTCGTTCCCAACACGCGGCTGCCCACGCCTCGCCATCTTCGTTTGCTCACCAGCCACCCTCGAGCATATCGATCATGTAACCCTCGCCTATCGTGTGGTCCTGTCGGGTTTGCATAAGAAACCTGTTAGTTACTGCTCTCCATCGCGGTGAGGCATATTTCCTCGCAATCCTCTTCCTATTTCGTTTGGTATGTTCCCAAATTGGCTATAAAATAACGGAGAGCGTATATATGTTCATTATCTACCTTCCTAACAAGTACATATAAGTTGTATTTGTTCCAATAAGTTATTGTCGATTTACAGATCATGGGCGCCCGAGTCACACAAACTTAAGAAATTAGCCGTACATTTTCTAAATTATTGCATGACATGTTTAGACAGCTTGATACCAATTTGTTAGCTTTATGCTTATCCTCTGTCGGTGTAATAAACAGGGGGGTGTTCACTACCCCTGGACACGCACCGGCAAGTCGCAGCCTCCAGGCGGGAAGGACATGGCAGAGGAGGAATCCACCCAAGAGTACATTCGAAGCCCGGTTCCCGGCAAGGTCTACTTGCCGGGAATGGGTCCACGCAACGCCGGCAAGGCAGAGCTGGCAAGACAAGACTCCAGGCGGATCGACCAGAAGATCAGGTCTACTACTGCCGGCGAGATCAGGGCCGGCAAGCTCAGGACTCGACAAGACTAAAGATAAGGCCCCGGCAAGGTTCTTGCCGGGATGACCAGCTGAACCCGGCAAGGCTTGCCGGGGGACAGCTAGACTGGAGACAAGGCCCCGGCAAGGTTCTTGCCGGGATGACCAGCTGAGCCCGGCAAGGTTCCTGCCCGGCAAGGTTATGCCACTATGCTGCTGCTCCAGTGCGGCCGCCAGCATGGCACTCTGGACCCTTCTCCAGGCATGCGTGGCAGAGCACTGTGCCAAGCGGCGCTGATAGGATGGCCCCTTTTCCCATCCCCAAGAAGCTAAGGGACACCTAGACAGAGCATTTAATGCGCTTGTCCTGACCCGTCAGTGATAAGCATGTAAATGCTGTAGCAGAGTACTTGCCGCGGCAAGGTACTTGCCCCGGCAAGTCATTGGTTGCGGCAAGGTATTGGCTGCGGCAAGATAGCGGCGGCGGCAAGGTACTTGCCCCGGCAAGTTACCTTGCGCGGCAAACTATGGGTTGCGGCAAGCTGTCAGGTGCGGCAAGGTCTTGCCGCGGCAAGCGTTACTGTACCACTGTGCTACTGTGCTGCTCCGGTGCCTCTGCTAGCGTGGCGCTCTGGGTCCTTCCAAGCGTGCGTGGCAGGGCACTGTGTAGACGGTGGTGCACTGTAGCTAGCGGTGCAGGAGCAGGTGGGATAGGCTTTTCCCACGTCCAAGACGTCCGGGTACATGTATGTGGACAGCAAAGGCATGGGCATTTAATGCCCTTGTCCCCTGCCGTCAATGGTAGGTAGGACATGTCATCCTGGTAATAGTGGCCTTACTGTAGCAACTTTCCACCTCTACCTTTACTGTTTGCCACCTGTTGGTGACCCCTTTGTGCGTATAAAAGGAGGCCCATAGGCAACGTGAAAAAAAAGAGGAACTGGGGAGATGGAGAACTCCAGTATTGTACGCAGCTACTCGGTACTGTAGCGCTCCTGGAGCTAGCACAATCATACAGATAATAAACCAAAAAGCAGGAGTAGGGTTTTACGCATCCGTGCGGCCCGAACCTGGGTAAATCTCTCTCGTGCACTGTCGTGTTCTTCGCTAGATTTGCTCTTCATGCGACCGTCTCTCCCTGCCGAACGTAAAGGGGTCCTTCCCTGGGTCCCATAGGTGATCGCGAATTCGTCCCCGACATCTTGGTGGATTCCTCCTCTGCCATGTCCTTCCCGCCTGGAGGCTGCGACTTGCCGGTGCGTGTCCAGGGGTAGTGAACACCCCCCTGTTTATTACACCGACAGGGGCGCCGACCGTGGGGATCTTCACAGACAGGCTTGCCAGCGCCGCCGAGGAAATCGACAAGGAGCTGACTGCCCTGAAGGTGCCGGACTTCAGGTACTCCACCGACAAGAACACGCAAACTAGCGTCAAGCTAGCCGAGTTCTTCGACGGAGTAGTAGAAGCACTCCAACAGCTCCAAGTCAATCACAAGGCTCAACTGGCCGACGAGTCACGCAGGCTTTGCCGGGGAGTTCTCCGAAGGTTGTTGGTGAAGATAGCATACAGAAACCCGGGCGTCGACTTCAGCAACATCTTCAAAAGCTTGCCGAAGGGATACGACCCCGCGCCACTAGAGGCCCTTGTCGCGCCCATCGTGGAGAGGGTGGACCAAATCCAGAGAATCGAAGGCGAGCACCGCAATTAGAGAGCCCATTCTTCTCCCTCCTTGCCGCCGCTAGACATGTTAAAGAACAATCTGTTTAAGCCGCGGCAACTTATCTTGTAATATAACTTGCAATATTTTGAAGTTAATGCATGTCATCTCCCTTGAACGATACTACTGTTTGTATGGAAAACCTGTGCGCGACGGAACCTAAGCGTAATCGGTCGCGCCCTTACCTTGTTTCGAGTCCGCTCAACAACCTAAGTGGCTGCACTGAGCGCGACAAGGTTGCTTGCCGGCAGCGGCACCGCCAGTAGGCTGCTGGAGTCCCGCACCCAGCGCTCGCGGCGATGGTGCACGCACCGGCAAGTTCCCTATAAGCGTAGGGCAAGTACACACAAAGAAAGAAATTCCTCGTTCTCGTATATCGACCTGCACGCGAAAGGACCTTGCCGTGGTTAGTCCGCGCTCTGGTTTCGCCTCGAGTCCGCTCGGCAAACTTAGCAGCTGCGTTCCGGCCCGGCAAGTCGCCTTGCCGGCGGCGGCGTTTCCAGCAGGCTGCTAAAGACCCGCACCTAGCGCTCGCGGCAAGCGTGCGCACCGGCAGGGTTTCCAGACAGCGTAGGGTACAAGATACGTGCAAGGACGGAATCAATCAAGACGACCCACGCTTGCTGGAAAGCTTTCCGGTGCGCACGCTCCAGGCAGCGGCGCTTGGGGATCGGGTCCTTAGCAGCTCACCGGGAACGCCGCCTCCCGGAAAGGTTTACCTTCCCGGTTCTGGTGCAGCTGCTCACATCGCCGAGTGGACTCGAGGCGACTAGGAGCGCAACTAGCCCCGAGAAGGCTCCTTCGCGTGTAGGTGTAAGAAGCGAGTGAGGACAGTAAAATGAATGCAATTGCCAAAAAATCTGTGCAACTTAGCTTTTTCTGCTAGGGCGCCGCTAGCCCCCGAGCTTGTTTCTTGCTCAAAGAGTGGTTGTCGGAGCCCCCGGCAAGGGAGGCTCTTAACTCTGGCGGAGAACTTTGACGTTCTCGACGCCAGCTTCCGGCAAGGGGTTGCCGGGAAGGCTCTTGACTCTGGCGGAGAACCTTGACGTTCTCAACGCCAGCTTCCGGCAAGCTTGTTGCCGGGGAGGCTCTTGACTCTGGCGGAGAACCTTGACGTTCTCAACGCCAGCTTCCGGCAAGCTTGTTGCCGGGGAGGCTCTTGACTCTGGCGGAGAACCTTGACGTTCTCAACGCCAGCTTCCGGCAAGCTTGTTGCCGGGGAGGCTCTTGACTCTGGCGGAGAACCTTGACGTTCTCAACGCCAGCTTCCGGCAAGCTTGTTGCCGGGGAGGCTCTTCAGGGGGTTACTCTCTGGGGCGTTGCCAGCCCCCGAGCTCGCCTTCCATGCGTGTTCCTGCAACACTGACTAGGCATGAAATGCCACAACAGCGTTTGAGCACAACAAGTTGATTAGCTTCTGGTTAATGTCGGATTCGCTGCAATCTTGACTCCTGCTGAATATTCCCTTGCTTGCCGGAACACTTTCCGGTGCGCATGATCCAGTCAGCAGCGCTTTGAGGAACGGATCCTTAGCAGCATGCCGGGAACGCCGCCTCCCGAAAAGGTTTACCTTCCCGGCTCTGGCGCAGCTGCTCAGGTTGCCGAGCGGACTCGAGGCAACTAGGAGCGCGACTAGCCCCGGGAAGACTCCTCAGCATACGGGTTTACGCAGGAACCTTAGAATAAAACTCGCTAAGTCCTTCTCCTTAAACGACTGCATTTTTGCACAGTGAGCCCCCCACGCTTGCCGGAATACTCCCCGAATGCGCACGTTCCGGTCGATGGCGCTTAGGATCGAGTCCTGTTCAGCAGCCTATCGAGAACGGCGCCTCTTCGGGAGCTTAACGCCTTAGAAACAATCGCAGCTGCGTCTGCATTGTTGGGCGGACCCAAAACAACCAGGAGCGCAGAATGTTTCAGGAGCGCTCCTTCACGCACAGGTTATGCACAAAAATATCGTCCAGGATAAGACTTAACAGCAGAAAGTAATTAAAGCTTTAAAACTTAGCTTTTTGCGAAGGTTCAGGCCCTTCTTCTTGGACGCTATGGCGGTGAAGATGATGAAGAAACTGCCGCGCTGATCGCCAGATCAGGTTCGCGCAGCCCCTCACCCCCTACCTGGCGCGCCAAAGATGTCGGGGACGAATCCGCGATCACCTATGGGACCCAAGGAAGGACCCCTTTACGTTCGGCAGGGAGAGACGGTCGCACGAAGAGCAAATCTAGCGAAGAACACGACAGTGCACGAGAGAGATTTACCCAGGTTCGGGCCGCACGGATGCGTAAAACCCTACTCCTGCTTTTTGGTTTATTATCTGTATGATTGTTCTAGCTCCAGGAGCGCTACAGTACCGAGTAGCTGCGTACAATACGGTCGGCGCATGGAGAACTCCAGTATTGTACGCAGCTACTAGGTACTGTAGCGCTCCTGGAGCTAGAACAATCATACAGATAATAAACCAAAAAGCAGGAGTAGGGTTTTACGCATCCGTGCGGCCCGAACCTGGGTAAATCTCTCTCGTGCACTGTCGTGTTCTTCGCTAGATTTGCTCTTCGTGCGACCGTCTCTCCCTGCCGAACGTAAAGGGGTCCTTCCCTGGGAACCTGGGTGATCGCGGATTCGTCCCCGACATCTTTGGCGCGCCAGGTAGGGGGTGAGGGGCTGCGCGAACCTGATCTGGCGATCAGCGCGGCAGTTTCTTCATCATCTTCACCGCCATAGCGTCCAAGAAGAAGGGCCTGAACCTTCGCAAAAAGCTAAGTTTTAAAGCTTTAATTACTTTCTACTGTTAAGTCTTATCCTGGACGATATTTTTGTGCATAACCTGTGCGCGAAGGAGCGCTCCTGAAACATTCTGCGCTCCCGGAAAGTGTTTCGGCAAGCAAGGGAATATTCAGCAGGAGTCAAGATTGCAGCGAATCCGACATTAACCAGAAGCTAATCAACTTGTTGTACTCAAACGCTGTTGTGGCATTTCATGCCCAGTCAGTGTTGCAGGAACACGCATGGAAGGCGAGCTCGGGGGCTGGCAACGCCCCAGAGAGTAACCCCCTGAAGAGCCTCCCCGGCAACAAGCTTGCCGGAAGCTGGCGTTGAGAACGTCAAGGTTCTCCGCCAGAGTCAAGAGCCTCCCCGGCAACAAGCTTGCCGGAAGCTGGCGTTGAGAACGTCAAGGTTCTCCGCCAGAGTCAAGAGCCTCCCCGGCAACAAGCTTGCTGGAAGCTGGCGTTGAGAACGTCTAGGTTCTCCGCCAGAGTCAAGAGCCTCCCCGGCAACAAGCTTGCCGGAAGCTGGCGTTGAGAACGTCAAGGTTCTCCGCCAGAGTCAAGAGCCTCCCCGGCAACAAGCTTGCCAGAAGCTGGCGTTGAGAACGTCAAGGTTCTCCGCCAGAGTCAAGAGCCTCCCCGGCAACAAGCTTGCCGGAAGCTGGCGTTGAGAACGTCAAGGTTCTCCGCCAGAGTCAAGAGCCTTCCCGGCAACCCCTTGCCGGAAGCTGGCGTCGAGAACGTCAAAGTTCTCCACCAGAGTTAAGAGCCTCCCTTGCCGGGGGCTCCGACAACCACTCTTTGAGCTAGAAACAAGCTCGGGAGCTAGCGGCGCCCTAGCAGAAAAAGCTAAGTTGCACAGATTTTTTGGCAATTGCATTCATTTTACTGTCCTCACTCGCTTCTTACACCTACACGCGAAGGAGCCTTCTCGGGGCTAGTTGCGCTCCTAGTCGCCTCGAGTCCGCTCGGCGATGTGAGCAGCTGCACCAGAACCGGGAAGGTAAACCTTTCCGGGAGGCGGCGTTCCCGGTGAGCTGCTAAGGACCCGATCCCCAAGCGCCGCTGCCTGGAGCGTGCGCACCGGAAAGCTTTCCAGCAAGCGTGGGTCGTCTTGATTGATTCCTCGTTCTCGTATATCGACCTGCACGCGAAAGGACCTTGTCGTGGTTAGTCCGCGCTCTGGTTTCGCCTCGAGTCCGCTCGGCAAACTTAGCAGCTGCGTTCCGGCCCGGCAAGTCGCCTTGCCGGCGGCGGCGTTTCCAGCAGGCTGCTAAAGACCCGCACCTAGCGCTCGCGGCAAGCGTGCGCACCGGCAGGGTTTCCAGACAGCGTAGGGTACAAGATACGTGCAAGGACGGAATCAATCAAGGGGGAAGCATGCATTCATTTAGCATTAAGGAATATCTCTTGTGCCATAAAGCTTGGCCTAATCAAGGTAAATTGTTTCTTTATGCGTGCCATTGCAGCAACAGGGTTGCGACCTCCAGGCAGGAGGAACGGCAGGGAACAGATCTACATGTTGCCGGTGTGCGTCGTTGGGCCTAGCCCGGACATCCACTGTGCACGCCTGTCCGGCCCAGGCCCGGGGGCTCCTGTCGGTGTAATAAATAGGGGGGTGTTCACTACCCCTGGACACGCACCGGCAAGTCGCAGCCTCCAGGCGGGAAGGACATGGTAGAGGAGGAATCCACCCAAGAGTACATTCGAAGCCCGGTTCCTGGCAAGGTCTACTTGCCGGGAATGGGTCCACGCAACGCCGGCAAGGCAGAGCTGGCAAGACAAGACTCCAGGCGGATCGACCAGAAGATCAGGTCTACTACTGCCGGCGAGATCAGGGCCGGCAAGCTCAGGACTCGACAAGACTAAAGATAAGGCCCCGGCAAGGTTCTTGCCGGGATGACCAGCTGAACCCGGCAAGGCTTGCCGGGGGACAGCTAGACTAGAGACAAGGCCCCGGCAAGGTTCTTGCCGGGATGACCAGCTGAGCCCGGCAAGGTTCCTGCCCGGCAAGGTTATGCCACTATGCTGCTGCTCCAGTGCGCCCGCCAGCATGGCACTCTGGACCCTTCTCCAGGCATGCGTGGCAGAGCACTGTGCCAAGCGGCGCTGATAGGATGGCCCCTTTTCCCATCCCCAAGAAGCTAAGGGACACCTAGACAGAGCATTTAATGCACTTGTCCTGACCCGTCAGTGATAAGCATGTAAATGCTGTAGCAGAGTACTTGCCGCGGCAAGGTACTTGCCCCGGCAAGTCATTGGCTGCGGCAAGGTATTGGCTGCGGCAAGATAGCGGCTGCGGCAAGGTACTTGCCCCGGCAAGTTACCTTGCGCGGCAAACTATGGGTTGCGGCAAGCTGTCAGATGCGGCAAGGTCTTGCCGCGGCAAGTGTTACTGTACCACTGTGCTACTGTGCTGCTCCGGTGCCTCTGCCAGCGTGGCGCTCTGGGTCCTTCCAAGCGTGCGTGGCAGGGCACTGTGTAGACGGCGGTGCACTGTAGCTAGCGGTGCAGGAGCAGGTGGGATATGCTTTTCCCACGTCCAAGACGTCCGGGTACATGTATGTGGACAGCAAAGGCATGGGCATTTAATGCCCTTGTCCCCTGCCGTCAGTGGTAGGTAGGACATGTCATCCTGGTAATAGTGGCCTTACTGTAGCAACTTTCCTCCTCTACCTTTACTGTTTGCCACCTGTTGGTGACCCCTTTGTGCGTATAAAAGGAGGCCCATAGGCAACGTGAAAAAAAAGAGGAACTGGGGAGATGGAGAACTCCAGTATTGTACGCAGCTACTCGGTACTGTAGCGCTCCTGGAGCTAGAACAATCATACAGATAATAAACCAAAAAGCAGGAGTAGGGTTTTACGCATCCGTGCGGCCCGAACCTGGGTAAATCTCTCTCGTGCACTGTCGTGTTCTTCGCTAGATTTGCTCTTCGTGCGACCGTCTCTCCCTGCCGAACGTAAAGGGGTCCTTCCCTGGGTCCCATAGGTGATCGCGGATTCGTCCCCGACATCCTCCTTTCCTGAGTTTCGCATGTGTTCTCTGTAGATGCCGAGTAGCAGCGACAGCACTCATGCTTCAGGCGATGTATCTTCATCTGAGTCCGACAACCCTAGGTCGCTAGCAGATGGTGAGGGATCAAGTAATCTAGAACGGGATAGAGCTGCAGCAATTACCCTTCCGGCCAGAACACGGAGGAACACTCCAAGGAAGCCCACACACCAGCCTAAAGGTGTATATGAAGTAACCGACATCGATTTAAAGTCTTGGGATCCAAATAAACCAGATAAAGCACGCATGAGGTTCAAGAGTGTGTGTGGATTTGTTGGCAGGGCAAGGCACAACATTAATCTGCCGGGGTTTCGGAAGGCTGACACAGAAACACGGCAAAGGATAGTCTAGGAGATCATGGATCACTTCAATGTTCCAGAGCAGTGGAGAATGCAGGTGGAACACGCTGCACTGAAGAAGGCTAGGGATGCTTGGAGAAACTGGAAGCACGTGTTGTACAAGAAGTCCTTGAGTGAAGGCAAGGACCAATCCCCGCATACCCCCAAATAACAAAGGCAGACTGGGTAGAATTCAAAAGGGTCAGGGCAACTGCAGAGTTTGCTGAGAAGAGTGCCAAGCAATCGGAACTTCAGAAGAGGAACACACACCCCAACCGTATGGGTGTGGCAGGATACTACGGCATGAAATCGATATGGGACCAGGAGGACAAAGAAGTAGTAGTTGCGGGTGGGAAACTGGCCTTTAGTGAAATCAGGGGCAAATGCGCTAGAGACTACTTGCGGGCACGTCCAAGGAGGCGTGATGACGGAACTTGTTACTTTGAAAACTCACATGACGAAGAACTGTATCGCCTGATGTTAAGGGCTTCCAAGATCCCTGGAAGGTTCTATAGGAACTCAGGGCCATGTGACATTCTGTCCGATGCTCTGGAAACAAGAGAGCCCCCAGGCCATGTAAAGGGTATAGGTGTTAATGTCCTGGACAAGAGGGCTTTCACACTTAGCAAAGAAGAGAGGCTCAGCATGAAAAAAGCAAGGAGTGAAATGAAGCAGAATGAATTGTATGAAAGGTTGAGGAAGGACATGTATCCGACTGTTCGAAAGGAAATTGAGGAGTCAATGATGATGCAGAATACTCTAACACTGACTGATAGCCAGCAGATGGGAGGGGAGGCGGGCATGGAGGATGCTGGTTATTGCACGACAACACCGCACAAGAGTAGTTGTGCATCAGCTGACCCCAGCGACACTGAGACTACAGCTGCTCATGATGATGCTATATCTGATCTATCTGGAATGAAAGACAGACTGGAGGGCATGCTTACACATTATGAGGTACATTAAAATGTGCAACAGCCTGGATTTGCCCACCCTTCTTGGAAGAGGGCCTCTCGTTGGACAATGTGCCATTGAAGCCGGGCTGTGTGAAGTGCTATGTGACTGAAGTAAAGCCTGGATTCAATGAATTTTCCCTGAAGAATGTCCTAGGGGACTTTGATAAGCATAGGACCTTGGAGAAACACTGTTACATCACATCTAGTGGCCACGAAAGGAAATAGACTTCATGGATGAGATCCCTGAAGCCCCGCAAAGAGCAACAAATGTCGCCCCTCAACCGGTGACGCTCTCCTTGCCATAGCAGCTCTCGCGTGCTTCAGCTAAGGAACCTAATACTCGTAATCCGATGGCTGATGCATCAACCTGTGATCAGCCCGCCCGACTTTGTGCCGTACATGCCATGTCATTGTCCGCCCCAGAGCAGCCAGTGACAAGGCCTACAACTGCTAAAGATGCACCACCGGTTCAGATGCCAGCCGGTGAAGCAGCGGGGGAGACCCAGCTGCACCACATGCTCAGCAGGCCAACCTGGTGGAACGGACTGCTAAGTAGTCTGATGCTTTGGAACCGCCTGCTAAGCAGTCTGTAGGTCCAGAACCGACTGCTCATTAGTCCATCGGTCTGTAGCCGCGTGATCAGCATACCAATGCATCAGCACTGCCTGCTCAGCAAACCAACAGGTTGGATGGCCTCCTCAGCACACCGACAAGTTGGCACCACCTGTGCAGAAACCCGACAGAGCTTCAACGCATGGTCAGCAGTCCGATCCCTCTGCTCCTACAGCCCAGCAGTCTATCACAGCATGTTGGATCGAAAGTACGTCTAGTGGGGGGTGATTAGATTACTTGACCAAATAAAAATCTATCATTTTCCCAATTTTAGTTGTGGGCATATTTTAGCGATTAGCACAAGTCAAGCAATCAACCTACACATGCAATTCTAAGAGTATAGCCGTAGAAAGTAAAACATTGCATATGAAGTTAAAGGGAAGGGTTTGGAGAAGGCAAACGCAATGAAGACACGGAGATTTTTGGCGTGGTTCCGATAGGTGGTGCTATCGTACGTCCATGTTGATGGAGACTTCAACCCATAAAGGGTAACAGCTGCGCGAGTCCACGGAGCGCTCCACCCACGAAGGGTCCATGAAGAAGCAACCTTGTATATGCCACCATGGCCATCGCCCATGAAGGACTTGCCTCACTCGGGTAGATCTTCATGAAATAGGCGATCTCCTTGCCCTTACAAACTTCTTGGTTCAACTCCACATCATGTCAGAGGCTCCCAAGCGACACCTAACCAATCTAGGAGACACCACTCTCCAAAAGGTAATAGGCGGTGTGCTGATGATGAACTGCTTGCTCTTGTGCATCAAATGATATTCTCCCCAACACTCAACTCTCTCTCACAGATTTGGTTATGGTGGAAAGATGATTTGAGTGGAAAGCAACTTGGGGAAGGCTAGAAATCAAGGTTCAAATTGTAGGAATGGAATCTCTTGATCTCAACACATGAGTAGGTGGTTCTCTCTCTGAAAATGAATGGTGGATGTGTAGGCACTTTCTGATGGCTCTCTCACAAATGGAGAAGGGGGTGGAGGGGTTTATATAGCCTCCACACAAAATCCAACCGTTACACACTTTTGACTCATCTCGGTGGCACCGATTGGTTAAACACGGTGGCACCGATCAGTTCAAAAATATGAACGTTAGGAATCTCGCTGGGACCGACTGGAACAACTCGGTGGGACCGATGTGCTAGGGCTTAGGGCAAACCTTGTCTCGGTGGCACCGATTTCATCAACTCGGTGAGACCGAAGTGAAGCAATAAGGCAACAGAGATTTGGCAAGCCATCTCGGTGAGACCGATTGCAATTCTCGGTGAGACCGAAATAATTGCAACAAGTAACAAAGAGTTGGCAAGGACATCTCGGTGAGACCGAGATCCGTATCAGTGTAACTGAATTGTTAGGGTTTAGAGCAGTGGCTATGTCAAATGAACTCGGTGGTTCCGGATAGAAAGAATCGGTGGGGCCGAGTTGGAGTTTAGGGTTTGGATATATTTGGATGGAGAAAGTGTCTGAGGGTTTTGGAGCAATATCACTAAGCACTTTGAGCAAGTAGACCATTAAGCAACACCTCATCCCCTTTTAATAGTATTGGCTTTCCGATGGACTCAATGTGATCTTGGATCACTTAAATAGAAATGAAGAGTCTTGAGCTTTTGCCATCCTTGTCCTTAGCATTTTGAGGGGTCCACATCTCTAGTCCATGCCATGCCAATCATTGAATATCCTCAAATAGTTATCAGCAATGGATATTAGTTCAATGAGCTATATGTTGTTATGAATTACCAAAACCACCCGAGGATTAGTTGCACTTTCACTCCCCTAAGGTGATCAAGAGGCTGCCAATTCCTGAGGAGGAGCTCAAGAAGACCGGGACATTCCAAGGAATCAACCTGGGAAGGAGCCAACCTAAGGGAAAGATCACACTGTCGGTGATGTTTCGCGGGGAGCTGAATTACAGGACAGAGAAAATTGTGTTTGATGTTGTTAAGATCCCCTTGCCGTTCAATGGAATTCTTGGTCACCCAGCCTTGGCCAAGTTCATGGCAGTGTTGCACTATGCCTACAACATGTTCAAGATGCTAGGGCCCATGGGTGTCATCTCCATCAACTCTGACAAGAAGATGCAATCATATGTGTAGACAAGCTCTACAAAGAGGTGGTGGCAGCAGAATCCTTCAAGACCACAGCCCCCGCCATGGAAAAGAAAAGCCAGAAACCTGGCAAGACATCTAGCGAGACTTCCGGGAAGCGCACCTCCTCAGAGCGATGCGCACCCGTTGAGGACTTGCTAGAAAGCTTTGTCGGTAAGAGGTCCAAGGCCACTCCACCTGCGATAAAGAAGGTGCTAGCAAGGGAGGACAACACTAGTGGTACTTTCACCATTGGTGCCACTCTGGATAGCAAATAGGAAAGCGCGCTCATTGCCTTCCTGCGGGTGAATGTAGATGTGTTTGCATGGCAACAATTAGACATCCCTGGTGTTCCCAGGGAGGTAATTGAGCACCACCTTGCTGTCTGTCCTCATGCTCGTCCCGTCAAGCAGAAGGTCAGGAAGTAGGCTTTGGAACGGCAACAATTCATAGCTGAAGAGATCAAGAAACTCGAGGCAGCAAGCTTGGTTAGAGGAGTGTTACATCCAACTTGGTTGGCAAACCCAGTTGTCGTGTGCAATGCAAATGGGAAATGGAGACTTTGTATTGATTACACTGATCTGAGCAAGGCATGTCCGAAGGATCCTTTCCCCTTGCCGCGCATTGACCAGATTGTGGACTCCACTGCCGGCTATGATTTGCTCTCGTTTCTTGATGACTACTCAGGATATCACCAAATATTCATGTCCAAGGAAGATGAGGAAAAAACAGCATTCATTGCTCCATGTGGCACGTAATGCTTTGTATGTATGCCTTTCGGACTAAAGAGTGCTGGTTCAATGCTTGCAAGAGGAGTTTAGATTGGTTTTGAGCCACAGTTGCACAGAAATGTGGAAGCCTATATGGATGATATAGTGGTCAAGACAAAGGAAAAATCGACACTCATTGAAGATTTAAAGGAAACATTTGCAAAGTTGCGCAAGATCAACATGAAGCTTAACCACGAGAAGTGCGTGTTTGGAGTTCCATCCAGCAAGCTCCTCGGTTTCTTTGTGTCCCAGTGCGGAATCGAAGCAAATCCCGACAAGATCAAAGCTATCGAGCAGATTCAAGCACCCGAGACCGTCAAGGATGTGCGACATCTTGCCGGTTGTGTCACAGCTTTGAGCGGGTTCATTTCAAGGTCTGCTGAGCGTGCCCTGCCATTTTTCAAGATATTGAAAAAGACAGGTCCAGCAAAATGGACTCCGGAAGCGGAGGTCGTGCTGCAATATCTAAAAGGGTACTTGTCCTACGTGCCAACCTTAGTCGCCCCTAAGCCACATGAACCATTGTTGCTATATCTGGCGGCAACGAACCAAGTGGTCAGTGCCGTGCTGGTTGTGCAGAGAGAAGCTAGCGATGAGGAAACAATGGCGGCAAAGCTACCCCATGGCAAAGCAGAGTCCTCCCCGGCAGGTTCAGATACCGGAAAGGCAAAAACGATGCAAGAGAAGGTAGTAGATCAGCAGATTACGCAAAAAGAAGAAGATGGTGCAGCAGTCAGTGTACATTGTTAGCTCTCTCCTATAGGGGGCTAGGTCAAGGTATTCAGGCGTGCAAAAATTGTTCTTTGGCCTACTCATGGCCTCAAGGAAGCTGCGCCACTACTTCCAAGCGCATGAGGTTACCGTGGTCACTCACTTCCCGTTACAGCGTATTTTGAGGAATCTAGGGGCAACTGGTAGGATAGTAGAGTGGGCACTGGAGCTGTCAAGTTTTGCACTCAAATTTGAGAGCACATCAACTATGCATAGCAGAGCATTGGCAGAATTCATTGCAGAATGGACGCCAACGCAAGATGACGAGGTCTAGGAATCTGCCCTCCCCAGCAGGGAAACTGAAAAGGATTGGATCATGTACTTGACGGTGCTTGCTCGCTGCAAAGCGCCGGTGCCGGAGTGCTGCTTGTCGCACCCACCGGGGAGCATCTCAAGTACATGATTCAAATGCACTTCCCCAGGGAGGAAGCCACAAACAACACTATGGAGTATGAAGGACTTCTTGCCGGCCTCAGAATCACAATGGAGTTGGGAATCAGTAAGTTGATCGTCCGAGGAGACTCGCAACTTGTAGTGAAGCAAGTGAACAAGGATTACCAGAGCCCATTGATGGAGGCATACGTGGATGAAGTGAGGAAATTGGAAGAGCACTTTGACGGTTTGCAAACAGAGCACGTTCCTCGTGTGGAAAAAAGCATTGCTGATCAGCTGTCAAAATGTGTTGCCCAGAAGCTACCTGTGGAATCAGGGACTTTTGTGCTCCATTTGAATAAACCAACAGTTGCCCCATCAACAAGAGCCAAGAAGAGAAGAAAGATAAGCCCAGGCAAATATTTTCTGGCAGATCTTCCTGAAGCCCCCAATGAGAATGTTTCCGGGAATGATGATGCACTTGTCGAAGAGCAGCAGCCTTGAGCAAAGTCTCGACAGGAGGTGGGATAAAGCATCCACGACGAAATTAGACAAAAGAGGGGAAGCCGGATCCCCTTGCCTCAGGCCCCTGCCATTGTTGATGAAATTACTGACCCTACCATTAACCGAAACCGCAGTGTGACCGCCCATCACCAAATGCGTAATCTTGTGCACGACTGCCCCATCAAAACCCTTTGCCAGCAGGACCTGACGCAAGAAATTCCAGCTGACCGAATCATAAGCCTTCTCAAAATCAAGTTTAAGGATCACCGCCTTGGTGCCTTGCACACGAATATCATAAACAATTTCATGAAGACAAAGGATACCATCCAAAATGAATCTCCCTTTGACAAAAGCTGACTGGAAAGGGCTAAGAACCCGATGAGCGACAGGGGAAAGGCGAGTAGCGAAACCTTTGGCAGGGAATTTTGCAAAGTTATTAATGGGAGCGATAGGTCTCAATTAAGATATATTCTTCGTGCCTTTGACTTTAGGAATGAGGGTGATAACAGTGTAGTTCAACGAAGATATGTCAACAGTCCCCAAACAGAAACCTTAGATAACAGCGCAGATGAGGTTGCATAGTTGGGGCCAGAACTTCCTAAAGAAAGGGATGGAGAAGCCATCAGGGCCCAACGCCGAGTTAGGGTTGGCCGAGCGAATGATTTCAAAAATCTCTTCATCAGAAAGGGGGGTTAGCAAAGCAACATTCTCCACAGTAGTAATCTTCTCGTGAGCATTCCAGAAGGAAGGGGCAATCACAAACCTGGACTCGGGCCTGGCCGAAAGGAGAGATGAGAAAAAATCCACCACGTGAGACATGATAAGGTTCTGATCCGAGACCCTAGCATTATTGATCATCAAGCTGTCGATCGACCAGCGCCTGCATCTACCATTAGCGACGGCGAAGAAATAAGCCGTGAGGGAATCACCTTTCAACGTCCAGTTGATAGTGCCCCTTTGGCGCCAGTAAGTCTCAGCCTGGCGATGCAACTGCATCAAGGCCTCTTCGAGGGAGTACCTCAACTGCCATTCCTGATCAGAGAGCCCAGGACCATCGGCCAAGATGTCAAGGGAGTTAATTTGCCCAGCCAGATGCATCTTATCCCTGCGCATGTCAGTCATGCGGTTGCGGGCCCATCCACGCAAAAATTTACGAAGAGAATAAGAGCAGTGATGCCAATCATCCATTGGTCCAAAGGAGCTCCTACTAGCAGAGAGAAAAGAGGTGATCTTAGTAGTGACCAGGTCATAGAAGCCTTCGACCAGTAACCAGGAAGCGTCAAACTGGAAGTGAGAGGGAGCAATTTGAGACTGAAGCCCAGCATCAAGGATAAGGGGAGCGTGATCCGAACCAACAATAGATTTAGCTTTCAACATCGCACGAGGAAATAGAGCATCCTAGCTAGAGCATACAAAAACACGGTCTAGAATGGAACGGATGGGAGAAGACTGATGATTCGTCCAAGTAAAGCAAGCTCCCACCCTAGGGATCTCGCGAAGAGCACAGTCGTGGATGAAACCATTAAAAGCATCAGCAAGGGGCCAAGAGAAGTTGCTATTATTTTAATCCGTAGGTGTACGCAGAAGGTTAAAATCACCACCCACCAGGATGGGAATGGTACATGCTTCAATTTTAGTCATGATTTCATCGAGAAACAATGGAGAAAGAGAATGATCAGCAGGCCCATAAACAACCATGGCCTCCCAGAGCACATTCAGCTGACGGTGGAACACTACAGCACTAGCCCAAAAAATCTCGTGATCAAAGGCCACAAAATCAAAGACATCACGTATAGTCCCAACAAGGATCCCGCTGGAGTGACCAGAGGAGGGGAGGAAGTTCCATTCGAATCTAACAGCACGCGCAACTACGGAAAGCTTGTTAGGAGTGAAAGAACCTTTGAACATTTCTACTAACCCTACTCTATCAATGTTATTGCCTTTAACCACATCTCTCAGCTGGTCTCTATGCCCCCTAGCACTGAAACCCCTGATGTTCCAGAACAAGGCCCTCGTCTGGCAGATAAGTTTTTAATGCGAAGACTCGACCTGCACGGGGCAACGCAGGATTTGGCACGCTTAGCGGTGCCCCGTTGACCGGATTCGAGGGATCTTGGCCCCTACCAGCATCCCTCGCAGTCCCGCCGGCCACAATCGGGGGGTTACCGCACGAAGCAGCCATCTCTTTGGCTTTAGTGATGGCAGCCTGGGCAACTTCATTGGTCCGCACAAGAGCAAGGATTGCAGAAGGGGAACCGAAGCCAGAATCCAATGAGATGCCCACATTTGAGAGCACGTGAATCAAATGTTCGTCCGAATGAGAAGGCAGAACCAGCCGAACAGGGGAAACTATCGAAGGGCGAGGGGAGGGAAGAGGTGGGGTACCTGTAGGAGGGAGATCCTTTGCTGCCGCACGCTGCACCGCCCGATTAGCCACCCTTTCACCACTGTTCTGGATCCTGCCGCTCTTGCGGGCAGTGGAAGTAGGGGACCGGATCGGCGTGGAGCCAGCCACCAGGGACGGCAACGCCACAGCAGACATCATGCCGGACGTAGCACCCAGATCATCATCCAATTGGCGGCATAAGCCGGCCACCGACTGCTTAGAGCCTGCCGAGGCCCTACTCCGCACGGAAAACTTCTTGACACACGATTTGTTCTTGGTAGCATGAGCAGCCGGAGGGAGATCCTCGATGCCGGAGAGCGAAGGTGAAGCGGGGCGCGTCGAGAGGTTGGAGCAGACACCCGAGACCGAGGTGCACCCCAAGATAGGGGCACCCGTCGCCGCCGTTGCCTGCCCCTCCAGGCCCAGAGACTTGGCCCCAGCCGCCCCCTTCGACGCATCGTCCACAGGGGCGTTGTCCTTAAACAGAGTGCGACCATCCGAGCCCAAATCTTCCCATTCAGATCATGTGAAGTGCGGATCAGAGCCCCCACTAGGATTGGCTGCGCCATTGTCATCATCGCCATGCTTGTCAGAGGGGGAAGACTTGGGAGGTGGAGGAGGAGGCGGAGCATGATGGTTCTTCGCCCCCTCGACACGCACCCGGAGATAGAAACTAGCAGAGGAAGGAAAGACATCAATGGCTCCACGAACACACAGGGGGTTAACACACCACACCTTGATACGAGCCAAGCCTAGGATTTGCAAGGACTCAGAATCAACTTCGATAGGTTTGCCAATCAACACTCCAAAGGCCATAAGGAAGGAAGTGGAACGCAGAGCAGGGAGGAACATCATCAACAAGGACCCAGATATCCGAGAGCGGGGGAACAGACTTGGAACCATTGGATGCAGCCTTGACAGAGACAACAAGCTGGTTAAGCAGGGGGGTGAAACTAGTGCAAGAAGAAATCATCTTGAGGCTCTCTTTAGAAGGAAAAACAGCGGCAAACTCGAATTTCGACAGCTGCCGTGTCTGCCAGTCCCAGCCATTAACATCCCACAGCTTGAGCTCATCCAGAAGAGTTTGGAGGGACATCCTCTGGTCCTAGACAAAGATGATAGTAGCATTGGACAGGGCAGGGGCAACAACCACCTGCGGAATGTCACCATCAAGGGCAAAAAAGGAAAAACCCAGAAGCCCAAGGCCATAGTGAACGAATGAGGCAGGTTTGCACCGGTTTTGGCAGTCCATGGTGAGGTGGCCCTCCTCCCTACAAATGAGGCAGAAGGGGGGGTTGAAGCAGCATGATTGGAAGTGCCCAGGTTGGTGGCAAAAAAAGCAGGTAAGCGTGGAGTTGGAGATCGGGTTGGATGGGGGTGGACGAGTCGGAGGGGTAGGCGGAGGTGGAAGAATGCCATCTCCAAGGCCAGTAGAGGAAGAGCCAGTGCCACTGGAGGGGAAAGGACGGCCCTTGGACCCCATTGGAGGAGGGCCAGACCCACCGCGAGGCGCCTGGCGACCACCAAAGCTCGCCCCATTGCCGGCACATGAGCCGTGGCCCGCATCGGCACCGATGACCGGCGAGGAGGAGGAGGCCGCGAAGTAGAGGAAGAAGTACCTGCCCCGCCAGCCGTAGCCGCAGCCTCCCAAGGATCCGAAGGCCGCATCGATGAACCACCAGCCAGATCAGAGGAGCCACCACCACCAGCTCCAGGGAGCGCAGAACCAGCACCCCTCGCCATGGCCGCCTCCGAGCGGGCCCGCTCGTCGTGTTGCAGCCATTCTAGCCCGGCCACCCAGGCATCACGCTCCTAAGCCACCTGCTCGCGTGCCACCTGCTCCGCCTGAAACTTGGACCGGCGTGCTGCCTCGTACTCCAGATCCGCGCCTGCATCCACCGAGCCTCCGCGGCGAAGCTTTTGGCCGGAGACAGCCTCACTAGAAGAGCCCCGCAAGCGATCCATGGAGAGCACAGCCGCAAACAAGAGGGAGAGGGGAGGAGGAGGATTGGATCCGAGAAAGGTGCAGATGGGGAAGCGTAGCCGACGCACGTCAGACTTGGAAGCAGGAAACCCTAGAAATGGGGGAACGGCACCCTTATGGACCCATAAATATCCTGAGCAAGCTAGGCCGAGACCGCCAGAACAGGCCTGGGCATTCACAACAGGCTGGGGATGGGCCACCCGCGGCCTAGGGCCCTAGTCAGGGAGGGGGGAAAGAGCGAGGGATGAGAGAGGAGGACGCGCGGGGAGAAGACCGAGGAGGAGAGGATGGAGGAGCCGCCGGAGAGACAGGACCGCAGGGGCCAGACGCAGGGGGGCGCCAGCCAGAGGGGGGGCGACGATGAGGGAAGGGGGAGGGGCACGCCACCCCAGGGGACGAGGACAGGAAAGGGGAGTGGGGGGCAAGGGGAGAGAGAGCCATTTCATCGAAAACTCTAGTCCTCAGAAGAAGCAATCTAGCTATTACCTACAGACCCGTAGGTCTATGCTAAACTACTCACGCATCATCGGAGGGGTAGCAAGGATGATGAAGAACCCCTCCGTGATCGTTGGCCCCTCCGGCAGAGTGCCGGAAAAGGCAGAAAAAGGCCTCTATATTAGATCTTGTGGTTCTGGAACTTGTGGCGGCTGGAATTGTGTTTCGTCGACTGTCCTAGGGCTTTTGGGATTTTAGAGTATTTATAGAGGTGGATGGTGGTGGAGAAGCTTCTTGTGGTGCCCAATACCCACCAGGGCGTGCCTGGGCCTTCTGGCAAGCCCTGGTGCCTAGTGGGCCCCATGGGCCTCCTCCTGTGCACTTCTTTGGCTCCTTGGTGTCTTTAGTCCAGAAAAAAATCTCCAAAAAGTCTCGTGGTATTTGGACTTCGTTTGGTATTGATATTCTGCAAAGTAAAAAACACAAGCAGAAAATAGCAACTAGCACTGGGCACTATGTCAATAGGTTAGTCCCAAAAAATGATATAAATTTGCTAGTAAATGAATATAAAACTTCCAAGATTGATAATATAATAGCATGAAACAATCAAAAATTATAGATACATTGGAGACGTATCATGTTGCCATTGGCTGTAATAACACCGTTTAGTCCCGACATTTTTAGCTTTAAGTATGCATAACACGGGACTGCATTGAAGCGAGCAAATGTGGAGCACCCTAGAAGCGTGTGGTATCCGCTACGAAAGGGAACTATGTCGAAGATTAACACCTCGCTTATAAAGTTCTCGGGTGACCCGAAGACTAACTCTGTGTCACTGTTCCTGTGCAACGAGCTTCAATGCCTAGTATGACACCTTTAAAGGTGGTGGCGCTAGGCTTGATCTGAGATGAGTCGATGCCCATCTTTCTGATCATATCCGCGTAAATTAAATTGAAGCTGCTACCTCCGTCCATGAGGACGTGCGTTAGATAAAATCCATCCACGATCGGATCCAAGACTAGAGCAGCCGATCCGCCATGCCTGATGCTGGTCGTATGGTCATGCTTGTCAAATGTGATCGGGTAAGCCGACCATGGTGACGGTGTCTTGGACTAGGGGTTACTAACCTAGTCGGCCCATCCTCCTCGAATGGGCTGGTGGGCCCTCATTCTTCTCAAGATGGACTCCGGAAGCTGCACGCTGGAGGCATGATCGAGACTACACCTACCAAAGACTTGCCGTATACTCCAAGATTTCTCCTGTCGCCTCTACGCCAAGATACCAACTTTGTAACCCTAGATGCCCTACCTGGCGTGTATATAAGACAAAGGGTTTAGCCCGTAGAAGGTACTCCAACACAATCGCATTCACCTACCCCTAGAGTTAGAACACATCTTACGATCTCAAGGTAGATCAACTCTGTATTCGATACATCTCCATCAATATAAACAAGAGCAGGACATAGGGTTTTACCTCCATTAAGAGGGCCCAAACCTGGGTAAATATCGTCCCTCTGTTCTTGTTACCCTCGATCCAAGATCCACAGCTCGAGACACCCTACCCCGAGGTCTGCCGGATTTCACACCGACACTGGTGCTTTCATTGAGAGTTCCACTGTGAGATCGGCAAAGGATCGATGGGATCGTCGGTTAATGACTCCAATCTCATGGGCATGATTCCCGTGCCCGAAACTTCTGTCACGAAAATGCCTTTCCTCCTTCATGAGTGATATGTCTCCAATGTATCTATAATTTTTTATTGTTTCATGCTGTTATATTATCAATCTTGGATGTTTTATATTCATTTACTAGCAACTTTATATCATTTTTTGGGACTAACCTATTGACATAGTGCCCTGTGCCAGTTGTTGTTTGCTGCTTGTTTTTTACTTTGCAGAATATCAATACCAAATGAAGTCCAAATGCAATGAAACTCTTTGGAGATTTTTTTCTAGACAGAAGACACGCAGGGAGCCAAAGGAGCACACGGGAGGAGGCCCGTGGGTCACACTAAGCACCAGGGCGCGCCAGGGAGCCCAGGCGCGCCCTGGTCGGTAGTGGAGCCCACAGGAAGCTTCTCCACCGGCATCCACCTCTATAAATACTCTAAAATCCCCAAAACTCTAGGGGAGTCGAGAAAACACAGTTCCAGCCACCGCAAGTTCCAGAACCACGAGATCCAATCTAGAGGCCTTTTCCGGCGATCTGCCGGAGGGGGCAACGATCACAGAGGGGTTCTTCATCATCCTTCTTGCCCCTCCGATGATGCATGAGTAGTTTACCACAGACCTACGGGTCCGTAGCTAGTAGCTAGATGGCTTCTTCTCACTTATTGATCTTCAATACAATGTTCTCCTAGATGTTTTTGGAGATCTATTTGATGTAACTCCTTTTTGCATTACTCCCTTTTTCCATGAACTAAATACACTAGATGCATGCTGGATAGCGGTCGATGTGTGGAGTAATAGTAGTAGATGCAGGCAGGATTCGGTCTACTAATCTTGAACGTGATGCCTATATACATGATCATTGCCATGGATATCGTCATGATTATTCGCTTTTCTATCAATTGCCCAACAGTAATTTGTTTACCCACCGTATGCTATTTTCTCGAGAGACGCCTCTAGTGAAAACTACGGCCCCCGGGTCTATTTCCTATCATAATAAATCTAAAAGTATATTGCTGCACTTTTTCTTTATTTATTTTATTTTGTGTTTTAGTTAGATCTATTTATCAAATCTCATACAATTTAATCTATCTCAATACCGAGGAGGGATTGACAACCCCTCTTACGCGTTGGGTTGCAAGTATTTGTTGTTTGTATGCAAGTGATGTTTACATAGTGTTGCTTGGTTCTCCTACTGGATTGATAACCTTGGTTTCATAACTGAGGGAAATACTTACCTTTGTTGTGCTGCATCATCCTCTCCTCTTCGGGGAAATACTAACGCAGATACAAGCAATCAACAAGCTAGAGGGGACCCATGACTCCTCTCCGGCCCTTGCCGAACCCCCTTTCAAGGGCGAAGGGACGAGGTACTTTTTGGAAAACGACTCAGACAGCGGCCGGCTACACACCGCCGATGAAACTGATCTTCAAATCAGTCCGACCGATCTGATGGCCACAGGTCTATCATGGGATGAGGATGCCAAGGCTTTGAGCCCACGATCCATAAAGATCGAAACTCACCCACCCACCTCCCACATCGAGTATTGCCTTGATAACTTGGGCCCACCAGATGTCTGGGATCTATCCTACATGCAACAACTCCTCGATGAATCAATTAGATAGTTCTGGGCAAGGTTCTTTCCAGCGCGGATGCAAGGATAAAAGGCGTTTCGAACGCCCTCGCCTGCCGCTGTGTTCAAACACTACCGGAATTGTCTGATCTGGTGTCCAAATTATGCACCATCGAAGATGCTTGGCTGGCCAGGAAAAGCAAGATTCGATCTATGAACACAATTTAAAACCTGATAGAGCCGCACCTTGGTGCGAATCCCGCACGTGGAACATACCGGCCGAGCGACCTCGGAAGAAGAAAACCTCGGATGGGCTAGTGGGCCCTCATTCTTCTCAATATGGACTCTAAAAGCCGCACGATGGAGGCATGATCGAGACTGCATCTACCAAAGACTTGCGGTATACTCCATGATTTCTCATGTCGCCTCTATGCCAAGATACCGACTTTGTAACCATAGATGCCCTACCTGGCATGTATATAAGTAGCCCGTAGAAGGGACTCCAACATAATCGCATTCACCTAGCCCTAGAGTTAGAACACATCTTACGATCTGGAGGTAGACCAATTCCATATTCGATACATCTCCATCAATATAAACAAGAGCAGGACGTAGAGTTTTACCTCCATCAAGAGGGCCTAAACCTGGGTAAATATTGCCTCTCTGTTCTTGTTGCCCTTGATCCAAGATCCACAGCTCGAGACCCCCTACCCCGAGGTTTGCCGGATTTCACATCGACACACGGATTGGACTTCAGGGCAACGGCCTCCAACGCATAGAAATCCCAAAGTGTGCGTTTCCTATCCTTTGGGATGTGGGTGACGTAGATCATGTTAACGTCCTTCACCTCATGAGGAAACTTTTTTTGGCCTCATTATTGGGCTGCCGAGGGTCATTCTTGTCTTTGCTGCGAGGTTGGGTTTTACTGTTGCCCTCCATTGCCATCTTGCCGGCCTGCATGAAAACCCAACAATTCCGGTTAGTATGGTTTGCTGGTTTGTCTGAGGTACCGTGAATTTTGCAGGACCTGTCGAGGATCTTGTCGAGCTGGCTAGGTCCATCTCTGTTTCCTTTGAAGGACTTCTTTTTCTGCCCAAACCTAGGTCCGTTGAACCCTGCGTTTACCACAACGTCCTCGGTGTTACTCCCGCCATTTTTATGCATGCGCTTATTCTTGTTGTGCTTGCGATTGGCGTCACGAGTCTCTGAGGTGCCGGCCTCACCATTGTGAGTACTGCGGGCCAGCCATCTGTCTTCTCCTGCGCAAAAGCGGGTCATGAGTGAGGTGAGGGCTGCCATGGTCCTCGGCTTATCTTACCTGAGCTGGCAGGCAAGCCACTCATCTCGGATGTTGTCGATGCAACAAACCCTAGGTCTGTTGCCCAGACCGTGCACAGGCCTGAAAAGGCAAACTCGCAACGTACAAGTCCAGACCAAGCAAGGAGAGATCAGCTCTTTGAGGAATCAAAGGGCAGATCAAGTGGACCAAGACAAGCTAAATGAGCAAGACACCACTAAGGATAAACCTCCCTTGCCGGGCAGGCGAGCCTAGCGAGGACGAGGTGGTCCCGAAGTCGATCCTCAAGACTGTCCCGGTAGGCCTGCCGGGCGCTACGAGGGAAAATTACCCCGCCAAGGCTCCACTACTCCACCTCACAGCGACGCAAGTCATCCATCGGTGCGGTGTCAAGCTCCCAAGTGACTAAGTGGCTGTTATTTGGCACGTGACAGCCACTTCCTATGGAAATCACCTCCAAATGGCACCCGTCCAGCAACGTGTCAAGCAGACAGGCGAGGAGTTGGCTGAACAGCCCGGCAAGGCTTGCCGGGCACGCCATGATGTGACACTAAGCGGCGCATTTAATGCGCTCTGCTCTGACTGCAGAAGTAGGTATGATAGCACTGTTCACTATCTAATCAGTACACAATGACTGATTTGCCAGTGTAGTGACCCCTTGATCTATAAAAGGAGGGCAATGGCAACCATAGAAAGGATTTGGACCCTAGTACACTCATACGCGCGTAGCTGCCCTCGCCTCGAGGCAACCCTGTCAGGCAAGAGCGCTGCATTTCCACCACAATCCACCATCAATCCACCAAAGCAGGAGTAGGGTTTTACGCCTCGCGGCGGCCCGAACCTGGGTAAAACTGCCCATGTGATCTCTGTCGTGTTGCGCTACGTTCTCCGCTCTTTGTGCAATGTGCTCATACCCCTGCCGAAGCACAAGGGGTTGATGGCCCCATAGGTGGCCGTGATTTCCCACGACATCTTTGGCGCGCCAGGTAGGGGCTGCGTTTGCGCGAACCCGAGAAGCGTACGCAGCGCGTCATTTTTGTCATCTTCTTCATTGACGGCTCCATCATCCATGGTGCCCAAGAAGAAGCCCGGTGCCGCAGCCCATCCGTCCACTTCTAAGGCCCCGTCACACGCGGGCGCTGACGCCGCGGGGGCTACGGGGACGCACAGAGACATGGACGCTATGGGGGACATGGCTGGCGCAGGCGGCGTCGTCCCCACCTCCCCTACAGCTGAAACGAGGGCCGAAGGCACCGGGGAAGGACAGCACCAACAGCATCCCAGCGGCCATGCTCCATGAGGTACGGGTGAAGAAATGATTCCGTTTGCACCTCTCCGCCCAGCTGAAGGGCACAGCCACAGCGGTGGCACTCGCTCTGGGGCGAATCGCAACTCCCCGGCTGCACCCACCGCGGGCACGGCCATAAGGCGTGAGCCACTCCCGGAATGAGCTGCCCCAGCCGATGCGCCAAACAGAGCCGCTGGCCCTCAAGCGCCTCCACCTCATCACTATGCCACCCTGGCGGCGGCCTCACGATGACAAGAACATGGTGCAGCTACTACCGGCACCATGAGGAGCCAAGCGACGCTACAGTCTATGTCATCATCCATGCCAAGTACCGCTTCGGAGGCTATGGTGCGGGCCCAGCTGCTGTTGAGATTTCCGCTGGCAGCCGATCTAATGGATGAGTGGAGAGTCACCATTCAGAGCCTGATTGGTTTTGCCGAGGCGGGAGGATCGCAGCGAGCTGGACCTCCATGGCCTCCCCAAGCGACGACAACGGCCCGCGCTGCTGGCCGTGCCGAAGGGGCCACCCACACGGTGCGCTCCCATCAGCGGCAGCCTGCGCAGGGGCCACAGCCAGAGCCACGTGATCAAGAACCCAACGACTTCTCGATGGCTTCATCCGGCTCTCGAGCACGTCGAGACCAGCGGTGGGCCCAGGAAGACAGGCGAGGGGAAGACGCGTGCGTCACCATCGAGCGGCGCCGCGACACCCACCGCCAGTCTGATAGGCGCAATGGCCCCGACGTCGACGAGCCTGCACCCGGTGTGGGTGGGTACCTACCTTTCGAGGTTGGGTGCCCCGCCTTCACTCGTGAACTGCGGCAAGTCCGTTAGCCATCTTCCCGCACGTTCAAGCCAGAGATACCAGAGAAGTACGATGGGAGGTCGAACCCAGCAGAGTTCCTGAGCATCTACACCATCGCTGTTCAGGCTGCCGGGGGAAGATATGAGAAGGTGTTCGCCAACTACTTCCCTTTGGCACTCAAGCCAAATGTGAGGTCTTGGCTAATGCACCTGCCGGAGAACTCCATTTCGACCTGGGCTGACCTGTGCCATGAGTTTGTTGGCGCCTTCACGGGCGGCCACCAAGAACCAAGGCGGCCCAGCGATCTGCAGCTCCTCCCGTAAAAGGAAGGAGAAAGTCTGCAGAAGTACATGCAAAGGTTCAGTCGAGTGCACAGGAACATCCCAGATATCCACCCGGCAGCTGTGATAGCCGCATTCTAGTCCAACGTGCGCAACCGCAGGATACGTTCCAAAATGAACGTGCGGCTGCCCAAGACTGTGAATGAGTTATACACTCTGGTGGATAAGTGTGCTCGCATAGAGGAGGGAAGGCGACTTCCCGGTGAAGAGGATGGCACCGACATCAATTCAGCCGATGACGATGAGGCCACCAGTCAGAAGAAGAAGAACAAGAAACACAATAAGAAGCGCAAGGAGAAAGTTGTGATGGCCGTCAAAGGATCAAGCACACCTAGTACCAGCAAGAAGGCCAAGGCCGAGGCCCCCGGTAAGGAGGTTGCCGCGTGCACTGACTGCCGGGCGGCCGCGGCTGCCGAGAAGGCTGGGAAGGGTGATGGGCCGTACTTCAAGATCCATAGGACCAAGGGCCACGACCTTTAGGAGTGTCATCAAGTTGAGCAGCTCGTCAAGAAGCAGAGGGTTGAGTATGAGAAGCGTGATAAAGAGAAAAACCAGGATGGTGCTGGCGGGAAGGGCCGAGGCGGCAGAGTAAGTCGCCCCGGCAAGGCTCCTCAGAATCAAGGGAAGCCCGCCAGAGGCTGTAAGAAGGAGGATTGCAATGATGAGAGTGATGGAGGAGATGAAGAGGAAACCAGTGAGCAGGAGTTCCAGAAAGCCACTGACGCCCTGTGCATTGACGGGGGTGCATCTCTGCACTCCTCTCACCGCCAACTTAAACAGTGGGCGCGTGAAGTCAATGTCGTGGAGCCAGCGGCAGATTCTCGGAAGCCGCTCATGTGGTCCCGCACACCCATCATCTTTGACAAAGAGGATCACCATGACCGCACAACCGCAGTAGGGTGCTTGCCATTGTTGGTCTCACCAACAATACGCAACCTCAAAGTCACAAAGATGTTGGTTGACGGTGGGGCCGGGTTGAATCTGATATCTCCAAAGGTCATCAGCAAACTTTAGATAGTAGATGGGGAGCTCAAGGTTACTGGCACATTCCAAGGAATCAACCCCAGCAGGAGTCATCCTAAGGGAAAGATCATGCTTCCAGTGACGTTCGGAGGGGAGTTAAACTACCAGACTGAGAAGATTGTGTTTGACGTGGTTGACCTCCCCTTGCCGTATAACGGAATCCTTGGTCACCCAGCTCTGGCCAAGTTAATGGTGGCATCCCACTATGCCTACAACACCTTGCAGATGCCAGGGCCGATAGGAGTCATTTCCATTCTGTCAGATCAGAAGGACGCAGTCATATGCGTGGACAAGATGTACCGGGAGGTGGTCGCTGCTGAGGCTGCAGAAACCACTGCTCCCACCAAGGAAAGTAAGAAAATGAAGAGAGCTTGCAAGGATGCCAGCGAGGAATCCGAGAAGCGTGCCTCTCTGGATTGTGTTGTGCCTGTTGATGACTTGCCGGAGAGTTCCAATAGCAAGAGATCCAAAGCTGCTGCACCTGCTGTGAAGAAGGTCCCGGCAGGGCTGGCTGGCGCTGATGGTACCTTCATTATCAGTGCCACCCTTGATGACAAATAGAAAAGCGTGCTCGTTGCCTTCCTGCGGGCGAATATCGATGTGTTTGCCTGGCAACCATCTGATATCCCCGGTGTTCCCAGGGAGGTAATCGAGCACCACCTTGCTGTCTGCCTGCATGCCCGGCCCGTCAAGCAGAGGGCCCGGAAGCAAGCTTTGGAGTGGCAACAGTTTATTTCCGAGGAGATCAAGAAGCTTGAAGCAGCTGGTTTGGTCAGGGGAGTATTACATCCCACATGGTTAGCAAATCCAGTGGTGGTGCGCAAGGCGAATGGGAAATGGAGGCTTTGCATAGACTTCACAGATCTAAACAAGGCATGCCCGAAGGACCCATTCCCCTTGCCGCGCATCAACCAGATTGTGGATTCCACTTCTGGGTGTGACCTGCTTTCCTTTCTGGATGCCTACTCCGGATACCACCAGATCTTCATGTCCAAGGAAGACAAAGAAAAGACCGCATTCATAACCCCATGTGGCACGTACTGCTTTGTATGGATGCCCTTCGCGTTAAAGAGCACCAGATCCACTTTTGCAAGAGCAGTACAGATTGGCTTTGAGTCCCAGCTGCAAAGAAACATTGAAGCTTACATGGATGATATTGTGGTCAAGACCAAGGACAGATCAACCCTCATCCAGGATTTGGAAGAAACCTTTGCTAATCTGCGCAAGATCAACTTGAAGCTGAACCCGGAAAAGTGTGTGTTTGGAGTTCCCTCCGGCAAGCTACTTGGCTTCTTTGTGTCTCATTGAGGGATAGAGGCCAACCCCGACAAGATCAAGGCTATCAAGCAAATTCAAACACCCAAGACATTCAAGGACGTGAGGCGTTTGACTGGATGCGTGGCTGCACTGAGCAGGTTCATTTCCAAGTCTGCCGAGCGCACCCTGTCGTTCTTCAAAATCTTAAAGAAGGCAGGACGCGTGGAGTGGACCCCAGAGGCAGACACTGCGCTGCAAGATTTGAAGACCTATCTTTCCTCTGTGACCATCTTGGTCGCTCCCAAACCACAAGAGTCGTTGCTGCTATACTTAGCGGCAACCAATCAAGTAGTTAGTGTGCCACTGGTGGCGCTACGGGAAGTTGATGACGCGGCAGCCACAACCAGTGTCCCCTCTGAAGAGGAAAGCGAACCCGTCCTGACAAGACCAGAGTCAGTCCAGAGCGAAGAAAGGCAGGGCAGCGAAAGCGGTTCTATGGTTGTGGCAAGGACGAAAGTGGTGCAGCGCCCAGTGTACTTCGTCAGCTCTCTGTTACAAGGAGCTAGATTGAGGTACTCTGGCGTGCAAAAGTTGATTTTTGGCCTCATCATGGCCTCAAGGAAACTGCGCCACTACTTCCAAGCCCACGAGATCACAGTTGTCACCCGCTTCCCCTTGCAGCGCATACTCTGAAATCCCGAGGCCACCGGCAGGATTGTGGAATGGGCCTTGGAGTTGTCCAGCTTTGGTTTGAAGTTTGAAAGCATGTCAACTATTCAGAACAGAGCACTAGCAGAATTCATTGCAGAGTGGACACCAACTCCTGATGAAGAAGTATTGGAGACGATCATACCCGGCACGGAAGCGCCCCAAGAATGGATTATGTATTTCGATGGTGCCTTCTCCCTACAAGGTGCAGGGGCTGGCGTGCTTCTTGTTGCCCCCACTAGGGAGCACCTTAAGTACGTCGTCCAGATGCACTTTCCCCGAGAGGAGGCTACCAACAATACTGCAGAGTATGAAGGGCTCCTTGCCGGGCTCAGGATTGCAATAGAACTGGGAATCAAGAAGCTGATCATCCACGGAGATTCGCAACTTGTGGTGAGACAAGTCAACAAGGATTACCAAAGTCCATTGATGGAGGCATATGTCGAGGAAGTGAGAAAGTTGGAGGAGCGCTTTGACGGATTGCAAATAGAGCACGTGCCCCGTGCGGAAAACAGCATTGCTGATCATCTGTCACAGTGTGCTGTGCAAAAACTCCCTGTGGAACCAGGGACTTTTGTTCTCCATCTGACTCAGCCCTCCGTATCCCCGGCAACAATGGCCAGAAAGAGGAGGAAACTGGACTCCAGCAAGCCTCACCCGGCAGAGCCTCCTGAGGCTCCCGGCAGAGAGCTTGGCGGGAACAACTCCCCTTCGATCAGTGAGCTGCACCATCCCGCCAGACCACTAGTCCCTGCGGTTGAGAAGTGCGCTCCTGTGAATGAGGAGGTGCCACTGGTCCTTGTTACCGAGCCCCTGGCCCCAACCTGGGCACGGCACATAGTCCATTTCCTCCAAACTGGAGAACTCCCCGAAGAGCAAGAAGAAGCTGAAAGAGTAGCCCGGAGGGCTAGTATGTATCAGTTCATTGACGACACGCTGTACAGAAGGAGGCCCAACGGTGTGAAATTGAAGTGCATTTGCCGGGAGGAAGGAAAGGAACTATTAGCGGAGGTACACAAAGGTATGTGCGGCTCACACATTGGATCAAGGGCTCTGGTTCGAAAAGCCTTCCGGCAAGGTTTCTATTGGCCCACAGCCCTCCAAGATGCAGTTGAGCTTATCACCATATGTGAAGCCTGCCAGTTCCACTCCAAAAACATCCATCAGCCTACCCAAGCTCTTCAGACAATCCCTTTGTCATGGCCCTTCTCGGTCTGGGGGCTCGATATCTTGGGCCCCTTCCCCTGTGCTATCGGGGGCTTTGAGTTCTTGTTTGTTGCTATCGACAAGTTCATAAAGTGGCCAAAGGTGGAGCCCATGAGAAAGGTGACCGCACAGTTAGCTATCAAGTTCATGAAAGGATTGGTGTGCCGCTTCGGGGTGCCTGCCCGAATCATCACCGACAATGGCACCCAATTCACGAGTCGTGCCTTCATGCAATATGTTCATGCCCTCGGAAGAAAGATCTCATTTGCCTCTGTCACCCATCCTAGAAGTAACGGACAAGCTGAGAGGGCGAAGGCAAAAGTGCTGCGAGGTCTCAAGACAAGAACCTTTGATAGACTGTAGAAGTGTGGCAGGCGATGGATCGACGAGCTGCCGGTGGTTCTTTGGTCCCTTAGAATGACACCAAATCGAGCTACCGGGCAGACTCTCTTCTCCCTAGTCTATGGGGCAGAAGCAGTTATCCCCACGGAACTCATATTCGGATCTCATCGAGTGCTTGCCTACAATGAAGTAGCGCAGGAATGGCACCGGCGTGACGATGCTGTGCTACTTGAGGAGAACCGTCTCCGGGCCGCTACGCGTGCTGCACGCTACCAGCAAGCCCTACGTCGCTATCACAGCCGAAGGGTTCGTGCCCGGGGTTTTGAGGAAGGCGACCTTGTCCTTAGGCGTGTTTAGTCTGCCAAGGGTACAAACAAGTTGACGCCGAAGTGGGAAGGCCCTTACCAGGTAGTACGAATCACCAGACCTGGCGCAGTCCGTCTGGAGACCGGAGATGGCATTCAGTTGCAAAACTCATGGAACATTGAGCATCTCCGTAAGTTCTACCCGTAAGGCGCAGCTGTCAGGCCCTGACCGGCAGCCACCCTTTTGTACAGGCCTTGCTGCTGTTGCATGTAACCCCTTGTACAAAGCCAAGCGCAGACCCTGAGCAACAAAAATAAACAAAGTGCTGGGGGGCCCCCAAAACTTGCATGCATGCATAAGCATATCATGAGCATAGCATGATCATATAGATGAGGTCGCATGAGGCATTGTTTTCATCTGCATTGAGTTGCAAGGTTCTTGCCGTGGACTCGGTCCCAAAAAGAAGAAATGAAGACGAGCCTACGTGACGATCCTTGGCAAGCCAAACAGATAAGTTTTCTTCTTATCCCTACGTGTTCTGTAAGTAGAAAATTGTGCATATGAAAACCTCGTCACCTTCGAAACTTAGGTGCTCCCATCCTTTGAATCAAACGTTGCTTCGGTCAGGATGGTCGCAGTGACCTTTGGCGGAGAAGGCTTGGCGGGGGGCTGGTCCCTCTTTGCGATTTGTGCCCGGCAGGCTTAACCCCACGGCAACAATTCGAGGGTACCGGCAGGATAGCTTGCCAGAGATAACTTGTTTACTTGAACGTATAGAGGCGTTTCACCACTGCATGGGTATGATGCATGCACAAGTGCCCGGCAAAGCTTGTCTTTTTCATTAATATGCTGATGAACAAGTACAGATCTTACAGAACACCAACATGGATAAAGAAGATTACATTATTTAGACTAAAGTTTGGCAAGTGCCTACATATTTTAGATTGAAAAAAGATAAGTGCCTCGTGATGCCCTTTCTTGTCCTTCTCCTCCCAGGCATTGCGGCGGAAGGTGAAGAAGGCAAAAGGGGCGCCCGGGCAGAAGCCCAGCCTGACCCCGTCAGGCCCCTTAGCGAGGGGCCTAACAAGATCGAGAGGGCGCGGGTGAAGGTGATGGTGAAGAGAGCGGCAGGGACAGCCCACCAGCCGCCACCACCAGGGCCAGCAGGACGCGGCAGGGCTAATGGAGCTGCAGCCCATGAGGAAGCCTGTCGGGGTCCAGCTGGAAGGCTGCTGGAGGAACCCAGGACACCATCCACACCTCTGCATCCAACTCCCCGGCAAATCACCTTGCTGGGAACGGAGTGCAGGTGCAGATATTGGTGCCCCGGCCTAACGGTGACAGTGCGGCTGGTGTTTAGCTGGAGTCGGAGTCATCGTCCTCCCCATCGGCGCCGTCATCATTGTCGTCACTGTCCTCCTCGTCGCTGTCGCTCAAGGAGGAGCTTTCGTTATCGGCCGAGCTCTCCGCGCAGCACCCTAAGCGAGCACCCGAACATCCGAAGACCTTGAGGGAGAGCAGGTCGGCCTCCATAAATTTAAAATGGAGGACGTGCCCCTCCGACAAACTATGGGCGCGAGCAAAGGTCTTCCAGCCGCGTCGAAAGAACATGACGTGAGGGGCGGGGAAATGCACATCCACCCGCATGTCGCCGTTCCCGCAACCCCTCATTTGCAGCTTCAATGCGTGTGGCTGCTCAAGCTCCATCGCCCTCGCGAATGGAGTGGGAAGACGGCAGCGGCCACGCGGAGGCTTGGACAATCTGATGATAAACTCCAGGGGTTGGTCTCCGACATGGCCTTCCATCGGGGGAGGGGCGGCCGGTGTGGACGCAATCAGAGCGCCACCCCGTCCTCCTCAGCCCCGGGTGCCACGACGACCACGACCTTGCTCCCCTCCCACCTCCTCTCGCGGCGGGCTTCGCCCCCGCATGTTTGGAGGGAGGAAGGAGACATTGTCGAGCAGAAGTTCACGTCGCCGCCACTAGAGTAACGCCACGCCCCCGACCTCTCGCCATGGTGGGCGAGGACTGCTACAAGAATGGAAGGAGAAGGATGTGTGGAAAAAATGCCTTGCCCCATGTTCCCTTTTTATAGGCGAGCGGGGCAGGGGGCTAGATTTTTCCATGCAGGTAGCCGCCCCGTTCGCCTAGTCCGGCTCCTCCTCGCCATCAATGGCTCGAGGAATCAAGGCCGACCCCCTGCACCAATCCACGATGCCTGGCTTTCTGCCACGACGCTCATTCCCGCGCCCTCCGCATCTGCCACCGACTTTGTGCAGTGCATGCAATACACGTGGCGGAGGCTCTTGGGGGGGGAGGATAATGGGGTGGCGGTTACCGCCGCGTTAACATGGGACGTGGGTACCCCATGGATCGTGGCCCATCCTCTCTCCCACTACAATTGGCATTACGCGACGTGCGGGAAAACCGGAAAATGATCCAAGCTCAGATTAGTGAAGAAGCAAAGAAGATCTCAAAGGACAAGCAGTTGCTCCCCTCTTGCCTATGCACTGCATAGGGCCTACCCCGATGATGCCTGGCAGCGCGTTCGGGCCAGGCCCGGGGGCTCCTGTCGGTGCAACAAACCCTGGGTCTATTGCCGAGACCGTGCACAGGCCTGAAAAGGCAAGCTCACAATGTCCAAGTCCAGATCAAGCAAGGAGAGATCAGCTCTTTGAGGAATCAAAGGGCAGAACAAGAGGACCAAGACAAGCTAAATGAGTAAGACACCATTAAGGAGAAACCTCCCTTGCCGGGCAGGCGAGCCTGGCGAGGACGAGGTGGCCCCGAAGTCGATCCTCAATACCGTCCCGGCAGGCCTGCCGGGCGCTACGAGGGCAAACTACTCCGCCAAGGCTCCACCGCTCCACATCACAGTGACGCAAGTCATCGATTGGTGCGGTGTCAAGCTCCCAAGTGACTAAGTGGCTGTTATTTGGCACGTGGCAGCCACTTCCTATGGAAATCACCTCCAAATGACACCCGTCCAGCGACGTGTCAAGCAGACAGGTGAGGATGTGGCCGACACGCCATGATGTGACACTAAGCAGTGCATTTAATGCACTCTGCTCTGACTGCAGAAGTAGGTATGATAGCACTGTTCGCTATCTAATCAGTACAAAATGACTGATTTGCCACTATGGTGACCCCTTGATCTATAAAAGGAGGGCCACGGCAACCATGGAAAGGATTCGGACCTTGGTACACTCGTACATGCATAGCTGCCCTCGCCCCGAGGCAACCCTGTCGGACAAGAGCGTTGCGTTTCCACCACAATCCACCATCAATCCACCAAAGCAGGAGTAGGGTTTTACGCCTCGCAGCAGCCCAAACCTGGGTAAAACTGCCCGTGTGATCTCTCTCATGCTGCGCTACGTTCTCCGCTCTTTGTTCAATGTGCTCATCCCCCCTGCCGAACCACAAGGGGCTGATGGCCCCATAGGTGGCCATGGTTTCCCACGACAGATGGTTTGCTTGAATTCTGCAATGACCTTGGTGTCAAGGCAGTCGATAATATGGTGCTTTTTGTGAGGAATCTGTTCCAGAATTTCCGAGCAGACTCGCTGGCTTGCTGGATGACATGACAGAGGTCATCGGTGTCGGCGATCGGACATAAGTACCTTGGAAATTCACCCTAAAGGCATCCTCGAGTGCTTCCCAGCTCCCAATGAATGAGCGGGCGGGCTATTCAGCCAATGCCTTGCCGGCCCCTTTAACTTGAGCGGCAAATACTAGATGGCATGGAGGTCATCTCCATTGGCCATATGTATGTGTAGGAGGAAATCCTCGATCCATACAGCTGGATCAGTCATGCAATCGTTTGATTCTATGTTAATGGGTTTAAACCCGTCCGGGAATTGATGTTCCATTACCCTGCCTGTAAAATAGATCAGGTCAGCAGGACCTTGGGTCCGAGTAGTATCGCACCAGACATTGAGAGAAATCCGTGCGTAGGCTTGATCCTGAGCTTGTCCGTTCTTGTCCAGGCATATATACATCGTAAGTAGATGTTGTAGTCCACTTGCCGGTGTTTACCAGTGGTGAAGCGGTTTCTGTAGGGCCATCGACATCTTCACCCATGTCAGTGGCCTCATCATTGTATAGCACGTCAGTTAAATCATCGACCGTGGTGACTAGGTGGGTGGTGGGTGGGACATAAACTTTCGGATCGTCGGCTTTAAGTCTGGTCTTGTCATAAACCGAGGTCTGACCGTCTGAGATTGATAGGCTCTAGATGCGCTCGAGCATCTCATGTAGCTAAGATAGTTCCTCGGGGTTCATGGCCTGGCTATAGGCAGGGCTAACTTGAAGTACACCTGGTGTATAGCCTGGCACATCTTTAGCGTGACGAGGATCCAAATTCGACTCCGGATCCGGCACAAGAGTCGGCTCTAAGTCCTATGTGTTGTCAGAGATGGGGGCCGGACTTGTGTCAGGGCTTGATGCCGAGATGAGATCACCCAAGTTGTTGTGTTTGGTTCCTCCGGCGGTGGTGGAGAGCCTGATCCGTCTTCCTCGAAGGAGATCAGTTTCGGAGTCTAGCCCCCGATGTTTGATAGGCCCTCAATCTGACCGGGCATCCATCCTGATAGGATGAGCTCACCATAGGAATCCGCAGTGTATTGCAAGCCTCCGAAAGTCATGATCTGATCTAGGGCGTTGTTCTCGATGGAGGCCAGATGGCCTGCCAAATCAGCGCAAAAGATCATGTTGTCAAACACGAAAAGTTGGTCGGGGACGTATACGTTTCCATGGCCGGTGCCGTAGTTAGTCTGCAGACGAGCCATCGATCCCTCTACTGATCACACAGCAGAACTCTCAATGAAAGCACCAGTGTCGGTGTGAAAACCGGTAGACCTTGGGGTAGGGGTTCTGCTACTTGTGAGTTGTGTTGGGATTTCCTCGAAGAGGAGAGGATGATGCAGTACAAAAGAGATAAGTATTTCCCTTAGTTAAGAACCAAGGTTATCAATCCAGTAGGAGAACCAAGCAACACATCGCTAGCAGTACCTACACACAAAATAACAAATAGTTGCACCCAACGCGAACAAGGGGTTGTCAATCCCTCGGCGGTTAATTGCAAGGATCAAATCTTGTAGTGATAGATAGATAAATAAAACACAAAATAAAATAGCACCAAGGTATTTTTGGATTTTAATATATGATAAAAATAGACCCGTGGGCCATAGTTTTCACTAGAGGCTTCTCTCTTGAAAATAGCATACGGTCGATAAACAAATTATTGTTGGGCAATTGATAGAAAACCGAATAATCATAACGATATCAAAGGCAATGAACATGTATATAGGTGATACGTCTTCATTGTATCTACTTTTTGGCTCTTGTTTTGGACTCTAATTTGCATGATCTGAATGAAACTTACCCGGACTGATGTTGTTTTCAGTAGAACTACCATGGTGTTAGTTTTTGTGCAGAAATAAAAGTTCTCAAAATTGGATGAAACTTTTTGGAGATTTTTTATGGAATAAATAAAAAATATTGGAGCAAAGACACACTGGAAGGGGGCACCTGTTACCCATGAGGCACCAGGGGGCGCCCTGGTGGCTCGTGGGGCCCATGAGGCTCCGCTGACCCTAATCTGAAGCCTATAAATTCGTATTTCCCGAGAAAAAATAGGAGAGGAAGTTTCATCGCGTTTTACGATACGGAGCCATCGCCACCTCCTGTTCTTCATCGGGAGGCCAGATCTGGAGTCCGTTCGGGGCTCCGGAGAGGTGGATTCGTCGCCATCGTCATCATCAACCATCCTCCATCACCAATTTCATGATGCTCACCACCGGGTGTGAGTAATTCCTTCGCAGGCTTGCTGGACGGTGATGGGTTGGATTAGATTTATCATGTAATCGAGTTGTTTTGTTAGGGCTTGATCCCTAGTATCCACTATGTTCTGATATTGATGTTGCTATGACTTTCCTATGCTTAATGCTTGTCACTAGGGCCCGAGTGCCATGATTTCAGATCTGAACCCTTTATGTTTTCATGAATATATTAGTGTTCTTGATCCTATCTTGCAAGTTATACGCACCTATTACATGTTATGATCCGCATACCCCAAGGTGACAATAATTGGGATTCTTTCCGATGATTACCGTAGTTTGAGGAGTTCATGTATTCACTATGAGTTAATACTTTGTTCTGGTTCTCTATTAAAAGGAGGCCTTAATATCCCTTAGTTTCCTTATGGACCCCGCTGCCACGGGAGGGTAGGACAAAAGATGGCATGCAAGTTCTTATCATAAGAACATATGACTATATACGGAATACATGCCTACATTACATTGATGAATTGTTGCTAGTTTCGTGTTGCCCTAGGAGCATAATTATCCATCACCGATCCAATGCCTACGAGCTTTTCACATATTACTTTTGCTAAGTTACTATTGCTATTGCTACTATCACAATTGCTACAGAACTATTACTGCTACCATTACTGTTACTGTTTCTATCATTACTACTGCTATCAAACTATCATACTACTGTGCTACTGATCACTCTGCTGTAGATATTTAGTTTCCAGGTGTGGTTGAGTTGACAACTCAACTGCTAATACTTGCAAATATTCTTTGGCTTCCCTTGTGTCGAATCAATAAATTTGGGTTGAATACTCTACCCTCGAAAATTGTTGTGATCCCCTATACTTGTGGGTTATCAAAACCTTTTTCTGGCGCCATTGCCGAGGAGCATTGCTTTATTTGCTGAGTCACATGGGATTTATATCTTTTGATCACTATGAAGAATCTTAAGGTTGGTAGAACCAAGATCGTGCCCTCTAAGACGAGGGGAGGTAAGGAACTGTTATCTAGCTCTGCACTTGATTCACCTTCTGTTTTGAGTAAGTTTGTGACACCACCACCTGCTATTAATTCTGATATGTCGCAAGTAATTGAAGATGCTTCTTCTGCCATGAATGATGCTATTGATGATGCTAGTACATTTCTTGATGATACTGTGCCACTAGGTGAATTTCTTGATGAACAACTTGCTAAAGCTAAAGAATTTGAAAATGCTGCAACTAATAAAATTACTGAAACTAATGAAATTATTGAAACTGAAAAGTATGAAACACCCATTCGACCTAGCTCTCCTAGATATGAATTGCCTAAGATACCTGAGGGTTATGTGATGGAAGGAGAGATAGCTAGAAAATTTTGCTTGTAATGATAGAGATGATCTTAATAAATTACTAGTCAAGTTGAAAGAAAAATCTCTGAATGCTACAATGAAATGTGATCCTAAGTTTGCTAGTTCACCTATTTTTGTTACTGACAGGATTCTGAAAACTGTATCGATCCTGAGTTAATTACGAAATCTGGTCCTTTCCATGGTTATGAAATTGAAACTGTTCTGGAACATCTTACTAAGTTAAATGATATTTCCACCCTATTTGCTCATGAGGAAAAAATTCGCTATTACTATGTCCTCAAGTTATTTCCTTTCTCGTTAAAGGATGCTGCTAAGATATGGTTTAATACTCTTGCTCCTGGTTGTGTGCGTAGTCCCCAGGATATGATATTTTACTTCTCTAAAAAATATTTTCTTGCTCATAAGAAACAAGCTGTTTTACAGGAAATATTTAACTTTGTGCAAACTGAAGAAGAGAATCTCCCTCAAGCTTGGGGGAGTCTTCTCCAATTACTTAATGCTTTGCCTAATCATCCTCTGAAGAAAAATGAAATACTTGATATCTTTTATAATGGACTAACCGATGCTTCTAGGGACTACCTAGATAGTTGTGCTGGCTGTGTTTTCAGGGAACAAACTGTTGAACAAGATGAAGAATTATTGAATAATATATTGAAGAATGAAAATGATTGGACACTTCCTGAACCACCACATAAACCAACTCTGAAGAAGAGGGGTATTCTATTTCTCAGTCCTAAAGATATGCAAGAGGCAAAGAAGTCTATGAGAGAAAAAGGTATTAAAGCTGAAGATGTTAAGAATTTACCACCTATTGAAGAAATACATGGTCTTGACACACCGACACAGGTAGTAGAGGTAAATTCTTTGATAAGATTTGTTAAAGGAGATATTCCTTATAATAAACCTGCTAGTCAATGCTTGTATGAATTTGACAATTACATTATTAAGCAAGATCATTTCAATGCGTATGTTATGAAACAATTGAAACATAATGCCAACATGATTGATTGCTTGAGTGATTTGTTGTTTCGAATTGGTAATGATGTTAAAGGTGTAGGTAAAGATGCTTCCATGGTCCAAACCCAATTAGAACAAGTTGCTAAATCTCAAAGTGATTTGCTCAATGAAATGAATAACAATATGAATGGTCATGCTGTTAGAGTAATGACTAGAGGAGGTAGAATGACTCAGGAGCCACTTTATCCTGAAGGTCACCCTAAAAGAATTGAACAAGACTCTCAAAGAATTAATGATGATGCACCTAGTTCATCTAAAAAGAAAAAGAATAAGAAAAATGATAGGACTTTGCATACTTCTAGTGAACCCGAGGTAGAAAAACCGTCGAAAGATAGTAATGATATTTCTATTTCTGATGTTGAGACACAATCTGGTGATGAACATTCACCTAGTGATAATGATAATGATGATGTTCATGTAGAAGCTCAACCAGACAACACTGAAGAACTTGATAATGCTATTGAAATAGAACCTGTTGCTGATCTTGATAACCCACCTCCTAAAAATAATCGTTATGATAAAAGAGACTTCGTTGCTAGAAAACATGGCAAAGAGAGGGAACCATGGGTTCAGAAACCCATGCCCTTTCCTCCTAAACCATCCAAGAATAAGGATGCGGAAGAATTTGAATGCTTTGCTAAAATACTTAGGCCAGTCTTTTTGCGTACTCGTTTAACTGATATTTTGAAGATGGCCCCATGTGCTAAATATGTGAAAGATATTGTTACTAATAAAATAAAAATACCTGAAACTGAAATCTCCACCATGCTTGCTACTTATTCTTTTAAGGATGGAGTACCTAAGAAACTAGGAGATCCAAGAATACCAACTATATCATGCTCCATTAAAAGAAGTTATGTCAAAACTGCTTTATGTGATTTGGGAGCCGGTGTTAGTGTTATGCCTTTCTCTTTATATAAAAGACTTGATTTGAATAAACTCACACCTACTGAAATATCATTGCAAATGGATGACAAATCAACTTCCATACATATCGGCGTTTGTGAGGATGTGCCCGTTGTAGTTGCAAATGTTACTATCTTAATAGACTATGTTATACTTGATATGCCCGAGGACGACAACATGTCGATTATCCTTGGTAGACCCTTTTTTAATACTGCAGGGGCTGTTATTGATTGCAACAAAAGCAAGGTTGCTTTTCATATCAATGGTAATGAGCATACGGTGCACTTTCCGAAGAAGCAATTTCAAGTGAATGGTATTAATGTTATTGAAAAGACTCCGACAATTACTATTGGAAGTTTTCAACTCCCTCTCCCTACTGTTAAAATGAAATATGAAACACTTATTATTGGGGAGATGCATATCCCCGTTGAGGTGACCTAGTGTTATACAAAGATTCTTCGGTTTCATGTTAATCGAAAATAGTTTGTTAATAAGACTTGATCGACATTATTGATGGATTCTTTTTGAGAGGCATGTGGTCGATGAATTTAGTAAGCACAACATTTTGTACCTACTTGTTGCTCTTTGATATTTTTAGTTAAATGCAATGAAATGCCATGATTATCCTGTTTTCTGAATTATTTGTGCAATAAAAAATAGCCCAAAATTGAAAGTGCTCAGAATGACGTGAAATTTTTACATGGTTTTTATAGAATATTTAAGAATTTCTGGCACTGAAAACATCCCAGGGGGATGCCCCAGATGCCCACGAGGCACCAGGACACGCCCACCCCCTTGGGAGCGCCATGGTGGCGTGTGGGCCCCACAGGGACCCCCTTCGTTATTCCTTCAACCCACTTCGTCTCTTACCTCTAGAAAAAAAATTGCTGGTAGCTCTCTCTCTCTATCTCGTGTTCTTCCTCCCAAACCTGAGATTTTTGATCTCTTTGCTCGGAGCTCCATTTCCGAAACTGTTTTGGGGGATTATTACTTGGTATGTGACTCCTCCATTGCTCCAATTAGTTTTTGCTCTAGTGGATTATATTTTGCATAATTAGCTGCTCTTGGTGCTACTGAAAATGAGCTTGCATGTTGAATTTTTGATTTCCAAGTAGTTTGAATGCTTGATATAGCCTCTAGACATCCATATGATTAGTTGCTATCAATCTTGTGAAGTTTTTTTACATCATTTTGTGGCCCAAAAATTTCAGAAATTTGTTCATAGGAAACATGAATTTCTTCCGGAGGAGTTCCTCGAAACGGAAAGCCAAGGGAGTCATTGGGGACTCCTCGGACAGCGACCTCAATACTCCACGTAGGACGACGGCCGTTGCCGTGCGAATAGCCGCACAATGCCTCCATGAACGAAGCCGGATTTTACCAAGAGTTCGCGCAATTCGTTGCAAATGCCAGATTGACCGACTTGCTCACAGATGAGTGTGATCAGCACCACATCCTTACGAATTCCTTTGTGCAAAATTTTCATTTCCTAAATAGGCTCGAACCTCCCATGGTGCTTTTTGATTTATATGTTGACCATCATCAGATACTTCTTGCTGAATTCTATGAGATATGTTTGATTCCCTTTGATGGGGAAATAAGAGAGCCTCGACCAGAGGAGTTTGAGAGCTTCCTCTGCACTTTAACTATGGGAGAGGAAAGGGACGTGTCGAAAGCCCGACCCACTAGTTTGCATTTTTCCTGTTGTGCATTACTTTGCTCCATTCATAGGGAAATGCTTGACTGCTAGAGAGCAAGGTGGCGCACTATGCGCCCCTAACTTTGCTATTTTACGTCGTGCACTCTATAATGACAACATTTATAACCTTGGAGCTATCATTGCATGCCACCTGCACACTAATAGGACTAAGGGCAAAATCCATGGTGGTATTTATGCTACTCACTTAGCGAAACATTTTAATGTTAACATACGCACTCATGACTACTTGTTGCCCAGAATTAATCTAGATCACCAGTCGATGAAGGATCACCACTTTATTGATGCTCCTGAGCCTCCCCACCACATTCGTTACAACTTGGTTTTTAACGAGGACACTCGTGATATTATTCTGTTGCCTACACCTGCTTTGTTTGACTCTCATGCTAGGAACGGATACATTGTTATGCCACCGGACATCATTGCCTACCGGAACGCGTTGGTTGCCCCAGAGGATGAGGTCCAGGATTGGGACGCTCAGGTGCCGCCACCTCAGCACTTCCACATGGGACCAGACGGCTACTACGGATGGTGATTACCAAGCTAGGCAAAATCCTAAGCTTGGGGGAGTATGTTTTCTCACTGACATTATATTCATGTTCACACATTTCATTCTAATTGTCGGTGTTCACCCTCTTTCATTGTATAATCCATGTTAGATTTATTTTCTCACTTTCTTCTTGTGTGTTTGAAAAACTTTAAGAAAATCCATTAATATTTCTCGCTTCTTTTCGGTTTTTCTTTCTAGTTTAAATTAGTTGTAGTATTAAAAGAAAACCCAAAAAGATATCCCATTTCTTCTTATGCTTGTTGGGAGCTTTCCCGTGTAAATAGTTTTTCTCGTTTTTATTTTCTCTTGTTAATTTGCTTTCTTCTGAAAAAAACTAAAAACTCCAAAAATATTTCAGTGTGTTTCTCTGAAATTCTTTCCTTTTCTGAGTCATTGTAAGGAGAAGACCACGATGAAAATGTTGAGTGGCTCTCATTTGCATTATTGTTGATCTAACAAAGAGCCCATATTACTTTGTCTTCTCCTTTGAATAAAATGTTTGCAGATTTCAGCTTAGTCCACGGCACACTTGCACTATTATTATTTTCATATCATTCAGTCACGCAAGTGAAAAGCAATAATGACCATATTTGATGAAGTGAATGTGGCAAAGAAAAGCGGGTAAGAACTCAACTTGTTTTTGTTTTTGTTTTTGTTTTTGTAAATATGTTTAACTTAGTATCCATGATTCAGCATATTATGATTAAACATGTTTATGATGAAAATTAGAGATTATAGTTGCTCATGCCATGCTTAAGTAGCTAGGAGTGGATAATGATTTATCTTGGGTGTCAACATGCATTAAAATGGTTATGATGTAGTATGGTGATATGGTATCCTCCTCTGAATATTTCGAGTGGCTTGACTTGGCAAATGTTCATGCATGTAGTTGATTCAAAACCAACATAGCCTCCATGATATTTATGTTCATGGTGCTTATATCCTACTCATGCTAGTATTTAATGTTAATTATTCACAATGCATGATTATGACCGTTTTCGCTCTCTAGTTGGTCGCTTCTTAATATATTTGCTAGCCTTCGCCTGTACTAAGAGGGAATACTGCTTGTGCATCTAAATCCCTAAACCAAAGTTATTCCAGATGAGTCCACTATATCTACCTATATGCGGTATTACTCTGCCGTTCCAAGAAAAATTGCATGTGCCACCTCTAAATATTCAAATGAACATTTGTCTTGTGTGCCTGTACCACTCATGAAGCAACAGGGGGCGGTCAGTATCTTCCATGCTAAGAGGGTTATTCTCATGATGAGTGTTTATTCACTTGTCCTTGCACAAGAGGGGCTGGTAATCGGGATGCCCAGTCCCATGATTAAATTACAAAATAATAAAACAAACTCCCTGGGAAAGTTGTTGGTATGGAGGGCACCCAAGGATTAGGCTAGCCATGGCTTGTGTTTGTTGGTGGAGGGCAAGTAAACTTTACTTTACTGCCTGGGAGCCGCCACTAATTTGTTTAGCATGGAAAATATTGAAAACTCTCGGTCGTGACGTTGACAGGAAAGGCATGGCTCCCAAAATTATATTTATCTCTAATTTAAACTTTGAGCTCTGGCACCTATGCAAATCCCTGCTTCCCTCTGCAAAGGGCCTATCTATTTATTTTTATGTTATTTAACTTTTATTGTTGAGTCATCACCTTCTCAAACAAGCACCAGTCCTGAGAGCACTATTGTCATTCTAATGCATTGTGTATAGTTAATATTGTGTGCATCATGACTGGATCTCTTCTACCATGAATTACAATGTTTAGTCGCTGCTTGAAGTTTGGAGGTGCTCTCAATTTATGTTTTGCGGTCTCAGAAAGGGCTAGCGAGATACCATGTTGTCATATTATATCATGATTGTTTTGACAAAGTGTTGGCATTTGAGATATTTTATTATTGCTCGCTAGTTGATTATGCCATTGATATGAGTGAATATAGTTTCTAAGAGTTATCATTTGCATGGTTAGTCATGATCCTTGCTGAAAACCTGGGTATTATTTATGCATATATATAGATACATGAACAAAAGAGTTTGTAGAAGTTTTTCTTTATCACTTTCAGTTTGTCAACTGAACTGCTTGAGGACAAGCAATAAGTTAAGCTTGGGGGAGTTGATACGTCTCCGTCGTATCTACTTTTCTAAACACTTTTGCTCTTGTTTTGGACTCTAATTTGCATGATTTGAATGAAACTAACCCGGACTGACGCTGTTTTCAGCAGAACTACCATGGTGTTGTTTTTTGTGCAGAAACAAAAGTTCTCGGAATTGGACGAAACTTTTTGGACATTTTTTATGGAATAAATAAAAAATACTGGAGCAAAGACCCACTGGAGGGGGGCCACCTGTTGCCCACGAGGCACCAGGGCGTGCCCACCCCCTGGGCGCGCCCTGGTGGCTCGTGGGGCCCACGAGGCTCTGTCGACCCTAATCTTAAGCCTATAAATTCCTATTTCTCGAGAGAAAAATAAGAGAGGAAGTTTCATCATGTTTTACAATACGAAGCCGCCACTACCTCCTGTTCTTCATCGGGAGGCCAGATCTGGAGTCCGTTCGGGGCTCCGGAGAGGGGGATTCGTCGCCATCGTCATCATCCACCATCCTCCATCACCAATTTCATGATGCTCACCACCGAGTATGAGTAATTCCTTCATAGTCTTGCTGGACGGTGATGGTTTGGATGAGATTTATCATGCAATCGAGTTAGTTTTGTTAGGGCTTGATCCCTAGTATCCACTATGTTATGAGATTGATGTTGCTATGACTTTGCTATGCTTAATGCTTGTCACTAGGGCCCGAGTGCCATGATTTCATATCTGAACCCTTTATGTTTTCATGAATATACTTGTGTTCTTGATCCTATCTTGCAAGTTATACGCACCTATTACGTGTTATGATCTGCATACGCCAAGGTGACAATAATTGGGATTCTTTCCGGTGATTACCGTAGTTTGAGGAGTTCAAATATTCACTATGTGTTAATGCTTTGTTCTGGTTCTCTATTAAAAGGAGGCCTTAATATCCCTTAGTTTCCTTATGGACCCCGCTGCCAGGGGAGGGTAGGACAAAAGATGTCATGCAATTTCTTATCATAACCACGTATGACTATATGCGGAATACATGCCTACATTACATTAATGAATTGGAGCTAGTTCTGTGTCACCCTAGGTTATAACGGTTGCATGATAAATGTTATCCAGCATAATTATCCATCACCGATCCAATGCCTACAAGCTTTTTCACATATTGCTTTTGCTAAGTTACTATTACCGTTGCTACTGTCACAATTGCTACAAAACTATTACTGCTACCATTACCGTTACTGTTGTTATCGTTACTACCACTATCAAACTATCATACTACTGTGCTACTGATCACTCTGCTGTAGATATTTAGTTTCCAGGTGTGGTTGAATTAACAACTCAACTGCTAATACTTGCAAATATTCTTTGGCACCCCTTGTGTCAAATCAATAAATTTGGGTTGGATACTCTACCCTCGAAAACTATTGCAATCCCCTATACTTGTGGGTTATCAATAGGCATCACGTCCGAGACAAGTAGACCGACTCCTGCCTGCATCTACTACTATTACTCCACACATCGATCACTATCCAGCATGCATCTATAGTATTAAGTTCATAAAGAACAGAATAACGCCTTAAGCAAGATGAAATGATTAGACAAAGTAAACTCACGCGTGAATAAACCCCATCTTTTTATCCTTAATGGCAACAATACAAATACGTGTCTTATCCCTTTCTATCACTGGGATATAGATCACCGCAAGATTGAACCCATCACAAAGCACCTCTCCCCTTGAAAGAAAAATCAATCTAGTTGGTCAAACCAAATCAATAGATCGGAGAGAAATACAAAGCTATAATAATCATGCATAAAAGAGTTCAGAAAAGACTCAAATAATCTTCATGGATAATCTGATCATAAACTCACAATTCATCGGATCCCAATAAACACACCGCAAAAAGTGATTACATCGAATAGAACTCCAAGAACATCAAGGAGAAAATTGTATTGAAGATCAAAGAGAGAGAAGAAGCCATCTAGCTACTTGCTATGGACCCGTAGGTCTATGGTAAACTACCCACACACCATCGGAGGGGCAGCAAGGTTGATGTAGAGCCCCTCCGTGATCGATTCCCCCTCCGGCAGTGCCGAAAAAGTCATCCAGATGGGATCTCATGAGAATAGAAGCTTGCGGCGGTGGAAAAAGTGTTTTGGGTGGCTCTCTGTTGGGTTCCCGATTTTAGAGAATTTATAGAGGCAGAATTAGGTCAAACAGAGCAACGAGGGCCCCACAAGGCACTAGGGCGCGCCCTGGTGTCTTGTGGGTCACCCCTTCGTCTTCTGGCTTCCTCCCGAAGCTTCTAGGGTCTCTTATATCCAGAAAAAAATCATCAAAAAGTTTCGTGGCATTTGGACTTTGTTTGGTACTGATATCCTGGAAAACCAAAAACAGGCAAAAAAACAGCAACTAGCACTTGGCATTAAGTTAATAGGTAGTCCAAAAAATGATATATATATATATATAATGACATATAATTGTATATAAAACATCCAAGATTGATACTATAATAGCATGGAACAATCAAAATTTATAGATACGCTGGAGACGTACCAAGCATCCCCAAACTTAATTCCTGCTCTTCCTCGAGTAGGTAAATAATAAAAATAGAATTTTTGATGTGGAATGCTATCTAACATGTTCATCATGTAATCTCTCTTTTGTGGCATGAATATTAAGATCCGAATGATTCAAATCAATAGTCTATAGTTTTACATAAAAACAATAATAATAAGGCATACCAACTGTAACATCCCAAATTTTCAATTTGGAATGTTTTACAAGTATTAGCTAAGCATCTATGCATTTTGTTTGAATTGAGTGGCATTTGGAATTTCAGAGGCATTGTGAGTTTTATTTGAATTTGGATTCAAATTGGCATTTGAAGTTTATGTCAAAAATCCCTGACAAATATTTGTTCAAAAGTATGAGAGGAGCTAACATGACACTCCAAAATGTCAGAAGAAATTTATGCCAAAAGTTTTGAATTCAAATTTGAGTTGTATTTGGAATTTTCAAACAAATGTTTTTTATTAAATTTTTATTTTGCCTCTGAAAAATAGTTCATCTTGTAGGATTTATTTTTCTGATCTTTTTGATATATATATGTCATATATAAATTATATTTTATTTTCCTCTATATTTATTTTCTTCTCTGTCAAAAAAAAAGGGGAGAACGCACCGCGGCCAGCGCCCGAGCCGGCCCAGCAGCCACCAGCGAGCCAGGCCGCCAGCCCAGCGCAGCGCCCGCGCCCGATCCCTCCCGATCGGTTGCCCGACCGAATCCCTCCCTCCCTCTCTCACTGACCACGGACCCCACCATCATCTCCTTCCTCCCGAAATCCCCGCGCCGTATCCCGCACGCGCTCGCGCCGGCCGAGTCCGTGCCCACCTCTAAACCCTAGTCCGGCTCGCCCTCCTCCCCAAGAAAGGTGTCCTATAAATACCTAGCCCTCTCCTCCGTCGAACCCCCTTAAACCCCACGCCAAAACCCCACCACAACCATCGCCCACGCCATTCCGATCTCGCCGACTCCGCCTCGGTTCGCTGCCGTTTCCGTCACCGGTGAGGACTCCCTTGCTTCCAAACACCTCCACCCGAACCATCTCTTCTTCGCGCACCCCGCTGACATCATCTCCCCTCCCAGGAAGCGCCGAAGCCGCCGTCCCGAGCATCACCGGAGCCGCGGGCACCCGAGCCGCGCCGTCGACACTCCGCGCGCCACAGCAGCTCCCGAGCTCCACCAACACCACCCCCGACTCCGCCTCGCTCCGCCGCATCCGCCCGACGTCTTCGCCGCCTTCCCCGACCACCGGAGCGCCCCGCCGTCGCCGCCCGAGCCACCTCACCGTCGTCGCCGCCGCTGTAAGCCACTGGAACCTTCCCCACCGTCCGATCAAAATCAACGGTCCAGATTAGATCTCAAACAGTTAGGTTTATTTCATATAGATCGGTTTAGTTCCCGGTTTAGTTACGGGTTTTTTTGTTAGATCGAACCGGTCGGTTTATTTATTAGCTGCATATGTATCTAAAGTTTCGCCCAAGCGTTGTTTAGTTCCAGATCGCCCACCTGTTCGGCCCGTTAGCCGTTTAGTTTTTTTTTAGTTTAGTTTTAGTTTCTGTTTTTAACAGAATAGTTTCAGTTTTGTAAAATCTATAACTTTTATGTTATTAAATATTTTTAATTGATTCCTTTTGCTCTAGTTTGCAAATTTCCTAAAGTTTCTGTATAAAATAGTTTCGGCCATGTTTTAGTTTTTAAAATTTGTTTTATTTTAGTTTTATTCAGATTAGTATTTCTGCTATAAAATGAGCTAGGATTAAAAAAAATTAATGATTCTTTTTGCCACAGCTTTATTTTGACATTGCCTAGCAGTAGGATTTATTTGGGTATTTATAGTTTTTATTAAAATTAGTTTTACACGAAAACAAGCCTATTCTAGTTATTTTAACTTGCTGCTGTTTTCTGTTGTTTTAATTAATTTAAAAATATATTTTTACCTCTGTTATATTTTATTTCAGATTAGTTTCTGTAGTTATAGATGGTGAACATTTATTTACAGGAAAATAAAATGTTTTATCTTATTTTCTTACTAATTTTGTTTTAGGCATAAAAGGAGTTTTATAATAGCTTTTAATGCGTTTCTTTTTGCATTAAATTTATTTGCTGTTTTTCTTTCTGTCATTAAACAAAAACCTTATTTTTGCTCTGTTAAGAAAAATTTTAGTAGGATAAAACTATTTTCTAGTTGTTGCTTGAAGTAATGAAAACCTTGTTTTCAGTTCTTCGAGTTTTCTTTGGTTTTGGTATGATTGCTTGTGTGATTCACGTTAGCTTGCTGTTATGTTATACCGTTGTATGCTTATGTGTTTATTGTTTGCTTCGAATAGAATTCCTGGAGTGCGAAGCTTGCTATCACGAGTCACTAGCGTTCGAAGACCGTCAGCCAGGCAAGTCATTTGATCATGTTTTACAATACCTATGATTTGTTGCATTAGAATTATTCCTCCCCACCATGCATGCAGTAGGAGAATTTTAAGTTATGTTCTTGAGTAGTATCATGTGGTAGGTTGAACCCAATTCCCCTTGTTACCAATGCCCGGGACGATGTAGTTGATTGCTCTGCTTTCGTAGACGGGGTTGGTTGAGTGATTCATAAGGGAGATGTGAGAGTCAAGATGATGACAACCCCATGATTTCAAGATGCTCAAGATGGACTTCAAATTCACCACTGGGTGGAGGACGGAATTGATGGGCACCCTGGAGCAACCAGCGGATGGGCGGGATGCATGGAGAAGCGCCATGACATCTTGCGGAAAGCTTCACCCAGCCACGAAGAGACGGATGGATACAGCTTGACCAGAAGCTTACCTGTGCAGCCGCAAGTCATTATGGGCTCTGGCTTGGTCGACCCTAGGCGTGACTCTGGCCGGACGATGCTACGAGATGTAGAAGAACGGTAGGACTGGATGGGCACCGGCAGTGGCCCAGAGGAACTCTACGGAAGACCCTGTTTCGTTCGTCCTGTCTTCAAACACCATGCAGTGCGAGGACTCAAAGGAGGGAATGATTCTTGCGGGTAAAGTGCACAAGACTCTGCAGAGTGAAAACCTAATCGATTAGCCGTGTCCCCGGTTACGGACAAATGAGCCTCTGGAATTGGAGTATTTTGGAAATCTCAACACCGAACTTAATAAATTAATTGATGGGTTATTTAATAATTGGGAATGAGACATTGGTTGGCGGAACCATCTCAATAACAACCAACATTTTGTAGTAATTGCAAGCAAGTCCTTTATTGTAGGAAAAAAATTGGCTTTTTCGCAAAAACATCAAACTTAGAGCCCCACAGCCAAATTGCATATAGTGTTAGCATTATATTATTGTTCTCTCTATGACTTGCCGGCATATTCAAAATGCTGACCTACATGGCTGCAACGTCTCATGTTGCAGAGGAGTTTTCCGACCAGGAGTGAGGCTACGATCTACGCTCGGTGATTGCCCTATGGAGTCGGATGGACTCGCTTATCGTCTATGCTTCCGCAGCTTTATTTTAGTTTATTTCTCATGAGTTGGCCTTCGGCCGAATTTATTATGATGTAATAAAGAATCGATATGAGAATCGTGTAATAAATTCAGGTGTGATTGAACTTTGAATCTTTTCATCAATGTACTGTGTGTGCCAGCATGATCTTCGGATGGTACAGCTACACAGAGACTTGACCGATTTCGGGTCGGGTCGCTACAGAGATGGTATTCAGAGCACACGCTGACCGTAGGACGTAACCCCTAGGATCGGAAAGCCATAGGAAGAAACTATTTATTTTATGTCTTTATTATTCCGTAATTCTCCCCTATTCATTTCTGACTTCCCTCCGATTTCAACATTCTAGATGGCCGTCAAGTTCATCCCAGTTCTGCTCCCGGAGTTTTGCCAGCCAGATGAGACGATGCTTTTCGGCAGGAGGCTGGTCCAGATCACCAAGGAATTGAAGATTGCTCTGCCTTCTATCACCGGGACCCCTATCATGGCATTTCCAGAAGACCGTCGCTATAGGATTAAGGTGCTCATACCAGGGAGGACTTTCGGAAACCTCTCGGCGCCCATTGACTTCAGGTTCACTACCCCCACTTGGATCCTTGGGAGAGACATAGCAGTTCATAGTGCACTTGACGCATCCAGGAGGAATACAGGGCCGAGCTCGTTGGATCAGACTACACCATGATTTCTCGCAGGACTGCAGATGGAGAGATCATCCGCACCATAGATGACGACTCCGTTCGCTCATATGTCCAAGACTTGGAGGCTCACATCAGGGCTCTAGAGATTCAGATGCGCAGGAGCTTGAAGACGGTCCAAAAGTTGCAGCTTCATGAAATTCAACTGGAGGATGAAGCACGTGAAGCCCATTATGAGCATGAGGATGAAGTCAAGGATTTCATGGAGAGAGTCGACAAGCTGAAGATTGATGTTGCCGCATTGGAGGAGAAGATGGACCTGGGAGAAGACCTTTTTCCGAGTGGAGATGATGGACCCCTCGTGAGCAATGACCAAGATTTTGAAGAGAGCTCCACCGAAGGAAGCCGCAAGAGGAGGCGCCGCACCAGAGGACGCCACACCGGAGGACGCAAGGATAATTGATGAAGACATTTAGTCGACCACCATATTTTTTTTTTTTCGTCGATCAGTTAGGCCGTTATGTTTTTCGATTAGTCGTGAGATTTTGTAATCTGAGATTGAACTATGTTTGAGATGATTGAATAAATGATTGGTGTGATAATGTTTGTGCATTCATATGGGTAGTGCTATTTCTTTTAGATCCTTGTTCTATTCTAATTTCTCACCCACTCCAAAACACCAGATGCCTCCGAGACGTGACCCCGGATACACTTTCCCGCCGGAGCTCACCCAGCTGATCCAGCAGCAGAATGCCTTGATGCAGATGCTCATCCAGAACCAAGGCAACAACAACAACAACAACAACAACAACAACAACAATCCACCGCCACCACCCCCTGTCGACAACTTGACCCGTTTCCTAAGGCTGAATCCGCCGGTGTTCTCTAGTAGCACCGAGCCGATTGTAGCGGATGATTGGCTCCGCAAGATCGGAAGGGAGTTAGTAACTGCAGGATGCACAGATGCAAAGAAGGTGCGCGTTGCCGCACATCAGCTTGATGGACCCACAGCCTCTTGGTGGGAGAACTACACCGCCACTTATCCTCTCGCCACCATGACATGGGATCAGTTCCAGCAGGCCTTCCGCACCGCTCATGTCTCAGCTGGAGCCATGAGTCTGAAGAAGCGTGAGTTCTGCAACTTACACCAGGGGAATCGTACTGTGGGGCAGTACGTGGATGAGTTCAGCCAGTTAGCTCGCTATGCCCCGGGTGATGTGGCCACAGATGCCGCAAAGCAGGAGAAGTTTCTCGAAGGACTGAATGATGAGCTGGGAATGCAGCTGATGGTGGCTACCTTCAACAACTACCAGGAGCTGGTAGACAAGGCCATCATCCTTTAAGGCAAGCAGCAGCAAATTGACAGCCGCAAGAGGAAGTATAGCCAGGGGAAGTACAACTCCGGAGCTCAGCAGAAGCCCCGCTATGCCCCATACTCGGGAGGACACACCCATCACACCCATGGAGGACATAATCATGGAGGACATAACCATGGAGGGAATGGGAACAATCGCAACCACGACAACAACTCCAAGTCAGGCAATGGAGGCAATGGCAACCAGCACCGTCCTGCTCCGACTCAGAAGGATCTGAGTCACATCACCTGTTTCAAGTGCCAGAAGACAGGACACTATGCCACCGACTGCTCGGAGGCCAAGTAGAGGAATGGAAACAGCAACGGCAATGGAAGCTCAGCAAAGAAGCCCAACCCTTTTCCCCGTGCTCAGGTGAATCACATTGACGTGGAGGACGTCTATGATCAGCCAGAAACTGTGGTTGGTAAGTTTTTATTAAATTCATGTCCAGTATTGGTACTCTTTGATTCTGGTGCAACGCATTCATTCATATCAAGGGTAGTTGTGGAAAAGTACGGGTTGCCCACTAGAACTCTTAGAAGCCCTCTTCAGGTCAGTTCCCCAGGAGGAGAGATGATGGCAGGCTTAGGCTGTCATTCGACCCTCAGCATCGGAAACCATGATTTCCCCGCAGACCTCATAGTATTGGAATCCCAGAGCTTGGACGTAATCCTAGGAATGGACTGGCTGACAAAGTTTGAAGGAAACATCGACTGTGCCCGCAAGATGATTTTGCTCACCACCCCGGAGCAGAAGAGGATCAAGTATGTATCCAGACACACACCGATGAAGAATCAGGCGAATTCCCTCACGGGAGTTGTTCAGGAGGAAGTGCCTGTAGTGCAAGATTTTCCAGATGTATTTCCGGAGGAATTACCAGGAATGCCACCGGACAGAGACATTGAGTTTTTGATTGAGTTATTGCCCGGCACAGCCCCAATATCCAAGAGACCTTATCGAATGCCCCCGAATGATTTGGAAGAGATCAAGAAGCAAATTAATGAGCTATTGGAGAAGGGATATATTCGGCCAAGCTCGTCACCTTGGGGAGCCCCAGTTCTTTTGGTAGAGAAGAAGGATGGAACCCTGAGAATGGTTGTGGATTATCGTTCATTAAACGACATGACCATCAAGAACAAGTACCCTCTGCCGATGATTAATGATTTATTTGATCAGCTAGTTGGAGCCAAAGTATTCTCCAAGATCGATCTTCGATCAGGGTATCATCAGTTGAAGATTCGTGAACAGGATATACCCAAAACAGCTTTCACCACCAGGTATGGTTTATATGAGTATACCGTCATGTCATTCAGATTGACTAATGCCCCTGCGTATTTTATGAGCATGATGAACAAGGTATTTATGGAATATCTGGACAAGTTTGTCGTGGTGTTCATCGATGACATATTGGTTTTCTCCAAGAGCGAGGAAGAGCATAAGGAACATTTGCGTCTAGTTCTGGAGTGACTCCGAGAACATCAGTTATATGCCAAGTTCAGCAAATGTGAATTTTGGTTGAAGGAAGTCAGATTCCTCGAACATGTTATTTCAGGAGAGGGAATAGCTGTCGACCCCACCAAGGTTGAATCGGTCACCAAATGGCAGTCACCCACCTCCGTCAAGGAGATCCGCAGTTTTCTCGGACTCACAGGATATTATCGGAGGTTTATTGAGAATTTCTCCAAGATTGCCAAGCCCATGACTGCACTGTTGAAGAAAGAAACCAAGTACATTTGGACCGAGGATTGTGAAGCCAGTTTCCAGGAGTTGAAGAAACGTTTGGTTACAGCCCCAGTGCTAATTTTGCCAGACATACACAAGGATTACCAGGTGTATTGTGACGCTTCTCGTCAAGGACTCGGAGGAGTGCTCATGTTGGAAGGAAAAGTTGTAGCTTATACCTCTAGACAGCTACGACCTCACGAGATGAATTACGCCACACACGATTTGGAGTTAGCAGCCGTAGTGCATGCACTCAAGACCTGGAGACATTTCCTTGTCGGAAACAGTTGTGATGTTTACACGGATCATAAGAGCTTGAAGTATATTTTCACGCAGAAGGAGTTGAACCTCAGGCAGAGGAGATGGCTAGAGTTGATCAAGGACTATGACATGAGATTGCATTACCACCCAGCAAAGGCTAATGTTGTAGCAGATGCCTTGAGCCGTAAGAGTTATGTGAATACCCTTACAGCAGGAGGATTACCCCAGGAGTTAGTCGATGACCTCAGAGATCTTCGACTGGAGATAGTTCCGAGAGGACATGTTGCAGCACTGGAAATTCAGTCCACTTTGGCCGAAAGAATTCGCGAAGCCTAGAAGTCAGACAAGGAAATTGCTGAGATAAAGGAAAGGATGAGTAACAGAAAGGCTAAAGGTTTTCGTGAGGATGAATACGGAGCTATATGGTTCGAGGATCGTATTTATGTACCCAATGATCCCGAGCTCAGGAAGCTCATTCTTCAGGAGGCGCATGATTCACCGTACTCGATTCACCCAGGCAACACCAAGATGTATTTGGATTTGAAGGAAAGTTTCTGGTGGACAGGTATGAAGAAGGATATTGCCGAGTACATAGCAGTATGCGATGTTTGCCAGCGAGTAAAGGCGGAACATCAGAAGCCAGCAGGGTTACTTCAACCTCTGCCGATACCCGAGTGGAAATGGGAAAAACTTGGAATGGATTTTATCACAGGATTACCCAGGACTCGTTCAGGTTATGATTCTATCTGGGTAGTGGTTGATCGCTTGACCAAGGTAGCTCATTTCATTCCCGTGAAGACCACCTATACCAGCGCTAAGTTAGCCAAGATATACATGACCAGGATCATATGTCTGCATGGAGTTCCGAGGAGTATCGTGTCAGATAGAGGAACACAATTTACCTCAAAGTTTTGGAATCAGTTGCATGAAACTTTGGGTACGAGGCTGGACTTCAGTACAGCTTTTCATCCGCAGACAGATGGACAGACTGAGAGAGTCAATCAGATTCTGGAGGACATGTTGAGAGCCTGTGCGCTAGACTATGGATCTAGCTGGGATGACAATCTGCCATACGCAGAGTTCTCGTACAACAACAGCTATCAGACCAGTCTGAAGATGGCCCCTTTCGAAGCCCTATACGGAAGGAGGTCCAGAACACCATTGCTGTGGGATGGTGTTGGAGACCGAAAACTTTTTGGCCCCGATCTTATCAGAGACTCCGAAGAGAAGATCAAGCTGATTCGAGATAGACTCAAGGTAGCTCAGTCGAGACAGAAGAGTTATGCCGACAGTAAACGCAAGGAAGTAACGTACGAAGCGGGAGACCGAGCATATCTCCGTGTGTCCCCACTTCGAGGAATCAAGAGGTTCGGTGTTAAAGGAAAGTTAGCACCCAGGTTCATTGTCCCGTACAAAATCCTTGAACGTAGGGGAGAAGTTGCTTACAAGCTAGAATTGCCGGAAGGATTGTCAGGAGTTCATGATGTATTTCATGTTTCCCAGCTGAAGAAATGCCATGCTGAGATGGCCGATATTCCTTTGAGAGACACAGTGCCCCTAGAGGCCATACAGCTCGACAGTGATCTAACTTATGAGGAGAAACCAGTCAGAATTCTCGAGACTGCGAACAGAGTTACCCGCAGCAAGATCATCAAGTTCTGCAAGGTTCTGTGGAGCCACCACTCCGAGGAGGAAGCCACCTGGGAGCGAGAAGAAGATCTCCGCCGAGACCACCTACACCTATTTGCTAGCCAACCCGAATCTCGAGGGCAAGATTCATCTTAAGGTGGGTAGGTTTGTAACATCCCAAATTTTCAATTTGGAATATTTTACAAGTATTAGCTAAGCATCTATGCATTTTGTTTGAATTGAGTGGCATTTGGAATTTCAGAGGCATTGTGAGTTTTATTTGAATTTGGATTCAAATTGGCATTTGAAGTTTATGTCAAAAATCCCTGACAAATATTTGTTCAAAAGTATGAGAGGAGCTAACATGACACTCCAAAATGTCAGAAGAAATTTATGCCAAAAGTTTTGAATTCAAATTTGAGTTGTATTTGGAATTTTCAAACAAATGTTTTTTATTAAGTTTTTATTTTGCCTCTGAAAAATAGTTCATCTTGTAGGATTTATTTTTCTGATCTTTTTGATATATATATATATGTCATATATAAAGTATATTTTATTTTTCTCTATATTTATTTTCTTCTCTGTAAAAAAAAAGGGAGAACACACCGCGGCCAGCGCCCGAGCCGGCCCAACAGCCACCAGCGAGCCAGGCCGCCAGCCCAGCGCAGCGCCCGCGCCCGATCCCTCCCGATCGGTCGCCCGACCGAATCCCTCCCTCCCTCTCTCACCGACCGCGGACCCCACCATCATCTCCTTCCTCCCGAAATCCCCGCGCCGTATCCCGCACGCGCTCGCGCCGGCCGAGTCCGCGCCCACCTCTAAACCCTAGTCCGACTCGCCCTCCTCCCCAAGAAAGGTGTCCTATAAATACCTAGCCCTCTCCTCCGTCAAACCCCCTTAAACCCCACGCCAAAAACCCACCACAACCATCGCCCGCGCCGTTCCGATCTTGCCGACTCCGCCTCGGTTCGCCGCTGTTTCCGTCACCGGTGAGGACTCCCTTGCTTCCAAACACCTCCACCCGAACCATCTCTTCTTCGTGCACCCCGCTGACATCATCTCCCCTCCCAGGAAGCGCCGAAGCCGCCGTCCCGAGCATCACCGGAGCCGCGGGCACCCGAGCCGCGCCGTCGACGCTCCGCGCGCCACAGCAGCTCCCGAGCTCCACCAACACCACCCCCAACTCCGCCTCGCTCCGCCGCATCCGCCCGACGTCTTCGCCGCCTTCCCCGACCACCGGAGCGCCCCGCCATCGCCGCCCGAGCCACCTCACCGTCGTCGCCGCCGCTGTAAGCCACCGGAACCTTCCCCACCGTCCGATCAAAATCAACGGTCCAGATTAGATATCAAACAGTTAGGTTTATTTCATATAGATCGGTTTAGTTCCCGGTTTAGTTACGTTTTTTTTTGTTAGATTGAACCGGTCGGTTTATTTATTAGCCGCATATGTATCTAAAGTTTCGCCCAAGCGTTGTTTAGTTCCAGATCGCCCACCTGTTCGGCCCGTTAGCCGTTTAGTTTTAGTTTCTGTTTTTAACAGAATAGTTTCAGTTTTGTAAAATCTATAACTTTTATGTTATTAAATATTTTTAGTTGATTCCTTTTGCTCTAGTTTGCAAATTTCCTAAAGTTTCTGTATAAAATAGTTTCGGCCATGTTTTAGTTTTTTAAAATTGTTTTATTTTAGTTTTAGTCAGATTAGTATTTCTGCTATAAAATGAGCTACGATTAATTTTTTTAATGGTTCTTTTTGCCACAGCTTTGTTTTGACATTGCCTAGTAGTAGGATTTATTTGGGTATTTATAGTTTTTATTAAAATTAGTTTTACATGAAAACAAGCCTATTCTAGTTATTTTAACTTGCTGCTGTTTCTGTTGTTTTAATTAATTTAAAAATATATTTTTACCTCTGTTTATTTTATTTCAGATAGCTTTCTGTAGTTATAGAGGGTGAACTTTTATTTACAGGAAAAGAAAATGTTTTATCTTATTTTCTTACTAATTTTGTTTTAGGCATAAAAGGAGTTTTATAATAGCTTTTAATGCGTTTCTTTTTGCATTAAATTTATTTGCTGTTTTTCTTTCTGTCATTAAACAAAAACCTTATTTTTGCTCTATTAAGAAAAAATTTAGAAGGATAAAACTATTTTCTAGTTGTTGCTTGAAGTAATGAAAACCTTGTTTTGAGTTCTTCGAGTTTTCTTTGGTTTTGGTATGATTGCTTGTGTGATTCACATTAGCTTGCTGTTATGTTATACCGTTGTATGCTTATGTGTTTATTGTTTGCTTCGAATAGAATTCCCGGAGTGCGAAGCTTGCTATCACGAGTCACTAGCGTTCGAAGACCGTCAGCCAGGCAAGTCATTTGATCATGTTTTACAATACCTATGATTTGTTGCATTAGAGTTATTCCTCCCCACCATGCATGCAGTAGGAGAATTTTAAGTTATGTTCTTGAGTAGTATCATGTGGTAGGTTGAACCCAATTCCCCTTGTTACCAATGCCCAAGACGATGTAGTTGATTGCTCTGCTTTCGTAGACGGGGTTGGTTGAGTGATTCATAAGGGAGATGTGAGAGTCAAGATGATGACAACCCCATGATTTCAAGATGCTCAAGATGCACTTTAAATTCACCACTGGGTGGAGGACGGAATTGATGGGCACCCTGGAGCAACCAGCGGATGGCCGGGATGTATGGAGAAGCGCCATGACATCTTGCGGAAAGCTTCACCCAGCCACGAAGAGACGGATGGATACACCTTGACCAGAAGCTTACCTGTGCAGCCGCAAGCCATTATGGGCTCTGGCTTGGTCGACCCTAGGCGTGACTCTGGCCGGACGGTGCTATGAGATGTAGAAGAACGGTAGGACTGGATGGGCACCGGCAGTGGCCCAGAGGAACTCTACGGAAGACCGTGTTTCGTTCGTCCCGTCTTTAAACACCATGTAGTGCGAGGACTCAAAGGAGGGAACGATTCTTGCGGGTAAAGTGCACAAGACTCTGCAGAGTGAAAACCTAATCGATTAGCCGTGTCCCCGGTTACGGATAAATGAGCCTCTGGAATTGGAGTATTTCAGAAATCTCAACACCGAACTTAATAAATTAATTGATGGGTTATTTAATAATTGGGAATGAGACATTGGTTGGCGGAACCATCTCAATAACAACCAACATTTTGTAGTAATTGCAAGCAAGTCCTTTGTTGTAGGAAAAAATTGGCTTTTTCGCAAAAACATCAAACTTAGAGCCCCAAAGCCAAATTGCATATAGTGTTAGCATTATATTATTGTTCTCTCTATGACTTGCCGGCATATTCAAAATGCTGACCTACATGGCTGCAATGTCTCATGTTGCAGAGGAGTTTTCCGACCAGGAGTGAGGCTACGATCTACGCTCGGTGATTGCCCTATGGAGTCGGATGGACTCGCTTATCGTCTATGCTTCCGCAGCTTTATTTTAGTTTATTTCTCATGAGTTGGCCTTCGGCCGAATTTATTATGATGTAATAAAGACTCGATATGAGAATCGTGTAATAAATTCAGGTGTGATTGAACTTTGAATCTTTTCATCAATGTACTGTGTGTGCCAGCATGATCTTGGGATGGTACAGCTACACAGAGACTTGACCAATTTCGGGTCGGGTCGCTACACCAACAAACAATCATGCCTTTCAAAATATCAATGCTAAAGAACGTTATCCCTACAAAATCATATAGTCTTGTCATGCTCCATCTTCTTAACACAAAGTATTTATCATGCTCTACTCCAGTGTCAGCCAAGCAAATGCTTCATACTTTTTAACGCGCTTCAGCATTTTCAACTCTCACGCAATACATGAGAGCAAGCCATGGATATAGCACTATGGGTGGAATAGAGTACGGTGGTAGATATTGATATGGAGAAGACAAAAAGGAGAAAGTCTCACATTGACGAGGCTAATCAACGTGCTATGGAGATGTCCATCAATTGATGTCAATTCAAAGAGTAGGGATTGCCATGTAACGGATGCACTAAGAGCTATAAGTGTATGAAAGCTCAAAAAGAAAACTAAGTGGGTGTGCATCCAACTTGCTTGCTCACCAGTTAGCTGGAAATGTTCTGGTCTGATTTCAAAAATAGAATGGGGCACTCCTATGGGATTCAAATGGGGTTTGATTTGGAAAGGATGATTTCAAAAGTGGATGGGCTAAAGGATCTTTCTAGGCACTTTTCAGAGGCTGAAGTCAATGACGTTATTAAAAATGCCACCAGACCGTGCCCCTGGGCCGGATGGTTTCACTGGGCTCTTCATGAAGAAATGCTAGAATATTATTAAAGAGGATTTTATGCAGCTAGTTCAGGAATTTTATGAGGGCAAATGTAATCTTGAGTGTCTTAACACTTCCCTCATAGCCCTCATCCCAAAAAAACTGAGCCCGGAGCTTGTTGGAGATTTTTGACCCATTTCTCTGACTAACACTTGTCTGAAGTTCCTAACTAAACTTTTGGCAAATCGTCTTCAGAGGGTTATTCTTCAGTGCATACACACAAATCAATATGGTTTTCTTAGGTGTCAATCTATTCAAGATTGCCTGGCCTGGTGTTTTGAATATTTATATCAATGTAAAGCTTCCAAGCGGCCCATTGTTTTGCTCAAACTAGATTTTACCAAGGCCTTTAACACCATTGAGCATGAGGCTATAATGAGGATCATGAAATGCAAGGGTTTTGATGATCGATGGTTGGGCTGGGTTCGTAGTATGCTGTCCTCTGGCTCTTCTTCAGTTTTGCTCAATGGCATTCCTGGTCGGCAATTTATGTGCAAGAGTGGAGTGAGACAAGGGGACCCCTTTACCCCCCCTTCTCTTTGTTCTTGCTATTGATCTCCTTCAGTCAGTCGTCAATGACATGTGCAGCAGCAATATTATCAGCCTTCCAATCCCGTCACAGTGTTCTGACTACCCAATTGTCTAATACACCGATGATACACTTATTTTTCTGCCTGCGGTTGACAGCCAGCTTATTGCTCTAAAGGAAATGCTTGAGGTCTTTGCCATGTCTACGTGTTTGAGAGTCAATTTCAGTAAATCCTCTCTGATCCCAATGAACATGTATGATGAGGAAAGAGCTAGGCTTGCTAGTCTGCTTGGTTGTTTGGTCGGCTCAATGCCTTTTACCTATTTGGGTTTACCTATGGGCACGACAAGGCCAACAATTTATGATCTTATGCCTCTTGTTGATCGTATCGAGCGTCGGCTGTCAGCATCTCCTGCTTTCTGAGTCAGTGGAGTAGGCTGCAACTGTTGCAGTCTATGCTCAACTCCATGCCCATATATTTCCTCTGTTCACTTTCACTTCCCCTGGGAATTCTCAAGCAAATTGAAAGAATTGAACGTCAGTGTCTTTGGAGAGGTAATACTGATAACCCTCGGCAATCCTTGGCAGCATGGGACTTAGTCTGCGGACCGAGGAATTGTGGTGGTCTTGGAGTGATCAATTTGAGCATTCAAAATGATGCTCTATTGCTCAAGCATCTCTTCAAAATTTTCAATAAAAAGGACATACCTTGGGTTCACCTTATTTGGGACACTCACTATGGTTCCTCCCCTCCGCAAGCAACTGAAATCTATGGTTCATTTTGCTGGCGAGATGTTCTAAAGCTCTATGATAAATTTTGCAAACTGGTTGTTCCACAGGTGCATGCTGGTGATACTGTACTTTTCTGGCTTGACTGATGGCAGCTTAATGGAAGGTCAACTCCTTTAAAGGAAAGATTCCCACGCCTTCATTCTTTTGTCATCGATGATTTGCTTTCTGTCAAGGATTTAATGGAGTTACCCTCTCTGACAGACAATCTGCATCTCCCATTATCATTTGAAGCTCATCAAGAACTCACACAACTTCACTCTTTACTGACCTTGTTCAGTATTTCCCCTGATGAGAATGATATCTGGAGATGGCCATCCAAGTCAGGGGATTTTCGTTCCAAAGTAGATTATGACTTTTCTCATTCTCATATAGTTGTCAATCCTATTTTCAAATGGATTTGGAAATGCTCCTGCACCCTCAAGATAAAGGTTTTTGGCTGGCTGTTATTAATGGACAGGCTGAACACAAGAGATATGATGCAACGGAGACATTGGATCATACAGGATGACACTTGTGTGCTTTGCAATTCTTATGTACATGAGGACAGAATTCATCTTTTCTTTACCTGCCTTTTTAGCCAGCATGTTTGGAACTATCTTGGTATTTCCTGGGTGACTCAGCCCAATAAGTCAACCTTCCTAATGGCCTCTGCTTCCAAGAAAGAATTTGCTCAGCCCTTCTTTAGGGAAGTGGTCTTCATAGCATCATGGAACATCTGGACACAAAGAAATGGGTTGATTTTCAGGAATGAAGCTCCTAGTTTTAGATCTTGGAGGAGAAACTTTGTATATGGTCTTTCTCTTTTAGCTCATAGAATCAAGTGTAAATATAAAGAGAGCCTCCTAGCCTAGATTGCCTCTCTCCCTTAGGTAGGTTTTGTAAGTAGCCTTTCCCCTCTCTCTGAACTTTGTATTTTTTTCTCTTTGGTCTTTAATTTTAATAAAGAGTTGTGAGGCTGTTGCCTTGCAGTATATAGTAAAAAAACTTGCTTGCTCATGAAGACCTCGGGTATTTGAGGAAGCCCATCATTGGAACAAACAAGACAAGTTCTATAATGAAAAATTCCCACTAGCTATATGAAAATGAAAGCATAGGAGACTCTCTATATGAAAAACATGGTGCTACTTTGAAGCACAAGTGTGGAAACGATAGTAACATTGCCCCTTCTCTCTTTTTCTCTCATTTTTTGTTCTTTTTTTTTGTTAGGATCTTTTTAGCTTCTTTTTTATGGGCTCTTTTTGGCATTTTTTATTGTTCCCCATTTGGGACAATGCTCTAATGATGAATATGATGATCACCACACTTCTATTTAGTGAAAACTCAAAAAAATACAATTCGATACAAAACAAAATATGACTCTATATGAATGCCTCTGGCGGTGTACCAGATGTGCAACGATATAGCGTAACATGTATAATAGATGATGAATGGTGGCTGAGCCACAAATACTATGTTAGTTATGTGATCATGCAAAGCAATATGAAATGATGATGTGTGTCATAAAAAATGGAACGGTGGAAGTTGCATGGCAATATATCTCGGAATGGCTATGGAAATGCCATAACAGGTAGGTATGGTGGCTATTTTGAGGAAGATATAAGGAGGTTTATGTGTGATAGAGCATATCATATCACGGGGTTTGGATACCGGCGAAGTTTGCACCACATCTCAAGGTGATAAAGGGCAATGCACGGTACCAAAGAGGCTAGCAAATTGCGGAAATTTGAGAGTGTGTATAATCCATGGACTCACATTAGTCCTAAAGAACACACATACTTATTGCAAAATCTTATTAGCCCCCAAAGTAAAGTACTACTATGCATGCTCCTAGGGGGAGGTTGGTAGGAGTTAACCATCACGCACCCCGGACCTTCACACAAAGGAAGACACTCAATAATAAATCGTGCTCCAACTGCTTAGCATAACGGGGGACTATATGTGCATGCTTCGGGAATCACAAACATTAACACCAATATTCTTACTAAACCACAATTACTCACTATCACAACCCACACATTACCACCTTCATATCGCGAAACTATTGCAAGGAATCGAACTTATCATATTCAGTGATCTACATGAAAGTTTTTATTATATCCCTCTTGAATACTTATCATATTAGGACCAAATTCATAAGTTGTACTAATTGCCATTACTAATATCAACTCTCAAAAAGATATAAGTGAAGCATGAGAGTGCAACTATTCTTTAAAATATAACCACCGCCGTGCTCTAAAAGATATAAGCGGAGCACTAGAGCAACTGCCTAGCTCAAAAGATATAAGTGAAGCACATAGAGTATTCTAACAAATCATGAATAATGTGTGTCCCTCTCAAAAAGGTGTGTTCAGAAAAGATGATTGTGACAAACTAAAAAGCAAACAAAGCAAAGACTCATATAATACACGATGCTCCAAGCAAAACTCATATAATGTGATGAATAAAAATATAGCTCCAAGTAAAATTATTGATAGTTAGTAGAAGAAAGAGGGGATGCCTTCCGAGGCATCCCCAAGCTTAGATGCTTGGGAGTCCTTGAATATTACCTTGGGGTGACTCAGGATTCCCCAAGCTTAAGCTCTTGCCACTCCTTATTTCTTCATCCATCGTGATCTCACCAAAAACTTGAAAACTTCAACACACAAAACTCAACAAAAACCTTGGTGAGATCCGTTAGTATAACAAAGCAAATCACTACTTAAGGTACTGTTGTAAACCCATTCATATTTTATTATAGCATTATAACTACTGTATTCTAACTACACCATGGCTTATACCCCCTGATACAATCCATAGATTCATCAAAACAAGCAAACAATGCAACGAAAACAGAATCTGTCAAAAACAGAACAATCTGTAAAGATTCGAACAATGAACATACTTCTGTACCTCTGAAAATTCTGATAAATTAGGAAAACATGGGAAATTTGTATATCAATCATGTTCAAAAAAATTCAGAATTTTATCAGGCTCCAATTTTTTTTAAGAATTCTGCTACTTGGCGCAAATGTTTCTGTGTTTGCACAGAATCAAAGCAACTATCATCCAAATCATCCCAAAGGCTTTACTTGGCACAAACACGAATTGAAACACAAAGACACGACCATAACAGTATCATAATTGTGTGCACACAAAAAAACATAAAAAGAAACAAGAAAATTAACATAACTATTGGGTTGCCTCCCAACTAGCACTATTGTTTTACGCCCCTGGCTAGGCATAATGCATAGTTTCAAGTGTTGTCATCCTTCAAATTAATTCCATAGGTCGCCCTCATAATAGATTCATATGGTGGCTTAATTCTCCTTCTAGGGAAGTATTACATACCCTTCTTTAATGGAAATTGAAATTTTATATTCCCTTCTTTCATATAAATAATAGCACCTATGGTTCGTAGGAAAGGCCTACCAATATCAAGCACAATGAAATCAATGGGTACATAATTCATATTTGCAAGAATAATAACATCATTTATTCTACCCAAAGGTTTATTAATAGTGGAATCCGCTAAGTGCAAATTAAGAGAACATTCATCCATGTTGGTAAAACCTAGCACCTCACATAAAGATTTTGGTATTGTGGAAACGCTAGCATCCAAATCACATAAAGCATTGCACTCATAATTTTTTATTTTAACTTTAATGGTATATTCCCACTCATCATATAATTTCCTAGGTATTGAAATATCCAATTCTAGCTTTCCTTCTAAAGCTTTCATCATCGCTTCTACAATATGTTTAGTAAAAGTTTTAATTTGTTCACAAGCATTGGGTGAATTTAGCATGGATTGCAACAAGGAAATACACTCAATTAAAGAAAAACTATCATAACTAAAATCTTTGTAATCCAAAATAGTGTGCACATCGCTATTTAAAGTTTTTACCTCTCCAAACCCACTTTTGTCAACTTTTTCATTAAGATTTAAACCCTCCGAATTATGGGGACGCCTTATAAAAAAAGTCGACTCTTCTTTAGTCCCCTTTTCATCAAGTTTAATATAACTAAACAAAGATTCAATGGGTGTAACACCAATCATTTTAATATCTTCATCATTACTACGATAAAAACCGGGCGGAATCGATTTTTCTAAGAATTCTCGCTTAGCCCTCAACCTAGCGGTTCTTTCTTCACTTTCATCCATGGAGACATAAAGAGCTTTAATTGATTCATTAATATCAAGCTTGGGTGGCAAGATTTTAGTTTTAAGATTTTCCACATCATGAACAATTCTATCCATGCTCCTAGACATATCATCAATTTTACTTAATTTTTCTTCTATCATAGTATTGAAAACCTTTTGAGCATTGATTAATTCTTTAATATTAATTTCAAGATCAGAGGGCATCATATTATTATTATAAGAATTACCAAGTAATTGCCATAATTATTAGAGGAATTTCCAGGAAACAGCCTAGTATTAAAATTACCTCTATAAGCATTACTATTGAAATTGTTTCGCCAAACAAAATTCACATCTATGGGATCATTATTTTGCTCAATCAAAGTAGACAATGTCACATAATTAGGATAAATATGATCACTTTTACTGGCAACCAATTTCATAAGCGCATCTACTTTATCACTCAAGGTACTAATTTCTTCAACAGAATTCACTTTTTTACTATTAGGAGTTCTTTCAGTATGCCATTGTGAATAATTTGCCTATTATCAAGCAATTTTGTAGTTTCTCCTAATGTGATTTCCATAAAAGTACCACCCGTGGCAGAATCTAAAAGATTTCTAGAGACAAAATTCAATCCCGCATAAAAAAATTGTATGATCATCCACAAACTTAAACCATGAGTAGGGCAATTTCTTATCATTAATTTCATCTTCCCCAAAGATTGGGCAACATGTTCATGCTCAAGTTGCTTAAAATTCATAATTTTATTTCTAAGAGAAATAATTTTTGCGGGAGGAAAATACTTGGCAATAAAAGCACCCTTACACTTATCCAAATAATCAATACTATTTCGTGGCAAGGACGAAAACCAAGTTTTAGCACGATCTCGTAGTGAGAACAGAAATAATTTTCATTTGATAATATCATTATCCACATCTTTTTTCTTTTGCATATCACACAATTCAACGAAAGTGTTAAGATGGGATGCGGCATCTTCATTAGGACTACCAGAAAATTGTTCTTTCATAACAAGATTTAGAAAAGTGTCATTAATATCACACGACTCCGCACTAGTGGTAGGAGGAGCAATCGGAGTACTAATAAAATCATTATTATTAGTATTGGAAAAATAACACAATTTGGTATTTTCTTAAGACATCGTGACTAGGCAAACAAGATAACAAGCATGCGAAGAAGCAAACATGAAAAAGGCAAACGAAAAATATTTTTGTGTTTTTGTGAAATCATTTTAGAAGTGAGGGAGATGAAAATGAGAGGAAAATGGCAAATAATGTCAATGCAAGGAGATGAAAGTTTATGCGATGGTATTTGATAGATGTTGATGATGTTTCCCCGGCAACGGCGCCAGAAATTCTTCCTGCTACTTGTGAGCTGCGTTGGGATTTCCTCGTAGAGGATAGGATGATGCAGTACAGTAGAGATAAGTATTTCCCTCAGCTAAGAACTAAAGTTATCAATCTAGTAGGAGAACCAAGCAACACCTCGTTAGCAGTACCTACACACAAAATAACAAATACTTGCACCCAACACGAACAAAGGGGTTGTCAAACCCTCGGCGGTTAATTCCAAGGATCAAATCTCATAGTGATAGATAGATAAATAAAACACAAAATAAAATAAAGTAAATAAATTTGCAGAAACGTATTTTTGGATTTTAATATATGATAAAAATAGACCCGGGGGCCATAGTTTTCACTAGAGACTTCTCTATTGAAAAGCATACGATGGGTAAAGAAATTACTGTTGGGCAATTGATAGAAAAAACAATAATCATAACGATATCCAAGGCAATGATCATGTATATCGGCATCATGTCTGACACAAGTAGACCGACTCCTGCCTGCATCTACTACTATTACTCCACACATCGACCGCTATCCAGCATGCATCTAGAGTATTAAGTTCATAAAGAACGGAGTAACGCCTTAAGCAAGATGACATGATGTAGACAAAGTAAACTCACGCATGAATAAACCCCATCTTTTTATCCTTAATGGCAACAATACAAATACATGTCTTGTCCCTTTCTGTCACTGGGATATAGATCACCGCAAGATTGAACCCATCACAAAGCACCTCTCCCATTGCAAGAAAAATCAATCTAGTTGGCCAAACCAAATCAATAGATCGGACAGAAATACAAAGCTATAATAATCATGCATAAAAGAGTTCATAGAAGACTCAAATAATCTTCATGGATAATCTCATCATAAACTCACAATTCATCGGATACCAACAAACACACCGCAAAACGTGATTATGTCGAAAAGAACTCCAAGAACATCAAGGAGAAAATTGTATTGAAGATCAAAGAGAGAGAAGAAGCCATCTAGCCACTAGCTATGGACCCGTAGGTCGGTGGTAAACTACTCACACATCCTCGGAAGGGCAGCAAGGTTGATGTAGAGCCCCTGCATGATCGATTCCCCCTCCGGCAGAGTGCCAGAAAAGGCCTCCAGATGGGATCGTGCGAGAACAGAAGCTTGCGGCGGCGGAAAAAATGTTTTGGGTTGCTCTCTATTGGTTTCCCGATTTTAGAGAATTTATAGAGGCGGAATTAGGTCAAATGGAGCAACGAGGACCCCACAAGGCACCTGGGCGCGCCTACCCCCCTAGGCGTGCCTAGTGGCTTGTGCGCCACCCCTTCGTATTCTAACTTCCTCCCAAAGCTTCTAGGGTCTCTTATGTCCAGAAAAAATTGTCAAAAGGTTTCGTGGCATTTGGGCTTCGTTTGGTACTGATATCCTGGAAAACCAAAAATAGGCCAAAAAAACAACAACTGGCACTTGGCACTAAGTTAATAGGTTAGTCCCAAAAAATGATATATAATGACATATAATTGTATATAAAACATCTAAGATTGATACTATAATAGCATGGAACAATAAAAAATTATAGATACGTTGGAGACGTATTAGGGTCCCGAGCTGTGGATCTTGGGTCGGTGGTAACAGGAACAAGGAAGACGATGTTTACTCAGGTTCGGGCCCTCTTGATGGAGGTAAAACCCTACGTCCTGCTCTTGTTTATCTTTATGGAGATGTATCGAGTACAAGCTTGATCTACCTCGAGATCGTAAGTTGTGTTCTAACCCTAGGGCTAGGTGGATGTAATTGTGGTTCCATCCCCTCTACAGGCTAAACCCTTTGGCTTATATACACGCTAGGTAGGGCATCTAGGGTTACATGGTCGGTATATAGGGGAATCGCATGGAGGCGGCAGGAGATGTCTTGGAGTGTACGTCAAGTCTCCGGCAGATGCAGTGTTGATTACGTCCAGGCGTGCAGCTTCTAGAGTCCATCCGGTGGAGAGTGAGGCCCACAGGCCCAGCTCAAGGAATATGGGCCGACTCGGTTGGCACCCCTTAGTCCAGGACACCATCACCTACTTTAAATTCCCGTTTTTGGATTCTTTTATCATGCCATCTTTTAACTTTTTCTTTAAATAAGTTAGCATTTTCATAAGCTTGTGTCCTCCATTCATCTGATGAGCTAATATCAAATAACCTCTTTTCACCGGCAAGCTCGAAATCATAATTAAGTTCTTTTATTGCTCAATAAGCTTTATGTTCAAACTCGAGGTAAATGACATGCTTTTCCATAAACCATTTTATATGGAGACATTCCCATAGGGTTTTATAAGCAGTTCTATAAGCCCATAATGCATCATCAAGTTTCTTAGAGAAATTCTTTCTGGATCTATTAATGGTCTTTTACAAAATTAATTTTATTTATCCATTGCTCAATTCAACTTGACCACTAGATTGAGGATGATAAGGTGATGCAATTCTATGGTTGACATCATATTTAGAAAGAAGTTTATGGAAAGCACCATGAATAAAATGTGAATCACTATCAGTCATTAAATATCTAGGGACTCCAAACCTTGGGAAAAATAACTTCTTCAAGCATTTTAATAGAGGTGTTATGATAGCAGTACTAGTTGGAATAGCTTCTACCCACTTAGTAACGTAATCAACAACAACTAGAATATGAGTATAGCCATTAGAGGAAGGAAAATGTCCCATATAATCAAAACCCCAAACATCGAATGGTTCAATAACAAGTGAATAATTCATAGGCATTTCCTGACGTCTACCAATATCACCAATTCTTTGACATTCATCACAAGATAAGACAAACTTACATGCATCCTTGAAGAGAGTAGGCCAATAAAAACCAGATTGTAATACCTTATGTGCAGTTCTATCTCCAGCATGGTCCCTTCCGTATGCCTCGGAATGACACTTCCGTAGGATTTGTTCCTGTTCATGCTCAGGTACACAACGTCTAATAACACCATCTACTCCTTTATATAGATGTGGGTCATCCCAAAAGTAGTGTCTTAAATCAAAGGACTTTTTCTTTTGTTCGTATGCGAAATTAGGTGGCATATATTTAGCAACAGTGTAATTAGCATAGTCTGCAGACCAAGGATTATTATGAGAAGCATTTATAACAGCTAATTGGTCATCAAGAAAATTTTCCATCCTAGACAAGTTATCTGCTACAGGATTCTCAGCTCCCTTTCTATCAATAATATGCAAATCGAACTCTCGTAATAATAACACCCACGTAACTAATCTAGGTTTAGAATCTTTCTTTTCCATAAGATATTTAATAGCAACATGATCAATATGAATGATAACTTTAGAATCAACAATATAGGGTCTGAATTTATCACATGCAAATACAACTTCTAAAAATTCTTTCTCAGTAGTAGCATAATTTATTTGAGCACTGTCTAGAGTCTTACTAGCGAATAACATTCAATTTCTTATCAACTCTCTGACCTAGAACAACACCAATAGCATAATCACTAGCATCACACATAATTTCAAGGGATAATTGGTTTTATATCCTTAGTTGTGTCCACCTCATCAGGATTGCCCCTAGTTTCTGAAAACACGTGGTCTTGCCCTACCCACTTTGGCGTCTTGTGCTTTTGCCCTTTGACCGTTTGACCGTCACTTTGAAAACATCATAACTAATTCATACTAAATCAAAAAAATGCAAATAAGATACCAAAATGTTCGGAAAAACATCACCTGTATGTCAATGTCACTTGCATTCATGACAAAAGTGTTGGTAAGTGCCCATCTAAGTTTTAGCTCTTATGATACCACCATGAACAGTAAAATCTAGAAAAATTCAAAAAAAATGTTGGTGGCAAAGAATGATAAATGTTCTAAGTGCTTGCCAAGTTTCATCAGGGAATGACATTCGTGGAAGTCGTGGCAAAAAAACAATCTATTTTCGAGTGTTGATTTTTTTTGCCATGACTTCCATGAATGTCATTCCCTGATGAAACTTGGGAAGCACTTAAAACATTTGTCATTCTTTGCCACCAACTTTTCTTTTGAATTTTTTTAGATTTTACTGTTCATGGTGGTATCATAAGAGGTAAAACTCAGATGGGCACTTACCAACACTTTTGTCATGAATGCAAGTGACATTGACAGACAGGTGATGTTTTTTCGAACATTTTGGTATCTTATTTGCATTTTTTTGATTTAGTATGAATTAGTTATGATGTTTTCAAAGTGACGTTCAAACGGTCAAAGGGAAAAAGCACAAGACGCCAAAGTGGGTTGGGAAAGACCACGTGTTTTCAGAAACTAGGGGCAATCCTGACGAGGGCGACACAACTAATGGTATAAAACAAATTATCCCTAATTTCAAAGGGTAGGTTCCAATCAGGTGGTTGAAGAATAGGTCCAGAAATTAAGGCTTTCTTAAGTATTTCAAGGGCTTCTACACAATCATCATAAAAAACAAATGGAGCATCTTTTTGAAGGAGATTATTTAGTGGCCTAGAAATCTTAGAGAAATCTTTAATTAATCTTCTATAGAAACCAGCATGACCAAGGAAACTTCTTATACCTTTAATATCTTCAAGACATGGCAATTTCTCAATTGCATCAACTTTAGCTTTATCTACCTCAATACCTCATTCAGAAATTTTATGCCCAAGTACTATACCTTCATTCACCATAAAGTGGCACTTCTCCCAATTCAAGACAAGATTAGTTTCTTCACATCTCTGCAAAACTCGATCAAGGTTGCTTAAGCAATCATCAAAAGATGTCCCGTAAACAAAAAAAGCATCCATGATTACCTCAACAATCTTTTCACAAAAGTCAGAGAATGTAGCAGTCATACATCTTTGAAAGGTAGCAGGTGCATTACATAAACCAAAAGGCATACGTCTATAAGCATAAGTTCCAAAAGGACAAGTAAAAGTAGTTTTCTCTTGATCTTCTTTTGACATAGGTATTTGAGAAAAACCAGAATATCCATCAAGGAAACAAAAGTGTGTATGCTTAGATAATCTTTCTAACATTTGATCAATAAAAGGCAAGGGGTAATGATCTTTTCTAGTAGCTTTATTTAATTTCCTGAAATACCATCCTATAACTTACAATTCTTTGTGGGATAAGTTCATTTTTATCATTAGGAACAACGGTAATGCCTCCTTTCTTAGGGACACAATGAACAAGACTTACCCATCTACTATCGCTATGGGATAAATTATAACTGCTTCCAGAAGCTTTAATATTTCAGTTCTTACCACATCCTTCATCTTAGGATTCAAACGGTGTTGATGATCAATGACGGGTTTAGCATACTCTCCATATTAATCTTGTGCTGACATAAAGTAGGGCTAATGCCCTGAAGATCATCCAGAGTATATCCAATAGCAGCATGGTGCTTCCTCAGTGTTTTCAGTAATCTCTTTTCTTCATACTCTGAAAGGTTAGCATTGATAATAACAGGATATATCTTATTTTCATCAAGATGAGCATATTTCAGTGTATCAGGTAATTTCTTTAATTCAAACATAGGCTCACTCTTAGGTGGAAGAGGATCTCTAAGAGTTTCGACAAGAAAATTATGTTTAAGGACATGTCCTTGTTTAAAGAATATCTCATCTATTTAATTTCTTTCATTCATATGTATATCATTCCCATGGTCTAGCAAATATTGTTCTAACGGACCAGTAGGAGGTACGGCAATAGAAGCAAGACCAATAATTTCATCTTTACTAGATAATTCTTTTCCATGTGGTTGTCTACGAAACTTAGAGAAATTAAACTCATGAGATATATCACCATAATTAACTCTAACCTTTTCTTTAACACAATCATTTTCAGCATTAACGGTATTCAAGAAAGGCCTACCAAATATAATGGGACAAAAATTATCTTGTTGTGAGCCAAGTACTAAGAAATCAGTAGGGTATTTGATCTTACCACACAAGACTTCAACATCTCGAACAATCCCAAGTGGCGAAATAGTATCTCTATTTACAAGCTTAATAGTAACGTCAATGTCCTCAATCTCAGCAGGTGCAATATCATTCATGATTTCTTGATATAAAGTAAATGGAATAGCACTCACACTAGCACCCATGTCACATAAACCATGATAGCATTGATCTCCAATTTTAACAGAAACAACAGGCATGGCAGCTATTGGCTGATTGTCATCTAACATATCTTGTTCATTTCTAGCAGGTTTAGCAGTTCTAGCAGCTTCATCACAAAAGTAAATAACATGCCCATCAATATTATCAACTAGGAGATCTTTAACCATAGCAATATTAGGTTCGACTCTAATTTGTTCAGAGGGTTTAGGCGCTCTAATATTACTCTTATTAACCACAGTTATAGCTTTAGCTTGTTCCTTAATCCTAACAGAAAAAGGAGGTTTCTCAATATAAGCAGTAGGCACAGATGGATCAACATTATAAATAATAGTTTCATCTTTAGCCATAATAGGTTTCTCTAATATATCTTCAATAGGTGGATATCAACATGAGTAGCAAATGATTCACAAAAGGAAGCTACTATCTCAGAGTCAAGCCCATATTTAGTACTAAACTTATGAAAAGCATCTGTTTCTATAAAAAAAATTAACACAATCAAACTCAAGCTTTATACCTGACTCTTTACCTTTGTCGAATTCCCAATCTTCAGTTGCATTTAATTCTTTCCAAAAGACCCCATTTGAATTCAATAGTTTAATTCTTCACAAAAGGAACCAGCAGAAGAAGTATCGAGCATGGATCGATCAATATGAGGTAGCCGAGCATAAAAAATTTGAATAATAATTTCTCTTGAGAGCTCATGATTGGGGCATGAATGCATCATAGACTTAAGCCTCCCCCAAGCTTGAGCGGTACTTTCTCCTTCACGAGGCCAAAACTTATATATATAATTCCGATCACGATTAACCAAATGCATAGGACGGAACTTCTGGTGAAATTCCAATTTCAATCGGTTCCAATCCCATGTTCCAATATCATCCAATAACCTATACCATATCAATGACTTTCCCTCCAAAGATGAAGGGAATACCTTCTTATTGACTGCATTCTTGTATAAACCTGCAAGCTTAAACAATCCACAAATTTCTTCCACAAAGATTAAGTGCATATCAGGATGTACTATTCCATCTCCTGCATAAGGATTAGCTAGCAGTTCTTCTAACATACCAGAAGGAATCTCAGAATAAATATTTTCAGTAGGTTCAGCAGGTTGAGGGGCAACTCTTATTGCTTCTGGTCGAGGTGAAGATACCCCGAACAAACCCCTCAAAGGATTATTTTCCATAGTGACAAGTGACAGAAAATTTCAGCACATAGTATAAATGTTTCCTTACCAAATTCCACTTACCAAAGGCGCTTCACTCCCCGACAACAGCGCCAAAAAAGAGTCTTGATGACCCATGGGTATAGGGAATCAATCATAGTCCTTTCGATAAGTAAGAGTGTCGAACCCAACGAGGAGCGGAAGGAAATGATAAACGGTTTTCAGCAAGGTATTCTCTGCAAGTGTTGTACGTAACACTGATAGATAGTTTTGTAGCAAGGTAATTGGTAACAAGTAACAAGTAGCAATAGTAGCAAAGGTGCAGCAAGGTGGCCCAATCCTTTTTGTAGCAAAGGACAAGCCGGAAAGTTCTTTTATATAAAGCAAAGTGCTCTTGAGGACACATGGGAATTGTCGGCTAGTCACGTTCATCGTGTTTAGTTGATTCGCGTTCGCTACTTTGATAATTTGATATGTGGGTGGACCGGTGCTTGGGTGTTGTGCTTACTTGAACAAGAAACCCACTTATGATTACCCCCTCTCGCAAGCATCCGCAACTACGAAAGAAGAATTAAGATAAATCTAACCATAGCATGAAACATATGAATCCAAATCAACCCCTTACGGAATAACGCATAAACTAGGGTTTAAGTTTCTGTCGCTCTAGCAACCCATCATCTACTTATTACTCTAAAATGCCTTCCCTTATGCCCAAATATGGTGAAGTGTCATGTATTCGACGTTCACGTGACACCACTAAAGCAAGCAACACCATACATATCATCAAAATATCGAACGAATACCAACATCACATGATTACTTATGACAAGATTTCTCACATGCCCTCAAGAACAAAAGTAACTACTCACAAATCATATTCATGTTCAGGATCAGAGGGGTATTGAATATGCCTGAGGATCTGAACATTTAATCTTCCACCAAATAAACCAACTAGCATCAACTACAAGATGTAATCAAGACTACTAGCAATCCACAGGTACCAATCTGAGGTTTTGGGACAAAGATTGAATACAAGAGATGAACTAGGGTTTGAGAGGAGATGGTGCTGGTGAAGATGTTGATGAAGATTGGTCCTCCCACGATGAGAGGATCGTTGGTGATGTCGATGACTTCGATTTCTCCCTCCCGGAGGGAAGTTTCCACGGCGGAATCGCTCCGCAGGAGAGCAAAAGTGCTCCTGCCCAGGTTCCGCCTCGAGACGGCGGCGCTTCGTCCCGAAAGTCCTTATCTTTTCTAGGGAAATTGGCTTCATATAGTAGAAGATGGGCACCGGAGGCCTGCCAAGGGGCCCACAAGCTTGGGGGGGCGCCCCCAGGCTTGTCGCTTCCTAGTGGGTCCCCTCTTGGTGTTTCCTCCGCCAACATTTTTTATATATTCCAAAACAATTCTTTGTAAATTTTCAGGTCATTTGGAATTGTGCGGAATAGCTATCTCTGATGTAGTCATTTCCGGTCCAGAATTCCAGCTGCCGGCAATCTCCCTCTTTATGTGAAACTTGCAAAATAAGAGAGAAAAGACATAAGAATTGCATCATAAAGTGAAATAACAATCGAAAACACAATAAATAGCAGTAGGAAAACATGATGCAAAATGGACGTATCAACTCCCCCAAGTTTAGACCTCGTTTGTCCTCAAGCGAAAGCCAAAATCGATAATCATGACCTCATGTTTAGAGAGAGAGAGAGAGGTGTCGATAAAAACAAAATACGGACGTATCAACTCCCCCAAGATTAGACCTCGCTTGTCCTCTAGCTTTTCAATGTAGCTTTACTTTTGAAAGTCGTAAGGTGAACGTAGAAGCTCATAAGTTAGCCAAGCATTCTCTTTCGTTAGGGCTGGGGCGCCACGTTTGGTTTGGTCACCCTCGACCCAACATGTATCCCGCAAACCGTGGTTTTTGATGAATAATTAGTTAAATCTAAAAAAACATGAAACTGTTGTTGTTATTGACGTGCGGCGCTGACAACTTTTTTTCTTTTTGCTGGAAACAAGGATGAAGTAGTTGCTACTCATGAAACTGCATGAGATATCAGCTGGCACCATTCACCGCTGGCAGTGCACTGCATGCCTGTTATGCATGGAGAGGAATCCACGCCACTAGGCAATAGCAATCTCATCACCTTTTTTTTGGAATGATTTGAAGATAGCAATCTCATGACATGACTGGAATGCTCCACGGTTGGGTCCTCCCCGTGCAGTCGTCTCCTAGGCCATATGACCACTAGGACTACAAGTACACGAAAGAGCAATTGAATCATTTCCATTCATAGTGTTTGCCGTTGAGCAAACACTCGACTTGATTGAGTTTTTTCCTTGCCACCAGGCAAAATTTCAAAGATGCGATGGGCGCCATACTATGGGCGCTCCGCCGCGCCACCTGCTGAGAAAATATCGCCGTGACGTAAACTGTGACATTTTTCTCTACAAATTCTGCAAGGGCTAAAGAACATGGTAGTACTCGGAAGATGGCGGATTACGGAGGGAAAACAGAACAAAAGTACGTATGAAATGCAAACGAACAAATAAACAGCCTTCTATTTCTTCTTCCCAGCTTTGCCCTCCTTCCTCCTGACAATCTCGTCCTGGTACCGGATACCCTTCCCCTTGTATGGCTCCGGAGGCCTCCACTTCTTTATGGTGGCAGCAAACTGACCGATTTCGCTCTTGTCATACCCACTCACGATGATTCTCGTGTTCTCCTCCACCTTGACTTGAAGTCCTTCTGGGACAGCCATCCGGACAGGGTGCGAGAATCCCAGGTTCATCACCAGGTCTTTGCCCTCCACCGTCGCACGGTACCCAACCCCCACTAACTGAAGCCTCTTGTCAAATCCTTTTGACACCCCCACGATGATGTTGTCCGTCAGGGTTCTGCATTAACAACAATTTGCAACCGTGTTTTTAGAACAACTTCGAGATGATTGATCTAATCCAACCAACCAATAGTTACTTTTAGTTAGTTAGCGAATGAATGTGCAAACATCATTCTGCTTCAGTACAAGAGCATTATTGTCTTATGATTAACGACAGCAAATTTAGATACCAGTAACAGAAAAAAAAAGGAAGGCCTCCTTTGGTTTGTAGGGATCTTGTAGGAATTTCATAGGATAGGATTTTCAAAGGAAAAAAAATCCTATGATGCCCTTTGGTTTGTAGGAATGGATTCCTATTCCTATGTAGGATAGGATCCAATCCTTCACATTTCAAAGGAAAAAAAAACATTAGCTTAGACTCAATGGAAAAATTCCTATCCTATGCATCAAATGGCATCTCTTTCTCTATAGGAATTGAGATGCATGTCATCTCACTTCCTATGAAATTCCTATTCCTATAATATTCCTATCCTATGAACCAAAGGAGGCCGAAAGGGTTGGCTAAAGCTTGACTCAAAGAGTCAAGGGTTGGCTCAAGCTTGACTCAAGGAGTCAAGGGTTAAGGGATCGATCCATATTCACAAACAGTGAAGGAGACAGAATTTGGTCTCATATCAATCTATCATCATGCATAAAAATAGTTGTAGTGGCAAATCCCTTGACACTTCACAAAAATTATATCTTTCTTTTCCATTTATTTAGTTCCCCGCCTAAACTAGATTTGTTTGCCTTGGTATGAATAGACAACAGGGTACCAAATGTAGGAAATAAATACTTCTATCCAAATCTTTTGCAGACATGTTACAAAAGCTCTCTATGTTTCTTCCCCACCTACATTGAACAATTTTAGAGCTAAACAAAGCAAGATAACCACTGACATGTATGATTGGGAAGACAGGATGTCTCCTAAAGAATTTAAACATTGCTTTCTGGAATCTAGAATCTTGTAGGAGCTAGTAAGAGTAAAAGGTTGTGTGAATAGCATATGTGATAGAACTTCATTTTCAGGAACTGGTGGTATCAGTGTAATTAAGTTTTTTTTCCATACTGCCGCTCTTGAGTGCAAGAAGTGATGGCTCATATATGTGAATTGTGACAAGAGCAGGCATCACAAGTTAGTACTCACTTTGGGTATACAAGAAAAGATATGGAACAAACATAATGAGCAGTGACGCAATGACAGTGAAATAAGCAAACTCATTTTGCAGTTTCTGTTGTCAGTTTTACCTGAAAAGGCCATGCATCTGATTCGCCCTTTTGGTTTCCACAGTCTTGAATACTCTCAATTTGCCAGTTTCTTCTTTCACAACTTTTACTTCGGTGGGATAGTTTAATGACAACTCTCCCAGTGGACCTTTAGCTTTGACGAACTGCTCCTCCAGTGTTAGAGTAACATTTGATGGAACTTCAATCGGCTTCTTTCCGATTCTAGATTCCTTGCATTCCACTGTTTTTCTAATGAAACCAACTCTGCCAGCAGGGATAACACGAAGAAGTATGCCTTGTGACTTCCCAAGGAAGCCAGTTCTTGAATTGCTGTTTTATTTCACACAAAAATAAGATTCAGTAAAATATGTATTTTGCATAGAAAAGCACAAGCCCTTACGTCAAAAATAAGAACACGTTACTTTCGCCGCAGACACATTAGTAAAGCGAAATGCAGATAAAATCATGAATTCTCAGCAGGACTATTTTTAGTGAGACCCAAAGACAAAATGATATAAGCTACAAAATCTAAAAACCGGTAGCTAGAAACATGACCCTGAACCATTCACCTAGCATACCAAGTACCACTCCGCTTTTCTTGCTCGGTAGTAACAAAATAAGATATTAAAGACACTTGTTTCAGTTCTGCACAAAATCCACTCCTTGTTTGGAGCTCAGCTTATCAGTAGCATGATAAGGCAATACTCCATTTAAAGCTTTTGGAAAGCTAGACCTTCAATAAAAAAACAACCTGGAGGTGACTTTGCAACCCACGAAGCTGGGATATCAATATCTGTATACACGGTAATGAGGTTGTTCCAGAACGGTCCTATGATGAATAACTTCATGATCCACCCCATTTTGCGGATATAAAGATTTGGGATGCTAAATGATAGATGCATATTGTAGGCAGATTACCGGCCTATGGACGCAAATCAAAATGTGTGAGTACTATTAGTATACCCAAGGCATTGGTACGTTGAACTAAGTAGCAGGACAGTTGTGCCCCATCCACAGCCACAATCCCTAACACAATGAGCAAAGTCCCCACACGATTACGTGCCTCCCGAGTTCTAAGTGTCAGAGAACGCTGAACTTACTACTTGGTAACCAATCTACTTACACAGCCTATTGGCACAGTCCCTAAGCCAATAGCATCGGAATCGGGAACTACTTATTCTCGGCGAAGCGACAAGATAACTGCAGCCTACAACGAATGCGATTGCGGGTGCTCCATCCAGGACCGCCTGTGCGGGTGGAACCACGGCGCTCCGTGCATTTCAACAGAAAGAACCAAATCGAAGAAAGGGGCGAAGAAACAGATAGACTGGTCTGTGAAGACATCGATGAGGGGTACAGAAAGAAGTAAGCGGTACCAAGGGAGGTGGAGGGAGGGGGAGAGGGACGCCATGGACGGGCTCGGTGTGCGCGCTTCTTCTTGTTCGTGTGCAGGTTTCTTATCCTTTATCCACAGAAGAAGGGGGAAGAGGCTGGCAGGGGGCCGAGACGCTTCAGACCTCGGTCGACTCGGACCCGACACAGTGGAACGCACAACGCACGGGTTAATTGATAGGTTTCTTTAGAAAATTACCATGTAACGATCTTATATTTTTTTGAACACAGTACAGACGCAAGTGCTAATATACACGTGCATACATTCACTCATATGAACACACACGCACACCCTACCCCTATGAGCACCTCCGAAAGACCAAGCCAGCATATCATCTTGAAATTTACGAAGTCACCGTAGGCATCTCGTCATCGACGCCTCCCATTGAATGCGCATCGCCGGAAATCCTGAAATAAATCCAGAAATAAATGCGAGCACCTGGACTTGAACCCTGGTGCGCTGGGGATACCACAGTCCCTCTAACCATCCAACCACAGGTTAATTCGCTCTTATATTAATTTACAGAGGTGGTCTTTTGTACATAGCTGCCGAAAGCTCTAATGCACTCCAACGCTGACTCTCAAGCCGTCCAGACGTGTTTTGTCCTGCAACGTGGTACCGGTCAGTCAGGGTGTCCGTTTTGTCCGCAAACCGGAAAGGCTTTGCGGGCGTCCGACCGTTGCCATACACGCATCAGACAACCCGGATCCATCCAAAACTCTCTCCTGTCCACGTACACATCGCAATCTACACTCCACATCTCCGCGCACCTTCCCTGCTCCCATCTTCCTCCACTCATCGGCGATGGGCAAGTCCAGGGCCTCGGCGCCGGCAGGCGGCTCTAGATCATGGCGCCGCCGCCCTCGCTCTTCGGGATCGTCTTCCTCCATGGCGACCGGCTCCTCCACGAAGGTAGAGATCGTCATCTCCTCGGTGACGAGGAGGACAAGCCGCTACAGCGGACCATCCTATCTAAGGACACGGTGTATGCGATGATGGACGCCAAGTACAAGGAGCAGTTGGAGCTGATGCTCCGGCGCTGGCTCCTCCATGACCACGTCCCGGCAGCGCCACCAGAGCTGCTTCTCCGCGCCGTCAAGCCGGAGCCACAGTCGCCTCTTCGCCGACGGGTGAAGGCAGAACCTCCTTCCCCTCCCTGCTCTCCCCTGCGCAACCGCATCATTCAAATCGAACGCCGCATGAAAGAGGAGCCGCAGTCACCACCTCCATGCAGTGTCAAGGAGGAGCCGCAGTCGCCACTTCCAGGCCGCGTCAAGGAGGAGCGGTAGTCGCCACCACCTAGTTGTGCGCGGTGGCAGCCTACCCAGCGCGATCACCGCGAAGGCACGCGGGCGCATACTCCACTACCTTAGCGAGGCCGCGGCGCATCGATGGTACTTCGTCCTCCCAAAGTGCCTTCATGGCACAGGAGTTCGCGGACAGGGTGCGTCGGAGGCGGGATAGGCGCAACGCCACGCGCCGGGTGGAGTTCAAGGACTCCGATGTCTTGCCGTCGCAAATCCTCGCGGACACGGAGCTCGCAACGGCCTGGATCATCGACCGGTCAAAAACCACGGTCGAGACCTTTGTGTGTAATATCTTGTTTGATATTAGGATTTAATATCCTCTTTGCATGTTTATATTAATGATCGTCTTGACGTTGGATGAAGTCAACCATCCAGTGTATGCCAATTTTGGACGAAAGGTTATTACTGCTGGCAGGACGGTTGATTGCGGAGGGTGACGTGACAGGCCCCATCTCCCTTCATCCCGGATCACTGCAGTAGGGGGTAAAACAGAGACCACTTATAGGCTGCGTCCATGGGGACCCCTTTCCCCTTAATCACCGTTTGGTAACCGGAGTGGGGAAGAACGGTGGTGGCGTATGTGATACTGGGCTGCCGAGCGTGTGCACGTATCTGTACCGGCTCTGCGCACAAATAGAAATATGCAAAGTGGCTTAGGAATCCGACGTAGCATTATGTTTAGGCACCAGTATAGATGCGCACTAGAGGGGATTCCTGACTCCCTGGGAACGCTTTAGTCCTATTGGCTTCAAGACTCTCATTTGCAACCCTCACTATTTACTTTCGTTGCAATATTTACTTTTATGCTCGCTACATGTTTTGTTACATTACTACTGCTTTGGGTTACTCACAACTTGCAGGCACATTATTTGAACCATCCAAGAGACAAAAGATTGATTCATGTGCTCCCTGTGGGATCGATACTCTTACTTCGAAAAGGCTACAACTAAACCCTATGCACTTGCAGGCCATCAAGTTTTTTCTAGTGTCGTTGTCGGGGAGTTGAGTGCTTTTGGTCTTTGTTTTGAGTTTGGTTTGAATTCTGTGTAGTAAGTTGTTTGCAGATCCAGAGCAACCATGGCTGAGTATGGACACAATTACCAACCATCAGCCATGCGCCTTACTAGACCACCTATGCAAGAGATGTTCACATCATTGGGTCCCAGCCCCACTGGTGTAGCCTATAAGGTGAATCCAAGTGTCCTTGAATGATTGCACAGTAAGCAATTTAAAGGTGAGGAAAGTGAGGATTCTTATCAACATTTGCAATTTTTTGATGATATATGTGGGACATTCAAATTAAATGCTTTTAGCCCAGATGATATGAAGCTAAAACTAATTCCTCACACAATGGTTGATGCACCAAAAGAATGGTTAGTGTCTCACACCGAGGTACCTTTGATACATGGGATAAGCTCGCAGAAACCTTTTTACCAGAGTACTTTCCTAAGATGAAATCTTATGAAGCCAGGCGAAGGATCTTAAACTTCCAACAAAGACCAGGGGAAAGTCTGGTAAATGCATATCAAAGGCACTGAACTTTGTTAAATGACTGCCCTCATCATAAACTCTCTGATTGGCTTGTATGAAATCTCTTCTATGGAGGACTATGGGATGATTCCAAGGAAGAACTAGATTTAGCTTCTGCAGGTTCTTTTATTACCAGCTTGGTACCTGAAGCCTAGGAATTATTAGATGGTAAGCTTGCTAATCACGAAGCTTGGGGGAGTGATGAAGAGGGTTTAGTTGAGATAGATTTTGACTACATAAAAGCTTATCTTAATTCAAGGAGGGTTAATCAAGTTAGCGATGAACTTTATCTTGAGCCCGACGTTGTTTTAAGATTTGTTAAGAGCTATGCAAAACATATGGAGCTTCCGAGTAAAAATGGGAGTGCTATACTGATGAGGACCCCGAGGAAGAGGTCGTTGTGGAGGCCTTGGATGTGGAAACATCAGTAAATCCCATCAAAGATGATTATGAACTAGTACCAGAATTTTCCTTTCCAGTTAGAAAGGCACAACTTGAGTACCTGAGCAAAGAACATAAAGAGAAGGAAGATAAAGGTATATGCATTATTCAAGTAAAGCCCGAAAAAAGAAAAAAAAGAAGGAAAAGCCCATTGAAACAATGGATAAAGAGGTAACGTATTTTGTGAAGGGCTGCATTGAGGCAGCCGACACCGGTAAACTAGTGGTACCTTGCTCCTTCTTATTTTGGTCTTTGTGATATGGGCTCCTCTATTAATGTAATACCTTATACTCTTTATACTAAGCTCCATGATGAAATCTATGCTTGTGATTTGCAGCCTACAGACATGGAGATAAAATTAGCTGATGGCACCTTGAGGAAACCTTATGGGATGGTGCTTGATGTTTATGTCTTCTAGAAACTTTCACTTACCGAGTAAACATTGTTGTAATGGAAATTCCTGAAGATGATTTTTGTCCCATAATTTTTGGAAGACCTTTTCTTAATACTGTAGGTGCAAGCATTGATTGTAAGAGGGAAGTTTTCTCTCTCAATTACGGGGAGGAGGTAAGAGAATTTCATTTTTCAAGGTTAAAAAATTGCCCCCAACCAAGAGAACATGACAACAATAAAGAGAAAACTATTGCACAATTGGATGCCATTTACTTTGAACTCCGGAAGACGGCCTGGAATGGAGTTTAACTGATTACAAGAAGAGCCTAGAAGATCCAGCTAAAGTGGAGATCGATCAACATCTAAATGAAGCACGGGTGCATGACCCAGTTGCTAGTGAACAATATGAAGTACTGGAGAAGAAAGGAGATGAGGAACTTCCACTTCCTGAATTAAAACCTTTACTAAAAGAGCTAAGGTATGAGTTTTTAGACGTAACCAACAAATACCCTATTATTATTAGTGCTAACCTTCCAGATGAAGAAAAAGAGAGACTAATGAAAACTCCGAGGAAGCACAGAAAGGCCTTCAGATATTCAATGGGTGATTTGAAAGGCAGAAGTCCGTCCATCTGTACCCATCACATATATGATGGAAGAAGGAGCTGAACCAGTTCATGAGTACCAAAGGAAGCTGAACCTTGAAATGAAGGAGGTGGTAAGGAAGAAATTAGTTCGCTTACTTGATGCAGGTATTATATATCCCAGTTTTGAAAGCAAGTGGGTAAGTCTGGTTCATTGTGTGCCTAAAAAGGGAGGGTTTACTATAGTACTAATAAGCATAATGAATTAATCGCCACAATAACAATAGTTGGGTATAGAATGTGCATTGATTTCAGGAGGCTAAATAAGGAGACACACAAAGATCATTATCCTCTACCATTTATTGATCAGATGCTAGAAAGGCTACCTAAGAATACTCAATTTTGTTACCTGGACGAATACTCAGAATTTTCGCAGATAGCGGTGCATCCTGAGGATTAAGAGAAAAGTACCTTCACTTGCCCCTTTGGTATGTACTCTTACCGTCGAATGCCGTTTGTCTTACGTAGCGCACCAGCTACTTTTCAAAGATGTGTGAATGCTATTTTTGCTGATTTTGTTGAAGAAATCATGGAAGTCTTCATGGATGATTTCTCTGTTTATGGGACTTCTTTTGACGATTGCCTTTACAATCTTGACAAAGTTTTGCAGAGGTGTGAAGACACCAATGTTTTTTAAACTGGGAGAAATGTCATTTCATGGTCAATGAAGGTATTGTCCTAGGGCATAAAAAATATCTGGGAAAGGTATTGAGGTGGATAAAGCAAAAATAGGTGCCATAGAGAAGCTCCCTTATCCTCTAGACATAAAAGGAATAAGGAGTTTTCTCGGACATGCTGGTTTCTATATACGTTTTATTAGAAACTTTTCTAGTATCTCGAAACTTTTCTAGTGCAGAAAGATGTTCCGTCTGTGTTCAACGATGAGTGCAAGGTCTATTTTGAGAGGCTCAAACACGCTCTACTTAATGCACCAGTTATTATACATCCAAATTGGGACAAACCTTTTGAAGTGGTATGTGAAACTGACGACAATGCGGCAAGTACGGTGTTAGTCTAGCAAGAAGGTAACAACTTTAATATTATTTACTATGCTAGTCATAATCTTACAAAAGCTCAAAGGAATTATGCTAAGAATGATAGAGAGTTATATGAAGTGATTTTTGCTTCTGAAAAGTTTAGGCCTTACATCACCGACACCAAGGTCGTATTCTACACGGACCATCAAGCAATAAAGGAAGTCCTTGATATTAAAGATACAAAACCTCATTGGATGAGGTGGTCTCTTCTTTTGCAAGAATTTTATAGCGAGATACTAGATCACAAAGAGATAAACAAAACTTTGACGAAGGTCTCCCTGCTAGAAGAAGAGCATAAGTACCAAGGAACATGAATATGTATTCCATATGGAATGGTGGTAGCCTTAGATAGGGCAACCACCCATACCTTCGGGGATACTGAGCCACCGCTCATTGGATTAGAAGAACCATTCATTAAACTAAGGGTAAGAGAAGAAAGTGATTTATTTGATTATACTGATCCTCTGTACCCCAGTAAACTTCAAAGGACGTCTTCATTGCTTCGTCCTTGAAGAGAGAAGAAACCAGGTACGAGGACATCCTCAAAAACAAGGGATGGAAAAGGCGTGGAAACTCACACAGGTTCTTCCAAATACCTTAAGCATTACTTTATTCATTTTCGTTCCATTTTTCTATAAAGATTTCTTTATTTTCCATGTCATGTGGGCGCCCAATACGATAGTATGCGATCATATGAGACACCGTCTTTGACTTTGTTTCATTAGGTGATTCGGGAGATGGACCATGCGACCACCCATGTGACCGTATTGCGATCTGAAAGCACAAGTGCTCCCTGGGTGATTTTGGTAATTAATGTCAACATATCTCTTGTTGGACTAATATCTTCATCTAGTATATTTCAGAAAGTTCAACAATGGCGTGGCATGAACAAGAGGATGTGGAACCCCTTCAAGATACTAAGGACAAAGATTGGCAAAATCTCAAGACTCTTCATTTCTATTTTAGTGATCCAAGATCACATTGAGTCCATAGGAAAAGCCAATACTATTAAAAGGGGATGAGGTGTTGCATAATGGTCTACTTGCTCAAAATGCTTAGTGATATGCTCCAAATCCCTCAACCACTTTCTCATTTCCAAATATGTCCAAAACCTAAAGTCAAACTCGGCCCCACCGATTTGATCTATCCGGCGCCACCGAGTTTCTTTGACATAGCACTGCCAGAAACCCTAATCAATTCGGTCTCACTGAGATGGCAATGCAAACTCTCTGTTTCCCTTTGTAACGTTTCAGTCTTACCAAAATGAGCGATCGGTCCCACCAAGTTCGCAATGCAAACTCTCTGTTGTCTGTTGTAATTATTTCGGTCTCACCGAAATATGCAATCGGTCCCACTGAGTTTGCCTGACCAACTCTCTTTTTAACTCATTGCTGAAATCGGTCCCACCGAGTTCATGCAATCGGTCACACCGAGATGAGGTCTTGCCCTAACCCTTGCACATCGGTCCCACCGAGTTGATCATGTCGGTCCCACCAAGAATCCTAACGTTCACATTTTGAACTAAATCGGTCTCTCCAAGTTCTTCTATTCGGTCTGACCAAGTTGGGTCAAATGTGTGTAACGGTTGGATTTTGTGTGGAGGCTATATATACCCCTCCACCCCCTTCTCTATTCAAGAGAGAGCCATCAGATCATGCCTACACTTCCACTACTCATTTTCTGAGAGAGAACCACCTACTCATGTGTTGAGATCAGGACATTCCAATCCAACCACAAGAATCTTGATATCTAGCCTTCTCCAAGTTGCTTTCCACTCAAACCTTCTTTTCACCATAGCCAAATATGTGTGAGAGAGTTGAGTGTTGGGGAGTTTATCATTTGAAGCACAAGGGCAAGGAGTTCATTATCAACACGCCATTTATTACCTTTTGGAGAGTGGTGTCTCCTAGATTGGTTAGGTGTCACTTGGGAGCCTCCGACAAGATTGTGGAGTTGAACCAAGGAGTTTGTAAGGGCAAGGAGATCGCCTCCTTCGTGAAGATCTACCCGAGTGAGGCAAGTCCTTTGTGGGTGATGGCCATGGTGGGATAGACAAGGTTGCTTCTTTGTGGACTCGTGCAGCCGTTACCCTTTGTGTGTTGAAGTCTCCACCAACGTGGATGTACGATAGCACCACTTACCAGAACCACGCCAAAAATCTCCGTGTCTTCATTGCGTTTGCACACTCCAATCCCATCCCTTTACTTTCTTGCAAATTGCATGCTTTACTCTTTCCGCTGCTCATACTCTTGTCATGCTTGCTTGAAATGTATTATGAATGCTTAAATTTGTGCTAAAACTCCACCTCAACTTGAAGAACTTAAAAACTGCTACTTTTGCTTGTTGAGGGCCTAATCACCCCCCCTCTAGACACCTCTTCTCGATCCTTTCAATTGGTATCAGAGCATTGGTCTCCATTGCTTTGGTTTAATCACCATTGGAGGAAGATGGATGAGTCTACGATTGGGAGTATTAGACGTAGAGTACCTATACTTGATAGAGAGTTCTATCATGCTTGGAAAAATGAGATGCTTGAGATTTTCAATGAATATAATTTGAACAAGTATATTACTTGCCCTTGTGCACCTCCTATTGATCCTTTGCATCCTACCCCCGATGAGTCTCTTGACATGATCCGCAATCTTAGAACTATTAATCTTATCTTTAGAGGATTGCCTAGAAACTTGATTGTATGCTTGCCTACACTTGAATGTGCTTACACAATATGGAGATACCTAGAGAAACGCTTTCCAAACTATTCCTTGAAAAATCTAGATGAGATTCTTCAAAAGTCCATTGCTTTAAATAAGATGAATTCTTGTGATCCTAAGTTTGGTGATTGTCTATTTGAGCTTCGTGACCTCATGCATGCCAAAGGAGATGTTGGAATCATTAGTGACATCATCTCTCAAGTCATTAGAATTCATAAAGATGAACATTGTCTTGGTTATAAATCTAATGAATTACCTTCTCTAGGTAATGATCATTCATATGATGATGATGTTGAACATGGATATTATGATGAGGATGATGATAGTGACCTTGATCTTGATGAGGCTATGAGACACTTTGGTCTTATGGCTAACCTTCGTGGTTACACGGCTGGAGGAAAGGAATGGGTTCTTGATAGTGGATGTACCAATCACATGACCGGAGACAAGAATATGTTTCGTGAGCTTGCTGAAAATGACGGCCCTTGAAAGTATGTCACTTTTGGTGATAACTCAAAGGTTAAGGCGGTTGGCCTTGGTAAGGTGGCCATCTCACATGACAGCTCCATCCAAAATGTTATGCTCGTTGAATCTCTTGGCTACAATCTACTTTTCGTATCTAGACTAGCCGATTTTGGTCTCAATGTTCTATTCACTGAAGTAGACTACCAAGTGTTTCGAAGAGATAATCATAGCATGGTCTTTACCGGTATACGTAGAGGTGATCTATACATTATTGACTTCACTAAAAGAGCTCGACCTAGAACTTGCTTAATTGCTAAATCTTCCAAAGGTTGGTTGTGTCATAGAAGGTTAGGTCACGTGGGCATGCGAAATCTTGATAAGCTTATTAAAGGTGATCATATCCTTGGTGTTAAAGATGTTATATTTGACAAGGATAGACTTTGTAGTGCTTGTCAAGCAGGAAAACAAGTTGGAGGAAGTCATCCCGTAAAGAACATTATGACCATGAGAAGACCGCTTGAGCTACTCCACATGGATCTTTTTGATCCCAACGCCTACAAGAGTCTCGGTGGTAACTCATTTGGTTTAGTCATTGTTGATGATTTTTCAAGATTTACGTGGGTGTTCTTTCTTGATGATAAATCGCAGGTCCAAAAGATCTTCAAGAACTTCGCTAGGAAGGCCCAAAATCAATTTGGAGTAAAAATCAAGAAGGTTCGCAGTGACAACGGAACGGAGTGCAAGAACGCCAATGTGGATACCTTTCTTGACGAAGAAGGGATTTCACATGAGTTCTCGGCTACGTACACACCTCAGCAAAATGGAGTTGTTGAGAGGAAGAACCGGACACTCATTGAGATGGCGAGAACGATGCTTGATGAATACAAGACGCTAAAACACTTTTGGGCGGAAGCAGTTGAGACAACTTGTCATGCAACAAACCGACTATATCTTCACAAGCTTCTTGGCAAGACAGCATACGAGCTTCTCACTGGTAACAAACCCCAAGTTGGATACTTTCGAGTATTTGGATCAAAGTGCTACATTCTTGATAAACATCATCATTCGAAATTTGCCTCTAAATCTCATGAAGGTTTCCTACTCGGTTATGGCTCAAACTCTCACACTTACTGTGTCTACAACAATTTCACCTAAAAGGTTGAAGAGACAGTAGATGTGAAGTTTGATGAATCTAACGGCTCACAAGTAGAGCAATTGCCAATTGATGTAGGAGACAAAGACCCTTCGGAAGTGATTCAAGACTTGTCTATTGGCAAGATTCGCCCAATGGAGGTGAAGGAGAGTACCTCATCCGTTCAAGTGGAAGCCTCAACTTCACACCAAGGTGAACCACAAGTTGACTTGGAGGAATCCACAAGTGGAACATGTCAAGATGAAGGAGACGAGGAAGCACAACAAGATGAACCTCATCGACCTCCTTCTCCACCTCCACAAGAGAACATCAACGCCAACAACAATGAAGATAGACAAGAGGAAGAACAAGACAATGAAGAGGATGTTCCACCCCAACCCAAACAAAAGCTCTCATGAGTTAGAGCAAGAGTCTCAAGAGATCATCCCGTCGAACAAATCTTCGATGATATTCAAACCGGGAGAATTACTCGCTCTAAGTCTCGCTTAGCTAACTTTTGTGAACATTACTCATTCATTTCTAACATTGAACCTATGAAGGTTGAAGAAGCTCTTGATGATACAGATTGGGTGAACGCTATGCATGAAGAGCTACACAATTTCGAGAGGAATCAAGTATGGACGCTTGTTGAAAAGCCCGATGAAAAGCACAATGTCATTGGAACCAAATGGGTGTTTCGGAATAAGCAAGATGAAGATGGACAAGTTGTACGCAACAAGGCCCGTCTCGTCACCCAAGGTTACACTCAAGTCGAAGGTATGGACTATGGTGAGACATTTGCCCCCGTTGCTAGACTTGAGTCCATACGCATCTTACTTGCTTATGCCAATCACCATGATATCACTCTATACCAAATGGACATTAAAAGTGCCTTTCTAAATGGAGAAATTGAGGAGGAAGTCTATGTTAAACAACCTCCCGGCTTTGTTAATCCCAAGAAACCTAATCATGTTTACAAACTTCACAAAGCACTTTATGGTCTCAAACAAGCTCCTAGAGCATGGTATAAATGCTTGACTAAGTTTCTTATTGAAAAAGGCTTCGAGATTGGAAAAATTGATTCTACACTTTTTACTAAAAGGGTTAATGGTGAATTATTTGTGTGCCAAATTTATGTGGATGATATCATATTTGGTTCGACTAACCCTCATTTTAGTGAAAAGTTTGGAAGCCTAATGTCGGAGAAGTTTGAGATGTCTATGATGAGTGAACTCAAATTCTTTCTTGATTTGCAAATCAAGCAAACTAAGGAGGGTACCTTTGTTTCCCAAACAAAGTATACCAATGACTTATTCAAGAAGTTCGATATGCAAGAGAGCAAAGGTATGAAAACACCCATGCCTACTAGTGGACATCTTGACTTGACTAAGGATGGCAAACCGGTTGACCAAAAGGTTTACCGCTCTATGATTGGTTCATTGTTATATCTATGTGCCTCCCGTCCCGATATTATGCTAAGTGTGTGCATGTGTGCACGATATCAAGCGGCCCCTAAAGAGTGTCATCTTAAGGCTGTGAAAAGGATAGTGAGATACTTAATCCATACACCAAACTTTGGCATTTGGTATCCTAAGAGGTCCTCTTTTGATCTTGTTGGCTACTCCGATTCGGACTATGCCGGTGACAAGGTTGATAGAAAGTCCACTTTGAGAACTTGTCAATTTCTTGGTAGATCTCTTGTGTCTTGGTCCTCCAAGAAACAAAACTCGGTATCCTTATCCACCGCCGAAGCGGAATACATTGCCGCCGAATCATGTTGTGCTCAATTACTTTGGATGACCCAAACTCTTAAGGATTATGGGATACATGTGAAACATGTTCCATTGCTATGTGATAATGAAAGTGCTATTAAGATTGCTCACAATCCTGTGCAACATTCTCAAACTAAGCATATTGAAGTTCGTCATCGTTTCATTCGAGATCATGTTGCTAAAGGAGACATTAATCTTAAGCATGTTCATACCGATAAGCAATTAGCGGATATATTCACCAAACCGCTTGATGAGAAAGTATTTTGCCGTTTGAGAGGTGAATTAAATATTATTGATGCCTCAAACTTGGAGTAGAAACTCCATTCGGATACATGCAAGGCATGAGCTTGTCTTTTGACTAATCCTTGATATTACTCTTATGATGATGATCATATGTCTTGGATCTATATTTGTACCCTTGCATGTTATCTAACCCTTGTAGGTACTTGGATGAGCCCAAATCTACGAGATTGCAAGTCACTCACATCTTGAGCGATCTTTACATCACCAAGTTTATACTATATGGTTGTTGAATACAAGGAAGCGTGGATTCACTCAACATATCCTTTGACAATTTCTATATATTAGATTTCATTTGGTATCAAGTTTCATGATTGTCATCTTGGATACACAAGTGCTCTTCCTTGCAAGACTAACCCATGTAGTAAGATGAACTCAAACTATAAGTGGTGCTCTCAACTCTTGATGAACTACATCAACTTCGAGCATCCAACATAAGTTCGACTACATGATCAAGATCAACACCACCACTCAAGGTATGTTATTCCATCTTAGAGAAGCTTTACTCCAAGACATGGGTCAAAGCAACTCACCAAGATGTGAATACACCAAAAGGCTTAAACGAAAAATGGTAACCCCATTTTGAGCTTAAACCATGAGTATGACCTACGATCAAGTGTCATCACTTGACTCCTCAGTCAATATACTCTAACATAGGTGACTTTGTCGCCGACCCCTTCTAGATGAAGTTCTCTAGTGTTTCTTTGATTTGCATATGTTTTTACTTGTTTGTTCCCCTTATCAAAAAAAAAACTTCATCTAGATCCTTTTCCTTTGTATGTTTCTCTGTATTTTTCTGCATCTAATTCATTGCAAATTCTTCAGTTAATTCCTTGCAAATCCTTGTGAGATTTCGATTGCCAAGTGAGCTGAGTTGACAAGACTCTTCCTCTGTATTGAACTCGGCCTCACCGATTCATGCCCATCGGCTAGACCGAACTACAATACCTTGTAGAAAGTTCATCGGTACAACCGACGAGGACTAACCCGGCCTGACCGATATGCATCATCTATGACACCGCCAACTCGGTGTCACCGATGAAAATAGATCGGTGTTACCGATTTCACTGCTGAGAAAACTTTTTGCCATTGCAAATGTCATTTCTTCTCCAGCTCCACTCAATGATTCTTATCCTCTACTCGCATCTTATACTACATGCTGCTTTGTAATGTGTTTCAAGGACCAAACCTATTTGACTCATGCTCCAGAAGGTCCCTTCTTGGAAATTGATGTCAAAGGGGGAGAGAGAGATCACATCAAAGCTTATCACATGGGAAAGCACATCTTAGCTTGCTTCTCCAGATGCTTATTAACAATAGAGGAGAAAAGTCACATGTCTTTAAGAGGGGAAAGACATGTTAATAAATGTGAGTTCGTATCTTTTCTTGCTCTGATTTTTTTTCTTGCTCTGATTTTCTCTTACCCTACCTTCTCCCATTATCCAATATCAAATTCAGGGGGAGAAAGAGTTCCTATCTAAGGGAAGAAAATCTTTGGAATTCGTTGCATATCTTTAATCTTTGGGGACATGTCCATATTCAAACAGAGTACTAAGTACTTACTCTTTACATGTCATCCCAGTCTTGGTAATCTTGTGGTCTCCTGAACTTGCTTCATTTAGAGTGTTCTTGTGTTATCTAACCTTGTTTTCTCAAGCTCATCTCTTCCGAAGCCAGCCCAAGACCACAAGGTAAGTATATGCATCACACTCATGTGCATGATGATCTCTTGTTGATGTATATATTGTTTGCAAGAAGGACTCATGAACATAAAGGTACACTTTCTGTACACATCATTTGCTCTGATGCATATAGCCAAGATACATGTAATCATTGCTTGCTCTGACATGCTTATGCATTCACATGATCTTACATACTATCTTTACATGATTGCATACATGGGGGGGGGGGGGGAGCCTATGCATGTTACATGTTCTTCCAAAGCTTTACTTGTTACACTTCATATCCTTATCTAAAGCTTTGATATATGTTGTCATCAATTACCAAAAAGGGGGGAGATTGAAAGCACAAGTGCTTCCTGGGTGATTTTGGTAATTAATGTCAACATATCTCTTGTTGGACTAATATCTTCATCTAGTATATTTCAGAAAGTTCAACAATGGCGTGGCATGAACAAGAGGATGTGGAACCCCTTCAAGATACTAAGGACAAAGATTGGCAAAATCTCAAGACTCTTCATTTCTATTTTAGTGATCCAAGATCACATTGAGTCCATAGGAAAAGTCAATACTATTAAAAGGGGATGAGGTGTTGCATAATGGTCTACTTGCTCAAAATGCTTAGTGATATGCTCCAAAGCCCTCAACCACTTTCTCATTTCCAAATATGTCCAAAACCTAAAGTCAAACTCGGCCCCACCGATTTGATCTATCTGGCGCCACCGAGTTTCTTTGACATAGCCACTGCCAGAAACTCTAATCAATTCGGTCTCACCGATCGGGATCTCGGTCTCACCGAGATGGCAATGCAAATCTGTTTCCCTTCATAACGTTTCGGTCTTACCAAAATGAGCGATCAGTCCCATCGAGTTCGCAATGCGAACTCTCTGTTGCCTGTTGTAATTATTTTGGTCTCACCGAAATATGCAATCGGTCCCACCGAGTTTGCCTGACCAACTCTCTGTTTAACTCATTGCTGAAATCAGTCCCACCAAGTTCATGCAATCGGTCACACCTAGATGAGGTCTTGCCCTAACCCTTGCACATCGGTCCTACCAAGTTGATCATGTTGGTCCCACCGAGAATCCTAATGTTCACATTTTGAACTAAATCGGTCTCACCGAGTTCTTCTATTCGGTTTGACCGAGTTGGGTCAAATGTGTGTAACGGTTGGATTTTGTGTGGAGGCTATATATACCCCTCCACCCCCTTCTCTATTCAAGAGAGATCATCAGATTGTGCCTACACTTCCACTACTCATTTTCTGAGAGAGAACCACCTACTCATGTGTTGAGATCAAGACATTCCAATCCAACCACAAGAATCTTGATCTCTAGCCTTCTCCAAGTTGCTTTCCACTCAAACCTTCTTCCCACCATAGCCAAATCTGTGAGAGAGAGTTGAGTGTTGGGGAGTCTATCATTTGAAGCACAAGAGCAAGGAGTTCATCATCAACACACCATTTATTACCTTTTGGAGAGTGGTGTCTCCTAGATTGGTTAGGTGTCACTTGGGAGCCTCCGACAAGATTGTGGAGTTAAACCAAGGAGTTTGTAAGGGCAAGGAGATCGCCAACTTCATGAAGATCTACCCGAGTGAGGCAAGTCCTTCGTGGGCGATGGCCATGGTGGGATAGACAAGGTTGCTTCTTCGTGGACCCTTCGTGGGTGGAGCCCTCCGTGGACTCGCACAGCCGTTACCCTTCGTGGGTTGAAGTCTCCACCAACGTGGATGTACGATAGCACCACCTATCAGAACCACGCCAAAAACCTCTGTGTCTTCATTGCGTTTGCACACTCCAATCCCATCCCTTTAGTTTCTTGCAAATTGCATGCTTTACTCTTTTCGCTGCTCATACTCTTGTCATGCTTGCTTGAAATGTATTGTGAATGCTTAAATTTGTGCTAAAACTCCACCTCAACTCGAAGAACTTAAAAACTGCTAGTTTTGCTTGTTGAGGGTCTAATTACCCCCCCTCTAGACACCTCTTCTCGATCCTTTCACGATCGCTCTGTCACCTAGAGCTAATATTCGTATGTTCTTGAAAAAAACCTTTCTCGCGGGGCTAAGGAAGGCGAATGAGTGCCCATGCATACGGGGACGGTCGTCTGGAACACTGTCGAATGCTCTATCAAAGAACTCGACCGAAGGAACCCATGCAACTGCCCATGCAATCAACCGCGATCGTATGGAAGGCCGTCGATCGTGATTTATTTCTGATGCTTAACAGAAACCTGATTTTGTCTGGTTTGTTTCCGATTCTCTTTAACTTCCTTATCTCGTTAGAACCTGCGCCCCTAACCTCTTATATATAGAGCCCTTGCCTCCTTCTTTATCAAAGCTAACAAACCAATCTAGCCCAAGTCTCTTTTAGTTTTGAAGTGCAGGAAGCAATGGCTCGTTCGTAGGATGAGAGGCAAACCTCCTTGCAAGGGGAGGATGATCTGGAGCAAGAAGGCTATGACTCTCCATCAAGCAATAGGGAGAGAATCCATCATGTTCATGATTGGTCATCCTTAGAGGAAGATCCGGAGGAGCCACCCTTCGATGAGGAGGAGAAGAAACCGATGGCCATCCCCATCGAATCCATCAAGGTCATCGTCATCGAAAACAAGCTTGACTTCGTCAAGGACACTCCAACCGTCATGGGTAAGTGCAGTTTTAGCAACTGTACTATCCATGAACCGATGGGAGAGTCTCAAGAAATGACCCAAGGGCACGTAAGATGCATAGCATCGACACACATACGCAAGTGGGGCCCCTAAGGAAGAGGCGCACCACCAACCCTACACCCTCAACTCAGCCAGGGTATATGTCAAAAAATTTAAGGTTAAAACTAACATTATGACTAAGAAAATTAGGGAGATGGAGGTGGCGCTTGCCACCAAGGCTCGTGAGGCTTTGAACATGAATGTGAGGATCATCGCCAACCAAGATGCGACATTGTGAATGTAGCATTCCCGCATCAGGGACTTGGAGATCGCCAACAAATTCATGATCAATGTTCTTGCCGGTGTCACCTCTAGAGGAGAACTCTGGTATCAACAAGAAGGAGACTAAATGAACCAACCGACTTAGCATGTTAAGCTTGGGGGGATTTTGAAGCCCTTTTGTATCCCCTATCGCACTCTAGTTAAATTTCAGTTGAAGTTTTTGCTTAGTTTGAATAAATGAGGGCAATCATGCTTTCTTGATAGAGGGAAGAATTTTATCCAATGATTCATGGATGTCTATATGGATGTTCTATCATGGTTTTTACCTGAAATTGCTTTGAATGTTAGGCCCTATTGTGTGCTAAATATTTCTGCTTATGAATGATGTTTATAAGTCTTCCACATCTTTAGTGTCGATAGGAAATAAGAGGTTAACGACTTAATGGGATAAGACACCTTTATTTCAATTTATCTTGAAATCGCTTGGTGAAGTCTAAAAGCTAATGATCTAGGTATGTGAAAGAGCAAGTTTCTATCACGGTAAAATAATAATTGTAGATATAAAAACTGAAAGATTTGTGCAAACCCTTGTTGTCAATACTAATAATAAAGCATAATGTCACGCCTCTAATAGGAGAAAAGAAAAAAAATCAGTGACGTGGGATAGGCTTGGCTCATCAAGAAAAAGGGGAAGTAAGTGAATATCTTCCTTAAACAAAGGACCGAGGGAACTTATCTGGCTGAAATAACAGAATAATTATCGCTTAAGGTTGAAGAAAAGGTCTAGAAGCCTTCATGCTCATCTGATTAAGGCAGAGATATGGTAGTGCACAAAAGGATTGATCATATAATGCAAATTCTGAAATTTCAAGATGGGCTCATTCATTTTCAACCATCCACATATCATAATAAATATGACATCTTTCTTACAACCTATGGTATTTTCTCGGGGACGAGCAAACCTCTAAGCTTCGGGAAGTTGATGAGTCCAAATTATGTGATTACTTTGTTAGTGTTTGATGACCTGCAAGTGCATAGGGCTGTTGTAGCACTTTCGTTGTGATAAGTAGAGTGTCGAACCCATAGGGAGCGAATAGGAAGTCACCATAAACCCCGCAACTATGATTTAACTTTCACGCAGCCATGTACGCACCCAAACCAGAGTTTGGTAATAGCCTATTCTATCGTTGCTAGGAAAATGAGATAAAAAGGGTAATTAACTAAGCCACTAACAAGAAGAGTAAAAACAGGAAAAAATATATGCTAAGTTGGTAAGGATGGTGCTTGAGTAATAAAGTGTTCTCGAGGATTCCAGAATCACTACCACTAATATGAACTATTGAATCCTCTATTCACTGGTCAAATGCATAAGTGGGCGGAGCCGGGTACAGTACACATTCTACTTGAAGTAGACTTCATGCCACACACACCACCATCATAGTCTCCCCCACAAGGTTACAACTTATGATAATTAAGGGTCACCCCCCGTGGACGCAATCTCTCTAAGGGTTCTCCGTTATTCCCCTATCAATTGTGAGAGCAAGGAATCAAAGGCTTTTACTGTCACCTCAAACTACCCCAATGCCCCAACCCTTCACAACGACATTTATTCCTCTACGACCTATACGGCAATAGTGTGAGTGTGGCCTCCTCTCAACACTCGTGAGAACACTAACTCGAATCATGAATAGAAGATATTGGATCACATCAAGAATCATATAGGGTTCAACCATATCCTCAAGAACTATTGTAATTACTCAAACATATGCATGAAGGTTAGGGTCAAGTTACAAGCCAGCATCGAGCCGATGAAGGGAGAAGGCATGGTGGTGATGGTGGCGGTGCAGTGGTGATGATGATGACGATGGTGGCCACCATGGAGGTGGTGGAGATGGGGGCGCCACCTATGCTGGTGATATGTCTCCAACGTATCTATAATTTTTTATTGTTCCATGCTATTATAGTATCAATCTTGGATGTTTTATATGCAATTATATATATTTTTTGGGACTAACCAATTAACTTAGTGCCCAGTGCCAGTTGCTATTTTTTGCTTGTTTTTGGCTTTTCAGGAAATCAGTTTCAAATAGAGTCCAAACGAAGAAAAAACTTTGGATTGATTTTTTCTGGACCAGAAGAGACCGTAGAAGGTTCGGGAGAAGACCAGACGAGCCATGAGGGAGCGACAAGCTCGGGAGGCGCGCCCGAGGGGGGCACCCCCCAGGCTTGTGGGCCCCTTGTGGCACCTCTTGACCTAATTCCGCCTCTATAAATACTTAAATATTCCCCTAGCATCATAGAGCCACCCAAAATACTTTTTCCGCCGCCGCAAGTTTCTATTCTCATGATATCCCATCTGGAGGCCTTCCCCGACACTCTGTCGGAGGGGGAATCAGCCACAGAGGGGCTCTACATCAACCTTGCTGCCCTTCTGATGATGTGTGAGTAGTTTACCACAGACCTACGGGTCCATAGCTAGTAGCTAGATGGCTTCTTCTGTCTCTTTGATCTTCAATACAATGTTCTCCTCAGTGTTCTTGGAGATCTATTCGATGTAATCACTTTTTGCGGTGTGTTTGTTGGGATCCGATGAATTATAAGTTTATGATCAGTTTATCCATGAATATTATTTGAGTCTTCTCTGAACTCTTTTATGCATGATTATTATAGCTTTGTATTTCTCTCCAATCTATTGATTTGGTTTGGCCAACTAGATTGAATTTTCTTGCAACAGGAGAGGTGCTTTGTGATGGGTTCGATCTTGCGGTGCTCAATCCCAGTGACAGAAGGGGACATGGCACGTATTTGTATCGTTTCCATTAAGGATAAAAAGATGGGGTTTATTCATTCGTGAGTTTACTTTGTCTACATCATGTCATCTTGCTTAAGGTGTTACTCCGTTCTTTATGAACTTAATACTCTAGATGCATGCTGGATAGCAGTCGATGTGTGGAGTAATAGTAGTAGATGCAGACAGGAGTCGGTCTACTTGTCTCGGACGTGATGCCTATATACATGATCATTGCCTTGGATATCATCATGATTATTCATTTTTCTATCAATTTTCCAACAGTAATTTGTTTACCCACCGTATGCTATTTTCAAGAGAGAAGCCTCTAGTGAAAACTATGGCCCCCGGGTCTACTTTTATCATGTATTAAAATCCCAAAAATACCTTGTTGCAATTTTATTTACATTATTTTATTTTGTATTTTTGTGCTATCTATCTATCACTACGAGATTTGATCCTTGCAATTAACCACCGAGGGATTGACAACCCCTTGTTCGCGTTGGGTGCAAGTATTTGTTATTTTGTGTGCAGGTACTACTAACAAGGTGTTGCGTGGTTCTCCTACTAGACTGATAACCTTGGTTCTTAACTGAGGGAAATACTTATCTCTACTGTACTGCATCATCCTCTCCTCTTCGAGGAAATCCCAATGCAGCTCACAAGTAGCAGGTGGCGGCCGACGGGCCGGTGCTCATGGTGGTGGAGCCTCCTCCTTCTTCCCTTGGTGGTTGTCCCTTCTTCTCAGGTGTGGAGCAGCAATGGAGGTGCTCTTGGATGTGTTCGTTGTGAATGAGATGAGATGGCGGTGGCTAGGGTTGAAGATGACTTATACGGAGAGCCTCCCTAGCTTCCTCTCTTGATGGGCTTCATTCAAGGGCTCAAGATGAGCCTAATCCTCCCCCAGTATCTTCTTTACGAGCCAAGGATCCCGTGGGATCAAACAGGGATGAAATCGGTGAAGAATCCCGTCTAGAAGGGCAACTTTCAGAGCTATCTGGACGTCAGCACGGCCGCTCAAACGACCGCGTGCGATCATTTGGAACGCCGTCTTTTGTGCTGATTTGTGATGTCCTTCTCCGGTAAAATGGCCGCCAAATCTTCATACGAACTCGGAATTTGACGTTCTTGGGCTCGTTAGATTCATATGATAGACGCCGATCCATTTCTAGTCTTAGATGTTGATTTGGAGCACTATGAAAAAAATGACTTTTTCCGACCTCCAAAATGGAAGTCTGGCCCCTAGCTGACTCCGTATCAATCCCATCCTTGGTACTTTCATCGTGCTTGGTCCTAGGTCGCTCCAAAATACCTGTAGACACAAGAAAACTAGGAAAACTAATAGAAACCAAATAAAACACTAAATGTGCAATGCTCACTATGATAAGTGCAAATACCGGTAAACATGCATAATGAACAACTACTTGGTTCAATGGGACATGATATATAAAGAGAACATGCAACAAAGGAGCTCTAAAAATGCGTAAAATATAGAGCCATCAACCTCCGCACGCTTAAACCTTCCTCGTCCTCGAGTAAGAAGGTTGACTACCAAAAGCTCACTGCCACCAACTTTAAAGCATACATTGAACCAAACCCCAAAATTGATATCCATGCTCATCGTGCAAGCATGCAAAAGTTAACTAGCTAGGGAGTAATACAAGCTATCCTCTTAGTTCCATTGCCATGGAGGTCAGGAAAGAGGAAAATATTTTTGTGGAGCCCAAATTCCATTGCCAAAGGTTTAAACATAATGTCAATATTATGTTAGGAACACAACAGTAACTATCAAAGACAAAATAAATCAAGCATCGGCGATCGCCTAAAAAACACCAACCAGATGCATACCATGTACAATAGCAAGATCGTTTGTCTGTGTTATTAAACCACTCAACTACCTATGCAACATTGAGCGCAAGCCTAGGCCTAGCACATAAGGGAATGATACAAAATGGTTGGGGTTTTGAGAATTCAAAAATAAAGAAAGACTTGCATCAACGCAGTTGAATGCCTTATGATCGATGTCAACACAAGGAGTAGGGATCGCCTGCAACTAGGAAGCACATAGAACTATGAATATGTGAAAGCTCTCTCCTATGGACTAAGTGGGGGTGCATCCAACTTGCTTGCTCATGGACCTCGAGCTTTTTGAGGATGCTCGTCGCAGAAATACTTGTCGCAGAAATGCATAAAAATGGATGTATCTAGAACTAAAATACGTCTAGATACATCCATTCCTCCGACAAGTATTTCCGGATGGAGGGAGTACTTTACAAATATAGAAATTCACATGAACAAGAAGATAGCTCAAGTAGTACAAGAATGAATTACTTTACAAGAAGAAAACAAAATTTGGAAAGAAAACATCAAGGGCATGTCACACAATAGCAAAACTTGTGATCATGGATAAGCAAATGGTACTCTGTTCATGCTCATGTTGCTGGCAACAAACTGTTAGACCATGTTGTTAAGAAACCTTCGAGTTCTAACAAAGGGTGTCCTTAAGATAGCAAAGTTAAATCTTGATTATTTCTGTAAGTGTGACTGACAACTAGAAGTAGCATTACATGCAGCCCACTGTTTCTTGTAAGGTTAAATAATGATTATGTCATTTCTAAGTAGCTTTAAAACTAAATTGATGAAGCTGAAGCTAGGACACATCAGGTAGGTACATTTTCAAGAATTCCCAGCCACTAATATATGACAAATGGAATCCTAACTATTTCGCCGATAACAAATAAATAGGAAATACATAGAGCTACTTAGAAATGAACAATTAACATATTACCCTTGTCTAACTCGATTTCTAGAAGCGGAAGACATATATTGTGCCATAAATAATATAACATCGTAGCAGCAGCAGTGGCATGAGATGCATCAGCGATGGGACAAGCAGCAGCACTAGCGAGTTCATATCATCCCGCCGATGGTGGAAGGAAAAATAGTACTGTGTGCATGTGCACTAATGGATGGGGGATTCTTTTGACTAGAGATTAATAACTAAAAGCTTGTTATTATAATACATGAGTTAGTGAAAACATTTCCGTAATGTCTGGCTGATTATATGACTAGATCACAGGTAGCCATACTGAAGCTATAACCACTCCTAGTCTGTCATTCAGCTATCACAAAGGTGAACAAGCCTTATCATAATTCAGAACTCCGCGCAATTGCTTTACCATGGAAAATTCACGACATATATTACAATTAGTCTGAAAATGTTTGATGAGCTCAGTTCTCGCATTCTGATGGTTAGGCAGTGTCTGGCAAGCTCAATTCGTAGTCAAAAAACGTTTGGTAACCCGAATTTCCAAGAAGCCTATCATAGTGCCTACTCGATTGACTCGTTGATCTGATTGAGGTCAGCCTATCATAGGTACATTTATACGCGAAGACAAAATTAGAGAAGAGCATAATAAGAGTCGATGATGACTGCATAGTACAGATTCAAAATTTTGGGCTTTGTGTTCCTGATGGAGCCCTGCTACTGAAATCTAAAACCAGTATGCGCATGTAAGAGATTAATTTTCTTGACTTATGGTCACTTGTAAGTCGTAATTAATGTAATAAAGAACTTAAATAGATGACGTTGACCTTTGTGTGCCTGATGGAACCCTGCTACTAATGTATCTTACCGTATCTATCACTAATTAATGGAGATATAGTTATAGTTCAAAGGTTGGAACCATGTTCCGGATGAAGGCCTGCTGCATCTGTACCTAATCGTATCCTATCACTAACCAATTGATATCTAGTAACAAAATCAAAGGATCATACATCTGTAAGTGCTATATATCCATCCAGATCTAGGGTTCACGGGCATGATTTGAAAGAGGGAAAGCTCACCACGTCCATCCGCTTGGAAGGGAGGAGGAAGCAGCAGAGCACTACGGCCACCACCTCCACTCGTGCAAGACGATGCCGTCTCCTGGAGCTTCAGCCTCAAGCCGAGCACGACGGCCACCGCCACCTCTGCTCTTGCAAGAGGCGGCGTCACCGGGAGCTGTAGCCTATAGCCGTGCACGGCGGCCGCCACCTCCGCTTATGCAATACAATGGCATCGGCAGGAGCAGCAGCCAAGCGTGGCGGCCGCCACCTCCACCGTTCGCCGCCTCCAACGCCGCTCGTGCGAGCCTCCCGCCACTGCTTCTGTGTTGCAGGAGAGAGGAGAGACGTGGGGAATGGCGTCTAGGGTAGAGCTCATTTGGGCCGTGCAAAACAGTAGCCCCAGCCGAGTGGGCCTAGGTAGCTTCGGCCCAATTAGTAATTACCCAGCCACACCATCATTTTTTTAGTATATGTTGGTGACGTTGGATGGGTGCACGACACCATCTGTAGTTCAGTTACTACTGACGTCACAATATCATGCACGCCACCAGTATTTGGTCCATTTTTTTACTTTTTAAACAAGTTGATATGTTTATTAGTGACGTGGTAAAATGTCACACGCCATCAGTAGTACCAATACTGGTGGCGTGAGAAAAAATCACATGCCATAAGTAACTTTCGCCAGGCCAGACCGTTGGATCTCAAATACTAGTGACGTGGATTTTAGACGCCACGCCATTAGTAATCTATTATAGGTGGCGTACCAAATATAATAGCATGCCCGTAATGGAAGTGGTGGCGTGGATTGAAAATGAGGTGCCACTAATTAAAGTTGTGGCTAGCCATTTTTCCACTAGTGGAAGTGGTGCTACTTTGAAGCACAAGTGTGATAAAAGGATATTAGCATGCCCCTTCTCTCTTTTTCTCTCATTTTTGTAGAACGGTCTCATGAAACTCATCCCCACTTTTTGGAGGACTCATAAGTCTCCACCATTATTTTCCTTCCTTTTTTAAAGAACGGTTTCATGGACCTCATCCTCACTTTTTCGAGGACTCATAAGTCTGCGCCATTTTTTTCCTCACTGGGGCATGCTCTAATAATGATGATCATCACACTTTTATATTGAATCACTACAACTGAATGTTATCATAACTCAAAACCGAAAACACGAGAGAAACTCTACATGATGAATGCCTCTGGCAGTGTGCCAGTATGTGCAATGATCCAGCATAGCATAGACAAAAAAAAAGAGAAACCATGAAAATGTCGAGCTAGCCATACTATGATCATGCAAGACAAATGAAAACATGTCTCTAATCATGAAAAATATGATGGTAGTGCATGGTGATAAGCTCGGAATGACTATGAAAATGTCATGTAGGTAGGTATGGTGGCTGTTTTGTGGAGATGGGGTGTCTTATGTGTAGGAGAACAAGAGAAAGTCCTCCCACGGGTTTGGATGTACTTGCGAAGTTTGCTCCAAGTCCCATGTGAGAGTGGGCAATGCACGGTACCATGGAGGCTAGCAATAAAAGATGAACAAAAGTGCAAAAGGTTTCGAACTTGTGATGAACCACAAGTATAGGGGATCAACCATAGTCCTTTCGATAAGTAAGAGTGTCGAACCCAACAAGGAGCAGAAGGAAATGACAAGCGGTTTTCAGGAAGGTATTCTCTGCAAAGCACTGAAATTATCGGTAACAGATAGTTTGATAGCAAGGTAATTTATAATGAGAAACAAGTAGCAATTGTAACAAAGGTGCAGCAAGGTGGCCCAATCCATTTTATAGCAAAAGACAAGCCAGAACGGTCTCTTATAATAATCAAGGTGTTCTCAAGGACACATGGGAATTGTCATATAGTCACTTTCATCATGTTTGTTTGATTCACGTTCGCTACTTTGATAATTTGAGGGTGGACCGGTGCTTGGGTGTTGTTCTTACTTGAACAAGCCTCCCACTTAAGATTACCCCCTCTCGCAAGCATCCACAGCTACGAAAGAAGAATTAAGATAAATCTGACCATAGCATGAAACATATGGATCCAAATTAGCCCCTTACAGAATAACGCATAAACTAGGGTTTAAGCTTCTGTCACTCTAGCAACCCACCATCTACTTATTACTCCACAATGCCTTCCCTTAGTCCCACATATGGTGAAGTGTCATGTAGTCGACATTCACATGACACCACTAAAGGAAGCAATAACATACATATAATCAAAATATCAAACGAATACCAAATTCACATGATTACTTATGACAAGACTTCTCCCATGTCCTCAAGAACAAAAGTAAGTACTCACAAATCATATTCATGTTCAAGACCATAGGAGTATTGAATATCATCAAGGATCTGAACATATAATCTTCCACCAAATAAACCAACTAGTATCAAGTACAAGATATAATCAACACTACCAGCAACCCATAGGTACCAATATAATGTTTTGAGATAGAGATTGAATACAAGAGATGAACTAGGGTTTGAGATGAGATGGTGCAGGTGAAGATGTTGATGAAGATTGGTCCTTCCACGATGAGAGGGTTGTTGATGATGTCGATGGCTTCGACTTCCCCCTCCTGAAGGGAAGTGTCCGCGGCAGAATCGCTCCGCCAGAGAGCAAAAGTGCTCCTGCCCAGGTTCCGCCTCGAGATGACGGCGCTTCTTCCCGAAAGTCTTCTTCTGATTTTTCTAGGGCAAATGGCATCATATAGGAGAAGATGGGCCTCGTAGGCCTGCGAGGGGCCCCACAAGCTCGGGGGGTGCGCCCGGGGGGGGGGGGGGTAGGGCGCACCCCAGGCTTGTGGCTACATGGTGGGTCCCCTTCTAGTAATTCCTTTGCCAGTATTTATATATATTCCAAAATAATTCTCCGTAAATTTTTAGGTCATTTGGATTTGTGCAGAATAGCTATCTCTATCGCACCCCTTTCCGGTCCAGAATTCCAATTGCCGGCAATCTCCCTCTTCATGTGAAACTTGCAAAATAAGATAGAAAATGCATAAGAATAGCATCATAAAGTGAAATAATAGTACAAAATGCAATAAATAAAAGTAGGAAAACATGATGCAAAAGGGACGTATCAACTCCCCCAAGCTTAGACCTCGCCCGTCCTCAAGCGAAAGCCAAAATCGATAATCATGACCACATGTTTAGAGAGAGAGAGAGAGAGAGAGAGAGAGGTGTCAATAAAATAAAATACGGAGATGGAGGCATAATGTTCATTATCATAGAAGAAATATATCATCATAAAACTTTTCATGCTAAAGTAACAATTCATTCACAAACTAAAGTATTAAACATAAACTTCATTGGAAACTAACAAACTATGATTTCAGTCATTGAAACAATCACAATCCATCATATTTTCCGAAAGAGTCTATGTAAGAGATTTGTTTGGCAAGTTCACATACTCAACTATCATTTAATCTTCTATGATTGCTGAAACTCAAAGCATATTTATAGAGCAAAAGTTTCAGGCAGACACATAGAAAGATAGGGGCTTATAGTTTCGCCTCCCAACTTATTTACCTCAAGGGTAATGTCAATAATAACAACTCATGATCACCTACATTCAACGGGATATATTTCTCTGGATCTATCCCCACCACATGATGCTTTCCACTAAAGAATACATAGAGTGGAATAGGGATGAACATCATTGACTCTTGCATAAAAATAAATACATAAAATTAAAAGATAGGCCCTTCACTGAGGGAAGTGGAGGTTGTCATGCGCTTTTTGTTTTTGGATGTGCAAGCTCTTAATGTAAATGAATGTCACTTTATATTGCCCCTTGTGATAGCAACCTTTATTATGCAGTCTGTTGCTTTTATTTCTTTACCATCACAAGATCGTACAAAGCTTATTTTCCCTTACAATAAAAGATCATACATATTTAGGAGCAATTTTTATTGCTTTATGCACCGATGACAGCTTGCTTGAAGGATCTTATTCAATCTATAGGTAGATATGGTGGACACTCATGGAAAGAAACTGGGTTTAAGGGTTTTGGATGCACAAGTAGTACCTCTACTTAGTGCAAATTTTGGGTAGCAAAAGATCCTAGACAAGCACCACATGTTAGAGGATCCATGATTGTCAGTGTATTAAGAATTGGGTCCCTAATACCCTAGACTTATGCACACGAAGTGGTAGCCTTCCCGACGACAAGGCTTGCCAGAGGATAACTAAAGCCAAACTCAAGACCAGATTACAAGAATGCAAACAAGATCTCTGAAGATAGAGGTCAGAAATGCTGAAGATACAGCTTGAAGACCCGACAAGATCCTTGCCGAAGAGAGGGCTGGCTAAAACCCACCAAGTCCCATGCCCGGCAAGCTCCGGGTCTGGCAAGAATCCCACTACCTTCGCACCACTCCACCTCATCGATTAGGTTGTCACTTGTCGAATAGGTGTCGAGCGGGCTGGTAGTTAGGTGAGGCTTGTCTAGGCATGTGGCAGCTCACCGCCGAAGATATAACTTTAATGACACCCGTCCCAGGATTGTGTCAAGGAAATAATAGGTAGATGGGCAAACAACACCAAAGGAGAGACCATCCTTGCCGGGGAGCTCCATCCACAAGACACCTTACGATGCAGTTAATGCGTTTTTCCTAACTCATCAGAGTTAGGTGATAAGCACTATAGCCACTATTTACAATGTATATTTACCATTTTGCCACTGTGGTGACCCCTTAGTCTATAAAAGAAGGCCCATGGCTACCTTTATAAAGGTCAAAACCCTGTCCATTTGCACGCGTAGCAACACCTTTCGAGCACCTTGCCGGGACATGCGCTCCTTGTAACTGGACACATACACATCCAATATATAAAGCAGGAGTAGTGTTTTATGCTTCACAGTGGCCCAAACCTGGGTAAACATCTTGCGTCCTGCTAATTCTGCTCTTTGTGCTCGTCGATCTCCCCATTTAAACCGCAAAGGGATCACCATGATCCCATAGATGGTCGTACGCATGACATATTTGGCGTGCCAGGCAGGTGGATCGCTTGTACGAACTAGAGCTAGCAGTTAGCGCATCAGCTTCTTCATCATCTTCATCGCTATGGCTCCCAAGAAGAAGGGCGCCATGATACGTCTCCAACGTATCTAATTTTTTTATTGTTCCATGCTATTATATTATCCATCTTGGATGTTTTGTATGCATTATTATGCTATTTTATATCATTTTTTGGGACTAACCTATTAACCTAGTGCCCAGTGCCAGTTGCTGTTCTTTCCTTGTTTTTGTCTTTTACAAAAAATTAATACCAAACGGAACAAAACTTTTTGAGGATTTTTCTTGGACCAGAAGACACCCAAGAACCTTCAGGAGGAGGTCAGAGGGGCCACCAGTTGGCAACAAGCTCGGAGAGCGCGCCCTGGGGGGGCGGTAGGCTTGTGGACCCCCTGATGCTCCTCTAACCCTAATCTTTGTTCTACAAATACCCAAATATTCCCCGTATACCAGAGGGCACACCAAAAATACTTTTCCACCGCCGCAAGTTTCTGTCCTCAAGAGATCCTATCTGGAGACCTGTTCCGGTACTCCGCCGGAGGGGGATTCGATCACGGAGGGCTGATACGTCTCCATCGTATCTACTTTTCCTAACGCTTTTGCTCTTATTTTGGACTCTAATTTGCATGATTTGAATGAAACTAACCCGGACTGACACTGTTTTTAGCAGAACTACCACGGTGTTGTTTTTGTGCAGAAATAAAAGTTCTCGGATTTGGACGAAACTTTTTGGAGATTTATTTTAGAACAAATAAAAAATACTGGAACCAAGAACCACCGGAGGAGGTGCCCTGGCTGGCCACGATACACCAGGGCGTGCCACCCCCTCCAGACCCGCCCTGGTGGGTTGTGGGGCCCTCGTGGCCCCTCTGACCCTAACTCTGGCGCTATAAATACCTATTTTTGGAGAAAAAATAGGGGAGGAAGTTTCATCGCGTTTCACGATACGGAGCCACCGCCACCTCCTATTCTTCATCGGGAGGCCAGATTTGGAGTCTGTTCGGGGCTCCGAAGAGGGGAATCTTAGGTCTTCGTCGTCACCAACCCTCCTTCATCACCAATTCCATGATGCTCCCCACAGGGAATGACTAATTCCTTCATAGGCTCGCTGGTCGGTTAGGAGTTGGATGAGATTCATCATGTAATCGAGTTAGTTTTGTTAGGGCTTGATCCCTAGTATCCACTATGTTCTGAGATTGATGTTGCTATGACTTTGCCATGCTTAATGCTTGTCACTAGGGCCCGAGTGCCATCATTTTAGATCTGAATCCTTTATGTTTTCACCATTATATCTATGTTCTAGATCCGATCTTGCAAGTCATATGCACGTATTACATGTTATGATCTGTAAAACCCAGGGTGATAGTAATTGGGATACTTTCCAGTGATGATCGTAGTTTAAGGAGTTCATGTATTCACTATGTGTTACTGCTTTGTTCCGGTTCTCTATTAAAAGGAGGCCTTAATATCCCTTAGTTTCCTTATGGACCCCGCTGCCACGGGAGGGTAGGACAAAAGATGTCATGCAAGTTCATTTCAATAAGCACATATGAATATTTCCGGAATACATGCCTACATTATATTTATGAACTGGAGCTAGTTCTGTATCGCCCTAGGTTATGACTGTTATATGATGAATATTATCCAATGAATTCACCGATCCAATGCCTATGAGTTTTCCACATATTGTTCTTGCTAAGTTACTATTGCTATTGCTACTGTTACAACTGCTACAAAACTATTACTGCTGTTACCATTACCACTGTTATCGTTACCACTGCTATCAAACTATCATATTACTGTGCTACTGATCACTTTGCTGCAGATATTTAATCTCCAAGTGTGGTTGAATTGACAACTCAGCTGCTAATACTTAAAAATATTCTTTGGCTCCCCTTGTGTCAAATCAATAAATTTGGGTTGAATACTCTACCCTCGAAAACTGTTGCGATCCCCTATACTTGTGGGTTATCAAGACCTTTTTCTAGCGCCGTTGCCGGGGAGCATAGCTATATTTGTTGAGTCACTTGGGATTATTATCTATTTATCACTATGAAGAATATGAAAGATAAAAAAACCAAGATCATTCCCTTAAAGACGAGGGGAGGTAAGGATTTGCCATGACACTCTGCACATGATTCACCTTTTGTTTTGAGTAGACTTGCAACACCACCACATGTTATTAATCCTGATATGTCGCAAGTCATTGATGATGCTACTTCTGCTATGAATGATGCTTATGATGATGCTAGTACCTTGCCTGATGATAATGTGCCACTAGGTGAATTTCTTGATGAACAACTTGCTAGAGCTAAAGAGAATGAAATTTCTGAAACTGATGAGTATGAAGCACCTATTAGACCTAGGTCTCCTAGATTTGAAATGCCTAAGATATCTGAGGGTTATGTTATGGATGAGGAGGTAGCTAGAGACTTTCTTGCTTGCAATGATATGGGTGATCTTAAGAAATTATTAAGCAAACTGAAAGAAAAATCTTTGAATGCTAGAATGAAATGTGATCCTAAGTTTGCTACTTCACATATCTTTATTACCGATAAGGATTATGAATTCTCTGTCGACCCAGAGTTAATTACTTTGGTTGAACCTGATCCTTTTCATGGTTACAAAACTGAAAATGTAGTGGCACATCTTACTAAATTAAATGATATAGCCACCCTTTTTGCTCATGATTAGAAAAATCGCTATTACTATATCCTCAAATTATTTCCATTCTCATTAAAGGGTGATGCTAAGATATGGTACAATACTCTTGCTCCTGGGTGTGTGCGTAGTCCCCAGGATATGATTTACTACTTCTCTAAAAAATATTTTCCCGCTCACAAGAAACAAGCTGCCTTACAGGAAATATTTAACTTTGTGCAAATTGAAGAAGAGAGTCTTCCACAAGCTTGGGGGATGCTTCTCCAATTGATTAATGCTTTGCCTGATCATCCTCTTAAGAAAAATGAAATATTTGATATCTTCTATAATGGACTAACCGATGCTTCTAGGGACTTCCTAGATAGTTGTGCGGGTTGTGTTTTCAGGGAACGAACTATTGAACAAGCTGAGAAATTATTGAATAATATATTGAAAATTATGATGATTGGACTCTTCCTGAACCACCGCCTAAACCCACTCCAAAGAAGAGGGGTATCTTATATCTCAGTCCTGAAGATATGCAAGAGGCAAAGAAATGTATGAAGGAAAAATGTATTAAAGCTGAAGATGTTAAGAATTTACCACCTATTGAAGAAATACATGGACTTGATACGCCACCACCACAGGTGGTAGAGGTAAATTCATTTATAAAGTTTGATGAAAGTGACATCCCTTACAATAAACATCCTAGTCAATGCCTGTATGAATTTGATAGGTACATCATCAAACAAGATCACTTCAATGCAATGTTATGAAATAATTAAAATACAACTTTGATATGATTGCTCGCTTGAGTGACTTGTTATTTAGAATCACTAATGATGTTATAGGTGTCAGAAAACATGCCTCTATGGTACAAACCCAGTTAGAACAAGTTGCCAGATCTCAAAGAGAATTGCTTAATGAAATGAATAATAATATGAATGATTTTGCTGTTAGAGTAGAAACTAGAGGAGGCAAAATGACTCAGGAACCACTTTATCCTAAGGGACACCCTAAAAGAATTGAACAAGAATCTCAAAGATTTAATGCTGATGCACCTAGTCCTGCTAAAAAGAAAAAGAAGAAGAAAAATGATAGGACTTTGCATACCTCTAGTGAACCTGAAATTGAAACACCTCCTAGAAATAACAATGATGTCTCTATCTGAGATGCTGAAACTCAATCTGGTAGTGAACATGCACCTAGTGATAATGAAAATTATAATGATGATGTTCATGAAGACACTCAACCAAACAATTATAAAAAACCAGATAATGATGTTGAGATAGAACCTGCTGTTGATCTTGATAACCCACAGCCTAAAAATAAAAGATATGACAAAAGAGACTTTGTTGCTAGAAAACATGGTAAAGAAAGAGGACCATTGGTTCAGAAACCCATGCCCTTTCCACCTAAACCATCCAAGAAAAAGGATGATGAAGAATTTGAACGCTTTGCTGAAATGCTTAGGCCAGTTTTTTTGCGCACTCGTTTGAATGATATTTTAAAGATGGCCCCTTATGCAAAATACATGAAAGAAATTGTCACTAATAAAAGAAAAATATCTGAAACTGAAATCTCCACCATTCTTGCTAATTATTCTTTTAAGGATGGAGTACCTAAAAAATTGGAGATCCAGGAATACCAACTATACCTTGCTCCATCAAAAGAAAATATGTCAAAACTGCTTTGTGTGATTTAGGAGCTGGTGTTAGTGTTATGCCTTTCTCTTTATATAAAAGACTTGATTTGAATAAACTCACACCTACTGAAATATCTTTGCAAATGGCTGACAAATCAACTGCCATACCTATCGGTATATGTGAGGATGTGCCCGTTGTTGTTGCAAATGTTACTATCTTAACAGACTTTGTTATACTTGAGATGCCCGAGGATGACAACATGTCGATTATCCTTGGTAGACCCTTTTTGAATACTGCAGGGGCTGTTATTGATTGCAATAATAGCAAAGTCACTTTTCATATCAATGGTAATGAGCATACGGTGCATTTTCTGAGGAAACAATTCCAAGTTAATGGTATTAATGTTATTGAAAAGTCTACGACAATTACTATTGGAAGTTTTCAACTACCTCTACCTACTGCCAAAAAGAAATATGACATACTTATTGTTGGGGATATGCATGTCCCCGTTGAGGTAACTTAGTGTTTTATGAAAGTTCTTCGGTTTCATGCTAATCGGAAATGGTTATTAATAAGACTTGATCAACCTTGTTAATGGATCATTTTTGAGAGGTATGTGGTCGATGAATTTAGTAGGCACAACCTTCTGTCCTTACCTTTTTGTTTCCTATTTTTCTTAGTTAAATAAAATAAAATGCCATGTTTACCCTATTTTCTGTTTTGTTCGTGCAATAAAAAATGACCCAAAAATAAAAGTTCTCAGAATGCTCTGAAAATTTAACACAATTTTGTTCAAATATTTGAGAATTTCTGGTACAAATAACTTCAAAGGGGGTGCCCCTGGTGTCCACAAGACACCAGGGCGCACCAGCAACCTCAGGCGCGCCCTGGTAGGTTGTGGTCCCCATGTGGGTCCCCTCACTTATATCTTTAGCCCATGTCATCTCCTACCTCCAGAAAAAAATCACCATAGCTCTCTCTCTCTCTCATGTTCTTGCTCTCAAACCCACGGATTTCGATCTCTTTGCTCGAAGCTCCATTTCAGAAACTATTTTGGGGGATTGCTACTTGGTATGTGACTCCTCCATTGCTCCAATTAATTTTTTTGCTTTAGTGGTTTATATTTTGAATAATTAGCTACTCTTGGTGCTGCTGTCAATGGGCTTGCATGTTGAATTCTTGGAGTTCCAAGTAGTTTGAATGCTTGATATAACCTCTAGACATCCATATGAGTAGTTGCTATCAATCTTATGAAGTTTTGTTGACAAAAAATTTGGTGGACTAAAATTTTCAGAATTTTATTTATAGGAAGAAGATGAGTATTTTCAGAAAGTTCTCCTCCAAGAAGAATGCTAAGGGAGTCATTGGGGAATCATCGGACAATGACCTCAACACTTCGAGAATGGCGGAGGTGCGGCCGTGCGAATGGCCGCATAATGCCTTCATGGACAAGGCCGGGTTCCATCAAGAGTTTGCCCAATTCATTGCAATGCCGGGCTGACCAACTTCCTCGCAGTTGAGTGTGACCAACACCACCTCCTTACAAATTCCTTCGTGCAAAATTTTCATTTTTTTGAGTAGGAACAATCCTCCTGAGGTGCAGTTTAATTTATACGCTGAAACCCATTAGATACCGCTCACTGACTTTTGTGACATATGTTTGATCCCTTCTGATGGGGAATTAAGGGAGCCTAGACTGGCAGAGTTTGAGGACTTTCTGCTCACTTTGACAGTGGGGGATGAGAGAGGCGTGTCGAATGCCACTGCCACTAGTTTGTAGTTTCCTTCTGTGCATTACTTCACTTTATTCATCGCGAAGTATTTAACTGCTAGGGAGAAGGTCGGTGCACTCAATGCACCCGACCTCGCCATTTTACGCCGTGCATGACATAATGATCACACCTTTAGCCTAGGGGTTGTTGTTGCACGTCGTCTGCACCTTAACAGAACTAAGGGAAAAATTCATGGTGGTATTTATGCCACTCGCTTAGCGGGTCATTTTAATGTTCAGATACGCCAACATGATTATCCTTTGTCCCGAGTTTATCTAGATCACCAGGAGATGGAGGATCACCAGTTTATTGATGCCGCTGATTCATTTCATAACATTCAGTACAACTTGGTTTTCAGTGTGGAAACCCGTGATATTATCTCGTTGCCTGCACCTGCTTTGTTTGATTCTATTGCCAGGTGCGGATACATGGTCATGCCAGAGGACATTGTTGCCTACCAGAACGACCAGGCAGCAGTAGAGCAGGAGCCTCTGGAGTGGGACGCTCAGGTGCCGCCACCACATAACTACTACATGGGACCAGATGGCTACTACGGGTGGTGATTACCAAGCTAGGCCAAAAGCCTAAGCTTGGGGGAGTATGTATTTCCACCGACATTATATTCATGTTCACACATTTCATTCTAGTTGTCGGTTTCCACACTTTTTCATTGTATTATCCATGCTAGATTTATTTTCTTGCTTTCTTCTTGTGTGTTTGAAAAACTTTGAGAAAACCCAAAAATATTCCTCGCTTCTTTTCGGTTTTTATTTCTAGTTTAAATTAGTTGTAGTATTAAAAGAAAACCCAAAAAGATTTCTCAATTCTTCTTTTGCTTGTTGGGAGCTTTCCCGTGTAAATAGTTTTTGTCGTTTTTGTTTTCCTTCTTTAATTTGCTTCCTTCATGAAAAACTAAAAACTCCAAAAATATTTCAGTGTGTTTCGCTGAAATTCTTTTCTTTTATTGAGTCATACCAAGGGGAAGACCACAATGAAAATGTTGAGTGGCTCTCATATGCATTATTGTTTATCTAACAAAGAGCCCATATTATTTTGTCTTCCCCTCTGAATAAAATGTTGCAGATTCCAGCTTAGTTCACGGCACCCTTGCACTATTATTATTTTCATATCATTCGGTCGTGCAAGTGAAAGGCAACAATGATGATATTTGATGAAGTGACTGTGGCAGAGGAAAGCGGGTATGAACTCAACTTGTTTTTGTTTTTGTAAATATGGTTAACCTAGTATCCATGATTCAACATATTATGATCAAACATGTTTGCAATGACAATTAGAGATTATAGTTTCTCACGCCATGCTTAAGTAGCTAGGAGTGGATAATGATTTATCTTAGGTGTCAACATGCATTAAAATGATTGTGATGTAGTATGATGATATGGTATCCTCCTCTGAATGTTTCAAGTGGCTTGACTTGGCACATGTTCACACATGTAGTTGAATCAAAACCAACATAGCCTCTACGATATTTATGTTCATGGTGTTCATATCCTACTCATGCTAGTATTCAATGTTGATTATTCATAATGCATGCTCATGACCGTTTTTGCTCTCTAGCTGGCCGCTTCTCAACCTATTTGCTAGCCTTCACCTGTACTAAGCGAGAATACTGCTTGTGCATCAAAATCCTTAGACCAAAGTTATTCCAGATGAGTCCACTATATCTACATATATGCGGTATTACCCTGCCATTCCAAGTAAATTTGCATGTGCCACCTCTAAAATTTCAAATGAACATCTGTTTTGTGTGCCCGGACCGCTCATCGAGCGACAGGGGGCGGTCAGTATCTTCCATGCTAAGCGGGTTGTTCTCATGATTGTTCGAGAGATACCATATTCATCCTACGCCTCCCACGGATTGATAAACCTTAGGTCATCCACTTGAGGGAAAATTGCTACTGTCCTACAAAACTCTGTGCTTAGAGGCCAAACATGAGTCTAGAAGAATAAATTATGCAGTAGACATAAGTGCTCCTACCGACAAAGCTCCCGGGGGAAGAAGAGTAAGAAGATCGGCAAGAACACTGACTCTGGCAAGCGTGCCTCTTCGGAGTGCTGTGCTCCCATCAAGGAAGTGCGAGAGAGCTCTGCCGGCAAGAACAAAAATAACAAGGTTGTCGGTGTATAAAACATAGGTATTTTATACCCTGACCTATGCACAGACAAGTTGTAGCTCCCCTGCCAACTCAAGTTGTAAATAAGACTCTCAATCCAAGGGAGCCGCTCTTTGAGAGATCAATGAGCGCATCAAGAAGACCAAGGTTTAAGACCAAGTAGATCAATTTGGCCAAGGAGAAGAACAAGATAGTCATCAAGCTCAATACTAGAAGCAGCCATTGCCGACAAGGCATAGGCCCGACTAGCTCCTTTGCCGGCAAGCTCCCGCCAGCTGCCAGCGCTCCACCTCATCGAGCAGCTAGTCGCTGATCAGTGAGGTGTCGAGCCCGCAGGCAGTTAGGTGAGGCTTGTCGAACACGTGTCAGCTCGCCGGGGGGACTTTTACCTTTATCGACACCAATCCAAATGGCGTGTCAAGCTAATAGGAGTTAGTTAGGTAAGCGGCGGACAACCTTGCCGGGCTCCTCCTCCTCACGATACCTAACAATGCATTTAAATGCTTCTTGTCCTGACTAGCAGAGTTAGGTATGATAGCAATGTTGGCTATCTAATCATCATGTAATTACCTTTTTGCCACTGTGGTAACCTCTTTGAGCTATAAAAGGAGGGCCATGTCAATGTTTACAAGGATCGACACTTTGCACAATGTTTAGAAGGATCGACACTTTGCACAACTACATGCGTAGCTTCTTTCCTCTCGCATCCTTGCAGGGGGAGTGCTCCTTGTACTTGTGTTCCAACACATACACCCAATATAACAAGCAGGAGTAGGGTTTTACACCTCTCGGAGGCCCGAACCTGGGTAAAGATCCTTGCATCTCCCCTTGATTTTGCTCTTTGCATCTTGTGCATCTCCCTAGCCAAACCACAAAGGGGCTTGATGGCCCCATTGATGGTCGTCCACACTGACATCTTTGGCGTGCCAAGTAGGGGGCATCACTGGTGTGAATCTAAATTAGCAGACGATGCATTGATTTCATCAAGTTTCACCACCATCTTCATCATCAATGGTGCCCAAGAAGAAGGGCACCATGACGACGAAGCCTTCTGCCTCCAGAGTTCCTTCGCACATGTCCGCGGGAGGCGCAGGCAGTGCCACCACCGCGGATGGTGCGAACACCGCGGCTGGCACGGCCGGCGCAGGCGGCGCGGTCGTCGTGCCCACCACGGAGGGAACAGGGGGTGGGGGCGCCGAAGGCGATCATCTTCCTCGACCCTCTACCGAGAACAACCACGACGACACGAGTGGTGTGGATGGACAAAATCCGCCTCCCCGACGCGCTGGCAAGCGTAGTCATCGGAGCAACACTGCACGAACTAGTGCGGGCCAAGACCTCCCTGCCGCAACAATGCAGAGCGGCACCGCTGGTCACAGACAGCTGCGCCCGCATGGCAAAACACCTATTGATTAAGTTCAAGATCCTCAGGCACCGCTCCTGCCACATCAACCCACCGCTGCTCAATGGCGCTCCTGCTGGCTCTGCCAGGAGTCGAGCGACACCGTGTTCTTCACCCCTGGCCTTGCCGGCAACAACAGCGGAGGCAATGGCTCAAGCCAAGATGCTGTTGAACTTCCCTCCGACAGCAGAAAAGATGGATGAGTGGAGGGCCACTATCCAGAGTCTGATTGGATTTGCTGAGTTAAACAAGTCATAGCAGGCAGAGCCCTCGCGGCACCCACGAACAGCACCAGTAGCTCAAACTGACATCCATGTTATAGGTGGTGCACCAACCGTAAATTCACCTCCACGGCAACAACTTCAACAACAGCAGCCCCGGCAAACCCATCGGACTGTGGAGCCCGACGAGATGTCGATGGCTTCCTCAGGCCCGGAGATGTAGTGAGATCAACGACAAGTGTTGCAGGAAAGGAGGGCAGAAGATGCCCGCACCACCATTGAGTGACGCCGAGAGACGCGTCGTCAATCCGACGAGCGCAACGGCCCAGTCGTCGATGAGCATGTACCCATTGTTGGCGAGTATCTACCTTACGAGGTTGGGTACCCTGCCTTCATACGTGAGTTGCGGCAAGTCCGCTGGTCATCAGTTCGGACATTCAAGCCAGAAGTACCAAAGAAGTACGACGACAAGCTTAACCCAGCAGAGTTCTTGGGCATCTACACGATTGCCGTGCAAGCTGCTGGGGGGAGAGATGAGAAGATTCTCGCCAACTACTTTCCACTAGTGCTCAAGCCTAATGTGAGGTCTTGGTTGATGAATTTTCCAGAGAAATATATGTCCTCATGGTTAGATCTGTGCAACGAGTTCATTGGCACCTTTACCGGAGGCCAGAAAGGCCCAGCACGGCCCAGTGACTTGCAAGCGATCCCACAAAGATAAGGTGAAAATCTGCGCAAGTATATGCAAAGGTTCAGCCGTGTGCACTGCAGCATACCAGATGTTCACCCGGCAGCTGTGATTGCCGCTTTCCACATGAACATGTGCAATCGTAAGATGAGGGAAATGATGAACATATGGTTGTCGAAGACTTTCAACAAACTCTACACGTTGGTGGACAAATGCGCACGGGGTGAAGAGGGGGGAGACTTCCCAAGGAGGATGCTAGTGCCGAAGTTGATTATGAGGATGATGACACTGCCACCCCAAAAAAGAAAGGTCGAAAGCGGAACAGAAAGCACAAAGGCAAGGTAGTTATGGCCATGGAAGGATTCGCTAATTCCAGTCCTGCCAAGAAAACCAAAATAGAGAGCTCCAACATGGAAGCTGCTACATGCGTTGATTGCGAGGTAGCCACGGCGGGTGAGAAGGCTGGCAAGTCTGACGGGCCATACTGCAAGATTCACCATACCAAGGGTCATGACCTCTAGGAGTGCCGACAAGTCGAACAGCTAGTCGAAAAGCAGAAGGCTGAGTATGAGAAGCATGACAAGGAGAAGGTGTCGGTGTCAAAACCGGCAGATCTCGGGTAGGGGGTCCCGAACTATGGATCTTGGATCGATGGGGACCAGTAGACGTGGGACATGGTGTTTACCCAGGTTCGGGCCCTCTCTAAGAGGTAAAACCCTATGTTCTACTTGATTATATTGCTTGTGTATATAGGGATTATAGAGTAGATCTACCACGAGATCAGATAAACTAAACCCTAACTAGTAGGATGGGGATTGTTTTTCTAGCCTCTACGGACTAAACCCTCTGGTTTATATAGACACCAGGGGTACTAGGCTTTACATGTAGTCGGTTACATCAAGGGAACGCCGGATCTTCCATCTTGTCTTGGAGCACACACCAAGGCACAAAAGGTCTTTGGTCCGGACACAATGCGGCCCAACAATCCAGCCTATGTGAGATAGGCCGGCCACCCGAGGACCCCCTAGTCCAGGACTCCCTCGGTAGCCCCCGAACTAGCCTCCAACAACGGCTTCTTGTAACTCCCATGACTGTAGACTCCGGCTTGAAGGCGAGTTCCCTTCCTTCTGAGTTTTCAGAATAATCCTTCTTCAGTTAAGCCTTCAAACGGTGCTCGATCTAATTCGGCCATACGTCGAGCCATATCCGGATTCCAGACTATCTATTTTACTTAGCCCTGAAGGCCAATCGTTCAAGTGTGAACAGTATTTTTTGACTGACAACTTTTGTTGAAGGGTCGCGTCCGGTCATAAACATGGACACTTGATTCGTGGCTCGAGGCAACCCCTTCAATGGCATGTCCCATCAAGGTGGAGACCGTGTCCCACTTTTTAAGGGATTTGATCAATGATTCACAGTATCCCACTCACGCATAATGCCACAAGTATATCGGGAAGTGGCAAGGTCGACGGCACACTTAAAGGACCTTTGGCATTACAGCCGCTTATAAAATGGAACCAGCCGCAGTTATCCCCTTACGCCACCTTCCCAATCCACAGAGCTCAAATGCTCCGATCCAACTTTCTCCAAGGCTCTCCTCCCTATACTCGGCGATGGCCGGATCTGGAGCGGGAGGCAAGTGGGATGCCTCGACCGTCACCAACAAAGATATCGAGGATCTGAAGTGCGCCGGCTACCTCCCAGCCGCCGTTGTTCATCGGGCCCCAGAAGTGGGTCAGGCCATTCCCACATTGCAGCCCGGCGAGAGGGTGGTGTTCGTCCCCCACTGCATCCGAGGACTAGGCTTCCTGCTCCACACCTTCGTCCGAGGGCTAATGTTCTTTTATGGTCTGGACTTTCATGATTTGGCCCCAAATTCTATCCTCCAGATCTTAGCCTTCATCATCATTTGTGAGGCCTTTCTTCGGGTCCAGCCGCACTTCGGCTTATGGCTAAAAGTTTTCAATGTGAAGCCGAAAATCATGGATGGCCAACAAGTGGACTGCGGGGGGGGGGGGGGGGGGGGGGGCATGGTTAGCAAGCTTACTCGCATTGAGTGGCCGGTGGGCACGTTCATAGACACCGTCAAAGTTTGGCAAAAGGAATGGTTTTATATCACGGAACCACGTGATGCAGCCTGGGCGGCGGCTCCTGCGTTCACATCCGGACCACCCATGAGGCTGACCTCATGGACCAAGAAGAGCCTCGACTGGGGGCTTCCCAGAGAGGTGGAACTGCTGCAGAAGTGCATTATTAGCGTGAAGGAGGCCGGTGTCAAGATGACCAGCGTGATCCAGGTGATGCTCTGTAGGCGTCTCCTCCCTTGCAAGCAACGGGACGTCCCGATGTGGGCGTACATGTCCAAAGACCCTGTCATCGTGCGTCATTTTCTCGACACTTCCTACGACAAGCTGTGGAGGACGCTATTCAAACCTCAAGAAGAGGATTGGCCGACCGAAGAAGAGGAGGACGTCGGCCTTGACGCCAAGCACCCCCTAAGAAGGTAACAAGGCCCTTATCTGCTTTAAATTCGGATGTCCGTATTCCGGTAGATTTATCACTCGTTCTCTCATTCCCACAGGGCTGTCTTGAGAAGGCCAAGAATATCAGTTGCCCAGCCCTGCAGGCCGAAGGCCCCATGTTAGCTCAGCTGGAGGAAATCCTGACCGTGGCACCTTATAAGGTGCCAGAGAAAAAGGAGGAGAAAAATAAAAACCCCGCGAGGGAAACCCGTGGGGGTCTCCGCTCACGAATCCCTCTGGACACCAAGTCTGGAGATACTCATGTCCCCTCTACGCACGAGGGGGAGCAAGATGAAGAAGAAGAGGAGGAGGAGAGCGATTCCTCCCTCCCCCAGAAGAGAGCGGCGTCAGCCGGAGCCGAGGGGGATCATCCTTCTCTGGCTCTGAAGAAGAGGAGCAGGGGCAAGCTAGTCATGCCCGATGACAATTCGGACTCCAAAGAGGAGTCCGCAACCTCCGAGAGGGTCCCAGAGAGGGTTTCCAGGGTCAAGCCCCGCGCTGAGAGGTGAGATTCCGAAGACTATCCGGACGCTGGTCTAACCAGCCTATTGCTAAAAGTGTATACTTTCTCATGTTGCAGCCCACCGCGCGACCTCCCCACTGATCAGATCTCAAAGGGCACTTCTCCGCCAACCGATCTAGCGGAGAGTGGAGGCGCATCGCATTCTGTGCCTCCCCCGGTCATCGGGGAGACTGGGGAGGTGTTGTCCCAAAGGACCCCACTCGTGCCGAACACGGGGGGGGGGGGGGGGGGGGCGATGGCGACATCGACATGGCCGAAGACCAAGAGAGGGGGCTCGGGCATGCCGAGCCTTCTCAGAAGACAATTCTGGAGCCTTCACGGCCTTCCGAAGCATCACAGCCACCCCCGCCAAAGGGGGAGTGGGGGCCTCGCCACCGGTGCCAAACATTGGGGACCGGGCCATGGTAGAGTGGCCGGACAAGATGGAGGAGGCTGTGAACAGCTTCTTCATAGTCGCGGAACACCGTGCCCTGATGGGCGAGGTTTTGCAAAGCGTTCGGTCTATTAATAGCGGAGTAAAAGAAGCTTTTGGTGGCCTCTTGACAGGCTTTGAGGTAAGCGAAGTAATGCTTTTTATTCATAAAAAATGTATTGGGTGGACAAGATTTAAGCAGTCCTTATATGTAGCAGCCCCCGAGACTCTGGTAGGTTTTGGAAAAACCTGGCAGAGGATCGAAAATCGTGAGGACAGTAACCTAAGTACCATGTTTGCTTTATATTGCAGGCTTCGGCGTTGGCGGCTGATAACCCACAATAATAGGGGATCGTTTGTAGCCTTTTTCGATAAATAAGAGTGTCGAACCCAACGAGGAGCTAAAGGTAGAACAAATATTCCCTCAAGTTCTATCGACCACCGATACAACTCTACACACACTTGATGTTTGCTTTACCTAAAAAAGGTATGAAACTATTTTGCAAGTATAAAACTACGAGTACTTTGCGAGAATAAAAACTATGAATAAATTGCGAGATAAAAAAAGTAGATAGCTTTTGTCAACGAGAAAGTCATTTGTCCCTAGGTGATCGATAACTAGACCGGTGATCATTATTGCAACTTTATATGAGGGAGAGGCATGAGCTAACATACTTTCTCTACTTGGATCATATGCACTTATGATTGGAACTCTAGCAAGCATCCGCAACTACCAAAGATCATTAAGGTAAAACCCAACCATAGCATTAAGTATCAAGTCCTCTTTACTCCCATACGCAATAGCCCACTTACTCGAGTCTGTGTATTCTGTCACTCATGCCACCCACTATAAGCGAATTATGAACCCATTGCAACACCCTATAGCGGAGATCCCTCATGTTTTCACGACACGGAGGGCACCATAGGACAACACCAAAATAAAACATACAACTCACACCAACCACGACCATCTATCAACCCATAGGACAAAACGGATCTACTCAAACATCATAAGATAGCCATAGATCATTGGGAAATAATATATAGCGTTGAGCACCATGTTTAAGTAGAGATTACAACGGGGAGAAGAGGTGTTACACTGCTGCATAGAGGGGGATAAAGTTGGTGTTGACGGTAGCAAGATTGTTGATGTAGATCGCCGGAACGACATCCTTGCCACGGCGTCGTTCTGGCGCCACCGGGAGAGACGGGGAGAGAGCCCCCCTCCTTCTTCTTCTTGCTTGGCCTCCCCCCTAGATGGGAGGAGAGTTCCCTCTCTAGTCCATGGCCTCCATGGCAGCGGAGGAGCGGAAGCCCCTCCGAGATTGGATCTATCGCCCTGTGCTCTTTTGTTTAGCATTCCTGTTTTCTGGCCCTTCACCGTTTCTTAAATTCCTGGAGATCCTTAACTCCGATTGCGCTGAAATTTTTACATGATTTTTTCCCCATAAATTATCTTTCTTGCACCTGAAGAAGGGCCCCAACCGACTTACGGGGAGGGCACCAGACACCTGGGCACACCAGGGGGTGCCCGGCGCGCCCTGATGGGTTGCGGAGGCCGTGGGCCTCCATTTGCGTTGATTCCACCTCCCAAAAATGACATATATTCCAAAATAACTCTACGTAAATTTTTATCATGTTTGGACTTCGTTTGATATGGATATTTTGCGAAACAAAAAACATGCAACAAACAGGAACTGGCACTGGGCACTGGATCAATATGTTAGTCCAATAAATCATATAAAATGTTGCCAAAAATATGTGAAAGTTGTATAATATTGGCATGAAATAATAAAAAATTATAGATACGACGGAGACGTATCAGCATCCCCAAGCTTAATTCCTGCTCGTCCTCGAGTAGGTAAATGATAAAAAAGATAATTTTTTATGTGGAATGCTACCTAGCATAATCTTGATCATATATCCAATCATGGCATGAATATTAAGACACAAGTGATTCAAAGCAATAGTCTATAATTTGACATCAAGACATCAATACTCAGGCATCCAACAAATAATCGTGTCTTTCAAAATATCAACGCTAAAGAGAGCTATCCCTACAAAATCATATAGTCTTGTCATGCTCTGCCTTCTTAACACAAAGTATTTATCATGCACAACCCTGATGACAAGCCGAGTAAGAAAATGATTGCAGCTATTGCAGTGGAGGTCGAGAGCCTCAAGGCTGAGCTGCAGATGGTGTCGGATTCAGGGCTTCGCAGACCCAAGAAGGTTCGAAATCTAGGGCGTGTGCGAAGATCTCAACCTCTCAAGCCTAGAGCCCGTCGCCCACAGCCTAGCCTAGCCGAATTCGCGTGAGCAAGGAAGAAGATGAACATGGCAGTTTTACCCAGGTTCGGGCCACCTTGCGGTGTAATACCCTACTCCTGCTTTGTGGTGGATTGGCCTCACGAGGGCCTGAGGATGAACTAGTACAGAGGATGAACAACCTCGCGAGGGCTCGGGGGTGAGAATGAGTCGACCTCTTCTATGGTGGCGGCTAACCTATATTTATAGTGGCCTTGGTCCTCTTCCCTCGAAACTTAGGCGGGAAGGGATCCCACAATGGCCAATTTGAAAGGGGACAAGTAGTACATCTAATCCTGACAAAAGGTGGTCTTCGCCTGCAAAGCTTCTAGTCGTGACGCAGCAGTGGGCTCGGTGATGACCTCGGCCTTGCTGAGCCTGTGGTCTTGGTCTTGTAGCACCAAAATGGAAACCTTTAGGAGATTCCTCGAGAACCCACGCCTGTCCTTGCCTCCTTAGCACCAAAGAGGAAACTGCCTCCTCTGTGCCCGCTGGCTCCCGGCTGGCCTTTATCGTCATGGCTCACGTCATCGTAGCCTCGTGAGGCTGGGTACCTGCATAGAAATCTCCGCTCCTTGGGAGGCCGCCTGGGGAGGCCGCTCCCTCGGGAGGTCTTGGTGTCGTCCTCCCCGCGAGGCTTGTCCCCTCGCAAGGATCTTGTCTTGGTGGACTTGGAGGTGGGCCGTACCAGGCAGTTGAGGGTGCCACGCCATGGGCCGCAGGCAGGCAAGTCTGGGTACCCTGGTTCCCAGAGCACCGACAGTAGCCCCCGGGCCCAAGGCGCGCTCGGGCTGGCTTCGAGGCGAAGCCAAGGGGCATGGGTGAAGCGCCGCGGGCTCCAATCGCCTGCGGGCCAGGTTGACGCGTGGCGCTTGATGGGACGCGGATGCCTTCCGCCTTCCCACGTCGCCTCGGCAACTATCCGGACTGACAAAAGGCTAGCTCACACTACCAGGCCATCATTACTCCTCCTCGCCTTGCCTCAGATCCCCTTTCCTCCTCCAAGGACCTCTCTAGATCCGATCGAGCTCGGCTTCCCTTTTTTCCTTCTCCAACTTCGACGCCGGTGACCTCACAGATGGCCCCTAATAAGTCGAAGCCCGTGGTGCAAGCCGCAAGCTCTTCTCCCTCTCCAGCGCCAGCACTCAATGCGTCCTCCAACACCGAGGAGGGGCACCTCGCCCTCGTGCTCCCGTACACGGCGAGCGACGAGAACGAGTGGAAGAAGACCATGATCCTGGCCGGCTCCGCCGAGTAGCGGACTCTGGCTTGGACGGTTTACCCCTTCTTCCTCCACATCATCCTTGCGGGGCTCGTCCCCCCTCTCTCCGAGTTCTTCACCGCCGTCCTCAACCACTACCAGATCCAGGCCTTGCATTTTCAACCCAACTCCATCCTCCTCCTGTCCATCTTTGCCTTCTACTTCGAGGCATTTGTGGGCGTGAGGCCCTCCGTGCCACTCCTCCGGCACTTCTTCTCCCTGCGGCTACATGATCCGACCCAACACTTCGGCTGCGTGTCCTTTGTTGCGGTCCACAAGAACAACATGCTCATGAGGGTCGAGAAGAAGGTGGAAAGCTTTCGGCGCCGCTGGGTCTTCATGGACACTAAGGGCCTCAACGAGCGGTTAGAGCTGCCGACTGTGCTGCCCGAATGGCTCGAGAGGTGGAGCCACGAGAAGTTCTCCGACCCTCGGGCGGCGCCTATCTTGAGGAAGATGACCTCAGACATGGATGCCCGAGCGTTGACGGGGGGCATGCTCATGAAGGAGTTCCTAACACAGCGTCTTGCTCCGCTCCAATCGCACACATGCCCCATGTGGGAGTTCCAGGGCACAGCGGACGACATCAGGCTGTGCTCGGGGAGCTTGACAGGCGAGGAGCTGGACAAGGCCATGAACACCCTGCTCGAGGGTGAGCCAGGTGACCTTCCGGAGGCCTACGCTCCGCTGTACCGCCGTGCTGACAGGGAGGCGTTGGTCGCCCCCATGCCCATCTTCAACGAGCTGGGGCTCGCATTGCCTGAGCACCCCAACTCCCCGGTGTCGGTGTCCTCCGGCACCAGTGTCTGCGAAGAGGGCGAGGAGGACTCGGAAGTGACCAAGGATGATTGTGGCGGAGATCTCCCCCCCCATCTCAGAGCGAGCTCCTTCGTAGCCTTACAAACGACAACGACGCTGATGAGCCCCCGGCCGTGGAATCCCCATGCTCCATCGGGGTCCTCACGAGGTCCGGAGCCACTCCCCGGACCCTGCGAAGGTCAGGCCAGGTGACACCAAAGAAGAGCGTGGTAGCACCCCTCCCGAGGGGCACCCCTCCGGTCGCCGAGGCGGATGTGGTCCTGCAGGTCGTGTCCCCTCTGAGCGACGCCTCCACCTTGCCAGGCGGCAGTGCCGCGCCGGGGCCGGCCGAAGAGCACCCCGCCAACTCCCCAAGCCCGACCAAGGCCATGCCAAAGAAAAGCGGGGGTGTCCCAGCCCCGGCCAAGAAGGAGAAGAATAGGACGTGGATCGATCCTGAGGAGTAAGTACCTTACCTTGTTTTTGTTTACCACATATTAGCACCGTGCCTATAGTGCTCCTCTCCTGATGACCAGGATGGGCATCGTGATGAAGAAGAGGAAGGACGGAGCCGAGGCTCAGAAGGCGGCACCTCTCGCCGCAGCCGTAACGCCTCCGACATGGGTGGAAGAGGCTGTCTCGCGTCTCCTTGCGATGGAGCAGGCCTCCCAGGATGTGGTGATGCGGCCTCAGGAGGAGCCGGCTCTCGCGCGCCAGCAAGCCGAAGCTGTCCGCCCTTGCCCTGCTCGAGGAGGGCTCAAAGCCTCCGGTGCCCCAAGCCATCCTCGCCACCGCTTCCCTAGTGATGGCGCCAGCCGACGTGTCGGTGCCGCCTCCTCCCCAAGCCCTTGCGCTGGCGGACTGCGGCCCAATTATCAGGCCAGGTGCCCAGGACGAAGCCTACGGCGTGCTGGTTCAGCTCTGAGCTGATGTCCAGGATGCGGACAGGTGCCTCGTGAGGGAGCACCTGGGGCTTGTCTCAGGGTGGCTCCAGGCCGACATGTCTGCCAAGACAGCCTGGGGCCGGGCCGAGGCCACCACCGCGGAAGGCAGGAAGGTTGGCCGCCGAAGCTAAGGAGGCTTGCGATGCAGCGTTGGCCAACGCTTCGTCCGTCGAGGAGCGCCACGCCGAGGCGAAGGCCCTCCAGGAAGAGCAAGCCACGCATGCCCAACGACTTCAACAACGGGAAGTGGACCTGAAGGCCCGTGAAGCGGAGTCCGCCGATCGCGACGCCAAGCTGAAATAGGTGGCCGCCGACCAGGCCGCGGAGCGTGGCTGCCTAGCCATGCTGAAGAAGTAGGTGGCTGATGCTCAGGCATCCTACGCCCAACACGTCTCTGAGTCGGCAGCCCAATTGGAGGCCAGGGAGAAGTCCCTTGCTGCTCCTGAGAAGAAGGCAGCCACGGAATGCGGCGCCTTCCTCTCCCTTGAGCTCAAGGCTCACGATGCGCTGCGCTCCATCTACAGGGGAGGGTACGAGGAGCCACTGCGACCCTTGAGGATGGCCTTGCGGGCCTCTTCCCCAAGCTCGCGGAGGCGCTCAAGGGTGCTGCCGCCAAAGTGGACTCCATCCTGGAGGAGGAGTGCCGCTCGCACTTCTGCGTAGCCGCGACGCGCGTCTTCGGCCAGCTCTTCCTTCAGGACCCTGGCATCGACTTCAGCACGATGATCTGTTTGATTGCTCTTGAGTCCTGTGCTGCTGCCGAGGAGGCCGTGAAGGGTCACATGGATGCGCTGCTGAAGAAGTTCCTCTGCGTCCCTGATCCCGAGGCTCTGGCAGCAGAGGTTGGCGGCGGCGATGATGGTGGCAGTGACGTCGACGATGGGCTTCCGGCGACCAGGGCGAGCGGCAGAGATGGCCAAGGCGGTGGTGGAGCTTCTTCCTAGTTTTATTCCTACAACATTTACCATTCCTCGTGGAGGCGTAAAACTTCTGTTTGAATTTGTGGAACACTTGTGTTTGTAATAATTGTTAGGGCTCTGCGATTTCCTTTTCGTGCTTGGTTTCCTTCTTGTTTGCTTTTGTGCTATGCATCGGCAGGGCCCAGCCCCACAGATACCTCAACCGCCGTTGGGGTGTCCGGATCGCCAGGACGACACCAAGGGGTGAGGGGCTACGTGACTAGTGAGGCCCCTGAGTCGCGGTGCTCAGGAGGTCCCCCTTGACGTGTGAGCAGCCCTCATGAAGGAAGCGTAGGCAACTGCGAGGTTAATCCAGAGCCCCCATACCTTTCCTCGCAAGCTTTTGCCTGGGAGGGGCGCGAGAAGACCAGGTACCCAAACCTAGTAGGGTGGCGTGTGCCAGGCCTGGCCTGGGCACAACCCCCATGTCCAACCCCCTCACGCGTACCTCCCGAGGGGAAAGTTGTGGGGTGTTTCCGGGTCAAGAGCCGAGAGGCTGTCCTGAGGTTGATGCGGCCACAAGGGCGCCCTTAGTTGTTTATCCACCAGCACGGAGCATGGTGCTTCCACTTTAGCGTGGGCATAGTCGCTCCTAGGCCGTGTCGTCCGCCAGCGCGGAGCATGGGGCTTCCACTAGTGCATGGGTGGGAGTTCCCTCGGGTGGAGACTCCGGGGCATGTACAACCCCGTTCGTATGCGTGGCTAGCATGGCAGAACTGGAGGAGGTGTATCTGGGCACTCGTGACCTAGCGCGGTGGTCACGAGGCCCTACCTCAAGGCGGATTGCGCCTGATTTTTGCGGCGTGGGGCGCGCTTATGACACCTGTGGGGCGATGGGGGGGTGGTTCCTGCGCCAAATGCCCCTCCGGAGGTTATCACATGAGAAGGCCGGACACCAATGACCCCAGGAGGTGATGTGAACGGGGCTGGCCCGCCAGATAGAGCTCAGCCATTGGTTTTATCGACGCTGCAGGGATGGACCCGAGCACAGACGTCATGCCAAGTCTTCTCGTGCAACGATCCCACGAAAAACACCCGGCGAACGGCTCCCGCTACGGCAAAGCGCCGAACTACGGTCGTATGAACCGGGCCGCGCGCCCTTACTCACCTACACGTGATTAGCTCATGCGAGAATAAGGCACCAAGGACCCCGGGAGGTGACGCGCACGGGAGCTGGCCCGTAGGACAGAGCTCGGTCACTTGGATTTAACAACGCTGCAGGGACAGACCCGAGCACAGACGCCATGCCAGTCCTTAATCATGAGGCGGTCGCGGGCGGGTTTGCGAGGGCGCAGCGACATCATGGTGACGAAGCACCAGACATGCAGTTGAAATACTTGGGAAATTCATAAAGGCAAGTCCAGTTCTGATACATGCGCAAAAACGATACAGCTGCGGGGCTGGGCCCTAGCAGCCTGAGGACGATGCAGCCCGGGGGCACCCTCAATATGAACAAACCAAAAAGTCACCTGGCACCATTGTCACGGGAGCATCGGGGTAGCTGAAGAAACATGCCGCAAAAGCTGCTTCTCACGAGTTGGGCGGCTCCTGAGGCCCGAGGAGCTCGCGAGGGTCCGTCACTTCCTTCGGCAGGACCACCCGGCGCCTAGCCTCGTGAGCCGCCATGGCACTCTGCGCGAAGTGCTAGTATGAGGCGGCCATGTTCAGTAGGCCAAACAGCATGCAGACATAGCTGCAGGGGTAGCCCCCACTCCAGCCGACGTGGGACGGCCAGAAGAGGTCCTGCGAAGCAGCCCTCTTGAGGCCTGGTATGTTGACGCAGATGCGTAGCTTGCTGCCCACATCAGGAGCTGCAGCTGCGCTAGGAGGCCGCGTGGAGCAACGCTCGCCGCGCATGGCCCTTGCCTCTTGAAGATCCTCGATTGCCTTGACGATGAATTCTTGCGCACCTAGCACCTCACGCCGTGCGCCTTGCTCGCGGGGACGCGCATCGAAGCACGCCTCCAAGTGGTGCCCGAGCACCTGCCTCATCGCCCTGGTCAGGTCAGAGGCTCTCCAGACATGAGCCTCCAAGCCTGTCCTGAGGGAGGCACCGGGGGCGCCTTCCTATGCGGGAGGAAGAGGCGCCCCAGCAGTGGGTGCGGGGCCTCAAGTACTGTCGGCAGGTGCGTCAGCACCCTGACAACTCTTGAGGAGGATCTACTTCTTCTTCTTGGGTGTGGTCTCAAGAGGCAGGACGGCGCCCTCATCGTCCGGGTTGTCAGCCGCCGCAACTTGGTAGGCGCGCTTGAGGGAGCACACCGCGTCCTTTTCATCGCAGGCGACCGTGATGATGCCGCCGCTCCCTGGCATCTTGAGGACATTGTAGCCGTGGTGGGTTGTCGCCATAAACTTGGCAAGGGCCGGGTACCCAAGGATGGCGTTGTATGGGAGGCCGATATGGGCGATGTCGATGTCGATGAGCTCAGTGTGGTAGTTGTTGCGGTTGCCGAAGGTGACAGGGGGGCGTATCTGCCCCAGGGGGATGGTGGAGCCGTCAGTCACTCCTAAGAAAGGCTTGGTCGGAAGAAGCTGATCATAGGGCACTTGGAGCGTCTCGAACATCTCGATGGAGAGGACATTGAGCCCTGCGCCACCGTCAATGAGGGTCTTGGTGACGAGGATGTTGCTGATGGTGGGCATGCAGAGCATGGGAAGCGCGCCTCCGGCGGCCGAGCACTTGAGGTGATCCTTGGAGTCGAAAGTGATGGCACACTGCGACCACTTGAGGGAACGCACGGCCTCAAGCCTCGAGAGGGCCGCGTTCACCTCACGAGCAAACTGCTTGAAGATGCGTTGTGAGGCTGGGGCCTGTGTGCCACCCAGGATGCAGGCGATAGCACGAGGTTCTTGGAAGCCCCCAGCCCCGTCGTCCTGCCGGTTGTTGTCATTCCTCCTTGGCGGCCGCGGAAGCGGAGGGAGGCCAGCATTGCCCTGAGGACGGGCCTCACGAGGCTGATCACGCCAGAACCCGTCGTGAGGCTCGTCGCGCCAGCGGTCCTCACGAGGCTGGTCACGCCAGTCCTGACGGGGGTCACGGTTGTCCCAGTGGCCTCCACCATGGCCGTAGCCCCAGTCACCATGCTCGGGTCGGCTACCAAGGAGCCCATCACGGAGGGCCCTGAGTTCTTGGTAGTCTTTGGTGTTGTGGCTGTGCATGTTGTGGAAGATGCAGAACGGGCGGTTGCCCTGGAGGACTCGCCGTGGTCACGACCGTGCTTCATCTCAGGTTCAGCCGCAAGTACGGCGGTACCCTTGCGTTTTGCCTCCTTAGCCTTGGCCTTCTTGTCCTCGGGGTCTGCCTCGGGAAGCTCCAGGAGGGAGAGGCAGCCCTCCTCGGCCCTTGCGCATCTGTTCACCAGGTTGAACATCTCCAGGGCCGAGCACAGGTCTTCGTTGATGGCGAGCACCTCCTTCATCTTGACGTCCCGGACACCTTCAGAGAATGCCGAGATGATGGCGTTTTCAGACGCCTTCGGGATCCAGAGACGGACGTTTGTGAAGCGCTATATGTACTTGTGCAAGGTCTCACCCGACTGCTGCTTCACGCGCCGCAGGTCCCCCACTGTAGGAGCGCGGTCGCGAGTACCCTGAAAGTTGGCGATGAAACGCTTGCGAAGCTCATCCCAGGAGGAGATCGACCCCACCGGGAGGTTTAGGAGCCAGGAGCGCGTGCCGTCCTTGAGGGCCATGGGGAACCAGTTCGCCATGACCTTGTCGTCGCCGTTTGCCGCTTCGATGCTCAGCGCGTAGAGCTGGAGGAATTCCACGGGGTCAGGAGTGCCGTCATAACGTGGAGGTAGATCCGGCTTGAATTTGCTAGGCCAGACGACGTGGCGCAGCTCCGGGGTGAAAGCACGACAGCCTGCCGCGCTCGCAGGTGCGGGACGCATGGGTGGAGCTTGGTCTTGACGCCCGCGCGCTGCGACCTTCAGCGGCGCACGGTCTTGGTGCTGGCGCTGCAGCACCGGGAGCATGTGCGCATCGGCTTGTGGGCGCTGGATCACCTGGCAGCTTGGTTCATCGCGCGCCGGCGCCCCACGCGGTGGGTCATGCCGGGGCGCGTCATGCCTGGGCTCGGGGTTGGCGCCGTGCAGAGGAGGAGGAGGAGGCACGCCATGAGCCACGTCACCCACCTGGGATGGGGAGGAAGGAGCGAGTGGGACAGCGCAGGGGCCTTACCGGCGGCGTTGACGAGCTCGGCGATGCAGCCAAGCCAGTCGTCATAAAGGTCGTTGGCTAGGTGATAATGCAGGAGCTCGCACGCCATGAGCAGTGTAGCCTACGCATTTGCCGGCCCGCAACGAGCATGGGAAGATGATGCCGTGGCTAGAGTGGGTGACGGGGTTGCGGTGCGGCCATCACGCCACACGGAAGGTGGCAGCGACGAATCCTATTGCTCACGAGCAGCAGGATCAGTGGCAGCATTAGCCACCGGGGATGCAGAGTGGCGAGGAGCACCATTACCCATGGGTGCCGTCTTGGTGACACGAGCGGCCCGGCGCTCGGCACGGACACGGCGAGCGTCGGCCATGGTAGCAATGGAACGAAGGCAGAGCGAACGGTGGGAGAAGGACTTCGACACACCCCTACCTGGCGTACCAAATGTTAGATTTAGGGCTCCGTAGACCCAAGAAGGTTCAAACTCTGGGGCATGTGCGAAGATCTCAACCTCTGAAGCCTAGAGCCCGTCACCCCACAGCCTAGCCTAGCCGAATTCGCGTGAGCATGGAAGAAGATGAACACGGCAGTTTTACCCAGGTTCGGGCCACCTTGCGGTGTAATACCCTACTCCTGCTTTGTGGTGGATTGGCCTCACGAGGGGCTGAGGATGAACTAGTACAGAGGATGAACAACCTCGCGAGGGCTCGGGGGTGAGAATGAGTCGATCTCTTCTATGGTGGTGGCTAACCTATATTTATAGTGGCCTTGGTCCTCTTCCCTCGAAACTTAGGCGGGAAGGGATCCCACAACGGCCAATTTGAAAGGGGACAAGTAGTACATCTAATCCTGAGGAAAGGTGGTCTTCGTCTGCAAAGCTTCTGGTCGTGACGCAGCGGTGGGCTCGGTGATGACCTCCACCTTGCCGAGCCTGTGATCTTAGTCTTGTAGCACCGGAATGGAAACCTTTAGGAGTTCCTCGGGAACACACGCCTGTCCTTGCCTCCTTAGCACCAAAGAGGAAACTACCTCCTCTGCGCCCGCTGGCGCCTGCCTGGCCTTGGTCGTCATGGCTCACGTCATTGCAGCCTCGTGAGGTTGGGTACTTGCATAGAAATCTCCGCTCCTCGGGAGGCTGCCTAGGGAGGCCGCTCCCTCGGGAGGTCTTGGTGTCATCCTCCTCGTGAGGCCTGGCCCCTAGCGAGGGTCTTGTCTTGGTGGTCTTGGAGGTGGGCCGTACCAGGCTGTTGAGGGAGCCACGCCATGGGCCGCAGGCAGGCATGTATGGGTACCCTGGTTCCTAGAATGCCGACAGACAAGCAGAACCGAGGCGGCCGAATAGAAGGCGGCGGCCGAGCGAGCGGCCGCCGCACTTACGTTGGTGAAAACTGACAGTGAGAAGCATGTGGCCAGGGTGGCCGAAGTGCAAGAAGAACTCAAGTATGCCATCACGAAATGTGAGGACCTTGAGAAGAACAATAAGGAGCATGCCACCGAGCTGGCTAAGGTGAAGATGGAGGTCCAGGAGGCACAGACAGAGGCGCGAGGTGCTCGAGAAGAGCTCCGACAAATGAAGAAAATTGCGAATGGTAAGCAGTACTTACTGCAGAGTGTCTGCAGTGGCCAAAAGTTCGCATTGCTTACCCGGGTGTGGCGTTCCGCAGGCGCCTTTGTGGAGCTCCCGAGGAGTGGAGCAGATGCGTGGAGGTACTATGCGGCTCGGGAGGGTGACGCCGATCTAAGGCTGTTTTGGGCGCAGTTCCAAGCGCTCGAGCACCCTCCCCTCCTTGTTAACCAAATGAAACAGCTGATGGAGCTGCACCGGATGGCAGAGCCGGCCATGAAGGACCTCTGTGTCTGGCTATGGCCCTCCGAGCCCATACCAAGCAGTTATTTTGGCCTGGTGGCGATGTTGTCACCCGAGTTGATGCCATGAAGCGGTCTGTCGTGGGAAACCACTGCCACCTATGGGGCCAAGGGCCCCTTTTGGTTTGGCAGGGGGACTAAGCACATTGCACAAAGAGCGGAGGAGCGCAACGTAGCGCGGTAGAGATCACATGGGCAGTTTTACCTAGGTTCGGGCCGCCGCGAGGCGTAAAACCCTACTCCTGCTTTGGTGGATTGATGGTGGATGGTGGTGGAAACGTAGCGCTCTTGCCCGGCAGGGTTGCCTCGGGGGGAGAGCAGCTACGCGCGTATGAGTGTACAGGGGTCCGAATCCTTTCTATGGTTGCCATGGGCCTCCTTTTATAGATCAAGGGGTCACCACAATGGCAAATCAGTCATTGTGTACTGATTAGATAGCGAACAGTGCTATCATATCTACTCTGCAGACAGAGCAGTACGCATTAAATGCGCCGCTCAGTGTCACATCATGGCCTACCCTGCACGCCTTGCCGGGCTGTTTGGCCACCTTCTCTCTTGTCTGCATGACACGTCGCAGGACGGGTGTCATCTGGAGGTGATTCCTGCAGGAAATGGCTGCCATGTGGCAAAAGGTAGCCACTTAGTCATCTTGGGGCTTGACACCGCACCGATCGGTGACGTGCGTCGCTATGAGGTGGGGCAGTGAAGCCTTGGCGGGGTGTTTTACCTTCGTATGCCCCGGCAAGCCTGCCGGGGCAGTCTTGAGGCTTGCTTCCGAGCAACCTTGACCTCGCCAGGCTCTCCTTCCCGGCAAGGGAGGTTTTCCCTTAGCGGTGTCTTGCTTCTTGGCTTGACTTGGTCTTCTCAACCTGCCCTTTGATTCCTCAAAAGAGCCTATGTCTTCATCTTGGCCTTGTCTTGGATGTTGCAATCTTGCCGGGTTCAGGCTCACTGTCCGTGCACAAGTCAGGGGAAAACATACACCCCTGTTTGTGTACCCTGACAGAAGAACCCCGAGCCTAAGCCATACGTGTCGCTGGGCACGTTGGGTTAGGCCCCAAACAGTGCATGGACATGTGGCGAAAGAAGGCCGCGTGCATGGTGGTCTGTTATGATGACCAGTAAATCCAACGTCCACTTTGCGCAATTACCGCAGGTCATGGGGGCGTGGGACTTGCTGCAGTTAATGTAAAACAGTAACTTTCTGAAGAGTCGCATCCTTCCCCACGTCCTGTCCCTTAAGAGAGGAAAACTCGGAAGGGTACTGCTCATTCATCGTCTGCCTCGCCTCCCCACCATCTTCCTCCGCAAGCCAAGCAATTGCTCTTCTTCCTCGCCCGCACCCACCGCCAATCTCCTCTCCACTCCTCCCATCTGCTGCGCTGTTGGCCAGAGATGTAATCCCAGTTCTCCCTTGGCACTACCCGGGGCATCCTACTTATGTTCACGGAGCGGTGGTTTTTGTTCTCCACCCTCAGAATGCAATAGTGCCTGAGCAGATCAACGTTGGGGGCGACTCCAACAAAGTTCTCGCACAAATGAGCAAAGATCGCCATGCATGCCATTGTGTTTGGCATGAAATCCAAAATATGGAAGCCATAAATCACCATCATTGCTTCCAAGAAATCCGAGAAAGGGGAATAGAGGCCGCAGATGAAGTACGTGCAAAAGAACCGGTACGAATCTGGCAGGTCCTGTTTCCCCTCCGCCAGAACTTTGGGCGCGCCGTGCCCTTTGGGGACTTCCCTCCCCCACAGATAACCATACCTTGCCTCAAGCACTTCACCGTCCAGGTTCGACGGAAAGAAGACGACATCTGTCCTCCACTTCCTGTCCAGCTCCAACGCCCTCTTGCTCCCCTCAGCGTCCGCCTCCTTCACCAACCAAGGATGTTGTGGGAAACCACGGCCACCTATGGGGACAAGGGCCCCTTTTGGTTTGGCAGGGGGACTGAGCACGTTGCACAAAGAGCGGAGGAGCGCAGCGTAGTGCGGTAGAGATCACACGGGTAGTTTTACCCAGGTTCGGGCCGCCGCGAGGCGTAAAACCCTACTCCTGCTTTGGTGGATTGATGGTGGATGGTGGTGGAAACACAGCACTCTTGCCCGGCAGGGTTGCCTCGGGGGGAGAGCAGCTACGCGCGTATGAGTGTACAGGGGTCCGAATCCTTTCTATGGTTGCCATGGGCCTACTTTTATAGATCAAGGGGTCACCACAGTGGCAAATCAGTCATTCTGTACTGATTAGATAGAGAACAGTGCTATCATATCTACTCTCCAGACAGAGCAGTACACATTAAATGCGCCGCTCAGTATCACATCATGGCCTGCCCGGCATGCCTTGCCGGGCTGTTTGGCCACCTTCTCTCCTGTCTGCATGACACGTCATAGGACGGGTATCATCTGGAGGTGATTCCTGTAGGAAATGGCTGCCATGTGGCCAAAGGCAACCACTTAGTCATCTTGGGGCTTGACACCGCACCGATCGGTGATGTGCGTCGTTGTGAGGTGGGGCAGTGAAGCCTTGGCGGGGTGTTTTGCCTTCGTATGCCCCGGCAGGCCTGCCGGGGCGGTCTTGAGGCTTGCTTCTGGGCTACCTTGACCTCGCCAGGCTCTCCTTCCCGACAAGGGAGGTTTTCCCTTAGCGGTGTCTTGCTTCTTGGCTTGCCTTGGTCTTCTCAACCTTCCCTTTGATTCCTCAAAAGAGCCTATGTCTTCATCTTGGCCTTGTCTTGGATGTTGCAATCTTGCCGGGTTCATGGCTCACTGTCCGTGCACAAGTCAGGGGAAAATATACACCCCTGTTTGTGTACCCCGACAGAAGACCCCGAGCCTGAGCCATACGTGTCACTGGGGACATTGGGTTAGGCCCCAAATAGTGCATGGACACGTGATGAAAGAAGGCCGCTTGCATGGTGGTCTGTTATGATGACCAGTAAATCCGACATCCACTTCACGCAATTACCGCGGTTCATGGGGGCGTGGGACTTGCTGCAGTTAATGTAAAACGGTAACTTTCTGAAGAGTCGCATCCTTCCCCATGTCCTGTCCCTTAAGAGAGGAAAACACGGAAGGGTACTGCTGATTCATCGTCTGCCTCGCCTCCCCACCATCTTCCTCCACAAGCCAAGCAATTGCTCTTCTTCCCCGCCCACACCCGCCGCCAATCTCCTCTCCACTCCTCCCATCTATTGTGCTGTTGGCCAGAGATGTAATCCCAGTTCTTCCTTGGCACTACCCGTGGCATCCTACTTATGTTCCCGAAGCGGTGGTTTTTGTTCTCCACCCGCGGAACAAAACAGTGCCTGAACAGATCAACGTTGGGGGCCACTCCAACAAAGTTCTCGCACAAATGAGCAAAGATCGCCATGCATGCCATTGCGTTTGGCGTGAAATCCAAGAGATGGAAGCCATAAATCACCATCATTGCTTCCAAGAAATTTGAGAAAGGGGAACATAGGCCGCAGATGAAGTGTGCGCAAAAGAACCGGTACGAATCTGGCAGGTCCTGTTTCCCCTCCGCCAGAACTTTGGGCGCGCCGCGCCCTTTGGGGACTTCCCTCCCCCACAGATAACCATACCTTGCCTCAAGCACTTCACCGTCTAGGTTCGACGGAAAGAAGACGACATCTAACCTCCACTTCCTGTCCAGCTTCGACGCCCTCTTGCTCCCCTCAGCGGCCGCCTCCTTCAACACCCAAAGATGTCGTGGCAAACCACGGGCACCAATGGGGACAAGAGCCCCTTTTGGTTCGGCAGGGGGACTGAGCACGTTGCACAAAGAGCGGAGGAGCGCAGCGTAGTGCGGCAGTGATCACACGGGTAGTTTTACCCAGGTTCGGGCCGCCGCGAGGCGTAAAACCCTACTCCTGCTTTGGTGGATTGATGGTGGATGGTGGTGGAAACGTAGCGCTCTTGCCCGGCAGGGTTGCCTCGGGGGGAGAGCAGCTACGCGCGTATGAGTGTACAGGGTTCCGAATCCTTTTTATGGTTGCCATGGGCCTCCTTTTACAGATCAAGGGGTCACCACAATGGCAAATCAGTCATTGTGTACTGATTAGATAGCGAACAGTGCTATCATATCTACTTTGCAGACAGAGCAGTACTCATTAAATGCACCGCTCAGTGTCACGTCATGGCCTGCCCGGCATGCCTTGCCGGGCTATTTGGCCACCTTCTCTCCTGTCTGCATGACACGTCGCAGGACGGGTGTCATCTGGAGGTGATTCCTGTAGGAAATGGCTGCCATGTGGCAAAAGGCAGCCACTTAGTCATCTTGGGGCTTGACACCACACTGATCGGTGACTTGCGTCGCTGTGAGGTGGGGCGGTGAAGCCTTGGCGGGGTGTTTTGCCTTCGTATGCCCCGGCAAGCCTGCCGGGGCGGTCTTGAGGCTTGCTTCCGGGGCAACCTTGACCTCGCCAGGCTCTCCTGCCCGGAAAGGGAGGTTTTCCCTTAGCAGTGTCTTGCTTCTTGGCTTGACTTGGTCTTCTCAACCTGCCCTCTGATTCCTCAAAAGAGCCTATGTCTTCATCTTGGCCTTGTCTTGGATGTTGCAATCTTGCCGGGTTTGTGGCTCACTGTTCGTGCACAAGTCGGGGGAAAACATACACCCCTGTTTGTGTACCCCGACAGAAGCCCCCGGGCCTGAGCCATACGTGTCACTTGGCATGTTGGGTTAGGCCCCAAACAGTGCACAGACACATGGCGAAAGAAGGCCGCGTGCATGGTGGTCTATTATGATGACCAGTAAATCCAACGTCCACTTCGCGCAATTACCGCGGGTCGTGGGGGTGTGGGACTTGCTGCAGTTAATGTAAAAAGGTAACTTTCTGAAGAGTCCCGTCCTTCCCCACGTCATGTCCCTTAAGAGAGGAAAACGCGGAAGGGTACTGCTCATTCATCGTCTGCCTCGCCTCCCCACTATCTTCCTCCGCAAGCAAAGCAACTGCTCTTCTTCCTCGCTCGCACCCGCCGCCAATCTCCTCTCCACTCCTCCCATCTGCTGTGCTGTTGGCCAGAGATGTAATCCTAGTTCTCCCTTGGCAATACCTATGGCGTCCAACTTATGTTCCCGGAGCGGTGGTTTTTGTTCTCCACCCGCAGAACAAAATAGTGCCTAAATAGATCAACGTTGGGGGCGACTCCAAACAAAGTTCTCGCACAAATGAGCAAAGATCGGCATGCACGCCATTGCGTTTGGCGTAAAATCCAAGAGATGGAAGCCATAAATCACCATCATTGCTTCCAAGAAATCCGAGAAAGGGGAACAGAGGCCGCAGATGAAGTACGCGCAAAAGAACCGGTACAAATCTGGCGGGTCCTGTTTCCCCTCCGCCAGAACTTTGGGCACGCCTTGCCCTTTCGGGACTTCCCTTCCCCACAGATAACCATACCTTGCCTCAAGCACTTCACCATCCAGGTTCAACAGAAAGAAGACGACATCTGCCCTCCGCTTCCTGGCCAACTCCGATGCCCTCTTGCTCCCCTCAGCGGCCGCCTCCTTCACCGCCCAAAGATGTCGTGGGAAACCACGGCCACCTATGGGGCCAAGGGCCCCTTTTGGTTCGGCAGGGGGACTGAGCACATTGCACAAAGGGCGGAGGAGTGTAGCGTAGCGCGGCAGAGATCACACAGGCTGTTTTACCCAGGTTCGGGCCACCGTGAGGCGTAAAACGCTACCCCTACTTTGGTGGATTGATGGTGGATGGAGGTGGAAACACAGCGTTCTTGCCCGGCAGGGTTGCCTCGGGGGAGAGCACCTACACGCGTATGAGTGTACAGGGGTCCAAATCCTTTCTATGGTTGCCACGGGCCTCCTTTTATAGATCAAGGGGTCACCATAGTAGCAAATCAGTCATTCTGTACTGATTAGATAGCGAACAGTGCTATCATATCTACTCTGCAGGCAGAGCAGTACGCATTAAATGCACTGCTCAGTGTCACGTCATGGCCTGCCCGGCATGCCTTGTCGGGCTATTTGGCCACCTTCTCTCCTGTCTGCATGACATGTCGCAGGACGGGTGTCATCTGGAGGCGATTCCTGTAGGAAATGGCTGCCATGTGGCAAAAGGCAGCCACTTAGTCATCTTGGGGCTTGACACCACACTGATCGGTGACTTGCGTCGCTGTGAGGTGGGGCGGTGAAGCCTTGGCGGGGTGTTTTGCCTTCGTATGCCCCGGCAAGCCTGCCGGGGTGGTCTTGAGGCTTGCTTCCGGGGCAACCTTGACCTTGCCAGGCAATCCTGCCCGGAAAGGGAGGTTTTCCCTTAGCGGTGTCTTGCTTCTTGGCTTGACTTGGTCTTCTCAACCTGTCCTCTGATTCCTCAAAAGAGCCTATGTCTTCATCTTGGCCTTGTCTTGGATGTTGCAATCTTGCCGGGTCTGTGGCTCACTGTCCATGCACAAGTCATGGGAAAACATACACCCCTGTTTATGTACCCCAATAGAAGCCCCCGGGTCTGAGCCATACGTGTCGCTGGGCATGTTGGGTTAGGCACCAAACAGTGCACGGACACGTGGCGAAAGAAGGCCACGTGCATGGTGGTCTGTTATGATGACCAGTAAATCCAATGTCCACTTTGCGCAATTACCGCGGGTCGTGGGGGCGTGGGACTTGCTGCAGTTAATGTAAAACGGTAACTTTCTGAAGAGTCGCGTCCTTCCCCACGTCATGTCCCTTAAGGGAGGAAAACGCGGACGGGTACTGCTCATTCATCGTCTGCCTCGCCTCCCCACCATCTTCCTCCGCAAGCCAAGCAACTGCTCTTCTTCCACGCCCGCACTCGCCGCCAATCTCCTCTCCACTCCTCCCATCTGCTGGGCTGTTGGCTAGAGATGTAATCCCAGTTCTCCCTTGGCACTACCTGTGGCATCCTACTTATGTTCCCGGAGCGGTGGTTTTTGTTCTCCACCTGCGGAACGAAATAGTGCCTGAACAGATCAACGTTGGGGGCGACTCCAACAAAGTTCTTGCACAAATGAGCAAAGATCGCCATGCACGCCATTGCGTTTGGCGTGAAATCCAAGAGATGGAAGCCATAAATCACCATCATTGCTTCCAAGAAATTCGAGAAAGGGGAACAGAGGCCGCAGATGAAGTATGCGCAAAAGAACCGGTACGAATCTGGCGGGTCCTATTTCCCCTCTGCCAGAACTTTGGGCGCGCCGTGCCCTTTCGGGACTTCCCTCGCCCACAAATAACCATACCTTGCCTCAAGCACTTCACTTTCCAGGTTCGACAAAAAGAAGACGACATCTGCCCTCCACTTCCTGTCCAGCTCCGACGCCCTCCCCTCAGCGGCCGCCTCCTTCACCGCCCAAAGATGTCATGGGAAACCACTGCCACCTATGGTGCCAAGGGCCCCTTTTGGTTCGGCAGGGGGACTGAGCACGTTGTAGAAAGAGCGGAGGAGCGCAGCGTAGCACGGCAGAGATCATACGGGTAGTTTTACCCAGGTTTGGGCCGCCGCGAGGCGTAAAACCCTACTCTTGCTTTCGTGGATTGATGGTGGATGGTGGTGGAAACACAACGCTCTTGCCCAACAGGGTTGCCTCGGGGGGAGAGCAGCTACGCGCGTATGAGTGTACAGGGGTCCAAATCCCTTCTATGGTTGCCATGGGCCTCCTTTCATAGATCAAGGGGTCACCACAGTGGCAAATCAGTCATTGTCTACTGATTAGATAGGGAACAGTGCTATCATATCTACTCTGCAGACAGAGCAGTACGCATTAAATGCGCTGCTCAGTGTCACATCATGGCCTGCCCGGTATGCCTTGCCTGGCTGTTTGGCCACCTTCTCTCCTGTCTGCATGACACGTCGCAGGACGGGTGTCATCTGGAGGTGATTCCTGTAGGAAATGGCTGCCCACTACTGCAGGATGCTACTAACGCAACACTACGATCAGAGACCCTTTGACAAAACTGTGTGCGATGCATTCATCGCAAACGGTGATGTAAAAAACCGCCAAAAAAGGTGCAAAACATTTGTGATGACGGATGCATCAAACACGGTTCCGATTTTAGTTGCGTGTGCGATGAGGGGCATACGGTTCAGTTTAATGAACTGTTTGCGATGAGGCAAAACAAAAGAAATGGGCAGCCAGATGAAGGTGTGTGCGATATACGGCATACAGTTCACTCGGATTAATTATTTCTGATAAGGAGGAACAACAGAAACGGGCAGCTAGAGAAAGGTGTGTGCGATTAAGGGCATATGCTTCAGAAGGATTAACTGTTTGCGATTAGGCAACAGAACAGAAACGGTCAGCCAGATCAAAGTGTCTGCGATTGATGGCATACACTTCACACGGATGAACTGTTTGCGATTAGCCACAACAAACAGAAACAGTTAGACAGATCAACGTGTGTGCGCTAGACGGGCACACATTCTAATTATTATCCATTGTCATCGTCCTTATATTCATCAGTCATGCTATAAGTCGCAGTCGATGCTATATAGGTCCGTCGGATCTTACATCAAGATCCGTGCAAACCTTTCTTTTCAGATTTTTGTTTTTCTCTCTTAACTGTCAGTCCAGGGAGACATAGCCACGCCGTGAAACAGGGGCTCGGGCGCCATTAATGGATACGTTGGGAGGGAGGTGCTCAGTGGATAGAGGTCAAAGGGCACTCCTCCCGATGAACACACACAGGTGTCTGATCGCACGCCTCCCGTACTCAAATAGCTACCCCGCATGGCACCTCCTAGAGAATAAAAAAAGGGGACATGTGGCGGCACATAATTGGTACGTAGAACGCCCACAGTTTCAATAATACTTGTGTTTTCGATTTGTAATGTGACAACACTTGTTCCAAAATGACTTTGTTGATTGTTAATGCGTGCGCCTTCGCAAATCGGATAGAAAAATTACCACAGCATGTTGGTGCCATGTCATGACACCATGCCAAGTTTCATGATTTTCAGGCATGTTTTGGATTTACGGGAATTAAAAAACCAAGTTTCTCAATCTTTCCAGCCGAGCCACGACGCCCAGATGTTTGAATTTCATTCCCATTTCTTGCATGGGACCTAGAAATTCACCCAAGGACACACACATGATTTTTCAACCAACTTTGGTGCACTGGAGCATGTGCTTGTAGTTCAAATTTGAATTATGCACATTAAATGCCCAGAAATTCAATTAATGTATAAAGAAGACCAAACGAACCGAGAATAATTCCAAAATTTAGCACGATACTTCTATTTGGTCTAACTTACCTGTGTACAAAAATTAAGGCGGGAGAAGGCAGTGTACGTATGTCGTTTCGCACACGGAGGTGACACGTTCCCTCTCGGAACCACGATCCTTCTTGAGAGAAGCTTTGGTTTGCAAGAAGCTTGTACCAAAGCTTGTCCCAATTCGGCCAAAAAATTACCAGAGCATGTTGGTGCCATGTCCTGACACCATGCCAAGTTTCATGATTTTCAGGCGTGTTTTGGATTTACATGAATTAAAAAACAAAGTTTCTCAATCTTTTCGGCCGAGCCACGACGCCCAGATGTTTGAATTTCATTCCCATTTCTTGCATGGGACCTAGAAATTCACCCAAGGACACACATGTGATTTTTGAACCAACTTTGGTGCACAGGAGCATGTGCTTGTAGTTCAAATTTGAATTATGCACATTAAATGGCTAGAAATTCAATTAATGTATAAAAAAAATCCAAACGAACTCGGAATAATTCCAAAATTTAGCACGATACTTCTATTTGGTCTAATCTACCTGTGTAAAAAAATTAAGGCGGGAGAAGGCAGTGTACGTATGTCGTTTCGCACACGGAGATGACACGTTCCCTCTCGGAACCACGATCCTTCTTGAGGGAAGCTCCGGTTTGCAAGAAGCTTGTACCAAAGCTTGTCCCAATTCGGCCAAAAAATTTACCACAACATGTTGGTGCCATGTCATGACACCATGCCAAGTTTCATAATTTTCAGGCGTGTTTTGGATTTACATGAATTAAAAAAACCAAGTTTCTCAATCTTTCCGGCCGATCCACGATGCCCAGATGTTTGAATTTCATTCCCATTTCTTGCATGGGACCTAGAAATTCACCCAAGGACACACATGTGATTTTTCAACCAACTTTGGTGCACTGGAGCATGTGCTTGTAGTTCAAATTTGAATTATGCATATTAAATGCCCAGAAATTCAATTAATGTATAAAAAAGGCCAAATGAACCCGGAATCATTCCAAAATTTAGCACGATACTTCTATTTGGTCTAATCTGCCTGTGTAAAAAAAATCAAGGCGGGAGAAGGCAGTGTACGTATGTCATTTCGCACACGGAGGTGACACGTTCCCTCTCGGAACCACGATCCTTCTTGAGAGAAGCTCCGGTTTGCAACAAGCTTGTACCAAAGCTTGTCCCAATTCGGCCAAAAAATTTACCACATCATGTGGGTGCCATGTCATGACACCATGCCAAGTTTCACGATTTTTAGGCGTGTTTTGGATATACATGAATTAAAAAACCAAGTTTCTCAATCTTTCCGGCCGAGCCACGACGCCCAGATGTTTGAATTTCATTCTCATTTCTTGCATGGGACCTAGAAATTCACCCAAGGACACACATGTGATTTTTTAACCAACTATGGTGCACTGGAGCATGTGCTTGTAGTTCAAATTTGAATTATGCACATTAAATGCCCAGAAATTCAATTAATATATAAAAAAGGCCAAACGAACCCGAAATAATTCCAAAATTTAGCACGATACTTCTATTTGGTCTAATCTTCCTGTGTAAAAAAATTAAGGCGGGAGAAGGCAGTGTACGTATGTCGATTCGCACACGGAGGTGACACGTCCCCTCTCGGAACCACGATCCTTCTTGAGGGAAGCTTCGGTTTGCAAGAAGCTTGTACCAAAGCTTGTCCCAATTCGGGCAAAAAAATTACCACAGCATGTTGGTGCCATGTCATGACACCATGCCAAGTTTCATGATTTTCAGGCGTGTTTTGCATTTACATGAATTAAAAAACCAAGTTTCTCAATCTTTTCGGCCGAGCCACGATGCCCGGATGTTTGAATTTCATTCTCATTTCTTGCATGGGACCTAGAAATTCACCCAAGGACACACTTGTGATTTTTCAACCAATTTTGGTGCACTGGAGCATGTGCTTCTGTTCAAATTTGAACTATGCACATTAAATGCCCAGAAATTCAATTAATGTATAAAAAAGGCCAAACAAACCCGGAATAATTCCAAAATTTAGCATGATACTTCTATTTGGTCTAACCTACCTGTGTAAAAAAATTAAGGCGGGAGAAGGCAGTGTATGTTGCTTAGCACACGGAGGTGACACGTTCCCTCTCGGAACCACGAGCCTTCTTGAGAGAAGCTCTGGTTTGCAAGAAGCTTATACCAAAGCTTGTCCCAATTCGCCCAAAAAATTTACCACAACATGTTGGTGCCATGTCATGACACCATGCCAAGTTTCATGATTTTCAGGCGTGTTTTGGATTTATAGGAATTAAAAAGCCAAGTTTCTCAATCTTTCCGGCCGAGCCACGACGCCCAGTTGTTTGATTTTCATTCCCATTTCTTGCTTGGGACCTACAAATTCACCCAAGGACACACATGTGATTTTTCAACCTACTTTGGTGCAGTGGAGCATGTGCTTGTAGTTCAAATTTGAATTATGCATATTAAATGCCCAGAAATTCAATTAATGTATAAGAGAGGCCAAACGAACCCGGAATAATTCCAGAATTTAGCATGATACTTCTATTTGGTCTAATCTACCTGTGTAAAAAAATTAAGGCGGGAGAAGGCAGTGTACATATGTCGTTTCGCACACGGAGGGGACACGTTCCCTCTCGGAACCACGATCCTTCTTGAGAGAAGCTCCGGTTTGCAAGAAGCTTGTACTAAAGCTTGTCCCAATTCATCCAAAAAATTTACCACAGCATGTTGGTGCCATGTCATGACACCATGCCAAGTTTCATGATTTTCAGGCGTGTTTTGGATTTACATGAATTAAAAAACCAAGTTTCTCAATCTTTTCGGCCGAGCCACGACGCCCAGATGTTTGAATTTCATTCCCATTTTTTGCATGGGACCTAGAAATTCACCCAAGGACACACACGTGATTTTCGAACCAACTTTGTTGCACTGGAGCATGTGCTTGTAGTTCAAATTCGAATTATGCACATTAAATGCCCAGAAATTCAATTAATGTATGAAAAAATCCAAACGAACCCGGAATAATTCCAAAATTTAGCACGATACTTCTATTTGGTCTAATCTGCCTGTGTAAAATAATTAAGGTGGGAGAAGGCAGTGTACGTATGTCGTTTCGCACACGAAGGTGACACTTTCCCTCTCGGAACCACGATCCTTCTTGGGGTAAGCTCCGGCTTGCAAGAAGCTTGTACCAAAGCTTGTCCCAATTCGGCCAAAAAATTTACCACAACATGTTGGTGCCATGTCATGACACCATGCCAAGTTTCATGATTTTCAGGCGTGTTTTGGATTTACATGAATTAAAAAACCAAGTTTCTCAATCTTTCCGCCCGAGCCACGACGCCCAGATGTTTGAATTTCATTCCCTTTTCTTGCATGGACCAAAAAATTCACCCAAGGACTCACATGTGATTTTTGAACCAACTTTGGTGCACTGGAGCATGTGCTTGTAGTTCAAATTCGAATTATGCATATTAAATGCCCAGAAATTCAATTAATGTATAAAAAAGGCCAAATGAACCCGGAATAATTCCAAAATTTAGCACGATACTTCTATTTGGTCTAATCTGCCTGTGTAAAAAAATTAAGGCGGGAGAAGGTAGTGTACGTATGTCATTTCGCACACGGAGGTGACACGTTCCCTCTCAGAACCACGATCCTTCTTGAGAGAAGCTCCGGTTTGCAAGAAGCTTGTACCAAACCTTGTCCCAATTCGGCCAAAAAATTTACCACAGCATGTGGGTGCCATGTCATGACACCATGCCAAGTTTCATGATTTTCAGGTGTGTTTTGGATTTACATGAATTAAAAAACCAAGTTTCTCAATCTTTCCGGCCGAGCCACGAGGCCCAGATGTTTGAATTTCATTCTCATTTCTTGCATGGGACCTAGAAATTCACCCAAGGACACACATGTGATTTTTTAACCAACTATGGTGCACTGGAGCATGTGCTTATAGTTCAAATTTGAATTATGCACATTAAATGCCCAGAAATTCAATTAATGTATAAAAAAGGCCAAACAAACCCGGAATAATTCCAAAATTTAGCACGATACTTCTATTTGGTCTAATCTTCCTGTGTAAAAAAATTAAGGCGGGAGAAGGCAGTTTACGTATGTCGTTTCGCACACGGAGGTGACACGTTCCCTCTCGGAACCACGATCCTTCTTGAGAGAAGCTTCGGTTTGCAAGAAGCTTGTACCAAAGCTTGTCCCAATTCGGGCAAAAAATTTACCACAGCATGTTGGTGCCATGTCATGACACCATGCCAAGTTTCATGATTTTCAGGCGTGTTTTGCATTTACATGAATTAAAAAACCAAGTTTCTCAATCTTTCCGGCCGAGCCATGACGCCCAGATGTTTGAATTTCGTTCTCATTTCTTGCATGGGAACTAGAAATTCACCCAAGGACACACATGTGATTTTTCAACCAATTTTGGTGCACAGGAGCATGTGCTTCTATTCAAATTTGAATTATGCACATTAAATGCACAGAAATTCAATTAATGTTTAAAAAAGGCCAAACGAACCCGGAATAATTCCAAAATTTAGCACGATACTTCTATTTGGTCTAACCTACCTGTGTAAAAAAATTAAGGCGGGAGAAGGCAGTGTATGTCGCTTAGCACACGGAGGTGACACGTTCCCTCTCAGAACCACGAGCCTTCTTGAGAGAAGAACCGGTTTGCAAGAATCTAATACCAAAGCTTGTCCCGATTCGGCCAAAAAATTTACCATAGCATGTTGGTGCCATGTCATGACACCATGCCAAGTTTCATGATTTTCAGCCGTGTTTTGGATTTACAGGAATTAAAAAACCAAGTTTCTCAATCTTTCCGGACGAACCACGACGCCCAGATGTCTGAATTTCAATCCCATTTCTTGCATGGGACCTAGAAATTCACACAAGGACACACATGTGATTTTTCAACCGACTTTGGTGCACTAGAGCATGTGCTTGTAGTTCAAATTTGAATTATGCATATTAAATGCCCAGAAATTCAATTAATGTATAAAGAAGCCCAAACGAACCCGGAATAATTCCAAAATTTAGCACGATACTTCTATTTGGTCTAATCTGCATGTGTAAAAAAATTAAGGCTGGAGAAGGCAGGGTACGTATGTTGTTTCGCACACAGTGGTGACACATTCCCTCTCGGAACCACGATCCTTCTTGAGAGAAGCTCCGGTTTGCAAGAAGCTTGTACCAAAGCTTGTCCCAATTCGGCCAAAAAATTTACCACAGCATGTTGGTGCCATGTCATGACACCATGCCAAGTTTCATGATTTTCAGGCGTGTTTTGGATTTACATGAATTAAAAAACCAAGTTTCTCAATCTTTCCGGCCGAGCCACGACGCCCAAATGTTTGAATTTCATTCTCATTTCTTGCATGGGACCTAGAAATTCACCCAAGGACACACATGTGATTTTTGAACCAACTTTGGTGCACTGGAGCATGTGCTTGTAGTTCAAATTTGAATTATGCCCAAAAATTCAATTAATGTATAAAAAAGGCCAAACGAACCCGGAATAATTCCAAAAATTATCACGATACTTCTATTTGGTCTAATCTTCCTGTGTAAAAAAATTTACGCGGGAGAAGGCAGTGTACATATGTCGTTTCGCACATGGAGGTGACACGTTCCCTCTCGGAACCACGATCCTTCTGGAGATTAGCTTCGGTTTGCAAGAAGCTTGTACCAAAGTTTGTCCCAATTCGGGCAAAAAATTTACCACAGCATGTTGGTGCCATGTCATGACACCATACCAAGTTTCATGATTTTTAGGCATGTTTTCGATTTACATGAATTAAAAAACCAAGTTTCTCAATCTTTCCGGCCGAGCCACAACGCCCAGATGTTTGAATTTCATTCCCATTTCTTGCATGGGACATAGAAATTCACCCAAGGACACACATGTGATTTTTGAACCAACTTTGGTGCACTGGAGCATGTGCTTGTAGTTCAAATTTGAATTATACACATTAAATGCCATGAAATTCAATTAATGTATAAAAAAATCAAAACGAACCGGAATAATTCCAAAATTTAGCACGATACTTCTATTTGGTCTAATCTGCCTGTGTAAAAAAATTAGGGATAATTAGATTTATGCCCCTAGTTGTGTCCCACTCGTCTGTTTTACCCCTAGTTCCCAAAAGTCACCGGTTCTGTCCAAGTTACTTTGCTCCTCTTATGCTTTTGCCCTTTGACCGTTTGACCGTCAGTTTGAAAACTTCATAACTAATTCATATTAAATGAGAAAAATGCAAATAAGATACCAAAATGTTCGGAAAAACATCACCTATATGTGAGTGTCATTTGCATTCATGAAAAAAGTGTTGGAAAGTGCACATCCGAGTTTTAGCTCTTTTGATACCACCATGAATAGTAAAATCTAAAAAAGATCAAAAAAATTCAAAAAAAATATGGTGGCAAAGAACGACAAATGTTCTAAGTGCTTGCCAAGTTTCATCAGGGAACAACATTCGTGGAAGTCGTGGCAAAAAAATAATCTATTTTGGAGTGCTGATTGTTTTTTTTGCCGCGGCACCCACGAATGTTATTCCTTGATGAAACTTGGTAGACACATAAAACATTTGTCATTCTTTCCCACAATTTTTTTTTGAATTTTTTGAACTTTTTAAAATTTTACTATTCATGGTGGTAGCATAAGAGCTAAAACTCGGATGGGCACTTTCCAACACTTTTTTCATGAATGGAAATGACACTCACATATAGGTGATGTTTTTCCAAACATTTTGGTATCTTATTTGCATTTTGCTAATTTAATATGAATTAGTTATGAAGTTTTCAAACTGACGATCAAACGGTCAAAGGGCAAAAGCATAAGAGGAGCAAAGTGACTTGGACAGAACCGGTGACTTTTGGGAACTAGGGGTAAAACAGACGAGTGGGACACAACTAGGGGCATAAATCTAATTATCCCAAAAAATTAAGGCGGGAGAAGGCAGTGCACGTATGTCGTTTTGCACACGGAGGTGACATGTTCCCTCTCGGAACCACGATCCTTCTTGAGGGAAGCTCCGGTTTGCAAGAAGCTTGTACCAAAGCTTGTCCCAATTCGGCCAAAAACTTTACCACAACATGTTGGTGCCATGTCATGACACCATGCCAAGTTTCATGATTTTCAGGCGTGTTTTGGATTTACATGAATTAAAAAACCAAGTTTCTCAATCTTTTCGATCGAGTCATGACGCCCAGATGTTTGAATTTCATTCCCATTTCTTGCATGGGACCTAGAAATTCACCCAAGGACACACATGTGATTTTTCAACCAACTTTGGTGCACTGGAGCATGTGCTTGTAGTTCAAATTTGAATTATGCATATTAAATGCCCAGAAATTCAATTAATGTATAAAAAAAGGCCAAACGAACCCGGAATAATTCCAAAATTTAGCATGATACTTCTATTTGGTCTAATCTGCCTGTGTAAAAAAATTAAGGCGGGCGAAGGCAGTGTACGCATGTCGTTTCGCACACGGAGGTGACACATTCCCTCTCAGAACCACGATCCTTCTTGAGAGAAGCTCCGGTTTGCAAGAAGCTTGTACCAAAGCTTCTGCCAATTCGGCCAAAAAATTTACCACAGCATGTTGGTGCCATGTCATGACACCATGCCAAGTTTCATGATTTTCAGGCGTGGTTTGGATTTATATGAATTAAAAAACCAAGTTTCTCAATCTTTCCGGCCGAGCCACGATGCCCAGATGTTTGAATTTCATTCTCATTTCTTGCATGGGACCTAGAAATTCACCCAAGGACACACATGTGATTTTTCAACGAACTTTGGTGCACTGGAGCATGTGCTTGTAGTTCAAATTTGAATTATGCACATTAAATGCCCAGAAATTCAATTAATGTATAAAAAAGGCCAAACGAACCCGGAATAATTCCAAATTTAATCATGACACTCATGTAGTTGCATATTCACTGTACATAAATGTTCTAGCATACACTTCACCATCCTTTCCTCCGTAACACCATATTGTCTTTCAAAACATAATGAAAAAAATCAGGTATACCACAAACAGTTTACTAGAAAGAATCATGTGGGATGCGATATAAAATATCTTGGCGCACCATCTTGTCTGGCTTACGCAGGAAGCTTCGTCGTCTACAGTCCACCGCCCCTGCTTGAACCACACTTGCGTGCTAGTTTCTCGCGGTACCGAGCAAAAATTTTCTGCCACCGCCGAAATATCTATCTCCCCGACCCCTCCCTCCCACCAAAAGCCACATTTCCACTGTTCCTCCTTGCTTTACAAGTTCAGTCCTTCACTGCTGCTTACTGGCAGCTCAGCCTCCTCGCCGGCGACCCTTCTTCTTGCAGCACCGCTTCCTCGCCGGCTACCCTTCTTCTTGCAGCGCCGCCTCCTCGCCGGCAACCCTTCTTCTTGCAGCGCCGCCTCCTCGCCGGCGACCCTTCTTCTTGCTGCGCGGCCTCCTCGCCGCCGACCCTTCTTCTTGCTGCGCGGCCTTGTCGATATGGTCAGGTAATCCACACCCCACCCACACCATCCTCCTCCTTCCCCATCCCACATGCCCCGACCGACGGCGCGACACCTTCCACCGAAATCACTGTCCCCCTCCTCCAATTAAGCGCCGCCCATAGCCATTTTGCACATAGTATAACGTGGAGCTCAGTAGCATCTGGCAGCAGAGAAGCAAATTGCGGCTGCACGCGCGCATGAGGTCGCTATGGCTGCCATACGTGCCGACCGCCAGATCTTGGAGGAGCACCTCGTCTTCAAGGCCACCGTCGACACTGCCACGCGGTTGTCTACTTTAAAATACAGTTCGTGCTATTTTCTCGAGGACACCGCCAGTGCCTTCTAGTGATTTCTCCTCTGTAATGTTAATATGCAATCTGATGTTCAGTTAACAGTTTGGTCCTTTGAAATGTAATGTTCAGTTAATAGTTTGGTCCTCTGAAATGTAATGTTCAGTTAACAGTTTGGTCCAACAATTGCTACATTTCGTAGTACTGTTCTCAAGCATTCTTTGTTTTGTTAACTGTCTTATCTTCTAGTACATGTTTCTATTCTGCAATGTCGTGCTTGGTTAACTGTTTTGGTTCATTTGGTCTGCTGTCCATTTAACTATTTGGTTCAATTCTGCAATTTGATGGTCATTTGCTGTGGGTACAATTTTGTATTGTTATACATGTGAAATAAATCGAATTTGGCTGTACTCAATACATATTCTACTGATAGTATGGCAACTCTCAGTTAACCTGATCAAGATGTTCCTTATGTGTGTTGCAGGGAAACAATGGGAGACACTGCAGTTTACCATCGAGGTTTGCTCATGCATGGTCCTTTCGCTAATACTAGCACATTATTGTGCAGTTGTAGGAATCATTCTAATATTTAGGTTTCTTACAATTTGGTCTTGCACATGTAGGTCCTGCTGTCAGAGGCTTAGACCCACTGTTCGACCCATTTTGCATAAGGGGAAATGAGATGTCCATGAATATCAGTCAAGTCAAGAAACTCAGAAAGATTGTTAGGATGAAGAAACTTGCGATGAATAACAGCAAGATCTTTGTTTGCACAATGAAGAAGACATCAGCCAACTATAGGATGGTACTAACTCTTTTACCTTGTTTTTACCCCTTGCGCCATTTCAAAATTTATAACAGCGATTTATGCATATCTTTGTTTTCAGTACTTTTCAAAGCAGTTCACCGATGATTACCTCTCAAACCACCTGCATGGTTAAGAGGCGAGGAAGCTATTCATTCAACACCCACGATACAATATTGAAGTCTTCCTGAAGAGGACGAAGGTTGGGCAGGCAATTATCCATAGCCACTGGCCTAAAGTTGCAAGGACATTCAACATCACTGAAGGCTCAATATTTGCCTTCTGCTTCTGCAGTTTCCCATATGAGATTCATCTGTCTATTTACCGTGTATGATGCTACTTTCCAAAGGTTTTCGATGTTGCATGTGAAACTTGGTGCTGTTATGTAATGGCGTAATCGAGTGCCGAAGCTATCTGATGTAATTCGATTATGAAATCCTGGTTGCCGTTATACGGATATGAAATATCTGGTGTGTTTTATAAGAAATATCAATTTGATTACTACATGGATTATCAATAATAGGCTAATTACCCTGCTTATTGGGGTTTTCTATTGCAGACGGTTACTCAGACAGCACTGTGGGCGATGAACTCAAACAACCCACACGGTTTCTAGAAAGTAGGCGTGTTCGATCAACTAACAATCACACACGGCTTCCGGCAGAGAAATGTTTGCGTTAGGCCACCTTGCACAAATGTTTCCACACAAAAAACTATGTGTGATATACATACGAATGGAAATGTTTTTCTGGGATTCACCATGTGGGATGTACATACGAACGGAAATTATTGGGTTTCGATGCCTGGCCAGATCGCACACCAGCTCATTTTGCCCCAGCCTGTTTTCCAGGAGGGCCTATCCCCGACGGTTTCTGGGTCGTGTGGGAAGGACCCCCCTATCGCCCACACTCACTTGGCGACGGTTCCAAACGCCGTCGCGAAAAGGGGTTAAAAACTGTTTGTATAGCAGGTCTCTGCACTAGTGGCCATGTGGCAAAAGGGAGCCACTTATTCATCTTGGGGCTTGACACCGCACCGATCAGTGACTTGCGTCACTGTGAGGTGGGGTGGTGAAGCCTTGGCGGGGTGTTTTGCCTTCGTATGCCCCGATAGGCCTGCCGGGGCGGTCTTGAGGCTTGCTTCCGGGGCAACCTTGAGCTCGCCAGGCTCTCCTGCCCGGCAAGGGAGGTTTTCCCTTAGCGGTGTCTTGCTTCTTGGCTTGACTTGGTCTTCTCAACTTGCCCTTTGATTCCTCAAAAGAGCCTATGTCTTCATCTTGGCCTTGTCTTGGATGTTGCAATCTTGCTGGGTTCGTGGCTCACTGTGCATGCACAAGTTAGGGGAAAACATACACCCTTGTTTGTGTACCCCAACAGAAGCCCCCGGGCCTAAGCCATACGTGTCGCTGGGCATGTTGGGTTAGGCCCCAAACAGTGCACGGACACATGGCGAAAGAAGGCCGCGCGCATGGTGGTTTGTTATGATGACCAGTAAATCCAATGTCCACTTCGCGCAATTACCGCGTGTCGTGGGGGCGTGGGACTTGCTGCAGTTAATGTAAAATGGTTACTTTCTGAAGAGTCGCGTCCTTTCCCACGTCATGTCCCTTAAGGGAGGAAAACGCGGAAGGGTACTGCTCATTCATCGTCTGCCTCGCCTCCCCACCATCTTCCTCCGCAAGCCAAGCAACTGCTCTTCTTCCTCGCCCACACCCGCCGCCAATCTCCTCTCCACTCCTCCCATCTGCTGTGCTGTTGGCTAGAGATGTAATCCCACTTCTCCCTTGGCACTACCCGTGGCATCTTACTTATGTTCCTGGAGCGGTGGTTTTTGTTCTCCACCCGCGGAACAAAATAGTGCCTGAATAGATCAACGTTGGGGGTGACTCCAACAAAGTTCTCGCACAAATGAGCAAAGATCGCCATGCACGCCATTTTGTTTGGCATGAAATCCAAGAGATGGAAGCCATAAATCACCATCATTGCTTCCAAGAAATCCGAGAAAGGGGAACAGAGGCCGTAGATGAAGTATGCGCAAAAGAACCGGTACGAATCTGGCGGGTCCTATTTCCCCTCCGCCAGAACTTTGGGCGCGCCGTGCCCTTTCGGGACTTCCCTCCCCCACAGATAACCATACCTTGCCTCAAGCACTTCACCGTCTAGGTTCGACGGAAAGAAGACGACATCTGCCCTCCGCTTCCTGTCCAGCTCCGACGCCCTCTTGCTCCCCTCAGCGGCCGCCTCCTTCATCGCCCAAAGATGTCGTGGGAAACCACTGCCACCTATGGGGCCAAGGGCCCCTTTTGGTTCGGCAGGGGGACTGAGCACGTTGCACAAAGAGCGGAGGAGCACAGCGTAGCACGGCAGAGATCACACGGGCAGTTTTACCTAGGTGCAGGCCGCCGTGAGGCGTAAAACCCTACTCTTGCTTTCGTGGATTGATGGTGGATGGTGGTGGAAACACAGCGCTCTTGCCCGACAGGGTTGCCTCGGGGGGAGAGCAGCTACGCGTGTATGAGTGTACAGGAGTCCGAATCCCTTCTATGGTTGCCATGGGCCTCGTTTCATAGATCAAGGGGTCACCACAGTGGCAAATCAGTCATTGTGTACTGATTAGATAGGGAACAGTGCTATCATATCTACTCTGCAGACAGAGCAGTACGCATTAAATGCGCCGCTCAGTGTCACATCATGGCCTGCCCGGCATGCCTTGCCGGGCTGTTTGGCCACCTTCTCTCCTGTCTGCATGACACGTCGCATGACGGGTGTCATCTGGAGGTGATTCCTGTAGGAAATGGCTGCCCACTACCGCAGGATGCTGCTAACGTGACACTACGATCAGAGACCCTTTGACGAAACTGTGTGCGATGCATTCATCGCAAACGGTGAGGTAAAAAACCGTCAAAAAAGGTGCAAAACGTTTGCGATGACGGATGCATCAAACACGGTTCCGATTTTAGTTGCGTGTGCGATGAGGGGCATACGGTTCAGTTTAATGAACTGTTTGCGATGAGGCAAAACAAAAGAAACGGGCAGCCAGATGAAGGCGTGTGCGATATACGGCATACAGTTCACTCGGATTAACTGTTTGTGATGAGGAGGAACAACAGAAACGGGCAGCTAGATAAAGGTGTGTGCGATTGAGGGCATACGCTTCAGAAGGATTAACTGTTTGTGATTAGGCAACAGAACAGAAATGGTCAGCCAGATCAAAGTGTCTGTGATTGATGGCATACACTTCACATGGATGAACTGTTTGTGATTAGCCACAATAAATAGAAACAGTTAGACAGATCAACGTGTGTGCGCTAGACGGGCACACATTCTAATTATTATCCACTGTCATCGTCCTTATATTCATCAGTCTTGCTATAAGTCACAGTTGATGCTATATAGGTCCGTCGGATCTTACATCAAGATTCATGCAAAACTTTCTTTTCAGATTTTATTTTCTCTCTCTTAAATTTCAGTCCAGTGAGACATAGCCACACCGTGAAACAGGGGCTCGGGCGCCATTAATGCAGACGTTGGGAGGGAGGTGCGCGGCGGATAGAGATCAAAGGGCTCTCCTCCCGATGAGCACGTGCAGGGGTCTGATCGCACGCCTCCCGTACTCAAATAGCTACCCCGCACAACACCTCCTAGCCAATAAAAAAAGGGGACACATGGCGGCACGTAATTGGTACGTAGAACGCCCACGGTTTCAATAATACTTGTGTTTCCGATTTGTAACGTGACAGCACTTGTTCCAAAATGACTTTGTTGATTGTTAATGTGTGCGCCTTCGCAAATCAGACAGAAAAATTACCACATCATGTTGGTGCCATGTCATGACACCATGCCAAGTTTCATGATTTTCAGGCATGTTTTGGATTTACAGGAATTAAAACACCAAGTTTCACAATATTTCCAGACGAGCCACGACGCCCAGATGTTTGAATTTCATTCCCATTTCTTTCATGGGACCTAGAAATTCACCCAAGGACACACATGTGATTTTTCAACCAACTTTGGTGCACTGGAGCATGTGCTTGTAGTTCAAATTTATGCACATTAAATGCCCAGAAATTCAATTAATGTATAAAAAAGGCCGAACAAACCCGGAATAATTCCAAAATTTAGCACGATACTTCTATTTGGTCTAACCTACCTGTGTAAAAAAATTAAGGCGGGAGAAGGCAGTGTATGTCGTTTAGCACACGGAGGTGACACGTTCCCTCTCGGAACCACGAGCCTTCTTGAGAGAAGCTCCGGTTTGCAAGAAGCTTATACCAAAGCTTGTCCCAATTCGGCCAAAAATTTTACCACAGCATGTTGGTGCCATGTCATGACACCATGCCAAGTTTCATGATTTTCAGGCGTGTTTTGGATTTACAGGAATTAAAAAACCAAGTTTCTCAATCTTTCCAGCCGAGCCACGACGCCCAGATATTTGAATTTCATTCCTATTTCTTGCATGGGACCTAGAAATTCACCCAAGGACACACATGTGATTTTTGAACCAACTTTGGTGCACTGGAGCATGTGCTTGTAGTTCAATTTTGAATTATGCACATTAAATGCCCAGAAATTCAATTAATGTATAAAAAAGGCCAAACGAACCCGAAATAATTCCAAAATTTAGCATGATACTTCTATTTGGTCTAATCTTCCTGTGTAAAAAAATTAAGGCGGGAGAAGGCAGTGTACGTATGTCGTTTCGCACACGGAGGTGACATGTTCCCTCTCGGAACCACGATCCTTCTTGACAGAAGCTCCGGTTTGCAAGAAGCTTGTACCAAAGCTTGTCCCAATTTGGCCAAAAAATTTACCACAGCATGTTGGTGCCATGTCATGACACCATGCCAAGTTTCATGATTTTCACGCGTGTTTTGGATTTACATGAATTAAAAAACCAAGTTCCTCAATCTTTCCGGCCGAGCCACGACGCCCAGATGTTTGAATTTCATTCCCATTTCTTGCATGGGACCTAGAAATTCACCCAAGGACACACATGTGATTTTTGAACCAACTTTGGTGCACTGGAGCATGTGCTTGTAGTTCAAATTTGAATTATGGACATTAAATGCCCAGAAATTCAATTAATGTTTAAAAAAAAGCCAAACGAACCCGGAATAATTCCAAAATTTAGCACGATACTTCTATTTGGTCTAAGCTGCCTGTGTAAAAAAAATTAAGGTGGGAGAAGGCAGTGTACGTATGTCGTTTCGCACACAGAGGTGACACGTTCCCTCTCGGAACCATGATCCTTCTTGAGGGAAGCTCCGGTTTGCAAGAAGCTTGTACGAAAGCTTGTCCCAATTCGGCCAAAAAATTTACCACAACATGTTGGTGCCATGTCATGACACCATGCCAAGTTTCATGATTTTTGGGCGTGTTTTGGATTTACATGAATTAAAAAACCAAGTTTCTCAATCTTTCCAGCCAAGCCACGGTGCCCAGATGTTTGAATTTCGTTCCCATTTCTTGCATGGGACCTAGAAATTCACCCAAGGACACACATGTGATTTTTCAACCAACTTTGGTGCACTGGAGCATGTGCTTGTAGTTCAAATTTGAATTATGCACATTAAATGCCCAGAAATTCAATTAATGTATAAAAAAGGCCAAACGAACCCGGAATAATTCCAAAATTTAGCACGATACTTCTATTTGGTCTAATCTGCCTGTGTAAAAAAAATTAGGGCGGGAGAAGGCAGTGTACGTATGTCATTTCGCACACGGAGGTGACACGTTCCCTCTCGGAACCACGATCCTTCTTGAGAGAAGCTCCAGTTTGCAAGAAGCTTGTCCCAATTCGGCCAAAAAATTTACCACAACATGTTGCTGCCATGTCATGACACCATGCCAAGTTTCATGATTTTCAGGCGTGTTTTGGATTTACATGAATTAAAAAACCAAGTTTCTCAATCTTTCCGGCCGAGCCACGACGCCCAGATGTTTGAATTTCATTCTCATTTCTTGCATGGGACCTAGAAATTCACCCAATGACACATATGTGATTTTTCAACCAACTTGGGTGCACTGGAGCATGTGCTTGTAGTTCAAATTTGAATTATGCACATTAAATGCCTAGAAACTCAATTAATGCATAGAAATGCCAAATGAACCCGGAATAATTCCAAATTTAAACACGACAATCATGTAGTTGCATGTTCACTGTATATAAATGTTGTAGCATACACTTCACCATCCTTTCCCTCCGTAACACCATTTTGTCTTTCAAAACATAATGAAAAAATCAGGTATACCACAAACAGTTTACTAGAAAGAATCATGTGGGATGCGAAATAAAATATCTTGGCGCACCGTCTTGTCTAGCTTACGCAGGAAGCTTCATCGTCTACAGTCCACCGCCCCTGCTTGAACCACACTTGCGCACCAGTTTCTCGCGGCACCGAGCAAAATTTTTCTGCCACCGCAGAAATATCTATCTCCCCGCCCCCTCCCTCCCACCAAAAGCCACATTTCAACTGTTCCTCCTTGCTTTCCAAGTTCAATCCTTCACTGCTGCTTACCGGCTGCTCAGCCTCCTCGTCGGCGACCCTTCTTCTTGCAGACCGCTTCCTCGCCGGCTACCCTTCTTCTTGCAGCGCCGCCTCCTCGCCGGCGACCCTTCTTCTTGCAGCGCCGCCTCCTCGCCGGCGACCCTTCTTCTTGCTACGCGGCCTTCTCACCGCCGACCCATCTTGCTGCACGACCTCGTTGATATGGTCAGGTAATCCACACCCCACCCACACCATCCTCCTCCTTCCCCGTCCCACATGCCCCGACCAACAGCGCGACACCTTCCACCGAAATCACTGTCCCCTCCTCCAATTAAGTGCCGCCCACATCCATTTTGCACGTAGTATAATGTGGAGCTCAGTAGCATCTGGCAGCGGAGAATCAAATCACGGCCGCTCGCACACACGAGGTCGCTATGGCTGCCATGCGTTCCGACCGCCAGATCTTGGAGGAGCACCTCGTCTTCGAGGCCACCGTCGACACCGCCACGCGGTTGTCTACTTTAAAATACAGTTTGGGCTATTTTCTCGATGCCACCGCCAGTGCCTTCTAGTGATTTGTGCTCTGTAATGTTAATATGCAATCTGATGTTCAGTTAACAGTTTGGTCCTCTGAAATGTAATGTTCAGTTAATAGTTTGGTCCTCTGAAATGTAATGTTCAGTTAACAGTTTGGTCCAACAATTGCTACATTTCGTAGTACTGTTCTCAAGCATTCTTTGTTTTGTTAACTTTCTTATCTTCTAGTACATGTTTCTATTCTGCAATGTCGTGCTCAGTTAATTGTTTTGGTTCATTTGGTCTGCTGTCCATTTAACTGTTTGGTTCAATTCTGCAATTTGATGGTCATTTGTTGTGGGTACAATTTTGTATTGTTATACATGTGAAATAAATCGAATTTGGCTGCACTCAATACATATTCTACTGATAGTATGGCAACTCTCAGTTAACCTGATCAAGATCTTCCTTATGTGTGTTGCAGGGAAACAATGGGAGACACTGCAGTTTACCATCGAGGTTTGCTCATGCATGGTCCTTTCGCTAATACTAGCACATTATTGTGCAGTTGTAGGAATCATTCTAATATTTAGGTTTCTTACAATTTGGTCTTGCACATGTAGGTCCTGCTGTCAGAGGCTTAGACCCACTGTTCGACCCATTTTGCATATGGGGAAATGAGATGTCCATGAATATCAGTCAAGTCAAGAAACTCAGAAAGATTGTTAGGATGAAGGAACTTGCGATGAATAACAGCAAGATCTTTGTTTGCGCAATGAAGAAGACATCAGTCAACTATAGGATGGTACTAACTCTTTTACCTTGTTTTTACCCCTTGTGCCATTTCAAAATTTATAACAGCGATTTATGCATATCTTTGTTTTCAGTACTTTTCAAAGCAGTTCACCGATGATTACCTCTCAAACCACCTGCATGGTCAAGAGGCGAGGAAGCTATTCATTCAACACCCACGGTACAATATTGAAGTCTTCCTGAAGAGGACGAAGGTTGGGCGTGCAATTTTCCATAGCCACTAGCCTAAAGTTGCAAGGACATTCAACATCACTGAAGGCTCAATATTTGCCTTCCGCTTCTGCAGTTTCCCAGATGAGATTCATCTGTCTATTTACCGTGTATGATGGTACTTTCCAAAGGTTTTCGATGTGAAACTTGGTGCTGTTGTGTAATGGCGTAATTGAGTGCCGAAGCAATCTGATGTAATTCGATTATGAAATCCTGGTTGCCGTTATACGAATATGAAATATCTGGTGTGTTTTATAAGAAATATCAATTTGATTACTACATGGATTATCAATAATAGGCTAATTACCCTGCTTATTGGGGTTTTCTATTGCAGACGGTTACTCAGGCAGCACCATGGGCGATGAACTCAAACAACCCACACGGTTTCTAGAAAGTAGGCGTGTTCGATCAACTAACAATCACACACAGCTTCCGGTAGAGAACTGTTTGCGTTAGGCCACCTTGGACAAACGTTTCCACACAAAAAACTGTGTGTGATATACATATGAACGGAAATGTTTTTCTGGGATTCACCATGTGGGATGTACATACGAACGAAAATGATTGGGTTTCGATGCCTGGCCAGATCGCACATGAGCTGATTTTGCCCCAGCCTGTTTTCCAGGAGGGCCTATCCCCGACGGTTTCTGGGTCGTGTGGGAAGGACCCCCCTATCGCCCACACTCACTTGGCGACGGTTCCAAACACCGTCGCGGAAAGGGGTTAAAAACCGTTTGTATAGCAGGTCTCTGCACTAGTGGCCATGTGGCAAAAGGGAGCCACTTAGTCATCTTGGGGCTGGACACCGCACCGATCGGTGACTTGCGTCGCTGTGAGGTGGGGCGATGAAGCCTTGGCCGGGTGTTTTTCCTTTTTATGCCCCGGCAGGCCTGTCGGGGCGGTCTTGAGGCTTGCTTCCGGGGCAACCTTGACCTCGCCAGGCTCTCCTGCCCGGCAAGTGAGGTTTTCCCTTAGCGGTGTCTTGCTTCTTGGCTTGACTTGGTATTCTCAACCTGCCCTTTGATTCCTCAAAAGAGCCTATGTCTTCATCTTGGCCTTGTCTTGGATGTTGCAATCTTGCCGGGTTCGTGGCTCACTGTTCGTGCACAAGTCAGGGGAAAACATACATCCCTGTTTGTGTACCCCGACACGGTTGGTGTGCATCGAGGGGGCTCGGATGTTATTCTCGAAGACCATGGTGCATTGGTCGAAGATCAAACCCGTCGTGATGGCCACTGGACCTCCCCCCACTGGAAAGGAGCATAGGCGCCCGGAGCAACACTTCCCCACCGTGATGGACGGTGCTCGGGCGGTAGAGGCGCTATGTTCGAAGGATGTACTCCTTGAGTAATTGTGCCTTGATGTATTAAACTATGATCGAACCTTTATGCTTTATTTTGCGGTTATGTTTCGTATGAGTTATCATACTTGCATGTGTTTATGTTAATTTTGACTCCTGTGCGGCCGTTGATGCTGAAAGTTACCAGTCGTTGCTTCAGCCCCCACGTAGATGCAACGAGGGGTGTTCCATCCTCCGCGCTGTAACCCTTAGCCGATGTCTCAAAGCCCGGAGGTGGTAGTGCGGAAGGGGAACAAGGCAATCGGACTATGCGGCTTTATGACTTTCACTTAGCCATAAGAGCTTGACTGCGGGGGCTGGTAACCAGCCCCCAGTATGGGGAGATGTGTGGCGAACCTGAGGGCCCATCACCCACCACTTGATTTGCGCAAGGACAAACCCTTCGTGTTACACGGTATAATCGCCAACGATTTTGGGTTTGACACCAGTCATCGGATCACCGACAAGTTCTCACATATTATGACAGTCAGTTTTTGGCTTTCTCCACTGAGGTACTTAACCAAACTAGGCGGAAGTACAATCGCAGTGGTTCTCCCTTTACCTTCTTAGCCAAACATGCGGAACGTAAGAAGGTAAGCACAGGAGCGGGGCAACCCAACTATTTGACCCAAGACATAATTCCAAACCGGTGCATATAGCGCAATATTCGAGACGACGGGCACGTTAGAAAATAGGGTGCCAGACTTTAGCGTGCGAGGCGAGCCTTATGGCTGAGCCAAGGTTGTTAGAATCGCGATTTTATTGTACAATTTTGTAACTTTACAATCCAAACAAACACCTTTGATTCTACAATTTTAGTTCATAGAATCTATGTTTTTATGATCCTAATAGTTAAGATTCTATGGTTCGCGATCCAACCATCAGAGCTCTGATCCGATTCAAAATCATGATCCTGACAACCTTGGGCTGAGCCCCCGGTCTATTAGCCGGTTTGCATATTAGTGCGGATATACACCGTATGGGTTTTAAGACGAGATCGAAGAGCGGAAAAAAGCGTAGTATGGATAACTGTATAGGGACCTCAAAGGGTTTGCTTTAATTCCCATAGACTCATGACATTTAATCGTACTATTCGAACTGCCAAACAAAGCGTCAGAATGGATATGTTCTAAAAAAAAGAAGAAGAGAATTTTACAGATCAAAGGTTTACGTTGGGCCTTGATGTGTGGGTTAACTCCCAACCGATGCCCTACTGCACGTCTGCGCCATTGCTTCTGTTGGACGGAACAACATTATGGGGTGGTGGTCTTTAAAAAGGAGTCTTCGAGAGATCGCTGCATTGGTGAGGCTTGATGCCGCATAGGTCCTAAATGGTACATGTTTGTCGTCTGAAGACGCATTGTTCCATGGTACGGTCGAACCGAACTCTTGGTGGTTAAGCCCCATAGCTGCCCATGGTATTTTGAGCGTGAAGTTAAGATATCGAGGCACGTAGCGTGCTGCTGGGTTGGGCAGGCCATGGGGGGTGTATTCCTATGTACGCCGAACGCAGGGAGGCCCCTTGGCTGGATATGGGGCCCGTGCTCGCTTGTTTGCCTCTTTCGCCTTGATGGCAAGCTGGCACGTGGGCCCTTCATATTCGGCCAGCAAGGCCGCGGTGTGTTCCTCCGTCCGAAGAGAGCGCTCTCTGTTACATTTGACTGTGATGACGCCTCTTGGTCCGGGCATCTTCAGTTTGAGGTAGGCATAGTGGGGGACGATGTTGAAACGAGCGAATGCTGTTCGGCCTAGGAGGGCGTGATAGCAACTGCGGAAGGGGGCGATGTCGAAGATCAAGTCTTCGCTCCGGAAGTTGTCCGGGGAGCCGAATACTACTTCCAAAGTAAGAGTGCCCGAACAGCGGGCTTTGATGTTGGGGATGACCCCCTTGAAGGTGGTGTTATTGGGTTTGATCCTTGACGGGTCAATACGCATTTTATGGACTGTATCTTCATAGATCAGGTTGAGGCTGCTACCTCCATCCATTAGGACTAGTGAGGTGGTATCCATCGATGATGGGATCTAGGACCAGGGCTGCCGATCCTCCATGCGAGTACTGGTCGTGTGGGCTTTGCGATCGAAAGTGATCGGACATGCTGACCATGGGTTGAATTTCGGGGCTACAGGCTCTATGGCGTAGACGTCTCGAAGTGCTCACTTCTGCTTCTTCTTGGTTATATGAGTGACAAAGATCATGTTCACTGTTTTAACCTCGGGAGGGAATTGTTTCTGGCCTCCATTATTCGGCCTGCGAGGTTCCTCATCGTCCTCGCTGCGGAGGCTTTTTCCTATGTCTTCTGCTGTGAGTTTGCCGACCTGCTTAATTACCCAACAATTACGGTTGGTGTGGTTGGCGGGCTTGTCCGTGGTGCCTGTATCTGGCACAACCTATCCAAGATAACATCCAACTTAGTGGGTACGTCCTGGTTTCCTTTAGAGGGCTTCTTTCACGGCCTTGACATGGAATTACGGAATCCGGCATTTACTACCGTGCCATCAGCCTCGATGCCATTGTGTCGACGCTTGTTTTTATTGCCGCGTTGCTTTTCGTTGTCATCCGGGACTTCCGAAGTACCGGAGTCTTCTGGTTTGGTGCTTCTATGAGCCATCCAACTATCTTCGCCTGTGCAAAAGCGGGTCATGAGGGATGTCAGAGCCGCCATTGTCTGAGCTGGCCTGCGAGCCATTCGTCCCGGATACTGTGTCTGAACATGGCTATAGCTTCGGCGTCCGGGCAGTTGACTATCTGATTCTTTTTGGTCAAAAACTGATTCAAGAATTGCCGGGCCGACTCGCCGGACTGTTGGACCACGTGGCTCAAGTCGTCGGCATTCAGAGGCCGGACATAGGTGTCTTGAAAGTTGGCTCGGAAAGCATCCTCAAGCTCTTCCCAGCTCCCTATGGAGTCTTCGGGGAGACTGTTCAACCAATGTCAGGCTAGTCCTTTGAGCTTTAATGGCACATATTTGATGGCGTGGAGGTCGTCTCCTCGTGCCATATGAATGTGGAGAAGAAAATCCTCAATCCACACGGTCGGATCCGTAGTTCCATCGTACGGCTCTATGTTCACGGGTTTAAACCCTTCTGGGAATTGGTGCTGCATCACCTCATCGGTGAAGCACATTGGTGAGCGGCGCCTCTTATTCGGGCCACATCGCGTCGAACCTTAGATTCCATCCTGGCCCAGTGTTGTTCCCGAACTCTATCGTTCCGATCGAGCCATGCTTGGTATCCGTCTCTTCTTTCGGGAGGGTATCCTCTTGATCCGTAGATGGACCGTGACTGGCCTGCTCTAGCAGCCAGGTCGTGCCAAAGATTGTATTGATATTCTGGCTGTGCCGCCTCCTTGCCTTTACGGCGGGGAGGGATAGGTGGGTGTTCGGCCTCCCCAGCTGGCCTGTCCCTTCCTCGAGGGGGCGGTCAGGCTGGTCGCCTTGCATTCGTTTGGGTGGTGTGGGCTTGAAAGCCTCGTCACTGAATTGTGGCAACAATCTGCGCTTGGGGTAGCTCTTTGTTTGTCATTCATAGCCATTCCCTTCTTCGGCCGCCAGGACTTTCGTCCATCTGTCGTTGAGGGTGTCTTGTTCGGCCTTGATCTGTTGCTGTTTCTTCTTTAAGCTTCGCGTGGTGGCTATTAGCTGTTGCTTGAACCGACCCTGTTCTAGTGGATCTTCTGGGACGATAAAATCTTCAGCCCCGAGGCTGATTTCCTCTTCGGAAAGAGGCATGTAATTGTTGTCTTCAGAGTCATAGGGGTCCTCGGCGTTATCCTGACTCGTTTCCTCCTCTAAGCCATCAAACTGTTGCTCGGGGGCGGGGTCGCCGAGGTCTTCCGCGTTGTCCGGGGTGTCATCCTCTTTAGTGCCCATGTTGCTTTCCCTGCCATGTCGCCCTTTGGATCGTCTCCAGGTTTGTTACTATCTCTTCTGTAGGTGCCATCCCCATTAGCACCATCGCCGTCATCCTTGGGGGTGTCCACCATGTAGATGTCATTGGTGGATGTGGTCGTCCATCGACCGGTGACGGGAGGGGTTGCTCCAGTGTGGGCCATGGCCTCGCTGTCATTGTCCATGTCGTCGGCCTCCTCGGAGGCATAGTCTAGCATCTCGGTTAAGTCTTCGACAATGGATACTAAGTGGGTGGTGGGTGGGACGTAAAATTCCCTATGGCCTGCCTCAAGGCTCTGTTGAGGATGAGCTGAGGATGGGCAATCGACAATATTCATCATCTGGATTCGATCGAGTGCCTCGTTTAACAGGGCGAGGCTGACTGGATCGATGGAAGAGATTTCTTCGGAGCTGACCATCGTTGCTACGGTGGGGAGAGGCACGAGTCCAGCCAAGGTGAAATCCTGGTCTTCGGACGTTGTACCTGCTCCAAAGCTCACCGCCGGATCTGTAGTGGGGAGGGCGAGTCCGGCTGGGGTTGACTCCCAGTCCTCGGGCACCAAACTCCCGTTAGGGCTCAAAGTCGGGTCCTCGGTGAGGAAGAAAGGTCTGGACAGGGTTGATTCCTAGTCTTCGGACATAAGAGATGCACCTAAGCTCAAAGCTGATAGTGCGATAAGGGCCGATCCAGATATCAGATCAGGAAGAGGCCCCGAAGTTAATGCTTCAGGAATCGTGGTTGTTCCAAGTGAGGCTGAAAAGCCGGTGAATATCAGATCGCCCCGAGCATCGATGAAGTATTCAAAGTTATCAAACCTGATCTGATGCTCAGGGGCGAAGCTGTCGACCGGGTTGAGATGACCGGTTGAGTCGGCATGCAAAACAATGTTACCAAACGCAAAAAGCTTCTCGGGACGAAGATGTCCCCGGTGCTGATGCCGTCTCCGATGATCAGGCGAGCCATCGATCCTTTGGCGATCCGTCAGCAGAACTCTCAATGAAAGCACCAATGTCGGTGTCAAAACAGGCGGATCTCGGGAAGGGGGTCCCGAACTTTGGATCTTGGATCGATGGGGAACAGTAGACGTGGGACACGGTGTTTACCCAGGTTCGGGCCCTCTCTAAGAGGTAAAACCCTACGTCCTGCTTGATTATATTGCTTGTGTATATGGGGATTACAGAGTAGATCTACCACGAGATCAGACGAACTAAACCCTAACTAGTAGGATGGGGATTGTTCTTCTTGCCTCTACGGGCTAAACCCCCTAGTTTATATAGACAACAGGGGTACTAAGGTTTACATGTAGTCGGTTACATCAAGGGAACGCCAGATCTTCCATCCTGTCTTGGAGCACATACCAAGGCACAAAAGGTCTTCGGTCCAGACACAATGCGTCCCAACAATCTGGCCTATGTGAGATAGGCCGGCCACCCAAGGACCCCCTAGTCGAGGACTCCCTCCGAAGGGCTAGGACAGTACTGGTGGGTCCAGCAAGAAAGGCCGCCGTGGCCGAGGAGGGTGCCACGGCAAGGCTAGTCAGCAAAAAGAGAAACCTGCGAGGGGCTGTGAGAAGAAAGAAGAAGATGACGAGAGTGAAGAGGAAGACGATGATGAGTCTAGTGAGAAGGAATTCCAGAAGGCAACAGAAGCCATGTGCATTGATGGGGGTGTGTCTTTGTATTCCTCTCACTGTCATCTAAAACAGTGGGCGCGTGAGGTCAACACAGTGGAACCAACGGCAGATGCCCAGAAACCCCTCTAGTGGTCACACACGCCTATCATTTTCGATGCCGAGGACCGTCCTGATCGCACAACTGCGGTCGGGTGTTTGCCGTTGTTGGTTTCACCAACGATTCGCAACCTCAAAGTCACGAAAGTGCTAGTTGATGGTGGGGACGGTTGAATTTGATCTCTCCAGAAGTAATCGAGAGATTACATATTTCTGATGAAGAGCTCAAGAAAACCAGGATGTTTCAGGGAATCAACCTAGGGAGAAGGCAGCCCAAGGGGAAGATCACGCTGCCGGTGATGTTTGGCGGGGAACTAAACTATAGAACAGAGAAGATAGTTTTTGATGTTGTCAAGATCCCCTTGCCGTTTAATGGGATTCTGGGCCACCCGGCTCTGGCCAAGTTTATGGCGGCATCTCATTATGCCTATAACACGTTGAAGATGCCAGGGCCGATGGGTGTCATTTCTATCAACTCTGATAAGAAGGATGCAGTCATATGTGTTGACAAGCTTTACATGGATGCTGTTGCGGTAGAAATAACCAAGGCAGCAACTCCTGCAAAGAAAAAGAAGAGCAAGAAGCCCGGCAAGACATCTAGCGAGAATTCTGGGAAGCACACCTAATTGGAGTGCTGCGCACCTGTCAAAGACTTGCCGGAGAGTTCTACCGGCAAGAGATCCAAAGCCACTCCACCTGCAACGAAGAAGGTGCCAGCAAAGGAGGACGACACTGGTGGTACTTTCACCGTCAGCGCCACCCTTGACAGCAAATAGGGAAGCACGCTCATTGCCTTCCTGCGGGTGAATGTCGATGTGTTTGCATGGCAACTATCTGACATCCCCGGTGTTCCCATGGAGGTAATTGAGCACCACCTTGCTGTCTGTCCTCATGCTCGGCTCGTCAAGCAGAAGGTTAGAAAGCAAGCTTTGGAACGACAACAGTTTATAGCAGAGGAAATCAAGAACCTTGAAGCAGCTGGTTTGGTCAGAGGAGTGTTACATCCAACTTGGTTGGCGAACCCAGTGGTAGTGCGCAAGGCAAATGGGAAGTGGAGACTTTGTATTGACTACACTGATCTCAACAAAGCATGTCCAAAGGATCCTTTCCCTTGCCGCACATTGATCAAATCGTAGACTCCACCACTGGCTGTGATTTACTCTCATTCCTTGATGCATATTCTAGATACCATCAGATATTCATGGCTAAGGAAGATGAGGAGAGAACCGCATTCATTACTCCATGTGGCACATACTGCTTCGTGCGTATGCCTTTTAGACTAAAGAATGCTGGTTCAACGTTTGCAAGAGCAGTCTAGATTGGTTTTGAACCGTAGCTGCACAGGAATGTGGAAGCTTATATGGATGATATAGTGGTCAAGACCAAGGACAAATCAACCCTCATTTAAGATTTGGAAGAATCATTTGCAAACTTGCGCAAAATTAACATGAAGCTCAACCCTAAGAAGTGCGTGTTTGGTGTTCCATCCGGCAAACTCCTCGGGTTCTTTGTGTCTCAGTGTGGGATAGAAGCAAACCCCGACAAGATCAAAGCCATTGAGCAGATTCAAGCGCCTAAAACTGTCAAGGATATGCGGTGCTTTGCCGGCTACGTCGCTGCTTTGAGTAGTTTCATTTCAAGATCTGCTGAGCGCGCCCTACCATTTTTCAAGATATTGAAAAAGGCAGGTCCAGTAAAATGGACGCCGGAAGCGGAGGCTATGCTGCAGGACCTAAAAATGTACCTGTCCTCTATGCCAACACTAGTCGCACCTAGGTCACAAGAGCCATTGTTGCTATACTTGGCAGTAATGAACCAGGTGGTCAGTGCTGCACTATTGGCATAGATGGAAGCTAATGATGATGGAACAACAGCGGCAAGCCCGCCCCACGGCAAGCCTGAATCCTCCCCAGCAAGATCTGATGCCAACGTATCAGAAATAGAGCAAGAAATTGAAGCCAACCAACAAATAGTGCCAAAGAAGAAGATGGTGCAGCGACATGTATACTTTGTCAGCTCCCTTCTACAAGGGGCTAGATCAAGGTACTCTGGAGTGCAAAAATTGCTTTTCGGCCTTCTCATGGCCTCGAGAAAGCTGCGCCACTACTTTCAAGCACATAAGATCACCATTGTCACTCGCTTCCCGTTGCAACATATATTGAGAAATCCAGAAGCAACTAGTAGGATAGTGTAGTGGGCATTAGAGTTGCCAAGTTTTTCACTCAAGTTTGAGAGCACTTCAACTATTCAAGCAGAGCCTTGGTGGAATTCATCACAGAATGGACACCAACGCAAGATGAAGAAATTCAAGAATCAACTCTCCCTGGCAAAGAAACTGAGAAAGAATGGGTCATGTACTTTGACGGTGCCTTCTCGTTGCAGGGCGCCTGTGCTGGAGTGCTGCTTGTCGCACCCATCGGAGAGCACCTCAAGTATGTGGTTCAAATGCACTTTCCCAGGGAAAAAGCAACCAACAACACTGCAAAATATGAAGGGCTCCTTACCGGCCTCAGGATTGCAGTAGAATTGGGGATCAAAAAATTGATCATTCATGGAGATTCACAGCTTGTTGTTAAGCAAGTAATCAAAGACTATCAGAGCCCTTTGATGGAAGCGTGCATGGATGAAGTGAGGAAATTGGAGGAACACTTTGACGGGTAGCAAACGGAGCATATCCCCCATGCGGAAAATAGTATTGCTGATTATCTGTCAAAGTGTGCTGCTCAAAAGCTACCTGTGGAACCAGGGACTTTTGTACTCCATTTGAACCAGCCATCAGTCGCTCCGTCAACACAAACCAATAAGAGAAGAAAGTTGAGTACCGGCAAGTATTTCCCGGCAGATCTCCCAGAAGCCATCGGCAAGAAAGTTGCCGGGAGGGACGACGCAACACCTGGTGAGCAGCGGCGCCGTGTAGAATCCTAGGTTCTTGGCGATGAGGTCAGCGCTCCCACAGCCGAAGAGATGCCTTTAGTCCTTGCCGTCGAGCCACAAGCTCCAGCACGGGCACAACACATAGTCCAGTTCCTTCAAACAGGAGAAGTCCCCGATGAGCAGGAAGAAGATGAGAAAGTAGCCCATTAATCGAGTATGTATCAGTTTGTGGATGAAATTCTGCACAGAAAGAGACCATACGCTGTGAAATTGACGTACATTTCTCGGGAAGATGGACTAAGGTTGTTGGCAGAGGTACATGGAGGCATATGTGGCTCTCACATAGGGTCAAGAGCCCTTGTCGGCAAAGTTTTCTGGCAAGGTTTTTATTGGCCCACTGCTCTCCAGGATGCAACTGAGCTAGTAACCAAGTGTGAAGCATGACAGTTCCATTCAAAGAATATACATCAGCCAGCTCAAGCTCTTTAGACAATTCCTCTCTCATGGCCTTTTTTGGTTTGGGGGCTCGATATCTTGGGCCCCTTTCCCCGTGCTACTGGGGGCTTTGAGTTCTTGTATGTTGCCATCGACAAGTTCAAAAAGTGGCCTGAAGTGGAGCCAGTGAGGAAGGTAACAACACAGTGAGCCGTCAAGTTCTTCAAAGGACTTGTTTGCCATTTTGGAGTTCCTAACAGATTCATCACCGACAACGGCACACAGTTCACGAGCCGCACCTTCATGCAGTATATCTAGAGCCTTGGGAGCAAGGTGTGCTTCGCCTCCGTTACTCACCCGAGAAGCAATGGGCAAGCAGAACGGACAAATGTTGAAGCGATGCATGGTCTCAAGACAAGAACCTTTGACAGGTTGCACAAGTGCGGAAGGCGTTGGATTGATAAGTTACCGGTGGTTCTTTGGTCACTCAGAACGACACCAAATCGAGCTACGGCCAAACACCCTTCTCCCTAGTCTATGGTGCAGACGCGGTGCTCCCCACGGAACTCACATACGGGTCACCTCGAGTGCTTGCCTATGATGAGGCAGAGCAAGAGCAGCTACGATAAGATGATGCTATGCTCCTCGAGGAAGATCGTCATCGGGCGGCTGTGCGAGCTGCACGCTACCAGCAAGCTTTGTGCCGCTACAACAGCCGCAAAGTTCATGCCTGAAGTTTTGAGGAGGGTGACCTTGTTCTTCGGTGTGTCCAATCCGCCAAGAAATCAAACAAGTTGACGTCAAAGTGGGAGGGCCCTTGTCGGGTAGTGCAAGTCATCAGACTTGGCGCAGTCCGTCTGGAGACCGAAGATGGTATCTGAGTGTAGAACTCGTGGAATATCGAGCATCTTCGCAAGTTCTACCCATAAGGCGCAGTTGCCGAGCGTTGTTCCCGGCAACCCCTTTTGTACAAGCTTTTTCTCCAAGACTTGTAACCCTTTGTACAAAGCGAGACGCAGACCCTGTGCAAATGTGAATAAAGCTAAGTGTTTCACAACCCTTTGTGCATATTTATTTGTGTATCCGTGCATGCAACATTGTGGTTACATTTTGACATATATGAAAACTGCTGACGAACCGTCAAGGTTCCCAAACCACCCTTTTCTCCTCTTTTTTTCTCCAAAGAGATAAGAAATCCTCGCGCACAAGTTTCCCGGGGGGAGTGATGAAGGGAATATATGGCACCGCCGCCAGCATTCATTTCATATGACAAGAAGTACAACAAAGAAAGCTAAGTTGGAAAAAATTTCAACCAAAAATCTCTTTGTTACATTGTAGTTCCCCTTGCACGGTTCTGTGTTAGTATGAGAAACTTGCACACAAAGGAATCTTGTCGTAACCATTCACGCTCTAATTTTTCCTTGAGTCCGCTCGGCAAGATTTTGTAGCCGCACTGGGATCGGCAAGATATCTTGCAGGTAGCAGCGTCACCAACAAGCTGCTAAGGACCCGTTCCTCAAAGTGGTCATAGCAAGAAAGCGCACCAACAAGTTTCTATGCCACGTAGGGTCAAGGATCGGAATCATACAAAGACACAAACAAGCGGAGGGGACAACAAGCATTCATCTGAGCATTATAAATAGCGAATATTTATTAAGGGATGCTCAATAACATTTTCCTTAGCCCTTTTTCCCAGGGTTTACATCAAGTGCAAGAAGGGCAAAAGGGGCACCTAGGCAAGGCCTGGCTCGCTCCCGGCAAGCCAGATGATGGTGCTGCCGACGTTCAGCTAGAGTCCGAGTCATCGTCTTCAGTATTGACGCTCGAGGACTCGCCGTGGTTGTCTTCACCATCGTCCTCCTCGTCGCTTTCACTCGAGGAGGTGGTTTCGCTACTGCATGAGCTCTCCACGCAGCACTTCATGAGAGCTCTTGATGCACCGAAGAACTTCACGGCAAGCGTGTCAGACTCGACTAACTTGAAGTGGAGAAGATGCCCCTGCCCCAAGCATCGAGCATGGACAAAGGATTTCCACCCATGCGTGAAGTACATGATTCCATTGGCGGAGAACTCGATGTTCACCCAGACGGAGCCGTTGCAGCAACCATCTATGAGCAACCACAAGCCGCACAGCTGGTCGACCTCCATCACCCTAGCAAAGGGACGAGGGAGCCACAGCTGGCTTCACAGCCGGTTGCACAGCTCCATGATGAATTCGAGCGCCGTATCTTTCGTATGGCCCACTGCTGGAGATGAAACGGCTGGGGGGCGAGACGACAAGCGCCCCGCTGTGGCCGTCCCGGCCCCGAGCACCGCGTCTTCCATGACCTCGGGCCACAGCCCCTCCTGGAGCATTGTATCTGGTTTCTGCGGCTGCGGCCGAGGCGGAGGCATGGTGTGGGGAAGAAACTCTCGTGGCAGCGACAGAAGCACGGGCTCGACATCTCCCCCTCGCCATGGTGGCGGCAGATGCAAGGGGCAAGGGAAGAAGAAGAAGGAGATAGCAAGAACTAAGAGATTGAGACGAGGAGAGGTGAATAAGCATCGCCCTCCGCAACCCCCCTCTTTATAGGGAGAGGCACGAGGGCTGGCTCTTGACCATCGTAGGGCAACCGCCCCGTTCCACAAATTCCGCGCCCTGCATTTCTGGTAGGCGCATTACCCCATCGACCGCCCAGCCTCACCAATCCGGCATCCTGGATCCCCTACTCAGAGCACTACCTCCACGATCACTCCTCTTCGCCATTACCACATTCTGCGCACAATCTGCGTCATGGGGGGGGGGGGGGGGGCTGCAGTAAAAGGAGGAGTGATGACAAAAATGGCAGTTACCCCAAGCCACGCGTGATCATGGGCCTGCCTAGGCCGAGCCTAGTGGCAACCCACGCGCGCACGCCCCTAGTTTCTAACACAAGCAGTGGATGCTTGCCCGAGCGACGGGGTTGCCGGAAGACAGCCGGAGTGCTAATTTATGTCCAGATTAATGAAGAAGCAAAGAAGATCTCAAAAGACAGATATCGCCACAACGAGATTTCACATCAGTCTTTGCCGCATGTTTGTGCATTGTTTTGGCCTAGCCCAACGATGCTCGGCAACACGTGTGGCCTAGGCCTGGGGGCTCCTGTCAGTGTATAAAACATGGGTATTTTATACTCTTACCTATGCACAGACAAGTAGCAGCTCCCCTGCCAACTCAAGTTGTAAATAAGACTCTCAATCCAAGGGAGCCCCTCTTTGAGAGATCAATGAGCACATCAAGAAGACCAAGGTTCAAGACCAAGTAGATCAACTTGGCCAAGGAGAAGAATAAGACAGTCATCAAGATGAATACTAGAAGCAGCCATTGCCGGCAAGGCCGAGATGGCAAGGCGAAGACCCGACAAGATCCTTGGCCGGCAAGCTCCCACCAGCTACCAGCGCTCCATGCTGCCAGCTGATCAGTGAGGTGTCGAGCCCGCTAGCTGTTAGGTGAGGCTTGTCGAACATGTGTCAGCTCGCCGGGGGGATTTTTCCTTTATCGACACCCGTCAAATGGCATGTCAAGCTAATAGGAGTTAGCTAGGCAAGCGGCATGGCAACCTTGCCGGGGCTCCTCCTCCTCACGACACCTGACAGTGCATTTAATGCTTCTTGTCCTGACTAGCAGAGTTAGGTACGATATCACTATTGGCTTTCTAATCATCATGTAATTACCTTTTTGCCACTATGGTAACCCCTTTGAGGTATAAAAGGAGGGACAGGGCAACGTTTACAAGGATCGACCCTTTGTACAACTACACACGTAGCTGCTTTCCTCTCACATCCTTGTCGGGGGAGCGCTCCTTGTACTTGTGTTCCAATACATACACCCAATATAGCAAGCAGGAGTAGGGTTTTACACCTCTCGATGGCCCAAACATGGGTACAGATCCCTACGTCTTCACTTGATTTTGCTCTTTGCGTCTTATGCATCTCCCTAGCCGAACCACAAAGGGGCTTGATGGCCCCATAGATGGTCATCCACACCGATAAAGGTTGCTCCACCAGAGACCAAGAAGGTGCCCGCCAAGGAGGACGACATGGGGGAACTTTCACTATAAGTTCCACCCTCGATGAAAAATAGGAAAACACACTTGTTGCTTTCCTGCGGGCGAATATTGATGTGTTTGCATTGAAACCATCTGACATCCTTGCTGTTCCCGAGGAAGTAATTGAGCACCAGCTTGCCAGCTGTCCTCACGCGCGGCCCGTCAAGCAGAAGGTGCGAAAGCAAGCGTTGGAACGACAACAATTGATTGCTGAAGAAATCAAGAAGTTGGAAGCGGCAGGATTAGTCAGAGGTGTACTCCATCCAACGTGGTTGGCCAATCCAGTTGTCGTACGCAAAGCAAATGGGAAATGGAGATTGTGTATTGATTACACTGATAACAATAAGGCTTGTCCCAATGATCCATTTCCTTTGCTGCATATTGACCAGATTATTGACTCCACTACCGAATGTGATCTGCTGTCGTTTCTTGATGCCTACTCTGGGTATCATCAGATATTCATGTCAAAGGAAGATGAAGAGAAAACCGCATTTATCACTCCATGTGGCACGTATTTCTTTATACACGTGCGTTTCGGATTGAAAAGTGTTGGTTCAACATTTGCAAGAGCAGTCCAGATTGGTTTTGAGCCCCAGCTGCACAGGAATGTCGAAGCATACATGGACAACATAGTGGTCAAAACCAAGGACAGAGCAACACAGATACAAGATTTGGAAGAAACATTTGCTAATCTGTGCAAGATCAGTCTGAAGCTTAACCCCGAGAAGTGTGTGTTTGGTGTTCCATCCGGCAAGCTTCTCGGGTTCTTTGTTTCTCAACATGGAATTGAAGCCAATCCCGACAAGATCAAGGCGATTGAGTAGATTTAAGCACTGAAGCGCGTCAAGGATGTGTGCCGCCTTGCCGGCTGCATTGTTGCACTAAGCAGGTTCATCTCCAAGTCTGCTAAGCGTGCCCTGCCATTTTTCAAAATCTTGAAAAAGGTAGGTCCAATGAAATGGACTCCAGAAGCGGAGGCCGCGCTGCAAGATTTGAAGAAGTATCTATCCTCTGCACCAAGACAGCAAGAGCCGTTTCTACTATACTTGGCAACAACAAATCAAGTGGTTAGTGTTGCACAAGTAGCAAAAAGAGAAGAGGAAAATGAAGAAGCAGCAGATGCAGCCCCATCAAGCGACAAGCCAGAATCTTCTCCGGCAAGTCCTGGTGCCGACAATTCAAGTGTAGAACAAGCAGATGGATCAAAACAACAAGCTGTGCAGAGAAAGAAGTTGGTGCAGCGACCAGTTTATTTCGTCAGTTCTCTTCTCCAGGGGGCTAGATCAAGATATTCTAGCGTGGAAAAATTGCTTTTTGGTCTTCTCATGGCCTCAAGAAAGCTGTGCCACTACTTCCAAGCACATCAAGCTACCATCATTACTCGCTTTCCAATGCAAAGTATTTTGAGAAATCCAGATGCAACCAGCAGGATTGTGGGGTGGGCGTTGGAATTGTCAAGCTTTGATCTCAAGTTTGAAAGTACTTCAACTATCCAGAGAAGAGCCTTGGAGGAGTTCATTGCGGAATGGATGCGAACGCCGGATGAAGAAATTCCAGAAACCCCTCTCCCCGGCAAGGAAACAACTCAGGACTGGAATATGTACTTTGATGGGGCCTTTTCGCTGCAACGCACCGGTGCTGGAGTGCTGCTTGTCGCACCCACTGGAGAGCACCTCAAGTATGCGATTCAGATGTGTTTATAATGATTTTATATGGTTTTGGTATGATTTGATTAGAACTAACATGGACTGACGCTATTTTCAGCAGAACTACCGTGGTGTTGTATTTTGTGCAGAAACAGAAGTTCTCGGAATGGGCTGAAAATTTACGTTGTTTTTTTGGAACAAAAGAGACCCCTGAAGCTTTGTGGGAGGGCCAGAAGACCCACGAGGACATGACAAGCTCACAAGGCGCACCCTCTCCCCCAGGGAGGGGTGACCGAGCTTGTCGCTGCCTCATGGACCCCCTTGGCATGAGAATGACGCCAAAAATTCATATAAATACCCAAACCCCCAGAAATAACCCTAGATGAGAAGTTCCGCCGCCTCAAGCCTTTGTATCCATGAAAACTCAATCGGGACCCTGTTCCGGCACCCTGCCGGTGGGGGAAATCATCACTAGAGGCCATCTTCATCAGCCCGGCGGCCACCATGATGAGGAGGGAGTAGTTCACCCTCGGGGCCGAGGGTATGTACTAGTAGCTAGGGTTTTGATCTCTCCCTCTCTCTTGTGGTCTTGATTTGGCATGATCTTGATGTACCGTGAGCTTTGTTAATATAGTTGGATCATATGGTGTTTCTCCCTCTCTATCTTGTTGTGATGAATTGAGTTTTACCTTTGAGGTTTCACCATTATCGGATTGAATACTTTTATGGATTTGAGAACACTTGATGTATATCTTGCATATGAATACCCGTGGTGACAATGGGGTATTATATTGATTCACTTGATGTATGTTTTGGCACTCAACCTGCGGATTCCCGAGGTGACATTGGGGTAATCTATGCATACGGGTTGATGCATGTTTTTGTCCTACTGTCTCCGGTAGAAATCTTTGGGCACCCTTTGAAGTTCTTTGTGTTGGATTGAATATTATGAATCTGAAGTTGTTTGATTCATATCATATAATCAATTCACGGATACTTGTGGTGACACTGGAGTATCTAGGTGACATTAGAGTTGGTTGATGTGTTTTATATGGTGTTATTTTAGTGTGAACTCAATGGTTGTTTGTGACAGTTCTAGGAATAGCTCAATAGGCTGACCGGAAAGGATAACTTTGAGGTGGTTTCGTACCCTACAAACAATTTCATCTTATGTTCTCCGCTAGGTAAGGACTTTGGAGTGACTCTTTGTTGCACATTGAGGGATTGTTATATGATTCAATTATGTTAGCACTGTTGAGAGATTGCACTAGTGAAAGTATGAACCATAGGACTTGTTTCAAAGCATTGCAATACCATTTGTGCTCTATTTTATCACTTGCTACCTTCTATTTTTATATTTTCATATTACAAAAACCAATATCTACTATCCATACTACACTTGTATCACCATGTCTTCGCCGAACTAGTGCACCTATACAATTTTCCATTGTACTGGGTGTGTTAGGGACACAAGAGATTTCTTGTATTTGATTGCAGGGTTGTTTGAGAGAGACCATCTTCATCCTACGCCTCCCATGGATTGATAAACCTTAGGTCATCTACTTGAGGGAAAATTGCTACTGTCCTACAAAACTCTGCGCTTGGAGGCCCAACACGAGTCTACAAGAATATGTTGTGTAGTAGACATCAAGCTCTTTTCTAGCGCCGTTGGTGGGGAGGTGAGTGCTTGAAGGTATATGTTTAGATCTTGCAATTGAATCTTTTAGTTTCTTGTTTTATCACTAGTTTGGTTTATAAAAGAAAACTACAAAAAATGGAATTGAGGTTGCCTCATATTATTCATCTCTATAATGTCTTTCGTGAAAATGATGGAGCGGAACATTGTGCTCAATTGATAGAACAAGAACTCAATAACATGTTTGACATAAAATCCTTGAATGATGAGCATGATTGCAATGATGTTAGTATTAATTCTATGAATATCCATGATGATAATGATATGCAAAGCCGCAAGCTTGGGGATGCTATGTTTGATGAAGATGATATTTTTAGTCCCCCAGTTTTGATGTGCAAATTTGTTATAATGATTGCATGCCTCCTATTTATGATGATTTTATTGATTAAAGTGGGTTTGGAAGAGTGTCAAATCTAGGTAATGATCCCACTATATTGGAGGGTGTTGAATCTTATTACAATATTGATAAAAATGGATTTGGCGAGGTCATGACTTTATTTAATGTTGAATCCAATATTTTGGAAGAGGTTTCAATTGACTATGATAAAAAAGTTGCTATCTATGATTATTATTGTGATGATATGTATGCTATAAAGAATAATGATATCCAAGAAACTTTTCATCATGATTGTAATGCTCAAATTGATTATGTGAATCAAGTATCATGTGATAGTTATTTTGTTGAGTTTGCTCCCACTATCGTGAATGAGAATAAATTTGCTAATGTGGAGAGTAACCAAAAATTTATGCTTGTGGATCATGAAAAGAATGCTTTATGTCCTAGCTATATTGTTGAATTCATTCATGACACTACTGAAAATTATTATGAGAGAGGAACATATGCTTGTAGGTATTGCAGTAATATTAAGTTTCCTCTCTATGTGTTGAAAGTTTTGAAGTTATGCTTGTTTTGCCTTCCTATGCTTGTTGATTCTTGCTCCCATAAATTTTTTGTTCACAAAATCCCTATGCATAGGAAGTGGGTTAGGCTTAAATGTGCTTGCCGTGTGATTCATGATTCTCTCTTTGTGTTTCAATTCCTTACTTTTATGTGAGCATCATTGAAACCGTCATGCCTAGCTAAAAAGGCATTAGAGAAAAACTCTTGTTGGGAGACAACCGAATACTTAAACCTACTGTTTTTGTGTGTTCAAATTATTAAGATACTGTAGTAATCATATTTTATAGTTTTTGTTTCAATAAAGTTCCAAGTAAAGCCTTTGGGATAGTGTGGATGATAGTTGACTTGATTCTGTGCAAAAATAGAAACTTTGGCGCCCAGTGCCGGGATTCTCCAAATTCACTGGAACATGGAAAATTTCTGATTTTTTCACACATGATTGATATGCAAATTTCCCACGTTGTCCTAATTTTCAGAGGTTTTGGAGTTACATAAGTATAGTCATTATTCAGATCTTTACAAACTATTCTATTTTTGATAGATTCTGTTTTCAATGCATAGTTTGCTTGTCTTATAGTTTCTATGGCTTATATTGATCAATATAAATTGTGAAAATGATGGAGTACAGTAGGCATTATGTGGAAACTATGAATCTTGTCTTGACAATACCCAAGTGAATGATTTGTTTCATTATACTAACGCATCTGACAAAGTTCCGTTAAGTTTTGTGTGATTGAAGTTTTCAAGTTTTGGGTGAGATATCGATACAAGGAGAACAAGGTGTGGCAAGACCCTAAGCTTGGGGATGAACAAAGCACCCCAAGGTAATATTCAAGGAAGGCTCAAGCGTTTAAGCTTGGGGATGGCCCGGAAGGCATCCCCTCTTTCGTCTTCAACATTATCGGTAACCTCACTTCGGAATATATTTTTATTCGTCACATGATATGAGTTTGGTTTGGAGCATCATTCTATTTTATTAGGACCCTCTTGCTTTTATTTATAATAATGTTTTGCATCTTTTATTTTTAATAAAGGTGTCAACTATAGCCTTTAGCATGCTTATTTTGCAAGTCTATATGTTGTTGTTTGAAAACAGAAAGTTTTTTATTATTGTCTGAATTCTTCAGAAAAGTAAGAACTTGATAAAATCTTGAATTTTTTACACAGTAAGCTATGATAAATTTTCTACCGTGTGGTAAATTTTCAGAATTTTTCGAGTTAAAGAAGTATGAATCTTATTCCATCTTTTACAGACTATCCTGTTTAGACAGATTGCTGTTATGTTTGCATTGTTTGCACATGTTTGCTTGTTTAATTATTCTATTTGAGGATACGAGTATTATATGTGCAGAGGAATTTAGTATGAAATGTTAAATTATAATTTTAGTGATTTCTACAGTAGAGAATGTTAAGGTTTTGCATTGATTTATAGTAACTTATTTCACGAGTTCTTGTTGAGTTTTGTGTGCATGAAGTTTTTGAGATTTAGGAAAACCGTGATACGAGAGGAATTAACGAGACACAAGAGCTCAAGCTTCGGGATGCCCAAGGCATCCCAAGTTATTATTCCAAGAAGTCTCAAGCATCTAAGCTTAGGGATGCCCCAGTAGGCATCCCACCTATCTTCTTCAACCACTATCTGTTAGTATCGGTTGAGCCTAAGTTTTTGCTTCTTCGCATGAGCTGTGCTATTCTTGGAATGTCATTTTATTTTTGTTTTGTTTGCTATTTGAATAAAATACTTAGATCTGAAAGTTCTAAATGAGAGAGAGAGAGAGAGAGTCCTCACATAGCTACTTAATTGTTTGACTACTCATTGATCTTCATCTATATCTTTTTGGAGTAGTTTGTCGTTTACTCTCGTTCTTCAATTATGTCCTAAGAGTAAATTGTTGAATGAATTGAATATCATAAAGTTGAAATTATATGTGCTTCATATGCTTGTCTCATACCTAGTAGTAGCTTCACATTGGGTTTAGAAAGTAAAATCTATTGAAGTTTGACAACCACAATATTGGTCATACAAGCAATTCATGAATGATTAGTATAAGGAAGAGAACTTTCATATATAAATATATTATATTGGACATCTTTTATGATTGTGAATACCCATTAATTATTTTCAAACTTGAGAAAATTAGTTGAAGTTGGACACGGAAGACAACATAATGAGTTATGTTTGGGTATATTTGCATAGAAGTTATATTGTTATGGATCCTCCAACATGTGGTGCTTGCTTAGGATATTTTCCTAGCCAAAAATTTGTACTAAGTAGGGATACTACTTGTGCATCCAAAAACCATTAAACCCAGTTTCTTGCCATGAGTGTCCACCATATCTACCAATGGATTGAATAAGATCCTTCAAGTAAGTTGTCATCGGTGCAAAAAACAATAAAAATTGCTCCTAAAATATGTATGATCTTTTATTGCAAGGGAAAATAAGCGTTGTACGAACTTGTGATGGTAAAGAAATAAAAGTGACAGACTGCGTAATAAAGGTTGCTATCACAAGAGGCAATATAACGTGATGTTCCTTTGCATTAAGATCTTGCACATCCAAAAATCAAAACCGCATGACAACCTCTGCTTCCCTCTGCGAAGGGCCTATCTTTCAATTGTCAGCTTTCATTTATGCAAAAGTCAATATGTTTTCATCCTCATTTCAACCTCAATTATTCTCTAGTTAGCAAGCATCATGTGGTGGGGAAAGATCCAGGCACATATGGCCATTCAAATATATTTGACCATGAATTATTATTGTTGACAATTATCTCTATGATAAATGAGTTGGGAGGTGAAATATTAAGCCCTTATATTTCTCTGTGTTAGATGAATGCCATTTGTTCTAAAATATGCTTTGAGTACTAGCATTCATAGAAGACTATATGATAATTGAGTATGTGGAGCTCTTACTTAGACTTTGTTGAAAATAAGTTGAATTGCAATTGTTTGGTGACTAAGAACATAGATTGTTAAGATTCAAGAGAATGCATTGTTTGAACCATAACATGTGAATTGATTGCTACTTGATCATGATGATTTTTACAAGAAAGAGTTGCTATTATGATGCTAGTAAAAGTGACTGAAATTATCATTGATCAAACTTATGCACTATGCTAGCATTCACAATTCATAAATTATTGTTTTATCATTTACCTACTCGAGGACGAGCAGGAATTAAGCTTGGGGATGCTGATACGTCTCCAACGTATCTATAATGTATGAAGTATTCATGCCATGTTTACAATGATTTTATATGGTTTTATTATGATTTGATTAGAACTAACCCGGACTGTCGTTGTTTTCAGCGGAACTAGCGTGGTGTTGTTTTTTGTACAGAACTAGAAGTTCTCGGAATGGGCTGAAAATTTATGGTGATTTTTTGTGGACCAAAAGAGACCCCCGAAGCTTTGTGGGAGGGATAGAAGACCCACAAGGACATGACAGGCTAGCCAGGCATGCCCTCCCCCCCAGGGAGGGGCGGTCGAGCTCGTCGCTGCCTCGTGGACCCCCTTGGTGTGAGAACGATGCCAAAAATTCTTATAAATATTGAAAACCCCAAAAAGAACCCTAGATGAGAAGTTATGCCGTCGCAAGCCTCTGTATCCATGAAAACTCAATTGGGACCCTGTTCCGGCACCCTGCCGAAGGGGGAAATCATCACCGGAGGCCATCCTCATCATCCCGATGGCCACCATGATGAGGAGGGAGTAGTTCACCCTCGGGGCTGGGTATGTACCAGTTGCTATGTGTTTGATCTCTCTCTCTCCCTCTCTCATGTTCTTGATTTGGCACGATCTTGATGTACCGCGAGATTTGTTAATATAGTTGGATCATATGGTGTTTCTCCCTCTCTATCTTGTTGTGATGAATTGAGTTTTACCTTTGATGTTTCACGATTATCGGATTGAATACTTTTATGGATTTGAGAACACTTGATGTATGTCTTGCATATGAATACCCATGGTGACAATGGGGCATTATATTGATTCACTTGATGTATGTTTTGTCACTCAACTCGCAGATTCCCGAGGTGACATTGGGGTAATCTATGCATAGGGGTTTATGCACGTTTTGGTCCTACTTTCTCTGGTAGAAATCTTTGGGCACTCTTTGAAGTTCTTTGTATTGAATTGAATATTATGAATCTGAAGTTGTTTGATGCATATCGTATAATCAACTCATGGATACTTGTGGTGACATTGGAGTATCTAGGTGACATTAGAGTGGGTTGATGTGTTTCATATGGTGTTATTTTAGTATGAACACTAGGGCCGTTTGTGACACTTATAGGAATAGCTCAATAGATTGATCGGAAAGGATAACTTTGTGGTGGTTTCGTACCCTACAAACAATTTCATCTTAAGTTCTCCGCTAAATAAGGACTTTCGAGTGACTCTTTCTTGCACGTTGAGAGATTGTTATATGATTCAATTATGTTAGCACTATTGAGAGATTGCACCGTGAAAGTATGAACCCTAGGCCTTGTTTCTAAGCATTGCAATACCGTTTGTGCTCCATTTTATCACTTGCTATCTTGCTGTTTTTACATTTTCATATTACAAAAACCTATATCTACTATTCATACTACACTTGTATCACCATCTCTTCACTGAACTTGTGCACCTATACAATTTTCCATTATATTGGGTGTGTTGGGGACACAAGAGATTTCTTGTATTTGATTGCAGGGTTGTTTGAGAGAGACCATCTTCATCCTATGCCTTCCACGGATTGATAAACCTTAGGTTATCCACTTGAGGGAAAATTGCTACTGTCCTACAAAACTCTGCATTTGGAGGCCCAACACAAGTCTACAAGAATAAGTCATGTAGTAGACATCACGCGACAACTAACACTGCTAAGTATGAAGGACTGCTTGCCGGTCTTAGGATCACGACATACCTTGGGACCAGGAAGCTCATTATCAGAGGCAACTCACAGTTGGTTGTAAAACAAGTCAACGAAGATTATCAAAGCTCGTTGATGGAAGCGTATGTTGATGAAGTGAGGAAATTGGAAGAACACTTTGATGGATTACAAACAGAGAATGTTCCTCATGTAGAAAACAGCATAGCTGATGATCTGTCAAAGCGTGCTGCACTCAAGCTACCTGTGGAACCAGGGACTTTTGTGCTCCATTTAACTCAGCCATCCGTAACACCATTAGTTGGGCAGAATAAGAGAAGAAAGTTGCACATCAGCAAATACAGAAGCTGTCGGCAAGGATGTTGATGGGAACAATGACAAGCTTGCCAGTGAGTAGCAAGCTTTGGAAGGAACCCAAGTCCTTGTCGTTGAAGCTGGCTCTCCCACAGCTGAAGATATGCCTTTAGTCCTTGTCGTCGAGCCACAAGCTCCGGCATGGGCGCAACACATTGTTCAAACATGAGAACTTCCTGAGGATCAAGAAGTAGCTGAGAAAGTAGCCCATTAGTCTAGTATGTATCAGTTTGTCAGCAACGACCTATACAGAAAGAGACCAAATGGGGTGAAATTGTAGCGTATTTATCAGGAAGATGGACAGACGCTGTTGGCAAAGATACATGGGGGGATATATGGCTCTCACATAGGATCAAGGGCTCTTGGCGGCAAGGATTTCCGGCAAGGTTTCTATTAGCCCACTGCACTCTAGGATGCAACTCAGCTAGTGATACATCTCCAACGTATCTATAATTTCTGATTGCTCCATGCTATTATAATATCATTCTTGGATGTTTTACAATCATTTTATAGCAACTTTATATCATTTTTTGGGACTAACCTATTGACATAGTGCCTAGTGCTAGTTGCCGTTTTTTGCTTGTTTTTTTACTTCACAGAATATCCCTATCAGACGGATTCCAAACGCAGTGAAACTTTTTGGAGATTTTTTTTGACCATAAGACAACTTGGGAGCCAAGGAAGTACCGGAGAGGAGGACCGTGGGGCCCACAAAACACCAGGGCGTGCTAGGAGGCTGATACGTCTCCAACATATCTATAATTTTTGATTGTTCCATGCTATTATATTATCTGTTTTGGATGTTTTATATGCATTAATATGCTATTTTATATTATTTTTGGGACTAAACTATTAACCCAGAGCCCAGTGCCAGTTTCTGTTTTTTCCTTGTTTTTGAATTTCGTAGAAAAGGAATATCAAACGGAGTCCGAACGGAATAAAACTTTATGATGATTTTTCTTGGACCAGAAGACACATATAGGACTTGGAAACCAAGGAAAAGGAGTCCTGAGGTGACAGCAAGGGAGCAGGGCGCGCCCCAGGGGGGCGCCCCCTGCCTTGTGGGTCCCTTGGAGCTCCTCTAACCCTAATCTTTGGCCTATAAATTCCCAAATATTCCCAAACCATCAGAGGCATACACGAAAATACTTTTCCGCCGCCGCAAGCCTATGTTCCTGTGAGATCCCATATTGGGGCCTTATCCGGCGATCTGCCGGAGGGGGATTCGATCAGGGAGGGCATCTACATCAACCCTATTGCTCTTCCGATGAAGCGTGAGTAGTTTACCTCAGACCTACGGGTCCATAGCTAGTAGCTAGATGGCTTCTTCTCTCTCTATGATCTTCAATACCAAGTCCTCCTCGATGTTCTTGGAGTTCTATCCGATGTAATATTCTTTTGCGGTGTGTTTGTCGAGATCCGATGAATTGTGGATTTATGATCAGATTATCTAAGAATATTATTTGAATCTTCTCTAAATTCTTATATGCATGATTTGATATCTTTGTATTTCTCTTCGAATTATCGGTTTGGTTTGGCCAACTAGATTGGTTCTTCTTGCAATGGGAGAGGTGCTTAGTTTTGGGTTCAATCTTGCGGTGTCCTCACCCAGTGACATAGTAGGGGTAGCGAGGCACGTATTTTTTCTTGCCATCAAGGATAAAAAGATGGGGTTTTCATCATATTGCTTGAGTTTATCCCTCTACATCATGTCATCTTACTTAATGCGTTACTCTATTCCCTTGAACTTAATACTCTAGATGCAGGCAGGAGTCGGTCGATGTGTGGAGTAATAGTAGTAGATGCAGAATCGTTTCGGTCTACTTGACACGGACGTGATGCCTATATGCATAATCATTGCTTTAGATATCGTCATAACTTTCACTTTTCTATCAATTGCTCGACAGTAATTTGTTCAGCCATCATATTATTTTCCTTCAAGAGAGAAGCCTCTAGTGAAACCTATGGCCCCCGGGTCTATTTTTCCTTATATATTTTCAGATCTATAAACCAAAAATATCTTGCTGCAATTTATTTACTTTTATTTTATTTTACATTTTAGTAATCTTTTATATCTATCTCTATCAGATCTCACCATTGCAATTGACCGTGAAGGGATTGACAACCCCTTTATCGTGTTGGGTGCAAGTGTTTGATTGTTTGTGTAGGTGCATAGATTGGAGAGTTGCTTGTGCCTCCTACTGGATTGATACCTTGGTTCTCTAACTGAGGGAAATACTTATCTCTACTTTGCTGCATCACCCTTTCCTCTTCAAGTAAAAAACCAACGCAAGCTCAAGAAGTAGCAGGAAGAATTTCTGGCGCCGTTGCCGGGGAGGTTCTACATCGAGCCTACCATGTACCCATCATAAACTCTCATCTCTTGCATTACATTATTTGCCATTTGCCTCTCGTTTTCCTCTCCCCCACTTCTAAAACGATTTTCAGAAAAATACAAAAAGATTTGCCTTTTTATTCGCCCTTCTTCCGTTCGTCTTTTCGTTTGCTTTTTGGTTGCTCATTTGCTAGATCGGTTTGTTTCCACCATGTCTGAATCTAGGGAGTTTATCGTTGAAAAAGATAGAAATAATCTTGATGGAAGTTTTAATGATGTTGCCAACAATGATCCTCATGGAGAAGAACCCACTATTATTCATACTAAAAAACTCCGTGTAGGTAGTGGTAACATTATTGGAAAAGGGGTTATTCAAGATTTATTTACTTGTGCCGGTACTTTGCCTATGCTTGGAGGGTCAATTCTGAATAAAACAATTAGTCTTGCGGATGCGATATCTTTGCTTATAGTTGAATTGGAATTGTTCACATGCATCCATGCATACAAAGGCTTTTACTAGAATTTTCCAATATTCATGATCCCTCTGTTAAACGTGTCACCACTATATTTCTAGCTCATGAGTTCAGGTTTTTCATGAAAGAGGCTGGCGAAATATTTGCTCATTATAATATTAATGGTGGTTGCCCCCCTATAGAAGAGATCCTTTTTAATCAAGAAGAAACTAGGAGATTGCAATCTCCGGATTATGCTGCTTACAATGAAAACCTAAGAAAGAAAGTTCCTACCGATGTTTTGATTGATAAAATTTCTGAGCTCAATGATAATTTTGCTATAGAAAATAATGGATTAGGGTTTGTGCTTAGGGATAGACTTAGGCCTTTTAATCAAAGGAACGTTTACAATGAAGAAATAATTATCAAATACAAAGGGCCAAAGGAGGAACCAATTCCTCCCAAACTTGATCTTATAGATCCGCACCCTATCAAATTTAGCCATTTTGATTTTTTTTGCCACAAAGAAAGCATGCTGCCGAGAGGAGGGAATATGAGATGAGCATGTACGATCTCCCTCACTTCTATTATAATACTTAGATCTATGCATTATGCCTAGCTAGGGGCGTTAAACTATAGCGCTTGTTGGGAGGCAACCCAATTTTATTTTTATGTTTTTCCCTTCTGTTCTTGAATAAAATACACATTATTACTTCTGTATTAATTGTGTTTTGGTGTTTTAATTAGTGTTTGAGCCAAGTAAGACCTTTGGGATGGCTTACGGTGATAGTTGATTTGATCTTACTGAAAAACAGAAACTTTTGCATCCAGTTGCAGAATTTTAGTTATTCATAGAAGCAACAAAAATCTATGAATTTTTAAAAAAAGATTGATATACAATTTTCCTCTGCTTTCCTCTTTTTTCATAATTTTTGGAGTTACAGAAGTATTAGAACAATTTGGATCTTCACAGACCATTCTGTTTTTGACAGATTCTGTTTTCTTTGTGTTGTTTGCTTATTTTGATGAATCTATGGGTTGTATCGGGGGGTATGAACCATGGAGAAGATGGAATACAGTAGATATTACACCAATATAAATAAAGAATGAGTTCACAACAGTACCAAAAGTGGTGATTTTCTTTTCTTATACTAACGGATCTCATGAGTTTTCTATTGAGTTTTGTGTTGTGAAGTTTTAATGTTTTGGGTAAAGATTTGATGGACTATGGAATAAGGAGTGGCAAGAGCCTAAGCTTGGGGATGCCCAAGGCACCCCAAGGTAATATTCAAGGACAACCAAGAGCCTAAGGTTGGGGATGCCCCGGAAGGCATCCCCTCTTTCGTCTTCAGTCCATTGGTAAATTTACTTGAGGCTATATTTTTATTCACCACATGATATGTGTTTTTCTTGGAGCGTCTTGTATGATATGAGTCTTTTCTTTTTAGTTTTCCACAATCATCCTTGCTGTACACACCTTTTGAGAGGGACATGCATTAATCGTGAATTTATTAGAATACTCTATGTGCTTCACTTATATCTTTTGAGCTAGGCATTATGCTCTAGTGCTTCACTTATATCTTTTTAGAGCATGGCGGTGGCTTTATTTTATAGAAATTGTTGAACTCTCTTTCTTCACTTACTTTATTTTGAGAGTCTCTAAATAGCATGATAATTTGCTTAGGTTATGAATTTAGTCCTAATATGATTGGCATCCAAGAGGGATATAATAAAAACTTTCATATTAAGTGCATTGAATACTATGAGAAGTTTGATTCCTTATGATTGTTTTGAGATATAAAGATGGTGATATTAGAGTCATGCTAGTGAGTAATTGTGGATTGGTAGAAATACTTGTGTTAAAGTTTGTGATTCCCGTAGCATGCACGTATGGTGAACCGTTATGTGATGAAGTCGGAGCATGATTTATTTATTGATTGTCTACCTTATGAGTGGCGGTCGGGGACGAGCGATGGTCTTTTCCTACCAATCTATCCCCCTTGAAGCATGCATGTAGTACTTTGTTTCGATAGCTAATAGACTTTTGCAATAAGTATATGAGTTCTTTATGACTAATGTTGAGTCCATGGATTATACGCACTCTCACCCTTCCACCTTTGCTAGCCTCTCTAGTACCGCGCAACTTTCGCCGGTGCATTACACCCACCATAGACCTTCCTCAAAACAGACACCATACCTACCTATTATGGCATTTCCGTAGCCATTCCGAGATATATTGCCATGCAAATTCGACCATTCCGTTTATTATGACACACTTCATCATTGTCATATTTCTTTGCATGATCATGTAGTTGACATCGTATTTGTGGCAAAGCCACCATTCATATTTTTTATACATGTCACTCTTGAGTCATTGCACATCCCGGTACACCGCCAGAGGCATTCATATAGAGTCATATTTTGTTCTAGTATCGAGTTGTAATTCTTGAGTTGTAAGTAAATAAAAGTGTGATGATCATCATTATTAGAGTATTGTCCCATGTGAGGAAAGGATGATGGAGACTATGATTCCCCCACAAGTCGGGATGAGACTCCGGACGAAAAATAAAATAAAAAAAGAAAAAAAAGAGAAAAAAGAGGCCAAAGAGCCCAAAATAAAAAAATGAGAGAAAAGAGAGAAGGGGCAATGCTACTATCCTTTTTCCACACTTGTGCTTCAAAGTAGCACCATCATCTTCATGATAGAGAGTCTCCTATATTGTCACTTTCATATACTAGTGGGAATTTTTTATTATAGAACTTGGCTTGTATATTCCAATGATGGGCATCCTCAAATTGCCCTAGGTCTTCGTGAGCAAGCGAGTTGGATGCACACCCACTTAGTTTCTTTTTGAGCTTTCATACACTTATAGCTCTAGTGCATCCGTCGCATGGCAATCCCTACTCACTCACATTGATATCTATTAATGGCATCTCCATAGCCCGTTGATACGCCTAGTTGATGTGAGACTATCTCCTTCTTTTTATATTCTCCACAACCACCATATTCTATTCCACCTATAGTGCTATATCCATGGCTCACGCTCATGTATTCCGTGAAAGTTGAAAAAGTTTGAGAACATCAAAAGTATGAAACAATTGCTTGGCTTGTCATCGGGGTTGTGCATGATTTAATACTTTGTGTGATGAAGATGGAGCATAGCCAGATTATATGATTTTGTAGGGATAACTTTCTTTGGCCATGTTATTTTGAGAAGACATGATTGCTTTGTTAGTATGCTTGATGTATTATTGTTTTTATGTCAATATTAAACTTTTGTTTTGAATCTTATGGATCTGAATATTCATGCCACAATAAAGAAAATTACATGGATAAATATGTTAGGTAGCATTCCACATCAAAAATTCTGTTTTTATCATTTACCTACTCGAGGACGAGCAGGAATTAAGCTTGGGGATGCTTGATACGTCTCCAACGTATCTATAATTTTTTATTGTTCCATGCTATTATATTATCTGTTTTGGATGTTTTATATGCATTAATATGCTATTTTATATTATTTTTGGGACTAACCTATTAACCCAGAGCCCAGTGCCAGTGCCAGTTTCTGTTTTTTTCTTGTTTTTGAGTTTCGCAGAAAAGGAATATCAAACGGAGTCCAAATGGAATAAAACTTTACGATGATTTTTTTTTGGACCAGAAGACACACGTAGGACTTGGAAACCAAGGAAAAGGAGTCCCGAGGCGACGCCAAGGGTGCAGGGCGCGCCCCAGGGGGGGCGCCCCCTGCCTTGTGGGTCCCTCGGAGCTCCTCTAACCCTAATCTTTAGCCTATAAATTCCCAAATATTCCCAAACCATCAGAGGCATCCACGAAAATACTTTTCCGCCACCGCAAGCCTCTGTTCCCGTGAGATCCCATCTTGGGGCCTTTTTCGGCGATCTGCCGGAGGGGGATTTGATCATGGAGGGCATCTACATCAACCCTATAACTGGTACGCGTCGGTGCTATACAAACGGTTTTTAACCGCATTCCGCGATGGCATTTGGAACCGTCGCCAAGTTAGTGTGGGCGATAGGGGGGTCCTTCCCACATGACCCAGAAATCGTCGGTGATAGGGAGCCAAGATGCATATACAATACTCCTACTCGTTTGTGCTTGCATTGCCATCGCATTCGGTATTCTGTGGTGCTACGTTTACGATGCGCGGCCCATCACAAATGGTTCACTATTATAGAACATGTATGATAAGCATACAATCATACACATTCGCTTTTCCCAAACTGTATGCGATAACTAATTAAGAAGATTAGCTAATCATCGTACGAGTGTCAGACAGGATTACGAAACGTCGGACCATCGTAACATCGTCGTACACGACAACTATCGCACACACTATTCTGTGGTGCAACATTTACGATGCATACTTCATCAGAAATAGTTCATGGTTGCGAATCGTGTACGATAAGGCAACTATCACAAATGTTTAGTTTGCCCGCACCGTTTGTGATATTGTCTGACATCGCACACGCTTTGCAAATGGCAACTGTGTGCATGCTTGCACACGTTTCTTCTCTGTGAACCGTGTCAGATTATGGTGTATATCGTAAACGTTTGTGTTTTACCAACCGTGTGTGCCGTAACTACCTGGAGAGTGTAATTTCACCATAATTTAATTGCTGTTATTTCAAATTGTACCGGATTTGAATTTGAATTTGAATGTATGCTATAGCTTTATTCATATCCATCAGGTTCAAACAACCAATGCATTATTCGATTTATAGGTACATATGTTCAAGAATTACATAAGAACCAAATAAAGAATGATGAACCATAGTTGTATACTTGTACTATTAAAGACGGTAAAGAAAGAGGCGAAATACATTTTGGTTGCTGAACAAGGTGAAGCGGAATGCCCATATTGTGCCCTCCTCCATGTAGAAGGCATGCACGACTCTAGTCCAACCCCTTGTGATGGCCGACCACCCATCCTTCACGGTCTTCATGAAAATATCTAGATAATCATCGTGTTTTGGTAGAAATACTTTAACCTTTGCATGCCCACCAATCATGTAGTTTGAGAGGTAATCTTGAGTAAACTGCTTTGGTAACCACTGCAAAGGAAAAATATTCAGACATTGTCATCTAACCCAACTCATTATGGGCAGTAAAAACAAGGCTGCAGAGTTCTTACTTACCATCCTGCAGTTCGCTGTTGTCTTGGATAAAGTGTAAACAAATAGTTTAATTGCCATCTTTTGACCCGATTTACTAACAATCTTTATCAGCTTCCTCACTTGATGCTGGTTCATCGATATCTCATTGCCCCATACGCAGAAAGGGTTGAAGCGTGGATCTTTACCAATGACATATGTACCTAAAAGCACAAAGTTAATATTAGAAGCTAAATAGCAATTGCACTATGATGTAGTACAACAAACTTTTATAATATCTTATAACATCCAATATACTCACATATTAGATGAATTAACATCTTATATTATGGGCCGGAAGGAGTTTATTGCATTCTTACAAATTATCGGCTGATTAACTGCTGCTGTATCCATGGGTTAGAGTTAGTTTGAGCTAGTTCGGGCTCAAATAGCCCTAAAGTATATCCAAACATGAGGGCTAGTTTGAGCTAGTTGCATCTAACCCACCCAAAAAACTATCCAACCCAAGAGGTGCTAATTGGAGCTAGTTCTCCTAGTGCATTTATTGTCAATCTAACCCTGTCATCCAAACACCTCTTTGGATGGAGTTAGTTCAGGCCTTTAGGTTAGTCATGAGCTAGAAACTAACTCTAACCTCTAGCTAAGTTGAGTATCCAAACATGGCTGTGTTGTTGTTGCTACTGCTGCTCTTCTACGTATATCTAGACATCATTAGAACATTAAGGTAACACTCTTCCTTGTTGCTATGTAGCCTAGGATTGCATATTTAGACATTAAGTACAGTGCATGTTGCTATGTAGCCTCAGATATATTACATATGGCCCTAGTTAACCTAATGATAAATGGGTTACAGATATATTCAGTTAAAAGTCTGATTCACCGATTAGTCCCTTATCATCCCCCGGTCTACATGGTACCAGCTACCGATATCCTGAACAGTGAGTATATATAAGCCATGGGATGAAACTAACCTCGATGGAAAACATCAGTCGTTCCCAAAATTGTCCTGTGTAGGTACATCAAGAGGCATGTTAAGCACAACAGGCTAAACATCAACCAAAATTATCCATGGCAGACAAAATAATCTCCAAAAGATAGCTTCAGTGTGCAGGTTTAAGCACGCTAGTAAAGCAAAACAAGTGGAAAGGTGTGTTAACTGCAACAGGCCTAACATTTAACAACAAGCAAACATAGTCATTTAAACTGGTATTGTGCCGGTCTAAGTACACTGGTTATTGTTAAATAAAAATGGAAAGGCGTGTTAACTACAAGATGCAGCAACCAAATGTAGTCATTCATAGTGGTATTGTTGAAACTGGTACTGATGAAATTGAATTGCACAGTTCATACTTGCACATATAGAACATCACGTTGTGAATAGCTGGAATAAACAAGGCATACTACGAACAACCAAAGATAGCATTTGAAACTGGACATATGCTAACTACAAACAACCGAACAATTAAAAACTTGAAAAGAGGCATATGCTAGCTATAACAGGCTTAACAGCAAGCAAATATATGCATCCCTATCGGTATGTTTAAAACTGGATTGATGAAATGTACTGCACAGTAAATAATTGCACATATAGAGCATCACATTGTGAACAACTGAAATAAACAAGGCATACTGCAAACAACCAAATATAGCAATTAAAACTAGACATATTCTCACTACACTACAAAAGGGACTCGATGGGTTTCCTCACTTGTCACAGATGGGCTCGTTCCCATGGGAAGAGCACGGACCCTGGATGCGCTCCATGTTGTCACAGATGGGCTCCTTCCCCTTGGAAGAGCACAACTGTAGGTTGCCCTCCCTGGTGTCGCAGATGGGCTCTTTCCCCTTGGAAGAGCCGGAGAGGGTGCCCTCCTCGTGGTCGCCGTCGATGAGGTATGACTTGGAAGCTGTGGATCCCAAGCCAGCGTCGCAAGACGTGTCCTTCAGAAATGACAAAAGGGGCTCGATGGCGATGTAGGATGGCAAATTCTTGACAGCGAGCCAGAGGAGATCAGTGGCGGGGCCATGGATGAGATCGACGGCGGTTGAACCCGAGGGGTTAGGGGTGGGCCACTTAACCTGTGACATAGCCCACCTTAGGCCGTCACTGTCGATGACCTCGATGTCGTAGCTGGCATCCGTGACATACCCGCATACTCTAGCCCACTGATTGAGTGCCTGCAGCCAGCAATGGTCGTCAGCTTCCTCGGCGACGTCGGGCGAAGAGACCGCGATACACCTATTTTGGGCCAGTCACTCCTCGAGCTCCACGAGAAGCGTAGCCGGGCTTAGGCTGCGATGCTCTGGAGTGGGGGATGGGGATGGGGATATATGGGAAAGGGGGCGTTTGGCAGGCGTCTTCTAAGAAACTCAAGGCGGCCTGGGTATGGAGATCGGTGGGTAAGCTGCACGGGCAAACCTGCAGATGTTGACAATGGAGGCTTTGTAGTGGCGGCAGCAGCGGGGACCTTGCTAGGGTTTCGAGCAAGGGAGGGGGGGTGTGTGGTGCGCGGCGCTGAGGAGGTTTTGTGTGGTGGTGTGGGTGTGTGGTGTGGGAGGGGGGGGGGGGGTGTTTGAGGAAATGGCGCGGGTACTGAAAATTTTACTACGCGGGAGTCAAACGCGGAAGTGAAATGTCGGGGCTATTGAAAATTTTGATGATGGTGCATCGCACACGGTCCGGAGATAGCAACCGTGTGTTATGAAACAGAAAAACCCTCGAGGCGGGCAGATATTTTCGAGGGATGCAGGCGGGATTGGGAACAAGAAACATCACACACGGTCGAAACACAATAATTGTGTGTTATCAAACAGAAAAAAGCTGCAGGCGGGTAGATATTTTTGAGAGGGGAAGCCTCGTAGAGCCCAATGTACTATGCGGATGTGTGCGTGACAGGGGCACCGGCGTGGCACATACTTAGTTTGAGTGAACCGTGTCTGTTGCGTCATCTGACTTGTCTAATGTTCATAAATTTGGCGAAAAATGATGCGGGAGAGGGCCAGAACACGAACACGCTTGCATGTGGACCAAATTTATGTATGAAAAGGGTGGTTTGATGTTCAAATACCAAATGCAACTTCGATGTGGCACCTATCTCGCAAAGCGCACGGTATTGCTTGCCCCCCCTTGTGTCGGCACGAAGGGAAACCTAAGCTATGAATGGATGCCCCCCCTCGTGTCGGCACGAAGGGAATCCTAAGCTATGAATGCATGCCCCCTAACCGAGGTTCACCTAGCAAAGTGCGAAGTAGCAGCCCCCCCCCCCACACACACACTTTCAGTCGGCGGGCCAGAGAGGCATCTCACCAAGATGGATCGTAAAATGGACCAAGAATAATCCACCTTGGTCGTACAACCGCTCTCTTGTTGTTGGTCAAAGTGATGGACGTCCATGCGACCCCGAAGATGGGCTAGCTCGCGAATAATCATGCAAGTAGCTAGTCCCCGAAGACAACCACTGCATGCGTGTGGCCCAAACATATGTATGGAGAGGCGTGTTTTTGAATACACAATGGAACAACTTTGATGTGGCACCGTGATTTCAAACTAGAAATCCCCACACTGAGTGAGGGTTAGGTTGACGATGCATATGTATGTTACACCACACTTCAAGCCGACGACGGGGATTCATGCATGCATACGTGCATAGTATATGCGCTCAAACTTAATTAGGTCTGAATCTCACCATGACCTATACTACAATAACATGAACCAAAGGAAGAATCCGCCATGGTAACCTATCTTGTTGTCGGTCAAGGTGATCATGGATGTCCACGCGGGCCCACAAATGTATAGGCTTGTCGCCGATAACCACGCGAGGGAGTGAACCGTTCGAAGACAACCACTACATGCATATGTATGGAGGTGATGCGTGCATGCATGTTTGAATGCCATTTCACAACATTGATGTGGCGCGTGCGTCGAAAATTGTACAGTCCCCACACAGAGGGAGATCGGTTCATGACGTGTAGCCACTTCGACTCGATGGGAGGGATTCATGCATACACATGCATGTGTGTGTGCTCAAACTGTATCATGTCATCCCAGAGCATGACCTATATATATACCGTATTACAAGCAAAAAAATAATCCCCTCCTAAGTCAAATTAACCTCTCTCGTTGTCAGGCAAAAAGTAGTGATGGACTAAGCGGGCCCACAGATGGAAAGCATCGATATCGCTAATAACCGCTTAAGTGGGTGTGAGAGGATAACCCCCATCACTTTGCATCTGGGGCGCCAAACATATGTTGAATACCCAAAATGCACAACTTTGATGTGCCACATGCCTCAAAAACCGCAAACCCCCCACACAGAGCGAGGAATTCATGAAGCGTACATATGATGGTCCCCTTCCCCCTCTTCGACGCATACTATATGCTCCTACTGTAATACAACCCAAAAAGAATCCTCCTCGATGGTGAAATTAATTAACCTCTCCCGATGTAGGTCAAAGTGATGCATGCATCGACGATGGCCTCGTGGGCCCACAGATGGTAGCGTCACACATGAGTGTCCTAGCTAGGATAACCACCGCCTGCATGCATGTGGCCCAAAGAGGTGTTGTGTGATGTTTGAATAGCCAATTTCACAACTTTGATGTGGCACGTGCCTCGGAAACCGAATAGTCCCGACACTGAGTGAGGTGTACTTGTTCACGAACACGTACGTATAGTATATATGCTAGTCCCCTCCCACCTCTTCGACGCGTACTATATACCACCATAACACAAAAAAAAGATTCTACCTTGCTGGTCAAATTAACCTCACTACCGGCTATTCGTCAAAGTGATGGACGACGACCTCGCGGGCCCACAGAAAGCATCACACGCGAGTATCGAGTGTCGTGTAGGACAACCATCGACTACATGTGGCCAAAACATGTATGTATGAAAGGGTTGTGTAATGTTTTAAATAATGAATTCATGACTCTGATGTGGCACCTGCCTAACAAAACGGCCAACCCACACGGTGGCTCACAACTCGTAGTGTACTGCGAGCCACCCGCCACCCCCAGACGCACACACCCACACACACACCGCGAATCCACCGCAACTATGATGCATGTTAAATTATCCCACGGTGAACATATGTTACCAAAGGAGGGACGTTTTAATTTTCAAAAAAAAATAGACATCATTAAGACGTTTTAGTACATTAATTGATTGATTTTCTGCGGGTATAATGTGCAAAAATCAAATTTGAGCTACATGCACACGTGACAGTGCACCTAAATGGATTGCAAAAACACATGTGTCTCAGTGGGTGCATGTTTACTCCCCGTGCAAGAAATTTCAAACATTGAGAATCTCGATTTTTAAATTCTAGTACATCCAAAACTTATTTGAAGTTCGTGAAACTTATCGTGTTGTCATATGGACACCAATACAAAGTGGCATTGTACTTTTTTTTGTCAAATTTCCGACCAGTTTTGATGTAATCTTTATCTAATTACAAACGGGAGATTATTAATAATTGGGAACCAATATCCCAAACGGATTATTTATTCGAACCGTGAGCGTTAGACCAACAATGGATACGTGCCATGCTTCGGTTAAGCAATAAAGCGGCAGCATTAATCATCCAAATAGAAAAACAATATACGTGCTGCCACGCGACCCGTCTGCCGTGCGAGCAGGCGTGAGTTGACGGGACGCATGCGAGTAGTCCGCCTCGCAGGCAGACCAGGAGGTGTGTGTGCAGGTGTGTGAATTAAGGCGTGCTCACTGCGCAGTGTCATCAAGAGGCGTGCGAGTAGCTGTGTGAAACGACGATATGCATGCCAGTAGTCCGGTGCGCAGGCTCACCGGGAGGCGAGCCAGCGGTTTGACCGCGGCCCGCCTCTCTCCCACTACTTCATATTAATGGTGCGCCCGAGCGGCCGCACCCCCCATCCTCGCCACACGTAGAATCCTCTCTCTCCGCTTGCATCCTCGACGCCGCTCTCAGTCCTCAAAGTCGTCAGTGTATGAGGATGCCGCCGAAGCGCCCCATCGGAGGGAGTGGCAACGCCGGGGCTGCTGAAGCAACGAAGCACACCATGGAGACAGAGACAGAGGTTGCCGTCACCGCTGGCGAGTTATCGCTGCACCCTGACGTCATCGACGGCGTCAAGCTTCCATAGACGGAGGCGGAGTTCCACACTGACTCTGGTGACGACTCGGGCGATGACCCCGGTGACGACTCCGACGACCACTCCGGCAATGACTCCGATAACGACGAACAACTGGTTAGTTATCTATCCCCATTTATGTGTCAAATAGATCCTAGGGTTTCTCTGGTTACTCCTGCCTCTGCCTTTTTGGAATAGAAATCCTATGGTTATGTTCTCCCAGTCCATGAAATCTGAGTAAGTTTCGTTAGATCTGTGTAGTGTATTGATTGTTTGAATGGTACAAGTGATAAGTGATTAGTTGTTTCATCTGTGCAAATGATTTCTGCTAGTAATCTGACTAGGGTTAGTGTTCGTGCTAATAATTCCTAGCCAGGACTTGACAATTGATTTTGAATGACCTACATATATGTTTGTGCCATAATTTTCTTCAAGATTGGTCTGTACACAGACGACTGTGCTTAAAAATCAAACCATAATCTCTGGATATGTATAAAAAAATAGCCATAAATTCCTAATCCTACTTCACGGCATGTAAACATTGATTTGATGCCAAATTTGTTTTACTATTTGTATAGGTGCTGTCTGACGATGTGGACAACGAGGATGAAGATGGCCAGAGGAGGTACAAGAGGCAAATCCTAAGGGAGCTTTATGCGGGAATGCATAACAGGCATATTAGGACCTGGAACGGCGGCTATCGATGCCCATTTTGCAACCACAAGCTTCATGATGCATATCAAAGTGTTCTGGCACATGCAAGAGGACGGGCCGTTGGCTCCTTCAAGCAGAAGTATTCTCGCAGGGTGGCGCACGGCGCGTATGCCGAGTACCTGGAGAAGCTTCAGGATCGTGCCGGCATGTGAGATGTGATGTGGGATCGAACTATGTACGCTTGAGTATGCTTAATGACGTATGAACTATGTTCTTATGGTTGAACTATGCTTGTGTATGTGTACGCTTATTATCTATGTCTGAGTATGTTTAATCTATGTTTACTTATGTCTAACCATGGGATATGGATGCAATCAGTTCGGTTGATGGAATCTACCTCCGTCCTGGTTTATTGGTCCCCTTTGTAATTTGTGTTAAATTTTGACCAAAGATTTAACTGACAAAATGTTAGAGCAGGTCAGCAAAAATTATATCGTTGGATGGGTATTTGAGCATAGTGTTCAATGATATAATTTTTGGTTACATGCATAAACATTTCTTAGTTAAATATTTGGTGAAAATTTGGTACAAATTACAAAGGGGACCAATAAACCAGGACGGAGGTAGTACGTCAATCACACATGGTTCCCAAAATTGGAACCGTGTGCAATGAATTTCCTTTTGCCTGTTGCGTCAATCAGACACGGTTGGCTCTAGCAAACCGTTGCCTCCGAAATTCTTTATGGGACAGAAAACCCTCACCACCCAATTCAAAAAAGAAAAAAGAAAACCCTCACCATCCCCACGTCACAAAAACCCTCACCCCGCCCGCCACCCCCTCTGGTCCCCATTCACACCTGCACAAGCTCCTCCGCGTCTATGCATGGCACCGCCTATCGCGGCGGTAACCACTTAGCTCGACGCCTGCCGCCGCCGCCAGGCTACCGGCAAATCCCACCGCATTTCGCCACTTCCGCTTGCCGCCGCCTATCGCCATTGATTTTCTCTACGCTGCTCGCGGTCGACCCAGCTCCGCTCGGTTGGGGAATCTGCCGTACTGAGGGTTCTTTCTCATGGACAACAAGGTAATTAATTTAATGAGATATTATCTCATCTCTTATCCCAGTTCATCTGCCTCCTTTAATCACCCGGCCGAAATCGCCGTGAATTCATTTTTATTCGAGCTGATTTGAGGGTTTTCTTTCATTCATAGAGTGTACAATGCGTGGACACATCAGGACTTTGCGGCCTCCGCCAGACATTCCATCTCACCATACCAGATGACTTGAGGATGCACGCGGTATGTTCAATCTCACCCTAAATCGGTTGGCATGACCTACTTTCCTAAACATATTCTAAATATTGCTACATTTGGATAAAAGGTGCCACATGCACCATATACGTTAAAGGGGATTTTTTCCCCAGTTCTTTCTATATTAGGCAAATTAATGATGTATTGTTCTTTCGAGTACTCTCATATTTCCATGACATCATGTTTACCCTATCTGTTTAATTTTAGATTTTTGTCCTTCGATTTAAACTGCTGTACAGTTCTTTCAATTTGGGCCCATATTTGCATATTACCATATTTTCTTTAACAATCCTACCATTTTTTGCAGCGCGTCCCTTGCTATGCAACAGAATCTGTAGTGCACAATCTTTCCCTTTACATAAATCAGGACTGCAGGGATTTCATACTGAACAGAAACCATGGATTTACAATCGTTGCTACTATAAGACTTGATGAACGTGGTGACTCCTATTTTGGCACTGGCCTTTGGAAAGAAATTTCTAAGTTTTATGTACTGAAAGCTGGCACTATAATTGCACTGCACATACAAGGACCTGGTCTTGAGATATATGCTAACTTCCCTGACGATATCATCCGTCCAGACTTTGTTCGAAGTAAGTTTTCTTTTCAAGTATCTGCATGTTTACTTACCCAGCAATATCAAATGAATTGTGTAGTATTTAAGCAACCAATTGTTATTCCATTTTCTTACTATATGCCTACCTAATAACTTCTAGTTACCAATACACTTTTCCATTGCCCTGTTTTAACTAAATATTCCCTGTACTCCCACTTCTATCAGAAAGCGCCGCTGACAAGGAGACTCAGGAGGTGGAGAACGGGGCTGCCAACAAGCGGAGGCGGGGCGAGCAAGAACTACAAGCGACTCCAGTAGGTCTAGACTTCATAAGCAACCTTCCCGATGATATGTTGACAGTCATCATCTCCCTCCTCCCAATCAAATATGGGGCACGGACAACCGTCCTTTCCCGGCGGTGGCGCCTCCTATGGAACTCCACCCCTCTCGACCTCATCGACACCCACGAGCTCTGCCATGGCTATCGCAAAAGCTTGGATGCATTCTCCAAGATCCTCGGCAGTCACCTTGCCCCAACCAGAGGCCTTAGAATGGGCAAGTTCCATTCCAACGGCAAGGACCGAGCCAAGCTTGACGACTGGTTCCGATCCCCCACCCTAGATCAGCTCGAGGAGCTCACTTTTGATGATGGGCATATGCGCTCGCTGCCAACGTCCGTGCTCCGCCTCGCGCCCACGCTGCGCGTCACCAAGTTCAGGATCTGCCATTCCCCCCCCCCCTTAATGACGCGCCCGCTCTTATTCTACCACGACTGAAGCACCTCGAGCTCATCGCTGTCTGCCTCCCAAACGGTGACGTGGAGCACCTGCTCCGTGGCTGTACTGCACTCGAGTACCTTCGTCTTCAGGCGATCAATGGGTTGAGTAGCTTCCACATCACCTCCATGACTCTCCAAACTATTTATGTGTGTTGCTGGTGCGGCAGGAAGACATCACAAGATGTGTACCACGGTATGGTCATTGAGGACACACCTGCACTTGAGAGATTACTTGTAGTTGATCAAGAAGGTCCAACAAGAATCAATGTCATTTCTGCGCTGAAATTGACAGTGGTGGGCTACTCGTCTGACAAATACTCCGAACTTGTTATTGGATCCACACCCGTTCAGGTACAACAGCCGCCTTCTACCTCTCCTTCTACAAATTAACATTATTTCTAATTTTGAAGATGTTTGTTCGTCTGTCATCCAGAAAATGATTCCGACAAGCTTGACCCCGAAACTGCACACAGTGAAGGTCTTGGTACTAGAATCTATCAGCCCCAACCTGGAGCAAGTTGTCAGTTTCCTGAGATGCTTTCCGTGCCTGGAGAAGCTATATATCGAGGTAATGTTCCGTTCCTGTTAAATGTTAACCATAAGGGAGTTCAATTTGTGACACCTTTTTCCAAGTTTACAATGACAATGTACTACGATTTCTGAAGGATTCTTTTGGAGGATTTCAGTACATACATGTCGCCCCCAATATTGGTTGCTTGATCCATATGGTTACAATCCATAAGCATTTCTCCTTTGGATTCATCTGTACTAGTTTTCTTAGGGAACTTTTCATCGACTCCAACCTCTTGTGAAGAAGGCTACATTTTTCTAGAATATAATCAAATGCCCATGTTAATCATGTCAGATCAAAGATGGCATGTTAGTGCATTTTACAAATCCCGCAAACCAAATAGGCCTATAGTAGTGTTCAAAAATGCATGTAGGCACTAACACATTTTCTTCTTTTGCAGATAAGATCAGGCCCAGTGGTGGATAATGTGATACAATATAACAATCACGTCGAATGCCTAGATCTGCATCTCTCAGAAATTACTTTGAACTCCTACCGAGGGACCTTACCGGAGATTATATTCACCAGGTTCTTTGTTGTCAGAGAAAGGGTGCTGAAGGTAATGAGGTTTTCCCTACATTTATTTCGCAAAAATGAATGGTTTGTCGATCAGCGCCGGCGCCTGCGGCAGAATGGAATAGGCTCCAAAAATGCTGAATTTCCTTTTGGAACTTCAGATGATAGAGTAATCGGAAGTCATCGTGTCGACCCCATACATGACTTCTCAGTGGCTGACCCCTTTGCAAAAAGTATGAGGTTTCGAAACCAGACTTAGAAGCGGTAATATTAGTTTGAACCTCTCTGATATCCATGTTCAGCGGATCAGCGCGAGCGTTTGCCACTGATGAGCTGAATTTCATTTCTAATATCAGTTTGAACCTTGTAATCTTTGAATTTGAGCCATATAACTCTGGAATTTGAACCTTGTAATATTTCGAGCTTTTGTGGTACAATCGTTGAAATGGCATCGTATGAGACTCGTATATTGGTAGCACTATTTTGACCTTAATATGCAATGGTCTTAGATTTTATTAACCATTCTCGAATCTGTTTACCTTGTCGGTCTCAAAGCACACGATCTGTATAGCTAACTCAACTGCGATCTTCGACATTATTGCACACAGTTGGTTTCTTCAACCGTGTGCCCTGTAGAGCGCAGAATTAATTATCGCACTCGAGTGTCCATCATCACCCTTCTGTGTAACTTTGACTTCATCACCCACGGGTACACTTATGACCGAAGTCATTCCACACACTTCATTTTTACAAAGCTTTTTGCCAATAAACGCCCACGATTTGTCCCTCTTCTAGCCGACGCGTGGCCAAACTAGCCGGGCGGGAAGCTTGCATGGTAAACTACGTGGTAGCGCAGGAACAGGCTCACTGACAATATATTTGGCGCCTCATCGAGCTCACGCGTGGTCAAACAAAATGCGTGCGGTGCGGTGTTGTCAAGCGTGCACTGGAATCCTCCTCTATGAACGCCGTGACAAGACATGATGATTACAGGCCGGCCGGCCCCCATTTATTACAGCGGCCATTTAACCCTTATGTCTCTTCAACCTTTCGATCACGCCCCACCATTGCAAGAAGCACACCCACCACGACAAATTCTTAGAGGGTATCCTGCGCGGCTCCAATGGCGCTCTGAGCGGCTGCCGACGATGAGCAGCAGTTCACCATGCATGCCATGGTGGACACCCACAGCAGGTTCATGGACCTCTCGGTGGTGTACACCAACGACCCGGTCTGGGTGGAGCACTCCATCCACATCATGGAGCTGTTGCTTGCCGAGGAGAAGTACAAGGTGGTCGGGTTCGACCTCGAGTACACACGCGCTCGTGCCGGGTCTCGTCCCAAGGTCACCATCGCCCAGATGTGCGTGCGCCACCACGTCCTCGTCTACCACTACTGCCTGGCCACAAGGCCTTGCGAGGGTTTCGCCAGGTTTGTTAACAGCCCCCACTACATGTTCGCTATGGTGGACATCACCAACAATGTAAAGGCGCTGGAGAATTCGGGCATCGCCTGCCAGAATCTTGTCGACATCCAGGGCCAATACAAGATCTGGGGCAGCAAGGAGCATGAGAAGGACTCACTGGTTCACCTCGCTGAGGCCATCATCGACCCCTACTATAGAGACATGAAGGATTCCTGCAACAAGGACAAGCGTGCCTGGCACTCGGCCTGGATGGAGAAACTCAACAAAGCTCATGTCGTCTACGCAGCCAAGGAGGCGTACACGAGCTACGACATGTACAGGAGGATCGTTGACATGAGGAAGTGCCTCCTTCCCCAAAACGGCTAGGGATCCAGCCAGAAGCAGAGCAATGGCAAGCATCGTCGCAACAATAAGTAGATGATTAGATCCTCGTTTCTCCTAGTTTAGTATGCATGTAATTGCTTACTTTGGTGTGTGGAAATGTTATGTGTGTAGTCACTTGTGTAATTGTATGCTTAATTTGGTTATGCAATGCTATCTTTTTAAGTATATATGTTGATGCTCTGTAGACAGAGCGTAGATGTTGTGCGGACAAAGAAAATCATATCGCACACGGACTAAACAATGGAACCCGTCGGTGATGTTTTCATCAATCACTCACAATTGTATACCAGCAATCGTTTGCTCACAACACACACGGCTTGTTAACAGGAATCGTCTGTGTTGTTATCGGTCTTCCCACACGTTTTCGATTACAGACCTGTTTGCCGCGTATCACACACATCTTGTTAAGTTGAACCATTTCTGTTCTCTTCGCTCAACACAAACAGTTCATCCGAGTGAACTATATGCCGTATATCGCACACACCTTGATCTGGCTAACCATTTCTTTTGTGTTGCCTAATCACAAACAGTTCATCCGAGTGAATCGTATGCTGTATATCGCACACGCCTTCATCTGGCTGCCCGTTTCTTTTGTTCCGCCTCATCGCAAATAGTTCCTTGAACTGAACCATATGCCCCTCATCCCACACACAACTAAATTCTGAACCGTGTTTGATGCATCCATCATCGCAAACATTTTGCATCTTTTTTGACGGTTTTTTTACACCACCATTTGAGATTATTGCATCACACACAGTTTCGTCGAAGTGTCTCTGATCATAGTGTTGCGTTAGCAGCATCCTGCAGTAGTGTATTGCCCTTCCGATGAAGTGTGGGTAGTTTACCTTAGACCTACGGGTCCATAGCTAGTAGCTAGATGGCTTCTTCTCTCTCTATGATCTTCAATACCATGTTCCCCTTGATGTTCTTGGAGTTCTATCTGATGTAATATTCTTTTGCGGTGTGTTTGTCGAGATCCGATGAATTGTGGATTTATCAACAGATTATCTATGAATATTATTTGAATCTTCTCTAAATTCTTATATGCATGATTTGATATCTTTGTATTTCTCTTCGAATTATCGGTTTGGTTTGGCCAACTAGATTGGTTCTTCTTGCAATGGGAGAGGTGCTTAGCTTTGGGTTCAATCTTGCGGTGTCCTCACGCAATGACATAGTAGGGGTAGCGAGGCACGTATTCTATTGTTGCCATCAAGGATAAAAAGATGGGGTTTTCATCATATTGCTTGAGTTTGTCCCTCTACATCATGTCATCTTACTTAATGCGTTACTCTGTTCTCTTGAACTTAATACTCTAGATGCAGGTAGGAGTCTGTCGATGTGTGGAGTAATAGTAGTAGATGCAGAATCATTTCAGTCTACTTGACACGGACATGATGCCTATATGCATAATCATTGCCTTGGATATCGTGATAACTTTGCGCTTTTCTATCAATTGCTCGACCGTAATTTGTTCACCCACTGTATTATTTTCCTTCAAGAGAGAAGCCTCTAGTGAAACCTATGGCCCTCAGGTCTATTTTTCCTTATATATTTTCAGATCTATAAACCAAAAATATCTTGCTGCAATTTATTTACTTTACTTTTATTTTATGTTTTAGTAATCTTTTATATCTATCTCTATCAGATCTCACCATTGCAATTGACCGTGAAGGGATTGACAACCCCTCTATCGCGTTGGGTGCAAGTGTTTGATTGTTTGTGTAGGTGCATAGATTGGAGACTTGCTTGTGCCTCCTACTGGATTGATACCTTGGTTCTCTAACTGAGGGAAATACTTATCTCTACTTTGCTGCATCACCCTTTCCTCTTCAAGGGAAAAACCAACGCAAGCTCAAGAAGTAGCAGAGGCCCAGGCGCGCCCTGATGGGTTGTGGTGCCCGCGGGGGTCTCCTCCACGACCTCTCAGCTCTATAAATACCCAAATATTCCAGAAACCCTAGGTGAGTCGATGAAACACAATTCCAGCCGCCGCAAGTTCTAGAACCACGAGATCCAATCTAGAGCCCTATTCCGGCACTCTGTCGGAGGGGAACACGATCACGGAGGGGTTCATCATCCTCATTGTTGCCTCTCCGATGATGCGTGAGTAGTTCACCATAGACCTACGGGTCCGTAGGCAGTAGCTAGATGGCTTCTTCTCTCTTTTTGATTCTCAATACAATGGTCTCTTGGAGATCTATTTGATGTAATGACTTTTTGCGGTGTGTTTGTTGGGATCCAATGAAGTTCGAGTTTATGATCAGATCTATATCCATGAATATTATTTGAGTCTTCTTTGATCTCTTTTATGCATGATTATTTATAGCCTCGTATTTCTTGTTCGAATCTTTGGTTTAGTTAGGCCAACTAGATTGATTTTTCTTGCAATGGGAAGAGGTGCTTTGTGATGGGTTTGATCTTGCGGTCTCCTCACCTAGTTACAGAAGGGGTAGCGAGGCACGTATGTATCATTGCTATTAAGGATAACAAGATGGGGTCTATTCCTACATGAATAGATCTTGTCCACATCATGTCATCGTTCTTATTGCATTACTCCATTTCTCCATGAACTTAATACACTAGAAGCATGCTGGATAGCGGTCGATATTTAGAGTAATAGTAGTAGATGAAGAATCGTTTCGGTCTACTAATCTTGGATGTGATGCCTATATTCATGATCATTGCCTTGGACATCGTCATAATTATTTGTTCTTCAATCAATTGCCCAACAGTAATTTGTTCACCCACCGTATGCTATTTTCTCGAGAGAAGCCACTAGTGAAATCTACGACCCTCGGGTCTATTTTTTATCATATTGCTTTCATATCTATCTTTTATCATATTTGTTTTCAGATCTATTATTCCAAAAACCCAAAAATACCCTGCTGCACTTTTTCCTTACTTATTTTATTTCGCGTTTTATTCAGATCTATTTATCCAATCTCATACAAAAATAATCTATCTTTTTACCGAGGAGGGATTGATAACCCCTCTTACGCATCGGGTTGCAAGTATTTGTTCTTTGTGTGTAGGTACCGTTTACATAGTGTTGCTTGGTTCTCCTACTGGGTTGATTCCTTGGTTTCATAACTGACGGAAATACTTACCGTAGCTATGCTGCATCATTGTCGGTCTACTAAGTATTGGGCCATTAGTACCCCGTACTTGTGCACGGGCAGTTGAAGCCATACTCGCGGCCAGGCTTGTCGGGGAACAGTTGGAGGTTAATTCGAGTTATCGAAGAAACACCCAAGTCAAGGATTTAAGGATCAGCAGATAAGAAGAGCTGAAGACCGAAAGCCAGCCTCCCCGGCAAGATCTTGCCGGGGTGGCCTGCGAAGCCCGGCAAGGTTTCACGCCAGGCAAGATTCAGCGCCCGACAAGATTCCTCGGAAGGATGGACTAGAGCTATTGGCAGAGATACATGGAGGCATATGTGGCTCTCACATAGGATCAAGAGCACTTGTCGGGAAAGCATTCCGGCAAGGTTTCTTTTGGCCCACTGCTCTCCAGGATGCAACTGCACTAGTAACCAAGTGTGAAGTGTGCCAGTTTCATTCGAAGAAATCACATCAGCCAGCTCAAGCTCTTCAGACGATCCCTCTCTCCTGGCCATTTTCGGTCTAGGGGCTCGACATATTGGGCCCCTTCCCCCGTGCTACTGGGGGCTTTGAGTACTTGTACGTTGCAATCGACAAGTTCACAAAGTGGCCGGAGGTGGAAGCGGTGAGAAAGGTGACAGCACAATCAGCTGTCAAGTTCTTTAAAGGAATAGTTTGCCGTTTCAGTGTGCCCAATAGGATCATCACCGACAACGGCACGCAATTCACAAGTCACACCTTCATGCAGTACGTCCAAGACCTTGGCGGCAAAATTTGTTTTGCCTTTGTTGCTCACCCGAGAAGCAACGGGCAAGTAGAGAGGGCTAATGCTGAAGTGCTGCACGGTCTCAGGACCAGAACTTTTGACAAGCTGAGAAAATGCGGAAGACGCTGGATTGATGAGTTGCCGGCGGTTCTTTGGTCAATCAGAACGACACCAAATCGAGCCACTGGCCAAACGCCCTTCGCTCTAGTCTACGGAGCGGAAGCAGTTCTCCCCACGGAACTCATTTACGGATCACCTAGAGTGCTCGGTTATGATCAGCTTAAGCAAGAGCAACTGCGGCAAGATGACACTGTGCTCCTTGAGGAGAATCGTCTTCAGGCTGCTGTGCGAGCTGCACGCTACCAGCAAGCTTTGCGCCTCTACCATAGCCGCAAAGTTCATGCCCGAAGTCTTGAGGAAGGCGACCTTGTTCTTCGACGGATTCAGTCCGCCAAGAATTCAAACAAGTTGACGCTGAAGTGGGAAGGCCCTTATTGGGTAGTACGAGTCACCAGGCCCGGCGCTGTCCGCCTGGAGACCGAAGGTGGTGTTCCAGTGAGCAATTCCTAGAATATCGAGCATCTTCGCAAGTTCTACCCATAAGGCGCGGTTGTCGGGGGCCCCCGGCAACCACCTTTTTGTACAAGTCTTGCCGGCAAGGCATGTAATCCTTTGTACAAAGCCAGGCGCAGACCCTGAGCCCAGATGAATGAGTTTAAGTGTTGTGCATTTCCTTATCGATTTTCATGTTCATATATATATATATATATATATATATGCATGCTTGTCTAAGATGTTGTATGACACTTGTTCCCGGTAAGTACTAACGAACCGCCAAGGTTCCATATCTTTATTTTCTCTTCTTTCTTTTTCTCAAAAGATCGAAGGATTCCTCGCGCGCACGTTTGCCGGGGGGAAAGGAAGATATGAGTACCAGTGGGCGACGTTCAGAATTGACGCCTTACCGGAGAAAGAACAGCGACAGAAAGCTAAGTTATAAAACTTTAAGCAACTTTCTTTTATTATGAAGTTATTTTCCTTAGACGATTTCAACTTTTGTATGGAAAACCTGCACGCGAAGGAATCCTTGTCGTAATCGGTTGCGCCCTTATTTTGTTTCGAGTCTGCTCAACAATTTAAGTGGCTGCGCTGAGAATGCCAAGGTGTCTTGCCAGCCGCTGCACCTCCAGCAGGCTGCTGAAGTCCGGCACCCAGCGCTCGCGGCAGGTTGCGCTCCGGCAAGTTTTCAGTAAGCGTAGGGTGTACTCCGTACATACAGGAATCAGACAAGGGAAATAGCATGCATATACCCAAACATATGCAAGTTATATTACATCAATAAGTTTCCGCAATTCTAACACAAGACTTGATTGTCTTTTGGCATGGAATGGTGGCGACAAGGGCGGCTAGTCCCTGCATTGGCCCTCGACCCTCTTGATTGAATCTACCTTCTCAAGGATGGGCGCGACAGGCTCCTCAAGTGCTTTGAGATCTGCATCCTTTGGCAAGCGGTCGAGCACGTTGGTGAGATCAACACCAGGGTTCTTATGCACCACCTTGACGAGTACTTTGCGGAGGACGGCCCGGCAAAGTTTGCGGGATTCATTGGCCAGTTGGGTCGCTCGGTTGGACTGTAGCAGCTTCAAAGCGTCAATGATGCTTTCGAAGAACATGGTTAACCTGGCGCTCGAAGATATCCTTTCTTCGGAGGAATACCTGAAGTTTTGCAGGCCATCCTCGCCCATGGTTGACAATTGTGCTGTGAGCCTCTCCGCGGTGTCGACAAGGCGATCAGTCCAGATTTTCACCCCCTTTTCATAGTCAATTTGGGCGGCGGCAGCGCTCTTAAGCAAGTTCTTCTCTTCCTAAAGATCTTTGCTTAGGGCCTTCTCATGGGCCCTGCCGTCCTTAAGAGACTTCTCCAGCGTGGTCAGCTTTAGCTTCAGATCGGCAATGGCATCATTGGCTGAAGAAAGCTGCTTGGTCTTGTCGGACATGGCAACTTGCATCTCTGCTAGGGTGTGGAGAGTTTTCTCCCTGTCCCCATTGAGTGTCGAGAGCTCCTTGCCGTGTTCTTCAAGATTCACCTCCAGCTTCTTCACTTTGTCGCTCAGCTCGTTCTTGGCGGCCTCTGCAGCCTCAGTAGCATCGACGGCCTCCTTGAGCTTGCCGGCGTGATCTACTGTTAGAGCTTCGAGCGCCTCCTTGTGCTTTTGCTCCAGCTCCTGGATCCGCTGCGTGACAAGCTTATCGATCTCGTCATCTTTGCCGCGAAGCTTGGTGGCGAGCGCCTGCTCACGTGCGGCAAGATCTTCCTCGTGGGCATCAAGCGCAATGCGACGCTCCGTCAGGAGAGCATCTTCAGCGGCAGTTCTTTGTGCAGCTTCCTCTTGCGCTTTCTCCATGTCAGATTGTTTCAAGAGGAGCTCCGTCCAGCTTTGGCTCACTTGTTCCCGGCTAGCAGTCAACTCCTGAAGAGCCTCGGCGTACCAGATCTGCGTCTGCTCAACGCGCTTTTGAAGGCCTGCTTCGGCTGCTTCGACAACTGCCATTCTTGAATCTGCCTTCTCTTTTCGAGCCCGGTGGAGTGCTTGGAGCTTGTGGAAATTTTCGCCCATGGCCTGGAGGAGCTGATCCTCTTCAGATTTTCCACTGCTGGCGCTTGGATCATCAACGATTTCGAGCCCGGCAGTGGCGATGATTTCTTCATCAAAGGTTTCCCCTTCAGTCGGCGTTTCAATATTTGCCGTGCCCGGCAAGTTGATGAATAGGTTGTCGCCAACCTTGAGATATTTGCTCGATGAGAGAGTTTTGGATGTCGATGATTGGTCCTCAATGTTCGTCTCGCCGGTGGCTGGGGGCTCTGTGGCCGATGTAGTGCCTGGCGCTCCTGCGGCAGGAATGCCGTCAGTGTGGTCATCAGTTTCCTCGCCGGCCCTCTCGGCAGATTCCTTGGCGGTTTCCTCGGCAACAGTTTCGCCGACCTCGACAGTCGTGTCTTTGGCGGCCTCCCTAGCGGCGATCCTGTCAGCTTCGGCGGCGGCGTCTCTGGCGGTCTCCTCGATGACAACGTCGACATCCATGTGTTCCATCACAGGGAATTATGAAGGACGAAGGAAGGAAACAAAATAAGATCAAGGTTGAAGTTCGAGAAGACAAAAAGAAAGAAAGATAAAGAAAAGGATAGCAAGTGCTCTAAGGCAAACAGTTACCTGCGTCGAGTTGTTGAGAGGTGGCCTCGCCCCTCCCGGCAATGTTGGCTACCGGGGAAATGTTGCCGGTACCCATGTGTACCGGCTCCTCCTCAATTAAGATAGGCTCATCGGTGGTAACTCTTGCCGGGGATGCGCTTGTGGGCGGCGCGGTTGACGGAGGCGGCACGACGGGGGCGGTTTCCACCTCTCCCTGTTGTTGTTCTTCTCCTGCAAGCCCGAAGATATCAGCGGCAAGGGTAGAAACCTCAGCGCCTGCCAGCGGGAAACGAGTGGAGAACTCACGCTGGGGGCTGCGTTGAGGGCTGAGCCCCGGGCTGACGATGACAATTTCCGGCTCGCTCGTAGAGCCTGCCGGGAGCTCGTCGCCCGTGGAAGTCCTCAACCTCTTTGCCGCCCTTTCCGCCAAGGTTTCTGCATCACTGCAGAGACAAGATAAAGCAAGGCTATGAGATTACTCTGAAATTTGGGAGATAAAGGCTATGACAGGATACTTACTCTTCCTCTTCTCGTTCCGGGCTGAAGCCGGAGATGTCGAAGTCGACCTCCATTGCAGTGTCCATGTGAGGGGGCGGAGGAGGGGACCTGGGTCGCTTGGCTGTAGCAGGCGCAGGGGATTGGCGTGATTTCGCCACCTCAGCCTCCGGTGAGGTTGTGTGAGATGCCCCTGCCGCTTCAGCAGTTGCCGCAGGTGCTGGTCTCGCGCGCCGCGCAGGTTGCTGTCAAACTCCTTGCCGCGGCGCAGTCTTGCCGGCCGCCTTCTTGCCGGGAGCCTCACTGCTCAAAGAGGGTTGGCTTGCTGGGATGCCAGAAGCGGCCTTTCGAAGAACGCGCTTGGTCTTCTTCGGAGCTGGGGGCTACTCCTGCAGCTCTTCTTCGGCTACGTCCTCGTTGGATGAGCCCTCGGCGGCCGCGCTGCTCTGTTCCCTGGCAGCCTCAGCCTCCCCGGGAAGATTTTCTTCCATCACAACCTCCGCGTCGCTGGTTTCCCATTCTGTGAAACCGACGCTGCCGGCCTCCGCGGCAAGATTCGCTTCTTCCACCCTAGTGGCAATATATGCCACTTCTTCGTCAGTGGTGGCGCGAATGAAGTCCGTCTCTTCCCGGATGGCCCTCTTCGACAAGTTGTCGAAGAACTTTTGTGCTTCCTCCTCGGTTGGCTCGACCCAAGTCGCGTCAAGACCGTGAGCATGGAACATTGGCATGGTGGCGACGATTGACCCTAGGGCGGAGTTGTTGCACAAAGGGACAATTCTTGCCGGCAACCGATGTTTGTCATCACGCTGGAATAGCTTGTGGCGGAGAGCGACGAGCTGCATGGATGTCAAATTGTTGTTCAATCCAGGGCGCAGCCTCATGATGTCCACTGCGTTCCGATACTCCCAAGCTGATCTTCCCCTGCTCTGTAGGGGGGCGATGCGGCGGCGGACGAAATTGAAGCCCATCATCTCCATTGTGAGCCCGGCAGCTTTCAGGCGAAGGATTCTGGTGGTGGCAATCATGAGCCTCTCGTCCTCCGCGGCGAGATCGCTTCAGTCGTTGCCGCGAACCGCCTTCTGCTGTCAAGGCAAACAGAATGAATGGGGATCTGCTTCCTTGATCAAGCACCACTCAGACCGCCTTTCATCCCACTTCTCGCGGTAGACCCCATCTGGGTATATCTCCTTATTCCAGGCTCGTGGAATCCAGGCGATAGAACCGGAAAGGGCCTCCCCCTTTTGGATGCGAGGAATAAAGTAATGGCGGAAGAGGGCGGTGTTGGGAACTACTCCGGCAAAGTTTTCGCAAAGGTGAGTCAAGACGGACATGCACATTACGGCATTCGGCATGAAATCAAGAAGATGGAAGTCGTATGTGTACATAATGTCGTTGAAGAAGTCAGAGAATGGAGGACAGAGTCCGCAATAGAAATAAGCGGTGAAGAAGCGGTATCTGTCAGGTCCGCTCTTGGAACAAGAACCTGGAATCACGTGAGTTGCGGGGTGAGCTTGCGTCTCCTTCACCCACATGCACTGGTACCGGTTCTTCAAGGCCCTTGCATCGAGCGTCAGAGCGAAGACGACGTACTTCTTCCGCATCTTCACCAGCTCGTTCTCTGGGACATCGGCCTTCGTCTCCTTGCTCTTGCCTTTGCCCTTGCTAGCCTTGGGCGGCATGGCGATTGTGAGGGCGGAGGCTAAGGATAGTGCGGGTGCGGGAGCGAAGAGCGGATAAGGAGAAGTCTGGCTTTGAGCTCGAGAATGGGAAAATAATGGCGGAGTCCAGATTGAGAAGAAGAGGGGGTAAATAGGCTGCGCCTCTGTAGTTTCCCTTTTTATGGGGAAGGAGCGAGGCTGCCTCTTTTACTCCCCAATGCAAATACGTCTCTGCAGGCGCGCTGCAGCTGCAGCCTTTCAGCGCATGCTTCCCACGTCGCGCATTCAGCGCGCGTAGTGGGGGGCACAGTAAGCAGGATATTTATGAGCAGTTAATCCCCTACCACGCGTGCCCGTGCATTGTTTGGGCCTAGCCCAACAACGCCTCGCACTCGTGTGTGGCCTAGGCCCGGGGGCTCCTGTCGGTGTACTAAGTATTGGGCCATTAGTACCCCGTACTTGTGCATGGGCAGTTGTAGCCATACTTGCAGCCAGGCTTGTCGGGGAACAGTTGGAGGTTAATTCGAGTTATCGAAGAAACACCCAAGTCAAGGATTTAAGGATCAGCAGATAAGAAGAGCTGAAGACCAAAAGCCAGCCTTCCCGGCAAGATCTTGCGAGGGTGGCCTATGAAGCCCGGCAAGATTTCGCGCCCAGCAAGATTCAACGCCCGACAAGATTCTGCCACTGTGCCACCGCTTCGGCATAGCAACCAGCCTGACATTCTGGGTCCTTCTCTAGATGCGTGGCAAGGCGCCAGTGGAGGAGAGCTTAAGCGGTGCTGATGGGATGGCCCCTTTTTCCATCCCCAAGAAAATGAGGACACCTAAACGGACACCTCACGGTGCATTAAATGCATTCGTCCTAATCCGTTAGTGGTTAGGTATGATGACCCTGTAGCTACTTTACACCTCAATGTATGTACATTTTGCCACTGTGGTGACCCCTTTGAACGTATAAAAGGAGGCCCAAGGCAACTGCTACAGAGGAGGAGGATCTTCGGGCCCATTCTGCATGCGTAGCTGCTCTTTGAACGTACTGTTCATCGCAAGCACTCCTGGAGCCCGGGCTCAAGAACACTCTTAATAAAACAAGGCAGGAGTAGGGTTTTACACTGATTAGCGGCCCGAACCTGGGTAAAATCGCCCCGCGTCGATCATTGGTTCTGCTCTTTGCGCATACCTCTCTCCCTGCCGAATCGTAATGGGGTCCTTTGGGATCCCATAGGTGTCGTACGCCGACAATCATCCCTTCCTCTTTGGGGAAATATTGACGCAGTATCAAGCCACGTCAGCTAGTAACCAAGTGTGAAGCATGCCAGTTTCATTCAAAACAATCACATCAGCCAGCTCAAGCTCTTCAGACGATCCCTCTCTCCTAGCCTTTCTCGGTCTAGGAGCTCGACATACTGGGCCCTTCCCACACGCTGTCGGGGGCTTTGAATACTTGTACGTTGTAATCGACAAGTTCACAAAGTGGGCAGAAGTGGAATCAGCGAGGAAGGTGACAACACAGTCAGCCTTCAAGATTTTCAAAGGACTTGTTTGCCATTTTGGAGTTCCCAACAGGGTCATCACCCACAATGGTACACAGTTCATGAGCCGCACCTTCAAGCCATACCTCGAAAACCTTGGCAGCAAGCTTTGCTTTGCACCTGTTGCTCATCCAAGGAGTAATGGCCAGGCAGAGAGAGCAAATGCTAAAGTGCTGTGTGGTCTCAAAAAGAGAACTTTTGACAAGCTGCACAGGTGTGGAAGACGCTGGATTGATGAGTTGCCAGTGGTTCTTTGGTCACTCGGGACGACACCAAATCGAGCTACTGGCCAGACACCCTTCTCCCTAGTTTATGGGGCAGAAGCAGTTCTCCCTACGGAACACATGTACGGATCACCTCGAGTGCTTGCTTATGATGAGCTTGAGGAAGAGCAGTTGCGTCAAGATGATGCCATGCTCCTTGAGGAAGATCGTCTCCAGGCTGCTGTACGTGTTGCATGCTACCAGCAAGCTTTGCGCCGCTATCACAGCCGCAAAGTTCATGCCCGGAGCCTTGAGGAAGGTGACCTTGTTCTTCGGCGAGTTCAGTCCGCCAAGAAGTCAAACAAGTTGACGCCAAAGTGGGAAGGCCCTTACCGGGTAGTACGAGTCACTAGGTCTGGCGCAGTCTGCCTAGAGACCAAAGATGGCACTCTAGTGCATAAGTCATGGAATATTAAGCATCTTCGCAAGTTCTAATCGTGAGGCGCAGGTTGTCGGGCTGCCCGACAATCACCTTTTGTACAAGTTTGCCTATGTTGCATGTAATCCTTTGTACAAAGCCAGGCGTAGACCCTGTGCATAGTAAAATAAAGCTAAGTGTTTCACAACTCTTGTCAATTCACATGTTTAATTATATGTGTTTCTTTGTAATGTTGTGATATGCTTGCCTTGTATGGATGTTAACGAACCGTCAAGGTTCCATACCTTTACTTTCTCTTCTTTCTTTTTCTTAGAGGATAGAAGGTTGCCTCGCGTGTATGTTTGCCGAGGGGAGTGATGGTATGGGCACTAACAAGTGACGTTCAAGTTTATATTCCATGACAGGAACTACAACAAAGAAAAGCTAAGTTGAAAAACTTTCATACAAATCTTTGTTGTAGAGATGCTTTCCCTTTAATGTTTTTGGCTTTTGTATGGAAAACCTGCACGCAAAGGAACCTTGTCGTGATCGACTGCGCTCCTATTTTGTTTCGAGTCCGCTCAACAATTTAAGTAGCCGCACTGAGATCGCCAAAAGACCTTGCCAGCAGCGGCATTTCCAACAGCTGCTAAGGACCCGTTCCTCGAGCACTCACGGCAAGTGTGTGCACCGGCAAGTGTTTAAACAACATAGGGAACACATCATGTAAAAATAGAAATGAACAAGGCGAAACAACACACATTCATCAAACATAACAAACAGTGGATATTTAGTCAAAAGTGCCCGACAACATTTTCTTGCACCCCCACAGGATTACATTGGGCTCGATACAAGGATAAAATAAAAGAACCTAGCTAGTGTGTGATTTGTCTTCAAGATTCAGCTAAAGCGCTATCTGTGCTTAGTCAAAATCGTCACCCTCGCTCTTGACACTAGGGAAGCTTTTGTTGTTTTCGCTTTCGTTGGAGGAGTCAATATCGCTGATGCTTTCACTATCCGCGCAACACTCCAGCCGGCCGGCGGAGACCCTGAAGAACTTCATGGAAAGCGTGGCAGATCCATCGTACCTGAATTGGAGGAGATGCCCCGATGCCAGGCCACGGGAATGGGCAAACGACTTCAACCGCCGTGTCAGATACATGGAGCCGGCGGGGGAAGTCTCGACCACTACCCAGGCGGGGCCATTGCAGCAGCCGTCCGCCCATAGCCAGAGGCCTAAGGGCCTGTTGTCTTCCATGGCCCTTGTAAAGGGGTCTGGAAGACACAGCTAGCTGCGTGGCTAGCGACGCAGTGCCACAACAAACTTGTACGCGGTCTCTGTTGTGTGGGCTTCCGCCCGGGGTGAAAGGAGGGGCATGCCATCATGGACACCCCAGCTCTGAACGATGCGCCTCCCGCGGCCCTGAGATGCGATCCTTCCATGGGAGCTGGAGCCGGCCCATGAAGCCGTGACAAAAATGCACGTTCGGCCTCGAGGAGAAGTCCTTGAGGTGATAACGGATGCTCGGGCTCGGTGATGTCTACTATGCAACTTTATTCTTGTAGACTCGTGTTGGGCCTCCAAGTGTAGAGTTTTGTAGGACAGTAGCAATTTTCCCTCGAGTGGATGACCTAAGGTTTATCAATCTATGGGAGGCATAGGATGAATATGGTCTCTCTAAAACAACCCTGCAACCAAATATAAGAAATCCCTTGTGTCCCCAGCACAACCAATACAATGGAAAATTGTATAGGTGGACTAGTTCGGTGAAGAGATGGTGATACAAGTGTAATATGGATAGTAGATATAGGTTTTTGTAATTTTAAAATAAAAAAACAGCAAGGTAGCAAGTGATAAATGGAGCACAAACAGTATTGCAATGCTTGAAAACAAGGCCTAGGGTTCATACTTTCACTAGTGCAATCTCTCAACAGTGCTAACATAGTTGAATCATAGAATAATCCCTCAACGTGCGACGAAGAATCACTCCAAAGTTCTTATCTAGCAGAGAACATAAGACAAAATTGTTTGTAGGGTACGAAAGCACCTCAGAGTTATCCTTTTCGATCAATCTATTGAGCTATTCCTATAAGTGTCACAAACAGCCCTAGAGTTCGTACTAAAATAACACCATATGATACACATCAACCAACTCTAATGTCACCAAAAGTATCCGTGAGTTGATTATACGATATGCATCAAACAACTTCAGATTCATAATATTCAATCCAACACAAAGAACTTCAAAGAGTGCCCCAAGATTTCTACCGGAGAAAGTAGGATGAAAACATGCATCAACCCCTATGTATAGATTACCCCAATGTCACCTTGGGAATCCATGAGTTGAGTGCCAAAACATATATCAAGTGAATCAATATAATACCCCATTGTCATCACGGCTATTCATATCCACACTACAAAAAAAGCACTTCTATGATGATACGTGTTTGTCACAGTATGTCACGTTTTCTGTCATGCATGTACATCCATGACGATTTTATGACAAAATCAAGATAGTCATACCTGTGCTGTCGTAGAAGTGTTCCATGACAATACCAAAATTATCATCACAGAAGTGTCCACTTCCATGACGATAAATGGCGCGTCATGGAAGTGCTTTCGTCAAGGGTAACCGACACGTGGCATCCACCGTAACAGGTCGCCGTTAAGCTATCGGGTTCTAGTTTGGATCCGATAACCCATTAACAGCCAAGACCAATGGGGATTTTCCATGTGTAAAATCATCATTAGCCGGAGGAAACACGTGTCGGCTCCTCAATGGGCCAGATGTCATCCATCCAATGGAGGAGACATGCCTATGATACGTCGACACATGGCAGGGCCCAACAGAGGCCCATATAGGTTAAAAAGGCTAGCCCAGTCAAATGTCCGTAGTATTTACTTAGGTACTAGTGGGACAGCCCACTAACAACCTGCTTAAACATGGCCCATTTATGGCCCAAAGCCAGATCTGGCCTGTTAATTGTTCGCCGAGTATTTGGGCCCAATTATGGCCCAGTGATATTTCGGCCTGTTAGAGGCCTGATGTAGACATGGGCCCATTTCAGCCCAGTGTGTCTTTCGGCCTAGGGATGGGCCGTGCTGCCCATGGGCCATATATGGCCGACGAGACATCCAGCCCACTAATGGCCCGTGATCAAGGTGGCAACAGTTCAGCCCAACGTGACTGTGGGCCTGTTAAAGGCCTGTCGTATAATTCGACCTGTTGATGACTCTACTAAGCTTTCGGCCTCTTAAAGGCCCATGATATCAGTGGGCCAACTAAGGCCCGAGATATGTTTCGGCCTGGTAATGGCTAGTCATATAACTGGGCCAATAATGGCCTGGTCTACATTTCAGCCTACTAAAGGCCCGTGGACGACTATTGAAAATTGAGGCCCAACATGCATTTCGGCCTGCCAAAGGCCCATGGTATCTTCTGGGCCGTAACAGGCCAGAAGAATATTCAGCCTGTTAATGGCCCGAAGCTACATGGGCCCAACTAAGCGGTGGGTCTACTAAAGGCCCAACTAAATTTTGGGCCGAATGTAGGCCCGTGTAAGTTGTGGGCCTGGCGCAAAGTGTGAAGGCCCTAATGGCCTTTCAGGCCCAAGAAAGTTGCAGGCCGACCCAATTTTGGCCCGCTAAAATGCAGGTCCGTTAGACGCGAATGTTTCGGCTTAATCGCCTACATCAGATTTTCGCCGTTTTTTTCAGATAGCGAATGATGGCATATATGGTAACTAGTAGGAATTAAGAATAAACCTACTCTATACAATAAATAGATTACGGCATAGTAACTTAGAATAAACCTACACTATACAATAAAGGATTTATGGTATATTAGATCCACTGAGCATCGAAGTTCGCCACCAGTGATCATAAAGCGCAACGAAGAAGCAGATTACAAAAACTTGGCGCCATTGCAGCCTAACAAAATAATATTGAACCAAGACCACTTCCAGGACAGTTCAAGAAAGGTTAGCCTTGCGCGGGAGCTGCGGCGCAACCTGCTGAGCAAGGCTGTGAGACTGGCCTAGCATGTCGGTTATAGCTTCCAGCTGTAGCTGTTTAACAATGAGGTTCTCATTGGTGTTCTCCGCGATCTTCCTTAGAGACAGGACTTCAAGTCGAAGTTGAGTTGCAAAATGCCTTTCTTATTGAACTTGGGACTGAAGAAATCTAACTGATTCAGACAGCGAATTTTGTGAGCTTGTCTGCCTGCTAGTCTCAAGTAACTTGAGCACTGCGTCAAGACATGACTTTGGGGTTGTCTTGCTATCTTCAAGATGTTTTGCCTTCTTTGCTGCAATATATGTTGGGTTTGTCTCACAGCCTTCAGCAGACTTGTGCATGCCAGCAGGCATATCACCCTGAAACAAGCAGAGAGATGACAGGTTTTGCACGTGTATAAACAAAGATGGTAACTGTGCTGTCAATTCCATCCAATTTCAAATTAGAAAATAAAGAGTCAGTTAAAAATATCAATAGCATAATTTGGCATTGTTCATAATGCGGGGAGCTTCACCACACTACTGGATTACCATGTCAACAAAACAAGCATAGATGAAGGGAAAAGACAATCATTGTATCTATTTTGGTTAATGTGCATGGCATGTTGTTCAAATCATCAGCCACATCAGTAAGATAAAACAGGAGATGACAAGGTGCAAACATGGGCTGCTTCAGCACACACTGGATTATAGATCCACAAAAACAAGCATACATATAGGGAGTATTGAGTAATGTGCATGGTATGAATAAGGAATTTGGTTTTACAACTAAAACTTAGAACTTACAGTTGTTGCGAACATGCATTTTGATAGAAACAGCAAAGTAAACAGCAGTTGACGATAGGGAGTATGAGCAAATTAAACAACAATTGAGGATAAAGGCTTTAGAAGGACTGACTTACATTAACAGTTAACACCGGCTCTATAATTCCCTTCTCCATGTCAAGGGAAGGATAACTCAAGAATTTTAGCACATAAACTTCTTCATAAGCATTGCCTGGACTCTGCATTTTGTAGAGAGTAATTACAGATATGATAATACTGGAAGGGATAGAGGATAATTAAGATAAGATGCAGATTGATGCTACATAATCAACTACCAATCCGTGTAAGTACAAGCATTACAGGACAAAATGTACTGACAAGAGCAATGGGCTACACTTCTGCACTGGCATTGTCTGTGTATTCAACTTTTTGGTAAGATTAAATATAGATCTGATATTTTTTAGTAAATGGTGGGCGAGGGAGATAAGATGCAGAATGCTACACAATGAACCAATCCCTCCTTCCCATAATATAAGAGTGTTTTGTACACTGGTGTACTGTACAAAACGCTCTTATATTATGGGACAGAGGGAGTAGCTGTTAATGTAAGTACAGTGATAGACGACATTCAGTCCTTACAAGAGGACTGCAGAGCTAAACCTCTTCAAAAGCATTGGGTTGATTCTTAATTTGTGTAAGAGTCGATATGGATGTTATAATATCCACCAAATGGAGGATAACGAGGCTAACATGTGCAGTGATGCTACATAATCAACCAGCTATGAAAGTGAGTATGGTCATACAGGGCAAGAGGTACTCATAAGAGCAATGCAGTGTGCAGTATAGTTGCGAGATTCTGTGGTCCCTTGAGAATGCATGTTCTTCTGCAAATAGTTTTTGTACAAGTGAGACGGTAAGGCACATGCAGAAATGTAGTTCAAATTGTGATGTGATATCATAGACAGTAACTTACACTGCAGACGAGACCAATGTGTAACAAGATTATTCCAGTCATTGTCTGATAAATGTAGCACCAGAGACTTTACAGAAATTTCATTTAGAGGCTTGCCATCGAAGTGCGCTTGCCTCAGGTAGGAATGATACTTCATCAACAAGTGCTTGAAAAGCGCAACCAACCCTTGCTCCTCTTGACTATCCAATTTTGTCCTTGCCTATTTAAAAGAATGAATTCTTGTGTCTTCTGTCAGCAGAAACATATGCACTAATTACCATGAATAACATTAGTACATTACTTACACGTAAGTTGCGGAGGAAGACTGGAAATTTTTGTTTGTCTGTGGTATAATCTTTCCATGAAGGAAAGATGCGCACAAAGTTCCTGACAACAATATAAGCTTCGTCTTCTAAACTGGGAAGAAGTGGAACAGGGATCCAACTTGCTGCAATTGGGGCTCTCTCTCGTTCGAAAAGGGATTTGGCAACTGGATTTTGTGTACTCTTTGCTGGAATGGGGGTTTTGTGTTGTAGAGCTGGTGCTATGTCAACTGGCATCATCATACTATTGGCTGTAGTTGGGGTTTGCTGAGTTGGGGCATCAGAGATGACCAGTGTAGTAGGGATATAGTCTGCTAGAGTGGGGGCCGTATTTTATGGGTCTGGTGATATTGCAACTACACCTAATGGGCTACTTGATTTATCAGGTGTCACTAACGTTTCCAAATACTTTGTTTGTGCTCCTCCGCGATCAGCAATCGCCCTCTCCCTTTTGAACGTCTGATACACAAGAACAACATTTGAATGGATAAATATGGTATGATGACAGATGGAATATTGATACGTCTCCAACGTATCTATAATTTATGAAGTATTCAAGCTGTTATATTATCATTCTTGGATGTTTTACAATCATTTTATAGCAAATTTATATCATTTTTGGGACTAACCTATTGACCCAGTGCCCAGTGCCAGTTGCTGTTTTTGCTTGTTTTTTACATCGCAGGAAATCAATATCATACGGAGTCCAAACACCGCGAAACTTTTTGTGGATTTTTATGGACCAGAAGACATCCAGTGGGCCAGAGAAGCACCTGGAGGGTGCCCCGAGGGGGGCACAACCCACCAGGGCGTGCCTGGGGGCCAAGGCGCGCCCAGGTGGGTTGTGCCCACCTTGGTGGCCTCCCGCACCCCCTCTTTGCCCTATAAATCACCAAATATTCCAAAAACCCTCGGGGTAACCCTAGATCAGAAGTTTCGCCGCCGCAAGGCCTCTGTATCCACGAGATCCAATCTAGACCCGTTCCGGCACTCCGCCGGAGGGGGAGATCATCACCGGTGGCCATCTTCATCATCCCGGCGGCCACCATGATGAGGAGGGAGTAGTCCACCCTCGGGGCTGAGGGTTTGTACCAGTAGCTTTGTGTTTAATCTCTCTCTCTCTCTCGTGTTCTTGATGGCATGATTTTGATGTATCGGGAGCTTTGTTAATGTAGTTGGATCATATGGTTTTTTCTCCCTCTCTATCTTGTTGTGATGAATTGAGTTTTCCCTTTGAGATTTCGTTTTATCGGATTGAATACTTTTATGGATTTGAGAACACTTTATGTATGTCTAGCTATGAATACCCATGGTGACAATGGGGTATCGTATTGATTCACTTGATATATGTTTTGGCACTCAACTCACGGATTCCTGAGGTGACATTGGGGTAATCTATGCATAGGGGTTGATGCACGTTCTTGTCTTTGTTTCTCCGGTAGAAATCTTGGGGCACTCTTTCAGGTTCTTTGTGTTGGATTGAGCATCACGAATCTGAATTTTCTTTGGTGTTATTTTAGTATGAACTCTTGGAAAGATCGATCGAAAAGAATAGCTTTGAGGTGGTTTCGTACCCTACAAACAATTTCTTCTTATGATCTCCGCTAGATAGGAACTTTGGAGTGATTCTTCATCGCACTTTGAGGGATGGTTATATGATCGAATTACATTAGCATTGTTGAGAGATTGCACTAGCGAAAGTACGAACCCTAGGCCTTGTTTTCAAGCATTGCAATACCATTTGTGCTCACTTTTGTCACTTGCTACCTTGCTGTTTTTATTTATTCAGATTATAAAAATATATTTCTACCATCCATATTACACTTTTATCACCATCTCTTCGCCGAACTAGTGCACCTATACAATTTGCCATTGTATTGGGTGTGTTGGGGACACAAGAGATTTCTTGTATTTGGTTGCAGGGTTGTTTGAGAGAGACCATCTTCATCCTATGCCTCCCACGGATTGATAAATCTTAGGTCATCCACTTGAGGGAAAATTGCTACTGTCCTACAAAACTCTGCGCTTGGAGGCCCAACACGAGTCTACAATAATAAGGTTGCGTAGTAGACATCAAGCTCTTTTCTGGTGCCGTTGCCGGGGAGGTGAGTGCTTGAAGGTATATCTTTAGATCTTGCAATTGAATATTTTAGTTTCTTGTTTTATCACTAGTTTGGTTTATAACAGAAAACTACAAAAAAATGAAATTGAGGTTGCATCATATTATTCATCTCTATAATGTCTTTTGTGAAAATGATGGAAAGGAAAATTGTGCTCAATTCATAGAAGAAGAATTCTATAAAATGTTTGACAAAAAATCTTTGAATGATGAGCATGATTGGAATGTTGTTGGTATGAATTCTTTGAATATCCATGATGCTAATGATATGCAAAGCAGCAAGCTTGGGGATGCTATGTTTGATGAAGATGATATTTTTAGTCCCCCAAGTTTTGATGTGCAAATTTGTTATAATGGTAGCATGCCTCCTATTTATGACGATTATATTGATGAATGTGGGTTTGGAAGAGTGTCAACTCTAGGTACTAATGATCCCACTACTTTGGAGGATGTTGAATCTTATTGTGATAATTATGAAAGTGGATTTGGAGAGGTCATGACTTTATTTAGTGATGAATTCACTATTTTGGAAGAGGTTTCAATTGATTATGACAACAAAGTTGCTATCTATGATGATTATGCTGATGACATGTATGATATATTGAATAATTATAACCATGAAACTTGTCATCATGATTTTAATTTTCAATCACATGATAGTTATTTTGTTGAATTTGCTCCCACTACTATTCATGAGAATAAATTTGATTATGTGGAGAGTAAGAAAATTTCTATGCTTGTGGATCATGAAAAGAATGTTTTATGTGATAGATATATTGTTTAATTCATTCATGATGCTATTGAAAATTATTATGAGAGGGGAACTTATGCTTTTACATATTGCAATAATATCAAGTTTCCTCTCTATGTGTTGAAAATCTTGAAGTTTTGCTTGTTTTGCCTTCCTATGCTAGTTGATTCTTGTTCCCATAAGTTGTTTGCTCACAAAATCCCTATGCACAGGAAGTGGGTTATACTTAAATGTGCTAGTCATATGCTTCATGATGCTCTCTTTGTGTTTCAATTCTTATCTTTTATGCGAGCATCATTGAAATCATCATGCCTAGCTAAAAGGCATTAAAGAAAAGCGCTTGTTGGGAGACAACCCAACATTTACCCATACTGTTTTTATGTGTTCACATGATTATGCTACTGTAGTAATCATGTTTTATTGCTTTTGTTTCAATAAAGTGCCAAGTAACGCCTTTGGGATAGTATGGATGATAGTTGACTTGAATCTGTACAAAAAACAGAAACTTTTGCGCTCAGTCCAGGAATTTTGAAAATTCACTGGAACATGATTTTGATCTGAATTTTTTACAGGTTATATATATACAAATTATTTATGTTTTCCTAATTTTTCAGAATTTTTGGAGTAGCAGAAGTATGGTTGGAGTACAGATTACTACAGACTGTTCTGTTTTTGACAGATTCTGTTTTCAATGCATAGTTTGCTTGTTTTCTAGTTTCTATGGCTTATATTGCTCAATATAAATTGTGGAAATGATATTCTACAGTAGGAATTGTGTGGAAACAATTATGAATCTTGTGTTTGACAGTACCAAAGTGAAATGGTTTGCTCTTTATCATACTAACCTATCTCACGAAGTTCCGTTAAGTCTTGTGTGATTGAAGTTTTCAAGTTTTGGGTGAGATGTCGATATGAGGAGAATAAGGAGTGACAAGACCCTAAGATTGGGGATGCCCAAGGAACCCCAAGGTAATATTCAAGGAAGATCCAAGCAACTAAGCTTGGGGATGCCCCGGAAGGCATCCCCACTTTCGTCTCCAACATTATCGGTAACCTCACATGGAGCTACATTTTTTCGTCACATGATATGTGTTTTACTTGGAGCGTCATTTTCTTGTTAGGATTTTCTTGCTGTTATTTAGAATAATGTTTTGCATCTTTCTTTTCAATAAAAATGTCAAGGATAGCCTTTACCATGCTCATTTTGCAAGTATATGAGTTGCTGTTTCAAAACAGAAAGTTTATCGATGTTGGAAAAATTCCCGAGAAAAGTAAGAATGTGATAAAATATTGAAACTTTTCTAAAAGCAAGCTCTGATAAATTTTCTACAGTGTGGTAAATTTTCATAATTTTTGGGGTTAAAGAAGTATTGATACTCTTGCATTCTTTACAGACTGTGCTGTTTTGGCAGATTGCTGTTTTGTTTGCATTGTTTGCATATCTTTGCTTGATTAATGATTCTATTTGAGGATAGGAGTATTAAATATGCAGAGGCATTTAGTATGCAATGTTGAATAATAATTTTAGTGATTTTATACAGTATATAATGATAAGGTTTTTGCATTGGTTTATACTAACTTATCTCACGAGTTCTTGTTGAGTTTTGTGTGGATGAAGTTTTTAAGATTTAGGGAAATCGTGATATAAAAGGAATTAAGGAGACACAAAAGCTCAAGCTTGGTGATGCCCAAGGCATCCCAAGATAATATTTCAAGAAGTCTCAAGCATCTAAGCTTGGGGATGCACCGGTAGGCATCCCACCTTTCTTCATCAACAATTATCGGTTAGTATCGGTTGAGCCTAAGTTTTTGCTTCTTCACATGAGTTGTGCTATTCTTGGAATGCCATTTTGTTTTGTTTTGTTTTGCTTGCAGTTTTAATAAAATACTTAGATTTGAAAGTTTTTAAATAAGAGAAAGTCCACAATTAGCTACCCATTTACTTAACTACTCGCTTGATCTTCACTTATATCTTTTTGGAGTAGCTTGTCATTTACTATTGTGCTTCACTTATATCCTATGAGTAAATTGTTGAATGAATTGAATATCATGAAGATGAAATTATATGTTCATATCATGCCTAGTGGTAGCTTCACATTGGGTTTAGAAAGTGAAATCTTTTGAGGCTTGACAATCACAATATTGGTCATACAAGCAATTCATGAATGATTAGTAGAAGGAAGAGAACTTTCACATGCAAATAAACTATCTTGGAAATCTTTTGTGATTGTGAGCCCCCATCAAAATATTATATGCCAAAATTATTGACGTTGGACAAGGAAGACAATGTAATGATTTATGTTTGTTCATATTCACATAGAAGTTATATTGTCATAGATCCTTCAACATGTGGTGCTTGCCCCCCATCTTTGCTAGCCAAGATTTCCGCACTAAGTAGAGATACTACTTGTGCATCCAAAAACCCTTAAACCCAAATCTTATTTTCAAGAGTCCACCATACCTACCTATGGATTGAGTAAGATCCTTCAAGTAAGTTGTCATCGGTGCAATAAGGCAATAAAAATTGCTTCTAAAAGTGTAAGATCATTTAGTATAAGAGAAAATTGAGCGTTGTACGAACTTGTGATGGTAAAGAAATAAAAGCGACAGACTGCATAATAAAGGTTGCCATCACAAGGGGCAATATAACATGACGTTCTTTTGCACTAAGGGGTTGAGCATACAAACAAATAAGTGCATGGCAATCTCTGCTTCCCTCTACGAAGGGCATATCTTTTACTTTTATGTATTTACTTTTATGCAAGAGTCAAAGTTTTTCTCTCTATTCCTTTTTATTTTTCTCCTTTGGCAAGCATCATGTGGTGAGGAAAGATCTAGCCACATATGTCCAGTTGGATATGGGTGGCATGAGTTATTATTGTTGACATCACCCTTGAGGTGAATACGTTGGGAGGCGAAATTATAAGCCCCTATCTTTCTATGTGTTCGGTTGAAACGTTTTGCTCATGTGTATGTTGTGAGTGTTAGCAATCATAGAAGACTATATGATGGTTGAGTATGTGGAGCTCTTACTTAGACTCAGTTGAATAAGTTGAATTGCAATTGTTTGGTGGCTGAGAACATAGGTTGTTGAGTTTCAAGAGAATTCTGTGTTTGAACCTTAACATGTGAATTGGTTGCTACTTTAACATGAGAAGTTTTATAAGAAAGAATTGCTGTTATGATGCTAGGAAAAGTGATTGAAATTGTTATTGATCAAACTTGTGCACTTTGCTAGCATTCACACTTCATAAATTATTTCTTTTATCATTTACCTACTCGAGGACGAGTAGGAATTAAGCTTGGGGATGCTGATACATCTCCAACATATCTAAAATTTATGAAGTATTCATGCTGTTATATTATCATTCTTGGATGTTTTACAATCATTTTACAGCAACTTTATATCATTTTTTTGGGACTGACCTATTGACCCAGTGCCCAGTGCCAGTTGCTGTTTTTGCTTGTTTTTTACATCGCAGGAAATCAATATCATACGGAGTACAAACACCGCGAAACTTTTTGTGGATTTTTATGGACCAGAAGACATCCAGTGGGCCAAAGAAGCACCTGGAGGGTGCCCCGAGGGGGGCACAACCCACCAGGGCGTGCCTGGGGGCCAAGGCGCGCCCAGGTGGGTTGTGCCCACCTTGGTGGCCTCCCGCACCCCCTCTTTGCCCTATAAATCACCAAATATTCCAAAAACCCTCGGGGTAACCCTAGATCAGAAGTTTCGCCGCCGCAAGGCCTCTGTATCCATGAGATCCAATCTAGACCCCGTTCTGGCACTCCGCCGGAGGGGGAGATCATCACCGGTGGCCATCTTCATCGTCCCGGCGGCCACCATGATGAGGAGGGAGTAGTCCATCCTCGGGGCTAAGGGTTTGTATCAGTAGCTATGTGTTTAATCTCTCTCTCTCTCTCGTGTTCTTGATGACACGATTTTGATGTATAGGGAGCTTTGTTAATGTAGTTGGATCATATGGTTTTTTCTCCCTCTCTATCTTGTTGTGATGAATTGAGTTTTCCCTTTGAGATTTTGTTTTATCGGATTGAATACTTTTATGGATTTGAGAACACTTTATGTATGTCTTGCTATGAATACCCGTGGTGACAATGGGGTATCGTATTGATTCACTTGATATATGTTTTGGCACTCAACTCGCGGATTCCCGAGGTGACATTGGGGTAATCTATGCATAGGGGTTGATGCACGTTCTTGTCTTTGTTTCTCCGGTAGAAATCTTGGGGCACTCTTTGAGGATCTTTGTGTTGGATTGAGCATTACGAATCTGAATTTGCTTTGGTGTTATTTTAGTACGAACTCTTGGATAGATCGATCGGAAAGAATAGCTTCGAGGTGGTTTCGTACCCTACAAACAATTTCTTCTTATGTTCTCCGCTAGATAGGAACTTTGGAGTGATTCTTCATCGCACTTTGAGGGATGGTTATATGATCCAATTATATTAGCATTGTTGAGAGATTGCACTAGTGAAAGTATGAAGCCTATGCCTTGTTTTCAAGCATTGCAATACCGTTTGTGCTCACTTTTTTCACTTGCTACCTTGCGGTTTTTATTTATTCAGATTATATAAATATATTTCTACCATCCATATTACACTTTTATCACCATCTCTTCGCCGAACTAGTGCACCTATACAATTTGCCATTGTATTGGGTGTGTTGGGGACACAAGAGATTTCTTGTATTTGGTTGCAGGGTTGTTTGAGAGAGACCATCTTCATCCTACGCCTCCCACGGATTGATAAACCTTAGGTCATCCACTTGAGGGAAAATTGCTACTGTCCTACAAAACTCTGCGCTTGGAGGCCCAACATGAGTCTACAAGAATAAAGTTGCATAGTAGACATCAAGCTCTTTCTGGCGCCGTTGCCGGGGAGGTGAGTGCTTGAAGGTTTATCTTTAGGTCTTGTAATTGAATCTTTTAGTTTCTTGTTTTATCACTAGTTTGGTTTATAAAAGAAAACTACAAAAAAATGGAATTGAGGTTGCATCATATTATTCATCTCTATAATGTCTTTCATGAAAATGATGGAAAGGAAAATTGTGCTCAATTAATAGAAGAAGAATTCTATAAAATATTTGACAAAAAATCTTTGAATGATGAGAATGATTGCAATGTTGTTGGTAAGAATTCTTTGAATATCCATGATGCTAATGATATGCAAAGCAACAAGCTTGGGGATGCTATGTTTATGAAGATGATATTTGAAGTCCCCCAAGTTTTGATGTGCAAATTTGTTATAATTGTAGCATGCCTCCTATTTATGATGATTATATTGATGAATGTGGGTTTGGAAGAGTTAGAGCAAGCACCTTGATGGGTGAATAAGATAGGGCATCTGCCTCTGACTCCTCCACTAGGGAGCTACATTGACTTAGGTCTCCCTCTAGCTCAGAATCACTGTTAGGATCATATTCTGAGCACGAATATGTAGGTGGAGAGCATTTGCATTGCATTGCATCCAGACTTGATTTCAGTCCCTTAATGCCAAGTTTGACAGCCGTGGCATTGTTCTGCTTTATTCTTTTCATGCGCACAAGCTCATAATCATTATGATGTTGTTCAGTATCTGAGATTCATGAAAACATAAAAAATAGTAAGATTATCTATGGAATGCATTGCGGATTCAACTTGGATAGTGTCTCCTTACAAACCCCTGCGTATACAAAGTTCATCCCGCAACCGTGCTGACCAGACCACACACAGAAATACAAACCTCTTATGTCTCTATAACAGGCGGACACACATTTCAAAACTGAAGTAGGAACATTAGAATCATATCAAATTCGTATTTGAAAAAATAAACTAAGGAATTATGAGTGGTATAATGTTTAGCTTCAATGGTGGAGTGCTGGTAGTGCGACACAAAGCAAGTAGGCAGATTGTATTCCATGTAAAAGATCGTAGTCTATGTAAAAGGTGGATATGACACTTTCTTTCTATACAATGCAATGTTCGTTGCCCACACATGATGGAAGAGATCACACAGAGAAATACTATTCACTCATGTCTGCGGTTCCAGTATTTCGAAACAGGGTGGTCCACCCTAAAAGAATATTGACAACAAATATGACAAGACAAGCATAAAGGTAGTGAACCAATCATTACTTGTGAGCTTACTAGGACAAGTATGCAAAATTGTAACTGCAGTAAGAGACCATCCAAAATCTGAATCAAGAAGTTGGTCCAACACTTATTGGTTGCAACTAATCGACATGAGTAATTGGATATGATATCGAATGAGTAAGAAAGACAAGTAAAATTGTCAACAAACCTGGCCTGCAGTAGTAATCTGGGTCAATGTCACTATGACCAACAATCCAACATGACTAGTGTTTGTTCCTAGGGCCGGAATTTTGAAACCCTGTGAACTTTACAGGTACTAAAGATTACTGAAATATCTAAACCATTAAGTGTAGGTAGGACTCAGTACACAACAAACCCTAATGACAGTCCTGCCTAATGAGTAATGAATCAATTAGAAAATGGGTGATGAGGAGCGGCTGCTGAGTGTTGAGGACGTATCTCAGGATAAATCGAGTTGGCTTAGTGGGTGCTGCATGTCTGAGCCCTGAACGGACTGGGAAGGTAGGCACGGCGGCGGGTCCGGGCAGTGGTGACGCTGTTGGGCGAGTGGCTCTTGATCTCCTGTTAGTCCGGCGTCTCCTCCTAGAGTCATGCCGTCTGAGGACGACAAGTCGTCGGCGAGGCAGGCGGCTGGGGGCGAGTAGAGATCAGAAGCGCAGTAGAACATAGGGGAATCGGGGTCTAGTCCGACCCAAAATCCCTGGGTGGGCCGCGGCCCACCATGGACACCCTGTAGATCCACACCCCAGCGGTGTACATGCATTTTCGAAACTAAAGTAGGAACATTTAGCTGACCAATTAAATGACTCTGTTTTAATAATATCAGATTTGTATTTGGACAACTAAGCTTGTTTAGCTTGATGGGTGGGGCAGTGCTATTATGACACGAAGCACGTAGGCTGATCGTATAGTGATCATAAAAGGGGGGAAACCCTAAGCATGATCAATTAAACCCTATTATGGCTGTTCCATGGCAGATTTGAAGCTGCAAACCGCAGAAATGTTATTTAGCAACCAGTGTTTGCTTCGAACTAAGAACTAAATTCTAAGAGCTGAAAAGAAAGTACAATAATCAAGTTACGATCTATTTTCTGGTTGAGATCAAAAAGTTGAGCAGATATGAAGTAGTACCACCTCTCTTGCGGTGCCGTGTAGGCATCAGAGGCGCGATGGCTATCGGTGGCGTTGAAGCAGATCTGCGACGGTAGACGCGTGCATCAGGGGATAAGTCCCATTGCGATGGATGAGAAGGTCATGGGAGAGGCCCCGACAAGGAAGACGACGGCGCCGATGAAGCGAGAGGACGCGATGCAAGGCTCCTGGTCCGTCGCCGTGGATAAGAAACGTCCACCTCTAGCAGTGGACGACACGGTCTTGGTAGGCGCTCTAGCATGGTGGAGGACGGCAGCGATGGATGGGGTGGAGGACGGCGGCGATGGATGGGGTGGCGGATGGAGGAGTCTGGTGTGGGGATGGTGTTCTAGCGCGGGCGGTGTATGAATGGAAAATGGAGGGAGAGGTACAGGGAACCATGTGTTTGGGACGCGCCTGTCTGAAATATGGGAAAGTTACGAACTTAGCCCCCGTTTAAAATTTGGACGTCTCGTCGGTTGGGGATAGGACAGTAATCTCGCATCTCCCCAATATTTGCCCAGAGCGATTTCGGGCGAGGAGAGGGTGTTTTGGCGCCCACGGTTGGCGCCCACGGTGTATGAACGGGGCTGACAGGTAGGGCGGTTGTATCACGTCTGAGTGAAGTTACAAACCTGCCCCTATTAAAAATATTTGCCTACATTGATTTCGGCCGAGTCGAGTTTGTTTGCTGCCCACCATGTATGAATGGGGAAATGGAGGGAGAGACAGATGTCTTTCGGATGAGCTTGAATCAAATGTGTTTTTCCACCCACGTTTGGCGCTCACCGTGTCTGAATGGGCTTAGAGGCGGCCGTGTCACGTCTAATTGAAGTTACTAACCTACCCCTATTGAGAGCAGTGGAGATCGGGCTGATGGATTGTCCGTGTAAGGGACAAACAATAATTTCCATCTCGCAAACACTGGCTTCGGGCAGCTGACATTGGAGTGGATATTTTGCCGCTTCTTTCAAATTTTGGGACAATAAGCATTCACGTTTACCCTGGCAACTAAATTCGAATCCATTTTGTATTCTTATATGAATCTTTGTAAATCATTCTATGTTTTTTTATATATCTTCAAAAGCACAACAAAGATGTATTCCACTATCATATATGAATTTGATTTACAAATGCCGATACTCGAATTCAGAAGGTAGAATCCAGTTTAAGGTGAATTTGAATATTTGAAACCACGTTATGTCCAACTCAAGTGTAACACACACGCAGCATTTAGTGTACTCCCATTTAGATATGTACACAAGCCATGTCTCAATATTCAAAATACCGAGTCAATCAACAAATAATGTACAAAACTAACGGACATATAAACACTTACAGAGTATATGGATCAATAATATAAACTAACATACATAAGCCAGGCCGCTGTACTTTTTTTTTGCTAGAAGAGCATCATTTATTTAGGAAAGCTAGTATAGCATCTTGGACCTTTCATATGCGTGCCACTTAAGGACCATCTATACTACTATTATTGTTGAATGCACATTCAGACCGATTGGCATATTTATAGGTTTGGCATAGCAATCAAAATGAAATGCCTCGGAGTCTTATCAATTAATACAGACTCGTGCTAAAAAAAATTACAAACCAAAAAATAAAAAAACAATTATTACATGATCTCTAAAACAAATGGTTTGATCGATTACATGAACAAACAACACAAAGGTTATTCAACAATGGAAAAAACATTTCACCTATGATTTACCAAGTGGGAATTTAATTTCCTTTTTCCTTCAGGACCTTAACAATGCGGTCAGTCTCAGCTTGCTTCGTTTTGAAATCCACCAAATATTTAATGGTTGTCTTGAGTACTGCTTGTGATTGTGCTGTTTGCTTCCTCAACATGTCAACTTCATCTCTAAGTGCAGAAGCAGAATCACTTTCTACAAATAGTTTAGCCTCTAGAGCATCAGCAGTTGGCAATTCATGATGCACGATTGGGCCGGTGCCACTACCGTGGGATGATACAACATCCATGGGGCTAACCTGTTTTGCCATTAAAGTTCCGATTGGATTACGAAAAGCTTAAGTTAGCAAAACATCTCAACTGGGAGTTAGAATAGCAAACCAGTTAAACAAACAAAGAATTAAAGAGTTTTGATTGGATGTTGAAAGCTAGTTATTAACATCATTGTAACCGGTTGCAGCAGCAAAGCAGTTAAACAAACAAGTTTTGCAAAAGGTACCTGTTGTGGCATTGGAGTTTATCTTGGATCCTTAAAAGTTGAGTAGCCACTAACGTGATTAGAGCAACCGGTTGCAGTAGCAAAGCAGTTAAACAAACAAGTTTTCCAAAAGGAACCTGTTGTGGCATTGGAGTTTCTCTTGGATCTTGAAAAGTTGAGAAGTCAGTAACTTGATTAGAGCAACAAGTTACAGTAGCAAACATGTTACACAAATATTTTTTTGAAAATGTACCTGCTGTGCAATTGGACTTCCAATTGGATCCTGAAAACTTGAAGTTGGTAAGATGATTATAGCAACAAGTTACAGCAGCAAACCAGGTAAACAAGGAAGTTTTTGAAAACATACCTGTTGTGCCAACGGAGTTTCAGTTGGATCCTGCAAACTTGAATGTTAGCAATCATAAATAAAGTGTTGCAAGAGCCATAAGAAACTAACATGAAAGTAGTAAAACTAACCAGTTTTGGCAATGTATTTAATTACACATGAACTAGTAAAACTAACAAGTTCTTGGCAACATATTGAAGTAACAAGTTGGTACCGTTTACCAGCAACACAGACATCTGTAAATATCTTTGATGTTAGCAAAATGATTCTGACACATATATCTATAAGTTAAAAAGACGTTGTCCCTCATATAAACCTGACAGTTGTCTGTCTATGAACATGCAAATATTACTAGTGCTACAAGTGATAATAGCAAACCATTTAAACAAATAGGGTATCAGAACGTAAATTACACATGAATTTTGCTGCACCCTAGAAGTACATATGACCAGCTATCTACGTGCTTAAGTAGCTATTTTAGTTGAGGCAAACAGGTAATTCCTAATACTAAGTATCAAACACATAGATAGCCGCAGTATATAATAGGATTAACAGGCTATGGCATTATGTAATCAGTAGCAAACTAAATTAAGCCAAGCAACGTAATTGAACAATTTTGCAATCAGTGGCTAACTAAAATTCCGAGAAGCAGGTAACTGAAGTTATGCTAGCTCTTTGTATAGGCACACTGCAACTTCTTTTTCGCTTACAAGGTTCTATGAAGGAGTCCATGCCATCAATTTCTTGGATACGCAGTCCCAATACTTCTTTCTTCCAACACTGCATTGGTAACTCGAATGGTTAATCTGATAAGATGGTGCATCCTTGATTTGTTATATGAGGATGGGTTGTCAGACTAGTTGTAGCAACACACATCACACTGGCTTTTACTGTAAATTTCATGGGATTACATTTGGCATATCGAGATCTAAGCAATCTACAATAGGATGAAAAGACTGGCATCCTTCACATTATTGGCGAACTCAGTGCTAGAAACAAGCAATTCAACCATTCTATGGGTAAATCAAAAGCGCTACTGGATTATTTTTCACTACCCCAATCATACACACAAAAAGGGGCGACGCCACCGCAGGGGCTGGTATGGGCGGCTGCCTTGGGTGGCTGGAAAGTGCGCACCTAGTTTGAGTCGTCCAGGTTGGCCCAGGCTTGTTTTGTTCGTCTCAGCGCATGAGCAGGCAATGTAAAAAATGAAGAAAAATGTTTCAATTTAGATGGGCCAATAACGTAAGTGCAAGGCAGACCCTATAGCAGGCTCGCGGCCCAAACGAGCGCCTCCCGTATCGATCGACAGTAGGAAAAATCCCCAATTCGTTTGCTCCAGCCTCCAGTCTGGTTCGCTCCTAACCTAGCCGCCGTTGGATAGACCGACACGGCACTTTGTCGCGCCCTCGTTGGACGCCGGTCGCCGGGCTTCAAGCGAATGGAATGACAAGAAGATGAAGATCCAACCCTGGGTGTAGCCTGCGTTGGAGGCAGCGGCGGCAGCACGGGCATGGCATCGAGCTTGCGCAAACGGACAGTCGCAGCTTGCAAGAGCAGCATGCGCAACGAGCAGGTCCATCACATCCCTGATTATATCTAATTCAACTATTCAATTTCTGGCCAATAGTTAAACCTGACGGTGTTGTAAAAATGCTTGTATGTAGGGAATCTATAAGAAAATGAAACCAATTTCTGCTTATTTTATAACTCCCCCAATCAATACTGAACTGACTAAACCTGATGTGTCTAATCAAGTTTCCAGTGCAAACATACAAGCTCATGTTGTTCTTGAGCCTGAAGTGTCTAATGAACAGACTGCTAATGAAGGTTTTGATGCAAACATTTTACATGCTCCTGGTGATGAACATATAGTGTCTAATGAGGAATCTAATGCAAGCATTTTGCAAGCTCCCATTGAAGGATTTAGTGTCTAATGATGATCTGCTATGTTGAGAGAGAGAGATAGAGATTTGCAGGAATTGATGACAAGAAAATTATAGTACATTTTCATGGCTTGAGGAAACGTCGAGGCCATCTACCAGAAAGTCCCCGTATCATGACAACCAAGCATAAATACTTTTCTAATCTATTTTTTGAAACTATTGGCATACTTGTGCAGGATAGATATATTGATATGCAGTTTGCGCACTGGTTATAGGTGCAATTACACTTGAATATTTTCGGCCAAAGAACGAATAATTCAAGCAAGTACAGTCCATGTTAGTAGTCCTTGTACACCATGTTGCATTTTGTGTTTTTTGGTGCTTACATCATTTAGTGTTTTATAATCTGGAACTACTTTGGATCATTAGTTGGTTTTCAAAGTGCATGTAGCTTCACATTTCTCAAGTTATGTTGATTTCCGGAGTGCAAGTGCCTTTGTATTTTTTAAGTTAAATTTTCGCCCCTGGTAACTTGAATTCGTGGATCCGCCACTGCACATAAATCATACACACAGGCCAGTACGAATTAAATGAAATGGAGGGACTTATGCTAGCTCATTGTACAGGCTCACTGCAGCTCTGCTTGCACTTGGGATGTTCCATGTACAAGTCCATGTTACCACTTGCTTGGATGTGCAGGCCTTGTGCTCCTTGCATCCCCCTCTGCATTTTTGACACGACGAATGGTTGATCAAATGAGAGGAATCGACCTTGCTGTTGTACCGGAGGACAGGTACTTACAAGGTTATACCGGCGTGCAGGATGTGTACCAGATCCCGTAGCGCCGTCATGCTTCACTAAAAAATGGTTTTGCTTGTTTCAGATGATATCTCCAGAAGAAATAAGAATTAAACTGAGAGTTGCATAGGCGTGTAAGCTAAGAGAGCAGTAAAAGGATATCCAAACATCGTCGGAACAGTGCACAAGGGAGTGATATGTGGATACCTAGTTCGGGCCAGCGTGTGGGCATGCTCGCCTAGCTAGAGTGCGGGTCACTTCAGAGCCGTTGAGGGTGATGCATTGGCGTTGGCTGGCCACGTACGGATGCAGATCTCGAGCGGCAGCGAAGTGCTACGATGTGGTGGCGAGGCCATTGGTGAAGCACCAACAGCGTTGGGGGCGTGGAGGTGTGATGATGTTCTCGGTGAAGTAGCCCTCGTGAGGTGGGAGACGACATCGATGAAACGCACCTGATGCGGTGGAAGTCGGTGTTTGTGAGCCATGTCGGCTGGGACAGCCAACATTGTGGGTGGACCACCCAGTGCAGTGGACGAGGGGGTAGATGAGGTAGCTCCGGTGCAGTGGTGAAGCGCGACCGTCATCTTCGTCGTCGTCGTCCGGCACAGAGGTGGGGAAAGAGACGAGACGAAGGGCGATTCGAATTTTTATTGGGTTGGCGGCGAATTAGGGATATGAGAGCTCTGGGCGTGGAAGGGGACGGGGGAGAAGGGAGATTTTGCAGGGCTGGAATTGGGGCCGCCAGATATTTCAATCCGAAACGTGGAAGCGCGAACTTTTTTTGTCATCGTTCTTTTTTTGGGGGGGGGGAGGGAGGGGGTGGGTGCTAGCGTGCGTACAACACACGCGACCACCACGACATGACCCTGGTTTGCCTGGTGCGCCTACATTTGAGAATGCAAACGAATCTTCTTTCATTGGCAAATGAATCTTGTACTATGTATGACCATGCCCGTGTTTTCCTTGCAAATAATTAGTCCTTCGAAACGAGATACTATGAATTAATTAATGAGGAGTTCTTTGAATTGGAGTGTGTTTGTGACATAGCGATCTCCAATTCTAACGTGGATTTCGCATTTCATGGTATCCATGCTACTTTTTTAATACAAACTCATATATGTATAAGATGAACACCATGGTAGTGAGAAAACTTTGGATGGATTCAAGCATATGACCACACACATACAAAATACCACAACAATCGAGTCAATATCAACTTTTCCAAACCTAGTATGGCATTAATTCAAAATAAATGCGGAAGCCATATGCATGGTCCTCAATTCAAATCTTACAACATACAATAAATTAAAACGTCAATATTAAGTCTAGTACTATCTACATTCAAATGTTGTTTTTAGGCGCCGCCCCCTCGGCACACACGCTACATACTTCCTCTATTGATCAATCTTCCTCTCTTCCGCCATTGGACTCCATGCTGAGCTCTCTCTCTCCCCCTCCCACCCTCTCTCGGTAGATACATGCATTGCCTATCTAGACCCCTCCCTCTTGTGTGCATGCATGCACAACGTCTATCCAGGTCACTCTCAAGAGACGGTCTCACTCTTTCTTTCGCACAGCGGCCCACACTCGCTTAATCTCTCTCTCTCTCTCTCTAAGTCTCGATTAACCTCACTTTCTCTCACACACAAACAATATATCTCCCTGTTGAGGCCTCGATTAACACACTCTATACTCTGTCACGCAGATTGTCTATCTAGATCAGTTTCTCCAAGCCGTTCCACTCATTCGACCTCATGGCGGCCCACGCTCGCTCAATCTCTCTCTCTCTCTATGCATGTCTCGATTGACCTCACTTTTTCTCACACACAAACGATATATCTCCATGTTTGGGCCTAATCCAACATATTCGTAGTGTATACTCTCACACGCACATTGTCTATCTAGGTCACTCTCTCCAACCCGTCTCACTCTTTCGATCGCATGACGACCCACACTCGCTCAATCTCTCTCTCTCTATCTATGTATCGATTGACCTTGCTTCCTTTCACGCACAAATGATATGTGTACCTGTCTGTGATTGGATCATCTCTCAAGCTCTCTCTTACAGCCCTCACCCTTCCCAAAAGCTTAGTCGGACAATATCTATCCACAATATATATATATCTTTTCAATGAATGTCGGGGCACACTCACTTTGTCTCTCTATCTATGTCTCGATTGACCTCGCTGTCTCACGCCGTCTCTTCCACACATTGAAGCTACCTCTCCATCCCTCACAGAGCCGGAGCTATTTACATTGCGAGGGGGACTCCAACCTTCGATTTATTTGTGAAGGCATTTATTCCGGTGGGTTTAGATTATATTTTTGTAGCATTCGCCCCACAACTACTCCAAACACCGTTGCAACCCCCGCCCCTCCCCCAATTGTTTTCCCTCTGGATCGGTCACCGCTCTCTTGCATGCCCTTTCTAACCTTCCACGTCGCACCATGGTATTTTTGCAAAAAAATTCTGGTTTTCTCTTTAATTATTACAAATAAGCTACAAACTACACACCCGGAGTCCACCTGTAATGGAACAAATTTCGACCCGGAAATTAAAGTGCTACAAACTACACACCGGAGGCCCAACTATCATGGAGCAAATTTGGACCCATATCTACACCCCTATATAGTGTGCAAATAACTTTGAAAGATGGCCGTTGGATGAAGCCAATCCGACGGTGCAGAGATGGTAAATCCGAGCACCACTGGTCGTTGGATATCTTCTACATTCCACCACATTCTGCCACATGTACAATCTAGAAGACTGCATGGTTGAACTTAAGCATAATGCACAAACCTCAAAACACAAGCACTTCTCCTTTGTTCTAGAATCTTCTGTATCACAATTACCCAATTTTCTTTTTTCTAAATGAATTGCCATTATTTATTTTTACATTATGCTCTACAATGCACAATTCCATGAATCTTAAAATAGATTAACTTTTTTTATAAAACTTATTGATTTTGAATGAGATGAACTATAAGAATTAAATGAACATCTACATCATGCATATATGAATCAAAGCTTACATGCTATGGCGTGCTATTTATTTATAATTTGGTTGCCAAATCTCATGCGTGCAATGCACGTGTACATTACTAGTATAAATTAAAAATGAAAAAGGACGAGGATCGAACATGCGACCAGGGCCTTCAAGCCGCACGTCAATAGGCAACATAGTAGCAACGTTTGTTGTACTCCCCTTTGTTGATATAATATTTTTATATTATGACAGCCTATTTAATAGATAACATGTTTTTATATTAACTTTAGTACATTAGTGGGACCGGCTCGTGAGCATGTACTATTCCACTTCACTTACTGGTGGGTTTCATGTCTGCTCTCTCTCTCTCTCCTCCCCTTCTACGTTTAGACGCACGGGCAAACACGAAGAACGCGTGGGCAGTGTGGCCGTTGACCGAATCTGAACGCGTTCACAAGTTACGGCACCAGTTTCACGTAATACTAGTACTAGTATTATATGTAACAAGTTTAGGAACAAAAGTGACCGTGACGGACAAGTTAGGCTAGTAGTATCTAATAACAATTAAATGCGTGGATAAATAGATGTATCGCCTAGTGGTCGAACAAGGGGACTGCTCATGCCCTACAAGTATTTGGAACTGACTTCCCTAAAAATATATTTGAAATTGACGTGGTATTAATATGAAATGTTTGCGATGAGAAGGAATACATGTCGCTTGATGATGTTCTATATTTAATTTGATACGGCTCTAGCAGAACATTCAATCGATCAAACCATAGATTTCATTCAGTCTGACTACGACTTTACATTCATACCACGATCGAACTAAAATAAACACAAATGATAAATCCCAAACGTTCGGATTTTAAGCATGGCAATCCGAATGTTTTTGATGGCATATTTAGATCACGCGGCGGCGGCGGAGGCGTCTGCGGCGGGAAGCGGCTCCTCTACCGTGCTCTATGTGTCGTCGGGCCACTGACCGGCGGCGACGGCGGCGTCTTGCGCTATTGTTGGCATACTCTTGGACGTTGGCCCTAGCTTCAAGGAAGGCCAGAATGTTCTGGACTTCAATATCCAGGAGCCAGTCAACTGGCGGGAGGAGGCGACTGGCGCTGGTGCAAGGAAGCGGTCGATGGCGGTGATCCATGCCGTTGAGGGGGGCACTGGCACCACCGCGGGGACATGCTCTAGCAACAGCGTGGCGGAGACATTTGTGTGCACGGGTATCGGCACGGGCGCGCGCGTCAGTGCACGCGCAGGCGCATGCGCTGGCAGGTGCACGGGCGCGTGAAAGTCAGCGGGGACCTCGTGAAACCCCATGGCTTCAAGCTCAGTGACAATGTGTGGCACCCAGGCCATCAATGCCATGGGGATGGGCGCTCGCACAGTCGGGGCGACGGGAGCTGGAACAGTAGCGGGGACAGGCGTGGCGTTTTCCCGCAAGGCCAGTTCAAGCTCGTCCCAAAGCGCCTTATGTTCTTGACACTCCAGCTGAATGTCTTCCTCAGGAAACTGGAAGACTAAGGGCAGACCATCATGATGCGGCATGGCATACAGTGAGGTCAGGCTAGTTGGAGGTAGATGACAGGAGAATCCGAGAGTAAGGGAGAAGATTGTAGCGAGACCGGGGATTGCGGGGGTGATTTAAACTGCGACATCGGCACCATTAAAAGTGGGGGCAGTTGGGAGGAAGGTGGGCGGCGGAGCCTGGTCAAAGGGCTCGCCTCCCGGTGAGCCTGTGTAGCGGCCTGCTCGCACGCCTCCCGGTCAGCCGGCGCAGCGGTCTGCTCGCATGCCTCCCGGTGAGCCGGCGCAGCGATCTGCTCGTACGCCTCCCATCGACTCACACGCTTGCTCAGACGACACCTGCTGATGAGAGGCGGGACTCGTGGCGGCACGTAGGTCTAACGCCCATGGTTTGAATAGTGAAACTGTTCGCGTTAACGTGACATGTCTTTATTCCAAAATACCTTGGCTCTTCATTTGTGCAACTTTTCATAAGCAGCTTGTCTCAAATTGAAAAAAAAATATGACAGCCTATTTGTGCCATATCACGTGACCATGCTCAGTTTCATGAATTTCAGGTCAGTTTTGGATTTTCTGGAATTTCAAATCCAGGATTCGAAACAATATCATAACCTACATCATGAAATAAGTTATCAAGCCATACAGCTTTACTGCTGTAGATGTTAATATTTCTTAAGAAAGGATTTGGTCAAACATTTTGCTTAGTTAGACTTCAGACAAGTTATATATGCAGAGTAAAAAGATAATCCCTCCGTACTAGTGCATTGCTTGATATAGTAAATCTAGTAGGCACGGACAACGCACGAACAAAATCAACAAAAGGAACTCCATTCTGTGCTCATCCTGGTGTAGTACTATTAGTACTACGCAATTGAGTTGACAGGTGACCTTGGATAGCGGCGACCAAGGGAATTGAGCCTGCTCGGCACGGTATGTAACGTGGGCTAGTTACTAAAGCATGCCTCCATTGTTCATCGGTTGTCATTATGGACCGGGGACATGAGGGGAATTTCCTAGGGCTGGAATTCTGGCCGCCAGATATTTCGACTAGACCTGGGCTCGAGTGGAGGCGCGAAGTTTAATATCGCGGTTCTTTTGGTTGGGGTTGGCTAATGTGCGTACCACGCACGCCACCACCAGGACACGAGCCCATGTCTGGCTGGTACGCCGTCGGGTGCTACCATTCAAGAATGAGAAAGGAATCTTTTTTTAAATTGTCGAACGAATCTATATCTATTAGAATGCCCGTATTTTCCTTGCAAATAACTGGTCATCCCAAAAGGCACGGTAATTGATTTATGACAAGTTCTTGAATTAGAGTGAGTTTGTGATATTTGTCGGGGTGCACAAACAGGGGTGTATGTTTCCCCCTGACTTGTGCCCAGATAGGCAAGTCTCCGGCATGACAACAACAAAGCGAACGGCACCAAACATCCAAGACAAGGCCAAGCAGAAGAGATAGCTCTTGGAGAAATCAAAGGGCAGATCAAGAAGACCAAGACAAGCCAAATGAGCAAGATCTCACTAAGGAAAAACCTCCCTTGTCGGGCAGGCGAGCCTGGTAAGGTCGAGGTCACCCCGAAGGCAAATCTCAAGACTCCCCCGGCAAGCTTCCCGGGGAAGCCGAGGGCGGATCACCCCGCCAAGGCTCTACCGCTCCACCTCACTGCAACGCAAGTCACCTATCGGTGTGGTGTCGAGCCCCCAAGTGATTAAGTGGATGTTATTTGGCACGTGGCTGCCATTTCTGAGGAAGATCGCCCCCAAATGACACCCGTCCAAAACCGTGTCACGCAGGCAGGCTAGAAGGTGGATGAATAGCACAGCAAGGCTTGCCGGGCTACCCCGCGATGTGACACTAAGCGGTGCATTTAATGCACCCTGTCCTATCTGCAGAGTTAGGTATGATAGCACTGTGGCTATCTAATCACTGGATAATGACTGTTTTGCCATTGTGGTAACCCCTTGACCTATAAAAGGAGAGTTGTGGCAACCTTAGAAAGGATTCCGACCCTTGTACACTCCTACGTGCATAGCTGCTCTCATCCCAAGGCGACCCTGCCGGGCTAGAGTGTTGCGTCTCCACCACGGTCCTTTCATCAATCCACCAAAGCAGGAGTAGGGTTTTACGCCTCGCGGCGGCCCAAACCTGGGTAAAAACTGCCCGTGTCATCACTGTCGTGCTGCTCTACGGTCTCCGCTCTTTATGCAACGTGCCCTTCCTCCTTTCCGAACCACAAGGGGCAGGTGGCCCCATAGGTGGCCGTGTTGAACCACGACATCTTTGGTGCGCCAGGTAGGGGGAGCGCTTGTGTGAACCCGAGGGTGTAAGCAGCGCGTCATCCTCATCATCGTCTTCTTCATCGACGGATTCATCATCGATGATGCCCAAGAAAAAAACACGGCATAGCGGATCGGGAAGGAAGCGACATCGCTCCTTCGCCCGCCCTGCCCAGTTCCCATCATCTGTCTCCGCCGCGGCTGCTGCGGCGGCAGGAGCAAGGGATGACGATGATGCAACAACCCCGAACGGTTCGGGCAGCATGGTCACCATGCGGCCCCATTTGGAAAAAGGGGCAAGGTGATAAGGTACATGGTTCCTCTCTCCGCCACCTTCACTGGTCGACGATCGAGCTACACTGGGTTTAGCGTCAACGACGTTGATGAGCCCTCACGAAACTCGGTTCAGCACTTGCCCTGCTAAGGGAAAATCCTGAGTAGAGCGCTGGTGCGAATCCATTGATTGACGCCCCAGCAAGCATGCTCCGGCAAGGCCTTCCACGTCAGCATGGCATCTGTGCCGACCGCCATAAGATTGTCAAAAGTGTAAGGGGAAAGAGAGAGAAAAACCGGCCCTACCTTGCACCATGTTTTGTCGCCCACGAGTGATCTATGATCCCCTTCGGCCCTTGCCGGGGATCCGAAAATGACAAGCTAAATGTTAGCCTCCTAAGGCACACGGACATGGAGAATTGCTGCTACCGGAGAATAAAAGAAGCATGGAAAAAAGCTAAGTCAACTTGCCCATTGATTTTATCTCCAGAGTTTGCATTTGCTTTCCCCTCCGTCATTCAATGTTTTCCATATAGTTTAAGCCTTTCCGTGCAATGGCACCTTGTTGTATTTGTCTGCGCCCCCACCTTGTTTCAAGCCAGCTCAACAAAGTGGGTGGCTACGTCAAAGACTCCTAAGGAAAAACCTGCCGATACTTGTCCTCGCTAGCTGAATGCTAAGGACCCGCTCCTTGCAGCAATCGCGGCACCATGCTACCGGCAGGCAACCAAAAGCGTGCGAAAAAGAAACTAGCCATACGGACTTCAATGGATGCAACGCAGGAGGGATAGCATGCATTTGAAATTAATTAAACATTAGTTCAGCATGAGCAAGAGAAGTGCGGGATCTAAACACGAGACATGCATAATGTTTTGTTACAGGGCAACACAGCGACATGAATGATTCGAGGCCCGACTTGGTGGCCTTATGGAGCCGTGGGGACGGAGAGGACCCTTTCGGCAAAGGGACCGGCTTTGTTTTTAGCAGCAGCAACATCGGCACCTGCCGAGAGCTTTCTGAAGCCATCAGCAAGGTTGAGTTCGGGGTAGCGATAGGCGAGGTTACATAAGACCATGAAGAGGGCATTGCGGGCGAGCTTTCGAGACTCGCTTGCAAAGAGAGCACCTCTTCCTTCCTCATGGGTCTTCAGCCCTTCAATTAGCTTGTTGAAAAAGAGCCCTAACTTGACGCTCGGGACCTCATGCCTGTCAACCGAGAAGACTGGCCCCTCCATGCCAATTGTTGCAATCTGGGCAGTGAGGCGCACGGTGATGTCGACTAGGCTCTTGATCCAAAGATCGACCTACTCGGATTGGTTCGCCAGCTTGTCCTCTGCATCCTTTTGGAGGACTCTTGCGTTGTCCAAATCCTTCATCAGTTACTTCTCGCAGACCCCGCCAGATTCGACCGAGCTCTCCAGGGTGCCAATCCTGGCCTCCATGTCAGCAATGGTGCCATTGGCAATCTCAAGGTCTTGGCTCTTGGAGGAAAGCTGTGTTTGCACCTCTTTCAGAAGGCTCTCTACTTTCTGCACCTCCTCCTTAAGGGCCGCGGCTTCCTTGGCACTCCCGGCAAGCTCTTCTGTCAGTTTGGCCACCTGTTGATCATGACCAGCCTTGACAATGGATGCCGCGGCAAGGTTGTCAGCAACCTTTTTCAGCTAAGCAGCAGAATCAGTGGAGAGCGCATCGAGGGCCGCCTTGTGCTTGTCTTCCAGTTCCTTGGTGTGTTGCTGTACAAGGGCCTCCAGTTCCTCGTCTTTGCCGCGAAGGGTGGTCTCGAGGCTCTCTTCCCGGGAAGAGATGCCCTTCTCCCTGGCGTCTAGAAGCGCAGTGCGCTCTGCCAGACGGGCCTCCCAGGCAGCCACATCCTCTTTCGCCATGGAGATCATCTCCTGTTGCCACAAAAGAACTTAGAACTTCTTGTCGTGCCAATCGCGCAGCTCACTGCCCTTGTCCCTCAGCTTCTGTTCTACGCTGTTGGCCGAATTGCACAGCTCCTTGAGTGCCTGCCACTTCTGGCCATACCGGTTCTGCATTTCCTTAATGCCCGCCGCCACGGACTCTAAGAAGGACAGGTCCAAGACTGCGTCGACAGAGCCATCGATTTCTCTGATTTGCTGAGACAACGGCGCCATGATGCCCTGGATCTCCTCATCTAGCTCTGCGCTCACTGTTGCCGAAGAACCGGGGGCTCCGAGACCGGGTTGGGCCAGCACCAATGCCAGTTGGCTCGAAGTTGGCTGCGGGGTCGCAGCCAAGGCGCCAAACCAGGAAAGAGGGCTCATGGTTCGAAGGGGGATTTTCTATTCAATCAATGCCCCTGACCTTGACGCACTGCCAGGGGCTTTCTCTGCTTCCTTCGGGGGCTCCTGAGCGCCCCCGACGACATGTTCCTGCCCCTCCGCGGCAGCGATCTTGGCGGCCTCCTCAGCAGCATCTTAACCGATGCTGGCCACCTCCTCCAACATCTCGGGCTCCTCGGCCAATGATATTGCGAGCAAAGGCAACAAGCAATTATGAGGAGGTAGAAGCATTGGAGGACCAAGAACTTGGAGCAAGATGGTAAAGGAAAACAAATAAGTTACCGGGAGTTGTTTGCCGTGGAGGGTCTTCAGTTTCCCCGGCAACATCTGTTGCCGGAGCATGAATGCCGCCCCCTTCCCCGGTAACTATGGCGTCAACCTGGGTGGGGCCATCCGTGGGGGTCCTCGTCGGGGTCCCCTCAGCTCGATCAGCAAGCAGAGTGGACCCCTCCTGGAAGGCCCCATCCTGGGCGGATTCTCCCTCCTCTCTAATTGGAGATGGCGGGGTGCTCTTCTGCACCATCTTTGGCGGGGGGAATCAGTCCCATGCCTTCGCGACGGGGGCTGGGCTGGGGGCTTGTCACTGGATCATTCGTGCTGCTCCCGGCCAAGCCCGTGCCTCCCGGGGACATCGACGGCTCTGCGCGCCTGAGCCACTTGGCCCAGTGGATGAGGGTCTCCTCCTCCTCCTCCTCTTCCCTGTCAAAGGCAGCGAACAAGATTGAATCAGCAAGCCAATGAGCACATGAAACTTCAACAACATGAGAAATTGTTATCCTTACTCTGAATCGATGAGCATGGAGCCCAATGCGAACCCCATGGGTGGCGGAGGTCCTTTGTTCCTCTTCAGGGTCGGGGCGGCGGTGTTTCCCAGCAACTGCAGACCCTGCTGGGAGGCAAGGGGCTCTGACGAGGACGAGCTGCGTGAGGAGCTTGAATCTGATTGGGAGCTGGAGTTGACTCCCGTGACCGCCCGTCGCTTGGCGGGAGGGGTCTTGGCCTTGAAAAGGCGAGAAGAATGACGGCGCGGCGCGTCCACCCTGTCACTCTTGGAGGCGATCTTCTTCACCCTCTTGGCGGCAAGCGTAGGAGCAGGAGCCACTGTTCCTCGGCTGGGCTGTCGGCGAGGACGCTACTGCAGGTCTGGTTCGGGAGCTTGCGGACCCGCTGTGAGCCAATCCTCCTTGGGTTGCTCCGCATCCCCGGCCTTGTCCTTTTCCTGGGCCTCTGCTGCCGCGGCATATAAGGCCTCGATCCTGGCAGGCTCAGCCCCGGCAAGGTCATCCCCTGCCACCTCCTCCACGGTATGCACCTCACCACTATCGCGGGAGGAGCCTTCGCCTTTGGCTTCCCCTTCCCCTTCGTCCTCTACCCTTCTGGGCTTCGCCTTTTTCGGCGGCCCGGAGCACTTTGTTCTCCTCAACCCACCTGTTGATAAACTCCACCTCTACCTTGGAGGTGCACTTGAACATGTTCTTCTCCACCCTGGTCGCCCTTTCCACCAAGCTAGAGGTCCATTTAAGTTCTGCATCCAACTCGGGTAGTTGCCAATCGCCCGCAACCCCGTAAGCATTGCAATCAGGCATCCACCTCAAGATCTGGTCCAGGGCGGAGTTGACATTCAGCGGGACAACCCTTGCCGGCAATTTGAATGGCCCAAGGCTTCCGAATAATTGTTCGCATAGCCAAGCATGGCCATAGATTGACAAGTTGTTGGTCAGGCCCGGGTATAGGTGAATCTTGTCCCCCGCATCTCCATAGCGCCAAGAAAACCTGTCCCTCTTCTACAGCGGCGCAATGCGGCGACGGAGGAAATCGGCTCCCACTTGTTCGATGGTTAACCAAGCAGCCTTCAGACGGGTGATCCTGTTCAGTGCCGGGCGAAGCCTGTCATCAATAAGGCCAAATTCCCTCTAGTCGTTGCCGCGCACAATGCACTCCGTCCGCGCCTGGCAAAACTCTGGGGCCTCCTCATCCTGGATCCAGCACTAGTCCACCCGCCACTCCTCCCATCTGCCGCACTGCTGACCAGGAAGGTAATCCCAACTTTCCCTCACCACTCGAGGGATCCAGCTTACGTTCCTAGAACCGTGGGCCTTGTACTCCACCCGCGGGACGAAGAAATGCCTGAACAGATCCACATTGGGGGCAACTCCAACGAAATTCTTGCACAAGTGAGCGAAAATCACCATACACGCCATTGCATTTGGCGTGAAGTCTAAGAGGTGGAACCCATACACCACCATTATCACCTCAAAAAAATCCAAAAAAGGAGGGCAAAGGCCGCAAATGAAATATGCGCAAAAAAATCGGTACGAATCCGGCAGATCATTCTTTCCCTCTGACAAGACCTTGGGCGCTCCATGCCCCTTTGGAACTTCCCTCCCCCACAGATATCCATACCTCGCATCCAAGGCATCGCCGTCCAAGTTCGACGGGAAGAAGACCACATCTCCCCTTTGCTTCTTATCCAGCTCTGCTGCCCTCTTCTTGCTCCCCTCCACAGTCACCTCCTTCATGGTGGTCGCCCGCTTCCCCTTGGCAGCGGCGGTTTTCTTTCCCATCCTTGCAAGCTATGGTGGGGATGGAAAGAGGAGAGCTGGACAGGGATCAGAGACGAATGTGGGCGAGGGGGGTGGCCGATTGGCTTGAGGAAGAAGATGGTGGAGGGCGAAACGGACACTGAATGAGTAGTGCCCCTTCGCAATTTTCCCCTTTTAAGGGAAAAGAACATGGGGGGAAGCACGACTCTTCGCCGTTCCCTCTCAGAAAGTTACCGTTTTACATTAACTATTGCAGTCCCACGACCCCACGACATGCGGTAATTATGCGGAGTGGACATTGTATTGACTGGTCATCATGATAAATCGCTGCATGCTCAGCACCTCATCGACGCGTGTCCGGGCATCATTTTGGACCTAACCCAACGTGCCCAGTGACACGTATGGCTCAGGCCCGGGGGCTTCTGCCGAGGTACACAAACAGGGGTGTATGTTTCACCCTGACTTATGCCCGGACAGGCAAGTCTCCTGCACGACAACAACAAAGCGCACGACACCAAGCATCCAAGACAAGGCCAAGCAGAAGAGATAGCTCTTGGTGATATCAAAGGGCAGATCAAGAAGACCAAGACAAGCCAAATGAGCAAGATCTCACTAAGGAAAAACCTCCCTTGTTGGGTAGGCGATCCTGGTAAGGTCGAGGTCACCCCGACGGCAAATCTCAAGACTCCCCCGGCAAGCTTGCCAGGGACGCCGAGGGCGGATCACCCCGCCAAGGCTCCACCTCACAACAACGCAAGTCACCTATCGGTGCGGTGTCGAGGCCCCAAGTGATTAAGTGGCTATTATTTGGCACGTGGTAGCCATTTCTAGGGAAGATCACCCCCAAATGACACCCTACCAGAGGCGTGTCATGCAGGCAGGCGAGAAGGTGGATGAATAGCATGACAAGGCTTGCCAGGCTACCCCGCGATGTGACATTAAGCGGTGCATTTAATGCACCCTGTCCTGTCTGCAGAGTTAGGTATGATAGCATTGTGGCTATCTAATTACAGGATAATGACTGTTTTGCCATTCTGGTAACCCCTTGACCTATAAAAGGAGGGCCGTGGCAACCTTAGAAAGGATTCAGACCCTTGTACACTCCTACGCGCGTAGCTGCTCTTGTCCCAAGGCGACCCTGCCGGGGTAGAGTGCGTCTCCACCACGGTCCTTTCATCAATCCACCAATGCAGGAGTAGGGTTTTACGCCTTGCGGCGGCCCTAACCTGGGTAAAAACTGCCCGTGTCATCACTGCCGTGCTGCTCTACGGTCTCCGCTCTTTGTGCAACGCGCCCTTCCCCCTTGCCAAACCACAAGGGGCCGATGGCCCCATAGGTGGCCATGTTGAATCACGACAGATATAGTGATCTCAGCGTGGATGTATGACCATGCATGTATGACACGAATTCAAAACTAAAATGTAAGCCATGCATGTCCTTAATTCAATATTTAAAATGCATAATAAATTGAAACATGAATATTAAGTCTAGTACTATGTACATGCAAATGTTGTGTTTAGGTCTCTCCATCAACAACAACCCCCCCCCCCCCAAGCACCACACATACTTCATGTATCGATGGATCTTCATTTCTTTGTTAATAGAGCTATTGGTATCCGACATACGCGCTCTCATTATTTCTCTTCATGTTTCGATCTCCATTTATGTCACACCCGCCCACACACTCTCAACAAATTTATTTCTCACACACAACCTCGTCGTGCCCTCCATGACAAACCCTCCCTCTCCCTCTCTCTTAAGACACATACGTTGCCTTTGTAAAACACCTTCACCGTGCACACACACACAAAGTCTATCTAGGCCACTCTCGGTAACTATCTCCCTCCAGCCCTCACTGTAGCTTCACCACACGATATCTCGGTGTATCGTCTTTAACATTCGAGTGTACGCTAGGCCACACTCACTCAATCTGTCCCTCTATAAATGACTCGATCGACCTCGCTTTCTCGCGTCGTCTCTCTCACACCTACATGCTCCCACTACACCTCTTGCATAGGCGGAGCTATGAAGATTCTCGGGGGGTAACCCCTCGACCTTAGATAAAATTGTGAAGCTCTGTTTAGGATTGTTTAGGTTATGTTTTTTGAACATTATATTTGTCCCCACACTCCCAAACACCGACGGGTTGTGCACACCCCCCCGGGAGAATATCATGTGCCCCCACACTGTAGATGCTATATGGTGATATGAGTTCCTTGGAGCGTGTAGATATGCGATATAGAGGCTCACAAGATGTCTTAATATTTTTACAAGAAACATTAATGAGTTTGGGAATTGCACACAATTAGTACCAAAACTACTCAGATGCCCTTGGATCCAATATCCAACGGCCTCAAAGCTCGTATCATTGTAGCATCTAAGATGAGGGAAGACCTCATATTCTCTTGTTTTTAAGAATATCACATTTTACCACACCTTAGATGTTATGGTGATGCAAGCTCCTCGGAGTCGTTGGATCTGAGATCCAACGACTCCTTGGTGGTTCAAATGTTTTTGTAGAAAAGCCCTCAAAGAGTTTGGGCACAACCCACAAGCCTAAAGACTACTCAGATGCCATTGGATCTCAGATCGAATGACCTCGAAGCTCATATCACCGTAGCATCCAAGCTACAAGAGCACCTGATGTTTTCTCACACGGGGGAATATGAGGTGCTCCCACACCATAGATTCTATGGTGATACGAGTTCCCGGGAGATCTAACAGCTCGCAGTAGGAGGTTTGAATGTTTTTGCAATATAGGCCTCAAAGAGTTTGGGAATTCCGCAGAAAGTACAAATACTACGCACATGGCATTGGATCTCAGATCCAACGACCTAGATGCTCGTATCACCGTAGCGGCTAATTGAGCTGCGGGGAGCACCTAATATGAGCTACTGGGAGCCGTTGGATCCATGATCCAGCGGCTCACATGAGGCCTGAATGGTATTTTTTTGCAAAAAACCCTTGGAGTGTTTGGAAATTGCGCATAATTACAAAGACTACTCCCATGCCATTGGATCTCAGATCCAACGACGTAAAATCTCGTATCACCATAGCATCTAACCTGCGGGGAGCATGTGATATTCTATACCACTGGCATTTTTGTTCCTAAACTTGCAAAATACATGTAACTGGTGTCGTAACTTGTCTAACTGCGCAAAGTGTTTGTGCCAAAAAACCATCCTACACTGAAATATCAGAACAACACACAGGAGGCCCACTTGTCATTGATCAAATTTGGACCTAAAACTAACAAATCTGAAGGACGAGATTTGAACCGGCAACCTGGAGTACAAAGCGTATGTCGATAGCCTGAAACCGCAATGGTTGTTGGCTTTGTCGCATATCTTGATTTTATACAGTATTACGTTGAGTAGAGTAGAGGGAGTGGCTCGTCAACAGGTGCATTAACGTTGACTTACTTACTGGTGGGTCCCATGTCTACCATCTCTCTCTCTCCTGTCCATCTAGTAGTACAACCTTTAGACGCACGAGCACACACGAAGAGCAGGCGAGCTTGCCGTGGTGTTATTATAACTAAAAAAATGCTTGGAAAATAGATGAATTGCCTAGAACAAGAGACGTTGTGGCTGGTCGAGACGGAGCTAACCACACCTATCCTCCATGCCACGTTAGCATGATGAAGCTATGTGGCTAGTGGGGTGTTTTCGACCGACTGGCTAGGTCAGGTAGTTTGATACAGTTTATTTTTAGACGCACATGTTTCCTCCATGCCGAGATGTGGCACACCCTACCGTGCTGTTTCTGGGTCCTCCCGGGTGGTGCATGCATATTTTCTTCCTTGCTGAGACGTGGGACGCCCTACCGCACATTTTCTGGGTCCTCCTTGGCTGTAGCGCCAAAGCAAGTAAATGAGTCATCAAATCACAAAAGCCCACCTTTCCCGCTGAGTACATTAGTGAAGCACGGTGGCTAGCTAGTTGGGCTTGTGCGATCGATTAGCTAGGCCCCCGCCACATTTGTTTTTTCACCCCTTTTTTCTCTCCTTGCCGGTAGGTAAATTTAAATATCCACCGCTGCGTTGCACTGGTCTTTGGGTGCGGCAGGATTTTTATTTTTTTGATTAACGGGAGTAGGCGTGACAGCAATTAGTCATGATGACTCCGCCTGTAAAACCCATTGCTCCCTGAAGTGAAAAGTCGTCGACTGGTGTTTTCCCATGGTGAAAACCAAAAGATTCACCCCGCTCCTTGGCTGGCTCCCTCCGCCTTCCCGTAGTTTGCATTGCCTTTCAGCCGTTTCGCCCCCTTTGCTTCCTCTCCCCATTGCTTCTACCTGGTACCATGGCGGCGCACCAGATGACGGACTTTGAGATGAGGCACCTGACACAGGAGCTCCATGCTAAGGATGCGGAGCCCAGGGCCAAGGACGTGGAGCTCCGTGAGCTCAAGGAGGAGAGGAGTGCCATGCTCCTCCTTTATGTGTGGGAGTTCACGGAGCTTCAAAAGCGGCAGGCGTCCACTGCAAAGATGCTTGAGGCATCGGCGGTGTTGCTGCAGAAAGCGGGAGATATGATAGGCGGTCAGGCGAGCCGGCTGGAGCGCGACCGGGCTGATCGTGACGATGTCCAGGATCGCCTCAACTACTTGCTGGACCATGTTGCCACGCACGTGTTACGAATGTGCGATGCCTACCATCGTGCCAGCACAACCATGCCAGCCGTCTGGCTAAACCCGTTCGACCACCCCATCGACTTCAATGAGCTGCGGCTTCCTGACCTGGTCTCCTTCTTCACCAATATCTCGGAGGAGCTGAGCCGTCTCCGTGCGATGGTGGGGGCGGAGCTTGACAGGGAGGGGTTGCGGGCGGCCGTCACTGTTGCCGGGCGAATCCTCTCAGGGCTTCGTCACCGGAATCCATTCGTGCCATTGGACGCCGTCTTTGATGAGCTGGCTCCCGTCAATCGGGAGCGGGTTCTGCGGGCGGTGGCACCCTGCATCACCAACGTCGTGCGCCTCGAGAAGCAGAGGGACTTCAGTGGTGTTTAGGCATCCTCTGCATGGGCATGTCTCGGTGCAACATGACCATTGGATCAAACTCAGACGGTGCAGATCAGTCACTATAGCACAAAGCGCGCGGGTGTGTGTGGTTGCATTCTCATCTCAATCAGAGACGGATCCTCTAACTTAGAGAAGCAAAGTCACGGTGCTATAGTGCTATCCTACTATAAAATGAAGAAGGAATGTTAGAGATGTTTAGCAGATTATTCACTATTGGTATTTACTGTAGATAAAAATAATATATAATTAATTTTATTTCACCATCAATTTGTTTGTATGTAATAACTATAAATGTACACATTAAATATATAATTTGCAAATTAATTCAAGTCATTTCAGCCTTAATCATATGGATTGCAAGAAGGCAAGTTAGGGTATTGTAGCTTCTCTAACATTTCTTCTTTATGTTAGAGGACCCAGTTCCATCTCAATATAGTTGTTCCCTTTTCATGCATGCTCATCTCAGCACCCCTCTTCATGCATGGTCTGCATGCTGCTAGTGTATTTGTGTTAACCTAGTGTGGACTCATGCACCCTTCATGCACTCTGCCAAACACCCAAAAGTGGGTTGAGAAGGGAACTTTTGCTCCCATGCACCCTTCATACACCCTACCTAACACCGATTCGTGCTTCATGTGGTTCATGTTCCATGTAGTACTGTAGCACCGTACTCTCCATGCGCTGCAGACCTAGTTCTGCTAACATTGATCTCACCGTTCATTCTCGACCAGACAGTCAAAAAAGGGGCATGTTACATTACTGTTCATAGTTGACATGCGCAAAACATCATTTTTTATCGTCATATCTTACTACACTAGCAACAATATTATGGTACTGACGTATGAACCACTACACATGCCTAGTAGTAGGAGTACTATGTGTTCAAGTGGCTACCATGTTTCGCAGTCCTCCGTCGTAAGAGTGGAAACACTCGCTGTAATCATTTTTTGTTTTTCAGAAACAGTGGACACGCTCTACCCTGCGGATCCTCCTCGACGGTCGTCAGGAAACTTGCTACTCACTTTCGCCGACGTGTGGGACAGCCAGCATGGGGGTCCACTTGCCATGCACTAAATTACTCCATACTAGAGTGCACAACTGCACGGTAGACTACCCCGGTCGAAGCGCCGCAGTAATTTCCAATGAGCCATCAAATCACAAAACCCCACCGTTCCAGCAGTAAGTTGGACGAACAAAGCAACCATCATTTCACTCTTCTCCCTCAGCTTCCTCTCTTGAAGAAAACCCCAACTCGCTTCTCCCTCATCTTGTTCCTCATTTCTTCAAGAAAACCCCGACGTGCTTCTACCATTGTTCTTCTCTCCCAAAGAAGGAAAGTTGAGCGCATCAATGGTGTTGCTTTTGGCCAAGGCCCGGTCTAGCAACCCCCGACTGATACTATAACTCCCTCTCTGTTCTTCTTTTGGGTTTGTGATTATGGTTTCTTTTCTTTTATTTCTATTTGACAGTTTCTTGATGGACCCAGGAGCACCGGCCGAAGTGATGTCTATGGCTCTGGCCAAAACCGTCGAGGCTCGGGGTACGAAGAAGCGCAAGCACCCCGCCGAGACTACTGGAGACAAGCTCAAGGCCATCGCCCTGTCCAAGCCCGCCTCTCCGGGATCCCTCGTTAAGCCAGTCCAGGTAATATCTCTTCTTGACAATCTTTTTTGTGATCTTGATCATGTTTTTTCATCTAACACGCAGTAGTAGTACTAGTAGTACAACTTTCTGGGTGATCTTGCATGTGATTTTTGTGTGCCAAATGACGGTTCTAAATTTCGCTTTTGACCAAAACATGCGAGAGGTTGACATACATATGATGTTTGCGCATAACACTGATTTCTTATAGATTACTTTCAACTACTTTATGAACATCAGTGCTAGCTGTAGGAAAGGCAAGATTTTAGCTCTCATGCCTTTGAAGAGAGTATAGTAGCCTCAGTAACTTGTGTTATGGATATTGCAAGTAATCCCTTTGCTCTCATGCCTTTGAAGACATGTTCTAGTGTCTTTGTTCACTCATTTCTGTGTGTACATGTAGTCTTATATGGAGTAAAATATCGAAAATCGTCTTATATTTCTGAACGGAGGTAGTAATAAAATATTTGGTTTCTGTTTGAATTAGAACCAGGTCTGCGGTGGAGATGAAGTTCTCAAAGTCATGCCGTGTGAACTAGAAGACCTGAGGATGAGTTCCACTAGTAAACTATCCAGCTGCTGTGTCCTTGTCGCCATTTGTCGTGAACAAGTGTTTTCCTGTAGCATTGTTGTCAGGCGTGTTCTCGAGGGTGTACTTCACCACAACAATTACCTAGCTATGCCTTCGATTACGAAGGGTGTGGTTCTTGTAAAGCTTCCCGACAAATATGATGCGAACTGTCTTCCTCGTCATGTTTATGAGTGAAAGACCACTCTGTTAGGTTTTCCAAGGTTGATGAGATGGCGATGGTGCCGGTAGACATCTCTCATGAAGTCCATGGCCTAGTCAGTTATGTGCGGTACATCTTGTAGGTCGGTGGCAAGAAATAGTCTGCAGATTTTAATTAGTGCAACTTTGCTTGTCTACAGTAAGTACTATTGTTCAGTACTTGATTTGTGTGTGTGAACCCCGTATTGTTTAGTACTGCCGCTTTTGTTGTGTGGTGACTCATGAGAACAGTCCATGTTAATGTCTGTCCACTCAATTTAGTCTGTATATTTTGAAGTATCTAGATCATCTTTTTTGTGAGGACGGTTTATCAATTATGGTTACACTCCAATATCTGTATGCATTGCAGTGTTTATCGCACCCACCAGGATTTCCAGTCCCATGGATGTTCACTCCAGATGAGTTGTTACCACCTTTGGACTGTCCGACTTGTGGGAGTAAGTGCGGGCCCTGCATGCCACACATAATTAGATGATCAACCTTCAGTTTACAACTTGAACATAGTAATATCCTGGTAAGGATTCACTCGTGTCACATAAAGTAAATCTTATTGATTTACTGTCTAAATCTTATTGATTTACTGTCATGTTTTCTTACTTTTGCTGCAATTTTATGATGCAGGTTTTGCCATGTCACATTCATAACAGAATAAACCGTTTGGTTTGCTCTATGATGGTTATTTTTGCAGGTTTCACTTGTTATGTCGTGTTAGTAACGAAGGCACTGTCCATCACTTATATTACTTGACACAATTGGATCAGTCTGTTGTCTGAGCACAATCTGAAGCCCTATGATGAACTGCAGTTTGTTTTAACAAACACGCCACAATTAGTCCTTCTCGCGTTAAAAAGAAGTGAAGAAAAAGACTGGATCAAGGTCACGGAGCCTAGTGAAGTTAGAAAGCTAAAGTATGAAATCATAGCAGACCAGAGACGATCGCTGCTGTCTCGCACGTCGATACCACCTTTAGCATCAGATCGAGCACCGGCACCTACTCCGATGGCACTGGCTCTAGCACTGACAGCGGCAGCAGCTCAGTCTGATCAACTAGAGGATTGGGTACCGACCGCATCAGTGGATCAGACTGATCTACCGGAGGATCAGGCACCGACACGGGCACCTGCTCCGACACCGGCACCAGCTCCACAAGGAGCACCATCTCTGGCAGCAGCAGCGACACTACCAGTCACACCGACACGGGCACCAGCAATGGCTCCGGCACCTGCACCAACACTTGAAGTTGCACTTGCATCTGCTCCGGCCCGTGCAGCGGCAACAGAACCATCACTTGCACCGGCAACAGACTGGGCTGCAGTTCGGACTGCATATACGAAAGTCCTTACAAAAACCGACATCTCCACCTTCTTGGTGAGCATTGGCAGCCCAAGTGCTTCGTTCTTTTTTCTTTCCATGTTGTTTCACATGATTCACTGTGTTGATCTAACTGTTTGTGTATGTCTTCTTGTTTGCAAACAGAGAATTCCTTGAGCAACGAGGGAGTCGTTCAATAATCCGGGTGACCATGGCCAAGTTTCTCTTACCATGCGCAACCTTGGTGTGAATGAAACTGCTCAATACATCATAAGTACAAAGGATGGTCGCATGATGATTGATGCTAAAGGATGGTCAAGGTTCAAAACTCTATCAAATCTTGCGGTAGGGGATGATGTCAAATTTGAACATTCTCGGCAAGTAGAGCTGGTCCTAATAAACTTTGAAATTCTTCAGTAGCAGCACGCAACTGCCGAACTGATCTATCCTCCGAGAGCTTTTGATGTAATAATATGGCATGGTGAAACAAGTGTCCTGTGTGTATAAGTAGTACAACAGTATTATTTATCACGTAGGATATCGTGAAAGAATTGCAACTCTGGTTGCTGGTTAGGAATTGTCATTCAATTCCATTCTAATAGCTGCCATGCTTTATTTATTTTTCTGTATTTGCCTTGCGACAACATCTAAAACTAGCGCTGTACCGATCGCTTGCAATATGAAATGCGCCGAGTTAGAACACATGGGCCCCCAAACATGCAGGCCCACCGGCCTATGGCCCAAAGTTCAGAATCGTTAGCCTATCTTAGTATTATATTCTCATCTAAACCCCCATATTATGTTATATATATTCCCCTTGATTTTTCTTATGTATAAAGTTGTGATATAAAAGACTTTTATATTTCTTTACAGAGGGAGTATCTCTCTATCAAAAATATATTTATGTGTAACTAGTTACTCCTGCCTTTCTACTTCCTTTCGCTGATATGCGGGGCATCCAGCAACGAGGTCGACGTGCCATGCACCAAATTAGAGTGCACACCTGCAGTAATAGCCCAATGAGCCGTCAAATCACAAAAAACCCCACCTTTCCAGCTTTAGCAGTAAGCTGGACGGACGAAGCAGCAATATTTCACTGGGCTTGAATCCCCTTCTCCCTCGTCTGCTTGTTCAGAGAAAACCTCCTCTCGGCGATTGCGTAGGATTTTCTCATGGAGAACCAGGTCCGAATTCTTCATCCATCACCGATAAATCCTAGTCCCTTGGTCGCGGGTAATCCTAGGATGGCAGCCGCCACCGTTGATGCATTTTTCTTCCAACTGAATCTAGTGTGTTTCATTTGCAGTGCCCAAAGTGCGAGGATCCTACAGGTTTCTACGCCCTCGGTGAGACGCCACACTTGTTCCTTCTCATCCTAACATAGGATTTTAAAACGCGCACAGTATGTTTCTAGAATGCCCTTTTCTATCTGGGAGGGTTGAGGTTTTTTGAACATGCTGTCGACTAATTTGGAAATTTGGATTGCTATATTTGGATAAAGGGTAGTAGTACCATGTTCAACACTGACGTGAAAGAGGAAATTATTTCTAGATTTGGATAGCAAATACATTGTGTTCTCATATTATTTTTCTTGCAGTGCATTCCTTGCTCTGCCAGAACACATGTACTCAAGATGGTCGGCCTTGCCATAACTGAATACACCAGTTTAATGGTAACATTGAAGACAAGCCATGGATATAAGTTCCTAGTTGGGTTCATGAGCAAAGAAGATCACTACTTTTTTTATGGCCGAACTTGGATAAACTTTCTCAAGTGTTATGAACTGAAAGTTGGCGCACGAATGTTGATGGAAATAGCAGAACCTGGTCTCATCTTCACTATGATCTTCCACCCCGACGTCGTTCCAGTAGTTCATCCATGTTAGTTCAGTATCTGGTTCTTGCATGTTGCCTCGATTACTTCTTAATCCACCTATTCTGTCTAACTAATCACAATTTGACTTTAGAAGTAGCAACAATTTGTGATTCCCTTCTCTCATGAAGATGCTACTTCTAACTAATATTTCTTATAATTGGTGGCACGTGTAGGTTATTTCAAAGTTCAGCACACTACTAGTTTGTTATTCTATAAGAACTCGACTGTTACTGATGGCACTGAACTTGACTGGGACGACATCCACCAGTTCCTACACTTTATTGATCATCTTGAGGTCCTTATGGGGCGTTTCAATGGTGGAAGGCCACGTGGGACATGTGTGCCACTGGTGCACACGTTGAACAGGTCCAACTGTGTCAAGAAACTTATGGTACGAGTTGTTTTCTGTTATATATGTTGTTCATAAACTATTGCTTATACACAGTTTTACAGCTGTGATCTTCTTAAAACAGAAACTGCCTAGTTCTGTTGTTCCTATACAGATGCCTGACCATGGTCGGGTCAAACTTGTGCTTGGTCACAACATGATATTTATGTCGACCTACTCCATTTCCCTTGGAGGTGAAAAGATACTTATTCATGGGTGGTCTCAAATAATGAAGGCCCGTCCATCTTGGAGAATAGGACAGAAGGTTATGCTCATGCTTTTCCATGGCTCTAAAGTGAATATCCTGTTTATTGACCACACTGTGAGATGAAGCCGCTTTCAGAAGGTTGTGGATGCGCGGGGTGGCGCCTGGGGCTTGGCGGCCTCACCCTTGGTTAACTGTAGGCAAAGTAGCACTGTTCGAGGCGTGCTTTGTATGGTTGAACCTGTATAAGTACTCCTACTGCTTTCAGCTATGGTTGTTAAGTGCCCCTGCTGGTTTCAGTTAAGGTTGTTAAGTACTCCTACTACTTTTAAAGTCTGTTGTGTTTCTTCAGTCTCGTCTTCCTCCAGCCGCCAAAACCAAACCAGCGCCGGTGGGGCCGCCTGCTTTCACCTCCCATGGCTGGCTGCGCCTCAGCGTAGGCATCACTGCCCCATCGTCTCCTAAATCATTAACGCCGGCGTCCGAGGCCTTGCCGTCATCCTCCGCGCGCTTTGGTGCGCTCACCGCGGCGCCGCCCTCTCGTGTTGTCAACATGGTCAACAAACAAGAGGAATCGGGAGAGGACTGTACGTGGAGAGGATGACAGTAGGGACCCACCATGTCCATGGCCATACACAAGCGTATAGAAAAAGAAAATGCTTCCTCCTAGTGGTTTGCTGACATCTGGGACCCATGACATTGTCATTATATAATCAATAGACAAGAGAACAGCACAAGATCGGCTAACACCTGGGACGTAGCTGCTCGAGCAGTATTTTTTTGGAAAAAATTTGTTTTTGCCACTCTAGATTTTGCCAATTTTCCTTATGCCACTCTAGATTTTGACATTTCACTTTTGCCACTCTTAGTTTTTGACAATTATCACAATTGCCATTCCCATGGCAAAAGCAAAATTTTCAGAGTGGCAATTGTGATACATTTCAAAAGCTAAGAGTGGCAAAAATGAAATAAAGTTATTTTGCTTTTGCCACGGAATGGCAATTGTGATAATTATCAAAATCTAAGAGTGGCAAAAGTGAAATGTCAAAATCTAGAATGGCATAAGGAAAATTGGCCAAATCTAGAGACGGAGCAGGGTTTCAACTGGGTTGTGGCCCGTCTAGCCCAGGCTTCTATTTTACGTTCACCACATGACCAACCTAACTATTTTTTCTTTGTGAAAATGGCTAGCCTAGTTTATTTTTTCTGAAGAATACCCAATCCAGGCATACCCAACCCAGGCCTACTTATTTTTCTCCACCCTGCTGGGTTGCAACTCTTTCAAGACGGCTGCAAATCTTAAAAGTAATATGAAATGGGCTATAAATATAAAAAACACACGACAAATTGGCAATTACTTTCAAATTTATGAATTTTTTCAAATTTTCAGATTCCAATTTCACTGGGCTTTAACCTAATTTAAATATATCTTCAAAGTACTTTAAATCTGGCTCAACATTTCGGTATTAAAAATAGTTTGGACCCCACCGAAATATGCGAAATTTCATTTAAATTTTTAACCCTGGCCCTGGCCAACAAAAAGAAAACGGACTACAAAAAAGTGCATAAGAAGTTGCAAATGAGTTGTAAATTATTAAAAAAAATAGGGAATGGACTGACTTGTGGGCCAATTAAGTTGACGCGTATGCAAGATTTTTTTACTTATTATATACGTCAACAAACGATTCTAGCAGAAGTGACCGTTGGATGTCAATCCAACGGCCCTCATGCTTCTTCAATCTCTGATCTTCTTGCTCCAGCCGCCAAATCCAGCGCCAGTGGGACCTCCTGCTCCCGCCTCCCATGGCCGGCTGTGCTACCGCGCAGGCCTCACCGCCCCCTACTACTCCCACCGCTGGCCAGGACATCCCTCTACTCATACACATCCCTCCACTGCTGTGGCTTCGCCGCCTCCGGGTCATTCCCTTCCTGGGTCTCGCCATCGTCCATCGCGTTGGTGTTCTCGGCACGGCGTGCTCAACGTTGTCAACAAACGACAACATTAGAAGAGGGATGTACATGGATAGGCTGACAGTTGGGACCCACATGGTCCATGGCCGCACGCAAGCAAGTACTCCTTATTACGCCTAAAAATATGAATCCTCCCCATGACAGCTGGGACCCACCAGCTATATGTTGGCACGGAAGGAAGTGCCTCCTTATTAAGTGAAAAATAATGATTGCTCCCCATGACAGCTGGGGCCCACCAGATTTGGAGGCTGGCTTGTGGCACTACTAAGTTGACACATACGCAGGGCTTTGTCAACTTAGTCAACAAACGATTCTAGCAGCAGTGACCGTTGGATTTTAATCGAACGGTCCTGCTGCTTCTTCAATCTCTGATCTTCTTCCACCAGCCGCCCAAACCAGCGCCGGCTGGACCGCCTGCTCCTGCCTCCAGTGGCCGGCTGTGCTGCCGCGCAGGCCTCACCGCCCCACCCTACTCCCACCGCTGGTCAGGCCTTCCATCTACTCACCCACACCCCCTGTTATTCTCCGGCGATGGCAGCATCAAACCGCAGCCGAAATAGTCAACTCTCGTACTCCCCTCCACGTGGGCTTCCACTGCTGCGTATTCCCCAGCTCCGGGTCATTCCCTTCCTAGTTCGCGACGTCGTCCACCACCTTGGTGGTGTCGGACGATACGACGTCGTCAATGCGGTGAACGAATGACAACCATCAGAAGAGGACTGTAAGTGGAGAGGCTGATAGCTGGATCCATGGCCGCACGCAAGGAAGTGCCTCCTTATTACGTGCAAAGTAATGATTCCTCCACCTGACAGCTCGGACCCACCGGACTGTATTTCGTAAAAAAAACGTTCCCCCCTGACAGTTGGGACCCACCGGCTTTATCTTTGCACGGAAGGAACTGCCTTCTTACCCCCTGACAGCTAGGACCCACTAGGTTGAAGCGAAGGTAGCATTATCTGTCTGGCTGCGAACATGTACGACATAGCGGTCGATCGGTCTCTCTGCAGCGACGTACCGTGGCCGAGTAAGGAGCGGCACATGTTGAAGTAGAGGCACCGACGTAGCATGTCACGCAGTCCCGTCTATATCGTGTACATGTACGTACAACCACGCTGCAAGATAGTAAATACGGCCATGTACGTACATACGCGCAGGGTCTCTAAGGCGTACAACAACATCGTCCTATTCATCGGCAGCCAACCGGCTGGGTCGGAACGAAGTAAACATCGTCGTCCTATTCATCGGGAGCCAACCGGCTTGGACGGAACAGCCGAAACGAGGTCTGGCGTACCGCAAAAAGGAGGAAACGGCCTTCTGTTCGACCGCGTACGGTCGAAACGGGGTCCTGTTAATCGGGAAGGGTCTGGCGTACCACAAAACGGAGGAAACGTCCTCTGTTCGAGATCTATGGTCGAAACAGGGTGCTGTTGATCGGGAGGTGTGTGGCGTACCGCAAAATGGAGGAAACGGACTTGTGTTGGAGCGCCTACGATCAAAATGGGGTCCTGTTCATCGGGAGGGGTGTGGCGTACCGCAAAACGGGACTCCACGGGATACTGTTCATCCACCCTCTAGTGCCTCGCTCCAGCGTCCACGGGCTACTGTTCATCCACTGTTGACTTCCTCCAGCCTCCACCTTCTACTGTTCAGCCACCGTTGACTTCCTGCAGCCTCCACCAGCTACTGTTCATCCATGGGCTACTGTTCATCCAGCCTCCATCGGCTACTGTTCAACCAGCCCTCCACGGGGTCCTGTTCATCCACCCCCACCTCCTCGATCGTGGTCCTGTTCATCCAACGGCAACAACCTCTACTACCACGGGGTCCTGTTCATCCAACCCACACCGGGGACTGTTCATCCAACCCCCAACAACGGTCACTGTTCATCAAGAGGCAGCTGGTTCGATCGGCTTCAGTTAGCAGCAGTAGGGAAGGAATCACCCGGGTTCGGTTAACTGCCAAGGGATCGATTGCTCGGGTTCAGTAATGTAGCTAGTGCAATCGCTTGGGTTCAGTAAGGGAACGCCTCCCTCGGGTTCAGTTAGAACCCAACGCCTCACACACATGCACATACATGTACGAGCGAAACGCGCAAACCTCCGTGCATCGCTCGGCCCTGACCACCCACCGTAACTAGGAACTCCCTGATATTTTCCTCGCCCTCGCTTCTACAATGATTTTTTCCGTCATGGACGGCCCAAAGAATGTCATGCAGGTGCATCCCCGGCCCGCCCAGGACGAAAAGCCCATTTTCTTTCATGATTTTTTGTCATAGAAGTAGGAGCCCACCACATCTATGATGATACATGGTTTTGTCACAATTATCGTCATAGAAGTGTCATAAGCATGACAATTTTTTTCGTTCGGGCCAAAATGTCACGGATGTGTCTTTTTTCTGTAGTGCCAAAACATACATCAAGTGTTCTCAAATCTATAGAAGTATTCAGTCCGATAATAGTGAAACCTCAATTGTAAAAACTCAATTAATGACAATAAGATAGAGAGGGAGAAACCATATGATCCAACTATATTAACAAAGCTCGCGGTACATCAAGATCATGACAAATCAAGAACACGAGAGAGAGAGAGAGAGAGATCAAACACATAGCTACTTGTACATACCCCTAGCCTCGAGGGTGAACTACTCCCTCCTCATCATAGTGGCTACCGGGATGATGAAGATGGCCTCCGGTGATGATTTCCCCCTCTGGCAGGGTGCCAGAACAGGGCTCCAGATGGTATTTCAAAGGTACAGAGGCGTGCGGCGGCGAAGTCGAAGTTCTAGGGTTATTTCTGGTGGTTTCTCTATATATAGGATTTTTTGGTGTCGGTTTCACGCGAAGATGGGCCACGAGGTGCCCACTACCTACCAGCCCACCACCAAGGGCCCTGGCGCACCCTGATAGGTAGTGGCCAGCTCCTTCACCTTCTAGTTCTCCCACAAATCTTCGGGGGTCTCTTTTGTTCCAAAATAAATCATCAAAAAGTTTCGCTGCATTTGGAGAACTTTTATTTCATCACAAAAAACAACACCACGGTAGTTCTGCTTAAAACAACGTCAGTCCGGGTTAGTTCCATCCAAATCATACCAAAACCATATAGAATTGTTGTAAACATGGCATGAATACTTTATAAATTATAGATACGTTGGAGACGTATCAGCATCCCCAAGCTTAATTCCTGCTCGTCCTCTAGTAGGTAAATGATAAAAGAAATAATTTATGAAGTGTGAATGCTAGCATAGTGCATAAGTTTGATCAATGATAATCTCAATCACTTTTCCTAGCATCATAACAGCAACTCTTTCTCATAAAACTTATCATGATAAAGTAGCGATTAAAAATATAATTTTTGATGTTGAATGCTACCTATCATATTCATCATGTATTCTTTCTTTTGTTGCATGGATATTTGGACTTGAATGATTCAAAGCAATAGTCTATAATCTGACATGAAGACATCAATACTCAAGCATACTAACAAGCAACCATGTCTTTAAAAATATCAACGCTATAGAAAGTTATCCCTAGCCCATTATGCTCAATCATTGATCCATTCATGAAACACATTAAAATATTAGTTACATCCAATGCACAAGTATGATAATAGTGTTCCCTAGTTGGTGCTTTGTAAGAGAAGATTGAGACTCAAAATAAAAATAAAAATTTCATAAAAGTAAATAGATAGGCCCTTCGTAGAGGGAAGCAGAGATTTGTAGAGGTGCCAGAGCTCATAGCTTAAATTGAGAGATAAAATTATTTTGAGAGGCATGCTTTTCCTGTCAACGAAAACGATCGAGAATTCCCAATATCCTCCATGATAGACAAATCAGAGGCGGTTCCCAAACAGAAAATAAAGTTTATTTCCTTTCCACCATTCTTACACAATCCATGGCTAGCCGTATCCACGGGTGCCTTCCATATCAACACTTCCCAAGGAATTCATTATTTGCATCATATTAATTTTTTTCATTTTGGGACTGGGCATCCCTATTACCTGCCACACTCTCGTGCAATGACAAGTGAATAAACACTCATCGTGAGAATAACCCACCTAGCATGGAAAATATTGGCCACCCCCTGCCGCTTCATGAGTGGTATGGACACACAAAACAGAAATTTATTTTGAATAGTTAGAGTAAGCACATGCAAATTTACTTGGAACGGCATGTAAATACTGCATATAGGTAGGTATGGTGGACTCATTTGGCACAACTTTGGTTTAAGGAATTGGATGCACAAGCAGCATTCCCGCTTAGTACAAATGAAGGCTAGCAAATAGATTGAGAAGCGACCAACCAAAAAATGAAAACGGTCATAAACATGCATTCAACATAACTAACACTGAATAATGCACCACAAGTAGGATGTAACTTCGTTGCATAACTATTGAATTAACGTGCTTGCATAGGGAATCACAAACCTTAACACCAATATTCTTACTAAACCACAATTATTAACTAGCATGTGTCGGATTCAGGGCTTCGCAGACCCAAGAAGGTTCGAACACTGGGGCGTGTGCAAAGATCTCAATCTCTCAAGCCTCAAGCTCGTTACCCCACAGCCTAGCCTAGCCGGATTCACATGAACAGGGAACAAGATGAACACAGCAGTTTACCCAGGTTCGGGCCACCTTGCGGTGTAAAACCCTACTCCCGCTTTGTGGTGGATTTGCCTCACGAGGAGGTTGAGGATGAACTAGTACAGTGGACGAGCTGCCTCACGAGGGCTCGGGGGTGAGAATGAGTCGACCTCCTCTACGGTGGTGGCTAACCTATATTTATAGTGGCCTCAGTCCTCTTCCCTGGAAACTTAGGCGGGAAGGGATACCACAACGGCCAATTTGAAAGGGGACAAGGGGTACACCCTATCCTGACAAAAGGTGGTCTTCTCCTGCATAGCTTCTGGTCGTGACATAGCAGTGGGCTCGGCGATGACGTCCGTCCTGCCGAGCTCGTGGTCTTGGTATCCTTGCACTGGAATGGAAACCTTTGGAGGGCTCCTTGGGAACCCACGTCTGTCCTTGCTCCCTTATTACCGAAAGGGAAACTGTCTTCTCTGCGCCCACTGGCGCCCACCTGGCCTTGGTCGTCATGGCTCACGTCATCGCAGCCTCGTGAGGCTGGGCACTTGCATAGGAAACCCCGCTCCCCGGGAGGCAGCCTGGGGAGGCTGCTCCTCTGGAGATCTTGGTGACGTCCACCTTGCGAGGCCAGGGGGGCCCTCGCGAGGGTCCTGTCTTGGTAGTCTCGTAGCTGGGCCGTACCAGGCCATCGAAGGGGCCACGCTGTGGGCCCCAGGCTGGCAAGCCTGGGTACCCTGGTTCCCAGAACACCGACAGTAGCCCCCGGGCCCAAGGCGCGCTCGGGCTGGCTTCGATGCGAAGCCAAGGGGCAAGGGTGAAGCGCCGTGGGCCCCAATAGCCTGCGGGCCAGTCTAACGCATGGCGCTTGATGGGACGCGGATGCCTCCGCTCCCCCACGTCGCCTCAGCAACTGTCCGGACTGACAAAAGGCTGGCTCACACCGCCAGGCCATCATTACTCCTTCTCGCCTTGCCTCAGATCCCCTTTCCTCCGCCAAGGACCTCTCCAGATCCAATCAAGCTCAGCTTCCCCTTTCCTTCTCCAACTCCGGTGTCGGTGACTTCGCAGATGGCTCCCAAGAAGTCGAAGCCCGCGGCGCAAGACGTAAGCTCTTCGCCCTCTCCTGTGCTGGCACTCAATGCGTCCTCCATCATCGAGGAGGGGCACCTCGCCCTCGTGCTCCTGTACATGCCAAGCGACAAGAACGAGTGGAAGGAGACCGTGATCTGGGCCGGCTCCGCCGAGCAGCGGACTCTGGCACGACCAGTTTACCCCTTCTTTGTCCACAGCATCTTCGTGGGGTTTGTCCCCCCTCTTTCCGAGTTCTTCACCGACGTCCTCGACCACTACCAGGTCCAGGCCCTGCATTTTCAACCCAACTCCATCCTCCTCCTGTCCATCTTTGCCTTCTACTGCGAGGCATTTGTGGGCGTGAGGCCCTCCGTGCCACTCCTCCGGCAGTTCTTCTCTCTACGGATGCACAATCTGACCCAGCACTCCGTCTACATGTCCTTTGTCACTATCCACAAGAACAATGTGCTCATGAGGGCCGGGAAGAAGGTGGAAAGCTTCCGACGTTGCTGGGTCTTCATGGACACCAAGAGCCTCAACGAGCGGCTAGAGCCGCCGGCTGCGCTGCCGAACGGCTCAAGAGGTGGAGCCACGAGAAGTTCTCTGACCCCCAGGCGGCGCCTGTCCTGAGGAGGATGACCTCAGACATGGATACCAGGACACCGACGGGGGGCATGCTCGTGAAGGAGTTCCTGACGCAACGCCTGGCTCCACTCCTGTCGCACACGCGCCCCATGTGGGAGTTCCGGGGTGCGGCGGACGACATCAGGCTGCGCTCGAAGAGCTTGACGTGCGCGGAGCTGGACAAGGCCATGAACACCCTGCTCGAGGGTGAGCCGGGGGACCTTCCGGAGGCCTACGCTCTGCTGTACCGCCGTGCCGACAGAGAGGCATTGATCGCCTCCGTGCCCATCTTCCGTGAGCTGGGGCTCGTGTTGCCTGAGCACCCCAACTCTCTGGTGCCAGTGTCCTCCGGTGACAGTGCCGACGAAGAGGGCGAGGAGGACTCAAAGGTGACCGAGGATGATGTGGTGGAGATCTCCCCCCCCCCAAGTCGCAGAGCGAGCTCCTCCGTGGCTTCGCAGACGATGACGACGCCGATGAGCCCCCAGCCGTGGAATCCCCACGCTCCATCGGGGTCCTCACGAGGTCCGGGGCCACTCCCCGGGACCTGCGAAGGTCAGTCCAGGTGACCCCGAAGAAGAGTGGGGCGGCAGCTCCTCCGAGGGGCGCCCCTCTCGCTGCCGGAGCGGGCGGGTTCCCGGAGGTCGTGGCCCCTCAGGGCGACGCCTCCGCCTCGCCAGGCGGCGGCGCCGCGCCGAGGCCGGCCGAAGAGCGCCCCGCCAACTCCCCAAGCGCGACCAAGGCCGCGCCTAGGAAGAGTAGGGGTGCCCCAGCCCCGGCGAAGGAGAAGAAGAGGACGTGGATTGTTCCTGACGAGTAAGTACCTTACCTTGCTTTTTGTTTTGCACATATTAGCATCTTGCACACAGCGCTCCCCTCCTGGTGACCAGGATGGGCATCGTGGTGAAGAAGAGGAAGGAAGGAGCCAGGATTCAGGTGGTGCCACCTCCAGCCGCAGCCGTAATGACTCCGGCACAGGTGGAGGAGGCCGTCCCTCGTCCCTTCACGATGGAGCTGGCCCCCCAGGACGTGGTGATGCTGCCTCAGGAGAAGCTGGCTCCCGCGGGCCAGCAAGCCGCGGAGCCATCCGCCCTTGTCATGCCTGATGGGGGCTCGGAGCCTCCAGTGCCCCAAGCCGTCCTTGCCACAGCTTCCCTGGTGATGACGCCAGCTCACGCGCCGGTGCCACCTCCTCCCCAGGCCTTGTGCTGGCGGACTGCAGCCCCCTCATCAGGCCAGGTGCCTTGGACGAAGCCTACACCACACTCGGTCAGCTTCGAGCCGACCTCCAAGATGCCAATAGGTGCCTCGTGAGGGAGCGCCTGGGGCTTATCTTAGTGTGGCGCCAGGCTGACACGTCCGCCAAGACAGCCTGGGGTCGGGCCGAGGCCACCAGCATGGAAGGCAGGAAGGAGGCCGCCGAAACCAAAGAGGCTTGCAACATAGCGTTGGCCAACACTGCGTCAACTGAGGAGTGCCACGCTGAGGCAGAGGCCAAGCTGAAGGCCCTCTAGGAAGAGCAAGCCGCGCACGCCCAACGGCTTCAGCAACGGGAAAAGGACCTGAAGGCCCGTGAAGCGAAGTCCGCCGATCGCGACGCCAAGCTGGCACAGGTGGCCGCCGACCAGGCCATGGAGTGCGGCCGCCTAGCCACGCTGAAGGAGGTGGCTGATGCCCAGGCGTCCCACGCCCAGCACGTCTCCGTGTTGGCATCCCAACTGGAGGCCAGGGAGAAGGCACTTGCCGCTGCTGAGAAGAAGGCAGCCGCGGGACGCGGCGCCTTCCCCTCCCTCGAGCTCAAGGCTTACGACGCGCTGCGCTAAATCTGCAGGGGAGGGTATGAGGAGCCGCTAGTGACCCCCGAGGATGGCCTTGCGGGGCTCTCCTCCAAGCTCGCGGAGGCACTCAAGGGTGCTGCCGCCAAAGTGGACTCCATTTTGGAGGAGGAGCGCCGCTCGCTCTTCTCCGCGGCCGCGACGCATGTCTTCGGCCATCTCTACCTTCAGGACACTGGCTTCGACTTCAGCATGGTGATCCACTCGATCGCTCCTGAGTCCCGTGCTGCTGCCGAGGGGGGCGTGAAGGATCACGTGGATGCACTGCTAGAGAAGTTCCTCTGCGTCCCCGATCCTGAGGCTTCGACAACGGAGGTTGGCGGCGGCGGTGATGATGGTGGGTGCGACATCGACGATGGGTTTCTAGTGACCGGGGCGGGCGGTGGCGATGGCCAAGGTGGTGGTGGCGCTTCTTCCTAATTTTATCCTGCAACCTTCACCGTGCCTCGTGGAGGCGTAAAAACTTCTGTTTGGATTGGTGGAACACTTTGTGCTTGTAATAACCATTAGGACTCCGTGATTTTCTTTCCGTGCTTGATTTCCTTCATGTTTGCCTTTGTGTTCTGCGTCGGCAGGGCCCAGCCTCGCGCATACCTCGACCGCCATTGGGGCATCCGGATCACCAGGACGAGACCAAGGGGCGAGGGGCTACGTGACTAGTGAGGCCCCTGAGTCGCGATGCTCAGGGGTCCCCCTTGACGTATGAACATCCCTCATGAAGGAAATGTGAGCAGCGCCTAAGTTGATCCAGAGCCCTTCATACCTTTTCTCGCCAGCTTTTGCCTGGGAGGGACGTGAGAAAACTAGGTGCCAGGGACCTGGCTAGGCGGCGCATGTCAGGCTTGGCCTGAGCACAGCCCCGCGTCCAGCCCCCTCGCGCGTGCCTCCGTTGGGGAAAGCTGCGCGATAGGGTGGGGTAAGGAGTCAGTAAGCTATCCTGAGGTTAGTGCAGCCACTAGGGCGCCCTCACTTGTTTATCCACCAGCGTGGAGCATGGGGCTTCCACTTTGCGTGGGCATAGTCGCTCCTCGACCGTGTCGTCCTCCAGCACGGAGCATGGGGCTTCCACTGGTGCGTGGGCATAGTCGCTCCTCGACCGTGTCGTTCGCCAGCGCGGAGCATGGGGCTTCCACTGGTGCGTGGGAGTTCCCTCGGGGGGAGACTCTGGGGCGTGTACAACCATGTTCAAACACGTGGCTAACACGACAAAACTGGAGAAGGTGTATATGGGCACTCGTGAGCCAGCGCGGGAGTCACGAGGCCCTACCTCAAGGCGGGTTGCGCCTGAATCTTGTGGCGGGGCGCGCTTATGACACCTGTGGGGCGATGGGGGGGGGGGGGTCCTGCGCCGAATGCCCCTCCGGAGGTTATCGCATGAGAAGGCCGGACACCAATGACCCCAGTAGGTGATGTGAACAGGGCTGGCCCGCAAGACGGAGCTCAGTCATTGGTTTTATTGACGCTTCAGGGACGGACCCGAGCACAGATGCCGTGCCAAGTCTTCTCATGCAACGATCCCACGGAAAAACACCCGGCACGCGGCTCCCGCTACGGTGAAGCGTCGAACTGCGGTCGTACGAACCGGGCCGCGTGCCCTTACTCACCCACACATGATTAGCTCATGCGAGAACAAGGCACCAAGGACCCCAGGAGGTGACGTGCATGGGAGCTGGCCCGCGGGACAGAGCTCGGTCGCTTGGATTTGACAACGCTGCAGGGACGGACCCGAGCACAGACGCCGTGCCAGTCCTTAATCATGAGGCGGTCGCGGGCGGGTTTGCGAGGCCGCAGCGACATCATGGTGACGAAGCACCGGACATGCAGTTGAAATACTTGGGAAATTCATAAAGGCAAGGTCAGTTCTGATACATGCGCAAAAATGATATAGCTGCGGGGCTAGGCCCTAGCAGCCTGAGGACGATGCAGCCCGGGGGCGCCCTCAATCTGAACAAACCAAAAGTCACCTGGCACCATTGTCGCGGGAGCGTCGGGGTAGCTGAAGAAACATGCCACAAAAGCTGCTTCTCACGAGTTGGGCGGCTCCTGAAGCCCGGGGAGCTCGCGAGGGTCCGGAACTTCCTCCGGCAGGACCGCCCGGCGCCTGGCCTTGTGAGCCACCATGGTACTCTGCGCGAAGCGCTGGTACGAGGCGGCCACGTTCAGCAGGCCAAACGGCATGCAGACGTAGCTGCAGGGGTAGCCCCCACTCCGGCCAATGCGGGATGGCTAGAAGAGGTCCTATGAAGTGGCCCTGTTGAGGTCTGGTATGTTGACGCAGACATGCAGATCACTGCCGACGTCAGGGTCCGCAGCTGCACTGGGAGGCCGTGCGGGGCGGCGCTCGCGCGCGCATGGCCCTTGCCTCCTGAAGCTCTTCGATCGCCTTGATGATGAACTCTCGCGCACCTGGCGCCTCGCACCGTGTGCCTTGCTCGCGGTGGCGCTCATCGAAGCACGCCTCCAAGTGGTGCCCGAACACCTCCCTCGTCGCGCCGGTTAGGTCTGATGCCCTCCAGATGAGAGCCTCCGAGCCCATCCTGAGGGGGGCACCGGGCACGCCTCCCTATGCGAGAGGAAAGAGTGCCCCAGCAGTGGGCGCGGGGCTCGAGGCACCACCAGCGGGTGCCCTAGGCTCTTGACGGCCCTTGGGGAGGAGCTGCTTCTTCTTCTTTGGGGTGGTCTCCGAAGGTGGGACGGTGCCCTTGTCGTCCAGGTTGTCAGCCGCTGTGGCTTGGTAGGCGCGCTCGAGGGAGCACACCGAATCCTTCTCATCGCTGGCGACCGTGATGATGCCGCCACTTCCTGGCATCTTGAGAACGTTGTAGCCATGGTGAGTTACTGCCATGAACTTGGCGAGGGCCGGATACCTGAGGATGGCTTTGTACGAGAGGCTGATGTGTGCGACGTCGAAGTCAATGAGCTCGGTGTGGTAGTTGTCATGCTTGCCGAAGGTGATTGGGAGGCGTATCTGCCCCAGGGGGATGGTGGAGCCATCGATCACTCCTGAGAAGGGCTTGGTCGGCAGAAGCTGATCGTAAGGCACTTGGAGCATCTCGAATGTCTCGACAGAGAGGACATTGAGCCCCGCGCTACCGTCGATGAGGGTCTTGGTGACGAGGACGTTGCTGATGGTCGGCGTGCAGAGCATGGGAAGGGCGCCAGCGGCGGCCGAGCACTTGAGATGGTCCATGGAGTCAAAGGTGATAGCGTACTGCGACCACTTGAGGGGACGCGCAGCTTCAAGCCTGGGGAGTGCCGCGTTCACCTCACAAGCGAACTGTTTGAAGATGCGATGTGAGGCTGGGGCCTGAGCACCGCCCAGGATGCAGGCAATAGCGCGAGGCTCCTGGAAGCCCCCAGCCCACCATCTTGCCGGTTGTCATCGTTTCTCCTTGGCGTCGGCGGAAGCGGAGGGAGGCCAACATTTCCCTGAGGACGGGACTCACGAGGCTGATCACACCAGAACCCGTTGCGAGGCTCGTCGCGCCAGCGGTCCTCACGAGCCTGATCACGCCAGTCCTGACGGGGGTCGCGGTTGTCCCAGCGGCCTCCGCCGCGGCCGTAGCCCTGGTCACCACGCTTGGGGCGGCGAACAAGGCACCCATCGTGGAGGGCCCTGAGCTCTTGGCAGTCGTTGGTGTTGTGGCTGTGGACATTGTGGAAGATGCAGAACGGGCGGTTGCCCCTGGGGGGTTCATCGTGGTCTCGACCGCGCTTCATCTCAGGTTTAGCCGCAAGCACGGCAGGACCCTTGCGCTTCGCCTTTTTAGCCTTGGCCTTCTTGTTCTCGGGGTCGGCCTCAGGAAGCTCCAGGAGGGAGAGGCGGCCCTCCTCGGCCCTTGCACACTTGTTCGCTAGGTTGAACATCTCCAGGGTCGAGCACAGGTCCTCGTTGATGGTGAGCTCCTCCTTCATCGTGACATCCCAGATGCCTTTAGAGAACACCGAGATGATGGCCTCATCCGATGCCTTCGGGATCCTGAGGCAGATGTTCGTGAAGCGTTGTGTGTACTTGTGCAGGGTTTCGCCCGACTGCTGCTTCATGCGCCGCAGGTCGCCTACTGCAGGAGCACGGTCGCGAGTATCCTGAAAGTTGGCGATGAAGCGCTCATGAAGCTCGTCCCAGGAGGAGATAGACCCCACCGAGAGGTTTAGGAGCCAAGAGCGCGCCGTCCTTGAGGGCGATGGGGAACCAGTTCGCCATGACCTTGTCGGCGCCGTTTGCCACTTCGATGCTCAGTGCGTAGAGCTGGAGAAATTCCGCGGGGTCGGGGGTGCCATCGTAGCATGGAGGTAGATCCGGCTTGAACTTACCAGGCCAGTCGACACGGCGCAGCTCCGGGGAGAATGCACGGCAGCCCGCCGCACTCACTGGCGCCGCGTGCGCGAGGGGAGCCCGGCCATGATGTCCGCGTGCCACAGTCTCGGGCGGCGCGTGGTCTTGGTGCTGTCGCGGTGGCGCTGGGAGCGCGTGCGCATCGGCTTGCAGCCACTGGACTACCTGGCAGCTTGCTTCTCGCACGCCGCCGCTCCGCGTGGCAGGTCGCGCCGGGGCGCATCGTGCCTGGGCTCAGGGTCGGCGCCGTGCAGTGGAGGAGGAGTAGGCGTGCCATGAGCCATGTCGCCCGCCTGAGATGGCGGGTGAGGGAGCGAGCGGGATGGTGCAGGGGCCTCGCCAGCGGCGTTGACGAGCTCGGCGATGCGGCCAAGCCAGTCGTTGGCGGGGGGATAACGCAGGAGCTCGCGCGCCATGAGCAGCGTAGCCTGCGCGTTTGCCGGCCCACGGCGAGCATGGGAGGATGACGCCGTGGCCGGAGTAGGTGACAGAGTTGCGGTACGGCTATCACGCTGCATGGAAGGTGGCAGCAACGAATCCCGCTGCTCGCAGGCAGCGGGGTCAATGGCAGCGTTAGCCATGGGGGAGGCAGAGTGGCGAGGAGCGCCGTTTCCCAAGGGTGTCGTCTGCGAGACACGAGCGGCCCGACGCTCGGCGCGGACACGGCGTGCGTCGGCCATGGGAGCGACAGAGCGAAGGCGAAGTGAAGGTGGAAGAAGGACTTCAACACACCCCTACCTGGCGCGCAAAATGTCGGATTAAGGGCTCCGCGGACCCAAGAAGGTTCGAACTCTGGGGCATGTGCAAAGATCTCAACCTCTCAAGCCTCGAGCTTGTTGCCCCACAGCCTAGCCTAGCCGGATTCGCGTGAACAGGGATGAAGATGAACACGGCAGTTTACCCAGGTTCGGGCCAGCTTGCGGTGTAAAACCCTACTCCTGCTTTGTGGTGGATTGGCTTCACGAGGAGGTTGAGGATGAACTAGTACAGTGGACGAGCTGCCTCGCGAGGGCTCAGGGGTGAGAATGGGTCGACCTCCTCTACGGTGGTGGCTAACCTATATTTATAGTGGCCTCGGTCCTCTTCCCTGGAAACTTAGGAGGGAAGGAATACCACAACGGCCAATTTGAAAGGTGACAAGTGGTACACCCTATCCTGACAAAAGGTGGTCTTCTCCTGCAAAGCTTCTGATCGTGACGCAGTAGTGGGCTCGGTGATTGCGTCCATCCTACCGAGCTCGTGGTCTTGGTCTCGTTGCACCGGAATGGAAACCTTTGGAGGGATCCTTGGGAACTCACGTCTGTCCTTGCTCCCTTAGCACCGAAAGGGAAACTGTCTTCTCTGTGCCCGCAGGCGCCCGCCTGGCCTTGGTCGTCATGGCTCACATCATCGCAGCCTCGTGAGGCTGGGCACTTGCATAGGAAACTCTGCTCCTCGGGAGGCAGCATGGGGAGGCCGCTCCTCTGAAGGTCTTGGTGTCGTCCGCCTTGCGAGGCCAGGGGGCCCTCGCGAGGGTCTTGTCTTGGTAGTCTCGCAGCTCGGCCGTACCAAGCCGTCGAAGGGGCCATGCCGTGGGCCGCAGGTGGGCAAGTCTGGGTACCCTGGTTCCCAGAACGTCGACAACATGACTCACATATTATCATCTCCATATTGCAAAACTATTGCAAGGAATCAAACTTATCGTATCCAGTGATCTTTTCATGAGAGTTTTTATAATATCCCTCTTGGATATTCATCACTTTGGGACCAAATTTGTAACTTGTGCAAATTACCATTACTATTATCAACTCTCAAAATAATATAAGTGAAGCATGAGAGTGTTTGACAAGCTACTCCAAAAAGATATAAGTGAAGATCAAACGAGTAGTTAAACAAATAGGTAGCTATGTGAGGACTCTCTCTCATCGAAAAATTTCAGCTCTTAAGTATTTAATTCAACCAGCATAGAAAACAAAATAAAATGGCATTCCCAGAATATCACAACTCATGTGAAGAAGCAAAAACTTTGGCTCAACCGAAACTAACCGGTAATTGTTGATGAAGAAAGGTGCCTACTGGGGCATTCCCTAGCTTAGGTGCTTGAGACTTCTTGAAACATTAATTTGGGATGACTTGGGTATCCCCAAGCTTGAGCTCTTGTGTCTCCTTAATTCCTCTCATATCATGGTTTCTCTTAGTCTTAAAAACTTCACTGACACAAAACTCAACAAGAACCCATGAGATAAGTTAGTATAAATCAATGCAACACCTTATCATTCTCTACTATAGAAAATTACTACAATTTAACATTGAATACTAAATGCCTCTGCATATTTAATACTCCTATCCTCAAATAGAATCATTAAATAGGCAAACATATGCAAAAAATGCAAACATAACAGCAATCTGTCTAAACAGAACAGTCTGTAAAGAGTGCAATAATATTCATACTTGCCTAACTCCAAAAAATCTAAAAAATTACCACGCTGTAGAAAATTTGTTATAGCTCACAGTGTAAAATTTTCAAGATTTTATCATCCTCCCACTATTTACAAATATTCAAAACATAAGAACAAACTTTCTGTTTTCAAACATCAACATATAGACTTGCAAAATAAGCATGGTAAAGGCTATACTTGACACTTCTATTGAAGTAAGAGATGCAAATAATTATTCTAAATAGCAGCAAGCAAATCCAACTAAATGAAAATGACGCTCCAAGCAAAACACATATCATGTGACGAATAAAAATGTAGCTCCAAGTGAGGTTACCCATAATGTTGAAGACAAAAGAGGGGATGCATTCCGGGGCATCCCCAAGCTTTGTTGCTTGGATATTCGTTGAATATTATTTGGGGTGCCTTGGCATCCCCAGGATTAGGGTCTTGTCACTCCTTATTCTCTTCATTTTTTTGGAAAAGGAGGTTAAAACCCCCGGCCTCTACATCAGTCGATGCATAAAACCATCTTTATTAATTATTCAACACAGGTCTGAGAAGAACATACATCAAGCTACCCGCCACCACTCACACCTACAAACCCGGTAATGTGGAGTGCTCTTACTCCCAATAGCTAAAACCAGTGTCATCACTGATCCATCCGCATAATGTATCAGAACCTACAACCGGTGCAGCAAACCTAAAGCGCACACCACATGCACACATTTTAGAAGTCATCATCATCATTGAACCGCTGACCCATCTTCAGGAAAGAGTTCCGCATCATCCTTGCTAGTCGGCCATCCGTCCACACCACCATGGCGACCAACGGCACCACCTCCCTGCACGCAAACTGCTAAGCATGTCGCGGTCATCGCCGGTACACTTCAACACCATGCCGCCAAGTACCACCAGCCGACACAGCTAGAAGTCTCTCAAAGATCTATCGTGCGTAGGACCTGCTGAACAGACATGACACAACGTACCACCTGTCGGCCAGGCATGACTTGACATCTCCACCGAAACTCTGTGCAAGATGAAGCCGCTCCTCCTCCTGACGATGTCTTCTAGCGCTGCTCTAGAAACGATGCCCCCAAGAGAGAAACAACACCGCAGTGCCACCATCGTCCGATATGGAAGACCAGATCCTAGGGTTTCCCTCGGAGCAAGACGAGTGGGTTGACAGTAGTTACACGATGATGCCTTCATCGAGATAACGACGCAGAATGCTGCCATTGCTCACCGTCGGCATGGTTTTCACCGGCAACTATATCTCCCCGACTCGCAGCCGGGTTTAGGTGAAGGATCTTGAGATCCGACCACCCAGCCTCAGGAAGACCACCTCCAACGGAGGAGATGACCACCACAGCCAAGCCTAGGGTCGCCGCCCCGGGCGCTCGAGTGATGCAGATCAAGACCAGGAGTGCCACCGCTATCCAAAGCCAAATCGGAGGTTGAGCAGCTGCAACATGGCCACCACCGCCACCTGCCGCTGCGGCAACAGACCCGCCGCCACAGTCCAGCCGTCATTGTCCGCCATCACCGTCGAGAAGATCAAGATCGGAACCACTAGAGCAATCTTGAGCAGCTGATGTGCGATAAGAAGTCCGCCGCTGCCGAGCCGCTCGGGCTTTGCCCAGGAGTCATCGCCGGTGACGGCGGAGAGGAGAGTGATGGCAGGGAAACCGGAGGAGGGAGGCGGGGACGCCCCGGTGCGGCGCGGCGGTGCCGCACGGGAGCAGGGGTAGGGTCGGATAAGATGGCGATGGAGAAAGGGTCCTGGGTGGCGCTAGATCGAGTCGCTCCTGGTTGCTAGTCGTCAGTCCCTCCCGATCCTTATTCTCCTCATATCGATATCTCACCCAAAACTTGAAAACTTCAATCACACAAAACTTAATTGAACTTCATGAGATGGGTTAGCATAGTAAAACAAATCATTCACTTGGGTACTGTCAAAGACAAGATTCATAATTGTTTCCACATAATTGCTACTATACTCTATCATTTCCACAATTTATATTAAGCAATATAAGCCATAGAAACCATAAAATCAGCAAACTATGCATTGCAAACAGAATCTGTCAACAACTGAACAGTCTGTGAAGATCTGAATAATGGCTACACCTCCGTTACTCCAAAAATTCTGGAGAATTAGGACAACGTAAGAAATTATTATATAAATCATGTGTAAAACATTCAGAATTTTTCGACGCTCTAGTGATTTTAAACAATTCTGTTACTGGGTGCAAATGTTTCTGTTTTTTGCACAGAATCAAATCGACTATCATCCACACTACCCCAAAGGCTTTACTTGGCACTTTATTGAAACAAAAGCTATAAAACATGATTACTACAGTAGCTTAATCAAGGTAACACACAAAAATAGTAGGGGTAAGTGTTGGGTTGTCTCTCAACAAGCTCTTTTCTTCAATGCCTTTTTAGCTAGGCATGATGATTTTAATGATGCTCACATACAAGTAAAGAATTCAAGCATAATGGGAGCATCATGAAACACATGGCAAGAACATTTAAGTCTAACCCACTTCCTATGCATAGGGATTTTGTGAGAAAACAATTTATGGGATCAAGAATCGACTAGCATAGGAAGGTAAAACAAGCAAAACTTCAAAACTTTCAACACATACAGAGGAAACTTGATATTGTTGAGATATGTAAAAGCACATGTTCCTCTCTCATAATAATTTTCAGTAGCGTCATGAATGAATTCAACAATATAGCCATCACATAAAGCATTCTTTTCATGATCCACAAGCATAGAAATTTTATTACTCTCCACATAAGCAAATTTCTTATCATTCATAAAAGTGGGAGTATCATATGAAACTCGAATACCATAAATTGTTTCCGCATTAAAAGAATAATGTTCGGTAAGAGGGTATTCAAAATTATGACAATAATTTTCACTACTTTTTATAACATAAGTATCATCATAAAAATCATCATAAGTAGCAACTTTATCCTCATCATAATCAATTGAAACTTCTTCCGAAATAGTGGAATCATTACTAAATGAAGTCATGACCTCTCCAAATCCACTTTTATCATGATAATAAGATTCAACACCCTCCAAAATAGTTGGATAATTATTATCTAGAGTTGACACTCTTCCAAACCCACTTTCATAAATATTGCAATCATCATTAATAGGAGGCATGCAATCATCATAACAAATTTGATCATTCAAAGTAGGGGGACTAAAAAGATCATCTTCATTAAGCATAGCATCCCCAAGCTTGGGACAAATATTAATTGCAGCAAATAAATTCTCAAACATGTCATTCTCATCAAACATAGCATCCCCAAGCTTGTGGCTTTGGAAATCATATGCATAATCACTCTCATCATTAATAGTATGAATAGCAATCATAATCTTCTAAGTTGCTGCCAAAAAGATTTTCAAGATCATAAGAAGCATCATTATTTTCCCAATCATAATCATCAGAATGAGTAATATGCATAACAAAATCATCCTCAATAGTTTCTTCAGACATTGTGCCATAAGATAAAGAAGCAATATCATCATCAAGTGTACCATCTTCCACAATTATTTTTGATTCATTCTCATGAGGCACAATAATAATAGGAGCAACATTATTTGGGAGGGATACCTTTTTACCTCTACTCTTTCTTCTTTTCTTCGTCTTCACCACATCAAGTGTGGGTTTAACCAATTTTTCCGAGCTTCTTATTGATGAGATTGGTTGAATAGGGAGCTCCTTCCCGTCACCTATTTTATCATGAGAGACAATAGGAGGGAAAGTGGAAATCTTTACCCTTTCATTAGTATCCCTTTTATATTCTATTGGTTTTCCCATCTTTCTATATTTGGCAATATAAGCATTCTCATTGCAATTTACCATACAAAACATATAGATTTCTTTCAAATTAGTTTCAGCATGGTATGTGAATATGAATGCTTCAAACCAACTATTTTTATGTGACAGTTCTTCGCACCCCAAAAATAAACAAAGTTCATTATAAAGTTCAAGGGTGATCAAGTTTTTGCAATATTTGGACACGATTCGATCATGAAAAAGCATGCATTGGAAATTAAGGTGACCAACGTTATTGCAAAGTTCACAAGTAATGGGATAAAGAGAACATAATTTTGTAGCAAATTCATCTATCACTTTGAGCAAAAAATTGGTTCTATCATGTTTATGCTTCTTACAAAATCTATCATCCCTATAAGGCACGTCTTCACAAACTTTATGCACTCCACAAAAATTGACATGCTTATAAGAAACATTTTTATCATGACTAGTGCAATCATTATTAGTATTTTGGATATTCATAGAATTCATACTAACAACATTGCAATCATGCTCATCATTCACATATTTTATGCCAAACATTTTGTTGAATTCTTCTTCTATCAATTGAGCAAAAATTTCCGATCGATCATTTTCAAGAAAGACATGATAAAGACGAATAATATGAGGCAACCTCAATTCCATTTTTTTTGTAGTTTTCTTTTTATAAAGAAAACTAGTGATAAAACAAGAAACTAAAAGATTCAATTGCAAGATCTAAATATATACCTTCATGCACTCACCTCCCCGGCAACGGCGCCAGAAAAGAGCTTGATGTCTACTACGCAACTTTATTTTTGTAGACTCGTGTTGGGCCTCCAAGTGCAGAGTTTTGTACGACAGTAGCAATTTTACCTCAAGTGGATGACCTAAGGTTTATCAATCTGTGGGAGGCATAGGATGAAGATGGTCTGTCTCAAACAACCCTACAACCAAATACAAGAAATCTCTTGTGTCCCCAACACACCCAATACAATGGCAAATTGTATATGTGCACTAGTTCGGCGAAGAGATGGTGATACAAGTGTAATATGGATAGTAGATATAGGTTCTTGTAATCTAAAAATAAAAAAACAGCAAGGTAGCAAGTGATAAAATGGAGCACAAACAGTATTGCAATACTTGAAAACAAGGCCTAGGATTCATACTTTTAGTAGTGCATTCTCTCAACAGTGCTAACATAGTTGAATCATTCAATAATCCCTCAACATGCGACGAAGAATCACTCCAAAGTTCTTATCTAGCGGAGAACATAAGATGAAATTGTTTGTAGCGTACGAAACCACCTCAAGGTTATCCTTTCCGATCAATCTATTGAGCTATTTCTATAAGTGTCACCAACAAACCTAGAGTTCATACTAAAATAACACCATATGATACACATCAACCAACTCTAATGTCACCTAGATACTCCAATGTCACCACAAGTATCTGTGAGTTGATTATATGATATGCATCAAACAACTTCAGATTCATAATATTCAATCCAACACAAAGAACTTCAAAGAGCACCCCAAGATTTCTACCACAGAAAGTAGGATGAAAATGTGCATCAACCCCTATTCATAGATTACCCCAATGTCACCTTGGGAATCCGCGAGTTGAGTGCCAAAACATACATCAAGCGAATCAATATAATACCCCATTATCACCACGGGTATTCATATGCAAGACATACATCAAGTGTTCTCAAATCCGTAAAAGTATTCAATCCGATAATAGTGAAACCTCACAGGTAAAAACTCACTTCATCAGAACAAGATAGAGAGGGAGAAACACCATATGTTCCAACTATATTAACAAAGCTCGCGGTACATCAAGATCATGCCAAATCAAGAACACGAGAGAGATCAAATACATAGCTACTTGTAGATACCCCTAGCCTCGAGGGTGAACTACTCCCTCCTCATCATGGTGGCCACCTGGTTGATGAATATGGCCTCCGGTGATGATTTCCCCCTCTGGTAGGGTGCCGGAACAGGGCTCCAGATGGTATTTCGAAGGTACAGAGGCGTGCGGCAGCGGAGTCGAAGTTCTAGGGTTATTTCTGGTGGTTTCTCTATTTATATGATTTTTTGGCGTCAGTTTCACGCGAAGATGGGCCACGAGGTGCCCACTACCTTCCAGCCCACCACCAAGGCCCATGGCGCACCCTGATAGGTAGTGGCCAGCTCCACCTTCTGGTCCTCCCACAAAGCTTTGGGGGTCTCTTTTGTTCCAAAAAAATCATGTAGAAGTTTCGCTGCATTTGGAGAACTTTTATTTATGCACAAAAAACAACACCATGGTAGTTCTGCTGAAAATAGCGTCAGTCCGGGTTAGTTTGATTCAAATCATACCAAAACCATATAGAATTGTTGTAAACATGGCAAAAATACTTCATAAATTATAGATACGTTGGAGAAGTATCACTCAACCCCTACCTCTCGCCATCACAACAGTAGCTTTCGAGAGTGCAGTAAAGGGAGGAAGACAAAGGAAGAAGGCAATGGTGGCTGATATATTGGAATAGGAAGAGGTAAATGAGCAGCGCTCTCCGTGGCCTCCTCTTTATGGGGAAGACGCGGGGGCTTGCTCTTTACTGTTTGAAGTGACTGCTCTTTATCAGATGCACTACTCCAATGATCGCCCCATTTTGCCAATCCCACGTTTCACATGTAATACGCGTGGTGGGAGGGCTCAGTAAAAGAGAAGATTATGACAGATTGTGGCAGTTATTCTTTGCCACGTGTGCCTGTGCATTATTTTGGGCCTAGACCAACGATGCCTCACATGCGTGTGTGGCCCAGGCCCCGGGGCCCCTGTCGGTATATTAAGAATTGGGTCCTTAATACCCCAGACTTATGCACAGGCAGTGGTAGCCTTCCCGACGGTAAGGCTTGCCAGATGATAACTAAAGCCAAACTCAAGACCAGATTACAAGAATGCAAAGAAGACCTCCGAAGACAGAGGTCAGAAATGCTGAAGATACAACTTGAAGACCCGGCAAGATCCTTGTCGGATAGAGGGCTGGCTAAAACCCACTAAGTCCCAGGCTCGGCAAGCTCCGAGTCTGGCAATAATCCCACTACCTTCACCATCGCTCCACCTCATCGATCAGGTTGTCACTTGTCGAACAGGTGTGGAGCTGGTAGGTAGTTAGGTGAGGCTTGTCTGGGCACGTGGAAGCTCGCCACCAAAGATATAACTTTAATGACACCCGTCCCAGGATCGTGTCGAGGAAATAATAGGTAGATGGGCGAACGGCACAGAAGGAAAGACCATCCTTGCCGGGAGCTCCATCCACAAGACACCTCATGGTGCAATTAATGCGTTTGTCCTAACTCGTCAGGGTTAGGTGATAAGCATTGTAGCCACTATTTACAGTGTATATTTACCATTTTGTCACTGTGGTGACCCCTTAGTCTATAAATGGAGGCCCATTGCTACTTTTACAAAGGTCAAAACCCTACCAATTTGCACGCTTAGCAGCACCTTTCAAGCACCTTGCCAGGACATGCGCTCCTTGTAACTGGACACATACACATTCAATATACAAAACAGGAGTAGGGTTTTATGCTTCACATTGTCTCGAACCTGGGTAAACATCTTGCGTCCTGCTAGTTCTACTCTTTGTGCTCGTCGATCTCCCCAGTCGAACCGCAAAGGGATCACCAAGCTCCCATAGATGGTCGTACGCACGACAATGACAATATAACTTCTATTTGAATATAAGCAACCATAACTCATTACACTCTCTTCCTTATCCAACGTCAACTAATTGATATAGAATATTGATGGGGGCTCACAATCATAAAAGATGTCCAAGATAGTATATTTATATGTGAGACCTCTCTTCCTTCATTATTTTTTTCATGGATTGCACCAATGACCAATGTTATGTTTGTCAACTTCCAATAAATTTTATCAACTATACTTCTTTTATGTGAAGTCATTAATTCCCATGGGATTAGCATATGATCTTTTCATTCTTTCATTAATTTTCTTTCATTGCTAAGATTGAAACAAGAAAGCAACGCAAAAAAATCAAAACTAATATTTATTTTATAACTCTCACACGATTACATAGATAGATAGATCACGAAACAAGCACTCGAAACTAAAGCATACTACAATTTTTATTATTTTAAATCATGAAATAACTAAAGAACAAACTAAGATAGATAATGATGGTAAAAGTGATGGTGATAATATACCGGGGTACCTCCCCCAAGGTTGGCACAAGCCAAGGTTTGTGCTCATACCCGTGTACTCAAGTGTCTTTCTTCGATGATGGTGGTGATGATGAAGTAGGCTTGTCCTCCATCTTCCATGGCATAGATTCTCCACCATAAAAGGATGAACGGGTCTCCGGGGTCCTAAAACTTGCAGCTAAACTCATACCTTTAAATTTTGCTTCGTACTCAAAATTTTGATTCTGGAGATCATAGACTTGGGCCTGGAGATAGTCAATTCGATCATTGAGCTTCAAGATGGCATCTCCAATTTTGTTGTCCACCTTGTGTTCACTGGTGAATTCTGTGATCATGGAGTGGTTGGCATTAAGTAAACGTTCCACCATCCCGTGGCACTTGAAGATCTCCTGCTCCACTGCTTCAAGCCTGGCCTCCAACCTTCCGGTCTTCTTGGGCCCTTGAACGTCCCGGATGTGAAGCACCCCCTCACGCATCTCAATGGCTTGAGGGCGTTTCATCACCTCCGATAGGTAATGGTTGATGACCTTCTCATAGAACTTGTCCTTAGACGAACTTGGTGGAGCCATAATGATCTGAATCTGTTAGAGAAACAACACGAAATAAGAACAAAGGAGAATCTTGTGATACAATGGTCAAAACATCAAAGAGTGTATATATTGAATTTTCCCATGCAGAACAAGTAATATGGAAGAAAAACAGAGTCCGGAAAGTCAATGAGGGAGCCACAAGCTCGGGAGGCACGCCTATGGGGTAGGGCGCGCCCCCCCGGCTTGTCGCTTCCTGGTGCACTTTCCTGATTGTGTATTATTTCCTAATTTTTCATATATTCTGAAACGAACAAAAAGTACTTTTATGGAACTTTTGGAGTCAGTTTACTTACCGTACTACATACCTACTCCTTTTCAAGGTTCTGGAGTGTTCCAGAAGGTCTCTCTTATGTGCTCCTCCGGTGTCATTAATTGAATAATATTAGTTTCAACATGAATGGGCGTACCTGAGATATAATGTTTAATTCGTTGCCCATTCATCACTCTCGGATTAGTGCCTTCGGCATTGTTGATCTTGATAGCTCTAGAGCGATAAAGTTCTTCGATGATGTATGGTCCTTCCCATTTGGAGAGAAGTTTGCCTGCAAAGAATTTGAAACGAGAGTTGTACAAAAGAACTTGATCACCTACTTTAAATTTTCGTTTTTGGATTCTTTTGTCATGCCATCTTTTAATTTTTTTCTTTGAACAACTTGTCATTTTCATAGGCTTGTGTTCTCCATTCATTAAATGAGCTAATATCAAATAACCTCTTTTCACCAGCAAGTTTGAAATCATAATTAAGATCTTTAATTACCCAATAAGCTTTACGTTCTCACTCAAGGGGTTAATGACATGCTTTTCCATAGACCATTTTATACGGAGACATACCCATGGGATTTTCATAAGCAGTTCTATAAGCCCATAATGCATCATCAAGTTTCTTAGGCCAATTCTTTCTAGATCTATTAATGGTCTTTTGCAAGATTAATTTGATTTCTCTATTGCTCAATTCAGCTTGACCACTAGACTGATGATAAGGTGATGCAATTCTATGGTTAATGTCGGGGTGCGATGATCTATAGGTCTAGCGAGGATCCCTTTGTAGTTCGGCTTAGTAGATCAACCAGCACGGAGAGCAAATCCAAGAGTAAATGCGTGAGGTTTTCTCCGGTTCGGGCCGCCGTGGAGGTGCAAAACCCTACTCTTGTCTTTGAGTGGTTTGACTTGGGGCTCAAGTTACAAGCGCTTCTTGCCGAAAAAACATGAGCAAGGTGCAGCTACTGTGTAAGCATGAGGAAAGTGTCGACCCATGCCAAGGTAGCCATGGGCCTCCTTTTATAGACGAAAAGGGGTCACCCATAGTGGCAACATGGTCATTACATCTTGTGAATAGTGGTCTCGATCCTATCCAACCTAATCTTGCTGGACTAGGACAAGGGCATTTAATGCGCTATGAACTGATAGCAACCCTTTGGCAAAATGCGTCCCTCCTTCTGTGCTGTTGATGTGGACGAGCCTATCTCCTTGACACGTCCACTAAACGGGTGTCAATAAAATTGATCTGCATGCGACGTGCTGACATGCATCCTGATGATCCTCCCCAAGTCGCTCGCCCCTCAAAACCTAATCTTGACAAGCCATCAGCTAGTTGATGAGGTGGAGCGGTCGAGAAGTGAGAAGGGAGAAGCTTGCCGGCAAGGAGCTTGTCGGGTCTTGGCTTGCTGGTGCGGGGCTTGTCGGTAACTGGAGTCTTGATCCTCGGTAGTAACTTAGTACTTCTCGATCACCTGCCTGGAGGTCTTCTTCACGGTCTTGTATGTTGAATCTTGAGTCTTGTATGCAGTAGTCCTCCGGCAAGCTTTGCTGGCAGGAAGGATACAACTGCATTGCATAAGTCAGGGTACTAAGGTACCCATATCTTAGTACACCGACAAGAGCCCCCCGGCCTGGGCCGCACGCGCATGCGAGGCGTCGCTAGGCTAGGCCCAAACAGTGCATAGGCACATGTGGCAGAGGATAACTACTGTAATCTTCTCTTTTACGATGCCCCCACGATGTGCATTAAATGCGGAATATGGGAGAGGTGGATGAAAACAGTCATGAGGGGTAGTGTTCCTAAAAAGCGCAACCACATAGGACAGTAAAGAGCCAGCCCCCATGCCTTCCCCGTAAAAAGGAAAACGCAAGGGGCGCTGCTCATTTACCCCCTTTCGCCTCCAATCTAGCACCCGCCTCCTTCGTGTTCTTCCTTGCGCAAGAGCTCTACTCCCTTTGCTGCCGCTCCACCTCGCCATTCCTCTTCCACCAAATCCACCTCCTTGACATCCACCATGGCTCCCAAAAGATGCCAGGGCAAATCCAAAAAGCCAGCCGACCTGGAAGCAGAGGAGAGGAAGGAGGAAATGGTGGCGCTGTGGAGGAAGAACATCATCCTCACGCTGGTGCTTAAGCAGGAGGATCTGGTCGAGCGGTATGTGATCATGTGGGGACGGGAGACGGTGGCCCATCTCATGCCACAGGTCTTCCCCGGCTCTACCAAACCCAGCGGAGACAAGTACCCTTTCTTCACTGCATACTTCTATTGTGGGCTTGTCCCCTCTTCTCTGTTTTTTTGCTGAGATCATGTACACATATGAGTTCCATCTCCTCGACTTCACACCAAATGCTATGACCTATATGTCTGTCTTTGCACACATGTGCAAGGACTTTGTTGGAGTAGCGCCCAATGTTGATCTGTTCCGCCACTACTTTGTTCCCCATATCGAAGTAGACGTCCCTTCCAGCGGAATCACCTGGATACCTAGGGCTAGTGCCAATGAGTCTTACCTCGACAGGCAACTTCATTTGAAATGGGATGAATAGCGAGGAGAATGGTGTTGGATAAAAGACGCCGAGTTCCGAGATTTCTGTAGGCCGAGGATGAAGACGGTGGAGTGCGATGGGGATTGGGACTCTCTTGATGTAAACGACAAGAAGTTCTCCATCGCCACGACCCGCATCCTTCGCCACAGGCTTGTAGACCTCACCATCGAAGTGGTAGGAGCAGATTTCCTCCGCTGCCGCATTGCCCCCTTTAGGAGAAAGGAAGGCCAGCTTGGGATTATAATAACGTAGCGGATATCATGTGCGTGAGCGCTGGGCTTGGCGCTAACTAGACATTGATGCAACTCCGAGTCATCTGCCACCAGCTCTTTTGCGAAAACGGCAGGTTCAAGTTGCCGGCAAATGTAGTTCCTCTGTGCAACAATTCTGCCAAGCATGCCATCATTGCCATGATGCCTGGTTGCAATGCCCAAGGCGTCGCCGGATCTTGGGAGGAGCCGCCCGAAGACGCGGTGAGAGGATGGTTTTACACCCTGGTGGAGAAAGCCATTAGGGAGAAGACGGACCTTATCCGCAGTACCATCGAGGAAGATCTGGCATACATTGCCAGTAGGGCGGCAAAAGCAAGGATGGATGGAAGAGCCAACAAACTTGGTTTCAGGGCAGCCGATGTAGATGAAGAGGCCCGAAATGAACTAGCAGACGAGTTGCCAGAAATTCTTGCCGGAGACCAAGGCGAAGAAACCACCGAGGAACAGATACGCAGGGAGCCCCCCTGTTCCTCCTCCTCCGGCAAGGAGAACCTGCAACCTCTGAAGAGATGCTTCCGGGGATCCGGTCTACCCTCCATCTTCAGGTGATGACGTGGCTGACAATGGTGCGGCCACCAAAGCTACCGGGCATCAAGGATCTCAATGCCAAACTCCTCAGCAACAGCAAATGCGGGCCACCCCTTTGGGGCAGCCAACTGCATCGACTGTCGGAGTGGCTGGGTCATCTCAGCCTTCCGCACCTTCGGCAACCAAGCGAGCCAGGACTCCCATCCCGCCTCCTGCCTCTGATACTGGACCTAAGGGCGAATATGGCCTCGCTGTCCTTAGTGACGAGGAGGAGGTTGAAGAGTACGTGCGAACTACTTTTATCAATTCTTGATGTGTTGTTTTTGTTGATCTGATTTGCTTCATCTTGCTCTGATTTGATAGTGACGAGCTAACCTTGGCGCAAAGGAAGGTGAAGAAGGCGAGGACAACTGATACTTCTCCAATGTATCTATAATTTTTTATTGTACCATGCTATTATAGTATCACTCTTGGATGTTAATTATGCAATTATATATCATTTTTTGAGACTAACCTATTAACCTAGTGCCCAATGCCAGTTGCTAATTTTTTTGCTTGTTTTTGGATTTTCAGAAAATCAGTACCAAACGGAGTCCAAACGCTACAAAACTTTTTGGCGATTTTTTTTGGACCAGAAGGGACCCTAGAAGCTTTGGGAAAAGATCTCAAGTGCCACGAGGCAGTGACAAGCCTACCAGGCATGCCCCAAGGGGTGCCCCCAGGCTTGTGGGCCCCTCTTGGCACTTTTTCACCTAATTCCAGCTCTATAAATTCCCAAATATTCCCAATACATCACAGAGCTACCCAAAATACTTTTTTCACCGCCGCAAGTTTCTGTTCTTCGGAGATCCCATCTAGAAATCTCTTCTGGTACTCTGCCGGAGGGGGAATCGATCATGGAGGGCCTCTACATCAACCTTGCTGCCCTTCCGATGATGTATGAGTAGTTTACCATAGACCTATGGGTCCATAGCTAGTACCTAGATGGCTTTTTGCTCTCTTTGATCTTCAATACAACATTCTCCTCGATGTTCTTGGAGATGTATTCGATGTAATCCTTTTTTGCGGTGTGTTTGTTGGGATTTTATGAATTGTGGGTTTATTAACAGATTATCCATGAATATTATTTGAGTCTGCTCTGAACACTTTTATGCATGATTGTTATATCTTTGTATTTCTCTCCGATCTATCTGTTTGGTTTGGCCAACTAGATTGATTTATCTTGTAATGGGAGAGGTGCTTTATGATGGGTTCGATCTTGCGTTGCTAAATCCTAGTGACAGAAAGGACATGACACGTACTTGTATCGTTGCCATTAAGTATAAAAAGATGGGGTTTATTCATAATAAAAAGATGGGGTTTATTCATAATAATTGGGGTTACTTTGTCTACAACATGTCATCTTGCTTAAGGCGTTACTCCGTTCTTTATGAACTTAATACTCTAGATGCATGCTAGATAGCGGTCGATGTGTGGAGTAATAGTAGTAGATGCAGGCAGGAGTCGGTCTACTTGTCTCGGATGTGATGCCTATATACATAATCATTGCCTTTGATATCGTCATAGCTATGCGCTTTTCTATCAATTGCCCAATAGTAATTTGTTTACCAACTGTATGCTATGTTCAAGAGAGAAGCCTCTAGTGAAAACTATGGCCCCCGGGTCTATCTTTATCATATATCAAAATCCAAAATACTTTGCTGCAATTTATTTACTTTTATTTTATTTTGTGTTTTTGTTTATCTATCTATCACTATGAGATTTGATCTTTGCAATTAACCGCCAAGGGATTGACAACCCCTTGTTTATGTTGGGTGCAAGTATTTGTTATTTTGTGTGTAGGTGCTGTTCACGAGGTATTGTGTGGTTCTCCTACTGGATTGATAACCTTGGTTCTTAACTGAGGGAAATACTTATCTCTACTGTATTGCATCACCCTCTCCTCTTCGAGGAATTCCCAACGCAGCTCACAAGTAGCAGGAAGAATTTCTGGCACCGTTGCTGAGGAGACATCACCAACACCTATCAAATACCATCATATAAATCTCCTTGCATTTATTTTTATTTTCCATTTGCCTCTCGTTTTCATCTCCCCCACTTCTAAAATATTTTTACAAAAACACAAAAATATTTTCTGTTTGCCTTTTTGCTTGTTTACTTGCTTAATCGCGATGCCTTAAGAAAATACCAAGTTGTGTGACTTTTCCAATACTAACAATAATGATTTTATTAGTACTCCAATTGCTCCTCCCTCCACTAGTGTGGAGTCGTGTTATATTAATGTCGCTTTACTAAATCTTCTTATGAAAGAACAATTTTCGGTAGTCCTAATGAAGATGTTGCATGCCATATTTATACTTTCGTTGAATTGTGTGATATGCAAAAGAAAAAATACGTGGATAATGATATTGTCAAATTAAAATTATTTCCATTCTCACTACGAGATCACGCTAAAACTTGGTTTTCATCCTTGCCACGAAATAGTATTGATTCTTGGGATAAGTGTAAGGATGCTTTTATTACCAAGTATTTTCCTCCCAAAAAAATTATTTCTCTTAGAAATCAAATTATGAATTTTAAGCAACTTGGGCATGAACACGTTGCCCAATCTTTGGAGAGGATGAAATTAATGATAAGAAATTGCCCTACTCATGGCTTAAGTTTGTGGATGATCATACAAAATTGTTATGCGGGATTGAACTTTGTGTCTAGAAATATTTTATATTCCACCAGGGGTGGTACCTTTATGGAACTCACACTAGGAGAAGCTACAAAATTTCTTGATAATATTATGGCAAATTATTCACAATGGCATACTGAAAGAACCCCTACTAATAAAAAAGTGAATTCTGTTGAAGAAATTAATACTTTGTGTGATAAAGTAGATGCACTTATGAAAATGGTTGCCAGTAAGAGTGCTCATATTGATCCTAATCATGTGCCATTGTCTACTTTTATTGAGCAAAATAATAATCCCGTAGATGTGAATTTTGTCTCGCGAAACAATTTCAATAGTAATGCTTATAGACGTAATTTTAATCATAGGCCGTTTCCTGGGAATTCCCCTAATAATTGTGCCAATTCATATGGTAATAATAATAATAATAATAATAATAGGATGCCCTCTGATCTTGAAATTAATATTGAAGAATTTATAAATTCTCAAAAGATTTTCAATACTACGATAGAGGAAAAATTGAGTAAACTTGATGATATGTCTAGGAGCAAGGATAGAATTGCTCATGATGTGAAAAATCTAAAAACTAAAATTTTGCCACCCAAGCGCTATATTAGTGTGTCTATTAAAGCCCTATATGTTTCCCATTGATGAAAGTAAAGAAAGAACCGCTAGGTTGAGGGATAAGCGAGAATTGTTAGAAAAAGAGATTCCGCCGGATTTTTATCGCAATCATGATGAAGATATTGAAATGATTGGTTGTTCACCCATTGAGTCTTTGTTTAGCAATATAAAACTTGATGAAAAGGGGACTGAAGATGATTCAATTTTAGCTAGAAGGCGTTCCCATTGTTCGGAGGGTGAAAATCTTAATGAAAAAATTGATAAAAATGGGTTTGGAGAGGTCAAAACTTTAAATAATGATGTGCCCACTAATTTGGGTTTCAAGGATTTTAATTATGATAGTTGTTATTTAATTGAGTGTAATTACATGTTGCAATCCATGCTAAATTTGCCCAATGATGCAAAAACTAAGGATGACAACACTTGAAACTATGCATTACGCCTAGCTAGGGGCTAAAACAATAGCGCTTGTTGGGAGGCAACACAATAGCTATCTTTATTTTTCTTTTTTATTTCCTATTTTTTGGTGTGCACACAATTATTCTACTGATATGGTTGTGTTTTTGTTTTTAAATTAGTGTTTATGCCAAGTAAAGCCTTTGGGATGATTTGTATGATAGTTGCTTTGATTCTGTGAGAAAACAGAAACCTTTGCGCCCAGTAGCAGAATTGTTTAGATTCACTGGGATGTGATAAATTTCTACATTTTTTACACATGATTGATGTACAAATTTCCCACTTTTTCCTAACTTTTCAGAATTTTTAGGGTTACAGAAGTATGGTCATTGTTCAAATAATTACAGACTATTCTATTTTTGACAGATTCTGTTTTCGTTGCATTGTTTGCTTGTTTTCATGAATCTATGGATTGTATCGGGGGATAGAAGTCATGGTGAATATAGTATAAAGTAGGTATTATGAAATAAGAAAATATTAATGGGTTTAAAATATTACCTAAAGTTTATGATTTGCTTGTTATACTAACGGATCTCACGAGTTTTCTGTTGAATTTTGTGTGCTGAAGTTTTCAAGTTTTGAGTGAGATAACGATGGATGAAGGAATAAGGAGTGGCAAGACCCTAAGCTTGGGGATGCCTGAGGCACCCCAGGGTAATATTAAAGGACACCCAAGACTCTAAGATTGGGGATGCCCCGGATGGCATCCCCTCTTTCTTCTACCAACCATTGGTAAATTACTTGGAGCTATATTTTTATTCATCACATGATATGAGTTTTGCTTGAAGCATCGTGTATTATACGAGTCTTTGCTTTGTTTACTTTTTAGTTTCCAACAATAATCTTTGCTAGACACACCTTTTTGAGAGGGGCACAAATTATTCGTGATTTGTTAGAATACTCTATGTATTTCACTTATATCTTTTGAGCTAGGTAGTTGCTCTAGTACTTCATTTATATCTTTTAGAGCACAGCAGTGGCTATAATTTAAAGAAATAGTTGCACTCTCATGCTTCACTTCTATTATTTTGAGAGTTTGATAAATAGTAATGGCAATTAGCACAAGTTATGAATTTGGTCCTAATACGATGGGTATTCAAGAGGGATTTAATAAAAACTTCCATGTAGATCACTGAATATGATAAGTTTGATTCCTTGCAATTGTTTTGCGGTATAAAGATGGTAATATGTGGGAGGTACTAGTGAATGATTGTGGTTTAGTAAGAATATTGGTGTTAAGGTTTGTGATTCCCGAAGCATGCACGTGTAGTCTCTCGTTATGCTAAAAAGTTGGAGCATGATTTATTATTGATTGTCTTCCTTATGAGTGGCGGTCGGGGATGAGCGATGGTCTTTTCCTGCCAATCTATCCCCCTAGGGAAATGCATAATAGTACTTTGCTTTGAGGGTTAATAAACTTTCACAATAAGTATGTGAGTTCTTTATGACTAATGTGAGTCCATGGATTATATGCATGCTCACCTTTCCGCAATTTGCTAGCCTCTTCGGTACCATGCATTGCCCTTTCTCACGTCGAGATGTGGTGCGAACTTCGCCGGTGCATCCAAACCCCGTGATATGATACACTCTATCACATATAAGCCTCCTTATATCTTCCTCAAAACAGACCTACCTATTATGGTATTTCCCTAGACATTCTGAGATATATTGCCATGCAACTTCCACCGTTCTTTTCTTATGACACACATCATCAATGTCATGTTGCTTTGCTTCATCATATAGCTGACATATATTTGTGGCTCAGCAACCCTTCATCATTTTTATACATGTTATGCTAGATCATTGCACATCCTGGTGATACGTCGCCAATGTATCGATAAATTTTTATTGTTCCATGCTATTAAAGTATCAATCTTGGATGCTTTATAGTCATTTACTAGCAATTTATATCTTTTTTGGAAATAACCTATTGACACAGTACCCAGTGCTAGTTGTTGTTTTCTCCTTGTTTTTTACTTTGAAGAATATCAATACCAAACGAAGTCCAAATGCCATGAAACTTTTTGGAGATTTTTTTCTAGACAGAAGACACCTAGGGAGCCAAGGAAGTGCACCAGAGGAGGCCCATGGGGCCCACTAGGCACCAGGGCGTGCCAGAAGGCCCAGGTGCGCCCTGGTGGGTAGTGGGGCCCACAGGAGGCTTCTCCATCGACTATTAGCTCTATAAATACTCTAAAATCCCAAAAACCCTAGGGAGTCGAGAGAAAACAGATTCCGCCGCCGCAAGTTCCAGAACCACGAGATCCAATCTAGAGGCCTTCTCCGGCACTCTGCTGAAAGGGTCAACGATCACGAAGGGGTTTGTCATAATCACTCTTGCCTCTCCGATGTTGCGTGAGTAGTTTACCATAGACCTACAGATCCGTAGGCAGTAGCTAGATGGCTTCTTCTCTCTTTTTGATCTTCAATAAAATGTTCTGCTCGATGTTCTTGGAGATCTATTTGATGTAATGACTTTTTGCGATGTGTTTGTGGGATCCGATGAATTGTTAGTTTATGATCAGTTCTATCTATGAATATTATTTTAGTCTTGTCTAAACTCTTTTATGCATGATCTTTATAACCTCGTATTTCTTCTCCGAAACTTTGGTTTGGTTTGGTCAACTAGATTGATTTTTCTTGCCATGGGAAGAGGTGCTTTGTGATGGGTTCGATCTTTCGGTGCTCAATCTCAGTGACAGAAGGAGACATGACACACATGTATCGTTGCCATTACAGATCAAAAGATGGGGTCTATTCCTACATGAATAGATCTTGTCTACATCATGTCATCGTTCTTATTGCAGTACTTAGTTTTTCCATGAGCTTAATACACTAGATGCATGTTGGATAGCGGTCGATGTGATGAGTAATAGTAGTAGATGCAGGCAGGAGTTGGTCTACTAATCTTGGACGTGATGCCTATGTACATGATCATTGCCTTGGAAATTGTCATGATTATTCGCTTTTCTATCAATTGCCCAACAGTAATTTGTTTACCACTGTATGCTATTTTCTCGAGAGAAGCCTCTAGTGAAATCTATGGCCCCCGGGTCTATTTCCTATCATATTATTTTCAGATCTATTAATCCAAAAATCCAGAAATACCTTGCTGCACTTTTTCTTTACTTATTTTTTTGTGTGTTTTTGCTAGATCTATTTATCCAATCTCATACAATTTAATCTATCTCAATACCGAGGAGGGATTGACAACCCCTCTTACGTGTTGGGTTGCAAGTTTTTGTTGTTTGTGTGCAGGTGCTATTTACATTGTGTTGCTTGGTTCTCCTACTGGATTGATAACCTTGGTTTCATAACTGAGGGAAATACTTACCGTTGCTGCGCTGCATCATCCTCTCCTCTTCGGTGAATTACCAACGCAGATACAAGCAATTAGGAAGAATTTCTGGTGCTGTTGCCGGGGAGACATCGTCAACATCTGTCAGGTTTCTACGCACAAACTCTCATCTCCTTGCAATTATTTATTTGCCATTTGCCTCTCATTTTCATCTCCCCCACTTCTAAAACATTTTTGCAAAAATACAAAAATATTTTTCGTTTGCCTTTTTCTCGTTCGATCTTTTGTTTGCCTGTGTTCTTTTTTTGCGTAGTTACGATGTCTCAAGAAAATACCAAGTTGTGTGATTTTTCCAACACATATAATAATGATTTTATTAGTAGTCCGATTGCTTCTCCTGCCACTAGTGCGGAGTCTTATGATATTAATGCCGCTTTGTTGAATCTTGTTATGAAAGAGCAATTTTCCGGTACTCCTAATGAGGATACCACGTCCTATCTAAACACTTTCGTAGAATTGTGTGATATGCAAAAGAAAAAAGATGTGGACAATGATATTGTGAAACTAAAATTATTTCATTTCTCTTTCCGGGATCGTGCAAAAATTTGTTTTTCATCTTTGACTCGTAATAATATTGATTCGTGGGATAAGTGTAAGGATGCATTTATTACTAAGTATTTTCCACCCGTGAAAATTATTTCCCTTAGAAATAAAATCATGAATTTTAAGAAACTTGAGCATGAACATGTTGCACAATCTTGCGAAAGAATAAAATTAATGCTAAGAAATTGCCCTACTCATGGTTTCAATCTATGGATGATTATACAAAATTTTATGCGGGATTGAACTTTGTTTCTAGAAATCTTTTAGATTCCGACACGGGTGGTACTTTTATGGAAATTACTTTGGGTGAAGTTACTAAATTGCTAGATAATATCATGGCAAATTATTCACAATGGCATACCAAAAGAGCACCTACTAGTAAAAATTTAATTCGATTGAAGAAATTAGTACTTTGAGTGAAAAAGTTGATGCTCTTATGAAGTTGGTTGCTAGTGAAAATGCTCCTATTGATCTTAATGATGTGCCTTTATCTACTTTGATTGAGGAAAATAGTAATCCCGTAGATGTGAATTTTGTCTCGTGAAACAATTTTAATAACAATGCTTATAGAGGTAATTTTAATCCTAGGCCTTTTCCTGGAAATTCCTCTAATAATTATGGCAATTCCTATGATAATTCTTCTAATAATAATAATAGGATGCCCTCTGATCTTGAGAGTAATATTAAATAATTTATTGATGCGCAAAAAGTTTTCAATACTACGATAGAAGAAAAATTGAATAAGATTGATGATATGTCTAGAAGCATTGATAGAATTTCTCATGATGTAGAAAATCTCAATATTAAAATTTTTCCACATAAGTTTGATATTAATGAATCGATTAAATCTTTATATTTTTCTATGGATGAAAGTAAGAAAAGAACCGCTATGCTTAGAGCTAAAAGAGAATTTTTAGAAAGAGCATTTTTGACAGATTGCTTTCATAATAACGATGAAGATGGTAAGATGATTGGTGTTTCTTCTATTGATTCCTTGTTTAGTAATATTAAAATTGATGATAAGAGGACTAAAGAAGAGTCAACTTTAGTTAGAAGGCATCCTCATATTTCGGAGGGTGAAAATGTTGTTGAAAAAATTGATAAAAGTGGATTTGGAGAGGTCAATACTTTAGCTAGTGATGTTGCGACTCTTTTGGATTACAAAGACTTTAATTATGATAATTGCTCTTTGATTGAATGTATTTCTTTGTTGCAATCCATGATAAATTCACCCAATGCTTATGAACAAAACAAAGCTTTTACTAAACATATTGTAGAAGCGATGATGAACGCTTTAGAAGAAAAGCTAGAACTAGAGATTTCAATTCCTAGAAAATTATATGATGAATGGGAACCCACCATTAAAGTCAAGATAAAAAATTATGAGTGCAATGCTTTATGTGATTTAGGTGCTAGTGTTTCTACAATTCCGAAATCTCTTTGTGATGTACTTGGTTTTACCAATATTGAAGAATGTTCTCTTAATTTGCACTTGGTGAATTCTATTATTAAAAAGCCTTTGGGAAGAATTAATGATGTTCTTATTCTTGCAAATAGGAACTATGTGCCCATATATTTTATTATTCTTGATATTGATTGCAATCCGTCTTGTCCTATAATACTTGGTAGACCGTTTTTACGAACTATAGGTGTCGTGATTGATATGAAAGAAGGGAATATTAAATTTCAGTTTCCTTTGAGAAAGGGTATGGACCACTTCCCAAGATTTAGAATGAAGTCAGCATATGAATCAATCATGAGGGCAACCTATGGAGCAAAAACTAAATATGAAAATACTTGAATCAATGTATTATGCCTAGCTAGGGGCATAAAACGATAGCGCTTGTTGGGAGGCAACCCAATGAATAAAATATTGTTTTCTCTTTTTCTTTGTATTTTTGCGCGTTGACACAATTATGCCTATGTTATGATTGTGTTTTTTATGTTTTATTTAGTGTTTGTGCCAAGCAATGCCTTTAGGATGGCTTGGGTGATAGTTGATTTGATCTTGTTGAAAAACAAAAACTTTTACGTCCAGTAGCAGAATTGTTAAATATCACTAGAGTGACGAAAAAGTCTTAATTTTTTACACAAGATTGATATATGAATTCCTCTCTTGTACTAATTTTTCAAAAAATTTGGAGTTACAGAAGTATGCTTTAAATTCGAGTCTTTACAGATTGTTCTATTTTTGACAGATTCTGTTTTCGTTGCATTGTGTGCTTATTTTGATGAATCTATGGACTATACCGGGGGGTATTAGCCATGGTAAAGTTAGAATACATTAGGTATAATGTAATAACAAAATATGAATGGGTTTGCAACATTACTTAAAGCAAAGATTGATTTTCTTATACTAACGGATCTCACGAAGGTTTTTGTTTAGTTTTGCGTGATTGAAGTTTTCAAGTTTTGGGTGAGATCAAGATGGATGAAGGAATTAAGAGTGAAAAGAGCCTAAGATTGGGGATTCCCATGGCACCCCAAGGTAATATTCAAGGAGAACCAAGCAACTAAGCTTGGGGATGCCCCGGAAGGCACCCCCTCTTTCTTCTAACGACCATCGGTAATTTTACTTAGAGCTATATTTTTATTCGTCACATATCATGAGTTTTGGTTGGAGCGTCTTGTATTATAAGAGTCTTTGCTTGTTTTGCTTTTAATTTGCCACAATCATCCTTGCTGGACACACCTATTTGAGAGAGCCATAAATATGCTATGATTTGTTAGAATTGCTCTATGTGCTTCACTTAAATTTTTTGAGCTATGGGATTGCTCTAGTGCTTCACTTATGTCTTTTCGAGCACAGTGGTGCTTTAATTTTGAAGAAATATCCTCTCATGCTTCACTTATATTATTTTGAGAGATGAAAATTTTGAAGAAATATTTATGCTCTTGTTCTTCACCTAAATTTGTTTGAGAGCTTATTATAAGCAATGGTAATATATGAAACTAGTCCCAAAGTGATAGATATTCAAGAGGGATAATAAAAACTATCGTGAAGATCATTGGATAGTAAAACTTGATTCCTTGCAATAGTTTTGCGATATGGAGATATTAATATGTGAGTCATGTTGGTGAGTAATTATGCTTTAGTAAGAATATTGGTGTTAAGGTTTGTGATTCCTTATGCAAGCACAAAAGTCAATAGTTATGCAATGAAGTTACATCCTACTTATGGTGCATTATTCGGTGTTAGTTTTCTTTAATGCTCACTTATGAGCGTTTTCGTTTCTTGGTTGGTTGCGTCTCAATCTATTTGCTAGCCTTCCCTTATACTAAGCGTGAATACTGCTTGTGCATCCAAACTCCTTAAACAAAGTTGTGCCAAATGAGTCCACCATACGTACATATATCCAGTATTTCCATGCCATTCCAAGTAAATTTGTATGTGCCAACTCTAATTTTCAAAATGAATTTCCTTTTTGTGTGCCCATACCACTCATGAAGCGGCAGGGGGTGGCCAATATTTTTCCATACTAGATGTGTAATTCTCAAGATGAGTGTTTATTCACTTGTCATTGCATGAGAGTGTGGCCGGTAATAGGGATGCCCAGTCCTGAATTGAAAAAGAAATTTACTTTATGTTGTCAATAATAAATTCCTTGGAAAGTGTTGGTATGGAAGGCACCCATGGATACGGCTAGCCATGGATTGTGAAAGAATGGTGGAAAAAGGAATAAACTTTATTTTATGTTTGGGAACGGCCTATGATGTATCTAGCATGGAAAGTATTGGGAATTCTTGGTCGTTTTCATTGATGAGAAAAGCATGCCTCTGAAAACAATTTTATCTCTCAATTTAAGCTTTGAGCTCTCGCACCTCTACAAATCTATTTTTCCCTCTGTGAAGAGCCTATCTATTTACTTTTATGCAATTCTTATTTTTTATTGAGTCTCCATCTTCTCTTATAAAGCACCAAGTAGGGAGCACTATTCTCATGCTTGAGCATTGGATGTAGCTAATATTTGAGTGTGTTTCATGAATGGATCAATGATTGAGCATAATGGGCTAGGGATAGCTTTCTTTAGTGTTGATATTTTGAAAGACATGGTTGCTTGTTGATGTGCTTGAGTATTGAGGTCCTCGTGTCAAACTATAGACTATTGCTTTGAATCATCTAAAGTCCAAATGTCCATGCTTCAAAATAAAAGAATATGTGATAAATATGATGGGTAACATTCCACATCAAAAATTCTGTTTTTATCATTTACCTACTCGAGGACGAGCAGGAATTAAGCTTGGGGATGCTGATACGTCTCCAACGTATATATAATTTTTTATTGTTCCATGCTATTAAAGTGTCATTCTTGGATGTTTTATACTCATTTACTAGCAACTTTATATCATTTTTGGGACTAACCTATTGACATCACTACAGGAATCAGTTACTTTACCGTCTACCATGGCGTACGGCAAAGGCCTAGGACACCGACGGTAAACAGCATTGCCGTCTACTGGCTAACGGCCCCACTTTCAGCACTGAAAGTCACGGTAAACAGCTTCTTTGTCGTCTGCACAATGGCGACGGAAGGCAAAGACATTTACCGTCCGCCTTCCTCACAAAGCTGACGACAAAGGTTCTGGACAACAAAGTATAGCTGTTAGCCTCGGTAGGTGGCTAATGGCAAACTTTACCATCCGCCTGACGACGGCAAACAAACACTTGCCTTTTTCGTTTGCCCAGTGACATCAGCAGGCCAATGACTACACATAACTCCTGCTTTGTCTTTGCCGTCTGCCTGCTTTGTCTTTGCTATCTGCCAGCCGACGGCGGAATGACCAAATGGGTCAGACATGGTGCTCTCAAGTTGCATAGGTTGCTGCCATGTGGCACCTTTGCCGTCCGCCTACCAACGGCAAAGGTCTTTGTCGTCCGCTGGCAGACGGCAAAGTGCCTGTACTGCCACTTTTTTTTGCTTGTTTTCTGTTATTTCTCTGCATTTTCACAACACATATATGATATATATATATATATATAGTTTCAAGCTGAAGCATAGGCCATGTATTCCAACAATCCAACATCATCGTTAAATATTGAACAAGAGAACACATAGGCTATTAAAAGAACCAATACATACATAGTTTCACACTGTTCATCCATATATAGATACATAGTTTCACATTGTTCATCAATACAAATCAAAACAAAAACTAAACACTAGCAGTCCATCAATGCCTGCTTCCATGAAGTGAATCAGATCTGCAAAATGGGAATAAGAAAGTTAGAAGAAGAAGAAGAAGAAGAAGAAGAAGAAAGAGAAAGAAAAGAAAAATACTAAGAAGAAATAAAGAAGAAGAAGAAGAAGAAGAAGAAGAAGAAGAAAGAGGAAGAATAATAATAAGGAGTAGAAAAATGGAGAAAAAGAAAGAAGAGAAAAAGGAAGAATAGGAATATATTTTCTTCTTCTTCTCTCTTTTCCTCATCTTTCTTCTTCTCTTCTATCTTTTTATCCTTTTCCTTCTCATTCTTCTTCTTTTGTTCTGCTTTTTCTTCTCTTTCTTTTTCTATTTTTCTTTTTCTCCTCTTCCTTGTTTTTCTTCTTCTTATTCCTTATTGTGTCATTTTAGAGCTAACTTAGGTAATTATGCCATTTAGAGATAACTAAGCTATTATGTCATTTTGGAGGAAAATAAGTAAGTATAGGTCATTATTGAGCTAACTTAGGTAATTATGCCATTTTTTAGCTAACTAAGTATATTATGTCAATTTGGAGGAAAATAAGGTAAGTATAGGTCATTTTTGTGCTAACTTAGGTAATTATGCCATTATTGAGCTAACTTAGCTTATTATATCATTTTGTTGGAAAATAAGCTAAGTATATGACATTTATGAGCTAACGAAGGTTATTATGCCATTTGGACCTAACCAAGCTAATTATGTCATAAAAGAACTAAATAAGCTAATTATGTCATTTTGGAGGATAATTAGCTAAGTATGTCTTTTTTGGGGAAAATAGGCTATGTATGTCGCATATTAGGGCTAAGTAGCATGTGAGAAGCTAAGTATGCATTTGTTAAGCAAAATACTAGAGAAAACTTACCGTCGTCGTCATCACGAAGGTCAAGCACCAGGGTTGCTCTAGCCGTCACCTGGAGAAGGTTGCCCTGGAGAAGGGGTGTGCGATGCGGCTCGGGAGTTATGCTGCACCAAAGATCATTTGCAATGTCTCGTTAGCATGATGATACTCAAATGTTAAGACTAGTAACTAATGACCATTCAAATGAAACTCATCGTTCCCACTGGAGTAATGACTGGCATCGGCGAAGGGGTCTGACCGGTCTTCTCGCACATAGACTACACATTTGGTTTTGACGAGTCAGTCATTTTAGTTAGTAATGAAACGAACATTACATGCATGATTTGGCTAATATGCAGAAGAAACTTACCACGAGGAGCTTGTACATGGCCCGGTGAGCCGCCTCATTCCGTGCCCTCTCCTCCTCCAACAACCTATCCGTCTTCTCCTCTGCCAGCAGTTCCTTCTCTGCCGCCACCCAGTCCCTCTCCTCTAGAAGCGTCTGGGTTGTCGCTCTCTCTTTCTGAAGAGCAGCCTGCAACACCACTCCTCATTAGCATTGTAATCATCGATGGCCGCACACACAATGCAACGGAGGAAAGATATCTGAGTCTGTATAACTAACCTCGATGGCGAGATCGACTGGCTGTGGACGAGTCCTTATCTCAGGATAGGAGCTCGTTTGGCACGCCATGATCTCTGGGAGAGTGAGAGGACAACATATCAGTCCATCTCCAATGGCTATCGAGCCATGGGGCCTCCCGCCACCAGATATCATCAGCAGCTCTAGATCAATAGGATGCTGGCTCGGGTTATAGTCCTCCCCTTTCCTCGCCTTCGCCTCCTTGTTGTACATCTTGAGCTTGTGGTGGGAGCAGATGTTTGTGAACTTTTCTGGATGATCAAGGTCAGACTCAGAGAATGCCTTGGCCTTCTTGTACTAGGCGGTATGGGCCATGGCATAGAGGTCGTACACCTCTGGCACCTTCATGTTATTGTGTCGCGCCTAAAAGAGAGGAACAAAGTATTAGTAAAGGGCTCAAGCTAGCATGAAGAATGAATTGCATGAATCATGAAGCAAACCACATACCCAGTTCCGCCCAAACTGATATAAGTTGGCGCTGCCTTGATGGTGTGGCACACAAACCATTTGGGCACGCTGGTCCTTGGCATTGTTGTGGATGGCTCGCCAGTGGTCTATGCACCATTCATCCACCAACGCCTCCCAACAATCCATCTTATCCGCACACCATCTCGGGGGCACCTAAGTTAGTAAAGAGAAATTTCAGCATTACGCCTACAAATCAAATCAAGGAAACTAAGTACATGGCCTTAAGAATAGGTAATTACCTTCATGTACTGATGCTTCTTCAGAAACTTTTCACGGCACGACGGCTTGTCCTTCTTAATACCACACGTGGCATAGTAGTCTCGAACAGCATGCGGCTGAGCCTCGTGACGTAAGTTTTGTAATAGGCGCTTGCACTCGGTATGGATAACCTTTGCCACGTCCTCCCCGTATCCCTCCTCACACCTGTAGAAGGTCTGCAATCAAACGAGACAACATTGATTAGTACAATAACTAGCTATTATTAATTTTTAATTGTTTAAAGGAGAAATTACCCAAAAGCTTCGGATCACCATCTCAGCCCTCGTGTGGCACAAGACACCGCCGATCATCTCCTCCGGTGGGGCCTGGGCAGCCAAGTAGTGCTCCTAGCTCAATCCTAGCAGTGGAAGCTGACCCTCACCGGGCAACGTGACAAACCCCGGGAAATTTTGCCGGCAAAGCACACTAAGGACGCTGTTGGGCCTGCGGACTCCACTGGCGTGTAGCCAACCCCTGCAGTATGACAAGGCCAACGCATTAGATATTTGAAGAAACATGAAGGAAAAACATACAAAAAGAGTAAATGCACTTACTTCTCGCCATTGGGCCCAATCACCGACCTCTCCTCGCGGGTCGCCGGCAGGGCGGGAGCCGTGTACCACCACACTGGTACACGGTAACCCCCTCAACTACCTCACCCTCAATATCAGTAAACTGATCCTCACCACCATCATCATGGTCACTTGGCCCCTCAGGCGGATCCGGCTAGGTACACCATCCGGACGTGTCCTAGGACGTAGCCCGATCCCCATCCTAGTCCGGAGTCTCATGGGCCAAAGTCTCATGGACCGAAGCCTCTGGGACCAGACTCTCGTGGGCCGAAAGGCCCGTCGACCCGAGGCTCATGGTCTAGAGTCCTCGTAGCCTCCACCTCAGACGGGTCCACCCTAGCAGTCCTGTGCTCGGTTGAATGAGCTGGGAGTGGTGGCGAGGAAGGCGTAGCAGGCTGCCTATCTCTCCCGCGGCCACATCCTGATCTACCTCTCTTCTTCCCTCCCTGACCTCCTCTCCCGGTGGGCAATGACGCCGACGAAAAAGCGCCCACCGGTGTCCCCAAACTATCTATCAATGCTCTCTGGAGATGTAGGGGTGGAATGGAAGTACCCCTCCCGTGGGCCGCTACCAAAGAAGTACCCGCGGAGCGCTCTACACCCGCGCCCACCATCTTTCAACACCTGCCATCACAAAGAGTAAACGAAATTAGTACAACATAAAAAAATTGAATACTTGACATGAATAATAATATGTATATAATTTAAGTTGGGATGCATACAAACTAATAATAGTCTGGATCGTCTATATATGCTCCAGGATCAATAGATGCATCATCATTATCGTTATCACGCGTGTTGTGCTCATCGGGTTCAGTGGCATCAACATGTGGAAGGTCTTTCTGTAATCGGTCAAGCATTGACAGTTCATCGGCAGCAATAATCTCTTCTTGTTTCGGCTCTTCTTGTTCTGGCTTAGGGGTGAAGTCGGATTCACTGTCGCTGTCTATTTCCATGTTCTGGGGTGAAGTAGAGCCGTTCTTGAAATGTTTTTTGGAAAGACGTGTCTCTTTGAAGAATTCTCCTTCATATGTGTCTGGGTTAATGTGAGGTTCATAATCCTCTTCATTGGGGGAGTTGGTCTAACATGTGGCGGCACTTCATAAACGACATCCCAACCATTCAGATTTGTATTAGTTTGGCAGGCCCACGGTAGATAGAAAACTTGGGTCACCTGTTGAGCCGTAATATAGATATCGGGAATGTCTAAATGGGTGCTTTGTTTGATTTCGACTAGCCCTATATGTTCATGAGTCCTTCTAGTCTCCTTTGGCTGGAACCAATAACATTTGAAGACTACGATGTTCGGTGGGTTTTCACCATAGAATAGAAGTTCATAAATTGCTTCAACTCTTCCATAATACTCGTTACCTCCTTTGCTGATAGTAGAAACACCACAATTTGTAGATTTTCGGTCGGCCATAAATAGCTCTTTGCCAAAGGTACAAAAGCGATACCCGTTGATGTCATATTTCTCAAATGAACGGACCTTATAGTCAAAACCATTAGCGACTTATCTCAATTCGGCGTCCATAGACTCTAAATTAGCCTACAAGTTTAATACGAAAAGATTGTTGCATTAGCCACAAATTAGACCAAGAAATGAAATGGTCTATTAATGGTAATTACAGTTTGGTTGAACCAAGAGATGAAACCGGGATAGCCACCTCCATGCTTTGCAAGAAGCTCATACTCTTCGATGGAATCCTTTTGGATCATCGCTCCATCCGAGAATTTGGTGATGTATCGACTGTATCAAATATTCGAGAATAAGATTAGTTCAAAGGAATTAGAAGTTGCGAAACAATGTACCGAGAACTTACTCGATGTATGACCGCACTTCTGTTAGGTTGTTGAAGATATACAACGAAATGATCCACCATTCTTCGACATCCAACACTATTGGTTTCAAAGCACCGGCTGGTGCGAGCTTCCCTTTGAATAGGCTGAGGTTGGATCCACCTTTTTTAGGGTCGCCAGCATTGTACCGAGGCATCGGATTATGCAAATGACCATTTTTGGCTTCGTACTCTGCTGTCACGAAGTTTGCCGCCTCCTCAGTAATGAATGCCTTGGCCATCAATGCTTCAATTCTACATTTATTTTTACATTTTGCTCGAAGTGTCTTGTGCATCCTCTCAGGTGCATAGCACCAACGATTTTGCACGGGCCCCCAAATCTTGTCTTGGTCGGGAAATGTAAAATCAAATGGTGCATTGGATTAAAGAAGCCCGGTGGAAAGATATTCTCTAACTTATAGAGCAACTCTGGCGCCAACTTTTCCATGTCATCTAGCACGCCAGGCGATAATTCTTTCGCACAAAGAACATGGAAGAAATAGCTCAGCTCTGCCGGTACTAGCCATTCATCCTCAGGGATAAAGCCACACAACATCACCGGTATTACCCGCTCAAGCCATATGCGCCAATCATGACTCTTGAGACCAAATATTTTCAATTTTTCAAGACTCGCTCCCCTATTTAAATTCGCTCCATACCCATCAGGGAACATCAACTACATTTTCACCCACAAGATAATTTCCTTCATAGCTGGCCTTCCAAGATTGAACCAGGCCTTTGGCTTCATCCAGTTCTGCTTTCCTTTCGATTGTCGCATATTTTGTAATGGTCTATCACATAGAGTCTGCTGATCGACTCTAGCCTTAGGATTATCCTTTGACTTCCCCTCTATGCCGAACAATGTACCAAAAAGGGCCTCGTCAATATTCTTTTCAGTGTGCATCATGTCGATTTTGTGTGGAAGAAGGAGGTCTTTGAAGTAAGGCAGATCCCACAAGCATGTCCTCTGAGTCCAGGCGTGTTCCGAATTATACCCCTTGAAATACCCTAGACGCTCTGGATCAGGCTCAAGAGCATTTAACTGATCAAAGATTTGTTGGCCAGTCAATGCAGGTGGTGGAGAGTTTTTGACAACTTTACCTTTGACGAAGTTCTTCTTGTCTTTTCTGAAATTATGGCGAGGATCCAGGAACTGTCTATGCAAGTCGAAGCAAGAATACTTGTGACCCGCCTGCAGCCAATAAAACTGAAGAGCTGCCTTGCATGTGGGGCACGGGAAGCATCCATGCGTACACCAGCCAATGAATAGCGCATACACCAGCAAGTCATGCATCGAGTACATGTACCAGACACGCATTATGAAGTTTTGTTTGCTAGCGGTGTCGTATGTCTTGAACCCATTATCCCAAGCTTCTTGCAATTCATCCTTAAGCGGCTACATGTACACATTCATATTCTTCCCCGAATAGTTGGGCCCTGGAATTATCAACGTCAGGAAAATGTTCTTTCTTTGCATAATCTGTCCGGGGGGGGGGGGAGATTGAGTGGAATGACAAATACAGGCCAACAACTGTATTGGGTTGCCGTCATACCAAATGGATTGAACCCATCCATGCCGATGCAGACTCGAGGATTCCTTGGATCTGCCGCTTTTTGCTCATGTAATGTATCGAAGTGCTTCCATGCAAAAGCATCTGATGTGTGTACCAACATCTGATTCCCATCTGCATCTAGTTCAGTTCTTTTGCCCAATTTGTGCCATGTCATCTGTCTGGCCATCTCTTCGACCATGAAAAGACATTGAAGTCTTGGTACAATTGGCAGATAGCCAAGAACATTAACGGGGATTTTGGTGTGCCTCTTTTCACCCTTACCGTTGTCTACCACAACATACCTAGAAGAGTTGCAAATGGGACAATAGTTCAAGTCTGCATACTCAAGCCTAAATAAAGCACATCCTTTCTCGCAGGCATCTATCTTCTCATAGGGCACCTTAAGTACACGGAGGATTTTGTCCGACTGGTACAGGTTTGCGGGCATTACATGGCCTTTGGGTAGAAAGCATCCAAATAGTGTCATCATCGTGTCGTAGCATTCTCTGCCTGAGTTGAATTGAGCCTTCAGAACCATTACTTACGTGATGGCATTCGGCTGACAAAGCTCAATGTGGTCTTGGAGAGGACGTTTTGAGGACTCCAACATTTCATTGAAGGCCTTTGCAGACTCCTCCATGTCATCATCCGAATCCTGAGCATCATCAAAGTCTTGCACCATGTCTTCGATCTCGGTACCATGCTCGTCGGTGCGACAATGAACCACCTCAGCCCTGGTACGTTGGGCAGACTCTCCATGAAATGGTCACACCATATAATCAGGCATAAAACCCCACTTCTGTAGGTGTTTACCCATTTCACCCTCTATCCTCTGTGAAATGTTGTCGCACCTAACACATGGGCACCAGGTTTCTCTCTGGCCATTTGCAAATGCGGCTTTCACAAACCCCTTAGTTTTTATTAACCATTCATTGGTCATGTCTTCCTAACTAGTGTGACCATTGTACATCCATGCACGATCAGTCATCTTTCCTACCTACTAAACACACAATAAATATATATATAATTCAGCATATATATTCATCAGTTAATCAAGTTTGTCAATTTTATTATGTCCATACAACCTACACGCTAATAGGTAAAGATAGGTCCTAATCCCACCCGAGTATGGGTAGATTGGGTTCGTTTTCCCATGATCTACTCAAGATCCGATGCAAAATTTTGGCAGCACCTCCCCACTGTTCTCCTGATACACACCTCGACAATAAACATAGAGGATGTGTACCCGGAGAACAACAGGGAGGCATTGACGAAATTCTGCATCGGATCCGGAGTAGAGCATGGGAAAACGAATCCAATCTACACATACTCGGGCTATACATGGATAACATTGGAAAATTCAAAAGAATCATGGTTATAAATATGCAAATGCATGCATATTTATAACTGTAACCCTTTCGAACGAGAGACGCATACTGATGATTGAATCTACCTATAGCTAGTAAGTTTCATCGGCACGAAGACAGGAACAGAGCAAATGAAGGGGGAGGAGGAGATGTCATTTGTGCTCACCCACGAACGCAGGGGAGCTCGTCGAACGCAAGGCACTAGACCCTCGCAACGAAAAAACAACTATACATTTAAATCCACCCAATCAACATGAAGATTCAATCCTGATAATAAATCTATCTATATATATAACTACTTTTCCACTTCTCTTTTATTCTTCTTTTTCTCTATTTCTTCTTCTTCTCCTCTTCTTCTTCCTTTTATTTTCTTCTTCTTCTTATTCTTCCTTTCTTTTCCTTTTTCCTATTCTTCTACTTTTTTTTCATCTTGTCCTTCCTTCTTTTCCTTTTTCTTCTTCTCTTATTTTCTTCTTCTTTTTTTTCATCTTCTTATTCCTTCTTTTCCTTTTTCCTCTTCTTCTACTTTTTTCTTTTACTTCTTCTATTTTTTATTCTTATTCTACTTATACTTCTTATACTTATACTTCTTCCAACTTAATCTAAAAAAATAAAAGAACAACGAAGAAACAAAAAAAAGACTCACCGGAGAGGGGGGCCGGGGGCCGCAGATGGTGTGGAGCGACAGCGGCGGGGGCGGTGGGGCGTCGGGGCGGCGGGTGTGCCAGAGAGAGAGAGAGAGAGAGAGAGAGAGAGAGATAGCAGAGTGCGAGGTGGGAGCGGGGATGGCCGTTAGATATGTTAGGTTCTGTTTCTTTGCCGTCTGCTTTAGGCATTCTTTGTCGTTCGCTTTTCTCTGCCGTCGGCTAGTGGACGACAAAGAGTGTACTACCCTGCACAGCGCTCTAGTGGGGCCCATATGGGCTCTTTGCCGTCTGCTAGAAGACGATGAAGAGTGTACTGACGGCAAACATGATCTTTGCCATCTGCTTTTTGGAAGCTGACGACAAAGACCATCTTTGCCGTCAGCTAGCAGAAGGCAAAGAGTGGACCGATGGCAAATTCTCTGATTACTGTAGTGCATAGTGCCTAGTGGCAATTGCTGTTTTCTGCTTGTTTTTTACTTTGTAGAATATCAATACCAAACGAAGTCCAAATGCCATGAAACTTTTTGGAGATTTTTTTCTGGACAGAAGACACCCAGGGAGCCAAGGAAGTGCACCAGAGGAGGCCCGTGGGGCCCACTAGGCACCAGGGCGCGCCCAAAGGCCCAGGCGTGCCGTGGTGGGTAGTGGGGCCCACGGGAGGCTTCTCCACCGACTATGAGCTCCATAAATACTCTAAAATCCCAAATACCCTAGGGAGTCGAGAGAAAATAGTTTTCGCCATCGTAAGTTCCACAACCATGACATCCAATCTAGAGGCCTTCTCCGGCACTCTGCCGGAGGGGTCAACGATCATGGAGGAGTTCGTCATCATCAACCTTGCCCCTTTGATGATGCGTGAGTAGTTTACCACAGACCTATGGGTCCGTAGGCAGTAGCTAGATGGCTTCTTCTCTCTTTTTTATCTTCAATACAATGTTCTCCTCGATGTTCTTGGAGATCTATTTGATGTAAAGACTTTTTGCAGTGCGTTTGTTGGGATCTGATGAATTGTGAGTTTATGATCAGTTCTATCTATGAATTTTATTTGAATCTTCAATGAACTCTTTTATTCATGATCTTTATAGCCTCGTATTTCTTCTTCGAAACTTTGGTTTGGTTTGGCCAACTAGATTGATTTTTCTTGCCATGGGAAGAGGTGCTTTGTGATGGGTTCGATCTTGTGGTGCTCAATCTCAGTGACAGAAGGAGACATGACACGCATGTATTGTTGCCATTAAGGATAAAAGATTGGGTCTATTCCTACATGAATAGATCTTGTCTACATCATGTCATCGTTCTTATTGCATTACTCCATTTTTCCATGAACCTAATATACTAGATGCATGCATGCTGAATAGCAGTCGATGTGTGGAGTAATAGTAGTAGATGTAGGCAGGAGTCGGTCTAATAATCTTGGACGTGATGCCTATATACATGATCATTGCCTTGGATATCGTCATGATTATTCGCTTTTCTATCAATTGCCCAACCGTAATTTGTTTATCCACTGTATGCTATTTTCTCGAGAGAAGCATGTAGTGAAATCTACGGCCCCCGGGTCTATTTCGTATCATATTATTTTCTGATCTATTAATCCAAAAATCCAAAAATACCTTGCTGCACTTTTTCTTTACTTATTTTATTTTGTGTTTTTGCTAGATCTATTTATCCAAACTCACACAATTTAATCTATCTCAATACCGAGGAGGGATTGACAACCCCTCTTATGCGTTGGGTTGCAAGTTTTTGTCGTTTGTGTGCAGGTGTTGTTTACATAGTGTTGCTTGTTCCTCCTATTCGATTGATAATCTGGCTGCATCATCCTCTCCTCTTCGGGGAATTACCAACGCAGATACAAGCAATCACCTGGTACACCGCCAGAGGCATTCACATAGAGTAATATTTTTTTCTAGTATCGAGTTGTAATTTTGAGTTGTAAGTATATAGAAGTGCGATGATCATCATAATTCATTATTAGAGCATTGTCCCAAGTGAGGAAATAAAAAAAGAGAAAAAAGAGGCCAAAAAGAGCCCACAAAAAAGAGGCAAAAAATAGCCAAACAAAAGAGATTACATGATGAATATGATAGGTAGCATTCCAAATCAAAAATTCTGTTTTTATCATTTACGTACTCAAGGACGAACAGGAATTAAGCTTGGGGATGCTGATACGCCTCCAACGTATCTATAATTTTTGATTGTTCCATGCTATTATAGTATCAATCTTGGATGTTTATTATGCAATTATATGCAATTATATATCATTTTTTGGGACTAACCTATTAACCTAGTGCCCAGTGTCAGTTGCTATTTTTTGCTTGTTTTTGGCTTTTAAGAAAATCAGTACCAAACAGAGTTCAAATGCTACAAATATTTTTGATGATATTTTGTGGACCAGAAGGGACCCTAAAAGCTTCGAGAGAAGACCTAAAGACAAGCCTGCCAGGCGTGCCTCAGGGGGGGGGCGTGCCCCAGGTTTGTGGGCCCCTCGTGGCACCTCTTGTCCTAATTCTGGCTCTATAAATTCCTAAATATTCCCAATACATCACAGAGCCACCCAAAATACTTTTTCCGCCGCCACAAGTCTCTGCTCTTTGGAGATCCCATCTGGAGACCTTTTCCGGTACTCTGCCGCAGGGGGAATCGATCATGGAGGGCCTCTACATCTAACTTGCCGCCCTTCCAATGATATGTGAGTAGTTTACCACATTCCTACGGGTCCGTAGCTAGTAGCTAGATGGCTTCTTCTCTCTCTTTGATCTTCATTACAATGTTCTCCTCGATGTTCTTGGAGATCTTTTTGATGTAATCCTTTTTTGCGATGTGTTTGTTGGGATCCGATGAATTGTGGGTTTATGATCAGATTATCCTTGAATATTATTCTAGTCTTCTCTAAACTCTTTTATGCATGGTTGTTATAGCTTTGTATTTCTCTCTAATCTATCTGTTTGGTTTTTTCAACTAGATTTATTTATCTTGCAATGGGAGAGGTGCTTTGTGATGGGTTCGATCTTGCGTTGCTCAAGCCCAGTGACAGAAAGGGACATGACACATACTTGTATCATTGCCATTAAGGATAAAAATATGGGGTTTATGAATTTGTTCATATTAATCGGGTTAACTTTGTCTACATCATGTCATCTTTCTTAAGGCGTTACTCCAATCTTTATGGACTTAATGCTCTAGATGCATGCTGGATAGCGGTCGATTTGTGGAGTAATAGTAGTAGATGCAGGTAGGAGTCGGTCTACTTGTCTCGAACGTGATGCCTACATACATGATCATTGCCTTGGATATCGTCATAATATGCGCTTCTCTATCAATTACCCAATAGTAATTAGTTTACACATCATATGATATGTTCAAGGGAGAAGCCTCTAGTGAAAACTATGGCCCCTGGGTCTATCTTTATCATATATCAAAATCCAAAAATACTTTGCTGCAATCTATTTACTTTTATTTTATTTTCTGTTTTTTTATCTATCTATCACTACGAGATTTGATCCTTGCAATTAACCTCCAAGGGATTGACAACCCCTTCTTTGCGTTGGGTGCAAGTATTTGTTATTTTGTGTGTAGGTGTTGTTCACAAGGTATTGCACGGTTCTCCTACTGGATTGATAACCTTTGTACTTAACTAAGGGAAATACTCATCTCTATTGTATTGCATCATCCTCTCCTCTTTGAGGAAATCCCAATGCAACTGACAAGTAGCAATGACAAGCTTGCCGCCCAACGCTGACATGGTGATCATCAGCCCCCAGCGCAGCCCCCAGTGTGAGGCCATTATCTCCTTTCCTTTGGCGAGCACTGGCGTTGAGGTTGTCATTGCTGACATCATCAAGGGAGCAGGGGAAGAGTGCCACAGAGAAGGGGAACGCCCGGAGGTGGATCCTGTCGTGACGGTGCCATCGACCACTACTTTGGAACCTAACTCTCCGATAAGGACCCCCACCAATGAGCCTATCAGCACTGATGACGTGCCGGCAAGTGGGTCTGCCAGCAACCAGGCGACGACAACTGAGGTTGTCAAAGGGGAAGTTGTTCCTCCTCGGCAAACTCGATCAGGTAAGTCATTTCTGTCAAGCAGTCCCATTCCCTAATCATTTCTTGTTTTCTTGAACTTCACCTGAATTTGATTCCTCCCCTTCTCCGTATTCTCAGATCTGCCTTCAACCGACGACATGGACATAGACACCACCATTGAGGGGATCGTGAAGGATGCCGCTAATGAAGCTAGCAAAATCACCGCTAACGAGGCCACCAAAGCTGCTGACGAAGGGGCCGCCAAGGAGGGCAGCAACATGAGTGCCGAGACCACTAGCAGCATTTCCGCCCCAGGCGCGCCAAGCGCTGACTCCGCCATGAGGGTGGTCACTGCCGGCAAGGCAATTGTTGATGACCACCCTACGACATTTGAAGTGCCTCCATCAAGCATGTTCTTGACGGTTGGCGACATCCTGTTCGTCAGCATCCCTGGGACGTCAAGCGCTGACGCGCCCTGCTACTTCTTGAGCTTGCGTTGGTTTTTCCCTTGAAGAGGAAAGGGTGATGCAGCAAAGTAGAGATAAGTATTTCCCTCTGTTTGAGAACCAAGGTATCAATCCAGTAGGAGGAACACACAAGTCACCAATGGTTGCACCTACACAAACAAACAAACACTTGCACCCACCGCGATAAAGGGGTTGTCAATCCCTTCATGGTTACTTGCAAGGATGAGATCTGATAGAGATAGGTATAGAAGATAAATAAAAGTGCAAAATAAAGTAAAGGTAAATAAATTGCAGCAAGGTATTTTTAGGTTTTTGTTTTGTAGATCTGAAAATAATATGATAAAAGTAGACCCGGGGGCTATAGTTTTCACTAGAGGCTTCTCTCTTGAAAGAATGCATACGGTTGGTAAACAAATTACTGTTGAGCAATAGATAGCAAAGCGCAAAGTTATGCCGATATCTAAGGCAATGATCATGAATATAGGCATCACGTCCATGACAAGTAGAGTGACTCTTGCCTGCATCTACTACTATTACTCCACAGATCGACCACTTTCCAGCATGCATCTAGTGTAACAAGTTAACAAGAACGGAGTAACGCCATAAGCAAGATGACATGATGTAGACGGATAGATCCGATCAATATGAATAAACCCCACTTTTTTATCCTTAATGGCAATAATACAAATACGTGTCATGTCCCCTTTTGTCATTGGGTATGAGCACCGCAAGATTGAACCCATTACAAAGCACCTCTCCCATGGCAAGAAAAATCAATCTAGTTGGCCAAACCAAATCAATAGATCTGAGAGAAATACAAAGCTATCTTAACCATGCATAAAAGAGTTCAGAAAAGACTCAAATAATATTCATAGATAATCTGATCACAAATCCACAATTCATCGGATCTCAACAAATGCACCGCAAAAGAAGATTACATCAAATAGATCTCCAAGAACATCGAGGAGAACATTGTATTGAAGATCAAAGAGAGAAAAGAAGCCATATAGCTACTTGCTATGGACCCGTAGGTCTGTGGTGAACTACTCACACATCATCGAAAGGGCAACAAGGTTGATATAGAGGCCCTCCATGATCGAATCCCCCTCCGGCAGAGTACCAGAACAGGTCTCTAGATGGGATCTGATGAGGACGGAAACTTGCGGCGGCGGAAAAGTATTTTTGGTGTGCCCTCTGGTATACGGGGAGTATTTGGGTATTTATAGAACAAAGATTAGGGTTAGAGGAGCATCAGGGGGCCCACAAGCCTGGGGGCATCCCCCTAGGGCGTGCCCTCCGAGCTTGTCGCCCACTGGTGGCCCCTGTGACCTCCTCCCGAAGGTTCCCGGGTGTCTTCTGGTCCAAGAAAAATCCTCAAAAGGTTTCGTTCCATTTGGACTCTGTTTGGTATTGATTTTCTGTAAAAGGCAAAAACAAGGAAAAATAGCAACTTGCACTGGGCACTAGGTTAATAGGTTACACTACTAGGAGAAAGCCTACTAGTAGCGCTGGCTGCAGCGCTACTACTAAGGTAGCTGTAGTGCTGCTTCAACCAGCGCTACTAGTAAGTATGGTTAGTAGTAGCGTTGCTTCAACCAATGCTAGTACTAACTATCTCTAGCGCCACACCACAACAAACACTGCTGCTAAACCAGCACTGCCGCTAGACTCCTACCAGCGCTACTGCTAATATTCCTGCTTTCACAGATTTTTTCGCCTCTACGTATTTGTGCATGCTCTATACAGTAGTTTCATCACATCATAATGAACATACATTATTCTCATCATATCATACACATATAGTAGTCTCGTCATACCATCATCATCATCATCCAACACAAATATCATCACATCTCGAAAATAGCGATACACAAGTCATGTCATGTCTCGAATGAATGCAACTGCATGGTCATGGCACACACACAAGTTTCATCATCTCTATCTAAACCATGATGCAGAAAAGAAGAGCGATCAGTATGAGCAAGAACGCGACTATGTAGTATTTCTTGAGGCACCGGTTTCGCTCCCTCTCTTGCCGAAGCGTCCACCTCAAGTAACTATTTTCCGCTTCGGCTCTGCTGTCAAACCCTCTATGGCTAGCGCCCGGGTACCTGTCTACCTGTGCCTGAGCGTCTGGCCAGTGGTCGTACACTCCTGGAACCCTCCCAATGAATACGGCATAGCAGTCCTTCACCATCTCTGATCTATGTGCCTGCATCGTCAGTTGATGAATTCAACGATAATATGCAACATAATGTACTTGAGAAACACAAGGAGGCATAGTTAGCAAAATACAAGCAACCTATAGTAAACATAAATAACGAAGTTCCTCATACCCAAACTAATTAACTAGAGCGATCTACGCTAGTTTAGGAGGACGGTTTAATTATAGCACAGAGTTTCGCCGTGCATAAATTCAAAGTTTTGTCATAGAAAGACAGTAGTGACTAATTAAAAATACACATTGTCATCATCAATCAGTCCTCCATGTCAGCGCTCCAATCTTCATAGTTAGGGAGGAAGCACCCGAGTTTCATGAAAGGCTTCAAGTCCAGACGCTGAGTGATTAATAGTGATCGGACATGATCCCGCGTCATTGGCCCATGGTAGAACATCTCTGTTAGTTCGAGGACCTCCTTCATGATCACTTGGGCAAGTTCACACTGTATGTGATAAAACTCAGCTCGGATTCGATGATCTGGTGTCCTTCCTATGCTTGTGGCCCAGTTGATAATCTCGGCATTGTTGGAAGTAGCTGACATGCGAAGGCGTTGATTATCCCTTCTGTACTCGATCATGTGATGCATGAGGTAGAATCCATCAGCCTTACTATCGTTCGGTTGCTGGATGCAACAGAAGTCGATCTTATGGCTGAAACCTAGCCCATTCTTCCTGTACTTTTTCACCTTGATATATCCACCACACAGGCTGAAGGTTAACAAGGCACTATCGAGAATACTCTTTATGTGCGTGTAATCCTTTTTCTTGATGTTCTTCGATGAGTCCAAGTACAGAGCATGGAAGTATTGTGGGTACAGACAGAGGAGGACGGCGCCCCCCCCCCCGCTGCCAAAAGTACACCTCAAATTAGCCTCCATGCTTGCAAAGGAATGATTAAAACATACGAAAGGATATCAGCGGATGACTTACGTGGGATGATAAAGCAGGAGAATCGTTTCCTTATCCTTATTAGCGATCATGAACTCGCCGATGTACTTGCTCGCATAGTCACGGTGCTCTTTGCAGACTGCCAAGAAGCTCTCATGCATATAGTACGGGTCAGTGACGCAGATATATTTTATGTTCTCGCGCCTGATGATGTAGTTGAGATGCAGCGCATACATGCGAATGAATTGAAAATCTAGCTTGGTCATGTGGAACATGCCGTAGATGTAGTAAAATCACAGGATGAACTTATCCGCGGGCCATCTCTCGATGTACAACTTCCCACCCGGCACCTGAGCCGTGTAAAGCGGGTATCCTAGATTTTTCGAGATGAGAAGGCTTTTCTCTCTGGCCAGCACTTCTTCATGAAGTCTCATTAGATCATCGTTCAGTATTTGCTCTAGCGCTTTCGGAGGTAGGATGGGGTGGCCGGCGACATGGAAACGCTCTGCACCTTCGACAGGTATTATGTCTACCTCCCTGGGCTTTAGAGGCGGCTGGCTGCTTGATGCAGCTCTGGCACCTTTAGGGCCTTTCTTGTCCGGTCTCCTCCCTTGCTTCTTGGTGGGTGGCGGTAGTGAGCCCACCATACATTCCCTAACCACCACCCCTAGTGTCGTCGGGCTAATCAGTGGACGGCCCTAGGGTTGTTGTTGTTGGGTAGAGGTGGCATCTGGAGGCGTCTCCTATGATGATCGCATGAAGAGAGACTTTTTGCAATCAGCCTTAGGACGTTCCGGCTCTGGCAAATCAGGCAGCATCAAGTCATCTCCACACTCATAGCCCGAGTCATAGTCCCGAGCCATCAATCCTCCATAATGATAGGTGGTATTCATATACTTGAGAGGGTCATCATCATCCTCCTCCATGACATCATCAGCATTTGCTTCTTTGATGGGGGCGACATCATCTAGCAATAATGGAGGCTCTCCCTCGCGTCGTCCACTATCACCCGCCACGACAAGTGCAGGTAATTGGGTAGGTGGGGTGGTGTTCACACCTTGTTGCGGAGTTGTCGTTGGTGTGCTACCGGGCGCCTCGACACGAAGAAGAGTCTTCGGCCAAGGCAAGAACCAGCTCTTGCATGCGCCAATCCGTTTAGGGGTCTCGTCGTCATCGACTGGTATCGGAGGAGGCAAATCCTCGAAGCCCGCTTTGACACTAGCCACGCAAACCTTCAAGATGCAGTGGGGCATCTGTCGGTTGTGCAACATGCGGTCCTTCAGCTTCACGATCGTTGCCTTTCCCACATCTACCTTCTGGCCATTGATGTCATACAGTAGGGTGCAGTGGATTCTGTCGGCCAACGAAGACATGTCTGCGACATCAAATATCCAAAAAGCAACTAAAACGGAAGACTATAGATATGCTGGTGAAGAGGGTATGACACGTAATTACCGTGAGGGCGTCGAGCTCAGCCAAAGACGAAGCCCCACCGAACATGCCAGAGACGAAGGACGGGCTGATATGAACAGGAGCGGAACCAGGTACGGGACCATTTGCGGTTGCATGAGCAGGTGCTGGTGGTGCGATGTTCACCGAATTGCTCCCGATGTAGCTGGGAAGGGGAAAGTCCGCTGGCCCTTTATCTAGATTGTTCTTCGTCCAATCGATAATTGCCAGAATCGAGCTGTTAATGTAAGATGTGAAGTCAGCCGTGACGCCCGCTACCGCTGCACTGACCACTGCATCGACTACCTTGACCAACTGTTCTTTGGTCTCTTCTTTGGTCTTATTGACCGCAAGCGCGACCTTCTCGTTGATGGTCTGTTGAGTAAGCAACCATCTCTGCCTTCTTTCCTCCGGCTTCTCGTGGTAGCACGTCTTCCATGTGGCGCCATCTTCGACGCCGTGCACACATCCATACGATGGCAGTTTATCCTCTGAGACCTTTTCAGTATGTTCAGGGCCTGGTTGAATGTTGTGTCCCACTTGGGCCTCGACGACGAGTGAGACGACTTGTCACTTTCATCTGCCTTTTGGTGCTGCTCTTTTTGCAAAAGGAACATGGATGGTTTACAAATGTGAGAAAACTTGTAGTCGAATTGATTGGAAGCTAATATAAGGTGGTAATATAATAATTACCAGTAGTCTCATGAACTCCCTCATGTTGGGGTCCGTGTAAAAGATCTTCTTGATGGGGTCCCACTTATACCAGGCCCTGATCCAGTCATGCTCCTGCAGATCAGTGAACTCCGCCAAAGGGTCTGGGATTTCGTGACTTTCACGTTCCACGTCCTCCTTGGCCCATACGTGCCTCTTCCCCTCGTAACCACGGCTTCCAAGGCGGTGTGGAGGCGTGTTCCTGGCCTGGAGCGCCTTCATTTTCTCTGACCTTTTCTTGACTTCTTCTTTAGCGCAAGTCTCCTTGAATTTTTTGAAGTCCTCTTCCTTTAGTGTTGGATTGTCAGCATGAATCTTGGACCACGATTCATTTTTCGCAATCGCTTTTTTCACCCTTACTTTCCAGGCGGACAAGTTGTTGGTGAACGTCACCATCGCCTTGTTGTTTATCTTTGTCATGGGTTCATTGTCCCACAGATGTTTGCTTTCATCCCGGCCAGGGAAGAGGAACCTATTTTGCAACTTCTTTAGGTGCATGTGCTCCATAAGTGGTATCTTCTTTAACTTTTCATCGTTGATGTTGGCGGTTTCCCTGAGGATGCATCCTAGTTGATTGACGTAGCACGCGCGCGCTTCGTCCAGCGCTGTTGGCTCTAATTTCTTGGGGTGCATCGCCATGACCACAATTTTTCCGATGCCAAGCTTGTTTGGTTTTCATGTCCTCTTCGGCTTCGGTGCTATACTGGCTACGACAGCATCGTTGCCGGTCTCGGGGGTGGTGTCGGTGCCGGTGCCAGTGTCGGCGTCGGTGCCAGTGTTGGTGTCGGGGTTGGTGCCACTACCACCCTGCACTCGCAACCGCTGTTTATCCAGGTAATTGAAATAATGATTTGCTGCCTCCACGGGGTCTTCTTCGCGGTGACCAGAACCCCCGGCTTCCGCGTGGCTAGACATGTTCCTACGATTAATTATAAGTATGCTAGTTTAATTCTAGACCGAATAAAATGAATAATGAAAAGAAAAAAGGGGCCTATATTTGGCAGGAATGCTGATTCATTCCCCTTCCGGGAAATCCCAGGCACTCGATATGTCCTAGTTTCTAGCACAATTCATGCTAAAATTCACGAAAATTTTCGGCATGACTTTTGCTAAAAAGTGGACATATGGAACGCCTGAAATTTCCCAGAACAGAAATGAATCAACATTCCGGCAAAACATAGGCCACTCGGATATTCTTCGACGATTTTCCATTCAACCAACATTAATCATATCATATCCAACAACCATAAATAAACACCAATGACAACCGGAATGGAAATATGCAAATGAACATCAATGACATATATCATATAACATCAATCTTGTTTTTTGTTTATAATAGCAACAATTACTTTGACCAAATTTTGGAAAATAAAAACATTTCTATTTTTTGTTTATAGCTAAATGCCATAGCTACTTTTTTATTTATAGCTAAATGCTACTGTTTTTTGTTTAAAGCTAAATGCCGTAGCTATTTTTCCCTAGCTAACTATTCTCTGTTAACTACTCTCTGTTAACTCAAAATTTTACTAATTTTCTTTAAAGCAGCAACAACATCACCTAATTTTTTTACTAATTTATACTGTCCTAGCTAATTTATAACCCTAGCTAATTTATATTGTCCTAGCTAACAACATCATCACAGCAGCAGCAACAACATCGTCAAAATGTCACAATTTTACTAATTTATAACCCTAGCTAATTTCCTAAAAAAAATTGCTAAAAAATTTCCTACTGTCCTACAAAAATTCCTACTGTCCTAAAAATATCCCTACTATCCTAATTCCTAATCACAGCAGCAACAACTCATCTCCTAGGGTTCATACATCCAACTCCTAGCTAGGGTTCATATTAGAGAGAGAGAGCAGAGAGCAGAGACAGAGACAGAGAGAGAGGAGGGCAGGGGAAAGGAGAGGGAGAGGCTTACGGGGCGGCGGTGAGGTCGAGGGCGGGGGAGAGGGTGGCGGCGGCATGGTCGAGGGCAGGGGAGAGGGCGGCGGCAGCGAGGTCAAGGGCGGGCCCGCGCGGCGACGGTGAGGTCGAGAGAGGGCTCTCGGGTGATGATCGGCGGTGAGGTCGAGGGCAGGCAGGGCAACGACTGGCCATGGGGGAGGGGGACGGCGGCGACTAGCCGAGGGAAGGGAGTGGAGTGGGGGGAGAGGAGGGAGAAAGACTTAGCCAAATTTTGAGCCCGTGCGGGAGGGGGAGGGGGGTTAAGTCAAATTAGCAGTAGCGCTGGGTACGGGCCAGGGCGATAGCTAACTTAACTATAGCGGTGGTCTGTACCCAGCGCTAGAGCTAACTATTGCAATTTTAGTTTTTTTAGTTCTAAAATACACATAGTAGTAGCGCACGATTAGGACCCAGCGCTATAGCGCTGGTTCCTAGTCCAGCGCTACTGCTAACTCTTATTATTTTCTTTTTATTATTTTCCTTTTCTAATTTTTAGTTTTCTTTTCTTTTTATTATTTTCCTTTCCTATTCTGTTTTCTTTCCCATTTCTTTTGTATTGCTTTCTCCTTTTTGTTTTTTGTTTTTCTCCCGAAGGCCTCGCACGCAGTCGACGAGAATGTCTCCTCCCACACTACAGGGGATACGATGTATACATCATTTGACCGATAACGGTTACTTAAGTGCATACACAAAATAAATACATATATATAAATGATGGTTTCTCAGCTGCGTCGACGACGTTTCAAATTGAGCTTCTTCCCTTTCTTGTTCGCTGTCAAATAATTCAGCCCCTCGTTGTGACTTTTCCGGCACCATGGAGTATGATCTTTCTTAGGTAATGTAGACTTGATTCTTCTTTTCATGTATGCTTCATTGTCATCGTGATCTTCCCTCATCGGGTTGCCATATTGGTCGTAGTGTTCCTCGTTGGCAACTCCATCCATTCCGACGATGCTCCTTTTGCCTCTCCCCACGATGACACGGCTGGGATTGGTCGGGTCGGTTATGAAGAAGCATTGTGTCACATGCTTAGAGTGTACCCATGGCTCAGTTTTGGTGATGACGTTAATGTTCACGGTAGCGCTCTTCGCGTCGGGTATAGACATGGTAGTGAAATACTTGTTTTCTCTTACGACGGCCTTAGCCCATCTGACACGGAACATCATCGCATCGTGCATTCCAGAGTAGTCAAGCTCCCAGATCTCTTCGACCCTTCCAGAGAATCTTTCAGTTGTGCCGTTGGCATCGGTCACGCATTCAATCGCCACCCCTGAGTTCTGGCAATCACTGTCCATGTCTTTGGCCTCCGTGTAGAACATGTACCCGTTGATATCGTATGCCTGATAGGTCACGAGTTTGGGCGCGGGGCCATGTGCTAAGGCGTGTATGAGCAATCCGTCAGAACTGCCCTGTTCTGGGGGATTAGCAAGAACTTGCTCTTTAAACCAATGCAAGAAAGTGGCGGTGTGCTCTACAGTACCTTCGTCGTCTGTCTTGCGCATCCCCTAATCACGGTACTTCTTTGCGATGGTTTCTTTGTGTAATGTCACATAATCATCTACCACATCTAGGTGTTGTAGCACTACTAAGTTAGCCCTGTCAAAGTCGTTCCGTCGATCCGAGTAGTCCACGTGCAATTCCCTCCGGCCATTGTTGTGACCTTCTCCTCCGATCTTCCCATGGTGCTTCTTGACTGGCAAACCAACAACAGGGTCTCTGCCGCCCTATATAATTCTCGAAAAGGGAGATGCAATCTTGGGTCAGATACCCCTAGACAATGCTCCCATCAGGACAGGACATGTTACGAACGAATCCTTTGATGACCCCATTCATCCTCTCGAACGGCATCATGTTGTGAAGGAATGTTGGCCCGAGGTCGATGTTGTCATCCACGATGTGGACACACAAATGCACCATGACGTCAAAGAACACGGGCGGGAAGTGCAGCTCAAGCTCACATAGTATGACAACGATCTCTTCCTGAAGCTTTCGGAGCTGCTTCACACTGATGGACTTTCGAGAGATAACGTCGAAGAAGTTGTAGAGACCAGTAAGCGTGTCACGGATGTGCTTCGTATCTGCGTCATCATCACGAGACAGTCAAGAGACTTCAACCCACTGAACCTTTTCTTCTTGGTGTCTAGAAATCTGCTTATCTTCCCACAGTAACCAGAACTGACTTTGATTCCCGTAAGGCACTTCATGAATTGATCGATCTCCTTCGCACTTAAGGTGAAGAAAGAAGGGGGGCAATAATTCTCCTCCTTGTGGAGATCTCTCCTAATCTCCAAATCTTCCAAGTCTTTCCTTGCCTTCGGCCCATCATTGGTCTTCTCTAGCATGTTCATCAGTGTGCCAAGCAAGCTCTCGGGGATATTCTTCGTGATATGCATTTGATCAAGGCAATGAGGCATGTTGTGATTGGGCCAGTACTCCAAGTCCCAGAAAATAGACCTCGTTTTCCATGGCTTCAGCAGTGGCTCCGGCGCCTTTTTCATCTTTCCCGACGTGGGGCACTGTTCCCAATTTTTCAATAGCTCGTTGATTTCGGCGCCGCTCCTCTTACATGGAGGTCCTCGATGCTCGGCCAAACCATTGAATAGATCTCCACGTTTTCTCCACGGGTCATCCTTCTCGAACCATCTACGATGCCCCATGTGCATGATTTTCCCAGAACCGCCATTTTTCATTGACGTAAGCTGCTGAGACGTCGTATCATCCATGCACCTCGTGCATTCACAGTATCTGTGGCACACTTGGCCTGAGTTGTACCCGTAACCGAGATAGTCATGCACCGTCATCATCAGCGCAGCTCTCATATAGAAATAATCTCCTGTGCTGGCGTCCCATGTCTTGACCGGCGATTTCCATAACGTGTCTAGCTCCTCTTTCAGAAGCCCCATATACAGGTTAATATTATTTCCTGGTTGTTTCGGCCCTTGAATCAGCATGCTCATGTGTATGTACTTTGTCTGCATGCACTTCCATGGGGGGAAGTTGTACATCCATACAAAGATGGGCCATGTGCTGTGGTTGGTGTTCTGGTTTCCAAACAGATTCATGCCATCGGTACTCACACCAAGCACGATGTTCCTTGCATCTTCTGCGAAAAATTGATATTCGGCGTTGAATGCTCTCCACTGGCTAGCATCTGCGAGGTGTCTCAGCTTCAAATCATATCCATCATCGGGCTTCTTCCTCTCCGCATGCTTGCTCATGAGTTTTGCTTCCTTAGGATCTATGAAATACCGCTGCAGATGGGGAGTGATCGGAAAGTACCATACAACTTTTTGAGGAGCTTTCTTTCCTGCCTTCTTGTATCGAGAAGCATTGCACACTGGACAGCTGGTTTTTTCCGCGTGCTCCCCCTGATAAATGATGCAATCATTGATGCATGCATGGTATCTAATGTGCGGCAGATCAAGAGGGCAAATGATTTTCTTAGCCTCCTCGATACTAGTAGGACACAGGTTCCCGCGGGAAGAACTTTATTATGTAGATACTTCAAATGCTCATCGAGGCTTTTGTCTGTCCATTTGTTTTTGGCCTTCGTCTTTAGAAGTTCGAGCGTGAAACTCAAGCAGGTCACCTTGGGATCGCAACCGTCATACAATGGAGTCTTCGAGTCTACTTCAAGTTGCGCCAGCTTGGCCTCCTCTCTAGAAGCAGCTCTATCGCTAGTCGTACTCTTGCGAAGGAGGTCTCGAACATGAGGGTCCTGCACGACTGAACATAGTAGCGTCAAAGACTGCGGCGTGTCCGCCCCCTCTTCTCCGCCATGTCCGGACTCTTCTTCACCGTGTCCGGAATCTTCTCCGCCGCCATGTCCGGACTCTTCCCCGCCGCCATGTCCGGCGCCATCGTCTTCGTGTCGATCGGTCATCTCTTCGTCTAGCCCCATGTTGTTATTCCCTACCATGTGGACGTCCTCATCATCATCTTCACTTATCCACCGAGTATAGCCATCCATGAAACCATTCGTTAGCAGGTGCGCCTTCAAACTGCCATGATCAAAAGGGGCCAAAATGACTCCTTCTTTGCATCTTGTACAAGGACATCTAATCCCAGTCCGATTATTTGCATACATGTCCATCACCGCGGATTGCAAGTATCGCTCCACCTTCCTTCACTCACCTTCATGACCGATTGCATGGTATAACAAGCAAAAGGGTTATAAACAAAATGCATGCATGCATCAAAGTCATATAAAAAATTGGCATGACCTTGCCTAAAAATAGGACATATCGTGTTTGCTCGAAATTCACCGAAACGGAAATAAATCGACATTTTGGCAAAACATAAGCAACTCAGGGGGCATGTCACTCGCACAAATCCCTTCATATCGCAAAAACACATATTCCCATTCTTGAAATGCACAACTTTTTACTCACCTATCTCTCGAGAGATATCGAGCACGGTTAGATGAGGGCTTCGCTACCTATAGGGATCGAAAGTGGATGGCTAAATAGCTAGCTAGATCTAGTTGTTGGGAGGAGAGATGACTCTAGCTAACTAATGGAGATGGAGAGAGATGAGCTAGCTAGATCTATATGTATGGAAGGAGGGAGAGCCAAATAAATGAGGAAGATAGAGAAGAGAGGCCATTTATGGAGGAGAATTATGGTGGAGGGGGGCATTAATGGGGAGAGAAGAGAGGTAGAAGGAAGAGAGAAGAAGGGCAATAATGGTGGAGAGGTAACTTATAGAGGGGAGAGTGGAAAGGAGGGGAGAGGGCAAAGGGGGACGAAGGGGGAGGAGGAGAGGGGTGGGTGAAAAGGTGACAGCCACGCCTAGCAGTAGCGTTGTATTCTTGACAGCGCTACTGCTATGGTGCTTAGTAGTAGCGCTTGTCGACAGCAGCGCTACTACTAAGTGGGGCCCAATAGTACTAGCGGTGTTGTCATAGCACGCGCTACTGCTAAAATCTTAGCAGTAGCGCTATATTTTGGACAGCGCTGCTACTACAACTAGCGTCGGTGGGCTTGTTGGGTCCCACGTATCAGAAGCACTCTTTATATTTCCAGTGCTACTGCTAAGGCATCACTTGTAGCGCTGCCCGAGACCAACGCTGCTGCTAATTGGTTATTTTCCAGCGCTACTACTGATGTCCTACCTATAAGTGTTTCCCTACTAGTGTTAGTCCCAAAAGATGATATAAAATAGCATAATAATGCATATAAAACATCCAAGATGGATAATATAATAGCATGGAACAATAAAAAATTATAGATACATTGGAGACGTATCACGCCCACTAAAGGGGAAGTTTATGATGACGTGGTCATCAATACTGCCGGGCTCAAAGTTGTCAATGAGCCGCGCGCCAGCAGCAGTGAAACCAAGGAGCAGTAACTACTGAGGGCCATGAGCGAGAACCTCCAAAAGCTTCAACCACACTGCCAAAGCTGAACGAAGAACTTGGACTCCAGAGCAGCTGTTATCGGCAAGGCAGAAGAAGAGTTCCAGAAGCGCGTGGTGGAGACGCAAATCTAGTACACTAAAAGCCTCCAAGAGCTGAAGGACCACCAAAGGCAGCTCGCCATCGAGTGGGACAAGCTCATCTTGGAGAAGGCTGAGGCTAACAAGGCACATGAGGAAGCCGTGCAAAGGATAGCGATAGAAGATGCCAAGCTAAAAGAGTGCAAGATTGGTCTCGACGCTCATGAAGAAAAGCTTGCCGCTCATGAGGAGGCGCTTGCTGCCAAACTCCGCAGCAAGGATGAAGAGGTCCAACCCCTCCTTGCACACCAGTCCCAGGAGCTCGAGTGGATGCACAAAGAGGCAATCAAATCTCAAGCTGTAGACCATGCTGGCAAGATCCAAGAGGCCGTCAATGCTGCCAAAGCCGCAGAGGCCGCTAAGAATGAACTGGAGGGCAAGGTAAAGAAACTGGAGGGAGACCTTGCCTCCATTAACAAGGAGATCCTGACACTCAAAGCGGATAGATACATGATAGCTCACACCATGGTGGAGCTGCAAACCTCAATATCCATCAAGAACCAAGAGCTCACAAAGGCCAATGGTGTCATTGATGACTATAAGCTGAGGCTGACCAACTTAGAAAAATCTCTTGAAGGTGCCAAGGAACGTGAGAAGGTCTTGTCTAAGGATCTCCAAAATGAGAAGGCCTTGCTTAAGAGTGCTGCAGACTCCTTCAATGAGCTCAAGGGCGGCTACAAACTTTGGACTAGCCGTCTTGTGGTGACTGCAAAAAACCTCACCGCATAGTTATCTGTCGTGGGCTTGTCGGAATTTTGCTTCTCCACCAATGAACGGGACACTGCCAGCACCAAGCTCAGTCTACTATTCAAAAGTCTAGTCGAGGCATTGGAAAAGCAACAGGAGGCTCGAGCCGCACATCTTGCCACCGAGTCCCGCAGGCTTTGCCAGGACATTCTCTTCAAGGTACTCGTCAAACTTGTGTACCTGAATCCCGGCATCGACATCTCCAAGGCCTCCAAGGGCCTATCGCAGGGAGCAGACACCAAGGCTACCGAGGAGCTCGTCACGGCATTTGCCAACAAGGACACCGAAATCCCCAGGACTGAGGGTCGGCATAGGAACTAGCTCTCTCCTCGTGCCATTTGGCTGCATGTGCAGTTCATCTAAAAGACAGATCTATCTTAAGATAGAAGTACATTTGGCTTGTGATGTAATATAACTTGCTGTCTTATGGATGGATGTGTGCTATCTCCCTTGTCTTATTCTGTCTTTGCATGATTTTTGTACCCTACGCTTCCCGAAAACTTGCCGGTGTGCACAATCTTGCTGCGAGCGCTTGATGAATCGCTCCTTAGTAGCCTGCCTGAAGTGTCATTGCCGGCAAGTTCACACGTGATGGTCATAGCGCAGTTACTTAAGTTGTCGAGCGGACTCAAAATAAAGTAAGAGCACGGCTGGTTACGACAAGGTTCCTTAGCGTGCATGTTTATCATACAAAGGCCAAAATTGTTCAAGGAAGAAATGCAATGATATCAAAGAATCTATTTAAAAGTTTTCAAGTTAGCTTTTTCTTTGCTGTACTTCTTGTTGCAGAAAGATAACATGAACATCACTTGTGGTATCCATACCGTCACTCCCCCCAGGAAACTTGCATGCGAGGAACCCTTCTGTCCTTTGAGAAAAAGAAAGAAGAGAAAAGAGGAGGCTGGAAACCTTGACGGTTCGTTAAACATCTTGTACAAAGAAAAATATAATAAAACCCTCCATACAGCATGTACAAACATATATGTATTTGACAAAGGGCTATGAAACACTTATCTTTATTTCACTACGCACAGGGTCTGTGTCTGGCTTTGTACAAGGGATTACATGTCTTGCCGACAAACTTGTACAAAAGAGGTTGCCGGGATGCCCGGTAACCGCGCCTTATGGCTAGAACTTGCGAAGATGCTCAATATTCCATGAGTTGCGCACCAGAGTGCCATCTTTAGTCTCCAAACGGATTGCGCCAGGTCTGGTTACTCATGCTACCCGGTAAGCGCCTTCCCACTTTGGTGTCAACTTATTTGATCCCTTCGCGGATTGAATCTGGCAAAGAACATGGTCACATTCCTCAAAGCTCCGGGCATGCACTTTGTGGCTATGAAAGCGGTGCAAAGCTTGTTGGTAGTGTGCAGCACGCCTAGCAACCCGAAGACGATCTTCCTCGAGGAGCACGGCATCATCATGCCGCATTTGCTCTTGCTCAGCTTTGTCAAAAGCTTTTACTGGAGGTGACCCGTATGTGAGTTCCGTGGGAGCACTGCTTCTCCATCGTAGAATAGGGAGAAGGATGTCTCACTGGTGGCTTGACTTGGTGTCATTGTGAGTGACCAAAGAACCGCTGACAACTCATTGATCCAGCCTCTTCCACACTTGTGTAGCCTACAAATGTTCTTGTCTAGAGTCCTCACAGAACTTCTGCATTTCCCCTCTCGACCTGGCCGTTGCTTCTCGGGTGAGCAACTAATGTAAAACAAATTTTGCTAGCAAGGTCTTGAGAGCATTGCATGAAGGTACCACTCGTGATTTGCATGCCATTGTCCGTGATCACCCGACTGGGCACACCAAAATGGCAAACTAGTCCTTTGAAGAACTTGGCGGCTGACTGTGCTGTTACCTTTCTCACTAGCTCTACCTCAGGCCACTTGGTGAACTTGTCGATTGCTACGTAGAAATACTCAAAGCCCCCGATGGCATGGAGAAAAGGACCGAGGATGTTGAGCCCCTAGACCGAGAAGGGCCAGGAGAGAGGAATTATCTGAAGAGCTTGAGCTGGCTGATGAATGTTCTTGGCATGGAACTAGAATGCTTCGCACCTTGTTACCATAGCCACTGCGTTTTGAAGGGTTGTCCGCCAATAGAAACCTTGACAGAAAACTTTACCGACAAGCATGTGGGACCGGATATGGGATCCACATACCCGTTTGTGCGTCTCTACCGCCGGCTTCTGTCCATCTTCCCAGTAGATGCACTTGAATTTCATCCCATTTGGCCTCTTTCTGTATAGAATGCTATCAAAAACTGATACATACTTGATTGGCGGGCTACTTTCTCAGCTTCTTCTTGTTCATAAAAAAATTGACCTATCTGAAGGTAACAGACGATCTGTTGTGCCCATGTAGGAGCATATGGCTCGACGACAAGGACCAAAGGCATCTCTTCTGCTGCGGGAGCGCTTGTCTCGACGACAATGGTCTCATGCCCTGCTGGAGCCTGCTACTCACCGGCAAGTGTCTGGTTGATACTGGCAACTTCCTTCCTGGCGGCTGTAGGAAGCCCTGCCCGAAACTACTCGCTAGAATTCAACTTTCTTCTCTTTTTTGGCCTCGTAGATGGTGCAACTGAAGGTTGATTCAGAAGGAGCACAAAGTTACCTAGTTCCACATGTAATTTCTTGGTGGCACGCTTTGACAGGTCATTGGCAAGTTGTTCTCAGCACGAGGAACATGCTCTACCTGCAAACCATCAAAGTGCGCTTCCAACTTCCTCACTTCATCCACATATGCCTCCATCAACCGGCTCTGGTAATCATTGTTCACTTTCTTCACCACCAACTGCGGGTCACCTCTGATGATTAACTTTCTAATGCCAAGGTCAAGTACAATGCAGAGTTTGGCAAGCAATCCTTCATACTCAGCAGTGTTGTTGGTGGCCTGCTCATGGGGAAACTTTATTTGAACTACATACTTGAGATGCTCTTCGATGGGTGCTACAAGTAGCACTCCGGCACTAGCGCCCTGGAGCTAAAAAGCACCGTCAAAGTACATGATCCAATCTTGGGGCGCTTCCTTGCCAGGAAGCGAGGTCTATGGTATTTCTTCGTCTGGAGTTGGTGTCCATTCTATAATGAACTCTGCTAAGTCTCTGCTTTGGATTGATGACGTACTTTCAAACTTCAAACCAAAGCTCGACAGCTCCAATGCCCACTCCACTATCCTGCCAGTGGGTTTTGGATTTCTCAAGATGCGCTGCAGTGGAAAGTGAATGACGATGGTGATCTGATGTGCTTGGAAGTAATGGCGCAGCTACCTTGAGGCCATGAGGACACCAAAGAGCAACTTCTGCACCCCAGAGTACCTTGACCTACCCCCTAGAGAAGGTAACTGGCAAAGTACACTGGGCACTGCACCATCTTCTTCTTCTTCTTCATCTTCTTCTTCTTCAAAACATGTTGTTCTGTCTCATTTGCCTGCGCTGGACTTGGGTTGTCGGCATCTGACCTTGCTGGAAAAGATTCTGGCTTGTCAGCTTGAGGCTCTGTGGTTGCTATCTCTTTGTCTTCGGCTTCTCTCTCAGCCACTAGTGCAGCACTAACCACTTGGTTAGTTGCCGCTAGGTATACCAGCAATGGCTCTCGTGGGATTGGTGCAACTAGTACTAGCAGAGAGGAGAGGTACTCCTTCAATTCTTGGAGTGCAGCCCCTGCTTCAGGGGTCTGCTGCATTGGACCTGCCTTTTTCAAGATTTTGAAAAATGGCAAGGCACGCTCAGCTGACTTGGATATGAACCTGCTTAGAGCTACTATGCAACTAGCAAGACGCCTCACATCCTTGACGCGCTTTGGTGCCTCCAACTGCTCAATTGCTTTGATCTCATAGAACTTGTCCTTGGGCGAACTTGTTGGAGCCATAATGATCTAAATCTATCAGAGAAACTGCACGAAATAAGAACAGAGGAGAATCTTTTGATACAATGGTCAAAACATCAAAGAGTATATACATTGAATTTTTCCCATGCAGAACATGTAGTATGGAAGAAAAACGGAGTCCAAAAAGTCCACGAGGGAGCCACAAGCTCGGGAGGCGTGCCCAGGTGGTACGGTGGGCCCCCTAGGCTTGTCGCTTCCTGGTGCACTTTCTTGATTGTTTATTATTTCCTAGTTTTTCATATATTGCAAAACAAACAAAAAGTACTTTTATGGAATTTTTGGAGCCAGTTTACTTACCGTACCACATACCTACTCCTTTTCAAGGTTCTGGAGTGTTTCGAAAGGTCTCTCCTATGTGCTCCTCCGGTGTCATTAATTGAATAATATTAGTTTCAACATTAATGGGTGTACCTGAGATATAATGTTTAATTCTTTGCCCATTCACCACTCTTAGATTAGTGCCTTCGACATTGTTGATATTGATAGCTCCGGAGCGATAAATTTCTTCGACGATGTATGGTCCTTCCCATTTGGAGAGAAGTTTTCCTACAAAGAATTTGAAACGAGAGTTGTACAAAGGAACTTGATCACCTACTTTAAATTCCCATTTTTGGATTCTATTGTCATGCCATCTTTTAACTTTTTCTTTAAACAACTTGGCATTTTCATAGGCTGGTGTTCTCCATTCATCTAATGAGCTAATATTAAATAACCTCTTTTGACCAGCAAGTTTGAAATCATAATTAAGTTCTTTAATTGCCCAATAAGCTTTATGTTCTAACTCAAGAGGTAAATGACATGCTTTTCCATAGACCATTTTATACGGAGACATACCCATGGGATTTTTATAAGCAGTTCTATAAGCCCATAATGCATCATCAAGTTTATTGGACCAATTCTTTCTAGATCTATTAAAGGTATTTTGCAAGATTTATTTGATTTCTCTATTGCTCAATTCAACTTGACCACTAGACAGAGAATGATAAGGTGATGCAATTCTATGGTTAATGTTGGGGTACGACGATCTATGGGTCCAGCGAGGATCCCTTTGTAGTTCGGCTTGGGAGATCGACGAGCACGGAGAGCATATCCAAGAGTAAACGCGTGAGGTTTTCTCCGGTTCGGGCCGCCGTGTGTCGGCGTACGACACCTATGGGATCCGAAGGACCCCTTTTACGATTCGGCAGGGAGAGAGGTATGCACAAAGAGCAGAACCGAGGACCAACGCGGGGGGATTTTACCCAGGTTCGGGCCGCTAATCAGCGTAAAACCCTACTCCTACTTTTGTTTATTATCAGTGTATTCGTCCCAGTTCTTGGAGCGCTGGCAATGAACAGTGTGTTCACGCAACAGCTACACATGCAGAATGGGCCGAGCATGTTCTCTCCTGTAGCAGTTGCCTTGGGCCTCCTTTTATATGCTTGAAGGGGTCACCACAGTGGCAAACTATTCATACGCGAGGTGTAAAGTAGCTACAGGGTAATCATACCTAACCACTGGCGGTTTAGGACAAATGCACTTAATGCACTGTGAGGGGTCCGTTTAGGTGTCCCTACTTTCTTGGGGATGGAAAAATGGGTCATCCCATCAGCACCGCTTAAGCTTGCCTCCACTAGCGCCTTGTCACGTATCCAGAGATGGGGCCAGAATGCCAGGCTGGTCGCTACGCTGGAGCGGTGGCATAGTGGCGGAACCTTGCCGGGGTGCGAATCTTGCCGGGCTCCGTAGGCTACCCCGGCAAGATCTTGCCGGGGGCCGAGCCCCTGATCTCCAGTTCTCCTTATCTTCTGGTCCTCGGCTTGAATGTCTCTTTGATAATCTTGGATTAATTTTCAGCTATTCCCCGACAAGCCTTGCCGCAGGTATGGCTACAACTGCCCGTGCACAAGTACGAGGTACTAAAGACCCAATACTTAGTACACCGATAGGAGCCCCTGGGCCTAGGCCACACATGAGTGCGAGGCGTTGTTGGGCTAGGACCAAACAGTGCACGGGCACGCGTGGCAGGGATTAACTACTTGTAATTATTCCGCTTACTACGCTCCCCCACTACGCGCGTTGAATGCGCGACGTGGGAAGCGTGCGCTGAACGGCCACGGCTGCAGCGCGCTTGTATAGGCACGTTCGCATTGGGCAGTAAAAGAGGCAGCCTTGCTCCTTCCCCGTAAAAAGGAATCCGCAGAGGCGCCGCCCATTTACCCCCCTCTTCTTTCCAATATGGAATCCGCCATTACTTTCTTTCCCCCGAGCTCAGAGCAGAACTTCTCCTCATCCGCTCACCGCCTCCGCACCCGCTCTATCCCCGGCTTTCGCCTTTGCAACCACCATGCCGCCCAAGGCTAGCAAGGGCAAAGGCAAGAGCAAGGAGACGAAAGCCGATGTCCCGGAGAGTGAGCTGGCGAAGATGCGGAAGAAGTACGTCGTCTTTGCTCCGACGCTCGACGCTAAAGCCTTGAAGAACCGGTACTAGTGCATGTGGGCGAGGGAGACGCAGGCTCACCCCGCAACTCGCGTGGCCCCAGGTTCTTCTTCCAAAGGCGGACCAGATAAATACCCCTTCTTCGTCGCTTACTTTTATTGCGGGCTCTGTCCTCCATTTTTCGATTTCTTTATTGACATCATGTACACATACGGCTTCCATCTTCTGGATTTCACGCCGAATGCCGTAACATGCATGTCTATCTTTGCGAAAACTTTGCCGGAGTAGTTCCCAACACTGCCCTCTTCCGCCATTACTTTGTTCCTCGCATCCAAAAAGGGGACGCCCTTTCTGCTTCTATCGCCTGGATCCCAAGGGCATGGAACAAGGAGATATATCCAGATGGGGTTTACCGCGAGAAGTGGGAAGAATGGCGGTCCGAGTGGTGCTGAATCAAGGAAGCAGATCCCCATCCGTTATGTTCGCCCCGACGGTAGAAAGTGGTCTGTGGCGAGGACTGGAGTAATCTTGATGCTCAAGACGACAAGCTCACGATCGCCACCACCAGGATTCTCTGTCTGAAAGCTGTCGGGCTCACAATAGAGATGATTGGGTCTGACTTCCTTCACCGCCGCATCGCCCCTCTGCAGAATAAGGGGAGACCAGCTAGGGAATTCCAGAACGCGGCAGACATCATGAGGCTGCGCCCCGGATTAAACAGTAACTTGACAATCATGCAGCTTGCCACTCTCCGCCACAGGCTATTTCAGCGTGATGACAAGCATAAGTTGCCAGCGAGAATCATCCCTTTGTGCAACAACTCCTCCCTGGGGTCGATCATTGCCACGATGCCAATGTTCAACGCCCATGGCCTTGACGCAACTTGGGTCGAGCCATCTGAGGAGCAGGCGCAAAAGTTCTTCGACAACTTGTCGGAGAGGGCCGTCCGGGAAGAAACAAGACTCGTCCGCGCCACCACCGATGAGGAAGTGGCATATATTGCCACTAGGGTGGAAGAGGCGAACCTTGCCGCGCAGGCCGGCGATGTCGGCTTCACGGAATGGGAAACCAGCGATGCAGAGGTCGTTTTGGAAGAAGATCCTGCCAGGGAGGATAAGGCTGCTGGGGAGCAGAGTGGCACAGCCGCTGAAAGCTCGTCTGATGAGGACGCAGCCGAAGAACAGCCACAAGAGGAGCCCCCAGCTCCAAAGAGGGCCAAGCGTGATGCCCCAGCAAATCAACCTTCTTCGAGCAGTGATGCTCCCGGCAAGAAGGCGGCCGGCAAGGCTGCACCGCGGCAAGGAGTTCGACAGCAACCCATGCGGCGCACGAGACACACACCTGCGGCAACCACCTGGGTGGCAGGGACGTCTCACACAACAACACCAGAGGTTGAGGCGGCAGAGTCACGCCAACCCCCTGCACCTGCTGCAGCCAAGTGACCCAAGACCCCTTCTCCGCCTCCCCATATGGACGCCGCAATGGAGGTCGATTTTGACATCTCCGGTTTCAGCCCGGAACGAGAAGAGGAAGAGTAAATATCCTGTCACAGCCTTTATCTCCCAAATTCTGAATTTGATTGATCGCATTGTCTTGCTTTGTCTTGTTTCTACAGTGACGCAGGAACTTTGGCGGAAAGGACAGCGAAGAGGGCGAAGACTTCCACGGGTGATGAGCCCCCGACAGGCTTTGCGAGCATGCCAGCAACTATCGTCATCAGCCCGGAGCTTAGCCCTCAACGCAGCCCCCAGCGCAGCCCCCAGCATGAGTTCACTACTCATTTTCCGCTGGCGGGTGCTGAGGTTTCTACCTTTGCCGCTAATATCTTTGGGCTTGCAGGAGAAGGATAGCAATAGGGAGAGTCATTGGAGTACGCCCCCGTTGTGCCGCCTCCGTCAACCACGCCGCCCGCAAGCGCATCTCCGGCAAGAGCTCCTACCGACGAGCCTACCTTGGAAGAGGAGGAGCCGGCAAACATGGGCACCGGCAACCTTTCCCCGGCAACCAATGTTGCCGGGAGGGATGAAGCCACTCCTCAACAGCTCGACGCAGGTGACTGCTTGCCTCAGAGCACTTGTCATTCTTTTCTTTATCTTTCTCTCTCTTTGTCTTCTTGAACTTCAATCTTGATCTTATTTTGTTTCCTTCCTTCGTCTTCCAGAGTTCCCTGTGATGGAACACATGGACGTCGACGTTGTCATCGAGGAGACTGCCAGAGATGCTGCCGCCGAAGCTGACAAGATCGCTGCTAGCGAGGACGCCAAAGACGCCACTTTCGAGGTCAGCGAAGCTGCTGCCGAGGAAGCCGCCAAGGAATCTGCCGAAAAGGCCGGTGAGGAGACTGATGACCATACTGACGGCATTCCTGCCGCAGGAGCGCCAGGCGCTACATCGGCCACAGAGCCCCCAGCCACCGGTGAGACGATCGTCGAGGATCAACCATCGACATCCGAGGCTCCCTCATCGAGCAAATATCTCAAGGTTGGCGGCAACCTATTCATCAACTTGCCGAGCACAACAAGTATTGGAGCACCGACCGAAGGGGAAACCTTTGATGAAGAAATCATCACCACTGCCGGGCTTGAAATCGTCGATGAACCAAACGTCAGTAGCGGCAAACCTGAAGAAGATCAGCTCCTTCAGGCTATGGGCGATAATTTCCGCAAGCTCCAAGCACTCCACCGTGCTGGAAAGGAGAAGCAAGATTCCAGAGTCGCAGTTGTCGAAGCAACCGAGGCAGATTTCCAGAGGCGCGTCGAGCAGATGTAAATCTGGTACACCAAGGCCCTTCAGGAGTTGACTGCCAGCCGGGAACAAGTGATCCAAAGCTGGACAGAGCTCCTCCTGAGGCAATCCGACATGGAGAAGACGCAAGAGGGAAATGCGCAAAGGATTTCCGCTAAGGAAGCCCTCTTAACAGAGTGCCACATTGGGCTTGATGCTCATGAAGAAGATCTTGCCGCGCGCGAGCAGGCACTTGCTGCTAAACTCCGCGGCAAGGACGAAGAGATTGAAAAGCTTGTCGCCCAGCGGTCCCAGGAGCTGGAGCAGAAACACAAAGAGGCGCTCGAAGCTTCAACTGCAGATCACGCCAGCAAGCTCAAGGAAACCATCGATGCCGCCGAGGCTGCAGAGGCCGCCAAGAACGAGCTGAGCAACAAAGTGAAAAAGCTGGAGGTGGATCTTGAGGAACACAGCAAGGAGCTCTCGATGCTCAAAGGCGACAGGGAGAAAACTCTCCACAGCCTGGCGGAGATGCAAATTGCTATATCCGACAAGACCAAGCAGCTCTCTTCAGCCAACGATGCCATTACCGATCTGAGGCTGAAGCTAACCACGCTGGAAAAGTCTCTTGAGGACGGCAGGGCCCGCGAGAAGGCCCTGAGCAAAGACCTCCAGGATGAGAAGAACTTGCTTAAGAGTGCTGCCGCCGCCCAAATTGACTATGAGAAGGGTGTGAAGATCTGGACTGATCACCTTGTCGACACCGCGGAGAGGCTCACAGCACAATTTTCAACCATGGGCCAAGATGGCCTGCAAAACTTCAGGTATTCCTCTGAAGAAAGGATATCCTCGAGCGCCAGGCTGACCATGTTCTTTGAAAGCATCATTGATGCTCTGAAGTTGCTACAGTCCAACCGAGCGACCCAACTGGCCAATGAATCCCGCAAACTTTGCTGGTCCATCCTCCGCAAGGTACTCGTCAAGGTGGTGTATAAGAACCCTGGCGTTGATCTCACCAACGTGCTCGACTGCATGCCGAAGGATGCAGATCTCAACGCACTTGAGGAGCTTGTCGCGCCCATCCTTGAGAAGGTGGATTCAATCAAGAGTGTTGAAGGCCAGCGCAGGCACTAGCCGTCTTACTTTTCCTTGCCGCCACCATTCCATGCCAAAGACAATTTAGTCTTAAGTTAGAACTACGGCAACTATCGATGTAATATAACTTGCTATAATTGAATACATGCATGCTATTTCTCCTGCCCAATTTCTTCCCATATGGTATACGCCCTATGCTTACTGGAAACTTGCTGGCGCACAACCTGCCGCGAGCGCTGGGTGCGGGACTTCAGCAGCCTGCTGGAGGTGCAGCAGCCGGCAAGATACCTTGGCGCTCTTGGTGCAGCCACTTAAACTATTTAGCGGACTCGAAACAAAATAAGGGCGCAACCAATTACGATAAGGGTTCCTTCGCGTGTAGGTTTTGCATACAAGGGCCAAAATTGTCTAAAGAAAATGTCCTGATCATAAAAATTGAAAAACTTGCTCAAAGTTTCGCAACCTAGCTTTCTGTCGCTGTACTCCTTTCGGCAAGAAATCAATTCTGAACATTGCCCATTGGTATCCATACCATCCTTCCCCCCCGGCAAACTTTTGCGTGAAGGAACCTTCTATCCTTTGAGAAAAAGAAAGAAGAGAAAATAAAGATACGGAACCTTGCTGGTTCGTTAATGCTTACCAGGAGCAAGTGTCATACAATATCTCAGACAAGCATGCATATATATAAACATGGAAATCAACAAGAAATGTACAACACTTAGGCTTATTCAACTGCGCACAGGGTCTGCGCTTGGCTTTGTACAAAGGATTATATGCCTTGCCGGCAAAACTCGTACAAAAGGAGGTTGTCGGGAGCCCCCGGCAACCATGCCTTATGGGTAGAACTTGCGAAGATGTTCGATATTCCAAGAGTTACTCACTGGAACGCCATCATCGGTCTCCAGGCGGACAGCGCCGGGCCTAGTGACTCATACTACCCGATAAGGGCCTTCCCACTTTGGCGTCAACTTGTTTGAATTCTTGGCGGACTGAATCCGCCGAAGAACAAGGTCGCCTTCCTCAAGACTTCGGGCATGAACTTTGCGGCTATGGTAGCGACGCAAAGCTTGCTGGTAGCGTGCAGCTCGCACAACAGCCTGAAGACGATCCTCCTCAAGCAGCACAACGTCATCTTGCCGCAGTTGCTCTTGCTCAAGCTCATCATAAGCGAGCACTCGAGGTGACCCGTATATGAGTTCTGTCGGGAGAACTGCTTCCGCTCCGTAAACCAGAGCGAAGGGTGTCTGGCCAGTAGCTCGATTTGGTGTCGTTCTGATTGACCAAAGAACCGCTGGCAATTCATCAATCCAGCGCCTTCCGCACTTTTTTAGCTTGTCAAAAGTTCTGGTCCTAAGACCGCGCAGCACTTCGGCATTAGCCCTCTCTGCTTGGCCGTTGCTTCTCGGGTGAGCAACAGAGGCAAAACAGATTTTGCTGCCAAGATCCTGGACGTACTGCATGAAGGTGCGACTTGTGAATTGGGTGCCATTGTCGGTGCTGATCCTGTTGGGCACACCGAAATGGCAAACTATCCCTTTAAAGAAATTGACGGCTGATTGTGTCGTCACCTTCCTCACCGCTTCCACCTCCGGCCACTTTGTGAACTTGTCGATTGCAATGTACAAGTACTCAAAGCCCCCGGTAGCACGGGGAAAAGGGCCCAGTATGTCGAGCCCACAGACCAAAAATGGCCAGGAGAGAGGGATTGTCTGGAGGGCTTGAGCTGGCTGATGTGATTTCTTTGAATGAAACTGGCACGCTTCACACTTGGTTACTAGTGCAGCTGCATCCTGGAGAGCAGTGGGCCAAAAGAAACCTTGTCGGAATGCCTTTCCGACAAGCACTCTTGATCCTATGTGAGAGCCACATATGCCTCCATGTATCTCTGCCAACAGCTCCAGTCCATCCTCCTGAAGAATACACTTCAATTTCAGACCGTTCAGTCTCTTCCTATATAGAACGCCATCGACGAACTGGTACATGCTAGACTGACGGGCTACTTTTTCCGCTTCTTCCTGCTCCTCAGGGAGTTCTCCTGTCTGAAGAAAATGGATGATGAGCTGTGCCCAAGCTGGAGCCTGGGGCTCGACAACTTGGACCAAAGGCATCTCTTCTGCCGGGGGAACGTTTGTCTCGACGGCAAGGGCCTGAGCCCCTGCTGGAGCGTGTTGTTCCCCGGCAGGTTTGCCGCTGATCCCGGCGACTTCCTTGCCGGCGGCTCCTGTGAGCTCTGCCGGAAAGTACAGACCAGAAGTCAACTTCCTTCTCTTTTCTTGCCTCATTGATGGCATTACAGATGGCTGAGTTAAACGGAGCACAAAAGTTCCTGGTTCCACAAGTAACTTGAGGGCAGCGCATTTTGATAGGTCATCTGCAATACTGTTCTCGGCACGAGGAATGTGCTTTGTTTGCAGACCGTCAAAGCGCTCTTCCATTTTTCTCACTTCATCCACATAAGCTTGCATCAATGGACTTTGATAATCTTTGTTGACTTGCCTGACAACAAGCTGCGAATCGCCTCTGATGATGAGCTTTTTGATACCAAGGTCTGCCGCGATCCTGAGACCGGCAAGCAGGCCTTCGTACTCTGCAGTGTTGTTCATCGAGCTCTCCTGGGGAAAATGCATCTGAATTACGTACTTAAGGTGCTCTCCGGTGGGTGCGACAAGCAGCACGCTAGCACCGGTGCCATGCAGCGAGAAAGCCCCGTCAAAGTACAAAATCAATTCTTGATCTGTTTCCGTACCGGGAAGAGTCGTTTCTTGAATCTCTTCGTCTCGCGTTGGGGTCCGTTCCTCAATGAACTCCGCCAAGGCTCTGCTCTGAATTGCTGAAGTATTTTCAAATTTGAGACCAAAGCTTGACAATTCCAACGCCCACTCTGCAATCCTGCCGGTTGCCTCTGGATTTCGCAAAATCCGCTGCAACGGGAAGCGAGTGATGACGGTAATCTCATGTGCTTGAAAATAATGGCGCAGCTTCCTTGAGGCCATGAGAAGGCCGAAAAGCAACTTCTGCACAATAGAGTATCTTGACCTAGCTCCCTGTAGAAGGGAACTGACAAAATAAACTAGGCGCTGCACCATCTTCCTTTTTTGCACTGATTCCTCTGACTGCACAGATCCTGTCTTGCCGGTACCAGACCTTGCCGGGGAAGATCCTAGCGTGTCACCTGACGGTCCTGCCGCTGCTGTCGCCTCCTCGTGAACTTCTTTCCGCGCCACTAACGTAGCACTAACCACTTGATTCGTTGCTGCTAGATACAACAGCAATGGCTCTTGTGGCCTAGGTGCGACTAGCGTCGGCGAAGAGGAGAGGTACCTCTTCAAATCCTGCAACGCTGCCTCCACTTCCGAAGTCCATCTCATTGGACCTGCCTTCTTCAAAATTTTGAAGAAGGGCAGGGCATGCTCAGCGGATTTGGAGATGAACCTGCTTAGGGCAGCAATGCAGCCGGCAAGACGACGTACATCCTTGACGCGTCTTGGTGCTTCAATCTGCTCAATAGCTTTGATCTTGTCGGGATTTGCTTCGATTCCACGCTGAGATACAAAGAATACGAGAAGCTTGCCGGAAGGGACGCCAAACACACACTTCTAAGGATTGAGCTTTAAATTGATCTTGCGCAGATTTGTAAATGTTTCTTCTAGATCTTGTATGAGCGTCGCTTTATCCTTGGTTTTGACCACTATGTCATCCATGTATGCTTCCATATTTCTATGTAGCTGAGGCTCAAAACCAATTTGGACCGCTCTCGCAAATGTAGAACCAGCACTTTTCAACCCGAAAGGCATTCGTATAAAACAATACGTACCACATGGGGTGATAAATGCGGTCTTTTCTTCATCTTCTTTTGCCATGAAGATCTGATGATATCCCGAGTAGGCATCAAGGAACGACAGTAGGTCACAACCAGCAGTGGAGTCCACAATCTGGTCGATGCGCGGCAAGGGGAAAGGATCTTTTGGACAGGCTTTATTGATGTCTGTATAATCAATACACAGCCTCCATTTCCCATTCGCCTTGCGCACTATAACCGGATTGGCCAACCACGTTGGGTGAAGCACTCCTCTAACCAAGCCTGCCGCTTCTAGCTTCCTGATTTCTTCGGCAATGAATTCTTGCCGCTCCAAGGCTTGCTTCCTGACCCTCTGCTTGACGGGCCGCGCGTGAGGACAGACAGCAAGGTGGTGCTCAATTACCTCCCTGGGAACACCGGGGATGTCAGACGGTTGCCATGCAAACACGTCGACATTCGCCCGCAGGAAGGCAATGAGCGCGCTTTCCTATTTGTCATCTAGGGTGGAACTTATGGTGAAAGTTCCTCCTGTTCCGTCCTCCTTGATGGGCACCTTCTTGATCTCTGGTGGAGCAGCCTTGGACTTCTTGTTCTTGCCAGTGGAACTCTCTGGTGCATCCTCAACGGAAGCGCAACACTCTGAGGAGGTGCGCTTGCCGGAGTTTGCGCCAGAGATCTTGCCGGTCTTCTTCTTCTTCTCCCCGGGAGTTCCTGCAGCAGGAGCAGATGCCTTGATGGCAGGTGCTGCAGCTGCCTCCCGGTATAGTTGGTCGGTGCAGATAAGTGCATCCTTCTTGTCAGAGTGGATAGTGATGACACTTACCGGCTCGGGCATCTTCAACACATTGTACGCATAGTGTGATGCCGCCATGAACTTAGCAAGCGCTGGGCGGCCAAGGATCCCATTGTATGACATAGGGATCTTGGTGACATCAAACACTACCTTCTCTGTCCTATAGTTGAGCTCGCTACCAAATGTCACCGGTAGCGTAATCTTGCCTTTTGGCTGGGTCCTTCCTGGATTGATCCCTTGAAACGTGCCCGTTTCCTCGAGATCATCATCAGCAATTTGCAGCTTCTTAAGCATGTCCGGCGAGATTAAGTTCAGCCCAGCCCCACCGTTAACTAGCATTTTCGTCACCTTGAGGTTGCCTATTGTTGGTGAGACCAACAAGGCCAAACACTCGGCCGCAGTTGTGCGATCAGGGTGATCCTCGGCGTCAAAAATGATAGGCGTGCTGGACCACTTTAAAGGTTTGCATGCATCAAACGACGGCTCCGTTGCATTAACCTCACGCACCCACTGTTTAAGTCGGCGACGAGAAGAATGCAACAAGGCGCCCCCGTCAATACACATGGCCTCTGTGGCTTTCTGAAACTCGTGCTCACTGGATTCGTCGTCTTCTTCATCATCACTGCCTCCCTCATCTTTGTCGTGGCCTCGGGCGGGCCTCTCCTTCTATTGCCTACCCTTGCCGCGGCGGCCTTCTCCTTGTCTCGTCTTTCCTACTCAGCTCTCTGCTTCTCGACAAGCTACTCAACTTGGCGGCAGTTTTGGAGATCGTGGCCCTTGGTGCGATGGATCTTGCAATACTGCTTACTGGAGTTTTCCGACTTGTCTGCAGCCTCCAAGGCCTGGCAGGAGGCGCACCCGGCAACTTCCTTGCCAGGGTCGTCAACCTTGGCCTTCTTGACGGTGCCAGGGTTGCCGGATTCCTCGACAGCAAGCACGGTCTTGCCTCTGTGCTTCTTGTTCCGCCGCCGGCCTTTCTTTGGCGGGGTTGCAGCATCTTCGTCTTCTGATTCGCCCCCTGCGCCAACACCCTCGCCAGTGAGTTTCCTCCCTTCTTCAGCTCGAGCGCACTTGTCGGCCAAAGCGTAAAGCTCGGCAATACTCATGACTTTGTTCATCGCCAGCTCTTCGCGCATCTTGCGGTTGCGCACGTTCTGATGAAACGTGCTAACAACAGCGGCAGGATGAACGTCTGGAATTTTTATTGCACCCGGCTAAATCTCTGGATAAACTTCCGCAGGGGTTCGCCCTCCTTTTGAGGGAGGAGATGCAAATCACTCTCTTGGCCAGGAGCTTGGTGGCCTCCAACAAAGGCGCCAACAAACTGATGGCACAGATCTGACCAAGAAGAAATGGAATTCTCTGGCAGATGCATCAACCACGACCTGACGTTGGGTTTGAGCACCAACGGGAAGTAGTTGGCAAGTATCTTGTCATCTCGGCCCCCAGCAGCCTGCACCACAATGGTGTAGATGCTCAAGAACTCCGAGGGGTGAGTCTTGCCATCATATTTCTCCGGGACCTCTGGTTTGAACGTCCAGGAGTTGGGCCACTGGACTCGCCGCAGCTCACGGGTAAACGCTGGACAACCTACCTCATAGGGCAAGTCGCCTACGTGCCCTAGCGCAGGCTTGTCGACAGTAGGCCCTGCGCGTTTATCGGACTGATGATGCGCCTCCCGTCGCTGCTTGATGGTAGTTCGAGCGTCTTCTTTGCTTCGTTCCCGAAGAACTTGACACTGATCGTGGCGCATCCGCGGATCGGATGATGCCGTGGAATCGTCATCACGGCCGTCAGTCCGCCGGGTTGACGATCGCTGCTGCTGTCGTGGAGAGGAGTGCACCGTGGTCGCGCCGCCTCCAGTCTTCTCTCCATCGGCTCGCGTCGGATCGATAGACCGCTGCCGCGAGGGCCCCGCAGGCTGCGGCCCATCCTTGTTGATGAAGCCGATGAGGCTCTGGATAGTAGATCGCCACTCCTCCATCTTCTCCAGAGTAGGAGGGAAATCGAGGAGCAGCTGCGCACGTGCCAAGGCTTCTGCTGGCGTAGGTGGCGGTGACAGGTGCGAGGTACGTGAGGTGCTCTGACTCCTAACAGTGTTAGACGGAGCACCATCATGATCACGCGACCGCGCGCCACCTCCATCGGCAGTTTGGCGTGCATGCTGGGCCTGCACACCTTGGGATCGATACGCAGAAGTCTTTCCATGGGGACGTTCAAAACCACCAATGCCGCGGCGCTACTCGTCGCGTGCGACCTGAGAAGGCCACAACGCTTGCGCCGGCGTGAGAGTCTTGGAAGGCGCCCTTCGATCTCTGGAGTTCGCTGCGCCGCCCGTAGGCAGCACGGCTCCATCTCTAGATCTAGCGGCGTGCGGATTGCCGTCGCCACTGCGAATGACGCCGCTCGCCTGGCTCGGGTCACCAGAACACCGTGGAGGCTCTAAACCCCCATCTCCTACATCCACGCCGTCACCCGTCCGAGTAGGCACGGGCAAGACAGACGTAGACGGAACAACCGCTGCCGCATCCTTCTTCTTAGGTGGCATGGTGACAAACACGGTGAAGAAACTGACACGCTGATCACCGGATCAGGTTCGCGCAACCTCGATCCCCCTACCTGGCGCGCCAAAGATGTCGGCGTACGACACCTATGGGATCCGAAGGACCCCTTTTATGATTCGGCAGGGAGAGAGGTATGCACAAAGAGCAGAACTGAGGACCAACGCAGGGGGATTTTACCGAGGTTCAGGCCCCTGATCAGCGTAAAACCCTACTCCTGCTTTTGTTTATTATCAGTGTATTTGTCCCAGTTCTTGGAGCGCTGGCAATGAACAGTGTGTTCGCGCAGCAGCTACGCATGCAGAATGGGCCGAGCATGTTCTCTCCTGTAGCAGTTGCCTTGGGCCTCCTTTTATATGCTTGAAGGGGTCACCACAGTGGCAAACTGTTCATACGCGAGGTGTAAAGTAGCTACAGGGTTATCAAACCTAACCACTGGCGGTTTAGGACAAATGCACTTAATGCACCGTGAGGTGTCCGTTTAGGTGTCCCTACTTTCTTGGGGATGGAAAAAGGGGCCATCCCATCAGCACCGCTTGAGCTTGCCTCCACTAGCGCCTTGCCATGTATCCAAAGATGGGGCCAGAATGCCAAGCTAGTCGCTGCACTGGAGCGGTGGCACAGTGGCGGAACCTTGCCGGGGTGCGAATCTTGCCGGGCTCCGCGGGCTACCCCGGCAAGATCTTGCCGGGGGCCGAGCCCCTGATCTCCAGTTCTCCTTATCTTCTGGTCCTTGGCTTGAATGTCTCTTTGATAATCTTGGATTAATCTTCAGCTGTTCCCCGACAAGCCTTGCCGTAGGTATGGCTACAACTGCCCGTTCACAAGTACGGGGTACTAAAGGCCCAATACTTAGTACACCGACACCGTGGAGGCGCAAAACCGTACTCCTATCTTTGGGTGGTTTGACTTGGGGCTTAAGTTACGTTTCTTGCCGAAAAAACGTGAGCAAGGTGCAGCTACTATGTAAGCATGAGCAAAGTGTCGACCCATGCCAAGGTAGCCATGGCCCTCCTTTTATAGACGAAAAGGGGTCACCACGGTGGCAACATGGTCATTACATCTTGTGAATAGTAGTCTCGATGCTATCCAACATAATCTTTCCGGACTAGTACAAGGGCATTTAATGCACTATGAACTAATAGGAATCCTTTGGCAAAATGCATCTCTTCTTCTGTGTCGTCGACATGGACGAGCCTATCTCCTTGACACGTCCAATAGACAGGTGTCAATAAAGTTGATCTGCATGCGACATGCTGACACGCATCCTAATGATCCTCCCCAAGTTTCTCGCCCCTCGACTCCTAATCTTCACAAGCCATCAGCTGGTCGATGAGGTGGAGTGGTCGAGAAGTGAGAAGGGGTAGCTTGCTGGCAAGGAGCTTATCAGGTATTGGCTTGCCGGTGCGGGGCTTTCCGGTAATTGCAGTCTTGATCCTCAGTAGTGACTTAGTACTTCTCTATCACCTACCTGGAGGTCTTCTTCACGGTCTTGTATGTTGAATCTTGAGTCTTGTATGCAGTAGTCCTCCGGCAAGCCTTGCCGGCAGGAAGGATAGAACTGCCTGTGCATAAGTCAGGGTACTAAGGTACCCATATCTTAGTACACCGACAGGAGCCCCTGGGCCTGGGCCGCACGCGCATGCGAGGTGTCGCTAGGCTAGGCCCAAACAGTGCACAGGGACGTGTGGCAGAGGATAACTGTTGTAATCTTCTCTTTTACCATGCCCCCACAACGCGCATTAAATGCAGAGCATGGGAGAGGTGGATGAAAACGATCGCCATGGGTAGTGCGCCTGAAAAGCGCAACCACGTAGGACAGTAAAGAGCCAGCCCCCACGCCTTCCCCATAAAAAGGAAAATGCGAAGGGTGCTGCTCATTTACCCCCTTTCGCCTCCAATCTAGCCCCTCCTCCATCGTGCTCTTCCTTGCACAAGAATAGAGAGCTCTACCCCTTTTGCTGCCACTCTACCACGCCATTCCTCTCCCACCAAATCCACCTCCTTGACATCCACCATGGCTCCCAAAAGAGCCCAGGGAAAATCCAAAAAGCCAGCCGACCTGGAAACAGAGGAGAGGAAGGAGGAAATGGTGATGCTACAGAGTAAGAACATCGTCCTCGCTCTGGTGCTTAAGCAGGAGGATCTGGTCGAGCGGTATGCGATCATGTGGGGGAGGGAGACGGTGGCCCATCCCATGCCACAGGTCTTCCCCGGCTCTGCCAAACCTAGCTGAGACAAGTACCCTTTCTTCATTGCTTACTTCTATTGCGGGCTTGTCCCCCCCTTCTCTGTTTTTTTGCTGAGATCGTGTACACATATGGGTTCCATCTCCTCGATTTCACACTAAATGCTATGACCTGTATGTCTGCCTTCGCGCACATGTGCAAGAACTTTGTTGGAGTAGTGCCCAATGTTACTCTGTTCCGCCACTACTTTGTTCCCCATATCGAATTAGACGTCCCTTCCGGCGGCATCACCTGGATACCCAGGGCTAGTGCCAACGAGTCTTACCTCGATGGGCAACTTCATTTGAAATAGGACGAATGGCGAGCGGAATGGTGCTGGATAAAAGACGCTGAGTTCCTAGATTTTTGCAGGCCGAGGATGAAGACGGTGGGGCACGATGAGGATTGGGACTCTCTTGACGTAAATGACAAGAAGTTCTCCATCGCCACGACTCGCATCCTTCACCTCAGGGTGGCTGGCTTCACCATCGAAGTTGTAGGAGCAGATTTCCTCCACTGCCGCATTGCCCCCCTTCAGGACATAGGAAGGCCAGCTTGGGATCATAAGAACATAGTTGATATCATGTGGGTGAGCACTAGGCTTGGCGCTAACTTGACAGTGATACCACACCGAGTCCTCTGCCACCAGCTCTTCCGCGACACCGGCAGGTTCAAGATGCCGGCAAACATAGTGCCTCTATGCAACAATTCTGCCAAGCATGACATCATTGCAATGATGCCTAGTTGCAACGCCCAAGGTGTCACCGGATCTTGGGAAGAGCCGCCCGAAGACGCGGTGAGAGGATGGTTTTACACCCTGGTGGAGAAAGCCATCAGGAAGGAGACATACCTTATCCGCAGTACCATCGAGGGAGAGTTGGCATACATTGCTAGCAGGGCGGCAGAAGCAACGATGGCTAGAAGCACCAGTGAACTTGGTTTCAGGGTAGCCGATATAGATGAAGAGGCCCGAAATGATCCAGTAGACGAGTTGCCAGAAGGTCTTGCCAGAAACCAAGGCGAAGAAACCATTGAGGAGCAGATATGCAAGGAGCCCCCCTGTTCCTCCTGCTCTGGCAAGGAGAACTAGCACCCTCTAAAGAGCTGCTTCCGAGGATCGGTCCACCCTCCATCTTCAGATGATCATGTGGCTGACAAGGGCGCGTCCGCCAAAGCTACCGGGCGTTAAGGATCTCAACGCCAAATTCCTCAGCAACAGCAAATGCGGGGCGCCCCTTTGGGGCAGCCAACCACGTCAACTGTCAGAGTGGCTGGGTCGTCTCGGCCTTCTGCACCTTCGGTAACCAAGCGAGCAAGGACCCCCGTCCTGCCTCCTGCCTCTGGTACTGGACCCAAGGGCGAATTTGACCTCTCTGTCCTTAGTGACGAGGACGGGGACGAAGAGTACGTTGATGACCCACAAGTATAGGGGATCAATCGTAGTCCTTTTGATAAGTAAGAGTGTCAAACCCAACAAGGAGCAGAAGGAAATGACAAGCGGTTTTCAGCAAGGTATTTTCTGCAGGCACTGAAATTATCGGTAACAGATAGTTTGATGACAAGATAATTCGTAACGGGTAACAACTGTAACAAAGGTGCAACAAGGTTGTCTGCATTTTGGGATTGGGGGTACCCAGACCTACCTGCTTGCGGCCCATAGTGTGGCTCCATCGACGACCCGGTACGGCCCAGCGGCAAGGCACCCAAGGCAAGACCCTCGCGAGGACACCCTGGCCTCGCAAGGCGGACGACACCAAGACCTCCAGAGGAGCAGCCTCCCCAGGTTGCCTCCCGAGGAGCGGAGTTTTCAATGCAGGTACCCAGCCTCACAAGGCTACGGTGATGTGAGCCATGACGACCAAGGCCAGGCGGGCGCTAGCAGGCGCAGAGGAGGCAGTTTCCCTTTCGGTGCTAAGGGAGCAAGGACAGGCATGGGTTCCCGAGGAGTCCTCCAAAGGTTTCCATTCTGGTGCAACAAGACCAAGACCACGGGCTCGGCTGGACGGATGTGACCTCTTAGCCCACAGCTGCGTCACGGCCAGAACCTTTGCAGGCAAAGACCACCTTTCATCAGGATAAGATATACTACTTGTCCCCTTTCGAATTGGCCACTATGGGATCCCTTCCCACCTATGTTTTGAGGGAAGAGGACCAAGGCCACTATAAATATAGGTTAGCCACCACGATAGGAAGGGGATCGATTCCACCCTCAACCCTTGAGCTCTCGCGAGGTCACTCAAACCACTGTAGTAGTTCATCCTCAACCTCCTTGTGAGGCCAATCCACCACAAAGCATGAGTAGGGTTTTACACCGCAAGGTGGCCCGAACCTGGGTAAACCGCCGTGTTCATCTTCTTCCCCACTCGCACGAATCCGACGAGACTAGGCTGTAGGGTGGCGAGCTAGAGACTGGAGAGGTTGAGATCTTCGCACACGCCCCAGAGTTCAAACCTTGTTGGGTCTGCGGAGCCCTGATCCGACATTTGGCGTGCCAGGTAGGGGCGTGTGAAAGTCCTTCCACCTCTGCTTCGCCTCCGCTTCGTCGCTCCCATGGCCGATGCACGTCGGGTTCGCGCTGAGCGTCGAGCCGCTCGTGGTGCCCAAACGACACCCATGGGCAACGGTGCTCCTCGCCGCTCTGCCTCCCCCGCGGCTAACGCCACCACTGACCCTGCCGCTCGCGAGCAGCAGGACTCCTCGCTGCCATGCTCCGTGCGGCGCGATGGCCGTACCACCACTCCGTCGCCCACTCCTGCCACGGCGTCGTCCTCCCACATCCGCCTCGGGCTGGCGAATGCACAGGTTGCGCTGCTCACGGTGCGTGAACTGCTACGCTACTGTCCCGCCAACGACTGCTACGACGACTGGCTTGGGCGCATTGCCGAGCTCGTCAACGCCGCCGGTGAAGTCCTTGCACCGTCCCGCTCGCTCCTTCCCCCGCCATCCCAGGCGGGCAACATGGCTCACGCCGCGCCTCAACATCCTCCTCCTCTGCGCGGCGCCAACCCCGAGCCCAGGCATGACGCGCCCCAGCCCGACCTGCAGCGTGGAGCACCGGTGCGCGATGAGGCGAGCTGCCAGGTGGTGCAGCGGTTGCAAGCCGATGCACGCACGCTCCTAGCGCCACAATGCTAGCACCAAGACCACGCGCTGCCAGAGGCTGGGGCGCGTGGGCGCCAAGACTGAGCTCACCCCGTGCGCGCTGCGCCCGTGAGTGTGGCGGGTTGCCGCGCCTTCACCCCAAAGTTGCGTCGTGTCATCTGGCCCAGCAAGTTCAAGCCAGATCTGCCTCCACACTACGATGGCACCCCCGACCCTGCAGAGTTTCTCCAGCTCTATGCGCTGAGCATCGAAGCGGCAAGCGGTGATGAGAATGTTATGGAAAACTGTTTCCCCATTGCCCTCAAGGACGGCGCGCGCTCTTGGCTCCTGAACCTCTCGGAGGGGTCGATCTTCTCCTGGGATGAGCTTTGCGAGCGCTTCATTGCCATCTTCCAGGGCACCCGCGACCGCGCTCCTGCAGTCGGTGACCTGCGGCGCGTGAAGCAACAGCCAGGCGAGACCCTGCACAAGTACATACATCACATCACGAATGTTTGCCTCAAGATTCTGAAGGCGTCGGACGAGGACATCATCTTGGTGTTCACTGATGGCGTCCAGGATGTCAAGATGAAGGATGAGCTCGCCATCCACGAGGACCTATGCTCGGCCCTGGAAATGTTCAACCTGGCGAACAAGTGCGCAAGGGCCGAGGAAGGCCGGCTCTCCCTCCTTGAACTCCCGAAGGCCGATCCTGAAGGCAAGAAGGCCAAGGCTAAGGTGGCAAAGCGCAATGGCCCCGCCGTGCTGGCAGCAGAGCCTAAGATGAAGCGCGGCCGCGACCACGATGATCCTCCCAGGGGCAACCGCACGTTCTGCATCTTCCACAACGTGCACAGCCACAACACCAAAGACTGCCAGGAGCTCAGGGCACTTCGTGATGGACGCCTTGGTCGCCGCCTCGAGCTTGGTGACCATGGCTACGGTCGTTGCGGATACCGCGGTGGAGGCCGCTGGGACAAACATGATCCTCGTCAGGATTGGCGCGACCAGTCTCGCAAGGACAGTTGGCAGGGCCAGCCTCGTGTTGGCCCTTGGCGGGACTAGTCTCGTGAGGACCGCCCTCAGGGCAACGCTGGGCTCCCTCCGCTGCCGCCAACACCAAGGAGAAATGACGACAACCGGCAGGATGATGGGGCTGGGGGCTTCTAGGAGCCTCGGGCGATTGCCTGCATCTTGGGTGGTGCTCAGGCCCCCGCATCTCATCGCATCTTCAAGCAGTTCTCTTGTGAGGTGAACGCGGCCCTCCCGAAGCTTGAGGTAATGTGTCCCCTCAGGTGGTTGACACACACCATCACCTTTGACTCCAAGGACCAGCTCAAGTCCTCAGCCGCCGCTGGCGCGCATCCCATGCTCTGCACGACCAGCAATGTCCTCGTCACCAAAACCCTCATCGACGGTGGTGCGGGGCTCAATGTTATCTCTGTCGAGACATTCAAGACGCTCCAAATGCCTTATGACCAGGTCCTAGCAACCAAGCTGTTCTCTGGGGTGACCGACGGCTCCACCGTCCCCCTGGGCCATGTGCGTCTCCCAGTCACCTTCGGCAAGCGCGACAACTACCACACTAAGCTCATCGACTTCGACGTCGCCCACATCGACTTCCCGTACAACGCCATCCTCTGGTACCCGGCCCTCGCCAAGTTCATGGTTACAACGTCCTCAAGATGCCAGGGTGCGACGGCATCATCACGGTCGCTTGCGATGAGAAGGACGCAGTCTCCTCTCTTGAGCACGCCTATCAGGTTGCGGCGGCTAAAAACTCTGACGATGAGGGCGCCATCTTGCCTCCTGAGGCCACCCCTAAGAAGAAGAAGCAGCTCCTTCCCAAGAGTCGTCAGGAGCCCGAGGCGCCCGCTAGCGGTGCCTCGGGCCCCGCGCCCACCGCTGGGGCGCCCTTTCCTCTCGCATAGGAAGGTGCGCCCGGTGCCTCCCTCAGGACGGGCTCGGGGGCTCTTGTCTGGAGGGCCTCTGACCTGACAAGCATGACGAGGGAGGTGCTCGGGCACCACTTGGAGGCGTGCTTCGATGCGCGCCCCCGCGAGCAAGGCGCAAGGCGTGAGGCACCAGGCACGCGAGAGTTCATCACCAAGGCGACCGAGGAGCTTCAGGAGGGGCTGGCCGTGTGTGGCGAATGTCGCCCTGCGCCACCCAGTGCAACTGCGTCCCCGGATGCGGGCGACGAGCTGCACGTCTGCGTCAACGTCCCAGGCCTCAACAGGGCCGCTTCGCAGGACCTCTTCTGGCCGTCCCATGTCGGCCGGAGCGGGGGCTACCACTGCAACTATGTCTGCATGCTGTTTGGCCTGCTAAGCGTGGGCGCCTTGTACCAGCGCTTTGCGCAACGTGCTATGGTGTCTCACAAGGCCAGGCGCTTGGCGGTCATATCTCAGGAGGCCCCGGGTCCGTGCGAGCACCCTGGACCTCGTGAGCCTCCTGGGCCTTAGGATCCATCCTGCTCGTGAGGAGAGATCTTCACGGCACGTGTCTTCAGCTACCCTGACGCTTCTACAACGATGGTGCCAGGTGACTTTTTGGTTTGCTCAGTTGAGGGCGCCCCTCGGGCTGCATTGTCCTCGAGCTGTCAGGGACTGCCCCCCGGTTAAATTGTTTCAATTCATGTACTGCGGATTGGTTATGTTTTGCCGAGCTACTTTGGTTGTTAACCTTACGTCTGGCCATGCATTGCCCATGGAGTCACCTCTGCGGGCCTCGCATGTTGGCAGCTCTCCCCTTGAACATCCCGTGCGAGGGGGCTACCGGCACGGCGCCTGTGCTCGGGTTCGTCCCTGCAGCGCTGATAAATCTAAGAGACTGAGCTCTGGCTCACGGGCCGGCCCCGTGCACGTCACCTCACCAAGTCCTTAGTACCTTCGTGTTCTCACGGAATGACCACGAGTAGATCAGCAAGTGCATGTTACCCCTTGTGTTTTGTGACTAACTAACCCGCAGGAGCATCAGGAGATGAGACCTCGCGACCACTGCGCTCCGGCTCGCAAAAGGCTAAGTAAAGTTGCTCCGTACTTCATGTGCCGCCAGGTATGACCCTTACCAAGTGCCTCCGCAAGGCGAGCCATTCCTCTTTTGCGCAAATCGCTTGCACGTTAAAAGGGGGGCCCCTGAGCATCGCGCCTGAGGAGCTCCTAATGGCTCTCGAGCCCTCACCCCCTAGCCTTAACCACGACATCGCGACCTTGCATACCAGCGGCGGCTGAGCCCCGCTCGAGTGCCGGGTCCTGAGGACGTAGAGCATTATGATGGGCAAAGAAAGGGGAATCATCAGCCTCGCGAGGGAGCACAGGGAAAAGGGTGTGTCCCGTCGATGCCAGCGTTCACTTGATTCGCTGTTTGGAATATAATGGGCATCAGTCCCCTCACGCGCCTCTAGCGGGGCTTATTCTAACTTATTTCAGAACAGGGAACATGCACAGGTTTGAGAGTTCCAGGGAAGCTCGCCTCCGCAACGAAGGAACCATCGCGAACCACAACCTCGCCAAGCTAAGTTATCCTACGCACACCAGCATGAGCCTTACCGCTGATGTTTTATTCTTTCACGACCTCGCTTGGGCAAGGGACCCCCCTCTTTTATCTTTCGGCAGCCGCTTTTGTGCCAAAGGGGACCTCCTGAGCATCGCATCTCAGGAGCTCTTACCGGACCTCGGGTCGCTCACCTCCTGGCCTTGCACACAGCATCACGACCTGGCATACCAGTGATGGCTGAAGCCCACCTGGGGACTGGGTCCTGTCGACGCAGAGCAACACGTTGTTGCGAGACCAAAAAGGGGACCAATGCCCAAGAGAGAAACGCGAGCGTAACCAAGAACATAAGCTGGAAACGTTAGAATAAAGGTGCGGGTGCCATGGTTCTTACATGCCCTCTCGGGGCCCTTCATTGTTCTGATACAGGGAGTAAAGCAAAAGAAAAGACCGCCAAGGGCCGCTGCTCAGGAGGAGCAGGCTCTGGCGTCACATCCTCCTCCTAGGTCTGGGCGTGGCGGCGCGGCGGCTCGGTGTAGTCATCGTCGGTTGAGCTTTCCCCGGGGGAGGTACCACCACTGCTGGAGGCGTCGAGGACAAGGCCAAGTGCAAGTTCACCGCCGAGGGCCTTGCTACCTCGTCGGCCCCCGTTGCCAGAAGTATGATCACCGCCGCGGTTGCCGCCCCTAGGGCAACATTCTAGGCGTTTGTTGTTTTCTCTGAAGACCTTGAAGAAGAGCATTGATGCCCCATCGTACCTGAAGTGGAGGGCGTGCCTCCCCTTTGAGCTGCAGGCGCAGGCGATCGCTCCCCATCCCCGGGTCATGAAGACATCACCGGAGAAGGTGACCTCAACCTCCGCCTGTGAAGCTTGGCCGCAGCAGCTGTCGTGCTATAGCCACAGCTTGACAGGGCCCCCTTGCTGGTAGCTCCTCCGCCAGGGACTACGAGAGCCAGATCCAGGTGTGCGGCGGCATCGCCCCCAACACCACAAAGTCGCGGGCCATGCCGCCGGCATGGGCTAGTGGGCAAAGTGGTCGAGCAGTCGTCGCTTGCTCCCCTCCTCAGCTTTGTCCTTCGTGGCCCCCGCGGTTGCTCCCGTGGGTGGGCCCTGTGTGCGAACACTTATGCCGGTGTGGAATCCCGGTGAAGCGCGTTCGCACCAGAGTAGGACAGCTGTGGGCGATGTAGTAGCCTTGTGAGGGCGGCCGCTTCTTTTCTTCGGCGGGAGCAATGCCGGTTCCTCTCACGGAGCCTTCCCTTCTCTTCGTCCGAGAACCTCCTCACTGGCACCATGGTCGCTTCGATGAGGTGGCGGCATGGCGGAGATAGGAGAAGAGGGGATGAAAAGCGAGAAGATGAAGACGGGCTGGGGGCTCCGCCTCCCTTGCCCTCTTATAGGCGGTCGAAGGCCAACCGACGCCCCTCCACATGTTCCGAGCGATGACGTCCCTGCTGCATGCGCCAGGAAGTTGTCAAGTCAGGGCAGTTGCCGAGGCGGCATGGGGAAGTGGAGGCATCCGCGTCCCGTCAAGAGCCACGCGTCAAGCCTAGCCCGCAGGCGATTGGGGCCCGTAGCACTTCGCCCTTGCCCCTTGGCTTCACCTCGAAGCCTGCCCGAGCGTGCCTTGGGCCCGGGGGCTACCGTCGGCGTTCTGGGATCGGGGGTACCCAGACCTACCTGCCTGCGGCCCATAGCGTGGCTCTATCTACGGCCTGGTACGGCCCAGCGGCATGGCCCTCAAGGCAAGACCCTCACGAGGACCCCCTGGCCTCGCGAGGCGGACGACACCAAGACCTCCAGAGGAGCAACCTCCCCAGGTTGCCTCCTGAGGAGCGGAGTTTTCTCTGCAGGTACCCAGCCTCACGAGGCTACGCTGACGTGAGCCATGATGACCAAGTCAAGGCGGGCGCCAGCGGGCGCAGAGGAGGCAGTTTCCCTTTCGGTGCTAAGGGAGAAAGGACAGGCGTGGGTTCCCGAGGAGTCATCCAAAGGTTTCCATTCCGGTGCAACAAGACCAAGACCATGGGCTCGGCAGGACAAATCTCACCGCCGAGCCCACAGCTACATCATGGCCAGAAGCTTTGCAGGCGAAGACCACCTTTCATCAGGATAAGATGTACTACTTGTCCCCTTTCGAATTGGCCACTGTGGGATCCCTTCCCGCCTATGTTTTGAGGGAAGAGGACCAAGTCCACTATAATTATAGGTTAGCCACCACCGTAGGAAGGGGATCAAATCCACCCTAACCACTTTAGCTCTCGCGAGGTCGCTCAAACCACTTTACTAGTTCATCCTCAACCTCCTCGTGAGGCCAATCCACCACAAAGCAAGAGTAGGGTTTTACACTGCAAGGTGGCCCGAACCTGGGTAAACTGCCGTGTTAATCTTCTTCCCTGCTCGCACGAATCCAACGAGGCTAGGCTGTAGGGTGGCAAGCTAGATACTAGAGAGGTTGAGATCTTTTGCACACACCCCAGAGTTCAAACCTTCTTGGGTTTGCGGAGCTGAATCCGACAAAGGTGGCCCAATCCTTTTTATAGAAAAGGATAACCCTGGACGAACTCTTATATAAAGAAAAGCGCTCCCGAGGACACATGGGAATTATTGTCAAGTTAGTTTTCATGATGCTCATATGATTCGCGTTCGTTACTTTGATAATTTGATATGTGGGTGGACCGGTGCTTGGGTGATGTCCTTACTTGGACAAGCCTCCCACTTATGATTAACCCCTCTCGCAAGCATCCGCAACTACGAAAGAAGAATTAAGATAAATCTAACCATAGCATGAAACATGTGGATCCAAATCAGCCCGTTACGAAGCAACACATAAACTAGGGTTTAAGCTTCTGTCACTCTAGCAACCCATCATCTACTTATTACTTCCCAATGCCTTCCCCTAGGCCCAAATCATGGTCAAGTGTCATGTAGTCGACGTTCACATAACACCACTAGAGGAAAGACAACATACATCTCATCAAAATATCGAACGAATACCAAATTCACATGATTACTTATAACAAGACTTCTCCCATGTCCTCAGGAACAAACGTAACTACTCACAAAGCATGTTCATGTTCAAGATCAGAGGGGTATTGAATATCAATAAGGATCTGAACATATGGTCTTCCACCAAATAAACCGACTAGCCTCAACTACGAAGAGTAATCAACACTACTAGCAACCCACAGGTACCAATCTGAGGTTTTTGGACAAAGACTGAATACAAGAGATGAACTAGGGTTTGAGAGGACATGGTGCTAGTGAAGATGTTGATGAAGATTGAACCTCCCTCGATGAGAGGATCGTTGGTGATGACGATGGCTTCGATTTCCCCCTCCGGGAGGGAAGTTTCCCCGGCAGAATCGCTCTGCTGGAGCCCTAGATTGCTCCTGCCCAGGTTCCACCTTGAGACGGTGACGCCTTGTCTTGAAAGTTTCCTTCTGATTTTTTCTAGGTCAAAACCTTTCATATAGAAGATGATGGGCACCACACGATGGCCAGGGGGCCCACAAGCCCTGGGGGCATGCCCTGGGGGGTAGGGCTCACCCCCCAGGCTTGTGGCCACCTGGTGGGTCCCCTTCTGTAGTTTCTTCGTCCAATATTTTTTATATATTCCAAAACAATTGTCCGTAAAGTGTCAAGAAATTTGGAGTTGTGGAGAATAGGTAACTCAGATTTGCTCCTTTCCGGTTCAGAATTCCAGCTGGCGGCATTCTCCCTCTTTGTGTTAACCTTATAAAATAAGAGAGAAAAGGCATAAGTATTGTACCATAAAGTAAAATAATAGCCCATAATGCAATAAATATCAACATAAAAGCATGATGCAAAATGGACATATCAACTCCCCGAAGCTTAGACCTCGCTTGTCCTCAAGCAAAAGCCGAAATCAATAATCATGTCCACATGTTTAGAGATAAAGGTATCGATAAAATAAAGTACGGACATGAGGGCAGCATGATCATCTTCAAAACAGCAACATATATTGTCATATAACTTCTCATGCTAAAGTCACAATTCGTTCACAAGGTAAAGTAGGAATCAAGAACTTTATTGAAAACCAACAAAATATGATCTTGGTCATTGGAACAATTGCAATTTATCATAACATTGAAAAGAGTCAATGTAAGAGCTTTTATTTAGCAAGTTCACATACTCAACCATCTTTTAATCTTTCATGATTGCTAACACTCAAACAATACTTATGAGATCAAAGTTTCAATCAAACACATAGGAAGATAGGGGCTTATAGTTTCGCCTCCCAACCATTTACCTCAAGGGTAACATCAACAATAATAATTTATGAACACCTAAATCCGAGTGGATATATATGTCTGGATCTTCCCCAACACATAGTGCTTGTCAAAAAGAGAAAATATAAAAGGAAGGGTGAAGATCACCATGACTCTTGTATAAAGGTAGAAAGTAAAATAAAAGATAGGCCCTTCGCAGAGGGAAGCAGTGGTTTTCATGCGCTTTTATGGTTGGATGCACAAAATCTTAATGCAAAAGAATGTCACTTTATAAAGCCGCTTGTGATAAAGAACTTTATTATGCAGTACATTGCTTTTATATCTTCCATATCACAAGTTCGTATAAAGCTTATTTTCCTCACACTAAAAGGTCATACATATTTAGAGAGCAATTTCTATTGCTTGCACCGATGACAACTTACTTCAAGGATCTTACACAATCTATAGGAAGATATGGTGGACTCTCATAGCAAAACTGGGTTAAAGGATTTTGTATGCACAAGTAGTATCTCTACTTGGTGCAGAAATTTTTGGCTAGCATAGGATGAGAAGCAAGCTCAACATGTTGGAGGATCCATGACAATATAACCTCTATTCGGATATAACAAAACATAACTCATTGTGTTGTCTTCCTTGTCCAACATCAACTTATTAGAATATAATATTTTAATGAGTGCTCACAATCGCAAAAGATGTCCAAGATAGTGTATTTATATGTGAGACCTCTCTTTCTTTATTACTTCCTATTAATTGCAACAATGACCAATACTATGTTTGTCGACCCTCAACAAATTTCATGTGACATACTTCTTTATATGAAGTCATCACTTTCCAAAGAGTATATATAATCTTTTTATTTATTTTATTATTTTTCCTTTTCATTATCAAAGCAAGAAAGCAAAGCCCTCAAATCAAAACTAATCTTTATTATATAACTCTCGGACTCGATTACATAGAAGGAACACAAAGCAAAACTCAAATACTAAATCATACTAAAACTTTTATTCTACTAGATAACGACATAACCAAAAGGATCGAACTAAGATAAACGATAAGGATAAAGATGTGATGGTGATACGATACCGGGGCACCTCCCCCAATCTTGGCATACGCCAAGGGGAGTGCCCATACCCATGTACTCAGGTCTCTTTCTTTGGAGGTGGTGATGGTGGTGTGGTAACATTCTTCTTCTCCAGCTTGCGTTTGAGGCTAAAATTTTCCTCCCTTAGATCATCATTCTCAAGCTCGAGCTTTAATACCCTTTTGCATAATGCTGCCTTGCTTTTCTGCAGAAAACGGGATGGGATAGATTGGACCTTAGATTTGTTTCCTATGTTAGCAAAGTTTGACTTCTTGAATTCCACGTGCATATCTCCAGGTTGAGGTAGTGGATCTTCATCTTCGTCAGAGCTATCGTTCCTTGTTTTCTCCATGTCAAAATCTAACTCTTCCTCCGGGTCAGAATCTTGCTCCTACTCCGTGGACCATAGGTAGGGATAAATTTCCCCAAAGATCTTGGGATCCGCAGTGTAATGGGAAACATAGCTCTCTCCATCTGAGTCTTGCGAAGACATCTTGCTCTAAATCTATTGCAGAAATAGCTCGAAACAAGAACAGAGGATATTGCCGTGATACGGTGGTCAAAACCTTTGGGGGATTATATAATGAATATTTACCATGCAAAAGAAGTTTTCAGGGAGAAAATGGCACTCCTAGGGAAAAGCCTAGTAGTAGCGCTAGTTTTTGGCCTATCAGTAGTGCGGGGTGCCGCGCTACTGATACGGTGCTACAGCTAAAGGTTGGCAGTAGCGTTGGTCTACACACGCTACTGCTATACGTACTTAGTAGTAGCGCGTTTTGCAGAAAGCACTACTGGTAAATACTAGCAACGCGCTTCTGTGCTCGCGCTACTACTATTATTATGTATTCTATTTCTTTTTCATTTTATGTCGTATTCATACACCATATACAAGTTTTCATAGCGTAGCAATTTAGAGATTGTTTTTACGTCATAATGAGTTATTACATCACTGGGTGAAAGAACCGTGGACTAGTTTCAAGTGGATGGATCCATCCACTTGAAACTAATCCGCGGTTCTTTCACCCAATGATATAATAAATCATCATCATCATCATCATATCATTAACAACTTATCATCATAATACATCATTGTCATATAACAGCTCCTCATGATCATCATTTTCATCAATGAGACATCATATAGCAAGTTGGTCACTAGTCATAATCACAACTCCTCATCATCATCATCAACTCTAACACATTGTAGCACATAATAACACATTGTACCTAGGACCTACTCCTCTCTCATAGGACCTACTACCCTCTCTTAGGTAAAATAGCATAAAACAAGATAGGCCCTAACTCTCCATTATGGAGAATGGAGATTATCCTGTCTCCAATTCTTGCGCTTCGCACAATGTTGCTTCCAAGTAGCTCCCTGCGATTGACCATACATTTTTTCCAATCTTTGATTGTCATGTCTTCATTGGTTTTAGAAATCCGGTATGAACAGCGGTGATGCGTAGGATGACCTGGCCGTAAGTTCATAACATCAAGGCGACCTTTCGGAAACATCACATGAGGCACACAATCCTTCGGAACTTTCTGTTGAAAAACATAGTAATAACTTCGTAGTTAGCAATGTAGTTGAGTTTTAGAAGAATTTATTCAAAAGATGCACGGATGTCGTAATAGTAAAAAATCTTACCATGACATCTCCATGGATGTTACCGTAGTTCAACACATGCACTAGTGGCACGTATTGACCATAATGTGCAGGAGTTTGATAATAGATATTGTAATTCTCAATATCATTAATAAATGAGATCAGATGATTTTTCTCCTGATAAGTTAATTCTGAGCCATCGGTGTAGTAGGTTCTGTCTACCAACTTCCACACATTCTTTGAAGAATGAAAATAACCTATCAATGGAAATAACCTGTCAACTATTTTGAAATAAATAATATAAATTACTTAATAACTATGTTTGAGAAACTCACATAGCGGTAGAATTGGAAGCGTATCAACAAGGACCCAAATGTCCATATTGTCTTCGCCGATGTCAAGATCACCAAGATCCATGGTGACAAGCATACCCTCATGAAAATCATACGTCTTGCAAAGTGCTTCCTAATTCGGGCAACCAAAATGGGTTACGCTCTCAGAATTGTATAGATTTACATCAAAATCCATACCATGATGGGTCCTTAGGTGAATTATCTTTGTTTCCATACTTTCATGATCTTCAAAATCCATCCTCTCCAAGACATAGCGTCTTGCATGGCATGGGATAAGCTAGTCAAATTGTAAAAGACAAAAATTACACGTTGAAGAAGCAGAAGTCGTGCTTAATTATGAAAAAAACACTTGTCGTCATTGCGTACCATTTCAACATCGAAGGTCTCCTGGAGCTTAATGCTGAAGCACCGACCTTCTACCAGGTGAGGCCTATCACACAGACCCCGGTCATCGCCGCACCAGTCGCAATCCGCCGGGAGACTTTCGTCATCTGACGACGACATCGACGAAATTTCCTATGTTCATAATTCAAAGATTAAACTTGTACAATTAAATATATGTACTACAAAAACTAAAATAGATCATTATTATTCATCACGAGTTGACTATCGGTCTGTCGAGTATTTTCTTGAAAACTCTCAGCTCAGGTGGTGTATATATTCGACCGTCGGTGATGGTAGCTCCTCCTTTCATTCCCGAGTGCTTTACACCAAATTGTCTAGCACACGGGAACGAAGGAGAAGCTACCCCCATGACAACAGTCAGGATTCTTCGTCCTCTCATATATGGTGGACACTCTCCCTCACTGATTCCTCTCTGACATTTGCGACCGTCGGTGATGGTCGTTCTTCTCCTCCTTCCCGAGCATTATCAAAAGGTCTATCACGAGAAGGAAGAGGACGAACGACCCCCAAAACAACTGTCGGCATTCTTCTTCTCTCATATATGGTGGACTCCCGACAGACTTAAAGTCAACTCAAAATGTCATTTAATTATCTTTCTAGAAAATCCGGGGCACTCGATATTTCCTACATATTCTAGCACAAGTCATGCTTAAATTCACGGAAAAATCCGGCATGACCTTTGCTAAAAAAGGACATATCGAGCGCCTGAAATTTGCCGGAGCAGAAATGAATCAACACTCCGGCAAAACATAGGCCACTCAGAAATTAATCAACACTTCGCACATGAGCATAAACTGGTGCTCATTGCATTTCAATGGTTCAATATTGACAAAAACATTTCAATATATCTTATAACCCGAACATTTCATTTGGTTAAGAAGCATAACTAAATACCCTAGTTCTACTATAATCAACACCAAGGAGTGGAGAAGGAAGAGGTGAACTTTTAGCTCACCGACTCGGGTGTAGAGGAAGTAGAGGTAGCTCGGATGACGATCACTTCAAGGAGACACGACTCTACAAAGCCTGCATATTCCACCGAGTAAAATTTTAATTAGATCATCAAATATCATATAGCATTCTTTGATGACAAAGTGATATTGACATAAATTCAACTAGTTCTATTAATTCAACTAGTTCAACTAAGCACTTACTAAAAATAAACTAGTTCTATTAATTTTCTTACTAAAAATAAATTAGTTTTATAGTAAAATTTTAATTAGATCATCAAATCTCATATACCTAAATTTTCTTACTAAAAATAAACTAGTTCTATTAATTCAACTAGTTCAACTAAGCACTTACTATAAATAAAAATAATTAATTTTCTAACTAATTCTATTAAACACTTACTAAAAAATAGTAAAAAAACTACATTATACAAGAACGGTAAAAAAACAGTTTAGGGTTTAGGAGAGATGTAGGGAGGAGGGGTGGGAGGAGGGAGGAGGAGAGAGGAGGAGGGGGGGAGGGCGGTGGGAGGAGAGAGGAGGAGGGGGGGGAGGAGGGAGGAGAGAGGAGGAGGGGGAGGGGAGCGGTGGGAGGAGGGCTGCCGGCGGAGGGCTGGCCGGAGGAGGAGGGAGGAGGGGGCGGCCGGAGGAGGAGGGAGGAGGGCGCGGTGGGAGGAGGAGGGAGACGAGGGAGGAGGGCATACCGAGGAAGGAGGAGGAAGGACGGCGGTGGCAATGTGGTGGCGACGACAATGCGGCGGCGGCGGAGGAGTGAGGCAGCGGGGAGAAAGGGTAGGAAGAAGATGGTCGGGCGCGGGGGAGGAAAATTTGGGGATAAGGCACCCATAGCAGTAGCGCGGGGCCCGGAAAAGCGCTACTGCTAATTCCAATAGCAGTAGTGTTGGTTGTAGACTAGCGCTACTACTATACCTAGCCTGCCGGCAACGGTATGGCAGTTATAGTAGTAGCGCTTTTTACCTGGGCCGCGCTACTGCTACTTATGCAGTAGTAGCGGGCTTGTATACACAGCGCTACTGGTAGGTAGCAGTAGCGCATTGTTTTGACCCATGCTACTGGTAAGCTTATGTGTATAAGGTTTTCCCTAGTAGTGCGGAGTTCTGAGGGAACACGAGCTGGCCACAAGCCTGGGAGGCGCGCCGAGGGGGGTAGGGCGTGCCCCCCCGGCTTGTCGCCTCCTCGTGCACTATTCGGAATACTTCTTATTTTCCTAATTTTTTAAATATTCCAAAACAGAGTAAAATTGCTTTTGGTAAAGTTTTGGAGTCGGTTTACTTACCGTATCACATACCTATTCCCTTTTAGGGTTTTGGAGCGTTCTGGAAAGTTTCCCTTATATACTCCTCCCGTGCTATGGTATTAATAATATTGGTTTCAATATTTATGGGAGTACCTGAGATATAATGTTTGATTCTTTGCCCATTCACCACCTTCGGGTTATTGCCCTCGGCATTGTTGATCTTGATGGCACCGGAACGATAAACTTCTTCGATAATGTAAGGACCTTCCCATTTGGAGAGAAGTTTTCCTGCAAAAAATCTTAAACGAGAATTGTATAGCAAGACATGGTCACCTACATTAAGTTTTCTTGGGTGTTTAGTAGGTAGGCAAGATGAGTGATCGTGCGTGGATGTACACCAGTCACACTAGTCAGGAAGAGATGGCCAATGAATGGTTTACAAAAACCAAGGGGTTTGTGAAAGCCGCATTTGCAAATGGCCAGAGAAAAACATGGTGCCCCTGTGCTAGGTGCGACCACTTTTCTCAGAGGAAAGAGGATGAAATGGGTAAACATCTGCAGAAGTGGGGGTTTATGCCCGATTATACGGTGTGGACATTTGGTGGAGAGTCTGCCCAACGTACCAGAGCTGAGGTGGTTCGTCGTCGCACCGACGAGCATGGTCGAGGGATCAAATACATGGTGCAAGACTTTGATGATGCTCGGGATTCAGACAATGAGATGGAGGAATCTGCAAAGGCCTTCAATGAAATGTTGGTGTCTTCAAAACATCCTCTCCACGAGCACACTGAGCTTTGTCAGCTGGATGCCATCGCACAAGTAATGGCTCTGAAGGCTCAATTCAACTTGGGCAGAGAATTCTACAACGCGATGATGACAACATTTGGACGCTTTCTACCCAAAGGCCATGTAATGCATGCAAACCTATACCAGTCGGACAAAATCCTCCGTGAACTTAAGATGCCCTACGAGAAGATAGATGCATGTGAGAAAGGATGTGCCTTATTTAGGCTTGAGTATGCGGACTTGAACTATTGTCCAATTTGCAACTCTTCCAGGTATGTTGTGGTAGATAACGATACGGGTGAGAAGAGGCAGACCAAAATCCCCATTAATGTTCTTCGGTATCTTCCAATCGTACCAAGACTTCAACATCTTTTCATGGTCAAAGAGACGGCCAGACAGATGACATGGCACAAAATGGGCAAAAGAACCGAACTAGATGCAAATGGGAATCAGATGTTGGTACATGCATCAGATGGTTCTGTGTGGAAGCACTTCGATGCATTACATGAGCAAAAAGTGGCAGATCCAAGGCATCCTCGAGTCTGCATTGGCACGGATGGGTTCCATCCGTTTGGTATGACGGCGACCCAATACAGTTGTTGGCCTGTATTTGTCATTCCACTCAATCTCCCCCCCCCCCGGACAGATTATGCAAAGAAAGAACATTTTCCTGACGTTGATAATTCCAGGGCCCAAGTATCCGGGGAATAATATGAATGTGTACATGCAGCCGCTTAAGGATGAATTGCAAGAAGCTTGGGATAATGGGTTCAAGTCATACGACGCCTCTAGCAAATGAAACTTCATAATACATGTCTGGTACATGTACTCGATGCATGACTTGCCGGCGTATGCGCTATTCTGTGGCTGGTGTACGCATGGAAGGTTACCGTGCCCCATATGCAAGGAAGCTCTTCAGTTTCATTGGCTGTAGTCGGGTCGCAAGTATTCTACTTTGACTTGCATAGACAGTTCCTGGATCCTCGCCATAAGTTAACAAAAGACAAGAAGAACTTCAACAAAGGTAGAGTTGTCAAAAACTCTACACCACCTGCGTTGACTAGCCTGATGGGGAGAAGTAAGTGCATTTACTCTTTTTGTACCTTTTGCCTTCAAATATCTAATGCGTTGGCCTTGTCATACTGGAGGGGTTGGGTACACGCCAGAGAAGTCTACAGGCCCAACAGCGTCCTTGGTGTGCTTTGCCGGCAAAATTTCCCGGGGTTTTCACGTTGCCCGGTGAGGGTCAACTTCCAAAGCTAGGATTGAGCTAGGAGTACTACTTGGCTGCCCAGGCCCCGCCGAAGCAGATGATCGATGGTGTCTTGTGCCACACGAGGGCCGAGATGGTGATCAGAAGCTTTTGGGTAATTTCTCCTTTACACAATTAAAAATTAGCAATAGCTAGTTATTGTACTAAGCAGTGTTGTCTCATTTGATTGCAGACCATCTAAATGTGTGAGGAGGGATACAAGGAGGACATGGCAAAGGTTATCGATAACGAGTGCAAGCGCCTACTACAAAACTTACGGTACGAGGCTCGGCCGCAGGCTGTTCGAGACTACTACGCCAAGCTTCCCACGTCCCGCTAACAACTGGCTTGGCCGCATCACCGAGCTCGTCAACGCCGCCGGCGAGGTCCCTGCACCGTCCCGCTCGCTTCGTCCCCCACCATCCCAGGCGGGCGATGTGGCTCACGACGCGCCTCGTCCTCCTCCTCTACGTGGCGCCGACCACGAGCCCAACCGTGACGCGCCCCAGCGCGACCCGCCGCACGGAGCGCCGACGCACGATGAGGCGAGCTGCCAGGTGGTGCAGCAGCCGCAAGCTGATGCACGCACGCTCCCAACGCCACCGCGCCAGCACCAAGACCACAAGCCGCTGGAGGCTGTGGCGCGTGGGTGTCAAGACCAAGCTCACCCCCTGCGCGCTGCACCCGTGAGCGCGGCGGGCTGCCGCGCCTTCACCCCAGAGCTGCGTCGCGTCTGGCCCGGCAAGTTCAAGCTAGACCTGCCTCCATATTACGATGGCACCCCTGACCCTGTGGAGTTCCTCCAGCTCTACTCGCTGAGCATTGAAGTGGCAAATGGTGATGAAAAGGTCATGGCAAACTGGTTCCCCATGGCCCTCAAGGATGGCGCGCGCTCCTGGCTCCTGCACATCCCGGAGGGATCGATCTCCTCCGGGGATGAGCTCCGCGAGCGCTTCATCGCCAACTTCCAGGGCACCCGTGACCATGCCCCAGCGGTGGGCGACCTGCGGCGCGTGAAGCTACAGCCGGGCGAGACCCTGCACAAATACATACAGCACTTCACTAACGTTCGCCTCAAGATACAGAAGGCTTCAGATGAGGCCATTATCTCAGCGTTCACTGATGGCGTTCGGGATGTCAAGATGAAAGAGGAGCTCACCATCCACGAGGACCTGTGCTCGGTTCTGGAGATGTTCAACCTGGCGAACAAGTGCGCTAGGGCCGAGGAAGGCCGCCTCTCCCTCTTCGAGCTTCCGGAGGCCGATCCTGAAGACAAGAAGGCCAAGGCTAAAGAGGCAAAGTGCAAGGGCCCCGCTGTGCTCGTGGCCGAGCCCGAGATGAAGCGTGGCCATGACTACGATGAGCCTCCCACGGGCAACCGCCCGTTCTGCATCGTCCACAATGTACACAGCCACAACACCAACGACTGCCAGGAGCTCAGGGCGCTCCGTGACGGGCGCCTTTGCTGCCGCTCCGACCATGGTGACCGTGCCTACGGCCATGGAGGAGGCCGTGGTGGAGGACGCTGAGATAACCGCGACCCTCGTTAGGACTGGCACGACCAGCCTCGCGAGGACCACTGGCGGGAACAGCCTCGCGACGGTCCCTAGTGACACCAGCCTCGTGAGGACCGCCCTCAGGGCAATGCCAGCATCCCTCCACTCCCGTCGCCACCCAGGAGAAATGGCGACAACCGATAGGATGATGGGGCTGGGGGCTTCCAGGAGCCTCGTGCGATCGCGTGCATCCTAGGCGGTGCCCAGGCTCCCGCCTCACATCGCATCTTCAAGCAATTCTCCCATGAGGTGGACGCGGCCCTTCCGAAGCTCGAGGCCGTGCATCCCCTCCGATGGTCGCAGTATGCTGTCACCTTCGACTCCAAGGACCACCTCAAGTGCTCGGCCGCTACTGGCACCCTCCCCATGCTCTGCACGCCCACCATCATCAATGTCCTCGTCACCAAGACCCTCATCGATGGTGGTGTTGGGCTCAATGTTCTCTCTGTCGAGACGTTCGAGACGCTTCAGGTGCCTTATGATCAACTCATGCCCACCAAGCTGTTCTCCGGAGTGACCGGTGGCTCCATCGTTCCCCTAGGGCAGATACACCTCCCAGTCTCCTTCGGCAAGCGCGACAACTACCACACAGAGCTCGTCGACTTTGATGTCGTCCACATCGGCCTCCCATACAACGCAATCCTCGGGTATCCCGCCCTCGCCAAGTTCATGGCAGCAACCCACCAAGGCTACAATGTCCTCAAGATGCCAGGTTGCAGTGGCATCATAACGGTCTCTTGTGATGAGAGGGATGCAGTATGCTCCCTTGAGCATGCCTCTTAGGCTACGGCGGCTGAGAACTCTGACGACGAGGGCACCATCCAGCCTCCCGAGGCCACCCCCAAGAAGAAGAAGCAGCTCCTCCCCAAGAGTCGTCATGAGGCCGGTGCGCCTGCTGGTGGCGCCTCAGGAGCCGCGCCCGCTGCTGGGGTGCCTCTTCCTCCCGCATAGGAAGGCCCGCCTGATGCCTCCCATAGGACAGGCTCAGGGGCTTCCGCCTTGCGAGCTTTTGACCTGACTTGTGCGATAAGGGAGGTGCTCGGGCACCACTTGGAGGCGTGCCTTAACGCGCACCCCGACGAGCAAGGAGCATGGTGCGAGGCGCAAGGAGCAAGGGAGTTCATCACCAAGGCGATCGAGGAGCTTCAGGAGGCAAGGGCCATGCGTGGCGAGCGTCGCCCTGCACCCCCCGGTGTGGCTGCACCCCCTGATGCGGGTGATGAGCTACGCGTCTTCGTTAACGTCCCGGGCCTCAACCGGGCCGTTTCGCAGGACCTCTTCTGGCCATCCCACGTCGGCCGGAGCGGGGGCTACCCCTGCAACTACGTCCGGATGCCATTTGGCTTGCTGAATGTAGGCGCCTCGTACTAGCGCCTCACGCAGCATGCTGATAACCCACAAGTATAGGGGATCACAATAGTTTTTGAGGGTAGAGTATTCAACCCAAATTTATAGATTCGACACAAGGGGAGGCAAAGAATACTTGTAAGTATTAGCAGCTGAGTTGTCAATTCAACCACACCTGGAGATTAATTATCTGCAGCAATATGATCAGTAGCACAGTAATATGATAGTTTTGACAACAGTGATAAATAGTAGCAGTAACAGTAATAGTGATAGCAATGATTTTGTAGCAGTTGTAATAGTAATAGCAGCAGTAGTAACTTAGCAAGAACAATATATGGAAAATTCGTAGGCATTGGATCAGTGAATTCATTGGATGATATTCGTCATATAACATTCATAACATAGGGCGATACAGCACTAGCTCCAGTTCATAAATATAATGTAGGCATGTATTCCGTAAATAGTCATACATGCTTATGGAAAGAACTTGCATGACATCTTTTGTCCTACCCTCCCGTGGCAGCGGGGTCCATAAGGAAACTAAGGGTTATTAAGGCCTCCTTTTAATAGAGAACCGGAACAAAGCATTAGCACATAGTGAATACATGAACTCCTCAAACTACGGTCATCACCAGAAAGTATCCCGACTATTGTCACTCCGGGGTTTGCGGATCATAACACGTAGTAGGTGACTATAACTTGCAAGATCAGATCTAGAACATAGATATAATGGTGATAACACAAACGGTTCAGATCTGAAATCATGGCACCCGGGCCCATAGTCACAAGCATTAAGCATGGCAAAGTCATAGCAACATCAATCTCAGAACATACTGGATACTAGGGATCAAGCCCTAACAAAACTAACTCGATTACATGATGAATCTCATCCAACTCCTCACCGACCAGCGAGCCTCTGAAGGAATTACTCACTCCCGGTGGGGAGCATCATGGAATTGGCGATGAAGGAGGGTTGGTGATGACGAATATCAGAGATCCCCCTCTCCGTAGCTTAAAACGGACTCCAGATCTGGCCTCCCGATGAAGAACAGGAGGTGGCGGCGGCTCCATATCGCGAAACAAGATAATTCTTCCTCCTTGATTTTTTCTGGAAAAATAATATTTTATAGAGTTCAAATCAGGGTCTGTGGGTCCACCAGGTGGGCACCACCCACCTAGGCACGCCTGAGGGGGGCGCGCGCCCTGGTGGGTTGTGCTCACCCAGGGGCCCCCCTCCGGTGGTTCTTGGCTCCAGTATTTTTCTTTTATTGTATAAAAATTCTCCAAAAAGTTTCGTTCCAATCCGAGAAGTTTTATTTCTGCACAAAAACAACACCATGGTAGTTCTGCTGAAAACAGCATCAGTCCGGGTTAGTTTCATTCAAAACATGCAAATTAGAGTCCAAGACAAGAGGAAAAGCGTTAGGAAAAGTAGATACGACGAAGACGTATCACGTGCATTGACATCTCACGAGGCCAGGTGCTTGGTGGTCATGTCTCAGGAGGTCCCGGATCTTCGCGAGCCCCCAGGGCCTCGTGAGACCCCCAGGCCTCCGGAGCCGTCCAGCTCGTGAGGTGCGGCTTCCGCGGCACGTGTCTTCAGCTACCTCGACGCTTCTACAACAACGGTGCCAGGTGACTTTTTGGTTTGTTCAGTTCAGGGCTCCCATCAGGCTGCATCATCCTCAAGCTATCAGGGTCCGCCCCTGCAGCTACACCATTTCAAGTCGTGTGCTATGGGCCAGTTATGTTTTCATGGGCTACTGTGGTTATTAACTTTGCGCTTGATGATGTATTGCCCTCGGAGCCATCCCCACGGACTTCACGCGTTGCCAGCTCTCCCCTTGAACGACCCATGAGAGGGGGCTACCGGCACGGCGCCGGTGCTTGGGTCCATCCCTACAGCGCTGATAAACCTAAAAGACTGAGCTCTGACTCACAAGCCGGCCCCGCGCACATCACCTCACCAAGTCCTTAGTGCCTTCGTCTTCTCGTGGAACGATCACGAGCAGATCAGCAAGCGCGTGCCGCCCCTTGTGTTTCGTGACTAACTAGTATGCAGGAACCTCAGAAGATAGGACCTCGGGATCAAGCGGCGCTCTGGCTCGCAAAAGGCTAAGTAAAATTGCTTCACACGCCACATGCCGTTGAATACGATCTCTCCCAAGCGCCTCCGCAAGGCGAGTTATCCCTCTTTTGCGGAAATCGTTTGCACGTTAAAAGGGGGCCCTTCAGCATTGCGCCTCAAGAGCTCCTACTGGCTTTCAAGCCCTCACCCCCTGGCCTGGACCACGGCATCGCGACCAGGCATACCAGCGGCGACTGAGTTCTGCTCGAGAGCCGGGTCCTGAGGACGTAGAGCAATATGATGGGCAAAGAAAGGTGGGTTGCCAGCCTCGCAGGGAATGCAAGGACAGGGGTGTGGCTCGGCTTCGTTTGCATTCGTTTTCTTGGAATATGGTGGACATCAGTCTCCTCATGCACCCCTGGTGCAGTTACCTTAATCCATTGCAGAACAGGGAACATGCACAAGGTCAAGAACTCCAGAGAAGCTCGCCCTTGCGACGAAGGAACCACCGCGGGCCGTAACCTCACCAAGCTAAGTTATCCTACATATGCAAGCATGAGCCTCACCGCTAATGTTTTATTCTTCTGCAACCTCGCTCGGGCAAGGGACCCCCTCTTTAATCTTTCGATAGCCGCTTGAACATCAAAGGGGACCTCCTGAGCATCGCGCCTCAGGAGCTCTTACTGGACCTCGGGTCGCTCACCTCCTAGCCTTGCACACGACATCGTGACCTGGCATACCAGCGACGGCTGAAGCCGCCTGGGGACTGGATCCTGTCGACGTAGAGCAACACACTATCGCAAGACCAAAAAGGGGACCGATGCCCAAGCGAGAAATGTGAGCGTAGCCAAGACCGTGGACTGGAAACAATAATATAAAGGTGCAAGAGCCATGATTCTTACACGCCCATGGGGCTCTTCATAGTTTTGATGTACGGAAAGAAACAGAAGAAAAGGCCTCCCGAGCGCCGTAGCTCAGGAGGCGCCGGCTCTAGCGTCATGGCGCCTAGTCTGTGTCATCCGCCTCCTAGACCCGGGCATGGTGGCGCGGCGGCTCGTCATAATCGTCGTCGCTCGAGTTTGACGTGGAGGAGGTGCCGCCACTAATGGAGGTGCAGCGGCCAAGGGCAAGTTCACCGCCTAGGGCTTCGCCGCCACTGTCGCCGCCCCTGGGGCAGCACTCGAGTCGTTTGCCGTCTTCTCCAAAGACCTTGAAGAAGAGCATCGATGCCCCATCATACTTAAAATGAAGGGCGTGCCTCCCTTCCGAGCCACAGGCGCGGGCGATCGTTCCTCATCCCCGGGACATGAAGACATCGCCGGAGAAGGTGGCCTCGACTTCCGCCTATGAGGGTTGGTTGCAATAGCCGTTGTGCTGTAGCTACAGCTCGACGGGTCCATGCATTGGCAACTCCTCCACCAAGGCGTGTGGGAGTCGGATCCAGGTGCGCAGCGGCATCGTCACCCACACCATAAACTCGTGGGTTGTACGGTCGACATGGGCCCATGGGTGAGGTGGTCGGACGACTGTCGCCTGCCTCCCTCCTCGGCCTCATCTACCACAGTCCCTGCGGCCCTCCCCGTTGGAAGGACCCTGCGCATGAATGCTTGAGCCGGCATGGACCCCCGGCGGGGCGCGCTTGTGTCGGGGAAGCCGTGGGCGTTGCGGGGGCCTTGCGTGGGCGGCCATGCCTTTTTTTGGCGATAGCGGCTCCGGTCCCTCCCGTGGAGCCTTCCCCTTCTCGGCAGCAAAGAACCTCCTCACCGGCGCCATGGATGCTGCTGCAAGAGTGCGGAATGGGGGAGCAAGCAGATGAAAATGGGCTAGGGGGCTCCGCCCCGCTCCCCCTTTTATAGGCGGAAGAAGGCTAACCGGCGCCCTTCCATGTTCCAAGTGATGATGGCCCTGTTGCATGCACCAGGCTGCTGTCAATTCGGAGCGGTTGCCGAGGTGACATGGGGAAGCGGTGGCGCCACGTCCCGTCGAGTACCACGCGTCAAGCTCGGCCCAGCCCGTACCGCTCCGCCCTCTCTCTCTTTGGCTTTGCCTCGAAGCCAGCCCGAGCGCGCCTTGGGCCCGGGTGCTACTGTCGGCGTTGTGGGATCGGGGTTACCCAGACCAGCCTGCCTGTGGCCCACGGTGTGGCTCCCTCGATGGCCCTATATGGCCCAGCTGCGACAATGCCAAGACAATTCCCTCGTGGGGGCCCCTGGCCTCGCGAGGCGGACAACACCAAGACCTCCAAGGGAGCGGCCTCCCCAGGCTGCCTCCCGAGGAGCGGAGATTTCTATGCAGGTACTCAGCCTCATGAGGCTGCGGTGATGTGAGCCATGACGACCATGGCAAGGAGGGAGCCAGCGGGTGCAGAGGAGGCAGTTTCCCTTTCGGTGCTTAGGGAGCAAGGACAGGCGTGGGTTCCCGAGGAGTCTCCCAAAGGTTTCCATTCCGGTGCCACAAGACCAAGACCTCGAGCTCGGCAGGACGGATGTCATCGCCGAGCCCACCACTGCATCATGACCAGAAGCTTTGCAGGGGAAGACCAGCTTTCGTCAGGATTAGATGTACTTCTCGTCCCCTTTCGAACTGGCCGTTGTGGGATCCCTTCCCGCCTATGTTTTGAGGGAAGAGGACCAAGGCCACTATAAATATAGGTTAGCCACCACCTTAGAGGGGGGATCAGATCCATTCCACCCTCACCATCGAGCCCTCGCGAGGCTGTTGATCCACTATACTTGTTCATCCTCAACCTCCTCGTGAGGCCAATCCACCACAAAGCAGGAGTAGGGTTTTACAGCGCAAGGTGGCCCTAACCTGGGTAAACTACCGTGTTCATCTTCTTCCCTGCTCGTGTGTGTTCAGCGAGGCTAATCGGTAGGGCGACGAGCTTGAGGCTTGAGAGGTTGAGATCTTCGCACACGCCTAGAGTTCGAACCTTCTTGGGTCTGCGGAGACCCGAATCCGACATTTGGCACGCCAGGTAGGGGCGTGTCGAAATCCTCCTTCCGTCCCGTCTCCGCATCGCCGCTCCCATGGCCGACGCACACCGAGCCCGCGCTGAGCACCGGGCTGCTAGCGTTGCCCAGATGGGGCCTGTGGGCTATGGTGTCCCTCGCCGCTCGGCCTCTCCCGCGGCCAATGCCGCAACTGACCCTGCTGCTCACGAGCAGGAAGATTCTTCGCTGCCACCCTCCGTGCGGCGTGATGGCCGCACCGCCGCTCCATCGCCCACTCCCACCACGGCTCATCTTCCCACGTCCGCTGCGGGCCGGTGAACATACAGACTGTGCTACTTATGGCGCGTGAGCTGCTATGTTACCGCCCCGCTAATGACCGCTACGATGACTGGCTTGGCCGCATCGCCGAGGTTGTCAACGCCACCGGTGTGGTCCCTGCACCGTCCCACTCGCTCTGTTCCCAGCCATCCCAGGTGGGCGACATGGCTCACGGCGTGCCTCATCCTTCTCCTCTGCGCGGCGCCGACCCCAAGCTCAGGCGTGACGCGCCCCAGCGCGGCCCTCCGTGCAGAACGCCGACGCGCGATGAGGGCAGCTGCCAGGTGGTGCAGCAGCCGCAAGCTAATGCATGCGCGCTCCCAGTGCCACCACGCCAGTACCAAGACCACGCACCACCGGAGGCTGTGGCGCGTGGGCGTCATGACCGACCTCACCCTGTGCGCGTTGCGCCCGTGAGCGAGGCGGGCTACCACGCCTTTAACCCAGAGATGCGTCGCGTCGTCTAGACAGGCAAGTTCAAGCCAGACCTGCCTCCACGTTACGACAGCACCCCTGACCCTGCAGAGTTCCTCCAGTTCTACTCGCTGAGCATTGAAGCGGCAAATGGTGCCAAGAAGGTCATGGAAAATTGGTTCCCCATGGCCCTCAAGGATGGTGCGCGCTCCTGGCTCCTGCACCTCCCGGAGAGATCGATCTCCTCCTGGGATGAGCTCCGCGAGCGCTTCATCGCGAACTTCTAGGGCACCCATGATCGGGCCCTGGTGGTGGGCGACCTGTGGCGCGTGAAGCAACAGTCGGGCGAGACCCTGCACCAATATATACAGCGCTTCACTAATGTTTGCCTCAAGATACCGAAGGCTTCGGATGAGGCCATCATCTTGGCGTTCACTGATGGCGTTTGGGATGTCAAGATGAAAGAGGAGCTCTCCATCCATGAGGACCTGTGCTCGGCCCTGGAGATGTTCAACCTGGTGAACAAGTGCGCTAGGGCTGAGGAAGGCCGCCTCTCCCTCCTCGAGCTTCCGGAGGCCGATCCTGAAGACAAGAAGGCCAAGGCTAAAGAGGCAAAAGCGCAAGGGCCCCGCCGTGCTTGTGGCCGAGCCCGAGATGAAGCGTGGCCATGACCACGATGAGCCTCCCAGGGGCAACCACCTATTCTGCATCTTCCACAACATACACAGCCATAACACCAACGACTGCCAGGAGCTCAGGGCGCTCCATGACAGGCGCCTTGGCCGCCGCTCCGACCACGGCGACCGTGGTTACGGCCGTGGAGAAGGCCGTGGAGGAGGCCACTGGGACAACCGTGACCCTCATTAGGACTGGCGCGACCAGCCTCGCGAGGACCGCTGGCGGGACCAGCCTTGCGACGGTCCCTAGCGAGACAAGCCTCGTGAGGACTGCCCTCAGGGCAATCCCAGCCTCCCTCCGCTGCCGCCGCCACCTAAGAGAAATGATGACAACCGACAGGATGATGGGGTTGGGGGCTTCCAGGAGCCTCGTGCGATCGCCTGCATCTTCAAGCAGTTCTCCCGTGAGGTGAACGCGGCCCTCCCGAAGCTCGAGGCCATGCGTCCCCTCCGATGGTCGCAGTATGCCATCACCTTTGACTCCAAGGACCACCTCAAGTGCTCGGCCGCTGCTGGCGCGCTCCCCATGCTCTGCACGCCCACCATCAATAATGTCCTCGTCACCAAGACCCTCATCGACGGTGGCGCTGGGCTCAACATTCTCCCAGTCGAGACGTTCGAGATGCTTTAGGTGACTTATGATCAACTCATGCCCACCAGGCCATTCTCTGGAGTGACCGATGGCTCCACCGTTCCCCTGGGGCAGATACGCCTCCCAGTCACCTTCGGCAAGCGTGACAACTACCACACAGAGCTCATCTACTTCGATGTCATCCACATCGGCCTCCCGTACAACGCCATCCTCGGGTATCTTGCCCTCGCCAAGTTCAAGGCAGCAACCCACCATGGCTACAATGTCCTCAAGATGCCAGGTTGCAGTGGCATCATAACGGTCGCCTGTGATGAGAAGGATGTAGTATGCTCCCTTGAGCGTGCCTATTAGGCTGCAGCGGCTGAGAACTCTGACGACGTGGGCGGCATCCAGCCTCCCGAGGCCACGCCCAAGAAGAAGAAGCAGCTCCTCCCCAAGAGTCGTCAGGACGCTGGTGCGCTTGCCGGTGGCGCCTCAGGCTCCGCGCCCGCTGCTGGGGCCTCTTCCTCCCGCATGGGAAGGCACGGCTGAGGTCTCCCTCAGGACAGGCTCGGGGGCTTCCGCCTGGCGAGCTTCTGACCTGACTAGTGCGATGAGGGAGGTGCTCGGGCACCACTTGGAGGCATGCCTTAACGCGCGCCCCCACGAGCAAGGAGCATGGCGCGAGGCGCTAGGAGCAAGGGAGTTCATCACCAAGGCGATCGAGGAGCTTCAAGAGTCAAGGGCCATGCGTGGCGAGCGTCGCCCTGCACCCCCCGGTGCGGCTGCGCCCCCTGATGTAGGCGGCGAGTTGCGCGTCTGCATCAACGTCCCGGGCCTCAACCGGGCCGCTTCGCTGGATCTCTTCTAGTCATCTCACGTCGGCCGGAGTGGGGGCTACCCCTGCGCCTCGTGCAGCGTCATCCACTGTACGGGGTTGTTGATCCACTGTACTTGTTCATCCTCAGCCTCCTCGTGAGGCCAATCCACCACAAAGCAGGAGTAGGGTTTTACACCACAAGGTGGCCTGAACCTGGGTAAACTGCCGTGTTCATCTTCTTCCCCACTCGCGTGCGTTCGGTGAGGCTATGATGTAGGGCGACGAGCTTGAGGCTTGAGAGGTTGAGATCTTCGCACACGCCCCAGAGTTTGAACCTTCTTGGGTCTTCGGAGCCCTGAATCTGACAGAGATTAGTTAAAGGGACTAAGATATCTTTCCTCCATTACATTGTGTGTGCAGCCAGCAATGATTACAATGCTAACGAGGAGTGGTGTTGCAGGTTGCTCTTCAGAAAAAGAGAGCGACAACCCAGGTGCTTGTGGAGGAGAGGGACCGGGTGGCGGCGGAGAAGGAACTGCTGGTGGAGGAGAAGATAGCTAGTTGGAGGAGGAGAGGTCACGGAATGAGGCGGCTCACCGGGCCATGTACGAGCTCTTCGTGGTAAGTTTCTTCTGCATATTAGCCAAATCATGCATGTAATGTTTGTTTCATTACTAACTAATATGACTGACTCGTCAAAACCAAATGTGCAGTCTGTGTGCCAGAAGACCAGTCAGACCCCTCCGCCGATGCCGGTCATTACTGCGGTGGGAACAACGAGTTTCCTTTCAATGGTCATTAGTTACTAGTCTTAACATTTGAGTGTCATCATGCTAACGAGACATTGCAAATGATCTTTGCTGCAGCATAACTCCTAAGCCGCATCACACACCCCTTCTCCAGGGCAACCTTCTCCAGGTGACGGCCAGAGCAACCCCGGTGCTTGACCTCCATGATGACGACAACGGTAAGTTTTGTCTAGTGTTTTGCTTAACAAATGCATACTTAGCTTCTTACATGCTAGTTAGCCCTAATATGCCACATACTTAGATTATTTTCCCCAAAAAATACATACTTAGCTAATTATCCTCCCAAATGACATAATTAGCTTATTTAGTTCATTCATGACATAATTAGCTTAGTTAGGTAAAAAATGGCATAATAACCTTGGTTAGCCATAAATGTCATATACTTAGCTTATTTTCCTCCAAAATGACATAATAAGCTAAGTTAGCTCAATAATGACCTATACTTACCAAAGTTAGCTAAAAATGGCATAATTACCTAAGTTAGCACAAAAATGACCTATACTTACCTTATTTACCTCCAAATTGACATAATAAGCTTAGTTAGCTCAAAAATGGCATAAGTACCTAAGTTGGCTCAACAATGACCTATACTTACCTTATTTTCTTCCAAAATGACATAATAAGCTTAGTTAGCTCTAAAATGACACAAATAATGAATAAGAAGAAGAAAAACAAGGAAGAGGAGAAAAAGAAAGAATAGAAGAAGAAAGAGAAGAAAAAGAAAGAATAAACGAAGAAATTAAGAAGGAAAAGGGTAAAAACCTCCTCCTTCTTCTTCTTTGTCTTCTTCTTCTTCTTCTCCTTCTTCTTCTTCTAGTCTTCCTTCTTCTTCTTCTAGTCTTCTTTTTCTTCTTCTTCTAGTCTTCTTCTTCTTCTTCTTCTTCCTCCTCTTCTTCTAACTTGCTTACTCCCATTTTTGCAGATTTGATTCACTTCATGGAAGCTGGCATTGATGGACTGCTAGTTTTAGTTTCTGTTTTGATTTTGTGTTGATGAACAATGTGAAACTATATGTATGCATATATGGATGAACTCCGTGAAACTATGTATGTATTGGATCTTTTAATACCCTATGTGTTCTCTTGCATTGATGGACTACTAGATGTTGGATACATGGCCTGCTATATATATATCATATTTGTGTTTTGAAAATGCTGGGAAATAACAGAAAACAAACAAAACAGTGACAATCCAAGCGCTTTGCCGTCTACCAGCTGACAGCAAAGATTTTTGTCGTCGGTAGGCTGACGGCAAAGGGGACATGTGGCAGCAATCTATGCAACCTGGGCGCACCAGGTCTGACCCATTTGGTTATTATGTCGTCTGCTGGCAGACGGCAAAGACCTACCAGGCAGACGACAAAGACAGAGCAAGAGTGACATGCAGGCACAGCCCTGCTGACATCATATGGTAGATAGCAAAGGGCTTTGGTTGTTTACCGTTAGCAGGCGGACGGCAAAGTCTGTCTTTAGCCACCTAACGGGGCTAACAACTATTCTTTGCCGTCCATGATCTTTGTCATTAGCTTGGCCAGGAAACCGGATGGCAAACATCTTTACCGTCCGCTCTCATTATGCAGACGGCAAACAAGGTCACTACCGTGACTTTCAGTGACGGGAGTGTTTGCCGTCCGTGGCAGACGACAAATAGGTTTGCCGTCGGAGGCCTTATTCTTTGCCGTCTGCTATGGCAGACAGCAAAGTAGCTGATTCCTATAGTGGCTGTCCTTACATGGACAAGCCTCCCACTTATGATTAACCCCTCTGGCAAGCATCCGCAAGTACGAAAGAAGAATTAAGATAAATCTAACCATAGCATGAAACATGTGGATCCAAATCAGCCCCTTACGAAGCAACGCAGAATATAGGGTTTAAGCTTTTGTCACTCTAGCAACCCATCATCTACTTATTACTTCCCAATGCCTTCCCCTAGGCCCAAATCATGGTGAAGTGTCATGTAGTCAACGTTCACATAACACCACTAGAGGAAAGACAACATACATCTCATCAAAATATTGAACGAATACCAAATTCATATGATTACTTATAACAAGACTTCTCCCATGTCCTCAGGAACAAACGTCACTACTAACAAAGCATGTTCATGTTCAAGATTAGAGGGGTATTGAATATCATTAAGGATCTGAACATATGATCTTCCACCAAATAAACCAACTAGAATCAACTACGAAGAGTAATCAACACTACTAGCAACCCACAGGTACCCATCTAAGGTTTTGGGACAAAGATTGAATACAAGAGATGAACTAGGGTTTGAGAGGAGATGGTGCTGGTGAATATGGTGATGAAGATTGACCCTCCCTCGATGAGAGGATCGTTGGTGATGATGATGGCTTCGATTTCCCCCTCCGGGAGGGAAGTTTCCCCGGCAGAATCGCTCTGTCGGAGCCCTAGATTGCTCCTGCCTAGGTTCCACCTCGAGACGGCGACGCTTCATCCCGAAGGCTTCATTTTGATTTTTTCTAGGTCAAAACCTTTCATATAGCAGAAGATGGGCACCATACGATGGCCAGGGTGCCCACAAGCCCTGGGGGTGTGCCCTGGGGGTAGGGTGCGCCCCCAGTCTTGTGGCCACCTGGTGGGTCCCCTTCTGTAGTTTCTTCACCCAATATTTTTTATATATTCCAAACTAATTCTCTGTAAAGTTTCAGAACATTTGGAGTTGTGCAGAATAGGTAACTCAGATTTGCTCCTTTCCAGTACAGAATATAATTCTAGCTGCTGGCATTCTCCCTGTTTGTGTAAACCTTGTAAAATAAGAGAGAAAAGGCATAAGTATTGTACCATAAAGTGAAATAACAGCCCATAATGCAATAAATATCAACATAAAAGCATGATGCAAAATGGACGTATCATACGTGCCAACTGCTTTTTATCTATTCTTGATATGTTGTTTTTGTTGATCTGATTTACTTCATCTTGCTCTGATTTGATAGTGACGAGCTAACCTTGGCGCAAAGGAAGGTGAAGAAGGCGAGGACCATGGTGGGCGATGAGCCGACCACTGACACGTGCCCAACGTATCTATAATTTTTTATTGTTCCATGCTATTATAGTATCAAACTTGGATGTTTATTATCCAATTATATATCATTTTTGAGACTAACCTATTAACCTAGTGCCCAGTGCCAGTTGCTGTTTTTTTGCTTGTTTTTGGCTTTTCAGAAAATCAATACAAAACGGAGTCCAAATGCTACAAAACCTTTTGACAATTTTTTCTGGACCAGAAGGGACCCTAGAAGCTTCGGGAAAAGACCTGAAGTGGCACGAGGTAGTGACAAGCCTGCCAGGCATGCCCGAGGGAGGTGCCCCCAGGCTTATGGCTCCCTCTTGGCACCTTTTAACCTAATTCCAGCTCTATAAATTCCCAAGTATTCCCAATACATCAGAGAGCTACCCAAAATACTTTTTCTGCCGCCGCAAGTTTCTGTTCTTCGAAGATCCCATCTGGAGATCTTTTTCGGTACTGTGCCAAAGGGGGAATTGATCATGGAGGGCCTCTACATCAACCTTGGTGCCCTTTCGATGATGTGTGAGTAGTTTACCATGGACCTACGGGTCCATAGCTAGTAGCTAGATGGCTTCTTTGCTCTCATTGATCTTCAATACAATGTTCTCCTTGATGTTCTTGGAGATCTATTCAATGTAATCCTTTTTTGTGGTGTGTTTGTTAGGATCTGATGAATTGTGGGTTTATGATCAGATTATCCATTAATATTAGTTGAGTCTGCTCTGAACTCTTTTATGCATGATTGTTATAGCTTTGTATTTATTTCTCTCCAATCTATCCATTTGGTTTGGCCAACTAGATTGGTTTATCTTGCAATGGGAGAGGTGCTTTGTGATGGGTTCGATCTTTTGTTGCTCAATCCCAGTGACAGAAATGACATGACACGTACTTGTATCATTGCCATTAAGTATAAAAAGATCAGTTTTTTACTATTAATTGGGGTTACTTTGTCTACATCATGTCATCTTGCTTAAGGCGTTACTCCGTTCTTTATGAACTTAATACTCTAGATGCATGCTGGATAGCGGTCGATGCGTGGAGTAATAGTAGTAGATGCAGGCAGGAGTCGGTCTACTTGTCTCTGATGTGATGCCTATATACATGATCATTGCCTTGGATATCGTCATAACTATGCGCTTTTCTATCAATTGCCCAGCAGTAATTTGTTTTCCCACTGTATGCTATGTTCAAGAGAGAAGCCTCTAGTGAAAACTATGGCCCCCAGGTCTATCTTTATCATATATCAAAATCCAAAAATACTTTGCTGCAATTTATTTACTTTTATTTTATTTTGTGTTTTTGTTTATCTATCTATCACTATGAGATTTGATCTTTGCAATTAACCGCCAAGGGATTGACAACCCCTTGTTTGCTTTGGGTGCAAGTATTTGTTATTTTGTGTGTAGGTGCTATTCACGAGGTATTGCGTGTTTCTCCTACTAGATTGATAACCTTGGTTCTTATCTTAGGGAAATATTTGTCTCTATTGTACTGCATCACCCTCTCCTCTTCGAGGAAATCCCAACGCAGCTCACAAGCAGCAGGAAGAATATCTGGCGTCGTTGCTGGGGAGACATCACCAACACCTATCAAATACCATCACATAAATCTCATTGCATTTACTTCTATTTGCCATTTGCCTCTCATTTTCATCTCCCCCACTTCTAAAACATTTTTACAAAAACACAAAAATATTTTCCGTTTGCCTTTTTGCTTGTTTGCTTTCTTAGTCGCGATGTCTCAAGAAAATACCAAGTTGTGTGACTTTTCTGATACTAATAATAATGATTTTATTAGTACTCCAATTGCTCCTCCCGCCACTAGTGCGGATTCGTGTGATATTAATGTCGCTTTGCTAAATAATGTTATGAAAGAACAATTTTCTGGTAGTCCTAATTAAGATGCTGCATCCCATATTAATACTTTTGTTGAATTGTGTGATATGCAAAAGAAAAAAGATGTGGATAATGATATTGTCAAATTAAAATTATTTCTGTTCTCACTATGAGATCGCGCTAAAACTTGGTTTTCATCCTTGCCACGAAATAGTATTGATTCTTGGGATAAGTGTAAGGATGCTTTTATTGCCAAGTATTTTCCTCCCGCAAAAATTATTTATATTAGAAATAAAATATGAATTTTAAGCAACTTGAGCATGAACCTGTTGCCCAATATTGGGAAAGGATGAAATTAATGATAAGGAATTACCCTACTCATGGCTTAAGTTTGTGGATGATCATACAAAATAGTTATGCGGGATTGAACTTTGTGTCTAGAAATCTTTTATATTCCGCCGCGGGTGGTACCTTTATGGAAATCACACTAGGATAAGCTACAAAATTGTTTGATAATATTATGGCAAATTATTCACAAGGGCATATTGAAAGAACCCCTACTAGTAAAAAAGTGAATTCTGTTGAAGAAATTAATACTTTGTGTGATAAAGTAGATGCGCTTATGAAAATGGTTGCTAGTAAGAGTGCTCATATTGATCGTAATGATGTGCCATTGTCTACTTTGATTGAGCAAAATAATGATCCCATAGATGTGAATTTTGTCTCGCGAAACAATTTCAATAGTAATGCTTATAGAGGTAATTTTAATCCTAGGCCATTTCCTGGAAATTCCTCTAATAATTATGGCAATCCTTATGGTAATTCTAATAATAATAATAATAATAATAATTGGATGCCCTTTGATCTTGAAAGTAATATTGAAGAATTTATAAATTCTCAAAAGATTTTTAATATTACCATAGAGGAAAAATTGAGTAAACTTGATGATATGTCTAGGAGCATGGATAGAATTGTTCATGATGTGAAAATCTCAAAAAAAAAATTGCCACCCAAGCGCTATATTAGTGATCTATTAAAGCCTTATATGTTTCCATTGATGAAAGTAAAGAAATAACCGCTAGGTTGAGGGCTACGCGAGAATTGTTAGAAAAAGTGATTCCGCCGGATTTTTATTGCTATCATGATGAAGATATTAAAATTAATTGTGTTTCACTCATTGAGTCTTTGTTTAGCAATATAAAACTTGATGAAAAGGGGACTAAAGATGAGTCAACTTTAGCTAGAAGGCGTTCCCATTGTTTGGAGGGTGAAAATCTTAATGAAAAATTTGATAAAATGGGTTTGGACAGGTCAAAACTTTAAATAGTGATGTGCCCACTAATTTGGATTTCAAGGATTTTAATTATGATAGATGTTCTTTAATTGAGTGTATTTCCATGTTGCAATCCACGCTAAATTCACCCAATGATGCAAAAACTAAGGATGACAACACTTGAAACTATGCATTACGCCTAGCTAGGGGCGTAAAACAATAGCGCTTGTTGGGAGGCAACACAATAGCTATCTTTATTTTTCTTGTTTCTTTCCTGTTTTTTGGTGTCCACACAATTATGCTACTGATATGGTTGTATTTTTTTTTAAATTAGTGTTTATGCCAAGTAAATCCTTTGGGATGATTTGGATGATAGTAGCTTTAATTCTGTGAGAAAATAGAAACCTTTGCGCCCAGTAGCAGAATTGTTTAGATTCACTGGGATGTTATAAATTTCTGCATTTTTTACACATGATTGATATACAAATTGCCCACTTTTTCCTAACTCTTCAGAATTTTTTGAGTTATAGAAGTATGGTCATTGTTTGAATAATTACAGACTGTTCTATTTTTGACAGATTCTGTTTTCATTGCATTGTTTGCTTGTTCTAATGAATCTATGGATTGTATCAGGGGATATAAGTCGTGGTGAATTTAGTATAAAGTAGGTATTATGAAATAATAAAATATTAATGGGTTTACAATATTACCTAAAGTTTATGATTTGCTTGTTATACTAACGGATCTCACGAGTTTTCTGTTGAATTTTGTGTGTTGAAGTTTTCAATTTTTGAGTGAGATAACTATGGATGAAGGAATAAGGAGTGGCAAGACCCTGAGCTTGGGGATTCCTGAGGCACCCCAGGGTAATATTCAAGGACACCCAAGACTCTAAGATTGGGGATGCCCCGAATGCCATCCCCTCTTTCTTCTACCAACCATCGGTAAATTACTTGGAGCTATATTTTTATTCATCACATGATATGAGTTTTGCTTGGAGCATCATGCATTATATGATACTTTGCTTTGTTTGCTTTTTAATTTGCCACAATCATATTTGCCGGACAAACCTTTTTGAGAGGGACACATATTATTCATGATTTGTTAGAATACTCTATGTACTTCACTTATATCTTTTGAGCTAGGTAGTTGCTCTAGTACTTCATTTATATCTTTTAGAGCACGACGGTGGCTATATTTTGAACAAATAGTTGCACTCTCATGCTTCACTTATATTATTTTGAGAGTTTGATAAATAGTAATGGCAATTAGCACGGGTTATGAATTTGGTCCTAATAGGATAGGTATTCAAGAGGGATATAATAAAAACTTCCATGTAGATCACTGAATATGATAAGTTTGATTCCTTGCATTGTTTTGCGGTATAAAGATGGTAATATGTGGGAGGTACTAGTGAATGGTTGTGGTTTAGTAAAAATATTGGTGTTAAGGTTTGTGATTCCCGAAGCATGCACGTGTAGTCTCTCGTTATGCTAAGAAGTTGGAGCATGATTTATTATTGATTGTCTTCCTTATGAGTGGAGATCGGCGACGAGCGATGGTATTTTCCTACCAATATATTCCCCTAGGGGAATGCATAGTAGTATTTTGCTTCGAGGGCTCATAAACTTTCACAATAAGTATGTGAGTTCTTTATGACTAATGTGAGTCCATGGATTATACGCACTCTCAACTTTCTGCAATTTGCTAGCCTCTTCGGTACCGTGCATTGCCCTTTCTCACCTCGAGATGTGGTGCAAACTTCGCTGGTGCATCCAAACCCCATGATATGATACGCTCTGTCACACATAAGCCTCCTTGTATCTTCTTCAAAACAGCCACCGTACCTACCTATTATGGCATTTCCATAGCCATTCCAAGATATGTAGCCATGCAACTTCCACCGTTCCGTTCTTAGGACACACATCATCATTGTCATATTGCTAACATAGTATTTGTGGCTCAGCCACCGTTCATCATTTTTATACATGTTACGCTAGATCATTGCACATCCTGGTACACCGCTAGAGGAATTCACATAGAGTCATATTTGTTTTTTATTATCGAGTTGTAATTTTGAGTTGTAAGTATATAGAAGCTGATGGTCATCCTTATTCATTATTAGAGCATTGTCCCAAGTGAGGAAATAAAAAAAGAGAACAAATTGGCCAAAAAGAGCCCACAAAAAAAGAGGCCAAAAACTGCCCAACAAAAGAGATTACATGATGAATATGAATGGTACCATTCCACATCAAAAATTCTGTTTTTATCATTTACCTACTCGAGGACGAGCAGGAATTAAGCTTGGGGATGCCGATACGTCTCCAATGTATCTATAATTTTTTACTGTTCCATGTTATTATAGTATCAATATTGGATGTTTATTATGCTATTACATGCAACTATATATCATTTTTTGGGACTAACCTATTAACCTAGTGCCCAGTGCAAGTTGTTGTTTTTTGTTTGTTTTTGGCTTTTCAGAAAATCAGTACCAAATGGAGTCCAATGCTACAAAACTTTTTAATGATTTTTCCTGGACCAGAAGGGACCCCTAGAAGCTTCGAGATAAGACCGAAAGTGCCACGACGCAGAGACAAGCCTGTCAGGCGTGCCTCAGGGGGGCGCCCCCCAGTCTTGTGGGCCCCTCATGGCACCTCTTGAGCTAATAGCTCTATAAATTCCCAATACATCAGAGAGCCACCCAAATTCTTTTTTTGTGGCCACAAGTTTCTATTCTTCGGAGATCCCATCTGGAGACCATTTTTGGTACTCTTCCGCAGGGGGAATCCATCACGGAGGGCCTCTACATCAAACTTGCCACCCTTCCAATGATGTGTGAGTAGTTTACGAGAGACCTAAGGGTCGGTAGCTAGTAGCTAGATGGCTTCTTATCTCTCTTTGATCTTGAATACAATTTTCTCCTTGATGTTCTTGGAGATCTTTTCGATGTAATCCTTTTTGCGATGTGTCTGTTGGGATCTGATGAATTATGGGTTTATGATCAGATTCTCCTTGAATATTATTCAAGTCTACTCTAAACTCTTTTATGCATGATTGTTATAGCTTTGTATTTCTGTCCGATCTATCCATTTGGTTTGGCCAACTAGATTGATTTATCTTGCAATGGGACAGGTGCTTTGTGATGGGTTCGATCTTGTGTTGATCAAGCCCAGTGGTAGAAAGGGACATGACACATACTTGTATCATTGCCATTAAGGATAAAAAGATGTGGTTTATGACTTTATTCGTATTAATTGGGTTTACTTTGTCTACATCATGTCATCTTGCTTAAGGCGTTACTCCATTCTTTATGGACTTAATACTCTAGATGCATGCTGGATAGCGGTCGATGTGTGGAGTAATAGTAGTAGATGCAGGCAGGAGTTGGTCTACTGGTCTCGAACGTGATGCCTACATACATGATCATTGCCTTGGATATCGTTATAACTATGTGCGTTTCTATCAATTTCCCAATAGTAATTTGTTTACCCATCGTATGATATGTTCAAGGGATAAGCCTCTAGTGAAAACTATGGCCCTCGGGTCTATCTTTATCATATATCAAAATCCAAAATACTTTGCTACAGTCTATTTACTTTTATTCTATTTTGTATTTTTGTTTATCTATCTATCACTACGAGATTTGATCCTTGCAATTAACCTCCAAGGGATTGACAACCCCTTGTTTGCGTTGGGTGCAAGTATTTGTTATTTTGTGTGTAGGTGTTGTTCACGAGGTATTGTGCGGTTCTCCTACTAGATTGATAACCTTGGTTCTTAACTAAGGGAAATACTCATCTCTACTATATTGCATCATCCTCTCCTCTTTGAGGAAATCCCAACGCAGCTCACAAGTAGCAGCGACAACTTGCCGCCCGACGCGGACGTGGTGATCATCAACCCACAGCGTAGCCCTCAGCGTGAGGCCACAATCTCCTTTCCTTTGGCGAGCACTGGTGTTGAGGTTGTCATTCCTGACATCATCAAGGGAGCAGTGGAAGAGCGCCACAGAGAAGGGGAACGCCCGGAGGTGGATCCTGTCATGACAGCGCCATCGGCCACTGCTTTGGAACCTAACTCTCCGGCAAGGTCCCCCAGTATCGATGAGCCTATCTGCACTGATAACGTGCCGGCAAGTGGGTCTGCTGGCAACCAGGCGACGACAACTAAGGTTGTCGGAGGGGAAGTTGTTCCTCCTTGGCAAACTCGGTCCGGTAAGTCATTTCCGTCAAGAAGTCCCATTCCCTAATCATTTTTTGTTTTCTTGAACTTGACATGAATTTGATTCCTCCCCTTCTCCTTCTTCTCAGATCCGATCTCAACCGAGGACATGGACATAGACACCACCATTGAGGGATCATGAAGGACGCTGCTAACGAAGCTAGCAAAATCACCGCTGACAAGGCCGCTAAAGCTGCTGACGAAGGGGCCGCCAAGGATACCACTAAGGAGGGTAGAAACAAGAGTGCCGAGGCCACTAGCAGCATTTCTGTCCCAGGATCGCCAAGCGCTGACTTGGCCATGAGGGCGGTCACTGCCGGCAAAGCAGTTGTTGATGACCACCCTTTGACATCTGAAGTGCCTCCGTCAAGCATGTACTTGACGGTTGGCGACAACCTGTTCATCAGCATCCCTGGGACGTCAAGCGCTGACGCGCCCTACTACTTCTTGAGCTTGTGTTGGTTTTTCCCATGAAGAGGAAAGGGTGATGCAGCAAAGTAGAGATAAGTATTTCCCTCAATTATCAATCCAGTAGGAGGAACACACAAGTCACCAATGGTTGCACCTACACAAACAAACAAACACTTGCACCCAACGAGATAAAGGGGTTGTCAATCCCTTCACGGTTACTTGCAAGGATGAGATCTGATAGAGATAGGTATAAAAGATAGATAAAAGTGCAAAATAAATTAAAGGTAAATAAATTGCAGCATGGTATTTTTAGGTTTTTGGTTTTGAAGAACTGAAAATAATATGATAAAAATAGACCCGGGAGCCATAGTTTTCACTAGGGGCTTCTCGCTTGAAACAACGCATACGATGGGTAAACAAGTTACTTTTGAGCAATTGATAGAAAATTGCAAAGTTATGACGATATCTAAGGCAACGATCATGAATATAGACATCACGTCCATGACAAGTAGACCGACTCCTCCCTGCATCTACTACTATTACTCCACACATCGACCGCTACCTAGCATGCATCTAGTGTATTAAGTTAACAAGAATGGAGTAACGCCTTAAGCAAGATGACATGATGTAGAGAGTTAGATCCAATCAATATGAATAAACCCCACCTTTTTATCCTTAATGGAAACAATACAAATACATGTCATGTGCCCTTCTGTCACTGGGTATGAGCACCACAAGATTGAACCCATTAGAAAGCACCTCTCCCATGGCATGAAAAATCAATCTAGTTGGCCAAACCGAATCAATAGATAAGAGGGAAATACAGAGATATCTTAATCATGCATAAAAGAGTTTAGAAAACACTCAAATAATATTCACAGATAATCCGATCATAAATCTACAATTCATCGGATCTCAACAAACGCACCGCAAAAGAAGATTACATCGAATAGATCTCCAAGAACATCGAGGAGAACATTGTATTGAAGATCAAAGAGGGAGAAGAAGCCATCTACCTACTAGCTATGGACCTGTAGGTATGTGGTAAACTACTCACACATCATCGGAAGGGCAGCAAGGTTGATGTAGAGGCCCTCCGTGATCGAATCCCCTCCGGCGGAGTACCGGAACAGGTCTTCAGATGGGATCTCACGAGGACAGAAACTTGCGGCGGTGGAAAAGTATTTTTGGTGTGCCCTCTGGTGTACGGGGAATATTTGGGTATTTATAGAACAAAGATTAGGGTTAGAGGAGCATCAGGGGGCCCACATGCCTGGGGGCGCCCCCCTAGGGCGCGCCCTCCGAGCTTGTCGCCAACTGGTGGCCCCTCTGACCTCCTCCCGAAGGTTCCTGGGTGTCTTCTAGTCCAAGAAAATCCTAAAAAAGTTCCGTTCCGTTTGGTATTGATTTTCCGTAAAAGACAAAAACAAGGAAAAAACAGCAACTGGCACTGGGTACTAGGTTAATAGGTTAGTCCCAAAAAATGATATAAAATCGCATAATAATGCATATAGAACATCAAAGATGGATCATATAATAGCATGGAACAATCAAAAATTGTAGATACGTTTGAGACGTATCAAGGATCCCCAAGCTTAATTCCTACTCGTCCTTGATTAGGTAAATGATAAAAATAGAAATTTTCATGTGGAATGCTACCTAACATGTTTATCATGTAATCTTTCTTAATGTGGCATGAATATTCATATCCATAAGATTCAAAACAAAAGTTTAATATTGACATAAAACAATAATACTTCAAGCATATTAAAAAGCAATAATGTCTTCTCAAAATATCATGGCTAAAGAAAGTTATCCCTGCAAAATCATATAATCTTTTCATGCTCTATCTTCTTAACACAAAATATTTATCATGCACAACCGCGATGACAAACCATGCAATTGGTTCATACTTTTTAACGCGCTTCAGCTTTTTCAACTCTCACGCAATACATGAGCATGAGCCATGGATATAGCACTATGGGTAGAATAGAATATGATGGTGGGGGTTGTGTGGAGAAGACAAAAAGGAGAAAGTCTCACATTGCCGAGGCTAATCAACGGGCTATGGAGATGCTCATAAATTGATGCCAATGCAAGGAGTACGGATTGCCATGCAACGGATGCATTAGAGCTATAAGTGTATGAAAGCTCAAAAGAAAACTAAGTGGGTGTGCATCCAACTTGCTTGCTCATTAAGACCTAGGGATAATGAAAAATTCCCACTAGTAATATATGAAAGTGACAAAATAGGAGACTCTCTATCATGAAGAACATGGTGCTACTTTGAAGCACAAGTGTGGAAAAGGATAGTAACATTGTCCCTTCTCTCTTTTTCTCTCATTTATTTTAAAAAATCTTCTTTTTTGAGCTCTTTGGCCTCTTTATTTATTTATTTTGGGCTCTTTGGCCTCTTTTTTATTTAAGTCCGCAGTCTCATCCCGACTTGTGGGGGAATCATAGGCTCCATCATCCTTTCCTCACATGGGACAATGCTCTAATAATGATGATCATCGCACTTTTATTTACTTACAACTCAAGAATTATAACTCGATACTAGAACAAAAATATGATTCTATATGAATGTGTCCGACGGTGTACCGGGATGTGCAATGATCTAGCGTGACATGTATAAAAAATATAAAAGGTGGCCAAGCCACAACTACTATGTCAACTATATGATCATGCAAAGCAATATGACAATGATGGTATGTGTCATAATAAAATGGAACGGTGGAAGTTGCATGGCAATATATCTCGGAATGGCTATGGAAATGCCATAATAGGTAGGTATGGTGTCTGTTTTGAGGAAGATATAAGGCGGCATATGTGTGAAAGAGCATATCATATCACGGGGTTTGGATGCACCGGCGAAGTTTGCACCACAACTCAAGGTGAGTAAGGGCAATGCACGGTACCAAAGAGGCTAGCAAAATGCGGAAGGGTGAGAGTGCATATAATCCATGGACTCAACATAGTCATAAAGAACTCACATACTTATTGCAAAAGTTTATTAGCCCTCAAAGCAAAGTACTACTAGGCATGCTCCTAGGGGGATAGATTGGCAGGAAAAGACCATCCCTCGTCCCCGACCGCCACTCATAAGGAAGACAATAAAAAATAAATCATGCTCCAATTTCATCGCATAACGAGAGACCATACGTGCATGCTTCGGGAATCACAAACCTTAACATAAATATTCTTACTAAACCACAATTACTCACTAGCATGACTCTAATATCACCATATTTATATATCAAAACAAATGCAAGGAATCAAACTTCTCATATATTCAATGATCTTCATGAAAGTTTTTATTATATCCCTCTTGAATAGCTTATCATATTAGGACTAAATTAATAACCTAAGCAAATTGCCATACTATTTATAAGACTCTCAAAATAATATAAGCAAAGCATGAGAGTTCATCAATTTCTTCAAAATATAACCACCGCCGTGCTCTAAAAGATATAAGTGAAGCACTAGAGCAACTACCTACCTCAAAAAATATAAGTGAAGCACATAGAGTATTCTAATAAATTCACGATTAATGTGTGTCCATCTGAAAAGGTGTGTACAACAAGGATGATTGTGCCAAACTAAAAAGCAAAGACTCAAATAATACAATACGCTCCAAGTAAAATACATATCATGTGGTGAATAAAATTATAGCCTCAAGTAATTTACCGATAGATTGGAGACAAAAGAGGGGATGCCATCAGGGGCATCCCCGTGCTTAGATGATTGGTTGTCCTTGAATATTACCTTGGGGTGCCTTGGTCATCCCCAAGCTTAGGCTCTTGCCACTTTTTATTCCGTAGTCCATCGAAACTTCACCCAAAACTTGAAAACTTCACAACACAAAACTCAATAGAAAACTCATGAGATTTGTTAGTATAATAAAACAAATCTCCACTTTTAGGTACTATTGTAAACTCATTCCAATTTTATATTTGCAATATATCTACTGTATTCTAACTTCACCATGGCTCATACCCCCCGATACTACCCATAGATCCATCAAAATAAGCGAACAACACAATGAAAACAGAATCTGTCAAAAATAGAAAATTCTGTAAAGACCCGAATTAAGATCATACTTCTGTCACTCCAAAGTTTTCCACGTTCTAGGAAATTTTAACAATTCTGCTACTGGACGGAAAAGTTTCTTTTTTTTTCTCAGAATCAAATCAACAATCTTCCAAATCATCCCAAAGGTCTTACTTGGCACAAACACTAATTCAAACTTTAAAACACAATCATAACAAAAGTATAATTGCATATCTATTCAAAAAATAGAAGCAAAAACAAAAAACATAAAATAAAATTGGGTTGCCTCCCGACAAGCGCTATTGTCTTACACCCCTAGCTAGGCATATTGCATAGATCTAGGTATTGTCATATTTGGTATTCAATCCATAAGTGGCCCTCATAATAGATTCATATGGCAATTTAATTTTCTTTCTTGGAAAGTGTTCCATGCCCTTCCTTAACGGAAATGTCTAATGTTTCTTTCTTCCATATCAATAATTGCACCACTCGTTCTAAGGAAAGGTCTACCAAGAATAATAGGATGTGTAGGATTGCAATCTATATCAAGCACAATAAAATCTACAGCCACATAATTCCCATTTGCAACAATAAGAACATCATTAATTCTTCCATAGGTTTCTTAATAGTGGAATCCGCTAAGTGCAAGTTTAAAGAACAATCATCAAGTTGATGGAAACCTAGCACATCACATAAAGTATTTAGAATAATGGAAATGCTAGCAACCAAATCACACAAAGCATTGCACTCATAATCTTTAATCTTGATCTTAATAGTAGGTTCCCACTCATCATAAAGCTTTCTAGGGATTGAAACTTCCAACTCAAGTTTTTCTTCAAAAGATTTCATCATAGCGTCAACGATATGTTTAGTAAAAGCTTTATTATGATTATACGCATCAAGTGAATTAAGCATAGATTGTGACAAGGAAATACAATCAATCAAAGAACAATTATCATAATTAAAATCCTTGAAATCCAAAAGAGTGGGCTCATCACTAGTTAAATTTTTGACCTCGCCAAACGCACTTTTATCAATTTTTTCATTATGATCTTCACCCTCCAAATTATTGGGATGCCTTGTAGCTAAAGTTGACTCATCTCCTGTCCCTTGTTTATCAAGTATTATATTAGCAAACAAAGATTCAATAGGAGTCACACCAATCACTTTAAGATCTTCATCATGATTCAAAGATTCAGGTTTAGCAGCCATCCTATTTATTAGCGCAGTTTGTTTATCAGAAACTTGACCTAGTAAACTTTCAATATGAACGAGTTGAGATTTAAGACCATTAACTTCCTTATTAACATCATCAAGCTCTTTATTGATATACACAATCATAGTATTTTGTTCTTTAAGTTCGTTCCTAAAGAAACTATTTTGCTCAAATTGCAAAAACATGAAGCTTTTCGCATTATTTTCAATCTCTTGCAACTTTCTATGGGGATAACTGCTTCTGCCCCATAGACTAGGGAGAAGGGAGTCTGCTCGGTAGCTTGATTTGGTGCCATTCTGAGGGACCAAAGAACAACCGGCAGCTCATCGATCCATCGCCTGCCGCACTTCTGCAGCTTATCAAATGTTCTTGTCTTGAGTCCTCGCAACACTTCAGTGTTCGCCCTCTCAGCTTGTCCATTGCTTCTGGGATGTGCAACAGAGGCAAATGAGATCTTGCTTCCGAGGGCATGAACATATTGCATGAAGGCGCGGCTCGTGAACTGGGTGCCGTTGTCGGTGATGATCCGGGCAGGGACCCCTACGCGGCACACCAATCCTTTCAAGAACTTGATAGCTGACTGAGCAACCACCTTTCTCACGGCATCTACTTCCGGCCACTTTGTAAACTTGTCGACTGGAATGAACAAGAATTCAAAGCCCCCGGCAGCTCGGGGGAAAGGTCCGAGGATATCGAGCCCCCAGTCCGAAAATGGCCATGAAAAAGGGATTGTCTGTAGAGCTTGGGCAGGCAGATGGATGTTCTTGGAATGGAACTGGCAAGCTTCACATTTGGTGACTAGCTCGACCGCATCTTGGAGGGCTGTGGGCTAGTAGAATCCTTGTCGGAATGCTTTCCCAACTAAAGCCCTTGATCCAATGTGGGAGACGCACATGCCTTTGTGTATTTCCGCCAGCAGTTCCTTTCCTCCTTCCCGGCAAATGCACTTCAATTTCACACCGTTGGGCCTTCTTCTGTATAGTGTGTCATCGACAAACTGATACATACTGGCCCTCCGGGCTACTCTTTCAGCTTCTTCTTGCTCTTCGGGAAGTTCTCCAGTTTGGAGGAAATGGACTATGTGCCTTGCCCAAGTTGGAGCCTAGGGCTCGGCAACAAGGACTAGTGGCACCTCCTCATCTGCGGGATCGCGTTCCTCGACCACGAGGACTAGTGGCCCGGCAGGAGGGCGCAGCCCGGCAATCGAAGGGGAGTTGTTTCCGGCAGGGTCCCTGCCAGGAGCCCTGAGGGGTTCTACCGGGAGAGGCTTACCGGAGTCCAATTTCCTCCTCTTTCGGGCCATTGTTGTCGGGGATACGGAGGGCTGAGTAAGATGGAGAACAAAAGTTCCTGGTTCCACAGAAAGCTTTTGCACAGCACACTTTGACAGATGATCAACGATGCTGTTTTCCGCACAGGGTACGTGCTCTGTTTGCAATCCGTCAAAGTGCGACTCTAATCTTGTCACTTCCTCAACGTATGCCTCCATCAATGGGCTTTGGTAATGATTGTTGACTTGTCTCACCACAAGTTGCGAGTCTCCTCGAATGGTCAGCTTCTTGATTCCCAATTCAGCGGCAATCCTGAGCCCGGCAAGGAGCCCTTCATACTCTGCTGTATTGTTGGTCGCCTCCTCCTGGGGAAAATGCATCTGGACGACGTACTTCAAGTGCTCTCCAGTGGGAGCAACGAGAAGCACACCAGCCCCCGCACCTTGTAGGGAGAAGGCGCCATCGAAATACATGATCCATTCTTGAGGCGCTTCCTTGTCGGGGATAACTGTTTCAAGCACTTCTTCGTCAGGGGTTGGCGTCCATTCTGCAATAAACTCTGCCAATGCCCTGCTCTGAATCGTTGATGTGCTTTCAAACTTCAGGCCAAAGCTGGATAACTCCAATGCCCATTCCACTATCCTACCGGTAGCCTCTGGGTTTCGGAGTATCCTTTGCAACGGGAAGCGGGTGACAACCGTGATCTCATGGGCTTGGAAGTAGTGGCGCAGTTTCCTTGAGGCCATGATAAGGCCTAAAATCAACTTTTGCACACCAGAGTACCTTAATCTAGCCCCCTGTAATAGGGAGCTGACGAAGTACACTGGGCGCTGCACTACTTTCTTCCTTGCCGCGTCCTTGGGGTTGCCTTCGCTGCCGTGCTCTTCTTTATCCTGATCCACATCTGACCCTGCTGGGCTGTTCTCTCTCTCTTTCCTGGACGGGACACTAGCTGAGGTTGCTGCTTCCTCTACTTCCCGCTGCGCCACTAGTGCTGCACTAACCACTTGATTGGTTGCCGCCAGATATAGCAATAATGGCTCTTGTGGTTTGGGAGCAACCAAAGTGGGCACAGAGGACAAGTAGGCCTTCAAATCTCGCAGCGCTGCATCTGCTTCCGGGGTCCACTTCATGGATCCTGCTTCCTTCAAAATTTTGAAGAACGGCAAGGTGCGTTTGGCAGACTTGGAGACGAATCTGCTAAGCGCGGCAACGCACCCTATCAAACGCCTCACATCCTTAGCTGTTTTAGGTGCTTGAATCTGCTCGATAGCCTTGATCTTATCTGGGTTGGCTTCGATCCCGCGGTGGGACACAAAGAAACCAAGTAGCTTGCCGGAGGGAACACCAAACACACACTTCTCCGAGTTCAGCTTCAAGTTGATCTTGCATAGATTAGCAAATGTTTCTTCCAAATCTTGGATGAGGGTTGATCTCTCCTTGGTCTTGACCACAATATCATCCATATAAGCTTCAATGTTCCTGTGCAACTGTGGTTCAAAACCAACCTGGACTGCTCTTGCAAAAGTGGACCCGACACTCTTCAACCCGAAAGGCATGCGCACAAAGCAGTACATGCCGCAGGGGGTGATGAATGAGGTCTTTTCTTCACCTTCCTTGGACATGAAGATCTGATGATACCCAGAGTATGCATCCAGAAAGGATAGCAAATCACACCCAGAAGTGGAATCCACAATTTGGTCGATGCGCGGCAAGGGGAATGGTCCTTCGGGCATGCCTTGTTAAGATCCGTGAAATAGATGCAAAGCCTCCATTTTCCATTAGCCTTGCGCACAACCACTGGGTTTGCTAACCATGCTGGATGTAGTACTTCTCTGACCAGACCAGCTGCCTCAAGTTTCTTGATTTCTTCAGCAATGAACTACTGCCGCTCCAAGGCTTGCTTCCGGACCTTTTGCTTGACGGATCGGGCATGTGGGTAGACAGCAAGGTGGTGCTCGATTACCTCCCTGGGAACACCGGGGACATCAGATGGTTGCCAGGCAAACACATTGATATTTGCCCGCAGGAAGGCAACGAGCGCGCTTTCCTATTTGTCATCAAGGGTGGCACAGATAGTAAAAGTACCATCAGCGCCAGCCAACCCTACCGGGACCTTTTTCACATGGGGTGCAGTAGCCTTGGACTTCTTGCTGTTGGAACTTTCCGGCACGTCATCCACAGGCATAGCATACCCCAAAGAGGTGTGCTTCCCGGACTCGTTGCTGGTGTCTCTACTAGCCTTCTTCTTTCCTTTGATTTCCTTGGCGGGAACTGCGGCTTCCGTGGCCTCTGCCACGACTGCGTCTCGGTACATCTTATCTCATGCAAATAATTGCGTCCTTCTTGTCTGATGGGATGGAAATGACACCCGCTGGCCCTGGCATCTTCAAAGTGTTGTAGGCATAGTGGGATGCCGCCATGAATTTTGCCAAAGCTGGGCGTCCAAGAATTCCATTATATGGCAGGGGGAGGTCGACCACATCAAACACAACCTTCTTTGTCGGGTAGTTCAACTCCCCCCAAATGTCACTGGCAATGTGATCTTTCCCTTAGGATGACTTCTGCCGGGATTGACTCCTTGAAATGTGCCAGTAACCTTAAGCTCTTCCTCTGCTATTTGGAGTTTGCTGATAACCTTTGGGGAAATCATATTCAACCCGGCCCCGCAGTCAACCAACATCTTTGCGACTTTGAGGTTGCGAATTGTTGGTGAGACCAACAACGGCAAGCACCCTACCGCAGTGGTGCGGTCAGGATGGTCCTCTTCATCAAAGATGATGGGCGTGCGTGACCACTTGAGCGGCTTTCGAGAATCTGCCACTGGCTCCACGGCATTGACCTCACGCGCCCACTGTTTAAGTTGGCGGTCAGAGGAGTGCAAAGATGCACCCCCGTCAATACACAGGGCGTCAGTGGCCTTCTGGAATTCCTGCTCGTTGGTTTCCTCTTCATCCCCTCCATCACTCTCAGCGTTGCAATCATCCTTCTCTCGGCCCCTGGCGGGTTTTCCTTGGTTCTGAGGAGCCTTGCCGGGGTGATTTGCTTCACCACCCCGGCCCTTCGCGCCAGTACCATTCGGACCTTTTTCCTTATCACGCTTCTCATACTTAGCCCTCTGCTTCTTAACAAGCTGCTCAACCTGGTGACACTCTTGGAGATCGTGGCCCTTGGTCCGATGAATCTTGCAATATGGCCCATCACCTTTCCCAGCCTTCTCGGCAGCCGCAGCCTCCTGGCAGTCAGTGCAGGCGGCAACTTCCTTGCCGGGGGCTTCGGTATTAGCCTTCTTGCCGGTACTAGGCATGCCCGATCTCTCAACGGTCATCACTGCCTTATCCTTGCGCTTCTTGTTGCGCTTCTTATTCTTCTTCTTCTGACTGGTGGACTCGTCGTCATCCTCTAAGTCGATGTCGACGCAATCTTCCTCTCCAGGGAGTTTTCTCCATTCCTCCACCAGAGCACATTTGTCCACCAAGGTGTAAAGCTCCTTCACAGTCTTGGGCAGCCGAACTTTCATCTTGGAACCTATCCTGCGGTTGCGCACATTGGATTGGAAAGTGGCTATCACAGCTGTCGGGTGGATATCTGGGATATTTCTGTGTACTCGGCTGAATCTCTGCAAGTACTTTCGTAGAGTCTCTCCTTCTTTCTGCTGGAGAAGCTGCAAATCGCTAGGCCGCCCTGGTTCTTGATGGACACTCGTGAAGGCACCAATGAACTCATGGCATAGGTCAGCCCAGGTCGAAATGGAGTTCTCTGGTAGGTGCATCAGCCATGACCTCATGTTTGACTTGAGTGCCAACGGGAAGTAATTGGCGAATACCTTCTCATATCTTCCCCCGGCAGCTTGAACAGCGATGGTGTAGATGCTCAAGAACTCTGCCGGGTTCAGCCTCCCATCATACTTCTCTAGAATCTCTGGCTTGAACGTGCGAGTGGATGGCCAACGGACTTGCCGCAGCTCACGGGTGAAAGCAGGGCACCCAACCTCGAAAGGTAGGCACCCGCCGTCTCTGAGTGCGGGTTCATCGACGTCGAGGCCATCGCACCCATTGGACCGGCGGTGGTTGTCGCGGCGTCGCTCGACGACGACGTGCGCGCCTTCCCTCCGCCCGTCCTCTGGGGCTTGTCGTTGGCCTGGACGCGCTCGAGGGTCAGAAGAGGCCATCGAGATGTCATCTGGTTCTTGGTTTCGCGGCTCCTGTGCTGGCTGTCATGGTGGGGACTGCACCGTGGCAGTGGCCCCTTCCGTACGGCCAGCAGCACGGGCCATCGTCGCTGTTTGGGGAGGCCGTGGTGGGCCAACTCGTTTTGATCCTCCCGCCTCAGTGAAGCCAATCAAGCTTTGGATGGTGGCTCGCCACTCATCCATCTGATCGGCTACCGGCGGGAATCTCAACAGCAGTTGAGCCCGTGCCATGGCCTCTGAGCCAGTGCTCGGCATAGGTGATGACGATGTAGATCAAGGTGTCGCTCGGCTCCTGATGGTGCCGGCAGCGATCGCGCCGCGCCCTCGTTGTTGCGAACCAGCTGTTTGGATGGCATGGTGACACGGTGGGGGCGCTTGAAGGCCAGCGGCTCCGTTGGGCATAGTAAGTGGGTCAGCTCGTTCCAGAGGCGGCGCACGCCCTGCGGTCGCGCCCGCGGCGGGGGCGGCCAGAGAGTTGCGATTCGCCCCATAACAAGCGCCACCACTGCAGTCGTGCCCTTCGGTGAGGATAAGAGGTGCAGGCAGAATAAGCCCTCCACTCGTACCTCGTGGAGCACGGCCGTCGGGATGTTGCTGATGTTGTCCTTCCCCGGTGCCTCCCGTTCCTACTTCGGCCATGGGGGAGGTGGTGACAACGCCGCCTGCACCGACCACATCCCCCGTAGCATCCACACCCTCGCACGTCCCCGCATTCCCCGTGACATCGGCGGTCGCGGGCGGCGGAGCCTTCGAGGTGGACGGGTGATTTGCGGCTCCGGACTTCTTCTTGGGCGCCATAGTTGATGACGCCATCGATGACGAGAATGGCGATGAAGATGACGCGCTATTGATGCTCTCGGGTTCGCGCAAGTGATCCCCCTACCTGGCGCGCCAAAGATGTGGTGGGAAACCACTGCCACCTATGGGGCCATGATCCCCTTTTGGTTCGGCGGGGGGACGGGCACGTTGCACAAAGTGCGGAGAAGCGTCACACAGCGCGGCAGAGATCACACGGGTAGTTTTTACCCAGGTTCGGGCCGCCGTGAGGCGTAAAACCCTACTCCTGCTTTGGTGGATTGATGGTGGAAAAATGGTGGATGAACACAGCGCTCTTGCCCGGCAAGGTCGCCTCGGGGCGAGAGCAGCTACGCGTGTATGAGTGTGTAAGGGTCCGAATCAGCCAACCCTTTCTACGGTCGCCATGGGCCTCCTTTTATAGATCAAGGGGTCACCACAGTGGCAAATCAGTCATTAGATACTGATTATAAAGCAAACAGTGCTATCATACCTAACTCTGCAGGCTGACAAAGCGCATTAAATGCGCCGCTCAATGTCACATCTCAGCTTGCCCGGCAGGCCCTGCCGGGCTGTCTTGCCAGCTTCACGCCTGCTTGCTTGCCACATCTCAGGACGGGTGTCGCCTGGGGGTATTTTCTGTAGGAAGTGGCTCCCATGTGGCAAATAGCAGCCACTTAGTCACTTTGGAGCTTGACACCGCACTGATCAACGATGTGCGTCGTGATGAGGTGGTGTGGTGGAGTGGTTAGCCTCCGTAAGCCCCGGCAGGCCTGCCGGGACGATCTTGAGACTTGCTTCCGGGGCAAACCCAACCTTTGCCAGGCTCGCCTGCCCGGCAGAGGAGGTTCTTCCCTTAGCGATATCTTGCTTCTCTGGCTCATCTTGGTCTTCTTGATCCACACTTTGGTCCTACCAAAGAATTGATCCCTCATGCTTTGATCTGACCTTGGTGTTGTAATCTTGTCCTTGGGCCTGTGCACAGTCTGGGCAACGGACCAAGGGTTGTTAGCACCGACAATCTACTACTATTACTCCACACATCGACCGCTATCCAGCATGTATCTAGTGTATTAAGTTAACAAGAACGGAGTAGCGCCTTAAGCAAGATGACATGATGTAGACGGATAGATCCGATCAATATGAATAAACCCCACCTTTTATCGTTAATGGCTACAATAGAAATACGTGTCATGTCCCCTTCTGTCACTGGGTATGAGCACCGCAAGACTGAACCCATTACAAAGCACCTCTCCCATGGCAAGAAAAATCAATCTAGTTGGCCAAACCAAATCAATAGATCAGAGAGAAATACAAAGCTATCTTAATCATGCATAAAAGAGTTCAGAAAAGACTCAAATAATATTCATAGATAATCTCATCATAAATCCACAATTCATCGGATCTCAACAAATGCACCACAAAAGAAGATTACATCTAATAGATCTCCAAGAACATCGAGGAGAACATTGTATTGAAGATCAAAGAGAGAGAAGAAGCCATCTAGCTACTAGCTATGGACCCGTAGGTCTGTGGTAACTACTCACACATCATCGGAAGGGCAGGAAGGTTGATGTAGAGGCCCTCCGTGATTGAATCCCCCTCCACCGGAGTATCAGAATTCCAGATGGGATCTCACTAGGACATAAACTTGCGGCGGTGGCAAAGTATTTTTGGTGTGCCCTCTTGTATACAGGGAATATTTGGGTATTTATAGAACAAAGATTAGGGTTAGAGAAGCATCAGGGGGCCCACAAGCCTAGGGGCCCGCCCTCCAAGCTTGTCACCAACTGGTGGCCCATCTGACCTCCTCCTGAAGGTTCCTGGGTGTCTTCCGGTCCAAGAAAAATCCTCAAAAAGTTTCATTCCGTTTGGACTCCGTTTGGTATTGATTTTCTATAAAAGACAAAAACAAGGAAAAACAGCAACTGGCACTGGGTACTAGGTTAATAGGTTAGTCCCAAAAAATGATATAAAATAGCATAATAATGAATATAAAACATCCAAGATGGATAATATAATAGCATGGAACAATAAAAAATTATAGATACGTTGAAGAAATATCACGCCCACTGAAGGGGAATTTTATGATGACGAGGTCATCACTACTGCCGGGCTCGAAGTTGTCAATGAGCTGCGTGCCAGCAGCATTGTATCCAAGGAGCAAAAACTACTCAGGGCAATGAGCAAGAACCTCCAAAAGCTTCAAGCACACTACCATAGCCAAACAGAGAACTTGGACTCCAGAGCAGCTGTTATCGGCAAGGCAGAAGAAGAATTCCAGAAGCACGTGGAGGAGACGCAAATCTGGTACACTGAAAGCCTCTAGGAGCTGAAGGACCACCAAAGGCAGCTTGCCATCGAGTGGGACAAGCTCATCTTGGAGAAGGCTGAGGCTAACAAGGCACAGTAGGAGCCGCGCAAAGGATAGTGACAGAAGATGCCAAGCTAAAAGAGTGCAAGATTGGTCTCGACGCTCAGGAAGAAAAGCTTGCCGCTCGTGAGGAGGCGCTTGCTGCCAAACTCCGCGGCAAGGACAAAGAGGTCCAAACCCTCCTTGTGCACTAGTCCCAGGAGCTCGAGCAGAAGCACAAAGAGGCAATCAAAGCTCAGGCTGCAGACCATGGTGGCAAGATCCAAAAGGTCATCAATGCTGCTGAAGCCACAGAGGACGCTGAGAATGAACTGGAGGGCAAGGTAAAGAAACTAGAGGGAGACCTTGCCGCCATTAACAAGGAGATCCTGATGCTCAAAGCAGATAGTGAAAAGACAAGTCACGCCTTGGTGGAGCTGCAAACCTCAATATCCATCAAGAACCAAGAGCTCACTCAGGCCAATGGCGTCATTGTTGACTATAAGCTGAGGCTGACCAACTTAAAAAAATCTCTTGAAGGTGCCAAGGAGCATGAGAAGGTCTTGTCGAAGGATGTCTAAAACGCGAAGGCCTTGCTTAAGAGTGCCGCGAACTCCTTCAATGAGCTCAAGGGTGGCTACAAACTTTGGACTGATCGTCTTGTGGTGACCGCGAAAAACCTCACCGCACAGTTATCCTCCGTGGGCTTGTCGGAATTTGGCTTCTCCACCAATGAATGAGACGCTGCCAGCACCAGGCTTAGTCTATTATTCGAAAGTCTAGTCGAGGCATTGGAAAAGCAACAGGAGGCTCGAGCCACACATCTTGCCACTGAGTCCTGTAGGATTTGTCGGGATGTCCCCTTCAAGGTACTCGTCAATCTTGTGTACTTGAATCCCGGCATCGACATCTCCAAGGCCTTCAAGACCCTACCGCATGGAGCAGATACCAAGGCTGCCGAAGAGCTCGTCGCGCCATTTGCTAACAAGGACACCGAAATCCCCAGGACTGAGGGTCGGCATAGGAACTAGCTCTCTCCTCATGCCATTTTGCTGCAAGTGCAGTTCATGTAAAAGACAGATCTTTCTTAAGTTAGAACTGCATTTGGCTTGTGATGTTATATAACTTGCTTTCTGATGGATGGATGTGTGCTATCTCCCTTGTCTTATTCTGTCTTTGCATGATTTTTTGTACCCTATGCTTCCCGGAAACTTGCCATTGTGCACACTCTTGCCGCGAGCGCTTGACGAATAGGTCCTTAGCACCCTGCTGGAAGTGTCTCCGCCGGCAAGGTCACACTTGATGGTCACAACGTAGCTACTTAAGTTGTAGAGCGGACTCGAAACAAACTAAGGGCACGACTGGTTACGACAAGGTTCCTTAGTCTGCAGGTTTCTCATACAAAGGCCAAAATCGTTCAAGGAAGAAATGCAACTACAACAAAGAATCTGTTTCAAAGTTTTCAACTTAGCTTTTTCTTTGCTGTACTTCTTGTCGCAGAATGTTAACTTGAACGTCACTTGTGGTATCCATACCGTCACTCCCCTCGGGAAACTTGCATACGAGGAACCCTTCTGTCCTTTGAGAAAAAGAAAGAAGAGAAAAGAGGAGGTTAGACACCTTGACGGTTCGTTAAACATCTTGTACAAGGCAAAATATAACAAAACCCTGCATACAGCATGTACAAACATATATGTATTTGACAAAGGCTTGTGAAACACTTATCTTTATTTATGCATAGGGTCTGCGCCTCGCTTTGTACAAAGGATTACATGTCTTGTCGACAAAGTTGTACAAAAGAGGTTGCCGGGATGCCAGGTAACCGTGCCTTACAGGTAGAACTTGTGAAGATGCTCAATATTCCATGAGTTGCGCACCGGAGTACCATCTTTGGTCTCCAAACAGATTGCGCTGGGTCTGGTTACTCGTGCTACCTGGTAAGGGCCTTTCCACTTTGGTGTCAACTTGTTTGATCCCTTCGCGGATTGAATCTGACGAAGAACATGGTCACATTCCCCAAAGCTCTGGGCATGCACTTTGCGGCTATGATAGCGGCGCAAAGCTTGCTGGTAGCATGCAGCACAAACAGCAGCCCGAAGATCATCTTCTGTGAGGAGCACGGCATCATCATGCCGCATTTGCTCTTGCTCAGCTTTGTGAAAAGCTTGCACTCGAGGTGACCCGTATGTGAGTTCCGTGGGGAGCACTACTTCTGCACCATAGACTAGGCAGAAGGGTATCTCACTGGTGGCTCGACTTGGTGTCGTCGTGAGTGACCAAATAACCGCTGAGAACTCATTGATCCAGCCTCTTCCACACTTGTGCAGCCTACAAATGTTCTTGTCTAGAGTCCTTGCAGCACTTCTGCGTTTGCCCTCTTGACCTGGCAGTTGCTTCTCAGGTGAGCAACTGATGCAAAACAGATTTTGCTAGCAAGGTCTTGAGAGCATTGCATGAAGGCACCACTCGTGATCTGCGTGCCATTGTCAGTGATGACCCGACTAGGCACACCAAAACGGCAAACTAGTCCTTTGAAGAACTTGGCGGCTGACTGTGATGTTACCTTTCTCACTGGCTCTACCTCATGCCACTTTGTGAACTTGTCGATTGCTACATACAAATACTCAAAGACCCTGATGGCACGGGGAAAAGGGTTGAGGATGTTGAGTCCCCAGACCAAGAAGGGCCAGGAGAGAGGGATTGTATGAAGAGCTTGAGCTAGCTGATGAATGTTCTTAGTATGGAACTGGAATGCTTCGCACCTTGTTACCATAGCCACTGTGTTTTGAAGGGCTGTCGGCCAATAGAAACCTTGACGGAAAACTTTACCAACAAGCGCGCGCACTCGTACAACGAGGTGCTATACAAACGATTTTTAACCCCTTTCCGCGACGGTGTTTGGAACCGTCGCCAAGTGAGTGACTGCGATAGGGGGGTCCTTCCCACACGACCCAGAAACCGTCGGGGATAGGGAGCCTTGGTGCATACAGTTGTCCCTATAAAACTGTTTCTGATATCTCGAATATCCGAAATGCTCCATTCTTGCAACTCGTTTGTGCTCGCATTGCCATCGCAGTCGGTATTCTGTGGTGCTATGTTTACGATGCGTGACCCATCACAAATAGTTCATGATTATAGAAGCAAACAATTACACACATTTACTTTCCCTTGACTGTATGCGATTCGATGTAAGAGCGCACACAGTTGTCACTTTAAAACTGTATGCGAAGCTTGAATACATCCCACACGATTCATCCGTCATACCCGCGTCGGATGAAGACCTATCGCATGCGTTCTTCTATGGCCAAACATTTGCGATGCGCACAACATCATAAATAGTCCATAATTGCGAAGCGTGTGTCATAAGGTGACTATCGCAAACATTTAATAAGAAAGAACTGTGTGCGATGCTATTGTTAATCGCACACATTTTTTCTTGGCTAATCGTGTGTGCAGTAGAGATTGATTGCACACATAGTGGATCCTAGAAACGTGTCTGATCTCCATGTCTATCGTAGACATTTCGCTTTCGCAAAACGTGTGCAGTGTAATCCCTAATTAATCCCTAATTTAAAAATCACATGTTTTGAATTTGAAAGTAAGCAATCACTTATTTCATATCCAACCATGTTTATTACAAATATAGGTTCAACCACAAATGCATAATTCGATGCACAGGTACATATACTGAAGAACTACAGAAGCACCAAGTAAAGAATGATGAACCACAGTTGTACTAAAGACTATAAAGAGAGAGGTAAAAGACATTATGTTTGCTGGAGAAGGTGAAGCGGAATGCCCATATTGTGCCCTCCTCATGCGTAAGGCGCGCACGACTCTAGGCCAACCCCTTGTGATGGCTGCCCATCCATCCTTCACTGTCTTCATTAGGACTTCTCGATGCTCATTGTAGTTTGGATGAAATACTTTAACCTTCATTGTGTGTCCACCAATCATGTACTTTGCGAGGTATTCTTGAGTGAACTGCTTCGGGAACCACTGCGAACGAAAAGATTCAGACATTGTTGTCTAACAACTCATTATGTCCAGTAAAAAGAGAAGGCTGCAGAGTTTGTAGTTACCATCCTACAGCTCACTGTTGTGTTGGATAGAGCATAAACAAATAATTTGCTTGCCACCATTCGTATCATTTTGCTAATAATCCTTGTCAGTTTCCTCACTTGATGCTTGTTCATGAATATCTCATTGCCCCATATGCAAAAAGGGTCGATGCATGGATCCTTGCCAAGGGCATATGTACCTACAAGCAACAAGTCAATATTAGAAGCTAACAAGTGTCCAGGCCTGGATCTATATGCACTACATTATGGAAGGACGGGGGGAGTACAAGCCGAGGGATGAAACTAACCTCGGCGAAAAATGGTGGCCAGTCCTGTTGTTGTCCTGCATAAGTAGTGGAAAGGCATGATATGTACAACAACCTTAACATCAAACAAATATAGCAAAGGTAAACAGCATCATCTCCAAATGATAGCTTGAATGTGTTGGTTTCAGCATGCTGTTAAAGCAGATATAAAATGGAAGGCAATGTTACCTACAACAGGCTTAACAGCCATCAAATATTGCAATTCAAACTGGTATTGTTGAAAATAATAGAACGTAGGTAATGCTTAAACATCACACTGGATAAATATGTCAAACTGAAATAAAGGGCATGTGTTAACTAGACCAGGCATAACTGGAACCAAATATAGCCGTTCAAACTGGTATTGATGCAATCGAGCGGCATAGTTCCGACTTGCACATAATGAACATGACATTGTGAATGACTAAAATAAACAAGGCATAAATGAATAGTATAACAACCAAATATAGCCATTGAAAACTGGACAGAGTCTTACTGCAACCAACCTAACAAGAAAATACAGATAAACAGGGCATATGCTTGAAAACTGGACAAATGCTCACTGCAACCAACCTAACAAGCAAATACAGATAAACAAGGCATCTTCTTGAAAACTAGACAAATGCTCCCTGCAACCAACCTAACAACCAAATACAGATAAACAAGGCATCCGATAACTGGACAAATGCTCACTGCAACCAACCTAAGAACCAAATACATATAAACAAGGCATCTGCTCGATAACTGGAAAAATGCTCACTACAACCAACCTAACAACCAAATACAGATAAACAAGGCATCTACTCACTATAAACAACCAAATATAGCCATTCATGAAACTGAAGTGGACAATTCATACTTCAACATCACATAGTCCTATTGAACAATACATTTTTGCATAACTGAAATAATTAAACACAGCACAGTTAAAACACCGCATGGCAAATGCTACTACAACAAAGGGTATGGGTTGGCAAGCTAGAAAAGGTAAGATTTGTTGATAGGATGTCGCCTCACATGTCATGGACGTGATCCTTCCAGTTGGAAGAGCACAAACCCATGGTGCGCTCTCTGATGTCACAGATGGGTTGTTTCACCTTGGAAGAACCTTTGTGGGTGCCCTCCTCGTGGTCGTGGTCGATGAGATCTGACTTGGCAATTGAGGATCCCAAGCCGCCACCGTAGAACGTGTCCTTCATAAATGACAAAATGGGCTCGATGGCGTACAAGGAACGCAAATCCTTGACCACGTGGCGGAGGAGATCAGCGGCAGGGCCGTCGAAGAGATCGACGGCGGTTGAACCAGAGGGGTTGGGGATGACCACTTAACTTGTGACATACCCCGCGTGAAGCCGTCACTGTCGACGAGCTTGATGTCGTAGCCAGCTTTCCTGAGATACAGTAATACGCTAGCCCGCTGACGTGAAGCCTTCAGCATGGCAACGTAGTCAATGTCTTCACCGACTTCCATGGCGAGGTGTTGCTCCAGGATCAACAGGTCAGGGCGAACGGCGGCCACCTCGCCAACGTCCGCTGGAGAGGCCATGATAAACCTCTTCTTGGCCGAACGCTCGTCGGGCTCCCCGAGATATGTGGTCGAGCTTAGGCTGCGACATTCTGGAGCAGGGGATGCGGATCTAGCGGCGAGGGACACCGTTGGCCTCATCTAAAAACTCAGGGGAGTGGGGCGATGGTATGGGAATCGTTGGGTAACCTGAACTTTATTATCTAAGCTAGGAGGAACGGGCAGACCGGCAGGGGTTGGCGGCGGCGGCGGCGGCGCCAACGGCGGCGGCGAGGTGGGGGACTGTGGGGGGGGGCGGGGTGGTGTTTGAGGATATGCCACGGCTACCAAAAAATTTAGTAATGGTGGGTGGAGATGGTGGTGGACGAGGGAGGGCAACGGTTCAAATGCCTCGGCTACTGTAATTTTACTATAAGGTCGGTGCTGGAGGAGTGTGGGCGATGGTTGAAGTAAGGCGGCTACTAAAATTTGGGTAGGAATTGATGCGAGGCGGGAGTACCCAATATCGCGCACGGTCCAATAAGAATATGCGTGTATGATAATAAGGAAAAGTGGCGGAACCGCCTATTTTTGCAACTCTCAAGGCGGGTAGTTTGTTTTTAGATTTCTAGCTAGCTGGTCTATCGCATACGGTTCGTCCTAATTTTTAGCCGCAGACGTGGAATTCAATCTAAATAAACTACCCGCCTTTATCTTGCACAGGTGGTGATTTTACAGCGCACTTGCATTGCACACGGTTAAGCCAGTACCTCCACCTTTGCTCACGCTTGCGCAGCCGTGGTGATTCACAGCGCACTTGCATTGCACATGGTTAAGACATTATACCCGTGTCCGTTGAGCGTCATCAGAGTCTTTGCAGCAAAAAAAAAACTTTAGAGAGGGTTAGAAGATAGCCACACCAGCATGTGGCCCAAATATATATGAGTGAAAAGGGTGGTCTGTGATGTTCAAAATTCCAATGCACAACTTTGATCACGCGGGCCCACGGTTGGGCGCGTCATCAAAGATCGATGAGAGGGGCCAGAAGTCAAGAACCACCTGGAAGTGGCCAAATATATGTAGGAATATAGGGTGTGATGTTTAAAACTTTAAATACACAATGCACAACTTTGGTGGCACCTGCCTCGCAAACCCGAAAGCACCCTTGGATATATCTATAATGACATAATGTCATAGCTAGCTAGGGTGCTTGACCCACCTCCCACTTCGTGTCGGCGGGTCGGATGCACGTAATGATACTTTGGTCATAAATGCATGTCGCCATGACCTACCATAAGATGGACCAGTGAATCTATCATTTGGTCAAACGACAAATGTTGTTGTCGATAAACCGCTTGGGCCAATAGATTGAACCATCATAAAAAATCGCACGAGAGGGACCACAAAACAGCACCGCTTGCGTGCGGCCCAAAATGATGTACGTTGGAAGGGGTGATGTGTGTTTTCCATATAGAATAATGTACAATTTAGATGTGGCGCCTGCCTCTCGATACAGACAACAACCATGAAAGCTAGGTAGTTAAGGACAAGATACGCAGGGTACGGTGTCGGTCGAACCCAGCAATCCGAGCATGTGGGAGGGAATCCTGACAACGCATGAGCTCGAGCTTTGGTTGAACGACATGTGATGGTGACCGGCCCTAACACGAACTAGGAGCAATCCATTCATGGCCACACAGATATGCGTGTCGTCACAAAAAACCGCACAAGGGAGACGTGGGCGATCAGAAGACCGCGTATACGCTGCATGCGGCCTGAAAATATGTATGGGTATGGTGGTGTGTGATGTGTTTAAATCCCGAATGCACAACTTTGATGGGCCACCAACTACATTACAAAACAAACACCGTACCCGACCCCAAGCCAGGTACAATACATACGATGTCAGTTTCCCAACTTTGAGGCGGCGGCGGGGGGGAGGGGGGGGTGTCGTCCAATGCATGCGCTCAAATATTATTTGGTCTAACATGGCACACATAGCAATAGGAAACCATCATAGTCAAACCCTTCTCGTATGTTGGGTCAAAGGGATAGATTGGGTGGGCCCCCCTCGTTATCGGTCCAGGATAATATATATACCTCGGGGAGCCCACAGATATGTGTGGCGTCTATAAACCAAACAAGGGAGACATGCTCTATCAGAACACCCGGCCCCTTATACCATGCATGCGACCCAAAAAAAATGTATGGGTCTGGTGTGTGATTTGTTCAAATCCCGAAAGCACAAGTTCGATAGGGCACCAACTACATCAGTAACATTACAAACTGAACATCGTACCCCTGCGGCCAGGTTAAAGACGTACGATGTCGAGAACGCAACTTTGAGGCGGGTGTGGGGGGGGGGGGGTAGGGGCCGGGTGCCGCCGAACGCATGTGCTGAAACTTGATTTGCTCTAACATAGCACACAGAGCAAAGAGTAAACCCTTCTCGTGCGTTGAGTCAAAGGGATAATTTGTGTGGGCCTACAGATGTCGATCATTCTTTGATTTTTGAGAACAAAAAATAACCAATAAAAACATAGTCTACAAATTAGCAAAACAAGGATTCCAAGGTTTATATAATCGCCATGACAGGTCACTATTGAGTCGATCATTCTTTGATTTTTTTAGAACAAAATATAACCAATAAAAACATAGTCTACAAATTAGTAAAACAAGGATCCCAAGGTTTATATAACCGCCATGACAGGTCAATATAGAGGCATTTATCTCTATAACGACCGTATCATAGCGTTTAAATGAAGCTAGAGATATGCAACTTCCCACCGGGTCACCCATCCTTAGACTACTCCAGCCTGAGCACGCTTAACTTCTGCGTTCTATTCGACTAGGCTAGCGGATGGGAAGCCGCCCCTTGCTGATAGGAATTGCCTCCTTGCCTTTAAGGCGTTTCACGCTGGTCACCCTATGGGACCTACTCCCTACTATCACACACATTTGTGCTTTTAGAAATTGTGTGTGATATTTACATGGCCGGTGTGTCACCACCTAGCCTTCAATGAGCACTGACACTGGCAGCGGGAAAATGATGGGAGAAGAGGCGGGAAACTGATGGGTGGAGTGGCGGGAAACAGTAGCGTGTTTGGATATATAACAACAATTATTATAGAAAACTTAGTAGAGAAGGAAGCGTGAGCTAGCACGACCCATGCGCATAGTGCCAACCCATATAAATAAAATCACAACTGGAACTGCATGTGCTATCGAAAGGGATGAGGATTGCCATTTGATCTGGGAGCATCCAACGGTGCAGACGTACGATCCGTGGGGTTTGGGTTTTAGCCAATCAGAACGCATGTAACATCCCAAATGTTTAATTTGGAATGTTATACATAGGTCATCCATGCATATCATATTTTATTGCATTTCATTTTGCGATCCTCGAAATCCTGAGCAACTCAAGGACCACGGAGAGAGTTGGGGATTTCACCGTTTTCATATTTGAATTTTCTCAAATATTGAAACAAGGATCAATTTGGTTTAATTATTTTTCTCTCCAAAAATATTTCATATTAAAAATATATGAGAGGAGATAATATGACTTCTCCAAAATAAATGGAATATTGGAGGAAAAATATTAAAATCAAATAAATATTTTATTTGGATTTTTATTGCAATTTTATTTGAATTTAGAAAAATATGCATTTTTCAAAATTGCATTAGAGTCCCAAATAAATGTTTACCTTGTCCGGGAGATTTTTAGAGGACGGGGAAAATTTATTTCGGGAATTTTGGAGTCCGTTTAGTATTTCTTTTATTTGTTTTTCTGCGCGGAATTATTTAAAAAAAAAGAACTCCGCCGGACCGAACTGGGCCGAAGCCCAGCCGGCCCGGCAACGCCGCCACCTCCGCTCGCGCGCGCCCCGTGCCCGAGCCGGACTACGCCGGAGTCCGGGACGCCGCCACCGCGGTTTGCCCCCTGCCCCAAGCCACCCCGCCCCGGCCCCCCCCTTAAATAGCCGCCCCCCCCTCTCTCTCGACCAGCCCCGCCGCCGGAGCCGCCGCCGGCGCGCCGCCGCACGCTGCTGCTGCCGCTGCCGCCGCTCGCCGCCGCCGGAGCCGCTGCCGGACGCCGCCGCCGCCCGACCCCGCTGCCGGAGCCGCCGCCGCCGCGTCCGCCGCGCCGCGCCGCTGCACCGCGCGCGCCCCGCCCCGTCGCCTCGCAGTCGCGCCGCCGCGCCGCACCCCGCCGTCCCGCCGGAGCGTCGCCGGAGGTAGTAGCCGCTGCCGTCGTTCATTTTTTTTTCGGTTAACCGTTCGGTTTTTTTTTGTAAACCCTAGATCTAGATTCGGTTTTTTTTCCGGTTTATTCTTTTTAGATTGGTTTTCCGTCGGTTTAGTTATTTAGCGGACGTTCGTCCGTACGTTCGTTTTAACGAACGGTTTTCACCGTTTAACCACAGACAGCGAACGTTCGTTCGTTAGCCTGTTCGTTAGTTTTTCTTTTTCTCGGATTTTTCGCGATTATTTTCGATCGCGATTCCTGATCTGATTTTCGTTTTAGTATAACTTTTCGCTCGTTTGTCGGAATCAGGCGATTCAAGCGCCTAGATCTTCGTCTCGAAGCCCTCTTTCTGTTTAATCAACTTAAACAAGTTTTTGCTACTGTAAAATTTGACTTTAGTCCAGATTAGTAATCAAAGCTTGTTTCTTTCGCAGTTTGAGTTTCGTTGCTCCGTTTGATTTGATTCTTTTTGCAAACCAGAGTTCTTCAGTTGAACTTTCTGGTTAGGTCTTCTTATCTGGGTTTTACCCGTGCATCTTCGCTTGATTGCTTATGTATGCTATTGGTTGTTTGCGATAGAATTCCCGGAGTGCGAAGCGTGCTACTACGAGTCTCTAGGATTTGCAGATCGTCAGCAAGGCAAGTAACACATTGATCATACTTCTTCGTTACCCAGTTTTTATGCATTAGTTTTGACCCTCAAATATTGCATGATTAGGATGTGATTAACTTGTGGGTACTGGGAAGTAGATGATGAGGTAGAACCTATTGCCCTTTTTAACAACAAACCCTTGGGAGTTACTTCTACGCTATGCTTATGTTGCCATGCTATGCTCGTAGACGTGGATTGGGTTTGAGTGTATCCATGACAGATGTGAGATTTTTAATTAATGGTTCAACTTAAGGTGGCAACTTTAATACACCTCTGGGTGGATTGCTTGTTTGGGCACCTGGGGATATACCAGTGTTGTCCTAGGAGATCCCGGGGATATACCGTGTGATCCTCCTACGGTCCGCCAACCAGGCTCAAAGGGATCATAAGATTATTCATGCTAGAAACTTCCGTGTGTAGCCACAAGCTATTATGGGCTCTAGCATAGTTGAGTATGTTGCAGGACCTCTTTCAGTGGTAGGCTAGCAGATGTAGGGGAAAGTAGGTGTAACTGTCTACCCAGAGTAAAGAGTAAATGCTTCAGAAAGACTGTGTCTCGGTCATCCGTTTCTCAAACACAATGAAGTGCGAGAAATCCAACGGAGGAGATCGAGTCTTGTGGGGAAAAGTGCACAAACCTCTGCAGAGTGTACAAACTAGTCATGATTAGCCGTGTCCCCGGTTATGGACATCTTGAGTATCTGGTTCTTGGATCATCATATTGAATCCCATCACCCTAAATTAATTTGTTGGGATTAATGATTACTTTTAATTGGGATTGAGAGGGGGTTTTACCTTCTCAATGTTCAACAACCACCATGATAGTTAAAAAAAAAAATATTCCTTTGTTGTAGGGAAAAATTGGCTTTTCGCAAAACAGTATAACCCTAGAGCTTTTCCACCAGCCAAATATGCATGTAGTATTAGCAATTATTCTGTTCATTGCTCTACTATGTTATATTGCCAGCATATTCCATGTGCTGACCCGTTTCGGGCTGCAACGTATCATGTTGCAGACTTTTCAGACGAAGAGTAAGGTGTGCTAGGTCGTTGTCGTGCACTCAGCTATGCCGTTGGAGTTGATGGACTCACCTTATCTTGCAAGCCTTCTGCTGTTATCTTATTTAGATGGCCTTAAGCCATATTTATTGTAACCAGTTCTCTTTTGAGACATTCGATGTAATAAGTGTGTGATTGCTACTCTGTTATAAATCCCTCAAGTACTGTGTGTGTCAGCATTACCGATCCAGGGATGACACTTGAACACAGAGATTCGATCCATTCGGGTCGGGTCGCTACAGAGATGGTATCAGAGCACACGCTGACTGTAGGACACGACCACTAAGAAAAGCCATAGGTCACTCTTCTCTACTCATTTCTGACTTCTCTCCATCTTCTATTCTCTAGGATGGCGGACTCAAGGATCAAGTTTACACAACCGGATGAAGACACACCTTTTGGACGACACTTGAAGGAAGTCACTAGGTACCTGAACATCGGAATACCAAGCTTCACCGGGACCTACACAGCCACTGTACTAGAAGAGGAACTCAAGTCTACACGCGATGGATACGAGGTGGAAATCGCAATACTAGTGGAAAAGAATGACGACTTGACAAGGAAGCTAGGAGTATTCATGGGAGACCCCGCGCCCGGAGAAGAAGACGACGAACCTGAGGAAATTCGATCTGAAGACTACATCATCCTCGACGACACCGACTCCGACCCCGACAGGAGTGATGATGATTATGAAGACGAAGCTGGAGCGGATATCATGGAGTCTTCCACCGATCAAAATTTCTAGATGACCACCATATTATCATTAGTATTTTCCCCATGTAAATAGTAATAGTCCGAGCACTTTTGTAACGGTAGTTAGATCGATTCTATGCTCTTGCTTGAATTGAGTGGTGTGTTATGAATGTGTTTGTCTCATGTGCATATGGGTAGTGCCTTCTCACTAGACCTTACCCTATTCTAATCTCTTCCCTCTAAACCCATCAGATGCCATTGATCATTGGAAGTCATGTTTTCCCCTCAGACCTGATAATTTTGAAGTCACAAGGATTGGATGTGATACTAGGCATGGATTGGCTATCGATGTATGGAGGAAGCATCGAATGTGCGAGTAAGTCGATTTTGCTTACCACCCCGGAGGGAAAAAGGATCAAGTATGTATCTAGGCATGTGCCTAGAAGGAGCCAAGTAAATTCTCTCACGGGAGTTGTTCAGGAGGAGGTGCCTATTGTGAAAGATTACCCGGATGTATTTCCAGAGGAGTTACCAGGCATGCCGCCGGATCGAGACATTGAATTCTTGATAGAGTTGTTGCCAGGCACCGGACCAATATCAAAGAGACCATACCGGATGCCCGCAAATGATCTGGAGGAGATTAAGAAGCAGATCAAGGAATTATTGGAGAAAGGTTACATTCGACGAAGTTCATCACCGTGGGGAGCCCAGTGCTCTTAGTTGAGAAGAAGGATGGATCCTTGAGAATGGTTGTTGATTATCGCGCATTGAATGAAGTGACGATTAAGAACAAGTACCCACTGCCAATGATTAATGATTTGTTTGATCAGTTGCAAGGAGCTAAAGTGTTCTCCAAGATCGATCTGAGATCAGGGTATCACCAGCTGAAGATCCGAGAACAGGATATACCTAAGACAGCCTTCACCACCCGGTATGGGCTATATGAGTACACAGTTATGTCATTTGGATTGACTAATGCCCCTGCCTATTTCATGAGTATGATGAACAAGGTGTTCATGGAGTTCTTGGATAAGTTTGTCGTGGTGTTCATTGATGATATCTTGGTATACTCAAAGAATGAAGAGGAGCACAAGGAGCATCTGCGTTTAGTTCTCGAGAAGCTCAGGGAACATCAGTTGTATGCCAAGTTCAGCAAATGTGAGTTTTGGTTGAAGGAAGTTGGATTTCTTGGACATGTTATATCGGGCGAAGGTATAGCAGTAGACCCCACTAAGGTTCAGTCTATCACTGAGTGGTTGGCACCCACCTCAGTGGGGGAGATCCGCAGTTTTCTTGGACTTGCAGGATATTATCGGAGATTTATCGAGAATTTTTCTAAGATTGCGAAGCCTATGACGGAGTTACTGAAGAAGGACACTAAGTTCAAATGGACAGATGAATGTGAGGCAAGTTTTCAGGAACTGAAGAAACGTTTGGTTACAGCCCCAGTTCTGATTCTGCCAGATATACGCAAGGATTTCCAAGTGTATTGCGACGCTTCTCGCTTAGGACTGGGAGGAGTACTTATGCAGGAAGGGAGAGTTGTTTCATATGCCTCACGTCAGCTTCGGCCGCATGAGTTGAATTATGCCACGCATGACTTGGAGTTAGCAGCTGTAGTTCAAGCACTTAAGACTTGGAGACATTTTCTTATTGGGAACCGTTGTGATGTGTACACGGATCACAAGAGCTTGAAGTATATTTTCACTCAGAAGGAGCTGAACCTCAGGCAGAGGAGATGGTTGGAACTTATAAAGGATTGTGATATGAAGTTGCATTATCATCCAGGAAAGGCCAATGTCGTAGCAGACGCTTTGAGCCGGAAGAGTTATGTCAATACCCTCAAAAGCGGAGGTTTACCGAAGGGGTTATCCGAAGATCTCAGGGAGTTTCGTTTGGGGATAGTCCCTAGAGGTTTTGTCGCAGTTATGGAAGTTCAGTCAACATTATTGGAAAGGATTCGAGAAGCTCAGAAAGATGACAAAGAAATTGCCGAGATAAAGGATAGAATGCGCAAAGGAAAAGCCAAAGGTTTTCGTGAAGATGAGCACGACACCTTATGGTTTGAGGACCGTGTGTATGTACCCAATAATGCCGAGATCAGGAAGTTGATACTACAGGAGGCTCATGACTCGCCATACTCGATACACCCCGGAAACACCAAGATGTATTTGGATTTTAAAAGAGCGTTTCTGGTGGACGGGTATGAAGAGGGATATTGCTGAGTATGTAGCCATATGTGATGTATGTCAGAGAGTGAAGGCAGAGCATCAGAAGCCCGCATGATTGCTACAGCCTATGCCAATACCCGAATGGAAGTGGGATAAACTTGGCATGGATTTCATCACCGGATTACCCAGGACCCGATCAGGATATGATTCTATCTGGGTAGTAGTGGATCGTTTGACCAAAGTAGCTCACTTTATTCCAGTGAAAACCACATATACGAGTGCGAAGTTGGCCAAGATATATATGACCAGGATCGTATGTCTGCACGGAGTTCCGAGGACCATCGTATCAGATAGAGGAACCCAGTTTACTTCAAAGTTTTGGCGCCAGCTGCACCAGACTCTGGGTACCAGGCTAGAGTTTAGTACAGCTTTTCATCCGCAGACAGATGGACAGACCGAGAGAGTCAATCAGATCCTGGAGGACATGTTAAGAGCTTGTGCGCTAGATTATGGATCTAGTTGGGATGACAATCTGCCCTACGCGGAGTTCTCATACAACAACAGCTACCAAGCCAGTTTGAAGATGGCACCTTTCGAGGCTTTGTATGGAAGGAGGTGCAGAACACCGTTGATGTGGGATGAAGTTGGAGACCGTCAGTTGTTTGGACCGGATTTGATTAAGGAATCCGAAGAGAAGGTTAAACTGATTCAAGATAGACTGAGAGTAGCCCAGTCCAGACAGAAGAGTTATGCCGATCCAAAACGCAAGGAGGTAACCTATGAAGTCGGAGACAGAGCATATCTACGTGTGTCGCCACTTCGAGGAGTTAAACGGTTCGGAGTCAAAGGGAAGTTAGCACCACGATTTGTGGGACCATACCGAGTATTGGAACGTATGGGTGAAGTTGCCTACAAGTTGGAATTGCCCGAAGGATTGTCAGGAGTTCATGATGTGTTCCACGTTTCCCAGTTAAAGAAGTGCCATGCGGAGATGGCTGATATTTCTCTAAGAGATACAGTGCCCCTAGAAGCAATTCAATTGGATAGTGATCTAACCTACGAGGAGAAACCCGTCAAGATTCTCGAGTTTGCCAGCCGAGTTACACGCAACAAAGTTATCAAGTTTTGCAAGGTTCAGTGGAGCCACCATACCGAAGATGAAGCCACCTGGGAACGAGAAGAAGACCTCCGGAAGGACCACCCACACCTATTTTCTAGCCAACCCGAATCTCGAGGGCGAGATTCATCTTAAGGGGGGTAGGTTTGTAACATCCCAAATTTTTAATTTGGAATGTTATACATAGGTCATCCATGCATATCATATTTTATTGCATTTCATTTTGCGATCCTCGAAATCCTGAGCAACTCAAGGACCACGGAGAGAGTTGGGGATTTCACCGTTTTCATATTTGAATTTTCTCAAATATTGAAACAAGGATCAATTTGGTTTAATTATTTTTCTCTCCAAAAATATTTCATATTAAAAATATATGAGAGGAGATAATATGACTTCTCCAAAATAAATGGAATATTGGAGGAAAAATATTAAAATCAAATAAATATTTTATTTGGATTTTTATTGCAATTTTATTTGAATTTAGAAAAATATGCATTTTTCAAAATTGCATTAGAGTCCCAAATAAATGTTTACCTTGTCCGGGAGATTTTTAGAGGACGGGGAAAATTTATTTCGGGAATTTTGGAGTCCGTTTAGTATTTCTTTTATTTGTTTTTCTGCGCGGAATTAGTTAAAAAAAAAAAAAAACTCCGCCGGACCGAACTGGGCCGAAGCCCAGCCGGCCCGGCAACGCCGCCGCCTCCGCTCGCGCGCGCCCCGTGCCCGAGCCGGACTCCGCCGCCGCGGTTTGCCCCCTGCCCCAAGCCACCCCGCCCCGGCCCCCCCCTTAAATAGCCGCCCCCCCCCTCTCTCGACCAGCCCCGCCGCCGGAGCCGCCGCCGGCGCGCCGCCGCACGCTGCTGCTGCCGCTGCCGCCGCTCGCCGCCGCCGGAGCCGCTGCCGGACGCCGCCGCCGCCCGACCCCGCCGCCGGAGCCGCCGCCGCCGCGTCCGCCGCTCGCCGCCGCCGCTGCAGCGCCGCGCCGCTGCACCGCGCGCGCCCCGCCCCGTCGCCTCGCAGTCGCGCCGCCGCGCCGCACCCCGCCGTCCCGCCGGAGCGTCGCCGGAGGTAGTAGCCGCTGCCGCCGTTCGTTTTTTTTCGGTTAACCATTCGGTTTTTTTTTGTAAACCCTAGATCTAGATTCGGTTTTTTTTCCGGTTTATTCTTTTTAGATCGGTTTTCCGTCGGTTTAGTTATTTAGCGGACGTTCGTCCGTACGTTCGTTTTAACGAACGGTTTTCACCGTTTAACCACAGATAGCGATCGTTCGTTCGTTAGCCTGTTCGTTAGTTTTTCTTTTTCTCGGATTTTTCGCGATTATTTTCGATCGCGATTCCTGATCCGATTTTCGTTTTAGTATAACTTTTCGCTCGTTTGTCGGAATCAGGCGATTCAAGCGCCTAGATCTTCGTCTCGAAGCCCTCTTTCTGTTTAATCAACTTAAACAAGTTTTTGCTACTGTAAAATTTGACTTTAGTCCAGATTAGTAATCGAAGCTTGTTTCTTTCGCAGTTTGAGTTTCGTTGCTCCGTTTGATTTGATTCTTTTTGCAAACCAGAGTTCTTCAGTTGAACTTTCTGGTTAGGTCTTCTTATCTGGGTTTTACCCGTGCATCTTCGCTTGATTGCTTATCTATGCTATTGGTTGTTTGCGATAGAATTCCCGGAGTGCGAAGCGTGCTACTACGAGTCTCTAGGATTTGCAGATCGTCAGCAAGGCAAGTAACACATTGATCATACTTCTTTGTTACCCAGTTTTTATGCATTAGTTTCGACCCTCAAATATTGCATGATTAGGATGTGATTAACTTGTGGGTACTGGGAAGTAGATGATGAGGTAGAACCTATTGCCCTTTTTAATAACAAACCCTTGGGAGTTACTTCTACGCTATGCTTATGTTGCCATGCTATGCTCGTAGACGTGGATTGGGTTTGAGTGTATCCATGACAGATGTGAGATTTTTAATTAATGGTTCAACTTAAGGTGGCAACTTTAATACACCTCTGGGTGGATTGCTTGTTTGGGCACCTGGGGATATACCAGTGTTGTCCTAGGAGATCCCGGGGATATACCGTGTGGTCCTCCTACGGTCCGCCACCCAGGCTCAAATGGATCATAAGATTATTCATGCTAGAAACTTCCGTGTGCAGCCACAAGCTATTATGGGCTCTAGCATAGTTGAGTATGTTGCAGGACCTCTTTCAGTGGTAGGCTAGCAGATGTAGGGGAAAGTAGGTGTAACTGTCTACCCAGAGTAAAGAGTAAATGCTTCAGAAAGACTGTGTCTCGGTCATCCGTTTCTCAAACACCATGAAGTGCGAGAAATCCAACGGAGGAGATCGAGTCTTGTGGGGAAAAGTGCACAAACCTCTGCAGAGTGTACAAACTAGTCATGATTAGCCGTGTCCCCGGTTATGGACATCTTGAGTATCTGGTTCTTGGATCATCATATTGAATCCCATCACCCTAAATTAATTTGTTGGGATTAATGATTACTTTTAATTGTGATTGAGAGGGGGTTTTACCTTCTCAATGTTCAACAACCACCATGATAGTTAAAAAAATTATTCCTTTGTTGTAGGGAAAAATTGGCTTTTCGCAAAACAGTATAACCCTAGAGCTTTTCCACCAGCCAAATATGCATGTAGTATTAGCAATTATTCTGTTCATTGCTCTACTGTGTTATATTGCCAGCATATTCCATGTGCTGACCCATTTCGGGCTGCAACGTATCATGTTGCAGACTTTTCAGACGAAGAGTAAGGTGTGCTAGGTCGTTGTCGTGCACTCAGCTATGCCGTTGGAGTTGATGGACTCACCTTATCTTCCAAGCCTTCCGCTGTTATCTTATTTAGATGGCCTTAAGCCATATTTATTGTAACCAGTTCTCTTTTGAGACATTCGATGTAATAAGTGTGTGATTGCTACTCTGTTATAAATCCCTCAAGTACTGTGTGTGTCAGCATTACCGATCCAGGGATGACACTTGAACACAGAGATTCGATCCATTCGGGTCGGGTCGCTACAACGCACGACTCAGATCGTGCGCACAGCAGGGGGGCATCGGCCACGGTTTGGTAGGCACACGGTTTTCATGAGTGAACCGTGTGCTATTTGAAAACATTTCGTGAGAAGAATCTTGGTTTTTAAATCCCTGTAAATCCAAAACTCACCCTAAAATCGTGAAACTTGGCATGGTGTCATGACATGGCACATATATGTCGAGGATTTTTTTTTATCCATTTTGGCGCAAGTTTTATTACAAGCCTCTTGCAAACCAGAGCTTCTCTCAAGAAGCCTCGTGGTTCCGATAGGGAAACGTGTCCCCCTTGTGGGCGAAACGATAATCACTACCTCTTTTCGCCTTGTATTTTCTTCTACAAGCAACATGGAACGACAGGATATCCATGCTGAAATTTAAAATTATTCTTGGTTCGTTTGGCCTTTTTATACACTAATTGAGTTTCCTAGGCATTTAATGTCCATAATTCAAATCTGAACTACAAATACATGCCCCAGTTCACCAAAATGGCTAGAAAAATTATACACGTGTCCTTGGGTGCATGTTTAGGTCCCATGCAAGGAATGAGAATGAATTACAACCGTACCGGCGTCCTGGCTCATCCTCAAACATTTGGAATCTTGGTTTTTAAATCCCCGTAAATCCAAAACTCACCAGAAAGTCATGAAATTTGGCATGGTGTCACGTCATGGCACATTTATGTGGTGGTAAAACATTGTCCAATTTGGGCCAAGCTTTATTACAAACCTCTTACAAACCGGAGCCTGTCGCAAGAACCCTCATGGTTTCGATAGGGAAACGTGTCCCCTTGTGGGTGAAACGATAATCGCTCCCTCTTCTAGCCTTTTATTTTCTTCTACACGCAACATGGAGCAACGGGAGATTCACGCTGAACTTTGAAATTATTCAGGGTTCGTTTGACCTTTTTTATTCATTAATTGAGTTTTCTAGGCATTTAATGTCCATAATTCAAATCCGAACTACAAATACATGCTCCAGTGCACCAAAATGGCTAGAAAAAAATGTACATGTGTCCTTGGGGTGCATGTTTAGGTCCCATGGAAGCAATGTGAATGAATTCAACCGTCTCGTCGTCTTGGCTCGACCACAAACGTTGCGAATCTCGGTTTTTAAATCTTCGTAAATCCAAAACTCACCAGAAAATCATGAAACTTGGCATGGTGTCACTACATGGCACATATATGTCGTGGTAAAATAATTGTTCAATTTGGGCCAAGCTATATTACAAGCCTCTTACAAACCAAAGCTTCTCGCAACCCTCATGGTTCCGGTAGGGAAACATGCCCCTCTTGTGGGCGAAACGATAATCGTTGCCTCTTCTCGCCTTGAACTTTGTTTTGTACAGGCAACATAGAATAACAGGAGTGTCGTGCTAAATTTGAAACTGCTCAGGGTTTGTTTGGCCATTTTATATATTAATTGAGTTTTCTAGGCATTTAATGTAGTCCATAATTCAAATTTGAACTACAAGCACATGCTCCAGTGAAGCAAAATGGGTGGAAAATCGTACATGTGTCATTGGGTGCATGTTTAGGTCTCATTGAAGGAATGGGAATGAATTACAAACTTCTCATCGTTCTGAAACATTGAGAATCTTGGTTTTTAAATCCCAGTAAATCGAAAACTCACCCAAAAAACATGAAACTTGGCATGGTTTCATGACATGGCACATATATGCCGTGGTAAAAAAAATCATCCAGTTTGAGACAAGGCGCACACATTAATAGCCAACGAAGTCCTTTTGAAACAAATAGCTAACACGTTAATATCGCAAACAGTTGTATTATATGAACCGTGTGTTCTCGTAACCATTTAAGTGCGGCCATGCGTCCCTCTTTTCTTATGGGATAGTACTACCTTCGTCCTCGTTCATTGGTCATCTTTGTATTTTGTGCCAAGATTTAACCATACTCGGTGGTGTGCGTGCGGCTGTTTGATTAGACAGGACGAGCGCGAGAAGTCCGCAGTGCAGGCTCGATGGGGCGCGTGCGAGCAGTTCGCCGTGCAGGCTTCATGAGACGCATGCGAGCAGTCCGCCGTGCAGGCTCGACGGGACGCGTGCATCCTATCCACCTCGCAGGCTCGACGGGACACGTGCGAGCAACAAGGCCCCCCATGCTCACCGGGAAGCGAGCTCTTTGACCTCCATCCACCAGCCGCCCGCCTCGGTCACAACTTCTCCATTAATGGCGGCCTAGCCGCTGTTTAACACACGGTTAATTAAAGCACATAGATGGAGGGTGTTTGCTTGTGATCCCATGGCCCCGCTCAATGTTAGCACTTGCTTTGTTCGTGTTTTCAACTTGTATTCTGGCCTAATTTAAAATGCCACATAGGGTAACGGATAATACAACGACAAATAAAATGGCAATGGATAATACGATGACAAATTTACAATGGCGCGGATAATAATTGTCTTACATATTCCGGATAATTTAAAATGCCACATGCGGCAAAGCCCGGAAACACGGGGGCAAGAGAAGAAGGAAATCACAGACAACGATCTGGGTCGCTACTGTCTCTACTCCTCGATGGATCGCCGGGCGACGACACCCTCCAGCTCCTTCTTCAATTCCTCACGACTTTGCTTGAAAGCAGCCACGGATTCCTCCACCTCCTGCTTGCGCTCAATCCGGAGCTTCCTCAAGTCACCCATCAGTTCCTCGACTACCGCTGTCAATATCATCTGCGAGGCACTGCTCTGCTCATGCAGCATCTTCCAGCCGGTGGCCTCCTCCTCCTTCTCGGCGAGCACCTTGAGGAGCTTCGCATGTCACCCATGAGTTGCTCGACGAGGCCGGTCGCCTTCTCAACCGAGGCGTCGCTGATCTCGAGTAGCTTCATCAAGCCATCGACCAGCTCCTACTGCTTAATGAGGCCAGCGAGAATGTCGTTGTCGCCGGCCAAGGACTTTAGCAACGTCAGCTCGTCGCGATCATCAACGCAGCGAGTGCGCTTGTGAGAGCCCTCCCTTGTCGGTGAGAGCTTGTTTGAGGGCTCCACGGCGCGCCGGGACATCTCTGCTGCGGCTGTCGCGTGGCGACGGGACCTCTCTAGTGCTTCCGCGTCCTTGGTCTTTGCTCCCTGGTTATATGTCCACCCGAAACTCCTCCTACCGGTCATGGCGGAACGACTTGACAAGAAAGACCAATTTTGTGGGTGATGAGGAGAGGAACTGTGAAGTAATTTTCGAGTGGGTAGTTTTTATAGCCCGGTGCTAAGTGTGAACACATATTGGTTTGATGAGTGTGAACAGATTTGCAATTATTTATTGCGTTGTAATCTGCAATGTGACGAGAAACAAGGTCAAAATTTATTGACGGTTCTGGGCCTACAAAGCCCGTTTCTGTTGTTCTACCTCATCGCAAACAGTTCTTATGGATCAACCGTATGCCACGCATCGGAAGGCCGAAACATGGGCCCGCGTTCTCGGATGTACGTGTACGTGTCTGCCCACTATCACACACGGTCAAGATATCACCATCATGTCCGATGGATGCGTTGTCGCGCCTCCCACGAGGTGCCCGAAGGTTGACCATGTGGTTGCTCGCCGTTGAGGCGGCCGCGGCGCGCTCTGCTCGTGTCCGTCCGTACTTTTTGCTCACCATTGAGGCGGCCGCGGCGCGCTCCGCTCTGGCGTCCCTGCGTGCTCTGCTCATCGTTGAGGCAAATTTACAATGGCAACGGTTAATAATTGACTTACATATTCAGGATAATTTCAAATGCCACATGCGGCAACGCCCAAAACACTCATGACCTACATATGCATACAATTATAATAAAATATAGGCTAAAAGGCTGAGCTGGCGGCCTTCCGACGACGGTCTTCTTGGACTCCATGATCAGCATAGTACCCTTGCGGCCGTTCATTCCAAGTGTCCCGACCCGCCTCTGCCTACGGAGCTGCTGGCGCTGGGAGGCTCTTGGGGCTGCTGGGCCTCTTCCAGAAGAGCTTGACAGCGTGCAATTGTGCACATGATATCTCTGCGGAACCTCTCCATTTCCATGTCTCTGGCCTGGTAGCAAATTTCGTCCATCACCTGCATCCTCAAGATATCACGTTGGCGATGTTCTACTTCATCGGGGATGTCAACTCTGCCAAGGATGCACTCGAGCCTGGCCACCACATCGTTGGGATCAAGGTTGACACGGCCGCTGCCGTTAATGATGAAGTCGCAGGCTGGTTGTGTCTTGACTGAATCACAGAGGTCCTCTGCCCATTCCTTGCGGGGCATCAGGCTCTCGATGAGCACTGGTGACGGCGGCTCTTCGGGTGGGTCGTCGATCATGCCGCTGACCAGCTCTGGATCTTTTGCATGGTGGATGGCAAACTGCTCATCACACTTCCTCTGCAATATGTCGATTGTGCGTCCTAGGACTGTCACGCCGATATTGCTGCCGATGGGCCATGGTGCCTGCACCGGCCGATGAAGTTCTTGCTCCCTGACCTGCTCCGGCTTGTTCTCCTCGCCGAAGATGTAACGCAGGTAGGGGTCGATGTTAAAGCTTTGGTCGTTGACTGGCATGCTTGGAATAACTAATGGTAGATGGTGAGGACTAGATCTACGCAGAGTGTCGCGATGGTGCATTGCTGCCTGGGTTATATGTAGCAAGCCATTAGCTGGTGGTGGGAAACCGATGAGGGAAGAGGCGTGGATATTACAATTGACCCATGTGGAGCGCGGGAAGACCAAGTGGAGCAAACACACACCCGAATACCATATGCGGTGCCACGTGTTATTTATCACACACGTGTTAACATAAGGAAATGTATGTGTAACTTACTAATCATCGCACACGAGTACTCGCAAACGCATCATGTGCGATACTCCTAGCCACCACAAGCAACTAGTTTGCATTTTTCAAAGTTTTTTGTACGAACAGAATCGCACACAAACTAACTATAGTAACTGTTTGTGTTATAATTTCTCATCGTAAACAGTTCATCCGAGTGGGTTGTTTGCTGTGTATCACACACATCTTGTTTACACGATTTGTTTGTGTTCTTTTGGCTCATCACAAACAGTTCATCTATGTGAACTTTATGCCGCATATCACACACATCTTGTTAAGTTGAACCGTTTCTGTTCTCTTCCCTAATCAAAAACAATTCATCCGAGTGAACCATATGCCATATATCACACACACCTTGATCTGGCTGACCATTTCTGTTGCATTTGCTAATAGCAAACAGTTCATCGGAGTGAACTGTATGCCGTATATCGCACACACATTGATATGGCTGCCCGTTTCTGTTCTTCTGTCTAATCGCAAATAGTTCGTATGGATCAGCTGTATGCCCCACATCGCACACGTAACTAAAATCTGAATCGTGTTTGATGTCTTCGCCATCGCAAACATTTTGCATATTTTTTGATGGTTTTTTTACATCCCCGTTTACGATTAATGCATCGCACACAGTTTCGTCAGAGAATCTCTGATCGTAGTGTCGCGTTAGCAGCATCTTGCAGTAGTGGCGGGACCCGATATGGGATCCACATACCCCTTCGTGTGTCTCTGCCACTGTCAGGGAAAACAAATAGGGGCATGTATTTTCCACTAACTAGTGCACGGACAACACCAAGGCCGTGTCAAGATACAAGAGACCAAGATCTTCGAAGAACCAGCATGCTGATTAAGAAGGCCAAGACCAAGATAGAGAAGCGAGAGACCACCAGGAGAAAAGCCTCCCTTGTCGGGCAGGCGGACCTGGCAAGGACAAGGGCTCCCCCGAAAGAAAGCATTCAAGACGTCCCGGCAGGGCCTGCCGGGACTCACGAGGGCAAAGACACCTCACCAAGCCACCTCACCATGACCCACGTCGTTGATCAATGCGGTGTCAAGCCGCAAAGTGACTAAGTGGCAGCCATTCGCCACAAGGTGGCCTCTTTCCACAGGAAATACCTACAGATGACACCTGTCCTGCGATGTGTCAAGCAAGCAGGCATGGAGCTGGCAAGATGAGCCTGGCAAGGCTTGCCGGGCAAGCAACGATGTGACATTGAGCGGTGCATTTAATGCACTCTGTCAGCCTGCAGAATTAGGTATGATAGCATTGTTTGCTATCTTATCAGTGCATAATGACTATTTTGCCACTATGGTGACCCCTTAACCTATAAAAGGAGGCCCATGGCAACCGTAGCAAGGGTTGGAAAGTTGAACACCCCCATGCTCGTACGCGCGTAGTCACTACCTCCCCAGGGCGAGCCTGCCGGGCAAGTGTACTACGCTCCACCACCACTTTTCCACCATCAATCCACCAAAGCAGGAGTAGGGTTTTACGCCTCGCGGCTGCCCGAACCTGGGTAAAATTGCCCGTGTGATCTCTGCCGTGCTGCCCCACGTTCTTCTGCTCTTTGTGCAACACGACATACCCCCTGCCGAACCAGCAAAGGGGCCCCTTGGCCCCATAGGTGGCCATGGTTTCCCGTGACATCTTTGGCGCGCCAGGTAGGGGGGTCACTTGCGCGAACCTGAAGGCGAGGGCAGCGCGCCATTTCCGCAGCAGCTTGCCCAATGCTTATTGGCGTCTGAGGCATCTGCGAAGACGCGATGACTAAGCAAGTCCATCCTTGGGCCTGCCCTGTCCAATACCACGGTCCGCCGTGGCCGTGATGGCAGTGAAGATTATTTCTGGCGATGGTATGCCTTCATCGGCGGTCCCTGCAGCACGACTACTGCTCGAGCGCTGCTCGAGAAGGGGGGGCATGGCCTGCGGGCGCGAGTTTCCTTCGCTCTACCCCTCCTCTTCGTCAGCAGTCCGGCTGCCTTGGCCTCGGCATCGCCAATGTCAAGGATTTTCGTGCGTCACTCGGTTCAGCATTTACCCCATTTCGGGAAATCCTGAGTGAGGCGCAGGCATGAATCCATTGGCTGATGCCCCGACAAGTACGCTCTGGCAAGGCCACCTACGTTGGCATGGTCCACGTGGTGGTTGCCGAGCCGCATGAGAGGAGAGGGGAAAGGAGAAAGCCTGAAGGAGCCCGGCACCGCATGCCCCTGCCCGCCAGATACGCGTGACACGAATCGGTCCCTACCGGGAACCAGAGAATTATTTGCTTGACCCTCGCCTTCCTGGGCATCGCGTGCGCGTCAAATATACGCGACCACAAAGGACGAGGAGAAGCGAAAACAGAAGCTAAGTCTACATCATCATTTTTGTTGATGCATTTCAGATTATTGCGGTCATTTATCCCTTGGCTTAAGTAAGTGTTTGTATTATGAAATTCCTCCTGGGACGGAACCTTTGCTAGATTCTTTGATCGCACCATCGTCTTGTCTCGAGCCATGCTCGCAGGACGAGAGGCTGCGTCGAGAGCTACCTAGAAAAAACCTGCCGGGACGCATCCACGCCAAGATGAATGTTAAGGGCTAGACCCTTACAACAATCGTGGCAATATGATACCGGCAGGCATCCGAAACAGACATAGGGATAAATCATACGAACACTAACATATAAAGCTTGAAGGGACAAACACGCATTTAAGATTCCGTAGGGAATATCAGTTTTCATGCAAACACAAAAGATATAGTACCTTAACACAAAGGACACATCATGTTATGTTACAGGGTATCATAGGTGCGACGGCGGCTTGTTACTTGGTCTTGTGGCGGGATGAAGCCGTCTAAACTTGAAGGACCCTGGCAGCACGGGAAGCAGCTATCTCCTTGGTAGCTGCGACGTCGACACTGGCTGGAGGTTTCTTGAACCCATCGTCAAGGTCGAGATCCGGATGACGGCAAGCGATGTTGCTCAAGACCATGAAGAGGGCGTCGTGGGCAAGCTTCTGGGACTCGGTCGTGAAGCTCTTGTCCCTCCCCTTTTCGTGCACCTTCAGCTTCTCTATCAACTCATTGAAGAAGACTCCCATCCTGGTGCTTGGGACCTCATGCTTGTTGACCTAGAAAGTTGGGCCATCCATAACCATCACTGCGGCTTGGGCAGACAGGCGATCGGCGATGTCGATCAGGCTCTTGATCCAGAGGTTGACTTGGTCGGACTGGTTCTTCAGTTTGTCCTCAGCATTCTTCCGGAGATGCTTGGCGGTATCCAGATCCTTGGACAGGAGCTGCTGGCATGATTCGATGGACTCTGTTGCTCTCTCCAAAGAACCGATCCTGGCCTTCATGACGATGATGGTGCCGTTGGCGGTCTCAAGGCTCTGGGTCTTGGAGGAGAGCTGCGACCGCGCATCAGTCAAGAGAACCTCAGCCTTCCGCGCTTCTTCTTTGAGGGCCCCCACCTCTTTGGCGCTCTCGGCAAGGTCCTTCGTCAGCTTAGCCACCTGCTGATCTAGGTCAGTCTTGGCGGCAGATGCGGCAGCCAGATCGTCAGTGAATTTCTTCAACTGAGCGGCAGAATCGGCAGCAACGGCGTCCAGGGCAGCTCTCTACTTATCCTCCAGCTCCTTGGTGCGCTGACACATAAGAGCCTCCAGATTGTCATCCTTGGCACGCAGAGTGGCTCCGAGCATCTCCTCCCGGAGGGAAATCTCTTTCTCTCTGGCGTCAAGGGATGCCTTGCGGTCCACCAAGCACGCCTCGCGGGCCATGACGTCCTCCTTTGTCATCGGAAGCGCCTCTTGCTGCCTCATGAGCACTTTGAACTGCTTATCGTGCCACTCGCGCAGCTCTGAGCACTTGTCATTCAACTTCTGGTCCACCCTGCTGGCGGACACACGCCGCTCCTTGAGCGCCTGCCACTTCTGGTTGTGCCGGGCCTGCATCTCCTTCACGCCTGTCGCCATGGACTCTAAGAACGACAAGACCATTGCGATGGTAGCTGAGTCATCGGCCTCTCCAGCTCCCTGATACAGCGGTGCCAGGAGGCGTTGAAGTTCTTCGTCGAGCTCCGCGCCCATCGTCAAGGACGGGCCGGGGGATCCCGTATCGGGCAGTGACAACACCATTGCCAGCATGCTTGAGGGAAGCGGCAGAATATCCATGACGATCCCGAAAGAGGGAAGTGGGTCCATGGTTTGCAGAGGGATTTTCTCCTCAATCACCACCCCCTCCTCCGGGGCGCCCTCCGGGGAATGCTCTACCACTGCCAAGGAATCCTGGGCATTCCCGGAAATGAGGCCCTGCCCCTCAGCAGCAGCAATCTCAACGGCCTCGTCCGCAGTGGACCGTCCTATGTTAGCCACCACTTCCAGCAACTCTGGCTCCTCGGCTTGGGGGTCTGTGGATGAAAATGCCAATGAACAACAAAGAAACTGAAGTCTCAGGCAAAAGAGAGAATCAGGAAAAGTGGTCAGAGCAAGAGAGGAAAAAGGGTACAAGTGGAGTACCTAGAGAAGTCTGCTGGGCAGGGACTTCAGTTTCCCCGGCAACATATGATGTCGGGCCACGCACTTCACCCTCTACCGCGGTAGCCGCGGCAGCCTTCTGCGCGACCTCATCCGCGGAGGGCTCCGTGGGGGTTCTTTCAGCTCGGCCAGTGGGAGAGGTATGCCCCTCCGGGGGAAGCTCGTCCTGCGTCGTCTCACCTCCTCCCCCAGTCGAGGGAACGGGGAGGCCATCTCCATCGCCTCCAGCGGGAGGTACCAAGCCCCCATTTCCAGGCCGAGGGCTGGACTAGGAGCTCGGCACGGAATCATCCACGTCGCTCCTCGCCAAGGCCGGGCTCTCCGCACCCTTTGGTGACCCGACGCGGCGGAGCCTCTTCCTTGGGCGGTGATGAGGGTCTCGGCATCCTCCTCTGTTTCCCTGCCAGCAACAGCAAAACAAAGAGGTCAGTCAGCACAAAACAAATATCGAAGATCCCGATAAGAGATAGGAAAATTTTTCCTTACTCTTCTTCAATAAGCATGGAGTTTAAGTTGAACCCCATGGGAGGCGAGGGCTCCATCCCTCTCTTTGGTGGCGGAGGGGCAGAGATCTCCGGTAGCTTGGGTGCCCGGCGTGGCTTCGGGGGCTCCGAGGAAGACGAGCTCTATGAAGAACTCGAGGCTGAGTGGGAGCTGGAGTCAATTTCCACGTCCGCCGATTGCTTGGCGGAGGAAGTCTTGGCCCGAGCAAGATGAGGGGATTGGCGGCACACCACATCGGCCTTGGTGGCCTTGGTGGTTGTCTTCTTCACCCTCTTGACGACGGGCGCTGGATTGGGGGCCGCCGCGCCTCGGTTGGCAGCGCACCTGCGGGGGCGCTGGTCCAAATCCGGCTCGGGAGCTTGAAACCTAGCCGCGAGCCATTCCTCCTCGGGCTCCGCCACCTCGCCATCCTCCTCCTCCTCCTCCTCCTGGAGTTCCGTTGCTACCGTGGCTAGGGCCTCTAGCCCGACAAGGTTATCCCCGGCAAGCTCTTCCCCGGCAGCCCCTCCCGTGGCTTGCGCTTCGCTGCCACCGTGAGAGGAACTCTCATCCTCAGCTTTCCCTTTGCCCTTCCCGGCCTTCGTGGCCCTCGCCATCTCCACAAGATGGGCAGCCTTGTCCTCCTCAACCCTCCTTAAGATATACGCCAACTCCGTAGAGGAGGTGCGTTTATACATCCTAGTCTCAACCCTGGTGGCCTTCTCCACCAGGGTGCTCGACCACTGAAGCTCCTCATCAAAAGTGGGCAGTCGCCAATCTCCTGTCACCCCTTGAGCATTACAATCCAGCATCCATTTCAGTATCTAGTCCTGGGCTAAATTGATGTTCAAGGGAACAACTGTTGCCGGGAGCTTGAACAGCTCGAAGCGGCCAAACAATTGGTCGCACAACTAGGCATGGCCATAAACCGACAAATTGTTGGCCAAGCCTAGGAGGAACCTCATCCTGTCCACCGCGTCGCCATACAACCAGGCAGGTCTGTCCCTCTCCTACAATGGAGAGATGCGGCGGAGAAGGAAATTGCCCCGACATGCTCGATGGTCAACCCGGCAGCCTTCAAACGGGTAATCCTATTGATTGCCGGGCGCAAACTATCTTAGGTGAGGCCATAAGCGCTCCATTCCTTGCCGCGCTCAACACATACCGTCCGCGCCTCACAGAATTCGGGGGCTTCCTTGTCTTGAATCCAACACCAATCCCCTCTCCACTCATCCCACCTCTCACGCAGCCTCCCAGGGATGTAATCCCAAAGCTTCCTCGCCACCCGTGGCATCCAGGAAATGTTTCTGGAGCGGTGACCCTTGTTCTCCTCCCGCGGAACAAAATAATGCCGGAAATGATCTATGTTGGGAGTGATTCCGACGAAATTCTCACACAAGTGCGCGAAAATGTCCATGGTCGCCATAGCATTTGGCATGAAGTTGAGGAGGCAGAATCCATAGATGGTCATGATCGCCTCAAAGAATCCGGAGTAAGGGGGACAGAGACCGCAGATAAAGTAAGCGCAGAAGAATCGATACAAGTCTTGCAGATCCTCCTTCCCATCCGCAAAAACTTTGGGCACCCCGTGCCCTTTCGGGACAGGCCTCCCCCACAGATATCCATACCTCGCTTGAAGAACTCGCCCGCCCAGGCTCGACGGAAGGAAGACGACGTCTTCCCTCCGCTTCTTGTTCAGCTCTGCTGCCCTCTTGCTCCCCTCGGCGACCACTTCCTTCGCCGGAGCCATCTGTTTCCCTTTCTCCGTGGGTTTCTTCCCCATATCCGCGGCGGTGATGCGAGTGGAGAAAGAGGGCGGTGAGAACGGTGGCGGGCGGGTAAGAGGAAAGGGGAAACCACTGCTTGGCTTGCAGAGGAAGATGATGGAAGGGCGGGGCGAACAACAGGTGAACCGTGCCGATCCGCTTTTCCCTATTTTTAAAGGGGGGGGGAGTGCGGAACAGAGGCGCGACGCTTCAGAAAGTTAGCGTTTTTCCTTAACTATAGCAGTCCCACAACCCCACGACGCACAGTAATTGCACATAGTGGACGTTGGATTGACTAGTCAACATGGCGAACCGGTACCTGCGGCCTTCTTCTGCCACGTGTCCGTGCACTGTTGAGGCCTAACCCAACGTGCCGCGCGACACGTTTGGCTCAGGCCCGGGGGCTTATGTCGGGGAAAACAAACAGGGGCATGTATTTTCCCCTGACTCGTGCACGGACAACACCAAGGCCGATTCAAGATACAAGAGACCAAGATCTTGGAAGAACCAGCATGCTGATTAAGAAGGCTAAGACCAAGACAGAGAAGTGAGACACTACCGGGAGAAAAGCCTCCCTTGCCGGGCAGGCGGACCTGGCAAGGACAGGGGCTCCCCTGGAAGAAAGCATTCAAGACGTCCCGGCAGGGCCTACCGGGACTCACGAGGGCAAAGACACCTCACCAAGCCACCTCACCACAACCCATGTCGTTGATCAATGCGGTGTCAAGCCGCAAAGTGACTAAGTGGCAGCCATTCGCCACATGGCGGCCTCTTTCTACAAGAAATACCTACAGATGACACCCGTCCTGCGACGTGTCAAGCAAGTAGGCATGGAGCTGGCAAGACGAGCCCGCGAAGGCTTGCCGGGCAAGCAATAATGTGACATTGAGCGGTACATTTAATGCACTCTGTCAGCCTGCAGAATTAGGTATGATAGCACGGTTTGCTATCTTATCAGTGCATAATCATTGTTTTGCCACTATGGTGACCCCTTAACCTATAAAAGGAGGCCCATGGCAACCGTAGCAAGGGTTGGAAAGTTGAACACCCCCACGCTCGTACGCGTGTAGTCACTGCCTCCCTAAGGCGAGCCTACCGGGCAAGTGTACTACACTCCACCACCACTTTTCCACCATCAATCCACTAAAGTAGGAGTAGGGTTTTACGCCTCGCGGCGGCCCGAACCTGGGTAAAATTGCCTGTGTGATCTCTGCCGTGCTGCCCCATATTCTTCTGCTCTTTGTGCAATGCGACATACCCCCTGCTGAACCAGCAAAGGGGCCCCTTGGCCCCATATGTGGCCGTGGTTTCCCTCGACAGCCGCCAGCTTCTTTCCATCTTCCCGGCAGATGCACTTGCATTTCAGCCCATTTGGCCTCTTTCTGTAAAGAATGCTATCAAGAACTGATACATACTTGATTGGCGGGCTACTTTTCTCACCTTCTTCTTGTTCATCGGAATGTTGACCTATCTGAAGGTAATGGACGATCTGATGTGCCCATGCCGGAGCCTGCTGCTCACCGGCAAGCGTCTGGTTGTTTCCGGCAACTTCCTGCCTAGTGGCTGTAGGAAGCTCTGCCAAACACTACTCGCCGGAATTAAACTTTGTTCTCTTTTTTGGCCTCATAGATGGTGCAACTGAAGGTTAATTCAGAAGGAGCACAAATTTACCTAGTTCCACGGGTAATTTCTTGGTGGCACGCTCGACTGGTCATTGGTAATGCTGTTCTCAGCACGAGGAACAGGCTCTGCCCGCAAACCATCAAAGTGCGCTTCCAACTTCCTCACTTCATCCACATATGCCTCCATGTAGGATCAAAAGTATGTCTAGAGGGGGGTGATTAGACTACTTGACCAAATAAAAATCTAAACTTTTCCCAATTTTAGTTGTGGGCAGATTTTAGCAATTAGCACAAGTCAAGCAATCAACCCACACATGCAATTCTAAGAGTGTAGCAGCGGAAAGTAAAACATTGCATATGAAGGTAAAGGGAAGGGTTTGGAGAAAGCAAATGCAATGGAGACATGCAGATTTTTGGCGTGGTTCCGATAGGTGGTGGTATCGTACATCCACATTAATGGAGACTTCAACCCACGAAGGGTAACGGTTGCACGAGTCCATGAAGGGCTCCACCAATGAAGGGTCCACCATGGCCATCGCCCACGAAGGACTTGCCTCACTCGGGTAGATCTTCATGAAGTAGGCCATCTCCTTGCCCTTACAAACTTCTTGGTTCAACTCCACATCTTGACGGAGGCTCCCAAGTGACACCTAACCAATCTAGGAGACACCACTCTCCAAAAGGTAATAGACGGTGTGTTGATGATGAACTCGTTGCTCTTGTGCTTCAAATGATAGTCTCCCCAACACTCAACTCTCTCTCACACAGATTTTGATATGGTGGAAAGATGATTTGAGTGGAAAGCAACTTGGGGAAGGCTAGAAATCAAGATTCTTGTGGTAGGATTGGTATATCTTGATCTCAACACATGAGTAGGTGGTTCTCTCTCTGAAAATGTATGATGGAAGTGTAGGCACGTTCTGATGGCTCTCTCACATATGGAGAAGGGGGTGGAGGGGTATATATAGCCTCCACATAAAATCCAACCGTTACAGACATTTGACCAATCTCGGTGAGACCCAATGGGTACACTCGGTGGGTTCGATTTAGTTCAAAATGTGAACGTTAGGAATCTCGGTGGGACCGACTGGAACAACTCGATGGGACCGATGTTCTAGGGCTTAGGGCAAACCGCATCTCAGTGACGCCGATTGCATCTACTCCATGAGACCAAAGTGAAGCAATAAGGCAACAGAGACTTGGTCAAGCCATCTTGGTGAGACCGATTGCAATTTCGGTGAGACCGAAAGAATTGCAACAGATAACAGGGAGTTGGCAAGGCCATCTCGGTGAGACCGAGATCCATATCGGTGTGACTGAACTGTTAGGGTTTCTTGCTGTGGCTATGTCATATGAACTCGGTGGTACCAGATAGAAAGAATCGGTGGGGCCAAGTTGGAGTTCAGGGTTTTGACATATTTGGATGGAGAAAGTGGTTGAGGGTTTTGGAGCAATATCACTAAGCATTTGAGCAAGCAAGCCATTAAGCAACACCACATCCCCTTTTAATAGTATTGGCTTTCCTATGGACTCAATGTGATCTTGGATCACTAAAAAAAGATAAAGAGTCTAGAGATTTTGCCAATAGATGTCCTTAACATTTTGAGGTGTCCACATCTCTAGTCCATGCCATGCCATTCATTGAACTTCCTGAAATATTTATCTTAAATGGATATTAGTTCAATGAGCTATATGTTGTTATGAATTACCAAAACCACCCGGGGATTAGTTGCACTTTCAATCTCCCCCTTTTTCGTAATTGATGACAACATATAGATCAAAGCTTCGACAAATGATAAAATGAATGAAATACATTGTCGCTTTGAGAAGTATGTGATAAGCAAGAGCTCCCCCTAAATTTGTGTCTTATTTAAAATTTGCGTTTGAATGCAAATGCACAATCGATTAGGATCATGGGTTACTCTTCCATGTCACATACATCTTGGTGGAGCGCACAAAATGATAAGAGTAAAATAACAAGCACGCATCACCAAAGATACAAGTGAGTGATCATACACAGACAATCCTAGAGATAGGCATATAAGCACACATTAAGCATAGTACGATCAACCACATGATCACACAAGGTATCTCACGAGCATAACACCATAGGTAGCATCAAGTAGCATGAACCAAACGAAGTAACAAGGCAAATAAAAACCAACAAAGAGGCAAAAGACTCTCTCTCTCTCTCTCTCGAAGCCTATGATCTATACACTTTCTCCCCCTTTGGCAACAAGTTACCAAAAAGTTTGAAAATGTATAGTGCTATACGGCACTCTAGGCACCATCTCCGGGAGCTCCTGAAGGGGTCTTCTGGCTTGTTTCTACGGTGTGCATAGATGGCATTGAGAGAACGGCTTCTGCAAATGCTTTAGCTGATGTCTCTTGAGCAGGTGGGGTTGACACTGGGGGTGGCACTGTGGCTGTGGTGGCAGGAGCAGAGTGAGTAGGCCTCATGTCTGCAACTGGCTCAGTAGTAGACCTCTGTGCCCTTGGCACTATCTGAAATCTGTTAGTGGTAGGTCTGTCATTAGTATCCTCTGCATCATCTCGCAACTTCTCAAACATGGATTGGATCTCTGTGACCTTGACATGAAGATTATACATCTTATCTTCAACAATCCGCTCTAGGCTCTCCTGATTCTTGGTTAAGTTGGCCAGACTCTTCTTAATCCTCAGAGTTGCTTCTAGCAGATATGTGAGTTGATCTTGCTTAGTCTTGAGATTGACAATTGAAGCATCTGGAGCACTTGCTGCTTTAGCAGCCTTTGCCTTCTCAGCCTTCTCATGGGCCTCAACTGATGTTGGATGTGAAGCATCCATCGCCACTTCATTGTCCTCAAATTCTGGCCTAAGAGGAAGATGCTCTCTGTCAAGTAGATATGTGCTAGTTCCAACCTTTGAATTGATCAATATTTGAATATGTGGTGCATATCCACATGACCTCTTTTGGTCTGTAGCTGTCCTCTTGATTGTCTCTACAATCAGGCTCATGACCTTGAATTTTTGTGGTATATCAAATAAAGGCAGCAGGTTGATGGAATGGCCATGGATCATTCTCTCATCTCCAGACTTGGGCAACAAGGTATGCCTCAAGATATAATTGGTGGTGGCCAAACCAACAAGCAGGTGATAGATAGAGCCAAACTTGTGAGTCTCCAGAGCTTTATCAGGAATGGTCTTGTACATTTGAGCCATAGTGTTATGATCCATCCTGGGTTTGCCATAGACATCTGTGTCATTTTCTCCTTCTTCTGGGGCATTGATAACAGCAGGCCACTCTGAGATTGATGACCGGTATCTGGTGCCCTCAGTCATCCACACTATCTTTCCATCTGGGTAAAAATGTGAAGTGGAGTAAAATTGCATCAACATTTCATCATTCCACTTGGTGAGCTCTTGTCCAACAAATGCATCAACTCCAGTCAACCTAAAGCTCTCATGAACGTGGGGGAAGTAGTCCTCATTGGCATCTATGTACTTCCAATCCACCCACTTCATATCACTCACAATTGGCTTCTTGTCAAGCAAAACTGTCTCATAGAAGTCTTGCTGTTCTCTAGTGTGGAAACGATAATCAACATCAGTCCTTCTCCTTGTAGCATAGGGATTAGTTTTTCTCCAGGCTCTCAATCTAGAGTCCTTCCTCAACTTCATGTTCTCAACCACTGGATGTCCATCATCATGGTCTGGAATCTTGGGCTTCAATTTTCTGAGCACTTGAGGTTCCTTATCTTCTTGAACTTCTGGCACTGGGGCCTTGTTCTTCTCTGCAGCAAGAATGTTCCTAGTGGATATCTTTGGAGTTGTAGTTTTGGGTGCAGAAGCTAGAGCTTTGGGCTTGGGCTTGGAGGGTGCACCAGCAGACTTCATGAAATCACCCATGAGCTTTTGAGTCTTGGCAGGGGGTGCAGCAGGTTCCTCCTCCTCATATTCATCTTCATCCCTCATCATGGATGGTCTGCCAATCACTCTGGCAATAGTTTTCTTGACTCTCTATTTCCTCTTCTTCTTCCCATCGGCAGCTTCTCCTTCCTCTCTTAGCTCAAGAGTGAACTCCATAGTCTCTTGTGTAGTAGTTGACTTTTTGGCCTTTGACATGGGAGCTCTCTTGGCAGGAGCTTTCTTCTGAAGACCTGGCTTGGTGGCAGCAGTTGTAGCATACTCTTTCTTCAACACCTTCTTCTTTGAGGTTACTTCCTCTTCAACCACAAAGTCTTCATCCTCACTCTTTGAGGTTCTCTTCTTTCTCTGTCTAGTAGCAGCTTTAGGCAGATTGCTCGGAGTTCTTCTACTGCCATCATCATAGCTACTGCTAGGGCTTGTACCCTCACTGAGGTTGACTTATTCCTCTGAATTGTTCTGGCTGTCACTTGCTTCAGACATCCTTGCAAACTAACCCTGTGAATAGATAGGTACGGGCAGAGTGGATGAGCATCACAAAAAGCAGCTTGTTTTGCAGAAATTTGAGTCAAAATCTTAGTTTTAGTTTTCTGCAGAAAGCATTTTGGAGCTACCAATATGAAAATCTCGGTGAGACCGAAGCACTTACCAGAGTCTAAACATACAACATCGGTAAGACTGAGTTGCAGTTCGATGACTCCGAGATGCTGGGGTTTCACTGAGAATTCGCTTTTGGTCTCACCGATCAGTACACTTCGGTCAGACCGAGTTGTACTTAGTGCAATGGCCAGGGCCAATCGGTGGGACCGAAAACTTCATTTCGGTCGGTACGAGATGAGCTCGGCCGAAACCTAACCCTAAGATTTTTCATCGAATCTAATCTAAAGGAACTTTTTGCTGGATAGAATGTTTTCATACGTGGAAAGAAAGCAGGCAAAAACTTTGTGCAATGAATTGGAAAGTGGAATAGGCACAAAGTGGTCGAACCGTACCCTAACTTGGTGACGATTCACTACGGCGGTAACGGTGGTGGAGAAATCTGTTGAGAGTGGAGGAGACCTGCGGCAGAGGCCCACTGGCAGAGACAGCGATGATCCAGAGACCAAGGGGCGGCAGCAATGTGGCGCGGGCTCAAGAGGTTTGAAGGAATTTTCAACTGAACGGGCCGCGGAGTATAGATACCCATACGCTATCGGTGGCACCGAATGGAATGTCTCGGTGGGACCGAGATGCAAAACTGCTTGCAGTTTCTGCAACTTGGTGAGACCTAGTCATTCTAATCGGTAGCACCAAGATGAAAACCTAGATCAATCTAGTGATTTTGGTGGGACCGAGTGTGAGTGTGTTGTCTGATTGAAATTCACAAGAAGGTTTTGGAAGGCAGCCCTTGACGGATCGGTGACTCCGAGTTCTCCTCACCCGGAGGGTCCAAAAAAGACTTGTTCAATTTTTGTAATGTAGCATGAATAGAGTTTGAGAAGAGAAAACGCATAGAGAGCTAGAGAAGCTTCTTAGGCATTCTTGTCTATCCATTTGGCCAATAAAAAACCAAACAATCGAAACCACAAATGGATGTCCTCGAATGGAGAAATTATGCAACGCTCACACAATAAGATAGCAAATGAAATATGTGACAAAGCAAGCACAAACAATTCAAGCATATATCAAGCAATTGGCGATGACTAGGTCATCTATATATGAGTATATTGACTTAGGAGTCAAATGAGAACATTTGATCATAGGCCATACTCATCGTTTAAGCGCAAGTTGGGTTACCACTTTTACATAAAGCATTGATGTGCTCACACCATTAGAGTTGATTTAGCTCAATTCTTAGAGCAAAGCTCCCCCTAGATGTGACATCCCCCCTAAGAGGGATGAACTAACCTTGGGTTTTGTCGATGATGACTTCATGTAGATAGTGAAGATGTGGATGCTCAAATGTTGATGTAGATCATTTGGAGCAGTTCATTGGAGTGTTGCACTTTCAATACCTACATGAGTTAGTCTCACAAGGAACATACAAGGATATCCATAGACATAGAGTGAATTGCACATATGATGATGTCCATGAAAGCATTAGGTTACCTTGTCCCTTGTCTTACCAACAAGAGGGTTTGTGACTCCATGAACTAGTGGAAGATATGAAAGTTGATTGCACAAGTCCTCGCCAAAATGAGTATGAGTGAAGTATGTTGGCGGAGTCACCCTCAAGAATGCTCTAGTTCTTCTTCTTTGGGATCCACATCAACTTGATGGGAATCCTTGGAGTTGTAGTCGTACTTGATGATGTAGAGCTTGACGTAGTCTTGGGGACCCACTTGACCATGGCCTTAGGAGCTTCTTCAAATGAGTCAATCTCCTCTTGAAGCTTGTCCTTGCCTTTTAGCTTGTGGTCTTGTCATGGAAGATCATCTTGAGCTTGTGTTCCCTTGAAAGAAGTGGGGTTATACTTCTCTTGTTGAGGAACAAACTTCGTCTTGGGGTATTGATGTTCTTCCCACTCAACTCCATTGGCATTGAACTTTTGTTCAAAACCAACACCTTGATTCTTCCGGTGCCTTCCTTGCTTGCATACAATTTCCTCAAATTGCTTACTTCCGGCAAGGCTCTTGTAAACACCTTTCTCTATAATTCCCTTCAATAAGCTATTTTCTTGCTCAAGTGTAACTTGGCTAAGAGAATCATTAGTGGAATCAAGAGTACTACTAGAAGCAACAATATTAGATTTAGCATGGTTATTGTTACTACTAGAGGAAGAATGTTTCTTTCTCTTATTGCTAGATTTTACTTGTGGCATATAAGTAGACAAAAGGAGAAGTTTGGCAATGTAAGAAGAACTCTTCTTTCAAAGATCATCATTGATAGCTTTTAGGAACTCATGCTCTTGCTTTAAATTTAGCTTCTCGAAGCGTAGCTTCTCATGAGTACTTAGGAGCTCTCTATGATCCTCTAGAGTTGTTTCATGAGCTAACTTAATAGTGTTTATTTCTTTAGTTAGATGCCCAATCTCCTTCTTATCATTGTCGTTCATTTTGTCTTGATTAGCATGATTACTAGCAAATTCATCATAGTTTTCATCACTTGTGTTGTCAACAAGTAAATCATCATCACCTAGCAAATCATCTTCATCACTATTGAAATCAACATACTTGGGGTGTGATACCTTAAGGCCTTTAGCCATGAAGCATCTTCCAATTCCTTCATTTGGTGAGTCAAATATGTCGTAGGAATTGGATGACACTAGTGCAAGACCGGCAACACCTTCATCTTCAGTATTGTCGGAGTCGGAGTGATAGCTTCTCTTAGAGTAGTTGTCGGAGTTGGAACCGGATACCCATTAACCAACATGAGCTTGATGTCTTCGTCTTGTGTAGCTCTTTGATGACTTGTCCTTCCTTTTCGAATCCTTGCTTCTACGAGAGGGTCTTCATTCATAACGATTATCTCTACTCCTTCTCTCTCTTGGAGGTGATTCATCTATTTTACTCCTCATTTTTGGTGAATCTTTTCTTTTCTTGTAGGGAGCTGTACACTCATTGGAGTAGTGTCCGGGTCTTCCACAATTGTAGCAATTACTATCACGACTAGAAGATCTTTTGTCATTGTAGGACCTTGACTTGGAGCTTCTCTCTTTGCTTCTATTCTTGTAGAACTTGTTGAAGTTCTTCACCATTAAGCTCAATTCTTCATTGGAGACTTGGTTCTCACTTGATGTTGTAGGAGCATCACTTGAAGCTTTGTAAGAACCACTTGACTTGTTGTGGAGCTCTTCCTTATCCTTGAGTGACATCTCATGAGCAACAATTCTACCAATGACTTCCGTGGGCTTGAGATCTTTGTAATTGGGCATCATTTGGATCAAGGTGCACACAGTATCATATTTTCCATCCAAGGCTCTTAGGATCTTCTTGATGATGAATTTGTCGGTCATCTCTTCACTTCCTAAGCCGGCAATCTCATTTGTGATGAGAGCAAGCCTAGAGTACATTTTGGTGACTCCTTCACCATCCTTCATCTTGAACTTCTTAAGTTGACTTTGAAGCACATCCAACTTAGATTCCTTGACGGACTCGGTACCTTCATGCATATCAACCAAAGTATCCCAAATTTCCTTTGCATTCTCAACGTGGCTGATTTTGTTGAATTCTTCGGGACACAATCCATTGAAGAGAATATCGCAAGCTTGAGCATTGTATTGTAACATCTTCATTTCTTCCATTGTCGCTTCACGATCTGGTTCTTCTCCATCCTCGAAGAAATCACCTTGCAAGCCAATACGGACAACAACCCAAATGGCAAGGTTATGACCAAGAATATGCATTTTCATATTACGCTCCCAACTACCAAATTTAGTACCTTCAAAGTAAGGACCTATACGGTCGTAATTTCCCTCGCTAGATGCAATACTCTCCTAGGTTGTGAAACCAAGGCTATGATCACCAAAGCTATGGAAATCAAGGAAAATGGAGACCAATGCTCTGATACCACTTGTAGGATCGAAAGTATGTATATATGGAGGTGATTAGACTACTTGACCAAATAAAAATCTAACATTTTCCCAATTTTATTTGTGGGCAGATTTTAGCAATTAGCACAAGTCAAGCAATCAACCCACACATTCAATTCTAAGAGTGTAGCAGTGGAAAGTAAAACATTGCATATGAAGGTAAAGGGAAGGGTTTGGATAAAGCAAACGCAATGGAGACACAAAGATTTTTGGCATGGTTTTGATAGGTGGTGCTATCGTTTGATGGAGACTTTAACCCACGAATGGTAACGGCGGCACGAGTCCACGAAGGGCTCCACCCATGAAGGGTCCACAAAGAAGCAACCTTGTCTATCTCACCATGGCCATCAACCATGAAGGACTTGCCTCACTCGGGTAGATCTTCATGAAGTAGGCGATCTCCTTGCCCTTACAAACTTCTTGGTTCAACTCCACATCTTGACGGAGGCTCCCAAGCAACACCTAACCAATCTAGGAGACACCACTCTCCAAAAGGTAATAGACGATGTGTCAATGATGAACTCCTTGCTCTTGTGCTTCAAATGATAGTCTCCCCAACACTCAACTCTCTCTCGCAGGTTTGGATATGGTGGAAAGATGATTTGTGTGGAAAGCAACTTGGGGGAGGGTAGAAATCAAGGTTCAAATTGTAGGAATGTAATCTCTTGATCTCAACACATGAGTAGGTGGTTCTCTCTCAGAAAATGTATGATGGAAGTGTAGGCACGTTCTGATGGCTCTCTCACATATGGAGAAGGGGGTGGAGGGGTATATATAGCCTCCACACAAAATCCAACCATTACACACATTTGACCAATCTCGGTGAGACCGAATGGGTAAACTCGGTGGGACCGATATAGTTCAAAATGTGAATGTTAGGAATCTCGGTGGGACCGACTGGAACAACTCGGTGGGACCGATGTGCTAGGGCTTAGGGCAAACCGCATCTCAGTGGCATCGATTGCATCAACTCGGTGAGACCGAAGTGAAGCAATAAGGCAACAGAGACTTGGTCAAGCCATCTCGGTGAGACCGAAAGAATTGCAATAGATAACAAGGAGTTGGCAAGGACATCTCGGTGAGACCGAGATACGTATCGGTGTGACCGAACTGTTAGTGTTTCTTGCTGTGGCTACGTCATATGAACACGGTGGCACCGGATAGAAAGAATTGGTGGAGCCGAGTTGGAGTTTAGGGTTTTGACATATTTGGATGGAGAAAGTGGTTGAGGGTTTTGGAGTAATATCACTAAGCATTTGAGCAAGCAAGCTATTAAGCAACACCTCATCTCCCTTTAATAGTATTGGCTTTACCATGGACTCATTGTGATCTTGGGTCACTAAAACAAAGATGAAGAGTCTTGAGCTTTTGCCAATATATGTCCTTAGCATTTTGAGGGGTCCACATCTCTAGTCCATGCCATGCCATTCATTGAACTTCCTGAAATATTTATCTTAAATGGATATTAGTTCAATGAGCTATATGTTGTTATGAATTACCCAAACCACCCGTGGATTAGTTGCACTTTGACTCCGTCAACTGACTCTGGTAGTCCTTGTTCACTTGCTTCACCACCAACTGCGAGTTGCCTTTGATGATCAACTTTCTAATGTCAAGGTTGATTGCAATGCGGAGTACAGCAAGCAATCCTTCATACTCGGCAGTGTTGTTGCTGGCCTGCTCCTGGGGAAACTTCATTTGAACTACATACTTGAGATGCTCTCTGGTGGGTGCTACAAGTAGCACTCCGGCACCAGCGCCCTGGAGCGAAAAAGCACCGTCAAAGTACATGATCCAATCTTGGGGCACTTCCTTGCCATTATTTCTTCGTCTGGAGTTGGTGTCCATTCTGTAATGAACTCTGTCAAGGCTCTGCAAGGTCACACTTGATGATCACAGCGCAGCTACCTAAGTTGTCGAGCAGACTCGAAACAAAATAAGAGCATGGCTGGTTACGACAAGGTTCCTTAGCATGCAGGTTTCTCATACAAAGGCCAGAATCATTCAAGGAAGAAATGCAACTACAACAAAGAATCTATTTCAAAGTTTTCAACTTAGGTTTTTCTTTGCTGTACTTCTTGTCTTAGAATGATAACTTGAACGTCACTTGTGGTATTCATACCATCACTCCCCACAAGACAATTACTTGCAAGGAACCCTTCTGTCCTTTGAGAAAAAGAAAGAAGAGAAAAGAGGAGGCTAGAAACCTTGACAGTTCGTTAAACATCTCGTACAAGGCAAAATATAACAAAACCCTACATATAGCATGTACAAACATATATGTATTTGACAAAGGGCTGTGAAACACTTATCTTTATTTCACTATGCACAGGGTCTGCGCCTGGTTTTGTACAAAGGATTACATGTCTTGCAAACAAACTTGTACAAAAGAGGTTGCCGGGATGCCCGGTAACTGCGCCTTATGGGTAGAATTTGCGAAGATGCTCAATGTTCCATGAGTTGTGCACCGGAGTGCCATCTTTGTTCTCCATACGGATTGCACCGGGTCTGGTGCCTCGTGCTACCCGGTAAGGGCCTTCCCACTTTGGTGTCAACTTATTTGATCCCTTCACGGATTGAATCCGACGAAGAACATGGTCACATTCCTCAAAGCTCCTGATACGTCTCCAACGTATCTATAATTTTTGATTGTTTCATGTTGTTATATTATCAACCTTAGATGTTTTATATTCATTTAATAGCAACTTTATATCATTTTTTGGGACTAACCTATTGACATAGTGCCTAGTGCTAGTTGCTATTTTCTGCTTGTTTTTTTACTTTGCAGAATATCAATACCAGACAAAGTCCAAATGCCACGAAACTTCTTCGAGATTTTTTTATGGACAGTAGACACCCAGGGAGCCAAAGAAGTGCACGGGAGGAGGCCCATGGGGCCCACTAGGCACCAGGGCGCGGTAGAAGGCCCAGGCACGCCCTGGTGGGTAGTGGGCACCACGGGAAGCTTCTCCACCGCCATCGACCTCTATAAATACTCTAAAATCCCCAAAAACTCTAGGGGATTCATCGAAACACAATTCCAACTGCCGCAAGTTCCAGAACCACGAGATCCAATCTAGATGCCTTTTTCGGCACACTGCCGGAGGGGTCAACGACCACGGAGGGGTTCTTCATCGTCCTTGCTGCCCCTCCGATGATGCGTGAGTAGTTTATCACAGACCTATGGTTCCGTAGGTAGTAGCTAGATGGCTTCTTCTCTCTTTTTGATCTTCAATACAATGTTCTTGGAGATCTATTTTGATGTAATGACTTTTTGCAGTGTGTTTGTTGGGATCTGATGAATTGTGAGTTTATGATCAGATCTATCCATGAATATTATTTGAGTCTTTGCTTATCTCTTTTATGCATGATTGTTATAGCCCTGTATTTCTTCTCCGAAACTTTGGTTTGGTTTGGCCAACTAGATTGATTTTTCTTGCCATGGGAAGAGGTGCTTTGTGATGGGTTCGATCTTGCGGTGCTCAATCTTAGTGACAGAAGGAGACATGACACGCATGTATAATTGCCATTAAGGATAAAAAGATGGGGTCTATTCCTACATGAATAGATCTTATCTACATCATGTCCTTGTTCTTATTGCATTACTCTGTTTTTTCATGAAATTAATACACTAGATGCATGCTGGATAGCAGTTGTTGTGTGGAGTAATAGTAGTAGATGCAGGCAGGAGTCGGTCTACTAATCTTGGATGTGATTCCTATATACATGATCATTGCCTTGGATATCATCATAATTATTTTCTCTTTTGTCAATTGCCCAACAGTAATTTGTTTACCCACCGTATGCTATTTTCTCGAGAGAAGCCTCTAGTGAAATCTATGGCCCCCGGGTCTATTTCCTATCATATGAAATCTAAAAATACATTGCTGTGTTTTTTATTTATTTATTTTATTTTTTGTTTTGGTTAGATCTATTTATCAAATCTCATACAATTTAATCTATCTCAATACCGAGGAGGGATTAACAACCCCTCTTACGCGTTGGGTTGCAAGTATTTGTTGTTTGTGTGCAGGTGTTGTTTACATAGTGTTGCTTGGTTCTCCTACTGGATTGATAACCTTTGTTTCACAATTGAGGGAAATAATTATCATTGATGTGTTGCATCATCCTCTCCTCTTCGGGGAAATACCAACGCAGATACAAGCAATCAGGAAGAATTTCTGGCGCCGTTGCCGGGGAGACATCATCAACATCTATCTGGTTCCTACGCACAAACTCTCATCTCCTTGCAATTATTTTATTTTCCATTTGTCTCCCATTTTCATCTCCCCGACTTCTAAAACGTTTTTGTAAAAAATACAAAAATATTTTTTGTTTGCCTTTTTCTTGTTTGATCTTTTGTTTGCTTGCGATCTTGTTTTCGTGATTTATTCATGTAGGAATAGACCCCATCTATTCATGTACCAAGAAAATACCAAATTTTGTGATTTTTCCAATACTAATAATAATGATTTTATTAGTACTCCAATTCCTCCTCCCACCGCTTGTGCGGAGTCTTATGATATTAATGCCGCTTTGCTGAATCTTGTTATGAAAGAGCAATTTTCCGTTAATCCTAATGAGGATGCCGTGTCCCATCTAAACACTTCCGTAGAGTTGTGTTATATTCAAAAGAAAAAAAGATGTGGAAAATGATATTATGAAATGAAAATTATTTCCTTTCTCCTTGCGGGACCGTGCAAAAATTTGGTGTTGATCTTTACCTTGTAATAGTATTGATTCTTGGGATAAGTGCAAAGATGCTTTTAGTACTAAGTATTTTCCGCCCGCGAAAATTATTTCCCTTAGAAATCAAATCATGATTTTCAAGCAACTTGAGCATGAACATGTTGCGCAATCTTGGGAAAGAATAAAGTTAATTCTAAGAAATTACCCTACTCATGGTTTAAATCTATGGATGATTATACAAAAAAATTATGCGGGATTGAATTTTGTTTCTAGAAATCTCTTAGATTCCACCGCGGGTGGTACTTTTATGGAGATTACTTTGGGTGAAGCTACTAAATTTCTAGATAATATCATGGTAAATTATTCGCAATGGCATATCGAAAGAGCACCTACTAGTAAAAAGGTAAATTCTGTTGAAGAACTCAGTACTTTGAGTGAAAAAGTTGATGCACTTATGAAATTGGTTGCTAGTAAAAATGCTCCGATTGATCTTAATGATGTGCCTTTATATACTTTGATTGAGCAAAATAATGATCCCGTAGATGTGAATTTTGTATCGCGAAACAATTTTAATAACAATGCTTATAGAGGTAATTTTAATCTTCCGCGCCCGAAGATGGCCGTGGTGATCCCCTCGGCGGCCAGGAGCCCTCTAGCCACGGCGCAACCGGCGGTGCTTCCTGGATAATCTCCACCGGATACCACAGAGCGTCAGGGAGCCCATCCTCATGCGTGACTGCCCGTTGGCCATGCTCCTTGATCACCAAGATGCGCCGTGAGGGAATGCGGGCAGGGTCATCAGTGCGCAGCCAGACCTGGAACGCAGACATGTCATCCCTGCGCGAGGTGCAATCAGCCACCTTGACGACGATGCCCAGGCCCCAGAGCACCGCCTCCGCCGTGCGCCGAGTCTAGGCATTCGCCGGCACACCCCTGAGAGTCAGCGGGACGAGGAATGGCATTGAGATGGCAACGGCCCGAGACTGACGCGTCCAAGGCCGCAGCGAGAGCATGAACTGGCCTGCCATCACGCGCCCATCAGTGACCAGCTTGTTGCGCGTGTCCATTTCGTGGCATAGGACGAGGAAATCCTCAGGGAAGAAGGGGCGTATGGACATATCCATGGGGCTGACCCCGAACTCTGCATGGATGGCGGCCGCCGTAGCAGCCGATGAGATGCCCGCATCCGAGTGTGGCCCGGTGACGGAAACCACGAAGGCCCTGGATAGCTCCGTCTCCTGCTCCCGGATGTCCGCCTTCGACTCCAGGAAACAGCAATGAACCGGCTCATCCACCGGGGAGTGCGGCTACGGCGACGGCTCCACCAGAACCGAGAAGCGGGGGCCCATCACACTCCCAATGGACGACGCGCTGGCCACCTGCGACCAGGACATCCCGAGGTGTCCCACGCTTACCGGCGGGGGGCCATGCGGACGGGGTGGCAGTGGCGATGCCGGGAGAAGATGGACGGCCCCCGCTGGCGGTGGGCGAGGAGGAGGAGGAGGGAGCCTCGGATGAGCAGCCTCCCCAGGCCCACCATGACGGAACGCCACTGGCGGCCACGGGGGCTACGACACCGGAGAAGCTGCGCGGCCGTGTGCACCCGCACGAGATGTGGTTCTTGCCGCCGCACCTGATGCACCTGGTGGGGTTGCTGCATTCCACCGAGATGTGGCCTTCCTTCCCGCAGTTGTAGCAGCAGCCATAGAGCTCAGTGGGGAGGCACGAGTCCGGCCTTGGCCGAGCGACGGGGAGTGCGCGCGAGCGCCGGGGTGGGGGCGTAGTGGGGAGGGGAGTTGGGGTGGGCGGCTCTATTCCAGCGACCCCGCTTGGTCCGCCAGGCCTCGGCAGCCGGGGCCGGAGCACGAGAGGGCCAGCCCCCGCAGCGTCGCCCTGGAGGATTTGGCCATAAGCCGTGCCCATGATCGGCAGGACGATGATGGAGCGGAGCCGCGGCCGAGGCGGGGGAGGGGGATCCGACGAGAAGGAACCCGAGAGGGAAATCTAGGAGGCCGGCGAGTCCATGCGCATGGAGGATGGACGCCGACTCCGGGATGGAGGCGGCGGGGGTGGGTGGCCGGCGGGGCCGGAGTGGCCGCCGATGCAGAGCGCAAGGGGAGGGGAGCGCAAGGGAAGGAGGGGAGATGTAATAATTGATATCTCTGTTTGGTTGGGAAACTTCATTTGAACTACATACTTGAGATGCTCTCCGGTGGGTGCTACAAGTAGCACTCCGGCACCAGCGCCCTGGAGCAAAAAGCACCGTCAAAGTACATGATCCACTCTTGGGGCGCTTCCTTGCCGGGAAGCAAGGTCTTTGGTATTTCTTCGTGTGGAGTTGGTGTCCATTATGCAATGAACTCTGCCAAGGCTCTGCTTTGGATTGTTGACGTACTTTCAATCTTCAAACCAAAGCTCGATGGCTCCAATGCCCACTCCACTATTCGGCCAGGGGCTTTTGGATTTCTCAAGATGTGATGCAGTGGAAAGCGAGTGACGACGGTGATCTGATGTGCTTGGAAGTAATGGCGCAGCTACCTTGAGGCCATGAGGAGGCCAAAGAGAACCTTCTGCACACCAGAGTACCTTGACCTAGCCCCTTGGAGAAGGGAACTGGCAAAGTAAACTGGGCACTGCACCATCTTCTTCTTCTTCTTCAAAACTTGTTGTTCTGTCTCATTTTCTGGTGCTAGACTTGAGTTGTCGGCATCTGACCTTGCCGTAAAAGATTCCGGCTTGTCGGCTTGAAGCTCTGCGGTTGCTATCTCTTTGTCTTTGGCTTCTCTCTCGGCCACTAGTGCAGCACTAACCACTTGGTCAGTTGTCGCTAGGTATAGCAGCAATGGCTCTCGTGGGATTGGTGCAACTAGTACTAGCAGAGAGATGTACCCTTTCAATTCTTGGAGCGCAGCCCCTGCTTCAGGGGTCCATTGCATTGGACCTGCCTTTTTCAAGATTTTGAAACATGCCAAGGCGCGCTCAGCAGACTTGGAGATGAACCTGCTTAGAGCTGCTATGCAACCAGCAAGACGCCTCACATCCTTGAGGCGTTTTGGTGCCTCCAACGTGTCAATTGCTTTGATCTTGTGGGTGTTGGCTTCAACTCCCCGCTGAGATACAAAGAACCCAAGAAGTTTGTCAGATGGGCGCCAAACACACACTTCTCAGGGTTGAACTTCAAGTTGATCTTGCGCAAGTTTGCAAATGTCTCTTCCACATCTTGGATCAGGGAATCCTTGTGCCTGGTTTTGACCACTATATCATCCATATAGGCTTCCGCATTTCTGTGTAGCTGAGAACCAAAACTAATTTGCACCCCTTGCAATTGTTGCTCCGGCACTCTTTAATCCAAAAGGCATGCGTAAAAACCAGTATATACCACATGGAGTAATGAATGTAGTCTTCTCCTCACCCTCCTTGGGCATGAAGATCTGATGATAACCAGAGTAGGCATCAAGAAAGGAGAGCAGGTCGCAGTCAGCGGTGGATTCCACAATCTGATTAATCCGCGATAAAGGGAAGGGGTCCTTCGGGCCTACTATGTTAATGTTAGTGAAGTCAATACAAAGCCTCCACTTCCCATTTTCCTTGCGAACTATCATAGGGTTTGCCAACCAAGTTGGGTGTAGCACTCATCTGACCAAGCTTGCTACATTTAGTTTTTGGAATTCTTGGGAAATGATCTCTTGCCACTCCAAAGCATGCTTCCCGAGCTTCCATAACGGGTCTCGCATCAGGACAGACAGCAAGGTGGTGCTCAATCACCTCCCTAGGAACACTGGGGATATCTGATGGTTGCCATGCAAACACATCAATATTCCCCAGTAGGAAGGCAATGGACACGCTTTCCTATTTGCCATCAAGGGTAGCTCTAACGGTAAATGTACCGCCAGTGCCATCCTCCCTTGTAGAGACTTGCTTCGTAGCAGGTGGTGAGGCATTGGTCTTCTTGCTCTTGCCGGTAGATCTGTTCGGTATGTCCTCAATGGGTGCGCTACACTCCGAAGAGGTGCGCTGCCCAGAGTCCTTGTCGGAGGTCTTGTCAGTCTTCTTCTTCCCTCCCCCGGGAGCTTTGCCGGTAGGAGCAGGTGCCTTGACGGCAGATGCTACCACTACCTCTTAGTAGAGCTTGTCAGCACAAATAACTGCGTCCTTCTTGTCCGAGTGTATGGTGATGATGCTCATTGGGCCCGGCACTTTCAAAGTACTATAGGCGTACTGCGATGCCGCCATAAACTTTGCCAGGGCCGGACAACCAAGAATGCCATTGTATGGCAACGACATCTTGACGACGTCAAAAACGACCTTCTCGGTCCTGTAGTTCAGTTCGGTACCAAAAAGTGATAGGCAAGGTAGCCTTGCCGGTGGGCTGGCTCGTCCCCGGATTGATCTCTTGAAACGTTCCCATTTCTCGGAGATCTCCATCAGGGATTTGCAGCCTCCTGATCACATCAGGGGAAATCAGGTTCAAGCCGGCCCCATCGTCAACCAGTATTTTTGTCTCCTTGAGGTTGCGAATTGCTGGTGAGACAAATAAAGGCAAACACCCGACCACAGTGTTGCATTCAGGGTGGTCCTCGGTGTCGAAAACAATGGGCGTGTCGGACCACTTGAATGGCTTCTGTGTCTCTACTGCTGGTTCGGCCGCGTTGATCTCACGCGCCCACAGCTTGAGCTGGCGGTGAGAGGAGTGCAAAGATGCACCTCCATCAACACACATTGCCTCCACAACATTTTGGAACTCATGTTCTCCAGATTCCTCGTAATCATCATCACCATCATCCTCACTCTCCTTTTTCTCATAGCCGCGAGCGGGCTTCTCCTTCTACTGCTGGCCCTTGGCGCGGCGGCCACCATGGCCACTGTGGTTCTTGTTGCCAGAACCACCAGCGCCATCTTGTCCCTTCTCCTGGTCACGCTTCTCGTACTCTTGCTTTTGCTTATCAGCAAGCTACTCGAATTGCCGGCAATCATTGAGATCATGGCCCTTGGTGCGGTGGATCTTGCAGTACGGCCCCTTGGTCTTGCTGGAGCCATCCGCCTTCACGCCTGCCGCAGCCTCCCAATAGTCAGCGCATCCGGCAACCTCCTTGCCGTGGCTGTCAGTCTTGGGTTTCTTGGTGGCATGTGAGTTGGTGAAACCCTCGACTGCCATCACTGCTTTGCCTTTGCGCTTGCGATTGTGCTTCCGGCCTGTCTTCTTCGGGGTGGATGCATCATCGTCCTCAGAATCAACCTCGGCTTCGGCATCCTCCCTGGGAAGTCTCCTCCCCTCCTCAGCACTTGCACACTGTCCTCCAAGGCGTACGTCATTGACGGTCTTGTCCTGCTCGCTATTCAACTCAGCCGGCGTCCTGCGATTGCGAGCATTCTCATGGAATGAAGCAATCACAACAGCAGGGATGTTATGGTGCACACGGCTGAACCCATGAACATACTTACGAAGGGATTCTCCATCCTTCTATGGAATCAAGTGGAGGTCGCTGAGCTGCCCCAGAGGCTCGTGGGCCCTGATGTAGGTCCCAACGAACACATGACACAAGTCCAACCAAGAAGAAATAGAGCCCTCCGGCAAGTTCATCAGCCAAGACCTCACGTTGGGCTTGAGCGCCAATGGAAAGTAGTTGGCCAGAACCATGTCGTCTCTACCACCAGCAGCTTGCACTGCAATGGTGTAAATCCCAAGAAACTCGGACAGATTGAGCTTGCCGTCATACTTTTCCGGTAAGTCAGGCCTAAAATTACGGGAAGAGGGCCATTGAACTTGCCGTAGCTCGCGGGTAAACGCTGGGTAGCAAACATCGTTGGGAAGGCCCGCAAGGAACCCCGGCGCAGGCCCGTTCACAACTGGCCCTTCTCGCGTGTCTGTTTGATGACACGCTTACCGGCGGCGCTCAATGGTAGTTCGAGCCTCATCAGTGCACTGGTGGTCGATGACCTAGCGCTGATCTTGGCAGTGATTCTGGTGGCCTTGCGGGTCCGACAATGCGATAGACGCATCATCATGGGCGTCGACCCACTGGCTCTGCCGTACTTGCCGGGGAGGAGATTGCAACGTTGGTGCACCACCAACAGTTCGCTCACCAGCCCCTCGTACTGGCGCCGTTGGCTGCCACTGAGAGGGCCCCGCCGACCGTGCCCCATCATTATTGGCATAGCCCACAAGGCTCTGGATGGTGTCACAGCACCCATCCATCTTCTCCGAAGCCGGAGGAAAGTTCAGCAACAACTCCACCTGCGCCAGTGTCTCCGCCGGTGACTTGGGCATGACCAGGCACAAGGACTGAGAGGTGGAGCGACTTCTGCGCGAGTCAGAAGGAGCTTCGTCTCTGTCTTGCTACTGCGGTCGATGCTCGCCAGCAGTTTGACGTGGCGGCATACCATGTGTCCATGAGAACGGTGAACATGCTCCTTGCCTAGCCATTGGCCAGGGTCGACGTCGTTGCGGGGAAGCGTCTCGTGTCCATCTTGTGATGGCCTCGGCATGCGCCCTGCAACTCCGTCGGTCTTGGATCTCGTGGCATCATCCTTGGACGTAGCCGTGGCGACCCCATGGGCCGCAGCACCACCGTAGATGTGGGGACGCGCGGGTCTTGGCTTCCGACAGAACGAGTACGACTCTTGTCGCTGGAAGGGTGTGGAGAGCGCTCGCCGCCGGCCCCTCCCCCCGGAGGTGTCTGGACTCGCAGCTTGGAGGCAGACGGTGCCCCCACCGTCGCCCTCTTCTTGTTCGGCGCCTTGGATGAAAAAGATGGTGAAACTTGCATGAAGACTACTGGAGTAGATCTGCACAAGCGACCCCCCTGACTGGCGCGCCAAAGATGTTGGGGTACGACGATCTATGGGTCCAGCGAGGATCCCTTTGCAGTTTGGCTTGGGAGATCGATGAGCACGGAGAGCAAATCCATGAGTACACGCGTGAGCTTTTCTTAGGTTCGGGCCACCGTGGAGGCGTAAAACCCTACTCCTGTCTTTGGGTGGTTTGACTTGAGGCTCAAGTTACAAGCGTAGCTTGCCAAAAAAAAGTGAGCAAGGTGCAGCTACTATGTAAGCGTGAGCAAAGTGTCGAACCATGCCAAGGTAGTCATGTGCCTCCTTTTATAGACGAAGAGGGGTCACCACAGTGGCAACATGGTCATTACATCTTGTGAATAGTGGTCTCGATGCTATGCAACCTAATCCTGCAGGACTAGGACAAGGGCATTTAAAGCGCCGTGAACTAATAGCAATCCTTTGGAAAAAGGCGTCTCTCCTTCTGTGTCGACGACATGGACGAGCCTATCTCCTTGAGACGTCCACTAAACGGGTGTCAATAAAGTTGATCTGCGTGTGACGTGCTGACACGCGTCCTGATGATCCTCCCCAAGTCGCTCACCCGCTTGTCACCTAATCTTGACAAGCCATCAGCTGGTCGATGAGGTGGAGTTGTCGAGAAGCAAGAAGGGAGAAGCTTGCCAGCAAGGAGCTTGTTGGGTCTTGGCTTGCCGGTGTGGGGCTTGCTGGTAACTAGAGTCTTGATCCTCGGTAGTAACTTAGTACTTCTCGATCACCTGCCTGCAGATCTTCTTGACGGTCTTGTATGTTGAATCTTCAGTCTTGTATGCAGTAGTCCTCCGGCAAGCCTTCCGGGCGGGAAGGCTACAACTGCGTGTGCATAAGTCAGGGTACTAAAGTACCCATATCTTAGTATACCGATAGTTAGCATCATATTTAGCAAGAAGTGTACGGAAAGCAGGATGAATAAAATGTGAACCACCATCAGTCATTAAATATCTAGGTACTCCAAACCTCAGGAAAATAACTTCTGTAAACATTTTAATAGATGTGTTATGATCAGCACTACTAGTTGGGATAGCTTCTACCCACTTAGTAGCATAATCAACAGCAACTAGAATATGTGTATACCCATTAGAGGAAGGAAAAGGTCCCATATAATTAAATCCCCAAACATCAAACGGTCCCATATCAAATCCCCAAACATCAAACGGTTCAATAACAAGAAGCACTTATAACAACTAATTGCTCATTAGGAAAACTATCATCAATAGGCAGTGGGTCATCAAGAACATTTTCCTTTCTAGACAAATTATCAACTACGGGATTCTCAACTCCCTTTCTATCAATCATATGCAAGTCGAATTCTTATAGCAACATAACCCACCTAATCAACCTATGTTTATAATCTTTCTTTTCCATAAGATATTTAATAGCAGCATGATCGGTGTGAACAATTACTTTAGAATTAACAATATAAGATCTGAATTTATCACATGCAAACACAACTGCTAAAAATTCTTTCTCAGTAGTAGCATAATTTCTTTGAGCACTGTCTAAAGTTTTACTAGCATAATTGATAACACTCAATTTCTTATCAACTCTTTGTCCTAGAACAACACCAAAATCATAATCTCTAGCATCACACATAATTTCAAAAGGTGGGTTCCAATCAGGTGGTTGAACAATTGGTGCGAAAACTAAGGCTTTCTTATGTATTTCAAAGGCTTCTACGGAATCATCATAAAAAATACATGGAAAATATTTTGCAAAAGATTAGTAAGAGGCGTAGAAATTTTGGAGAAGTCTTTAATGTATCTCCTATAGAAACCAACATGACCAAGGAAGCTTCTTATACCTTTAATATCTTTAGGATATGGCATTTTCTAAATTGCATCAATTTTAGCCTATCTACTTCAATACCTCATTCAGAAATTTTATGCCCAAGTACTATACCTTGATTCACCATAAAGTGGCACTTTTCCCAATTCAAGACAAGATTAGTTTTTCACATCTCTGCAAAACTCGATCAAGGTTGCATAAGCAATCATGAAAAGAAGTCCCATAAATGGAAAAATCATCCATGAATACCTCAACAATCTTTTCACAAAAATCAGAGAATGTAGCAGTCATACATCTTTAAAAGGGTGCAGGTGCATTACATAAACCAAAATGCATACGTCTATAAGCATAAGTTCCAAAAGGACAAGTAAACGTAGTGTTCTCTTGATCTTCTTCTGACACGGGTATTTGAGAAAAACCAGAATATCCGTCAAGGAAACAAAAGTGTGTATGCTTAGAAAATCATTCTAACATTTGATCAATAAAAGGCAAGGGGTAATGGTATTTTCTAGTAGGTTTGTTTAATTTCCTTAAATAAATTACCATCCTATCGCCACTTACAATTCTTTGTGGGATGAGTTAATTTTTATCATTAGGAACAACAGTAATACCTCCTTTCTTAGGAAGACAATGAACATGACTTACCCATCTACTATCAGCTATGGGATAAATTATACCTACTTCCAGAAGCTATAATATTTCAGTTCCTACCACATCCTTCATCTTAGGATTCAACCATCATTGGTGATCAACAATAGGCTTAGCATTAGGCTCCATATTAATCTTGTGCTGACATAGAGTGGGACTAATTCCCTTAAGATCCTGGAGAGTATATCCAATAGCAGCACGGTGCTTCCCCAGAGTTTTAAGTAATATCTTTTCTTCATGCTCTGAAACGTTAGCATTGATAATAACAGGATATATCCTATTTACATCAAGATAAGCATATTTCAATGTATCAGGTAATTTCTTAAGTTCAAACACATGATCACCCTTTGGTGGAGGAGGACCTCCAAGAGTTTCAAAAGGTAAATTATGCTTAAGGATAGGTTCTTGATTAAAGAATATCTCATCTATTTCATTTCTTTCATTCATATGCATATCATTTTCATGGTCTAGCCAATATTGTTCTAACGGGTCAGTAGGAGGTACGGCAATAGAAGAAAGACCAATAATTTCATCCTTACTAGGCAATTCTTTATCATAAGGTTATCTACGAAATTTAGAGAAATTAAACTCATGAGATACATCACCAAAATTAACATTGACTATTTCCCTATTGCAATCAATCTTAGCATTAACTGTATTCAAGAAAGGTCTACCAAATATATAGGGACAAAAATCATCTTATGGAGAACCAAGAACTAGAAAATTAGTAGGGTATTTGATCTTACCACACAAGACTTCAACATCTCTAACAATCCCAAGTGGTGAAATAGTATCTCTATTCGCAAGCTTAATAGTAACATCAATGTCCTCATTCTCAGCAGGTGCAATATCATTCATAATCTCTTGATGTAAGGTAAAAGGAATAGCACTCACAGTAGCATCCAAATCACATAAACCATGATAACAATGATCTCCTATTTTAACCGAAACAACAGGCATGCCAACAACATGTTTATTCTTATCTTTAGTATCAGGCTTAGCAATCTTAGTGGCTTCATCACATAAGTAAATAACATGCCCATCAATATTATCAACTAAGAGATCTCTAACCATAGCAATATTAGGTTCCACACTTATTTGTTCAGAGGGTCTAGGTGTTCTAATATGACTTTTGTGAACCATAGTTCAAACTTTAGCATGTTTCTGAATCCTAACATGGAAAGGAGGTTTCTCAATATAAGTAGTAGGCACAACTGGATCAACATTATAAATGATAGTTTCATCTTTAACTGTAACAAGTTCCTCCACCTTTTCTTCAATAGGGGGATGATATTTAAACCACTTCTCCTTAGGGAGATCAACATGAGTAGCAAATTATTCACAAAAGGAAGCTACTATCTCAGAATCAAGTCCATATTTAGTACTAGACTTATGAAAATCATCAGTTTCCATAAAAAGATTTAACACAATCAAACTTAAGTTTTATACCTGACTCTTTACCTTTGTCGAGTTCCCAATCTTCAGAGTTGCATTTAATTCTTTCTAGAAGACCTCATTTCAATTCAAAAGTTTTATCCATAAAGGAACCAGTAGAAGAAGAATCGAGCATGGATCGATCATTATGAGAAAGCCGAGCATAAATTTTTTGTATAATAATTTCTCTTGAGAGCTCATGACTGGGGCATGTGTACATCATGTACTCAAGCCTCCCCAAGCTTGAGCGATACGTTCTCCTTTACGAGGCCATAAATTATATATATAATTCCGAACACGATGAACCAGATGCATAGGATAAAACTTCTGATGAAATTCCAATTTCAATCGGTTCCAATCCCACGTTCCAATATCATCACGTAGCCTATACCATGTCAATGCCTCTCCATCCAAAGATAAAGGTAATACCTTCTTATTAACTCCATCCTCGGATAAACCTGCAAGCTTAAACAATCCACAAATTTTATCCACATAGATTAAGCGCATATGAGGATGCACTGTTCCATCTCCTGCATAAGGATTAGCTAGCAGTTTCTCTAACATACCGGAAAGAATCTCATAATAAATATTTTTAGTAGGTTCAGTAGGTTGAGGGGAAACTCTTATTTCTTCCGGTCGAGGTGAAGATACCCCGAACAAAACCCTCAAAGGATTACTTTTCATAGTAACAAGTGACAGTAAATTTCAGCACGTAATTAAAATGTTCCCTTACCAAACGCGCTTCACTCCCCAGCAACGGTGTCAGAAAAGAGTCTTGATGACCCACAAGTATAGGGGATCAATCATAATCCTTTTGATAAGTAAGAGTGTCGAACCCAACAAGGAGCAGAAGGAAATGACAAGCGGTTTTCAGCAAGGTATTCTCTGCAAGCATTGAAATTATCGGTAACAGATAGCTTGATAGCAAGGTAATTTGTAATGAGCAACGAGTAGCAACTGTAAAAAAGGTGCAGCAAGGTGGCCCAATCCTTTTTATAGCAAAGGACAAGCTGGAACGGTCTCTTATAATAAGCAAGGTGTTCTCGAGGACACATGGGAATTGTCATCTAGTCACTATCATCATGTTTGTTTGATTCGCGTTCGCTACTTTGATTATTTGATATGTGGGTGGACCGGTGCTTGGGTGTTGTTCTTACTTGAACAAGCCTCACACTTATGATTACCCCCTCTCACAAGCATCCGCAACTATGAAAGAAGAATTAAGATAAATCTAACCATAGCATGAAACATATGGATCCAAATCAGCCCCTTACGGAATAACGCATAAACTAGGGTTTAAGCTTCTGACACTCTAGCAACCCATAATCTACTTATTACTCCACAATGTCTTCCCTTAGGCCCAATTATGGTGAAGTGTCATGTAGCCGACATTCACATGACACCACTAAAGGAAGCAACAGCATACATATCATCAAAATATCAAACGAATACCTAATTCACATGATTACTTATGACAAGACTTCTCCCATGTCCTCAAGAACAAAAGTAACTACTCACAAATCATGTTCATGTTCAAGATCAGAGGGGTATTGAATATCATCAAGAATCTGAACATATAATCTTCCACCAAATAAACCAACTAGCATCACCTACAAGATGTAATCAACACTACTAGCAACCCACACGTACCAATCTGAGGTTTTCAGATAGAGATTGAATACAAGAGATGAACTAGGGTTTGAGATGAGATGGTGCGAGTTAAGATGTTGATGAAGATTGGTCCTCCTAGGACGAGAGGGTTGTTGGTGATGTTGATGGCTTCGATTTCCCCCTCCCGGAGTGAAGTGTCCCCGGCAGAATCGCTCCGCCGGAGAGCAAAAGTCCTCCTGCCCAGGTTCCGCCTCGAGATGGCGGCGCTTCGGCCCGAAAGTCTTCTTCTGATTTTTCTAGGTAAATGGCATCATATAGGAGAAATGGTCCTCGGAGGCCTGCCAGGGGCCTCACAAGCTCGGGGGGCACGCCCTGGGGGTAGGGCGCCCCCCAGGCTTGTGGCTACCTAGTGGGTCCCTTCTAGTAATTCCTTCACCAGTATTTTTTATATATTCCAAAATAATTCTTCGTAATTTTTTAGGTCATTTAGAGTTGTGTAGAATAGCTATCTCTATTGCACCCCTTTCCGGTCCAGAATTCCAGCTACTAGCAATCTCCCTCTTCATGTGAAACTTGCAAAATAAGATAGAGAAGGCATAAGAATAGTATCATAAAGTGAAATAACAGTCCAAATTGCAATAAATAACCGTAGGAAAACATGATGCAAAAATGGACGTAGAAACTTTCCTTAGTCATAAAGAACTCAAACACTACACAAGACCATCACGATGTCAGGTTGCATAGAACTCAAAAGCTAAGTACCTCGAGGGGATAGTTTGGCGGAGATAAACCTGTTGTGCATCTCGGATCAACCAAAGATGTTGGGTTCATCAACAAAAAGCCTCTACAATCATCCAATAGCTAATCTAGCCATAACTAGAGTCCCCAACTTAAGTTATTAGGTGAAAGAAAGGCAACAGTTCAAAGGACTCCTTTATTGGTTTTTTAATAAAATAACATGGCAAGGTTTTTTAGAAGATAACAAGATTCCCACAAGCTAAGTCCAAACAAGTGCAAAGCAAGCATGTCAAAACAGCGGGACACATTAATGCACGAAAACCATACAATGAAGAGCATCACACAAGACACTACACATGTAAGAGTAACGTCCCCACGCGTAGAACTTTACATACTAAACTAGGGAAGATTGCGAAAGTAGAGAGAAAGTGCAGTTATTACAAGAGAGCGTGGGAAGTGGTTTCCTCCCCTAGGCTTAATTAAGCAAAGGGTTAGGCACTTTCACCGTTGAGGCGCATATGACCTCTCTTCTTATAGACATGGACCTTGCTTCATGTGATTTCCTTGTCATGGTCCGTAGCTGCCCTCCAATAGAACCTGTTGAAAACAAGCTAAAAAGAAAACAAAATATTTTTTTGATTTTGTGTTTTTCATTTTTTATCACAAAGGATTAGCAACACAAGTGATAAAAATATTTGCCTCAACAAGATCGGTTCATCAACCTAAGCACCTAGTTTAAGTCAACAAACTAATTCTAAGAGAGTACTACTCTTAGGTGTGGATGAAAGTGCATGCGAGATAGGATAGAAACACAAGTGTGCAGCTCCTAGGTGCCTAATTAAAAAGAGAGATTCTCACTTAGGGTGAGAAACTCAAAACTAAGTAACTTTTATTTGAGCTAGGTTCATATTGGATAATTTTACCGGGCTCTTGTTGTTGAAGTTTATCATAATGAAGCAACCAAGTCGCTTGTGTGGACCTTTATACGATTGACACCATAACATACATGTCACCACATAAGGTCCAAGCCTCTGCGAAAATAACACACAAAATAAAATCATCAATTCGGTATACGAACAGAGTTCGTATATCCAACCTGTAAAAAGAAATAAAGGAAAAAATAGTTGCTAAAGATAATTATTGGCTACATAGTTTCAAAGGTATTTAATAGTAATTACGAAGCAAATAATCGGTTAGAAAACACCTCGCCGAGCTCAGACATCGAAAATGAATCAACTGGAGGTGTTGTTGCCTCCATACAGGCGCTCAATTGACCAGTAGCGATTGTATGGAACACCACCGTTCGCTCTGGGAGATGCTCGTTGTGAACGCCAGGTGAAACGACTGCTCGTACGTGCATGAGCGCTTGTACAGTAGGCCGTCTTTTGCTCTGGTCTTCTTCTATCTTGCGGCCATGAGCTCATACGGGCGCTCAAACGACCGGGGCAGTCGTATGGAATACCATCTTTTCTCCTGGAGCTGTAGAACCTCATGAAATTTTTTGTGCTTCCTCCTCATGTTAGGCACATAGCAATACTGTAATAAAAATAGGAGGTATGCAACAAAAACAGGCTACTGACCTGCTTATAAATTTTACCAATGAAAATATCACGAAACCAACTCTAATAGCAACTACTCAAAACAAAAACAAAAGTGCGAATGCAACATGAAATGCAACTAGACTCAAGACACAAAGCTAACAAAGACACCTACGGACTTTCGGGTTACCTCCCAGGCAATGCTTTCTTTATAGCCATATAGCTAGGCTTCGATGCTCCATATGGTCATCCACCCGGATCCCAAGGGATATCAACCCCGAGTGCAAGACCTACCTTCGACCGGGGTTTACAGCACCTCATAGCAGGGCTTGGTCGGAGTCGCACTCACTTACGGTGCATCAGCATCATATATGAAAATTGGTACTCGCTCTTTGGCGAGTACCGATGCACACGGTTCAGCTGAGATGCCTGAAAGGTCAGTAGCTGCAATTTGATAATATTTTTAGAACAAAGAGGATATGAAGCAGTAAGGAAATTATAACCTTCTTCTTCATCTTGAGTGTACATGGGAATGTTAGCATCCAAATTTGCAAATTCAATATCAAGGCTATTATCATCTATAAGACTTTGCAATTTACTCTCCAAAGGATGTCTATGGAGAGCCTGTAGAAAATCAACTCATATGTCATCAAGACCAATTTTTGAATATGCAATTTGGGGTTTGTCCAATATTGACAAATCCACAGGTAACAAGGAATGATCAGCCCCATTGGTCGTTGCATCACTTTTTGATATGTCTCGTAATGCAAGCAACTAACCCTCCTTTTGTGCTTTCTCATCCTTAAGGTGAATCCCAATTGGCGTTTCATCAAAGGGAGTCATCAAAGGCACATCGGGGACAATGGGAATACACTACTGCTCGATGTTGCTAACGCGACACTACAATTAGAGACCTTCGATGAAACCGTGTGCGATGCATTAATCACAAATGGTGATGTAATAAAACCGCTGAAAATGATACGAAAGGTTTGTGATGGTGGAGACCTCAAACATGATTCAGTTTATGGTTGCGTGTGTGATGCGTGGCATACGGTTGATCCATATGAACTATTTGCGATGAGCCAAAACAACAGAAACGGGTAGCAATATCAAGGTGTGTGCGATATATGGCATACAGTTCACTCGGATGAACTATTTGCAATGAACAAGATGAACACAAATGATTCAACATAACAAGATGTGTGTGATACCCGGCAAACAGGTCGGTAATAGAATTGTGTGCGATCATTATAGACAACGCATACAATTTTTTTGTGCGAATTGTATGCTCGATAGAGCACAGAATTCAATAAACCAACCTGTGGGCAATAATGTAAAAGATCTCTGTCGAATACGTATTGCTAACCATCTGCGATGATATTGATAGGGGAAACAGAGATAATGAATTAATATGAGCGAACAGAAATAGAGATATATATAGTCTGCTTAATTTAGTCCTTCTTCTCCTTGTTGTTGGATGGCCCCGTGACATCGTCTTAGCGAGGACGCTTCTTGCCGCTGACCGTTGGCTTTTCATCGCCGCCACTGTCGTCATTGTCGTTGTTGTCATCATCGTCGTCCTCCCCGTTCGACCATTCCTCATCATCATCATTGTCGTCCTCTTCTTTGTCCCTCGACGGCTCCTCATCCATCTGGTTGTCGTCTGGTGACTCGGGAGGCGACGTCCCTTCCATGATCCGGATAAAATCAAGGTCTGGGCTCGACGCAAGACTCATGGAATACGAGCAGGATGATTTCGATGTTGACCTATCATCGGGCGCCAGACTGCTGGCGGAACTGTCGTCCTCGGTGTCGCTCAACATGGCTGCGGTACATATACAAACCGCGAGATTGCAGAGTGTGTGCATTTGTGTAGCGCAGCTGGCCGGGAAGATGAAGATGGTGGACCCTTAAGTGGGGTATGCAGAGAAGAGGAATGTCAATTGAAGCGGGGGATTGACGAATTATATAACCGCCTTGGCAGACGGTTAGAATACTGATATAATCAACCGCAATTATTTGTAACCAGTCCCTCCAAATTCCCGGGGTTGCATAGTTCTCAATGTGATAATTACGTAGACACGTTGGAGCATCCAAATACTCCCTCCTTTCCGGTTTATTGGGCTCATCTCATTTTCTTGGTTTTACCATATTATAAGTCTTATTTTCACTTCTTTCCACCACATGTTCACATTCCAAGGTGCATTAATTTGATGCATGCAAGGATTAAAAGAAACCAACCAATGCATGTAACCATTCCTACTCATTTAGTGGTCGTCCATGCATATATTGTAATTAATGCAGATTAAAGTTTGAGTAATTTTGTAAGCTACGAGATACATTTCTGCACTCATCATCTACCTTGGTTTTTGAGATTTCAAATTTAAGCCCTATAAACCGGAAAGGAGGGAGTACCAAATAAGCATTTTTCATACTCCCTCCATACCGGCGACCAAGGTGGGGGAAAAGCGAGAGAACTTGATGTTTATTTGCTAATCAATACCATTGCGCGCAGAGAATTGACCATTGCATTTTATGCTAAGTAGTCTGAAGTCATTGAATGCATACAAGCCCCACAACTCATATTGGTTGATTTCCTTTTTTAGGGCAACAAACAGGGAACGAGTTTTGGGATTATTTGGTTTTCGTAATGTGACTTATGCACAGGTACGAACGGAGTAGGATAGTTGGCAATCAATACATTGAGCTCTTCTTATTGATGAAGCCAGTAATAATCAAAGAAAACCCCTAATCATCATTGCAAATAGCGCCTAGAAGATTGCTAATGTGACAACCACAACTACACATGCTAGTTCGTTCTTGTCTCTTGATTTCATCTGTTGCCTATGATTGATTCTTTCTTGCTTCATCGTACTGATTATACACTCAAATCAGTCAGTTTCTTCTTCAGCTTTATGTTATCTTCTACGACCTTGGTGATAACACTCCGAGCCCTGCCATGCCATTCTTCATCTAGCCAGTTAACAAAGGCACAAGCCTCCTATCCCTGCCAATGTTAAATAGTATTAAAGATGAGCGGTGGCATTAACTCAACTAAAATGATGAACTTAGCACTAACCTCTAAGGGTCAACTGAGAAACTATCTGCCAATGTCGAATCCCTCCATGCATACACATCGAGCGGGAGTGTGTCCATGCACACAACTCAGCATTGGTACTTCTCGGTGGCGCAAAATTTGGTGTCGAACTCATGTTGCGGGAGTCTGGAGTCATACTCCAGATCAGGTGGCCGATCCATTTCCTGGGTTGGGGGGGGGGGGTCATTCAGGACGGATTGAAGAGGGAGCTACTTTGGACATGCTAAAAAAGATCGGGATAGATCGGAACCTCACAGGATGATTCGGATCCGTAGTTGATATGTCCATTTTGCATCATGTTTTCCTACTGTTATTTATAGTGTTTTTATTCATTATAACAGTTTGTGGAGTAATTCTAATGCCTTTTCTCTCATAATATGCAAGGTTTACACAAAGAGGGAGAATACCGGCAGCTGGAATTCTAGACCTAAAAAAGATACGTCAGAGATACCTATTCTGGACATCTCCAAATGATCTGAAATTTTACGGAGAATTATTTTGAAATATATAAGTAATATTGGAGAAAAGAAGTACTAGAGGGGGCCACCCAGGTGCCCACTAGGCAACAGGGCACGCCACCCCCTCCAGGTGCACCCTGGTGGGTAGTGGGGGCCCTGACCCACCTCTGGTGCCCATCTTCTGGTACATAAAGTCTTTTGACCTAGAAAAAATAAGCAGAGGACTTTTGGGACGGAGCGCCGCCGTATCGAGGCGGCACTTGGGCAGGAGCACTTTTGCCCTCCTGCCGAGCGATTCCACCGGGCGAACTTCCCTTCGGGAGGGGGAAATCGAAGCCATCGTCATCACCAACAACCCTCTCATCTTTGGGAGGCCAATCTTCATCAACATCTTCAACAGCACCATCTCATATAAAACCCTAGGTCATCTCTTGTATTCAATCTTTGTATCAAAACCTCAGATTGGTACCTGTGGGTGACTAGTAGTGTTAATTATATCTTGTAGTTGATGCTAGCTGGTTTATTTGGTGGAAGATTATATGTTCAGATCCATTGTGATATTTATTACTCCTCTGATCTTGAGCATTACTATGTTGTGTGATTAGTTACTTTGGTTCTTGAGGACACGGGAGAAGTCATGTTGCAAGTAATCATGTGAATTTGATATGTGTTCGATATTTTGATGATATGTATGCTGTGATTCCCTTAGTGGTGTTATGTGAACGTCGACTACATGACACTTCACCATCTTTGGGCCTAAGGGAATGCACTGTGGATTAGTTATTAGATGATGGGTTGCTAGAGTGACAGAAGCTTAAACCCTAGTTTATGCGCTATTCCGTAAGGGGCTAATTTGGATCCATATGTTTAATGCTATGGTTAGATTTTATCTTAATTCTTCTTTCATAGTTGCGGATGCTTGCGAGGGGTGTTAATCATAAGTGGGAGGCTTGTTCAAGTAAGAATAGCACCCAAGCACCGGTCCACCCACATATCAAATTATCAAAGTAGTGAACGTGAATCAAACCAACATGATGAAAGTGACTAGATGAAATTCCCGTGTGTCCTCGAGAATGTTTTACTTGTTATCTGAGACCGTTCCGGCTTGTCCTTCGCCACAAGAAGGATTAGTCTACCTTGCTGCACTTATTGTTATTATTGTTACTCGTCACTTGTTACAAATTATCTTGCTATCAAACTACCTGTTACCGACAATTTCAGTACTTGCAGAAATTACCATGCTGAAAACCGCTTGTCATTTCCTTCTGCTCCTCGTTGGGTTTGACACTCTTACTTATCGAAAGGACTACAATTGATCCCCTATACTTGTGGGTATTCAGTAGTACACCTGCCTTTTGATGACCTTAGGCAAGTGCTCGGCAGTGACCGCCGTCGTGGCGGTGCTGCTGAGAGCGGTGATACGAGCAGGAGCAGCCGCACCGAAACCATCAGCACCACTTGGACACATTCCCCAAATGCCAGCGCCATGTGAGGGAATTTGGGGGCTAGGGCTTTGGAGGCTATCTAGGGATTTGGGGGAAATGGGGAAACTGTGGGGATCTACTAATGGTCGGGAACTACTTATCGCACTATGTTGTATACGGCACACAGTTTATACATGTGGTTTGTGTTAGGTATTACACCTTCACACACGATTTCCGCACCAAACCGTGTGAGAAGACAATGTAGGTGAGACACGGTTGCCATGACATAACCATATGTGATGTACTACCCTGTACATATGGGGATGCAATAATTGAGTTATAGTAATACTTAGGGTAATAGCCACTCTGCGGATACCCTAAAAAATAAAAAGAGCCGCTCTGCAGATAGAGATGGCGGCTGATGTCGCTTGAACTACGTTGGTATTTACCCAAAGAGGAAGGGATGTTGCAGCACATCTACGGTAGGTATTTCCCTCAGTTATGAAACCAAGGTATCAATCCAGTAGGAGAATCAAGCAACACTATGTAAACGGTACCTGCACACAAAGAACAAATACTTGCAACCCGACGCGTAAGAGGGGTTGTCAATCCCTCCACGGTAAAAAGATAGATAAATTTGAGGTAGATTGGATAAATAGCCCTCGATAAAACGCGGAATAAAAGAAATAATAAAAAAGTGCAGCAAGCTATTTTTGGGTTTTTGGAATAATAGATCTGAAAACAAAAGCAAATAAAAATAGATCTCAAAGCAAATATGATAAAGAATAGACCCGGGGGCCGTAGATTTCACTAGTGGCTTCTCTCGAGAAAAATAGCATACAGCGGGTAAACAAATTACTGTTGGGCAATTGATAGAACTTCAAATAATTATGACATTATCCAGGCAATGATCATTATATAGGCATCACGTCCAAGATTAGTAGACCGACTCTTGCCTGTATCTACTACTATTACTCCACACATCGACTGCTATCCAGCATGCATGTAGTATATTAAGGTCATGGAGAAATGGAGTAATGCAACAAGAACGATGACATGATGTAGACAAGATCTATTCATGTATAAATAGACCCCATCTTGTTATCCTTAATGGCAATGTTCAATACGTGTCTTGCTGCCCCTTCTGTCACTGGGAAAGAACACCGCACGACCAAACCTATCACAAAGCACCTCTTCCCATGGCAAGAAAAATTGATTTAGTCGGCCTAACTAAACCAAAGATTCAAATAAGAAATACGAGGCTATAAGTAATCATGCATATAAGAGATCAAAAGAAGACTCAAATAACTTTCATGGATAAAATAGATCTGATCATAAACTCAAAGTTCATTGGATCCCAACAAACACACCGCAAAAAGAGTTACATCAAATAGATCTCCAAGAGACCATTGTATTGAGAATCTAAAGGGAGATCAGAAGCCATCTAGCTACTAACTACGGACCGGTAGGTCTACAATGAGCTACTCACGCATCATCGGAGAGGCACCAATGAGGATCATGAACCCCTCCGTGATGGTGTCTAGATTGGATCTGGTGGTTCTTGAACTTGCGGCAGCTGGAATTGTGTTTCGTCGACTCCCCTAGGGTTTTTGGATTTTCGCGGTATTTATAGAGCAAAGAGGCGGTCTGGGAGGCGGCCGAGGTGGGCACAACCCACCAGGGCACACCTGGGCCCCCAGGCGCGCCCAAGTTGGTTTTGCTCCCCTCGGAGCCTCCCTCTCGTACTTCTTTGGCCCAACAGGTGTCTTCTGGTCCAGAAAAAATCTCCAAAAAGTTTCGCTACATTTGGACTCCGTTTGGAATTGATTTTCTACGAAGTAAAAAAACAAGCAAAAACATCAACTGGCACTGGGCACTATGTCAATATGTTAGTCCCAAAAAATGATATAAAGTTGCTATAAAATGATTGTAAAACATCCAAGAATGATAATATAACAGCATGGAACAAGCAAAAATTATAGATACGTTGGAGACGTATCAGCATCCCCAAGCTTAATTCCTACTCATCCTCGAGTAGGTAAATGATAAAAACAGAATTTTTGATGTGGAATGCTGGCTAACATGTTCATCACATATTCTTTTCTTTTGTAGCATGGACATTTGGACTTTTATATGATTCAAAGCAATAGTCTAGTTTTGACATGAATATTTCAATACTCAAGCATATCAACAAGCAACCATGTCTTTCAAAATATCAACACTAAAGCAAGTTATCCCTAGCCCGTTATGCTCAATCATTGATCCATTCATGAAACCCATTCGCATATTAGCTACACCCAGTGCTCAAGTACGATCATAGTGCCCCTTAGTTGGTGCTTTGTAAGAGAAGATGGAGACTCAAATAAAAAAATTGCATAAAGTAAATAGAAAGGCCCTTCACAGAGGGAAGTAGGGATTTGTAGAGGTGCCAGAGCTCAAAGCGAAAAAAACAAATAGAGATAAAACATTTTGGGTGGCATGCTTTTTCCTGTCAACGAAAATGATCGAGTAGTTCCCAATACTTTCCATGCTAGATATATCATAGGCGGTTCCCAAACAGAAAATAAAGTTTATTCCTTTTTCCACCATACTTTCACATTCCACGGCTATCCATATCCACGGGTGCCATCCATACCAACACTTTCCAAGGAATTTATTATTTGACAACATAAAGTAAATTCATTTTTCATTTCGGGACTGGGCATCCCTAATACCTTGGCCGTACTCTCGTGCAATGACAAGTGAATAAACACTCATCTTGAGAATAACACATCTAGCATGGAAAAATATCAGCCACCCCCTATCGTTTCATGAGTGGTACGAGCACACAAAAATGAAATTTATTTTGAAAATTAGAGATGGCACATACAAATTTGCTTGGAACGGCAAGGAAATATCGCATATAGGTAGGTATATTGGACTCATATGGCAAACTGGTTAAAGGATTTTGGATGCACAAGTAGTATTCCTACTTAGTACAAGTGAAGGCTAGCAAAAAGATTGAGAAGCATCCAACCAAGAAAGAAAAAATCTCATAAGCGAGCATTAAGCATAACTAAGACCAAATAATGCACCACAAGTAGGATGTAATTTCATTGCATAACTATTGACTTTCGTGCTTGCATAGGGATTCACAAACCTTAACACCAATATTCTTACTAAAGCACAATTACTCGTCAACATGACTCACATATCACTATCATCATATCACAAAACTATTACAAAGAATCAAGTTTATTTTGTACAATGATCTTCATGAAAGTTTTTATTATATCCCTCTTGAATATCTATCACTTTGGGACTAGTTCCATATGTTGCTTTTGATAGCTCAAACAAATCTAAGTGAAGAACATGAGCATAAAATTTCATATCTCAAAATAATATAAGTGAAGCATGAGAGAATTTCTTCAAAAACATAAAAGCACACCGTGCTCAAAAAGATATAAGTGAAACACTAGAGCAATTCCATAGCTCAAAAAAATTAAGTGAAGCACATAGAGCAATTCTAACAAATCATAGCATAATTTGGCTCTCTTAAATAGGTGTGTTCAGCAAGGATACTTGAAACAAAACAAAAAGCAAAGCAAGCAAAGACACATATAATACAAGACGCTCCAAGCAAAACTCATGATTTGTGACGAATAAAAATATAGTTCCAAGTAAAATACCGATGGTCGTTAGAAGAAAGAGGGGATGCCACTCGGGGCATCCCCAAGCTTAGTTGCTTGTTTCTCCTTGAATATTACCTTGGGTTGCCATGGGAATCCCCAAGCTTAGGCTCTTCTTACTCCTTATTCCTTCATCCATCATGATCTCACCCAAAACTTGAAACTTCAATCGCACAAAACTTAACAAAACCTTCATGAGATCCGTTAGTATAACAAAGCAAATAACCACTCTAAGTACTGTTGAAAACCCATTCATATTTTATTATTGCATTATATCTACTATATTCCAACTTTGCTATGGCTCATACCCCCCGATACAACCCATAGATTCATCAAAATAAGCACACAATGCAACGAAAACAGAATGTGTCAAAAACAGAACAGTTTGTAGTAATCTGAAAACTTTGTATACTTCTGTAACTCAAAAAATTCTGAAAACTTAGGACAATGTAGGAAATTTGTATCTAAATCTTGTGTAAAAAATTCAGAATTTTTCATCGCTTCTGTGATTTTTCTAAATTGTTTTACTTGATGCAAAAGTTTCTGTTTTTCAACAAGATCAAATCAACTATCACCCAACATGATCCCAAAGGCTTTGCTTGGCCCAAACACTAACTAAACATAAAAAACACAATCATAACAGAGGCATAATTGTGCAGAAAAAATAAATTTTATTCATTGGGTTGCCTCCCAACAAGCGCTATCGTTTTACGCCCCTAGCTAGGCATAGAGCATAGATCTAAGTATTATCGTCTTTAGTTTCCAACTCCTCAATCAAACACTTAGAATCATTCAAAGATTTAGCATACAAATTTTCAATAACAATACTCCTATGAACTAGTTTGAATAATTCATTCTTGCAAATAGGGTCTTTTATCACTTCAACAAAATCTAGGTGAATACTAATCATCTTAAGATCTTCTTTGTTACTATTAGAAGTTGCACCCTTGCTTTTAGTGACTTGAGTAATCTTGCCAATTTTTGCTGGAGTATTTTCAATAGTTTTAGCAGAAGAAAAATCCATTCTTAGATTACTAAAAATTTCTTCCAACTTATCAGTTCTAGTGGGGCTCTCCTCTATTCTCTCGTTGAACGCGGGTTCTTTATCTTTTAGTACTTTAAGAGCATCTCCCACTTTTGACCCAATTCTATTAGCAAGATTGTGCATCCTTTTATCTGATTTTTCAATGTTTTCTTCAGTGAGCATTTTCTTTTCAATATCATCTAGCCTTTCCATAACATGCTCGAGAGTTAAAGCTGTTTCATTAATCATAAGAGGTGGTGAACCCACTAGATTTCCCATAGCATTAAAAGCATCTAGAGAGGGACACATCAAGAAATTTCCGCTGGTAATCGTATCAAGGACGAATCTATACCAAGTAGTGATGCCCGCATAAAAACAGCGACGAAGAACAATGGTAGATTGCTTACGAATAGATCTATTATGAGCATTGCAAATCCTATACCAAGCATCTTTTAAATTCTCCCCTCCCCTTTGTTTGAAATTAAGAACCTCGTTCTCGGGGGTGCATGCAATATAGGAAGAACTATCCATAATGACAAAAGTGACAAACAAAATCGCACACAAAAACAGATCTGACGAGAAAAACAGCGAACGAAAAAAGAGGGCGAATAAAACGGCAAATTTTTGTGAAGTGGGGAAGATGAAAACGAGAGGCAAATGGCAAATAATGTAAATTGCAAGGAGATGAGATTTGTGATTTGGAACCTGATAGATGTTTATGATGTCTCCCCGGCAACGGCGCTAGAAATTGGCTAGTTGACGGGAGACTATGTTGACTTTATCCTCCCCGGCAATGGCGCCAGAAATTCTTTTTGATGTCGCTTGAACTACATCGGTATTTCCCCAAAGGGGAAGGGATGATGAAGCACAGCTACGGTATGTATTTCCCTTAGTTATGAAACCAAGGTATCAATCCAGTAGGAGAATCAAGAACACTATGCAAACGGTACCTGCACACAAAGAACAAATACTTGCAACCCGACGCGTAAGAGGGGTTGTCAATCCCTCCACGGTAAAAAGATAGATAAATTTGTGGTAGATTGGATAAATAGCTCTCGATAAAACACGGAATAAAATAAATAATAAAAAAATGCAGGAAGGTATTTTTGGGTTTTTGGAATAATAGATCTGAAAACAAAACCAAATAAAAATAGATCTCAAAGCAAATATGATAAAGAACAGACCCGAGGGCCGAAGATTTCACTAGTGGCTTCTCTCGAGAAAAATAGCATACGGCGGGTAAACAAATTACTGTTGGGTAATTGATAGAACTTCAAATAATTATGACAATATCCAGGCAATGATAATTATATAGGCATCACATCCGAGATTAGTAGACCGACTCCTGCCTGCATCTACTACTATTACTCCACACATCGACCGCTATCCCGCATGCATCTAGTGTATTAAGTTCATGGAGAAATGGAGTAATGCAATATGAACGATGACATGATGTAGACAAGATCTATTCATGTAGGAATAGGCCCCACCTTATTATCCATAAAGGCAACAATCAATATGTGTCTTGCTGCCCCTTCTGTCACTGGGAAAGAACACCGCACGACCGAACCCATCACAAAGCACCTCTTCCCATGGCAAGAAAAATCGATCTAATCGGCCTAACTAAACCAAAGATTCGAAGAAGAAATACGAGGCTATATGTAACATCCCAAATTTTCAATTTGGAATGTTATACATAGATCATTCACTGCATATCATATTTTATTGCATTTCGTTTTGCGATCCTCGAAAATTCTAAGCAACTCAAGGACCCACGGAGAGAGTTGGGGATTTCACCGTTTTCATATTTGAATTTTTCTCAAATATTGAAACAAGGATCAATTTGGTTTAACTATTTTTCTCTCCGAAAATATTTCATATTAAAAATATATGAGAGGAGATAATATGACTTCTCCAAAATAAGTGGAATATTGGAGGAAAAATATTAAAATCAAATAAATATTTTTTTTGGATTTTTATTGCAATTTTATTTGAATTTAGAAAAATATGCATTTTTCAAAATTTGCATTAGAGTCCCAAATAAATGTTTACCTTGTCCGGTAGATTCTTAGAGGACGGGGAAAATTTATTTCAGGATTTTTGGAGTCCGTTTAGTATTTCTTTTATTTGTTTTTCTGCGTCAGGATTTATTTAAAAAAAAAAACTCCGCCGGACCGAACTGGGCCGAAGCCCAGCCGGCCCAGCAGGCCGCCGCCGCCTTCGTCCTCGTCCCCGAGCCGGACTCCTCCAGGGAGTCCGAGCCGACGCCGCCTCCGCCCCGTCGCCCCTTCCCCAAGCCGCCACCCCTCCCCCTCTTTAAAAGCTGACCCGGGGCCCCCCCTGGAGCCCCAAGCCGCCGCCGCCGCCTGCCCTCGCAGCAGCAGCAGCAGCCGCCGCCGCCGCGTCCGCCGCTCGCCGCCGCCGCTGCAGCGCCGCCGCCGCACTCCGCCGCGCCGCGCCGCTGCACCGCGCGCGCCCCGCCCCGTCGCCTCGCCGCCGCACGCCGCTCGCCGCCGCCGCCGTCCCGCCGACCGCCGGAGGTAGCCGCCGCCGCCGTCGGTTTTCATGAGAAAAACCGATCGGTTTTTTTTTTAGAAACCCTAGATGCGTTTTTTTTATTTTTTCGGTTCGTTCGGTTTTCCATCGGTTTAATTATCCAGCGAACGCCCGTTCGTATGTTCGTTTTAACGAATGGTTTTCACCGTTTAACCGCAGACAGCGAACATTCGTTCGTTAGCCTGTTCGTTAGTTTTTCTTTTTCTCGGGTTTTTCGCGATTATTTTCGATCGCGATTCCTGATCCGATTTTCGTTTTAGTATAACTTTTCGCTCGTTTGTCGGAATCAGGCAATTCAAGCGCCTAGATCTTCGTCTCGAAGCCCTCTTTCTGTTTAACCAACTTAAACAAGTTTTTGCTACTGTAAAATTTGACTTTAGTCCAGATTAGTAATCGAAGCTTGTTTCTTTCGCAGTTTGAGTTTAGTTGCTCCGTTTGATTTGATTCTTTTTGCAAACCGGAGTTCTTAGGTTGAACTTTCTGGTTAAATCATCTCATTTGGGTTTTACCCGTGCATCTTCGCTTGATTGCTTATGTATGCTATTGTTTGTTTGCGATAGAGTTTCCGGAGTGCGAAGCGTGCTACTACGAGTCCCTAGGTTTTGCGGATCGTCAGCAAGGCAAGTAACACATTGATCATACTTCTTCGTTACCCAGTTTTTATGCATTAGTTTCGACCCTCAAATATTGCATGACTAGGATGTGATTAACTTGTGGGTACTGGGAAGTAGATGATGAGGTAGAACCTATTGCCCTTTTAATAACAAACCCTTGGGAGTTACTTCTACGCTATGCTTATGTTGCCATGCTATGCTCATAGACGTGGATTGGGTTTGAGTGTATCCATGACAGATGTGAGATTTTTAATTAATGGTTCAACTTAAGGTGGCAACTTTAATACACATCTGGGTGGATTGCTTGTTTGGGCACCTGGGGATATACCAGTGTTGTCCTAGGAGATCCCGGGGATATACCCTGTGATCCTCCTGCGGTCCGCCACCCAAGCTCAAAGGGATCATAAGATTATTCATGCTAGAAACTTCCATGTGCAGCCACAAGCTATTATGGGCTCTAGCATAGTTGAGTATGTTACATGACCTCTTTCAGTGGTAGGCTAGCAGATGTAGGGGAAAGTAGGTGTAACTGTCTACCCAGAGTAAAGAGTAAATGTTTCTGAAAGACTGTGTCTCGGTCATCCATTTCTCAAACACCATGTAGTGCGAGAAATCCAACGGAGGAGATCGAGTCTTGTGGGGAAAAGTGCACAAACCTCTGCAGAGTGTACAAACTAGTCATGATTAGCCGTGTCCCTGGTTATGGACATCTTGAGTATCTGGTTCTTGGATTATCATATTGAATCCCATCACTCTAAATTAATTTGTTGGGATTAATGATTACTTTTAATTGGGATTGAGAGGGGGTTTTACCTTCTCAATGTTCAACAACCACCATGATAGTTAAATAAAATATATTCCTTTGTTGTAGGAAAAAATTGGCTTTTCGCAAAACAGTATAACCCTAGAGCTTTTCCACCAGCCAAATATGCATGTATATTAGCATTTACTCTGTTCATTGCTCTACTGTGTTATATTGCCAGCATATTCCATGTGCTGACCCGTTTCGGGCTGCAACGTATCATGTTGCAGACTTTTCAGAAGGAGAGTAAGGTGTGCTAGGTCGCTGTCGTGCACTCAGCTATGCCGTTGGAGTTGATGGACTCACTTTATCTTCCAAGCCTTCCGCTGTTATCTTATTTAGATGGCCTTAAGCCATATTTATTGTATCAGTTCTCTTTTGAGACATTCGATGTAATAAGTGTGTGATTGCTACTCTGTTATAAATCCCTCAAGTACTGTCTGTGTCAGCATTACCGATCCAGGGATGACACTTGAACACAGAGATTCGATCCATTCGGGTCGGGTCGCTACACTATAAGTAATCATGCATATAAGAGATCAAAAGAAGACTCAAATAACTTTCATGGATAAAATAGATCTGATCATAAACTCAAAGTTCATCGGATCCCAACGAACACACCGCAAAAAGAGTTACATCAAATAGATCTCCAAGAGACCATTGTATTGAGAATCAAAAGAGAGAGAGACACTGGTACGGCGATGTGCTATACAAACAATTTTTAACCCCTTTCCGCGATGGCGTTTCAAACCGTCGCCAAGTGAGTGACTGCGATAGGGGGGTCCTTCCCACACGACCCAGAAACCGTCGGGGATATGCCCTCCTGGCACACACGCTCGGCAAAATGAGGCCCTGTGCGACCAGCGAGCGATCAAATATGGTTATACGTATAGTTGTGCTAAAAAAGTATAATTATACAGGCCAAATGATTTCCGATCGTAAGTACATCCCACATAGTCAGTCCCCGCTAAACATTTCCGTTTGTATGTACATTCCACACAGTCAATCCAAGGAATACGTTTATGTTAGTATTACATCTGATGTCTACTACGCAACCTTCTTCTTGTAGACTCGTGTTGGGCCTCCAAGCGCAGAGTTTTGTAGGACAGTGGCAAATTTCCCTCAAGTGGATGACCTAAGGTTTATCAATCTGTGGGAGGCGTAGGATGAAGATGGTCCCTCTCAAACAACCCTGCAACCAAATAACAAAGAGTCTCTTGTGTCCCCAACACACCCAATACAACGGTAAATTGTATAGGTGCACTAGTTCGGTGAAGAGATGGTGATACAAGTGCAATACGGATGGTAGATATAGGTTTTTGTAATCTGAAAATATAAAAACAGCAAGGTAAATAGTAACAAAAGTGAGCGAAAATGGTATTGCAATGCTTCGAAACAAGGCCTAGGGTTCATACTTTCACTAGTGCAAGTTCTCTCAACAATGATAACATAATTAGATCATATAACAATCCGTCAACGTGCAACAAAGAGTCACTCCAAAGTCACTAATAGCAGAGAACAATCGAAGAGATTATTGTAGGGTACGAAACCACCTCAAAGTTATTCTTTCTGATCAATCTATTGGGCCATTCCTATAAGTGTCACAACAGCCCTAGAGTTCGTACTAAAATAACACCTTAAGATACACATCAACCAAAACCCTAATGTCATCTAGATACTCCAATGTCACCACAAGTATCCGCGGGTTTGATTATACGATATGCATCACACAATCTCAACATCTATTCAAACCAACACAAAGAACTTCAAAGAGTGCCCCAAAGTTTCTACCGGAGAGTCAAGACGAAAACGTGTGCCAACCCCTATGCATAAGTTCACAAGGTCACAGAACCCGCAAGTTGATCACCAAACACATACATCAAGTGGATCACATGAATATCCCATTGTCACCACAGATAAGCACATGCAAGACATACATCAAGTGTTCTCAAATCCTTAAAGACTCAATCCGATAAAATAACTTCAAAGGGAAAACTCAATCCATTAAAAGAATGTAGAGGGGGAGAAACATCATAAGATCCAACTATAATAGCAAAGCTCGCGGTACATCAAGATCATGCCAAATCAAGAACAAGAGAGAGAGAGAGAACAAACACATAGCTACTGGTACATACCCTCAGCCCCGAGGGTGAACTACTCCCTCCTCATCATGGAGAGCACTGGGATGATGAAGATGGCCACCGGTGATGATTTCCCCCTCCGGCAGGGTGCCGGAACGGGCTCCTGATTGGTTTTTGGTGGCTACAGAGGCTTGCGGCGGTGGAACTCCCAATCTAGGTTTATTTCTGGGGGTTTCTGTACTTCTAGGAATTTTTGGCGTCGAGAACAAGTCAGGGGGGGTCCACGAGGAGCCCACAAGACCGGAGGGCGCGCCCAGGGGGTAGGGCGCACCCTCCACCCTTGTGGAGGCCTCGTGGCTCTTCTGGCCCAACTATTTTGCTTCGGGGGCTTCTTCTGGTCCATAAAAAATCACCGTAAATTTTCAGCTCATTTGGACTCCGTTTGATATTCCTTTTCTATGAAACTCAAAAACAAGGAAAAAAGCAGAAACTGGCACTAGGCTCTAGATTAATAGGTTAGTCCCAGAAATAATATAAAATAGCATATAAATGCATATAAAACATCCAAGATGGATAATATAATAGCATGGAACAATCAAAAATTATAGATATGTTGGAGACGTATCAAGCATCCCCAAGCTTAATTCTTGCTCGCCCTCGAGTAGGTAAATGATAAAAATAGAATTTTTGATGTGGAATGCTAGCAAGTGCATAAGTTTAATCAATGATAATTTCAATCACTTTTTCTAGCATCATTATAAATCATAAACAGTAGCTCATCTCATAAAACGTCTCATGATCAAGTAGCAAACTATTCACATGTTAAAGCATAGATCATAAACTTTCTTGAAAACTAACAAACTAGGTTCTCAGTCATCAAACAATTGCAATTCATCTTATTTTCAGGAAGGGTCTATGTAAGAGCTTTGATTTAGCAAATCCCACATACTCAACTATCATATAGTCTTCCATGATTGCTACCACTCAAAGCATATTTTTAGAACAAATAGCATCCATTGAACACAGAGAAAGATAGGGGCTTAATGTTTCGCCTCCCAACTTATTTATCATATAGATAATTGTCAACAATAATAATTCATGATTAAATATATTTGAATGGCCATATATGCTTAGATCTTTTCCCACCACATGATGCTTGCCAACTAAAGAGTTGGTTGGAATGAGAAGGAATACTACTGACTCTTGCATAAAAGTAAAAGATAGGCCCTTCGCAGAGGGAAGCAGGGATTTGCAGAGGTGCCAGAGCTCGAAGCTTTTAAAACAGGGATGAAAATAATTTTGAGAGGTATGCTTTCATTGTCAACATAACAACCAAGAGTTCCCAATATCTTCCATACTAGATACATTATAGGCGGTTCCCAAACATAAAGGTAAAGTTTTTTACTCCCCCTCCACCAACAATCACACTCCACGGCTTGTCCAAAACAACGGGTGCCGTCCATACCAACAACTTTCTTGGGGGAGTTTTGTTTAATTATTTGAAATTTTGTTTTTGATCTTTTGATCATAGGACTGGGCATCCCAATTACCAGCAACTTTCTCGTGAATGACAAGTGAATAAACACTCATCGTGAGAATAACCCACCTAGCATGGAAGATACTGACAGCCCCTAGTCGCTACATCAGCGATTCGGGCATACAAAACAGATTATTATTTGAAGGTTTAGAGTTTGGCACATGCAAATTTACTTGGAATGGCAGGTAAATATGCATATAGGTAGATATGGTGGACACTCATGGAAGAAACTTGGTTCAAGGATTTTGGATGCACAAGCAGTATTCCCGCTTAGTACAGAAATTTTGGATAGCAAAAGATTCTAAATAGCAAGCATGACATGTTGGAGGATCTATAACAATATAACTTCTATACAAATATTCCCAAGCATAACTCATTATGTTGTCTTCCTTGTCCAACTTCAACTAATTTGCTCAAGTTTGAAAATAATTAAAGGGGCTCACAATCATAGAAGATGTCCAATATAGTATATTTATATGTGAAATCTCTCTTCCTTCAATATTCTTTCATGAATTGTTCAAGTGACCAATACTATGTTTGCTAACTTTCAATAAATTTACCACCTCTACTTCTTATATGTGAAGTCATTACTCCCCATGGTATAAGCATATGAAGCATATATAATTTCAGATTTATGATATTCAATTCATTCAACCATTTACTCATAGGATATAAGTGAAGCACGCGAGTAAATGACAAACTACTCCATAAAGACATAAGTGATGATCAATGAGTAGTCAAATAATTAAGTAGCTATGTGAAAACTCTCTCTCATAAAGAAAATTTAGATCTTAAGTACTTCATTCAAACATCAAGAAAAACAAAATAAAATGACATTCTAAAAATAGCACACATCGTGTGAAGAAGCAAAAACTTAGCCTCAACCGATACTAACCGATAATTCTTGATGAAGAAAGGTGGGATGCCTACCGGGGCATCCACAAGCTTAGATGCTTGAGACTTCTTGAAATATTATATTGGGATGCCTTGGGCATACCCAAGCTTGAGATTTTGTGTCTCCTTAATTCCTTTTATATGATGGTTTCCCTAAATCTTAAAAACTTCATCCACACAAAACTCAACAAGAACTCGAGAGAAAAGTTAGTATAAATCAAATGCAAAACCTTATCATTATCTACTGTAGCAAATCACTAAAATTATTATTTAACATTGCATACTAAATGCCTCTTCGTATTTAATACTCCTATCCTCAAATATAATCATTAAACAAGTAAACATATGCCCACAATGCAAACATAACAGCAATCTGTCTAAACAGGACAGTCTGTAAAGTGTGCAATTGCACTCATACTTCCCTAACACCAAAAATTCTGAAAATTTACCAAACTGTAGACAATTTGTTGTTACTCATTGTGTAAAAATTTCAATATTTTATCATGTTCTGATTTCCATAAGAATTCAGACAACGATAGAAAACTTTCTGTTTTCAAAACAGCAACATATAGACTTGCAAAATAAGCATGGTAAAGGCCACACTTGACCTTTTATTGAACTAAAATATGCAAAACATTACTCTAAATAACAGCAGGTAAATTCTAATAAAATAAAATGACGCTTCAAGCAAAACTCATATCATGTGACGAATAAAAATATAGCTCCAAGTAAGGTTACCGATAATGTTGAAGATGAAAGAGGGGATGCCTTCCGGGGCATCCCCAAGCTTAGTTGCTTGGTTATTCCTTGAATATTACCTTGGGGATCCCCAAGCTTAGGGTCTTGTCACTCCTTGTTCTCCTCATATTGATATCTCACCCGAAACTTGAAAACTTCAATCACACAAAACTTAACGGAACTTCGTGAGATGGGTTAGTATGATAAAACAAATCATTCACTTTGGTACTGTCAAGACAAGATTTGTTGGGGATATTGTTACTGGGTGTAAACCGGCCAGGAGAGGCCGGGTTATCCCCATAATGAGTCATTTATATTTGAAGCCCATGAAGACAAGGAGTATGGCGCTTTATGAAGGCCCAGGGCCCAAAGGCGGATCAAGGGCTTGTAGGCGTAAACCGGCAATATTATATGTAACCTGTCTTGTAAGATAAGAAAAGAGTAGAGACCGAGCCGGACACGTTTATGAGCTGGCCTCGGGATTCTGTAAACCGATGGGCGTCAACCTGTGTATATAAAGGGACGACCCGGCGGCGGTTTGAGGGGAGGACAACAATTCGAGAGCCAGGCATAGCGGATTCGCTCCCTGGTCATCGAAACCCTAGCAATTCCACAACAACTGGATTAGGCCTTTACCTTCACCGCAAGGGGCCGAACCAGTATAAACTCTCTGCGTCCCTTGTCCGCTTTAACCCCTTTAAGCTAACCCGTCGCGATGGCTCCACGACTAAGTCCTTTCTCTAGGACATCTGCCGTGACAAAACCACGACAGTTGGCGCCCACCGTGGGGCTATCGCACGATGGTTTCGAGTTCTTGGAGGGCAGCTTCGAAGGACTCAAGGGATACGCTGTGGGCCGGATGACCAAAAGTCATCGCGGCAAGCTCTACATCGACGACGCAGGCTGGGGCCTCGAGGCCGGCTCGATTGAGTACGGGTACCGGGTCCCCTTCGGCGGCATTCACGTGTTCATTGGCAAGATTGGCGAACCGGGCCCTGAGCCGGACATCTGCACCGACATCATCGAAACGGCTCAGCGTGCGAGGTCTGCCCGGGTTAAGCCTGTCATGAAGCATGCCTTCGTGGGAGTCATCCACGGAGTGGAATCTGAAGATGGATCGGAGTATGATGGCGAAACCATTGTTTATTCCGGTGACGAGTAATCTACTGGAGAGACCGAGTCATTGTACCAGCTGCAAGATGGCCGGTTTGGTGGTTGTTCCGATGGCGACAGTATTCCGGACTCTCTCGACCCGCCAAGCTGGGTTGCGATCTTCATGGCCGGTACGCAGTCAGCGCCACAATCTTGGACTGCTGCGGCGATGATCTCCGGTTCAGCGGCGGCGACAGCCGCTGGGGCAGGAGGCCCCGCGCCATCACCGGCTCAGGCTCTGTCCGATTTATTCGACACCTTGGCAGCACTGTTAGCGGCCGAAGTCCGCCCGGTGGATCAGGAGTGGCACAGCGCAGAAGTGGCAAAGGTGAAGGATCAGATAGCCCAAGCCAAGGTGGATTTGGTAGCTGAAAACACCAGGATGGCTGCAGAGCGGGCCGAGTTAGATGCACAGGCCTATCGACTTACGTTGGATCAGAACGCATCCAATGATGTAATGAGGAGAAGGTACCGGTCTCACCTGCCTCCGGTTTACGAAGCCAGGAATCTCTTCAATACGCCAGGGGCCGGAACCAGCAACCAGCCAGTGGTAAACCGGGCAGAAGCGCCTGGAACGGGGACGCCGGTTCAGCCGCGCGCAATGGATCCGCCTCTTCAGAATAACCCATCCCAGCATGTGCCCACGCCTCAGGGTCTTTATTCCAACCCCTTGGATAACATAGTCGCGGCCACTTCACGATTGGCAGCCCTTCCGGTCGATGGTGAGTCCCTTGTAGCAGTGGAGACGCGACGGGCTAGGGAGCTCCTTCAGACAGCTTTGACTCAGCAACAGGCTTATTCGTACAGTCACGAGAGGATTCATTTCACCCCCCGCCCAAGCCGGAGTTACAGCAGGCATGTTGATGAACCGGCTGTGTCTAGCAGTGCCCGCAATCGTAATCCGCTACGAGGCCATAACCCGGCGGGTGGCGGTGTTGATGCTCAGGATGTGGTGGACCGTGCTAGGGCACGTCGAGAGGCTGAGTTAGCAGCACAGAATGCGGCCCGTCAGCTTACTCCGATTCGTCCAACAACTCCGGTGGAACCAGGGGTTACCTCCAGCTCTTTGGGGGTGCCGTGTCTCGTCCCAGCATTACGCAATGTACGGCTGCCCAAGGACTTCAAGGGCCCATGTAAAGTGCCGAATTACACTGCCGATTTATCCCCCGAGTCGTGGGTGGAGAGTTATGAGATGGCAATGGAGATGCTGGACGTAGATGATGCGGCATGTGCTAAGAACTTCACCATGATGTTGGAAGGGACAGCTCGCACTTGGTTGAAGAACCTACCAGCTAACTCCACTGGGTCATGGGCCGAGCTAAGAGCCCGGTTTATTCAGAATTTCAAAGACACATGCAAACAGCCCATGTCAATTGTGGATTTAGCTGCCTGTGTCCAGGAGGAAGGAGAATCAACAACCCATTCGGTGCGCCGGGTTTCAGAGATTTTGCATTCATCGGACCGCATCAACGCTGATACGGCCGTTTTGACGTTGGAAGGCAATTGCCGATTTACGCCTCTTAAGTTGAAGCTGGGACGGCTCAAACGCCATTGCAATGACATGGGGACGCTTATGGCAGCTCTGGTGAAATACGCCGACTCTGATAGTACCGAGGACCCTGAATCTGATGATGACAAGACAGGAAAGGGAAAGAAGGGTGGCAGCACCAAAGGGCAGCAGCATAACTCGGCGGGGCATGCAAACAGCGGTAAGCGTAAAGCGGATAATAGTTCAGATTTTGTAGCTAATACCAATGCGCAGGGTAATGGTCAGCGTCGGAAGGGTAAACCGCCCTCGCGTGGAAGAGAACCAAGTCCCAATCCGGAGCGCCTGAATTACCTGTTGAACCAGCCCTGCCCAAAGCACGGATCGCGGGACAAGCCGGCCACGCACCTCTGGAAGGATTGTTATATTATGCGAGAATTCAAAGATTTAGATTTTTTCCGGAATAATAATGGACCGGCTGGCGGTTCAGGCCCCGGGTCTCATGGGCCGGGTTATGGTAGAGGTAGTTCCGGTTCAGGGTTCCATGGTAATCAAAGCGAACATGACAATCAAGGCAATCAAGGCAACCAAGGTGGTTATAATCATCAGGGGAACCAACAGCAGCAGCAGCAGTCGGGTTACCAGAGCAACCCAAAGCAGTTAAACAGTGGACAGTACCATGTCTTCACCACTAGCCTGTGCAAGCGCGATCAGAAGCTTCATAAAAGGGCAGTGAACTCCGTTGAACCGGTGGTGCCCTGTTACTTACGCTGGTCTGAACAGCCAATTGTGTGGAGTCGAGAGGATCATCCACCTCGGGTTGATAATCCGGGTCATCTAGCGTTGGTGGTGGCACCTCAAGTGGGAGGTTACAAGTTCACTAAAGTACTCATGGATGGGGGGAGTAGTATCAATATCCTTTATTATGAAACCTTCCGTCGCATGGGGTTAATAGATAAAAATCTTAAACCGTCCAGCACGGTCTTCCATGGTGTGGTACCTGGTAAATCAGCGTATCCAGTCGGTAAGATAGCTCTGGAGGTTGCTTTTGGTGATGAGAATAATTCAAGATCAGAAACATTGACCTTTGAAGTGGTGAAAATCAAGAGCCCGTATCACGCCCTGTTTGGGCGGCCGGCATATGCTAAATTCATGGCGAGGCCCTGTTATGTCTATCTGCAGCTCAAGATGCCGGGTCATAAGGGGACCATCACGGTACATGGGAGTCGTAAGATCGCTTTGGAATGTGAAGAAGGTGATGCGGCTTATGCGGAGTCGGTTTGTGCAACAGAGGAGTTGAAGTTTTACAAAGACAATGTTGATCCGGCAGATATGACTTCCTTGAAGAAGCCAACTATAGAGCATGATCCGGCCTTGAAATTTAAGTCAGCTGATGAGACTAAGCTGGTTGATTTCGTTCCTGGCAATTCATCCAAGCAGTTCAACATTAGCGCTACCTTGGATACGAAATAGGAAAGCGTGCTCATCGAGTTCATCCGTGAGAACCGGGACATCTTTGCGTGGAAGCCTTCTGACATGCCAGGTGTACCGAGGGAACTCGCTGAGCACACTCTTAATGTTGATCCCAAGTTTAAACCGGTCAAACAGTTTCTCCACCGGTTCAATGAAGAAAGGCGCAAGGCTATTGGTGAGGAAGTGGCCAGGCTCTGGGCAGCTGGCTTTATTGTTGAGGTATTTTATCCTGAGTGGTTGGCTAATCCGGTGCTAGTACTTAAGAAAAATGGCACTTGGCGTATGTGTGTGGACTACACAGATCTGAACAAGGCTTGTCCAGCGGATCCTTTTGCCCTCCCTCGTATTGATCAAATCATTGATGCTACGGCGGGTTGCGAGCGTTTGAGTTTTCTGGATGCTTATTCTGGCTACCATCAGATCAAAATGGCAGTTAAGGACCAGGAGAAGACAACTTAACTCCCTTTGGAGCCTTCTGCTATGTGTCTATGCCCTTTGGGCTAAAGAGTGCCCAGGCGACTTATCAACGCTGTGTGCAGAACTGTCTTCATGATCAGATCGGCCGCAATGTTCATGCTTATGTGGATGATATTGTGGTGAAATCCAGAGAGAAGAAGACATTGATAGATGACTTGAAGGAGACCTTTGATAACCTCCGGGTTTATAAAATGATGCTTAATCCAGCCAAATGTGTCTTTGGTGTACCGGCAGGCAAGCTTTTGGGCTTCCTGGTGTCTAACAGGGGCATTGAAGCTAATCCGGAGAAAATCAAGGCCATAACTTCTTTGGCTAAACCGAAGTGCATCAATGATGTTCAACGCTTGGCAGGCTGGATTGCAGCCTTGAGCCGGTTTATCAGTCGCCTCGGGGAGAAGGCTATCCCTTTATATCAGATGCTGAAGAAGACGGACAATTTCATCTGGAGCGACACTGCCAATGAAGCGTTTGAGGATTTAAAGCGGCAGCTAGCCGAGCCGCCTGTCCTTGCTGCTCCTGTTGATAAAGAGCCTTTGCTGTTATATGTGGCTGCCAATGCCCGGGCAGTTAGCGTGGCTATTGTGGTGGAGCGCAAGGAGACCGGAAAGGAGTATCCGGTTCAACGGTCGGTTTATTACATCAGTGAGGTACTTATTGAGTCTAAGCAAAGGTGCCCACATTGGCAGAAGCTGGTGTATGGAGTTTTTATGGCAAGCCGGAAGCTTAAGCAATATTTCCAGGGTCATCCCATCACTGTGGTCAGCTCTGCTCCTTTGGGGGAAATAATCCAGAACAGGGAAGCGACTGGCCGGATTGCCAAGTGGGCCATTGAGCTTGGACCTCACGGGTTAAATTATGTGCCTCGGACGGCAATCAAATCACAAGCATTGGTGGATTTCATCAATGATTGGACAGAGTTACAGGCGCCAGAAGAGAAGCCGGATCATACTTATTGGACTATTCATTTTGATGGGTCCAGGCAATTGGAGGGCTCGGGGGCTAGACTCGTATTAACCTCCCCACGAGGTGATAAGTTTTGTTATGTTCTCCGTTTAAAGTTCCCTTGCACTAACAATGCAACTGAATATGAGGCCTTACTCCACGGTCTTCGGATGGCTAAGGAGATGAATTTGAGCCGGGTTAAGTGCTTCGGTGACTCGGACCTGGTAGCTCAACAAGTGTCTGATACTTGGGATTCTAAGGATCCGCTCATGGCTGCATATTGTCGAGAGGTGGATATTATTGCAGGTCACTTCAAAGGCTATCAGGTTGATCATGTGGACCAGCGGAAGAATGAAGTGGTGGATGCTTTAAGCCGTTCGGGTTCCCAGCGTAAGCCAGTTCCACCCAACGTCTTTTTGGATGTGCTGCATAATCCGTCGGTTAAACTTCCCACAGAGGAGGATCTGGCTGTTCCTGATCCGGAGGCTCAATTGGTGGCAGCACTTCATGTTATTCCGGATTGGACCGTCCCGTATCTGGCATACATGAACCAAGGCGAGTTACCAGAGGATGAGACTTTGGCCAGACAGATAATCCGGCGATCCAAGTCAATGACTATTGTCAATGGCGAATTACATCACTGCAGTGTAACAGGGGCGTTTCAACGTTGTGTATCTTCGGAAGAGGGCCGTGAGATCCTGCGTGAAATCCACGAAGGGGATTGTGGTCACCATGCCGGTTCAAAGTCCCTGGTAGCTAAAGCTTTTCGTCACGGTTTTTATTGGCTGACGGCTCATGCTGATGCGGAAGACTTGGTGAAAAAGTGCGATGGTTGTCAGAAGTTTTCACGCCGAGCTCATGTTCCGGCCCAGGAATTGAGAATGATTCCAATTACTTGGCCGTTTGCAACTTGGGGGCTGGATATGGTTGGGCCCTTTAAGAGATCCAAGGACAAGAAGACCCATCTTTTGGTGGTGGTTGATAAGTTCACTAAGTGGGTGGAGGCAGAGCCAGTCAGTAAGTGTGATGCAGCTACGACGGTTCAATTCATCAAGAAGGTGATTTTCTGGTTTGGCTTTCCGCACAGCATTATAACTGATAATGGTACTAATCTGTCCAAAGGTGCTATGAAAGAGTTCTGTCAGCGTGAGCACATCCGGCTTGACGTATCTTCAGTGGCTCACCCCCAGTCTAATGGTCAAGCGGAGAGAGCCAATCAGGAGATCTTGAGAGGCATCAAGCCCCGGCTTATGGTTCCTTTGCAACGGACGCCATGTTGTTGGGTGGAGGAGTTACCTTCTGTGTTATGGAGCATCAATACCACGCCCAACAGGTCTACGGGTTACACACCTTTCTTCATGGTCTACGGAGCAGAGGCAGTTCTCCCGAGTGACATCCGTCATGACTCGCCTCGTGTGGCGGCTTATGTTGAAGCTTATAATGAGAAGGCACGGCAGGAAGCGATTGACCTGTTAGATGAGGAGTGTGACATTGCAGCAGCCCGTTCGGCGATTTATCAGCAAGATCTGCGTCGTTATCACAGCCGTCGGGTTAGAACCAGAACTTTTCAAGAAGGTGATCTGGTGCTCCGACTCATCCAGGATCAGACGGATATGCACAAGTTATCCCCACCTTGGGAGGGACCCTTTGTGGTCAGCAAGAACCTGCACAACGGGTCATACTATCTAATCGATGTTCGAGGGCACAAAGACTCACGTAAATCGGAGGAGGAGACCCACCGGCCGTGGAATATCGCTCATCTACGGCCTTACTATACCTGAGCCCTAGGCTCTGCTATGTACATAGTTATGACAATGTATATATTATGATCAATATAGTAAACCGGAGCCTCAGCTAAAGCGGGGTATCTATTGTTTTTTCTTACATCAGGTGTGGTTACATGGAGATTTCTGCTTATAAAGCGGCGTCCGGTTTATCCCTTGATTCGGCTTATCAAGCCATATATATAAATCACTTGGGGGCTTGGTCGTATTCGAACCTTAGCTACACCTCTTGATAGGCGCAAGGCCACCAGAAAAATCACTTGGGGGCTTGGTCATATTCGAACCATAGCTACACCTCTTGATTGGCTCAGAGCCAAAAAAGAAAAATTACTTAGGGGCCAAAGAGAGTGTTCCAGAAGAACAACTCAAACATAGGCACCCACTGAGCACAGCTCAAAATATTGCTTGGGGATTCTTTGCTATCGCAATGAACAAAGAATCTACACTTGTAATAGGCTATTAGGCCACGGCTTGGAAGCCTGGTGTATACACCTAAAACCCCGGGTTAGCCTGCCTTTTTTTAAGTAAGTCACTCCCTCCAGGTAAACCTGGTATGACCCGTCGAACTTCGACAAGTCAATCTCATAAGACCCTGAACTTGTCAAAGTTAAAACGATGATTGGTTAAAGATTGAGGTCCATCTTAAAAGGCTTTGTAAAATGGTTTAACTCAGCGGCCTGGTAGCCCATGAAAAGCCTCGAATTTGGGGCCTGGCAGCCCGTGAAAAGCCTCGACTACAAGTTTTCATATGCTTTTATTTGCCAAGTTTTTTCTCCTTTGATGAGATTTATGATGATTTTGGTAAACCGGCGTTAATCAACCCGGCTTGGCTTTCAACTACAAGTTGTCAATACATGATTAGTCATGTTCCGGTGCTTATTAACCTGGTCTGGTTTTGACTATAAGTCGCCAGTATTATATATGAGTAATCCGGTGTTTCTCACAACCCGGTACGGGTTTATCATAAACCGGCACAATATGGAAGGAGTTATCAATACTAATATTTGGGGTATCGCCCTTACTACAAAAGTTGGTCAACCTACGATGTGATTCAATGTCACAGGTATCATTTATTTTCATATTTGATCATTTTTAACAGCCTTGTTTATAAACCCAGGCTATATGCTTGGGCATCATGACCCGTCCGGTGGTAAACCGCCAGGACAAGTTCAACCTTTTGTATGCAGGAACAGCCTGAATAAATCGCTCTGGATTATGAACATCATATATCTTAAGCATGGTGTTTAAACTAGCCTATTACAAGGCGTTTCAGTGCCCAAAAGAATAATTGTTTTTTGGCAAGTATTGCAGCACGCGGAAGGTTAAATCGGCCTCCGGATCATGACTCGTCACCGGGCTGCCCTGACGGTTGTGGATCACCTTGCGCCGGTTCATCCTCTTCCTCTCTACCCAGCGGCTGGAAGTCAATGGTGGCCCAATCGATCCCAGTTAAGGCTCGAAACACAGCTTCATCGCTTATAAGTGTGGATGGTTCAACGTTAGGGGCGTAGGTGTGCTTACGGATTGGCGGGATAAGATTTTGAGCCTCAAGGGTTGGTGCAGCAACCCGTTTGTTGTTGACATCATAACTCGCCTGGTAATATGAAAGATCAGTTTCTTCAGCCAGTTGGCAAGCCAGTGGACGTACTTCCCGATTTATTGCTCGGAGGTCCTCATGGCCAAATTCTGATCCGTCTTCTTTTAAGCTCGGATAGCCTTTAGCCACATCCACCGGATCAAGATCAGGCACCCATGCTTTTGCCCGGGTTAGTGCGGTCAGAGCACTAGCCCTAGCAGCAGATCTCTTTAGCTCTTCTACCCGGACAGGCAGCATTGACAACCTTTCTAAGGTCTCCTTGATTAAAGTTGGGGGCGGCTTGTTGTGAGAAGCAGTGCAGATGATCCATTGCGCGCCGGTATATAACTGCTCTATAAGAGTATAGGCAGCCTTCAGCTTCTTCTGTACGTCAGAGCCCAGATGACTAATGCGAGTTCCTGCGCCATTACAAACATCAGTAAACAGGCAATGTATGGGATGATATGTTGAAAATTTAAAGCCAGGATATTTACCAAACACAGCAGCAGTCATGGCATGTATTTGCCGCTTTACACCAGTTAGCTCGTCCACCACCGGTTTGAGAGCTACTTCTGCGTCCTCGGCTCTTTTTTGCAATGCGGATTTTTCTTTGTCCCAATCCGCCTGCTCCTTGTTGAAACTCTCCTTCAGCTTTTCCATAGCGGCTAAGGCACTGGTAAGCTCATCTTTGGTTTTGGAGGTTTCTGCCTGCTGGGACTTGATGTTTTCTTGTAGATCAGCGATTTGAGTTTCCTTTTTGCTCAGTTCAGCCTATAAGAGACAAACATATCATGAATTGGCAGTGCATATTTGAAGTACCAAGCACATAACAAGTTATGCACCTGATACTTGGGGGGTAATGCATATTTGCTCGTAATCGGAAAATTCTGCAAGTCCCAAGTGCAATACAAGTATTACTCTTGGCACTTGGGGGCTAATGTATGCTGGCTCAAAGTGACATTATGAGTATTCTTCTAAAAGTCCCGGTTCATCTTCATCAGTTATACCGGCCCTTGGGGACTATACCGGCGAAAGTTGTAATATTGCAATTCTAAGGTACCGTTTCATCTTAGAAAGATAACCCGGCTCTTGGAGGCTAAGCATGCAAAGTTGAGGTATTACAAAGTCCCAGTTTAGATGACTATCATAAACCGGCACTTGGGGGCTACTGGAGTTAATATTTGGAAGTGAACACAAGAGAGAAGCAGTTATGCAGTTACCTCATATCGCTCCTTCATTAGATTCACTAAACCGGCTTCAAAGTCGCGGCTTGTGTACAGGCGGTTTAAAAAACCAGAATGGATGTCTTGGGCGTTGAGGTGAGCATAGGTTGACAAATCTATGTTCCATTTGCCTTTGCCCATAGCAGAAACCTCGTCCTTGGCACTATGTTTCGATAAAGCAACATGTTTGCCAGGAGCGGTGTGGCCGACGCCAGTAATCATAATATCATCTTCTTTATCATCAGCCGCCTTCACGGGAGTTGACGGTTTATCAACAGCCTTAGCTGGGCTGGCCGACGTATCATCCGCGCGAGCCGGGCTAGTCGGTTTATCAGTGTGGCCTGTGGTGTCAACTTCTGTTTGTTCAACTATGAAGTTATAATCTTGAGGCGGTGGATCATCATGTGTAACATCAATATTTGTTCTTTCCAGATCGGGAGTCTTCTCCGGTTCAATATCCACATTGTCATCAGACGGTTTATTTAACCGGGCCTTCTTACTGGGTCTAGGCTTGGCACTGAGAAGAACAAACATAAAGATCAGTACAGTATGCAAACATAACACATTAAGGATAAGATTAAAGCATAACCTACCCAAGGACCGTCTTGAGGGTTGGAAGTTGTGTGGCCGTTGACTCGCCAGAGGACGAATTAGGTGTTCCCTGATAATTTGAATCAGACGGATTAAGAGGTTGTCGAAAACAACCCGCCTTGGGGCAAGAAACATCAGGAGTATAAGAGACCTCTGTTCGACGTTTCCGGACTGGAGTGTTCGGTAAACCGGCAGAGGTAACTACCTGGCCACTGTGCCGGGTTGTGCGGTGGGCTTCGTGTTGCTGTTTCTTCAAAAGAAAGTTTGGGTCCAAGTGAGCTAAGGGGTGAGAAAATTTTTATTTTCTGGTTTGCTTGACGGAGTTTCTGTGTTGGCAGAGGGTCTGAACCGGAAGAAAGGATAGTTACCTCTGCATCGTCAGCCAGGCTGCCTTCGGCGTCGTCCTGATAACAGTCGTTGTCAATAAGATGTATGAAGAAAGAACCAAGAGAGTCAAGTTCTACCTCTGAGTCCAGATTAGCTAGATCCGCATCAGCATTTGGTTCAGAAGATTCAGTGGTCCTCTTCTTGGCAGGTTTCTTGGTGACCTTGGTCTTCGGGCGAAGTGGTTTTGCCGGTTTATCCTGTGGTTTTTTCTTCCAGAATGGGTCATCGCCCTGTGAAAGATGGACAAAATTTTGAGACTATCTAAAAAGGGGTAAACTAAAACAAGAAAGTTGTAATTCTTACAGGTGGCGGTTTATTGGAGACGCAGAAAGGGCTTAACCCAGTCTGGCTACAGACAGCTTCCGGTTCATTCAGCATTTTCTTGACAGCCTCAGTAACTTCGGCTTCTGTTAGCTGAATGTTGATGTGTCGTTGAGGGTCTTTCAAATCCCCTATGTACTCACACATTAAACCGGGGCGCCGGCTTAAGGGCAGAACGCTCCAAGATATCCAACAGCGAACAAAGTCGACACCTGTCAAACCGTTTGCCATAAAGGCTCCGAGCTTTGACAGTTGTGGTGCATAGTTGGACCGTTCCTTGGCAGTCAGCCTTTGAGGGAAGGGATGAGTGTTGCTAAGCCGGTGGGGACGATAACCCGGCAGAGGATTTTCATCAGTTGGAGATGTGTCTTTGCAGTAAAACCAAGTCTGATTCCAGTCCTTGGGGTGACTATGAAGCTTGGCATGAGGGAAGCTGACATCCTTCCTCTTTTGAATTGCCATTCCACCAAGCTCAGTGTTGGGTCCGTCTGTGAACTCTGTGCGACGGTTTAAATAAAAGAAATCCCGGAACAGTTCAACTATGGGCTCCTCTTGAAGATAGGCCTCACAAAATACTTGGAAATTGCAAATATTGGACACAGAATTTGGTCCAATATCTTGAGGGTGGAGTTGGAAGTTGGCCAGCATGTCCCGGAAATTTTTTTAACCGGGAGGGCTAAAGCCTCGACCCAGATGCTCAGTAAATACAACTACTTCTCCGTCCTTGGGTTCAGGAAGATTTTCCGGACCAGGGGCCCTCCAGTGGATGACTTCTTTCTCAGCTAAAGCTCCAGTTGTGACACATATGTTTAATTGCTCTTCAGTAACCCGGGAAGGAACCCAGTTGCACTCGTAAACTTGTTTGGCCATTTCAATGGGAAGCTGAAACATATTTATTGCCGGTTTAAGATTTCTGACGGGCGAGCATAAAGCAATACAAAATAAGCAGAAGCAAAGGTATTTGCATATTGTTAAACCGGAGTTTGATATTACTAAATCGGAGTCTGACAATGGAGAAGGTGTAAAGATCAATGAATTGGCGGTTTAAGAGGGGACTAATGATGCATACCGGATTATTGTTCTTTGACAAAGCTAAACCGCCTATATTGGTACCTAAGCGAGGGAAAAACAGATTTCGCAGACTGGTAAGATTAATTCAGATCTGCGGCGTGGCAGAAAACAGAAATATATTCAGACCTAAAATATAGGTGCTTCAACAGTTCATCGGATTCAGATGAGTTTTTCTATACGAAAGAGGATGCTCTAATGAGAAAAAAGGGGCTATGACTACGACCGCACAAGAAATATCAGATCCAAATTAGCCATTTATGGTACTAAGAAGAACAAGGACGAACGGCGCCGGAGCTTCAATGAACTCCGATGAACACCGAAACCCTAATGGTGAATCTAGAGAAAGAGGAAAGGGACTTACAGATGCGGATGGAGCAGCGAAGGAGCGCCGCGTTTTTCTGGTCCGTTCAGGTTGATGCAGCGGCCGGTGTTGAGGAAGAAGGCGGAGCTTGACGACGGCGGCCGTGTGTGACGGTCGGGTCGGCGCGAGGAAGGAGAAAGACGAAGAGGCAAGGGGAAAAATGAAGGGGGCCCCCGGCCTTATTTATAAAGGTGAAGAGATAAGTGACAGACGCGAGAATCGAGGAGCCCAAAGGTTGGATATGTGACAGAGTTATTGCCTCGATTCTCGGAGGCTCATTTTAAATAACAGATGACGTCATGGCATTTTATTATGATCCTGGAAGATGATGTCATGGCGGTCTACAAGACTTAGGCGAAGGTTTTGAAGAAGAAATTTTCTTAAGTGTTGGAGATCGACATGAACAAGTTCAAATCAATCTAGGGCCTAATGTTGGGGATATTGTTACTGGGTGCAAACCGGCCAGGAGAGGCCGGGTTATCCCCATAATGAGTCATTTATATTTGAAGCCCATGAAGACAAGGAGTATGGCGCTTTATGAAGGCCCAGGGCCCAAAGGCGGATCAAGGGCTTGTAGGCGTAAACCGGCAATATTATATGTAACCTGTCTTGTAAGATAAGAAAAGAGTAGAGACCGAGCCGGACACGTTTATGAGCCGGCCTCGGGATTCGGTAAACCGCTGGGCGTCAACCTGTGTATATAAAGGGAGACCCGGCGGCGGTTTGAGGGGAGGACAACAATTCGAGAGCCAGGCATAGCGGATTCGCTCCCTGGTCATCGAAACCCTAGCAATTCCACAACAACTGGATTAGGCCTTTACCTTCACCGCAAGGGGCCGAACCAGTATAAACTCTCTGCGTCCCTTGTTAGCTTTAGCCCCTTTAAGCTAACCCATCGTGATGGCTCCACGACTAAGTCCTTTCTCTAGGACATCTGCCGTGACAAAACCCCGACAAGATTCAAAAAATTTATAACATGATTCCTACTGTACCCTACCATTTCTACAATTTATATTGAGCAAACACTTGAGCACAATTTTCCTTTCCATCATTTTCATGGAAGACATTAAAAAGATGAAGCATATGAGGCAACCTCAATTCCATTTTTTTGTAGTTTTATTTTATAAACTAAACTAGTGATAAAACAAGAAACTAAAAGATTCGATTGCAAGATCTAAAGATATACCTTCAAGCCCTCACCTCCCCTGCAACGGCGCCAGAAAAGAGCTTGATGTCTACTACACAACCTTCTTCTTGTAGACTCGTGTTGGGCCTCCAAGCGCAGAGTTTTGTAGGACAGTGGCAAATTTCCCTCAAGTGGATGACCTAAGGTTTATCAATCCGTGGGAGGCGTAGGATGAAGATGGTCTCTCTCAAACAACCCTGCAACCAAATAACAAAGAGTCTCTTGTGTCCCCAACACACCCAATACAATGGTAAATTGTATAGGTGCACTAGTTCGGCGAAGAGATGGTGATACAAGTGCAATATGGATGGTAGATATAGGTTTTTGTAATCTGAAAATATAAAAACAGCAAGGTAACTAGTAACAAAAGTGAGCGAAAACGGTATTGCAATGCTTCGAAACAAGGCCTAGGGTTCATACTTTCACTAGTGCAAGTTCGCTCAACAATGATAACATAATTAGATCATATAACAATCCCTCAACGTGCCACAAAGAGTCACTCCAAAGTCACTAATAGCGGAGAACAAACGAAGAGATTATTGTAGGGTACAAAACCACCTCAAAGTTATTCTTTTTGATCGATCTATTGGGCTATTCCTATAAGTGTCACAAACAGCCCTAGAGTTCATACTAAAATAACACCTTAAGATACACATCAACCAAAACCCTAATGTCACCTAGATACTCCAATGTCACCACAAGTATCCACGGGTTTGATTATACGATATGCATCACACAATCTCAGATTCATCTATTCAAACCAAACACAAAGAACTTCAAAGAGTGCCCCAAAGTTTCTACCGGAGAGTCAAGACGAAAACGTGTGCCAACCCCTATGCATAAGTTCACAAGGTCACAGAATCCACAAGTTGATCCCAAAAACATACATCAAGTGGATCACGTGAATATCCCATTGTCACCACAGATAAGCACATGCAAGACATACAGCAAGTGTTCTCAAATCCTTAAAGACTCAATCCGATAAGATAACTTCAAAGGGAAAACTCAATCCATTACAAGAAGGTAGAGGGGGAGAAACATCATAAGATCCAACTATAATAGCAAAGCTCGCGGTACATCAAGATCGTGCCAAATCAATAACACGAGAGAGAGAGAGATCAAACACATAGCTACTGGTACATACCCTCAGCCCCGAGGGTGAACTACTCCCTCCTCGTCATGGAGAGCGCTGGGATGATGTAGATGGCCACCGGTGATGATTTCCCCCTCCGGCAGGGTGCCGGAACAGGCTCTCAATTGGTTTTTGGTGGCTACAGAGGCTTGCGGCGGCGGAACTCCCGATCTAGGTTTATTTCTGGGGGGTTTGTGTATTTATAGGAATTTTTGGCGTCGAGAACAAGTCAGGGGGTCCACGAGGAGCCCACAAGACCGGAGGGCGCGCCCTCCACCCTTATGGAGGCCTCGTGGCTCTTCTGGCCCAACTCTTTTGCTTCGGGGGCTTCTTCTGGTCCATAAAAATTCACCGTAAATTTTTCGCTCATTTGGACTCTGTTTGATATTCCTTTTTTGCGAAACTGAAAAACAAGGAAAAAACAGAAACTGGCACTGGGCTCTAGATTAATAGGTTAGTCCCAAAAATAATATAAAATAGCATATAAATGCATATAAAACATCCAAGATGGATAATATAATAGCATGGAACAATCAAAAATTATAGATACGTTGGAGACGTATCAACATCCCACACAGTTAATCCAAGAAGTACGTTTCCGTTCGTATATACATCCCACACAATCACTCCAAGGAAAACGTTTCCGTTCGCAAGTACATCACACACAATTTTCCCCATTAAATCGTTTGTGATAGCGTTGCCGTTGCACACGATATTAACAATTTTATCGTTTGCGTTATTCACTGCATCACACACGGTGCGTAGAAGAAATTGTGTGGCAAAGGCTGTCCATCACACACACTATTTATGTGGTAAATGTTTGCGCAAGGTGGCCTAACGCAAACAGTTTTCACGAGGATGTCATGTGTGATTGTTCATTGATCCAACATGGTTTATTCCTAGAAACTGTGTGTATTGCCTGAGGTCATCGCCCACGGTGTGTCAATAACCGTTTGCAATAGAAAAACCCAATTAGCAGGCTAATTGGCCATTAGCAGGCTAATTGCCCTATTATTAATAACCCACTTTTTAATCTAATTGACATTTCATATTAAGCACACAATATATTTCATTTCCATATTAAGGAAGCAGGATTTCATAATTGAAATACATCAGAGTACAATATAATATAGGTTCAGCACTTAGCTACCCCATTACACAACTGCACCAGCACCATGTTTCACATGCAACATCTATAACCTTTTGAAATTAGCATCATAGAAGGTACATAGACAGATGCATCTCATCTGGAAAACTGCTGAAGCGGAAGGCGAATATTGAGCCTTCATTGATGTTGAAGGTCTTTGCAACTTTAGGCCAGTGCCTGTGGATGATTAACTGTCCATCCTTCGTCCTCTTCAGGAACACTTCAATATTGAACCGTGGGTGTTGTATGAAAACCTTCCTCGCCTCCTGACCATACATGTGGTTTGAGAGGTAATCATCAGTGAACTATTTTGGAAAGGCCTAAAAACAAGGATGTGCATAAATATCTTCTCTATATTAGAAATGGGCAAAGGAATAAGAAAAGGCAAGGTATAATTGTTAGTACCATCTGGTAGTGAACTGACGTCTTCTTCATTGTGTAGACAAAGATCTTGTTGTTTTTTGTAGCTAATTTCTTTATCCTAACAATCTTTCTGAGTTACTTGACTTGACTGATATTCATGGACAACTCATTTCCCCATATGCAAAAAGGGTCGAACAGTGGGTCAAAACCTCTGACAGCAGGACCTACACGTGCAAGACCAAATTGTTAAAAACCTAAATATTAGAATGGTTCCTGCAATTGCACAATAATGTGCTATTAGATAGAGGGCCATGCATGTGCAAACCTCGATTGTAAACCTTAGTGCTTCCCATTGTTTCCCTGCAACACATATAAGGTAGTTAGTCATCAGGTTAAGTGAGGGTTCGCATGCTATCAGTAAAATATGTTGATAAAAAATAAGCACATTGCAGATTCATCAGATTAATTCAAGCCACATGGAAAACCCATTTATCCAAACCAAGCATGATTAAGAACTAGGAAATATAGCAGTTGTATATGTTTCTCATGTATTAAGTGCAGCCAAATTCGATTTATTCCTCACATGCACAACAATACAAAATTCTACCCACGACAATTGGACATCGCATTGCAGAATTGAACCAAGTAGTTAACTAAACACCACAACAAATGAATCAAACATTAACTGAGCACCACATTGCACAATATAACATACTCCTAATAGAAGTATGACAGTTAACCAAACCAAGCATGCTTAACAACTTGGAAATATAGCAATTGTATTTGTTTCTCATTTATTTAGTACAGCCAAATTTGATTTATTTCTCACATGGTATACAATAACAGAATGCACCCACAACAATTGAACATCGCATTGCAGAATTGAACCAAACAGTTAACTAAACACCATAACAAATGAATCAAACATTAACTGAGCACCACATTGCATAATATAACATACTCCTAATAGAAGTATGACAGTTAACCAAACCAAGCATGCTTAACAACGTGGAAATATAGCAATTGTATTTGTTTCTCATTTATTTAGGACAGCCAAATTCGATTTATTTCTCACATGGTATACAATAACAGAATGCACCCACAACAATTAAACATCGCATTGCATAATTGAACCAAACAGTTAACTGAACACCAAAACAAATGAACCAAACGTTAACTGAGCACGACATTGCACAATGTATAACATAATAGAAGATCAGACAATTAACCAAACCAAGCATGCTTGACAACTTGGAAATAAAGCAATTGTATTTGTTTCTTATGTATTTTGTAAAGATAAATTCGATTTATTTCTCACATGGAAGACAATACAAAATTGCATCCTGAAGAATTGAACATCACATTTGCAGAATTGCACCAAACTGTTAACTGAGGATGACAACTAATTAACAAAACAGTTAATAAGTGAGCACCACATTGCACGACATATAGAACATATACACTAGAGCAACATATTGCATGGTAAAAGTAGATAGCACAATTCACTAGAATTTATTAAGGAAAGGCAGGAGCAGCATATGCAACGGGTAAACCGAGCATGCTTAACCGGCGTAGCTAGCAAACTGAACATGGGTCCTTATAGTGAGCTAATAAGACAAGCTACTCCTCATCGTCGGAGATGTCGATGATGATTGGCTCCTTGGACATGGAAGAGGGCGAGGCCTCCACATTGTGGGTGCCCTCATCGTAGTGGTGAGTTACCTGAGCCGCTCCGGGCACCAACCTGCTGATTCACGAGTTGAGGTAAGCCGGTGCACGCTGAGAAAACACCTCGTAGTCTTCGTCGAAGGCACCGAGGGTGGCCTCAAGAAAACGCCACGAACTGTCATTTAAAGCTGCCAACTGCGTCGCGGCGTCGGCACGCGAGGCATCGATGGTGGCTTTGATAGCAAGGTGCTCCTCCAAGATCTGGGGGTCGGCACGAATGGCAGCCATCGCGACCTCATCCATGCGTGCGGCCATGATTTGCTTCTCCGCTGCCAAATGCTCCTTGAGCTCCTGGCTGTACTGCGTGCACCATGGCTTAGGGCAGCGCTTATTTTGGGGAGGGCTCGGTGATTTGGGTGGAAGGTGTCGCACCGGCGGTCGGGGCATGTGGGATGTGGAAGGAGGAGGAGGATGGGGGTCGGGTGTGGATTACCTGCCTGGATAGACGAGGCCGAGCAGCATGAAGGAGGGTTGCCGGCGAGGACGCGGCGCTGCAAGCAAGGAGAGAAGGTTTCAACTTGGAAAGGAAGGCAGAAACAGGGGAAATGTGGCTTTTGGTAAGGGGGGGGGGGCGGGGAGGTAGATATTTCCGCGGAAGCCAAATTTTTTGAATCGGTGCAGCGAAAAAACTAGCGCGCAAAGTGTCATCAGACATGGTCCCTTATTCAGCACTGTGTATGATATATGAACATCACAAACGATTCATATAGCTTATCCCGTGTGTGATGAGTTTGAACGTAAAAAATTTTGGTTCGAATTTCCCTGGTTACAGTGGTCATCCACGTCATTGCATAATTTGGGTACACAAAGGAGACTACAGCACACCCACACTTCTTAATTGAGCAAGTTCAGCAATTAAACAGAGCTAGCTGACCTAAACATTACTCTAACAAATTAAAGACCGGTGCTCTTAATTAAACAAAACAAAGAGTACTACTACGGCCGGTGCTCATCGATCTTCGCCGCCTCCTCCATGTCCAGCTCGCGCCCGATGATCTCCTGGGGAAGGGGCTCCATGGCATCCATCACACCATACTCGGCAAGCATCTCGCCATCCACATCCACCATCTCTTTGGAAAAGGCCACCACGAGCTGTGCCGCTCTCGCCAGTTGCTATCCCCGAGGCAGATGTTGCTGCCGCCACCTGAGAAGCAACAGCGGCCGTTTGGGCTGCCTTGGCCGCCCGGTCGCAGATTGCGGTCGCGCTCATGCACCTTGTTAGCACGAGCATGGCGGCTGCGGCCGCGCTCTCGCCGGAGTGGGCCGCCGAAGTTGCCCTCATGATGCGGGTCCATGTCCCCATCTTTCACCGGCGACGATTGAACAGTGAAATGATATTTGCGGAGCGAGCTTGTGTTCTTGACACGCCGGCTGTGGACTTTAGCCGACGCACCTTCTCATGTAAGCCATAGGCATACTATACTTCGATGGTGCTCCAAGATATTTTGTACTGCATCTCACACGGTTGGTGATAATAAACTGTGTGCGATCTACTTGAGTTTTCATCGTGATTTGAATTACATAACGGTGGCATAGTGGCAATGGAGGGTGTTTAAATTGCTAGAACTTTTATCTGCAGTGAACATGAAACTATAGGTGTGTCATAGAAAAATTGGAATTATTCAGGGCTCGTTTGGGCATTTTTATACATTAACTTGGTTTTCTAGCCATTTCAGGTGCCCAATTCAAAATTAAACTACATGCACATGCTCCGGTGCACCAACATGGGTTGTAAAATCATATGTGTCCATGGGTTTATGCTTATGTCCCATGCAAGAAATGAAGATGAATTTCGAACACCACAGCACCGTGGCTCTCCGGCAAACGTTGAGGTACTTGCTGCTATAATTCTAGTAAATCCAAAACCCGTCTGAAATTCATGAACCTTGGCATGCTATCATGGAATGGCATCAACATGCTGGGGTAAAAAATATTTTCCCATTTGGGGCAGGTTATGGTATAAGCTTCTCACAAGAAGCATCATGGTTCCATTGGGGAAACGTGTCACCTTTGTGGACAAAACGATATTCGTCGCCTCTTCTTGCTTTCAATTTTTTCCTGGTGTCAACATAGAACAACAGGACTGTCGTGTTAAATTTTGGAATTTTTCGGGGATCGTTTGGACATTTTTATACGTTAACTGAGTTTTCTAGGCATTTAGGTGCATAATTCAAAATTGAACTACATGCACATGCTCCAGTGCATAAAAATGGGTTGAAAAATCGAATGTGTGTCCTTGGTTGCAAGATTAGGTCACATGCAAGAAATGAGAATGAATGTCGAACACCTTGACACTGTCGCTTGGCCGCTAACATTGAGATACATGGTTTTAAAATTCTAGTAAATCAAAAACTTGTCTAAAATTCATGAAACTTGACATGATATCATGTAATGGCATCGACATGCCGTGGTAAAAATATTGTCCCATTTGGGGCCGGTTTGGGTCTAAGCTTCTCGCAAACCAGAGCTTCTCTCACAACAAGCCTGATGGTTTCGGTAGGGAACGTGCCACCTTGGGGACGAAATGATATCTGTTGCCTCTTCTTACTTTCAAAATTTTTGTGTCAACATAGAACAACAGGAGTGTTGTGTCAATTTTTTGGATTTTTTGGGGTTCGCTTGGACATTTTTATACATTAACAGAGTTTTCTATGCATTTATGTGCATAATTCAAATTTGAACTACATGCAAATGCTCCAGTGCATATAAATGGGTTAAAATCGAAATGTGTGTCCTTGGTTGCATGCTTAATTAAGTCCCATGCAAGAAATGAGAATGAATGTCAAACATCTTGCCACCGTCGCTCGGCCGCTAACATTGAGATCCATGGTTTTTAAATTCTAGTAAATCGAAAATGCATCTGAAATTTATGAAACTTGACATGCTAGCATGGAATGGCATCAACATGCCATGGTAAAAAATATTGTCCCATTTGGGGCAGGTTGGGGTTTAAGCTTCTCACAAACCAGAGCTTCTCACAACAAGCCTCATTGTTACGGTAGGGAACGTTTCACCTTTCTGGACGAAATGATATCTGTAGGCTCTTCTTGATTTCAATTTTTTTTCTAGTGTCAACATAGAACAACTTGAGTGTTGTGTTAATTTTAGGAATTTTTGGGGTTCGTTTGGACATTTTTATACATTAACTGAGTTTTCTATGCATTAATGTGCATAATTCAAATTTGAACTACAGGCACATGCTCCAGTGCATGTAAATTGGTTGAAAAATCAAATCTCTGTCCTTGGTTGCATGCTTAGGTCCCATGCAAGAAATGGGAATGAATGACAAACACCTTGCCACCGTCGCTCGGCCGTAAACATTGAGATACATGGTTTTTAAATTCTAGTAAATCCAAACCTCGTCTAAAGTTCATGAAACTTGACATGCTATCATGGAGCAGCATCAACATGCTTTGGTAAAAAATTTGTCCCATTTGGGGCAGGTTTGGGTATAAGCTTCTCGCAAACCAGATCTTCTCACAACAAGCCTGATGGTTTCGGTAGGGAACGTGCTACCTTTGGGGACGAAATGATATCTGTTGCCTCTTCTTGATTTCAATATTTTTCTAGTGTCAACATAGAACAACATGAGTGTTGTGTTAATTTTAGGAATTTTTGGGGGTTCGTTTGGACATTTTTATATATTAACTGAGTTTTCTATGCATTTATGTGCATAATTCAAATTTGAACTATAGGCACATGCTCCAGTGCATGTAAATTGGTTGAAAAATCAAATCTGTGTCCTTGGTTGTATGCTTAGGTCCCATGCAAGAAATGGGAATGAATGTCAAAAACCATGCCACCGTCGCTCGACCGCAAACATTGAGATACATGGTTTTTAAATTCTAGTAAATCCAAAACACGTCTGAAGTTCATGAAACTTGACATGCTATCATGGAGCGGCATCAACATGCTGTGGTAAAGATTTTGTCCCATTTGGGGTAGGTTTGGGTATAAGCTTCTCGCAAACCAGAGCTTCTCACAACAAGCCTGATGGTTTCGGTAGGGAACGTGCCACCTTTGGGGACGAAACGATATCCGTTGCCTCTTCTTGCTTTCAATATTTTTCTAGTGTCAATATAGAACGATAGGAGTGTTGTGTCAATTTTTGGGATTTTTTGGGGTTCGCTTGGACATTTTTACACATTAACTGGGTTATCTAGGCATTTTATGTGCATAATTCAAATTTGAACTACATGCACATGCTCCAGTGCAGAAAAATGGGTTGACATATCAAATGTGTGTCCTTGGGTGCATGCTTAGGTCCCATGCAAGAAATCGGAATGAATTTCAAACACCAGGGCACTGTTGATTGCCGGCAAAATGTTGAATACTTTGTTTTTAAATTCTAGTAAATCCAAAACTCGTCCGAAATTCATGAAACTTGGCATGCAATCATGGAATGGCACCCGACATGCTGTGGTATTTTTTGTGTCCATTTTGAGAGAAGGCGCACTTGAATAACAGCCAACAAAGGCATTTTGAAACAAATAGCTGCCACTTTAACATCTCAAACATTTGTATAATTTAAATCACGTGCGTTCTATTAACCATTCACGTGACGCCACGTGTCTCTCTTTTAATGGCTATAGGAGGTGTCGTGCGGACAGCTGCTTGACTGAACGGGAGGCGTGCGATCGCAGTCCGGTGCGCAGGCTGACTGAGAAGCATGCAAGCTATCCTCCAATGCGCAGGCTCATCGAGAAGCGTGCGAGCTATACGCTGCGCAGGCTCACTGGGAAGCGAGCCCTTTGACTTCCATGGCCGCCCGCCTTGCTTGCATCCTCTCCATTAATGGCGCCTGAGCCACTATTTAATGCGGGCGGCCTTACTGTTCGCCTCCCATTCCCCTCCCTCCCGCAGACCTCCACCAATGCCATGGCGCAGAAGGATCATCTGCCACTAGTCTTCAAGTTTGGTGAAGTCAACTCCGAGCCAGAGGAGATAGAAAATTTGGAGGAATGGAGCCTCATGGACATGGCCCTGAACGAGCTGGCCGCGGCGGTTGCTGCCCCAGCGCCCGTCCCAGCTCCCATCCCTGCGGCCGCGGCAGCAACCATCCCCGTAGCATTGACGGGCTAGTCGCCGAGCACTATCGCAGAGCTGGAAGCCGTGGGTGTCACCAAGGTCTCCGCGGACCCGCGTGAGCTCGTGTACATGCCAGCACCAGCGCCCGTGCCCCTGCACCCACCGCGGCACCGGTCCCAGTGCGTTTGCCTGCACCCGCCGCGCCCGTCCCCTTGTGCGCGCCTCCCTCAGTGGCATGGGACGCCGCAATCGACCGCTAGCTCGAAACGTCGCCAGTTGCCATCCTCCCGCGCCCCACCCGTCGATCGCGCGACAACATGATGTTTGATTTCCAGGTGAAGTACATTCTATGCTGCCTTGAAGACTTCAACAACGGCATCCCGGAGGACGACAACAACAACGCCGGCGTAGCACGCCGCCTCCGCCGCCGCCGGAAATAGTTTTTTGGGGTTTAATACTGTATCTCGATCATATGAATATAAATTTGCAGTGTGACTGAATGAAAGATATGGTTTGAACGAACTTGCGTTTTTCTCTCTTAATGTATAGACTTATCAAACGATTTACTTTAAAAAAACATCAATGGTTTTTAAATATAAAACACTCATCACAAACGTTTTAGTTAGAACACCCGTATGCAAACCGACAGCTTCCCCAGGAAGCCAAGGGAAAATGTGACGAGCAGGATTTGTGCAGCTCTTGATCGCAAACGTTTTTGATAGAACACCCGTATGCAAAGTGAGAGGTATGGTCTTCCCCAGTAAGTCAAGGGAAAATTCGCAGTGCAGGATTTGTGCATCTCTTCAATGCAAACGGTTCAGATTGAATATGGTATGCAGAGCCAGACTTCGTCGCTAAGCCAAGAGAAAATGTGTCGAGTAGGATTTGTACATCCCTTCAACGCAAACGGTTGTTTTGGATGACCCGTGTGCAACCACGTATAGATAATTTGGTAAGATTTGCATCTGTCATATTGGGTATATTGCCATTTGTCAAACTAGAAAGATTGACATTTGTTGATCTAGTAACATTGCCATTTGTCAACCTTGTAACACTGCGATTTCTCAAAACATGCAGCTAAAAATCACTAGCACTATCTAATTTTTGCAACTAAAATTCAGTAATTAAGCATAGATTTCATTCATAGATTAAGCAGTCATTCTTTATACAAATAGCTCAACTCGACAGCTGAACTGACCAAACTTTTCCCCAACTGTTGCCAACCACGTACTGAAATAGCTAGTTCAACTATATATACTAGCTAATTTTAAGTACGTTGTACAGTTCCACCACATCTATAGTCAGATGAACTGAACAAAATAGCCCCTAAATACTACTACTACAGAGGGGCTTTGTACTACTTTTGGTAGCCTCTCCTCTGTTGAGCGCGCTCAGTAAGAGGCAGAGGAGGAGGAGCCTACTGACGAGCTGGACAACTGCAATACGGTGCCTGCCGTTGCTGCACCTTCAGCGACGCTCACCTCGAACACCCTCTGCCGCTCCAGACGACCCCTCTCGAAGCGGTGGTTCTCCTTGTAGATCTCCTGATTCCTCGCCTCTGCGGCGTCGTGTGCTACGGCCACGGCGGCGGTAAGGCTCTTTGCGTGCTCGACGAGGCGCTCCTCCTCCTCCCGCAGGAACTTGATGTAGCGCGCAAGGTCGCTGATGCACGTGCAGGCCTCCAGCTCCGCCTCCCGCCTTCGGGCGACGGTGGCGGAGCGGGTGATGACCCCGGCGGTCGACGGTGGGCTGGCGGTCACGGTGGCCGATGATGGGGTGGCGGCCACGACCACCACCTCCCGCTTTCGAGCCGCGGCGGCGGAGCGGGTGATGGCCATGGTGGCCGGCAGTGAGGTGGCGGCCACGATGGCCACCTCCTACCTTCGGGCCGTGGAGGCGGAGTGGGTGATGGACCTGGCTTTCGATGATGGTATGGCGGCCACGGCGGCAGACGGTGGGGTGGCGGCAACGGCAGCCGGCAACAGCTGCCAACGGGCAGCGGCGGTGGAGCGTGTGGTGGGTGTTCCACGCACACCCAACAGGGACGCCACGCGCACTACACTACGCCGGGGACTGCGCTGCCGCCGCGGTGTAGCCTCCCAGCTGGAGCTGTCCTCTGATGACGGCGGAGTGGCTGAGCGACGATGACGGACCGGTGCCATTGGCGATTGTGGGAGAACCAGACGAGATAAGCTACAAGTAGGAAGGGGAAAATGCGACGCAGGACTCGCCGGCCGTGAGGGTTTATATAGCAGGCCGGTAAGCATTGGGATTTTGGGGGATTTCACAGAGTCGGGCGGGAAGCTTGCGTGGGAACCTGTGCAGTTGCACGGGAACGGGCTCACCACCATTTGGCCAAAAGAACACCCCGCACGCTGCTCAAGCTTGCGCTCTAAGTCGTCTCTGGTAGCGGGGTGACAAGACGTGCGAGAGAAGGATGAAAGGACACGTACACATACGGTTAATAAAATAAAAACGTTTGCGATTAAATTACCTACTACCCCCATCCTGGTTTATAAGTCGTCTATGTATTTTTGTGCCAAATTTTGACTAGAGATTTAACTAATAAAATACGACTGCATGTCGCCAGAGATTATATCATTGGATTCGTATTTGAACATAGTTTCCAATTATATAATTTTTGTAACATGCATTAACATTTTGTTGGTTAAATTTAAGGTCAAAATATGGCACATAATATAAAGGGGACTAATAGACCAAGATGGCGGTAGTAGCACACGGCAGCTCTCTACGCAGCGACGCAACTGTCGACCGGCTTGTAGACGACCATTTCCTGCGTGTTCAACTGCTCTATGCGTGTGGTTGCTTGCGGTTGAGGCGGCCGCGGCGCGCTCTGCTCGCATCCCGCCACACACGCTCTGCTCTCGCATCCCTCCGAGCGCTCTGCCCTCGTCCCTCCACGCGCACTGCCAGTGTTTGGGGCCGGCGCATGATCACGCATGTTCGTGTGCATGCGGTTGCGCCGGGTGCGGCACCACGATGCAGTTACCCGCTGCAAAAACATCCATGCGGACGCGCCGAGAATCCAGGCCGTCCAGCCCCCATTTATTTCTGCGGCCATTTACCTTCATCTCTCGCGCCACACGACACAATAAGCACACCCACGACAACACATACAGGGAGGACATCCCGCGGTTCCAATGGCGCTTCCCGTGGCTCCAATGGCGCTCCCAGCGGCCGATGACGACAACGGCGGGTAGTTCACCACGCATCACGTATTGGACACCCACGTGAGGGGGAAGGCCCTCTCTGTGGTGTACACGAATGAGACGGTCTTGGTGGAGAGCTCCATCCAAACATTGGAGCAGTTGCTTACCGAGGACAAGTACCAAGTGGTCGGCTTCGACCTCGAGTACACCATCGGTCGTGCCGGGCACGATCAGAAGGTTGCCGTCGCCCAGTTGTGCGTGCAACATGATGTCCGCATCTACCGCTACCACCTGGCCAGAAGGCCTTGCGAGCGTTTCTCCAGGTTTATCAACAGCTCCGACTACAGTTCGCTACAGTGGACACCACCAACGATCTAAAAGCGCTCAAGGTTTCGGGCATGAAATGCCAGAATCTTGTCAACATCCAGGACCACTACAAGGTCTGGGGCAGCGACAACAACAAACATAACTCCGTGGTTGACCTCGCCTCGGCCATCATCGACCCCTACAACATGAAGATGAAGGATGAGAACAAGAAGGATAAGAACGCCCGTGTTATTACTGGTCTTCGCACACATTTCTGATTATGGACCTATTTGCCGTGTATCACACACATCTTGTTCAGTTGAACCGTTTGTATTGTGTTACCTAATCACACACAGTTCATCCTAGTGAACTGTATGTCGTATATCGCACACACCCTCATCTGGCTGCCCGTTTCTGTTGTTCTGCCTCATCGCAAATAGTTCTGCTGGATTAAACATTTGCCACGCATCGCACATGCAACTCCAATGTGAACCATGTTTGATGTCACCGCCATCACAAACGTTTTGCATCTTTTTTGACTGTTTTATTACATCACCGTTTGTGATTGATGCATCACACACAGTTTCGTCGAAGGGTCTCTGATTGGACTGTCGCGTTTGGACCATCCTGCAGTAGTGAGAGGAAGCCATCTAGCTACTAACTACGGACCCATAGGTCTACAATGAACTACTCACGCATCATCGGAGAGGCACCAATGAGGATGATGAACCCCTCCGTGATGGTGTCTAGATTGGATCTGGTGGTTCTGGAACTTGCGGTGGCTGGAATTGTGTTTCGTCGACTCCCCTAGGGTTTTTGGATTTTTGGGGTATTTATAGAGCAAAGAGGCGATGCGGGAGGCGGCCGAGGTGGGCATAACCCACCAGGGCAGGCTTGGGCCACAGGCGTGCCCAGGTGGGTTGTGCTTCTCTCGGAGCCCCCCTCTGGTACTTCTTTGGCCCAACAGGCGTCTTCTGGTCCAGAAAAAATCTCCAAAAAATTTCGTTGTGTTTGGACTCCATTTGGTATTGATTTTCTGCAAAGTAAAAAACAAGCAAAAAACAGCAACTGGCACTGGGCACTATGTCAATAGGTTAGTCCCAAAAAATGATATACAGTTTCTACAAAATGATTGTAAAACATCCAAGAATGATAATATAACAGCATGGCACAAGCAAAAATTATAGATACGTTGGAGATGTATCAGTGGCGGCGGCCGAGGCGGCGGCTACCGGATAAGAGGTCAATCCTCGATCGGTCGGCGGTGCCAGCGTCATAGGAATTCAATCCTCGGTCTGCGGCGGGAGATAGGAGGAGCTGAACCCTCGAGGTTGGTGGCAGCGTGATTGGAGCACATCCATCGCGGTCGATGGAGGGATATTGGAGCTCAAACATAAGGCAGTTGCCCCACTAATCTTTGCTCCTCCACCCCGTTGTCTTGGCGAGCCACCGCATCGCGCTTCTCTGTTTACTGGGTGGAGGTCGCCGTGCGGCTAATTAATTAAGGTATCGTTGTGTGGCTTAATTAAGGTATTCAATTCATAAAGGTAGTACTGTAGTACTCTGCGTGTAAATTGACTGGCCATTAATTTTTGTCATCGCACGGCTGGATAACAATATGGAGCACCCTCAGTAATTATGAAAAAAAATCTTGTGATTTATGCATGCTTCTTTGGGCATCAGTTAATCCGTGTATTAATGTTTTTTTTTGAATTACCCCTCGTGTGGTGCAGATGGAACGATCTGAATGGATGATGGATCAGAGAAGCTCAGATTTTATCAGTGGCATGACATAGTTCATCAATTTGGCCGAAAGTACAAAGAAGAGAGTTGGTAATGAGGATTACATCCTGTGTCCATGCAGTCATTGTGCCAATACAGAGTCACATGAAGTTACAGATGTCGAGTTCCACTTACTCACTCAGGGCTTCATGGATGGATATACACGTTGGACTAGACATGATGAAGAGCCGGTCATGGATGAATATACCCAGGGCTGCGAGATGCTGAACCCCAATCAGAGTCACATGGATGTTGAATCTAGCATCGGGGCTGAGGCATCAAGCGATCAATGGAACATCGGAAAGACAAGACGACGACGAAGACCTTGATATGACAGATTTTGCTGCTATGATTGCAGATTTCCAGGGCCCACGAAAAGATATGGTTGGGTACAAAGATCTGCCATCCATTGATGCAGACTCCAAGAAAGATTTGTATCCAGGTTGCAAAAAGAAATATTCCAAGTTGAGTGCCACACTGGCGCTTCTCAGATTTAAAGCAGCAAACGGTCTATAAAACAAGGGCTACACAGAGTTGTTAGGTCTTTTCAAAGAAATTCTTCTAGAAGATAATGTGCTCCCCAAAAGAACGAACGAAGCGAAGAAAATTGTTTGGCCATTGGAACTTGAAGTATAGAAGATACATGCTTGTGTGAATGATTGTCTATTGTACCGTGGTGAGTACAAAGATTTGCGTGCATGTCCCATACGCAAGCATGCATGATACAAGCGCAGGAGAGCAAAGGAAAAGTACAAATTGGGCGATGAGATCAAGACAAGAATCCTATTCAAGGTTGTTTGGTACTTGCCTTTAATTCCAAGGTTGAGGCATTTGTTTGCAAACCCTTGATAGGCAAAGAGGTTGCGGTGGTATCATGATGAGAGAACTGCAGATAAATATATGAGGCACCCGAAAGATGGGGATCAGTGGGAATTAATCGACAACAAGTTTGAAGACTTTGCCAAGGATCCTAGAAGTATAAGGCTCGGGGAGTGTACTAACGGGATGAATCCTTTTGGCGATACGAGCACCAAACACAGCACATGGCCGGTGCTTTTGTGCATATATAACCTTGCTCCTTGGTTGTGTATGAGGAAAAAAAATGTATCATGATGTCAATGATTATCCAAGGCCCGAAGCAACCTGGAAATGACATCGACATTTACTTTTAGCCACTTGTAGAAGAACTTCTGACATTGTGCGTAAAAGAGCCTGCTGTAAAATGTCATGATGCTTACAAAAAGGAGTTTTTTTATCTACATGAGATGCTGCTGCACACCATTCAAGATATGCCAGCATTAGGCAATACATCGGGGTAGAAAACAAGGGGAGATGTAGGGTGTGTCACATGCATGGATAGGACAGCGACCAGATTTCTTCCCAACTAGCACAAAACCGTGTATCTGCGTCATTGTAGGTTATTATGAAAAGATCACCCATACCGAAAGATGAAAGCTGAATTTGATGGTACGACAGAGGTAGTTTTGGGCCCAAGACCTTATCCTGGGGAGTTGGTCCACACCATGGCTAAACAAATTAATGTTGTGCTTGGCAAGAACCACACTTTGACGGTGAAACAAACACTCAGGGATCAAGTGTTTAAGAAGAAATTGGTGTTCTAGGAATTACCTTCCTGGGAGATTCTACGTGTATGTCACTGCATCAATGTCATGCATGTAGAGAAGAATGTATGTGAAAGCATCCTTGGTACTTTGTTCAAGATTAAAGGTAAAACAAAGGATGGTGATGGTGCATGACTCGATATGCTTGGTGATCAATCAAAATGAAAGGATGAAGCAGAAGATGATAACAAATTCCTCCATGCTCGCCAGAGTTACAATTTAAGTACAAAAGAAGCAAAAGAGTTCTTCGAGTATTTGTTGTCAGTTAAGACACCCTCTTCCTACTCCGCAAACATCAAAAGTCTCATGGATGTGAGCTCGGGTAAAATGAAGTTGGCACACATGAAGTCACATGATTGCCACGTAATTTTGACAGAAATCCTTCCGATGGCCATCAGGTATCTGATGGACAGAGATATAAGAAACACAGTCATTGAGCTCTGTGATTTCTTCAACAAACTATGGCAGAAAGTGGTAGATCCTGAAGAGCTGGATTCTATGAAAGTGGATATTGCAAGAATATTGTCCAACCTAGAGATGTTTTTCCCACCGTCATTCTTTGATGTCATGGTCCATCTCACTATGCACCTTGTCCACGAGATATAGTATTGTGGTCCTGTGTTTCTTCGCAACATGTATCCCTTCAAGCGGTTCATGAGAATACTGAAGCGATATTGTTCGAACCGAAGCCATCCAGAGGCAAGCATCCTACAAGGTTATATAGTGGAGGAGGTGGTTGAGTTTTGCACCGAATACATGAAACAAAGACCTATAAGTTTGCCCCTCTCTCGCCATGAGGGAAGGCTGAAAGGTAAGCCGGTCCTTGCTGGCACACAAAAGGCTACACCCAGAGATTTGGCCGACAAAGCCCATTTGACGATACTGCTTAGCAGCCGAGTTCTCGATTCTTATGCTGACGAACACTTGGAGGAGATACGTTGAAGCTTCTTACTAATGGTGCATCCATTAGATCACGAGATGAAAGCGCACAATAAGCACTATGCCAGATGGCTAAAGGATTGTTTGGCACATGGATCCATGGATGGCATTGCTATGTGGTTGGCACAAAAGCCATCACCTACGGTGTTGATGTGCCAAGCGTATGACATAAATGGCTACACGTTCTACACCGAGGAACATGATGAGAAGACTTCATATCAGAATAGCTCTGTTAAAATAGAATGCATGAATGTAGATGAAACTGATAAAAGGGTATACTATGGAACCATCAAAGAGATTTGGGAGCTTAACTATGTGAAAGTTAAGGTGGCATTATTCAGGTGCACATGGATCCCTCTTAGTCAGGTAAAGGTTGATGATTACAGGAAGATCTGTGTTAACAAGACAATGATCACTACAAAAGAAAGACACATCCGTGACATTATGTCCAGAACAATTTTTTTTCTATCATGGTTATGACACTTCTATGACAATAATTGTGACAAAACATGTATCACCATAGATGTAGTGGGCTCCTACTTCTATGACAAAAAATCATGACAGAAAATGGGCTTTTCATCCTGGGCGGGCCGGGGACGCACATGCATGACATTCTTTGGGCCGTCCATGACATAAAAAATCCTGGTAGAAGTCAGGGCGAGGAAATTTTCACGGAGTTCCCGGTTACGATGGGTGGTCAGGCCGAGCGATGTAGTGTGGTTTGCAAGTTTCTCTCTCGTACGTGCACGTGGTGCGAGCCGTGTTCACTATAACTGAACCCGAGCGAGAGGCCTTCGCTTACGGAACACGAGCGATTGATCGATCCCACTACATACTAAAGTCGGTCGATCCCTTCGCTGCTAACTAAACCCGAGCGATCGATCCTTGCTACTGCTGCTTACGGAAGCCGATCGAGCGTCCATGTGAGACGTAGCCACCCGGTGTGTTGGGTTGCCTCTAGATGAACAGTGCCCATTGCTGTCGCACGCGATACGTAGAACGAGTTGAGACATGGTGAGTTGACCTAGCCGATTGGTTGGCTGTGTATGAACAGTTCTTGGTGGGGGTTGGATATGAACAGGACCCCAGCCATGTGTAGGCTGTTACCGCTGGATGAACAGAACCCCGTGGTAGTAGGCGGTTGCCGCTGGATGAACAGGACCCCGAGGAGGCCGCCACACACACAGCCGGTTGAGGTGGATGAATAGGACCCCCGTGGAGGCTGGATGAACAGTAGCCGGTGGAGGCTGGAGGAAGTCGATGGTGGATGAACAGTAGCCCGTGGAGGCTAGAGCGAGGCAGTAGACGGTGGATGAACAGAAGCCCGTCGAATCCCGTTTTGCAGTACGCCACAACCCTCCCGATGAACAGGACCCTGTTTCGACCGTAGGCGGTCGAGGAGAAGTCCGTTTCCTCCATTTTGCGGTACGCTAGACCCCTCCCGATCAACAGGACCCCATTTCGACTGTAGGAGCTCGAACAGAAGTTTGTTTCCTCCATTTTGCGGTACGCCAGACCGCTCCCAATGAACAGGATCCCGTTTCGACCGTAGGTGGTCGAACAAAAGGCCGTTTCCTCCGTATTGCGGTACGCCACACCCCGTTTTGGCTGTTCCGTCCAAGCCGGTTGGCTCCCGTTGAACAGGACGCATTTCGACCCAGTCTGTTGCCTCCCAATGAACACGACGCTGTTTCTCCGTTCTGACCCAGCCGGTTGGCAGCCCGATGAATAGGACGTCATCGCTGTACGCGTTCGCGACCACGCCCGTATGTACGTACGTGGCCATCTTTTTTCCAGCGTGGCTATTGTATGTGTACAGGATTTGGACGGGACTGCCTAATCTGCTACTGCTCCTTACTCGGCCATGGTTCATCATGGTAGACAGACCGATCGACCGGTATGTACGTACACGTCTACGACCACACAGACAACGGTACGTATGCTTCGACCTTGTGGGTCCCAGCTATCAGGGAGGATAAGAACGCACTTCCTTGCGTGCGAATATATAACTGGTGGGTCCGAGCTATCAGGGGGAGGATTCATTTTTTTGTGTAATAAGGAGGCACTTCCTTGCGTGGGAAGATGTAGCTGGTGGGTCCAACTGTCAGCCTCACCGCGTACAGTCCTCTTCCGATGTCTGTTGTTCATTAACCATGTTGACCACACTGCATGGATAGCAACCAGGTGGTGGACGACGGTGAGGCAGGGAATGCCGCGGAGCCTGGGAACACATGGAGGGTAGTACGAGGGGTGACTGGTTCGGCTGCGGTGTGAGGCTGCCGTCGCCGCAGAATAACAAGGGGTGTGGGTGAGTATAAGGATGGCCTGGCCAGCGGTGGGAGTAGGAGGGGGTAGTGAGGCCTGCACGGCAGCTAAATCGGCCATGGGAGGAAGGAGCACGCGGTGGTTCGGATGGCTGGATCAAGAAAATCAGAGGTTGAAGAAGCAAGATGACCATTGGATGTTAATAATCCAACGGTCACTGTTGATAGAATCGTTTGTTGACTAAGTTGACAAAGCCCTGCGTACACGTCAACTTAGTAGCGCCACAAGTCAGCCTCCAAATCTGGTGGCCCCCAATTGTCATGGGGAGCAATCGTTATTTTTTGCTTAATAAGGAGGTACTTTCTTTCCGTGCGATGATAATGCTGGTGGGTCCTAGCTGTCATGGGGAGGATTCATTTTTTTTGGCGTAAAAGGAGGTACTTGCTTGCGTGCGGCCATGGACCATGTGGGTCCCTACTGTGAGCCTCTCCATGTACATCCCTCTTGCGATGTTGTCATTTGTTGACAACGTTGACCACGCTGTGCTGAGAACACCAACACGGTGGACAACGGCGAGACCCAGGAAGGGAATGAACCGGAGGCGGCGAAGCAACAGCAGTGGAGGGATGTGGGTGAGTAGAGGGATGGCCTAGCCAATGGTGGGAGCAGTAGGGGTGGTGAGGCCTATGCGGCAGTGCAGCCGACCATGGGAGGTGGGAGCAGGTGGTCCCACCGGCACTGGATTGTGCGGTTGGAGCAAGAAGATCAGAGATTGAAGAAGCACGACGGCCGTTAGATTGACATCCAACGGTCACTTCTACTAGAATCATTTGTTGACAAATATATAATAAGTAAAAAAATCTTGCATACGCGTCAACTTAATAGGCCCACAAGTCAGCCCATTTTCTATTTTTTTTAATAATTTACAGCTCATTTGCAACTTCTTATGCAATTTATTGCAGTCCATTTTCTTATTGTTGGCTACGGCCAGGGTTAAAAATTTAAACGATATTTCTTATATTTCGATGGGGTCCAAACTATTTTTAATACCAAAATGTCCAGCCAGATTTAAAGTACTTCCAAGATATCTTTAAATTAGGTTAAAACCCAATGAAATTGGAATCTGAAAATATGAAAAAATTCAAAAATTTGAAAGTAATTGCCAGTTTGTTGTGTGTTTTTTATATTTATAGCCCATTTCATATTACTTTTAAGATTTGTAGCCATCTTGAAAGAGTTGCAGCCCAGCAGGGTGGAGAAAAATAAGTAGGCCTGGGTTGGGTATACCTAGATTGGCTATTCTTCAGAAAAAATAAACTGGGCTAGCCATTTTCACAAAGAAAAAATAGCTGGGCTGGTCATGTGGTGAACGTAAAATAGAAGCTTGGGCTAGACGGGCCACAACCCAGTTGAAACCCTGCTCCGTCTCAACAATAACAAAAATAAAATACTGCTCGAGCAACTACGTCCCAGGTGTTAGCCACTCTTATGCAGTTCTCTTGTATATTGACTATACGCTGACAATATCATGGGTCCTAGATGTCAGCAAACCACTAGGAGGAATCATTTTCTTTTTCTATACGCTGACAATGGAGTATATAACAAAAAATGAGGAACTTGCTTATGTACGACCATGGACATGGTGGGTTTCTATAGTCATCCTCTCCACGTACAGTCCTCTCCCGATTCCTCTCGTTTGTTGACCATGTTGACAACGCGAGAGGGCGGCACCGCGGCAAGCGCACCTAAGCATGCGGAGGACGACGGCGAGGCCTCGAACGTGAACAAACAGGAGCTGGGGAAGATGCAGCGGTGAAGTCACGTGGGAAGGGGAGTACAAGGGTTGACTGGTTTGGGTGCGGGGTGGGGCTGACATCGGTGTTAACAATTTAGGAGATGGTGAGGCACATCTAGCCATGGGAGGCGGGAGCAAGAGGCCATGCCGGTGCTGGTTTAGTTTGGCGGCTAGAGGAAGACGAAACTGAAGAAACACGATAGACTGTAAAAGCAGCAGGAGTACTTAACAACCTTAACTGAAACCAGTAGGGGCACTTAACAACCATAGCTGAAAGCAGTATGAGTACTTATACAGGTTCAACCATACAAAGCATGCCTCGAATAGTGCTACTTTGCCTATAGTTAACCAATGGTGAGGCCACCAAGCCCCAGAACAAGGCCCAGGTGCCATCCCGTGCATCCACAACCTTCTGAAAGTGGCTTCATCTCGCAATGTGGTCAATAAACAGGATATTCGCTGCAGAGCCATGGAAAAGGATGAACATAACCTTCTGTCCTATTCTCCAAGATCGACGGGCCTTCATTATTTGAGACCATCCATGAATAAGTATCTTTTCACCTCTAAGGGAAATGGAGTAGGTCGACACAAACATCATGTTGTGACCAAGCGCAAGTCTGACCTGAACATGGTCAGGCATCTGTATAGGAACAATAAAACTGGGCAGTTTCTGTTTCAAGAAGATCACAACTCTAAAACTAAGTATAAGCAAGAGTTTATGAACAACATATATAATAGAAAACTGCTTGTATCATCAGTTTCTTGACACAGTTGGACCTGTTCAACGTGTGCACCAGGGGCACACATATCCCACGTGGCTTTCCACCATTGAAACACCCCACAAGGACATCAAGACGATCAATAAAGTGTAGGGATTGGTGGATGTCATCGCAGTCAACTTCAGTGCCATCAGTAACAGTCGAGTTCTTATCAAATAACAAACGAGTAGTGTCCTGAACTTTGTAATAACCTACACGTGCCACCAGTTATAAGAAATATTAGTTAGAAGTAGCATCTTCGTGAGAGAAGGGAAGCACAAATTGTTGCTACTTCTAAAGTCAAATTGTGATTAGTTAGATAGAATAGGTGGAATAAGAAGTAATCGAGGCAACATGCAAGAACCAGATACAAAACTAAAATGGATGAACTACTGGAATGACGTCGGGGTGGAAGGTCACAGTGAAGATGAGACCAGGTTCTACTATTTCCATCAACATTCGTGTGCAACTTTCAGTCCGTAACACTTGAGAAAGTTTATCCAAGTTCTGCCATAAAAAAAGGAGCGATCTTCTTGGTTCATGAACCCAACTGGGAACTTATATCCATGGCATGTCTTCAATGTGACCATTAAAATGGTGTATTCAGTTATGGCAAGGCCGACCATCTTGAGTACATGTGTTCTGGCAGAGCAAGGGATGCACTGCAAGAAAAATAATATGAGAACACAGTTTATTCGCTATCCAAATCTAGAAATAATTTCCTCTTTCACATCAGTGTTGACCATGGTACTAGTACCTTTTATCCAAATATAGCAATCCAAATTTCCAAATTAGTCGACAGCATGTTCAAAAACCCAACCCTCCCGGATAGAAACGAGGATTCTAGGACCATACTATGCGCGTTCTAAAATCATGTGTTAGGATGATAAGGAACAAGTCTGGCGTCTCGCCAAGGGCACAGAAACCTATAGGGTCCTCTCACATTGGGCACTGTAAATGAAACACACTAGATTCAGTAGGAAGAAAAATGCATCAACAGCGGCGGCTACCATGCTAGGATTACCGGCGACCAAGGGACTAGGGTTTATCAGGGATGGATGAAGAATTCGTACCTGGTTCTCCATGAGAAAACCCTAAGCAATCGCTGAGAGGAGGTTTTCTCTTAACAAGCAGGCAAAGGAGAAGGGGATTCAGGCCCAGTGAAATATTGTTGCTTCGTCCGTCGAGCTTACGCTACTGCTGGAAAGGTGGGGGTGTTGTGATTTGATGGCTCATTGGGCATTACTGCGGCGCTACGACCGGGGTGAGTCTACCATGCAGTTGCGCACTCAAATTTGGTGCATGGCACATGGACCCCGTTTTCGGATCCCCCGCATATCAGCGAAAGGAAGTAGAAAGGCAGGAGTAACTAGTTACACATAAATATATTTTTGATAGAGATACTCCCTCTGTAAAGAAATATAAAAATCTTTTATATCACAACTTTATACATAAGAAAAATCAAGGGGAATATATACAACATAATATGGAGTTTAGATGAGAATAAAATACTCAGATAGGCTGACGGGTCTGGACTTTCGGCCACAGGCCCGTGGGCCTGCATGTTTGGGGGCCCATGTCACTACAAAAATAAGACACATCCGTGACATTTTGGCCCGAACAAAAAGTTTTTCTATCATGCTTATGACACTTCTATGATGATAATTGTGACAAAACCATGTATCATCATAGATGTGGTGGGCTCCTACTTCTATGACAAAAAATCATGACAGAAAATGGGATTTTCGTCCTGGGCGGGCCAGGGATGCACCTGCATGACATTCTTTGGGCCGTCCATGACATAAAAAATCGTGATAGAAGAGAGGGCGAGGAAATTTTCATGGAGTTTCCGTTTAGGTTGGGTGGTCAGGCCGAGCGATGCAGTGTTGTTTGTGCATTTTTTTCTCGTACGCGCGCGTGGTCTGCGAGCCGTGTTCGCTTATAACTGAACCCGAGCGAGGCGTTCGCTTCATGAACCCGAGCGATCAATCGATCCCACTAGCTATATAGCTACGTACTGAAGTCGATCGATCCCTTCGCTGCTAACTGAACCCGACTGATTCCTTTGCTGCATGGTGCTGCTAACTGAACCTGAGCGATTACTGAAGCCGATCGAGCCCCCGTGCGAGACGTAGCCACCCAGTGTGTTGGGTTGCCTCTGGATGAACAGAGCCCATTGCTGCCGCGCGCGTGATATGTAGAACGAGTCGAGATGTGGTCAGTCGACTTAGCTGGTTGGTTGGCTGTGGATGAACCGTTCCTGGTGGGGGTTGGATATGAACAGGAGCCCGGCCGTGTGCATGTAGGCGGTTGCCGCAGGATGGACAGGACCCCGTGGTAGTAGGCGGTTGCCGATGGATGAACAGGACCCCGAGGAGGCTGCCACACCCCAGCCGGTTGGGGGTGGATGAACAGGACCCCGTGGAGGCTCTATGAACAGTAGCCGTTGGAGTCTGGAGGATGATGGTGGATGAACAGTAGCCCGTGGAGTCCCGTTTTGCGGTACGCCACACCCCTCCCTATGAACAGGACCCCGTTTTGACCCTAGGCGCTCCAACACAAGTCTGTTTCCTCCGTTTTGCGGTACGCCAGACCCCTTCCGATGAACAGTATGCCATTTCGACCGTGGCCGGTCGAACAGAAGGCTGTTTCCTCTGTTCTGCGGTATGCCAGACCCCGTTTTGGCTGTTCCGTCCAAGCCGGTTGGCTCCCGGTTAACAGGACACATTCTGACCCAGTCTATCGCCTCCCGATGAACAGGATGCTGTTTCTCCGTTCCGACCCAGCCGGTGGACAGCCCGATGAACAGGATGCCATTGCTGCCATCCGTTACCTCTCTATGTACACGAGCCTTGACCGTCCGTATGCGCGAGTACGCGTTCGAGACCCCGCCCATATGTACGTACGTGGCCATATTTTTTGCCATGTGGTTGTACGTACATGCACATGATTTAGATGGGACTGCGTGAACTGCTACATCGGGTGCTCTACTATGACACGTGCTGCTACTTACTCGTCCACGGTTCATACTTGCAGAGAGACCGATCGACCAGTACTTACGTACACGTTCGCGACCAGACAGACAACGCTACGTACGCTTCGACTGGATGGGTCCCAACTGTCAGGGAGGATAAGGACGCACTTCCCTGTGTGCGAAGATATAGCTGCTGGGTCCCAGCTGTCAGGGGAGGAATCATTTTTATTTTTCAAGTAATAAGGAGGCACTTCCTTGTGTTCGAAGATGTAGCTGGTGGGTCTAGCTGTCAGCCTCACTGACTAAAGTCCTCTTTCGATGACTGTCGTTCGTTGACCTCGTTGACCACGCTGCACCGAGAGCATCAAGGCGGTGGACGACGGCGAGGCCTAGGAAGGGAACGACGCGGAGCCAGAGAAGACAAGGCAGGTGGATCCCCATGCGGAGGGGAGTACGAGGGTTCACTGGTTCGGCTGTGGTGTAAGGCTGCCATCGCTGGGGAATAACAGGGGGTGTGGGTGAGTAGAGGGAAGGCTTGGCCAACGGTGGGAGCAGGGTGGGGTGGTGAGGCCTGCGTGGCAGCACAGCCGGCCATTGAAGGCAGGAGCATGCGGTACGGCTGGCGCTGGTTTGGGCGGCTAGAGCAAGAAGATCAGAGGTTGAAGAATCAGCCTGGTTGTTGGATTAACATCCAACGGTCAGTGCTGCTAGAATCGTTTGTTGACTAAGTTGACAAAGCCGTGTGTATGAGTCACCTTAGTAGGCCCACAAGTCAGCCACCTTACTTGGTGGGACCCAGCTAGCAGCGGGAGGAATCATTTTTCTTGTGCGTAATAAAGAGGCAATTCCTTGCGTGCGAAGATGTAGCTGGTGGGTCTCAGCTGTTAGGTGGAGGAAAAAAATCCCTGGTAATAAGGAGGCACTTCCTTGCCTGCGAAGATGCAGCTGGTGGGTCCCAGCTGTCAGGAGGAACAATCATTTTAGTTCGCGTAATAAGGAGGCACTTGCTTGCCTGCGGCCATGGACCATGCGGGTCCATACTGTCAGCCTCTCCACTTACATCCCTCTTTCGATGGCTGTCGTTTGTTGACCACATTGACCATGCCTCGCCGAGAGCATCAACGCGGTGGACGATGGCGAGGCCCAGGAAGGGAACGACCCCGAGCCGGCGAAGCCACAAGAGTGGATGCCCACGCTGAGGAGAGTACGAGGGCTGTGACTGATTCGGCTGCGGAGTGAGGCTGGTGTCACCGGAAAATAATAGGAGGTGCGGGTGGGTAGAGGGATGGCCTGGCCAGCGGTAGGAGTAGGGTGGGCCGGTGAGGCCTGCGCGGCAGCACAGCCGGCCACGGGAGGAAGGAGCAGGCTGTCCCGCTGGCGCTGGTTTGGGCGACTGGAGCAGGAAGATTAGACATTTAAGAAGCACGATGGCCGTTGTATGGACATCCAACAGTCACTGCTCTCATGTGTTGACTAAGTTGACATAGCCTTGCATACACGTCAACCTTTTTTTAGGAAAGCGTACGCATCAACCTAGTAGGCCCACAAGCCAGCCCCAAATCTATGGAAAACAGCATACAGCCCATCTGCCATTATTTCTAATAATTTACAGCCCATTTGCTAATTCTTAAGGATTTTTTTGGAGCCCATATTCTTTTTGTTAGCATTACAGCCCATATTGTGGCCACGGTTAAAAAACTCAAGGAAAATTTGCATATTTTGGTGCGGTCCGAACTGTTTTTAATCCCAAAATTTCGAGTCACATTCAAACTAATTTGAAAAATAAATTTATATCAATTTAAAATCCAAATATTTTTGCCGCATAAAAATCAATGAAATATAAAATGTAGAAATGCAAAAAAAAGAAATTTGAAACTAATTGCCGGTTTGTCGTGTCTTAAAAATGTACAACCGATTTCTCATTACTAATAGCCCATTTTCTAGGCAAGCCGAATGCATCCCTTGCAGCCCAGCAGGGCTGACAAAAGCAAGTAGGCGTCGGTTGGGTTTTCTGCAAAAAATCAAAAAAACTGGGCTAGCCATTTTCAAAAAGAAAAAACAAGTGGGCTGGTATTGTATTAAAAATAAAATAAAAGGCTGGCAAGACTGGCAAGAGTGCCCCGCACAGCCCAGTTGATACCTTGCTCCGTCTGAAAAACAAAAAGAACTGGGCGAGCTACTGGGTCCCTGGTGTCAGCCGCTCGTTGTGCAATTCTCTCGTTTATTGACTACGTTGACAATGGCACGTTACCCAGATGTCAGGAATCCATTAGGAGGAACCATTTTTTGGCTTGAAATAAGGAGGCACTTGCTTGCATACTGCCATGAACCTGGTGGGTCCCTGCTGTCATCCTCTCCACGTACAATCATCTCCTGATTCTATACGCGTCAACCTAGTAGGTCCACAAGTCAACCTCTAAATCCATGGCAGACAAATACAGCCCATTCCACACGTTCACACAGAATGTTCAACATTCAGAGCAAAGTAACAGCTCTGATCCAGAGATAGAGTACTAAACTTCCACGTTGACAACCATCATAGCCAACTTAACTATCTACTCCCACTAATACTCTAGTGTACAAGTACTAACTGCTCTTAGCTACCTAGACAATGTCGGCCGCCATCTGTGGTACACGCTAAATGCCAGCAACGACGTCCTCCTCCTCGCCTCAAACTTGCCAGAGGTGCGATAAAGCACATTGCTCGCGCACGTTGGCCCTTTCCATGCCAGCGTGGTCCACCGAAGCTTCGGCTTCTAAGCGAGAAACCCACTTGACAAGCTGGTAGTAAAATTTGGTGTCGCGAATACGTGCATGCCCGACAGCCTCTAGGGCTATTTGCCAGGCGCCGGCCTCCATGTAGTCGGCCCAGTTGTGGGCGCTCTGCTCACGACTCAGAGTGTCGGTGCGTTGTTGCTCCATGGCCTGTTGGCGGCTCAAACCGGTGATACGCTGCTCCTCTGCCAGGCGGTCGCGATCCAACAAGTCCTCATACTCTGCATTGCCATATAAAAACCGATAGAATGCCTCCTCCCTCCATCTGCCTTCCGATGAAAAACCAAACACTAGTTCCGGCGGTGAGCGCCTCCGGTGTCGCCTATTGCGGATGGGCGGGGGCATGACGGACGTGGCGAGAGCGAGGGCAAGTGGCGAGAGCGAGGGAAAGTGGCGAGTGATGTCGGGCCGGTGGGGTGATGACCCACAAGTATAGGGGATCAATCGTAGTCCTTTCGATAAGTAAGAGTGTCGAACCCAACGAGGAGCAAAAGGAAATGACAAGTGGTTTTCAGCAAGGTATTTTCTGCAAGCACTGAAATAGTCAGTAACAAGTAGTTTGATAGCAAGATAATTTGTAACGAGCAAGTAATGGTAATGGTAAATAAAGTGCAGCAAGGTAGCCTAATCCTCTTGTGGCAAAGGACAGGCCAAAACAGTCTCTTATGATAAGCAAAGCGTTCTTGAGGGTACACGGGAATTTCACCATGTCACTTTCATCATGTTGGTTTGATTCGTGTTCGCTACTTTGATAATTTGATATGTGGGTGGACTGGTGCTTAGGTGCTGTTCTTACTTGAACAAACCTCCTACTTATGATTAACCCCCTCACAAGCATCTGCAACTACGAGAAAAGTATTAAGATAAAATCTAACCAGAGCATTAAACTTTTGGATCCAAATCGGTCCCTCATGAAGTAGTGCATAAACTAGGGTTTAAGCTTCTGCCACTCTAGCAACCCATCATATAATAACTACTTCGCAATGCATTCCCTTAGGCCCAAATATGGTGAAGTGCCATGTAGTCGACGTTCACATGACACCACTAAGGGAATCACAACATACATATCATCAAAATATCGAACACATATCAAGTTCACATGATTACTTGCAACATGACTTCTCCCATGACATCAAGAACAAAAGTAACTACTCACAAATAATAATCAAGCTCAAGATCAAAGGGGTATTAAATAGCATAATGGATCTGAACATGTAATCTTCCACCAAATAAACCATATAGTAATCAACTACAAGATGTAATCAACACTACTAGTCACCCACAGGTACCTATCTGAGGTTCTGGTACAAAGATTAAACACAAGAGATGAACTAGGTTTTGAGAGGAGATGGTGTTGTTGAAGATGTTGATGTTGATTTCCCTCCCAAAGATGGGAGAGTTGTTGGTGATGACGATGGTGATGATTTCCCCCTCCGGGAGGGAAGTTCCCCCAGTGGAATCGCTCCACCGAAGGGCAAAAGTGCTCCTACCCAAGTTCCACCTCGAGACGGCGGCGCTTCGTCTCAAAAGTCCCTCCTTGATTTTTTTAGGTCAAAATGACCTATATACCAGAAGATGGGCACCGGAGGTCGGCCGTGCTGGGCACAACCCACCAGGGGGCGCCTGGGGGCCCAGGCGCGCCCTGGTGTCTTATGCTCACTAGGTGGGCCCCCTCCGGTAGTTATTTGCTCCAGTATTTTTTTTTTATATTCCAAAATAATTCTCTGTAAAGTTTTAGCTCATTTGGAGATGTGCAGAATAGGTAACTCTTATGTAGCTTTTTCAGGTCCAGAATTCCAGCTGCCGGCATCCCCCCTCTTTGTGTAAACCTTGCATATTATGAGAGAAAAGGCATTAGAATTACTCCAAAAAGCATTATTATACATAAAAACATTATAAATAGCATTAGGAAAACATGATGCAAAATGTACGTATCAACTCCCCCAAGCTTAGACCTCGCTTGTCCTCAAGCGAAAAACCGAAATCGAAAAACATGCCCACATGCTTAGAGAGAGAGGTGTCGATAAAAACAAAATACGGACATAGAAGCATCATGGTTATTATTATAACAGCAAGGAACTTTAACATAAAACTTTATCACACAACTTTTATCATATAACTTCTGATGAACAAGTAACAATTCATCACAATATTGAAGTATAAAGCATAAACTCTATTGAAAACCAACAAACTATGTTCTCAGTCAACTTTGCAACTACGATTCATATTTTCAGGAAGGGTCATGTATCGGAGCCTTTAGGAAAGTACACATACTCAACCATCATTTAACCTTCTATGATTGCTAACACTCGAAGCATACCCATGAACAAAAAGTTTCAACCGGACACATAGAAAGATAGGGGCTTATAGTTTCGCCTCCCAACGTATTCACCTCAAGGGTGATGTCAACAATAATAACTCATGCTCACTCATATCCAACTGGATATATGTGCCTAGATCTTTCCTCACCACATGATGCATGCAAAAAGAGAAAATAAAAAGGAATAGGGAAGAATACTTTGACTCTTACATAAAAGTAAATGCATAAAAGTAAAAGATAGGCCCTTCGCAGAGGGAAGCAGAGGTTGACATGCGCTTTTTTGTTTGTATGCCAAATCCCTTAATGTAAAAGAACGTCACGTTATATTGCCCCTTATGATAGCAACCTTTATTATGTAGTCCGTCGCTTTTATTACTTTACCATCACAAGTTCGTACAATGGTCAATTTTCTCTTACACTAAATGATCCAACACATTTAGAAGCAATTTTTATTGCCTTATTGCACCTATGACAACTTACTTGAAGGATCTTACTCAATCCATAGGTAGGTATGGTGGACTCCCAAAATAAGATTTTTGATTTAAGGGTTTTTGGATGCACAAGTAGTATCTCTACTTAGTGCGGAGTTTTTTGGCTAGCAAAGATATTGAGCAAGCACCACATGTTGAAGGATCTATGACAATATAACTTCTATGTGAATATGAACAAACATAAATCATTACGTTGTCTTCCTTGTACAACATCAACAATTTTGACACATAATATTTAATGAGGGCTCAAAATCATAAAAGGTGTCCAAGATAGTGTATTTGCATGTGAATCTTCTCTTCCATTATTAATTCTTTCATGAATTGCATCATTGACCAATGCTATGTTTGTCAATCTCCAATAAATTATACTACTTATACTTTTCCTTATGTGATGTCATTACTTACCATAAGATTAGCTTATGATCTTTTTCATTTATTTTCCTTTCTTTTAATAAAACATAAGAGTAAAGAGCAAAAAATCAAACTACTCTTTATTATATATCTCACACAAGATTACACAGATAGGTAGATCACTAAGCAATTACTCAAAAAGAAAGGATCGAACTAAACTTTTATTCAACTAAATCATAGGATAACTAAAGATCGAACTAAAATAGATAAATGCAAAGATAGTGGTGGTGATACGATACCGGGGCACCTCCCCCAAGCTTGGCACAAGCCAAGGGGAGTGCCCATACCATGAACTCAAGTCTCCTTTGGTAGGGAAGATGATGATGGTGGTGGTGAAGTAGTAGAGAGCTTATCCTCCGGCTTCCATGGCAGTGGCTCACCATCATAAGAAGAAACATGAGTCTCACGAGTCCTGCAACTGGCAGCTAAACTCATACCTTTAAATCTCACCTCATATTCAAAGACTTGATTTTGGATATCATAGATTTTGCTTTGCAGAAAATTGATTTGCTCGTTGCGGGTGAAGACGGTGTCCTTCATGGACCGGCCATCCACCTTGTGATCACGGGTGAAATCCTTAATCATTAGGTGATTGGCACTGAGCCCACGTTCCACCATCCCCTTGCACTTGAAGACCTCCTGCTCCATGGCTTCAAGCCTAGCCTCCACGGTTCCCGTCCTCTTGGGCCCCTGGACGTCCCGGATGTGGAGCAACCCCTCACGCATCTCAATGGCTTGAGGGTGCTGCATCACCTCCCGCAAATACGGGTTGATGACGTTCTCGAAGAACTTGTCCTTGGAGGAGCTCGAAGCGGCCATGGCGATCTAGATCTGTCAGAAAACAGCAAGAAAGAAGAATAGAAGATTTCTCCGTGATGCGGTGGTCAATACGTTCAGGGGGTATATAAATATTTTTTTATCTTGGGAAACAAGCAAACGAGAGGAAAATGGAGTCGAGAAGGTTCCCGAGGTGGGCACAACCCACCTGGGTGCGCCAGGCAAGCCAGGCGCGCCCTGGTGGCTTGTGCCCTCCTCGGCTGCCTTCCTAGTTGTTTCTTATTTTCCTAATTTTTGTAATATTCCAAAACTAACAAAAAATATTTTTGCGGATTTTTCGGAGTCCTTTTACTTACTGTATCATGCACCTCCTCTTTTTCAGGATTCTGGAGTTTCCGGAAGGTTTCTTTTATGTGTTCCTCCGGTGTCATGGTTTGAATAATATTGCTTTCAATATTAATAGGCGTACCTGAGATATAGTGTTCAATTCTTTGCCCACTGACCACCTTCGGGTTAGTACCTTCGGCATTATTAATCTTGATAGCTCCAGAGCGATAAACCTCCTCGATAATATATGGTCCTTCCCATTTAGATAGAAGTTTTCCTGCAAAGAATCTGAAACGAGAGTTGTACAAACGAACATATTCTCCAACTTTGAATTCCCGCTTTTGGATTCTTTTGTCATGCCATCTTTTAACTTTTTCTTTAAATAATTTGGCATTTTCATAAGCTTGGGTTCTCCATTCATCTAATGAGATAATATCAAATAACCTCTTTTCACCGGCAAGTTTGAAATCATAGTTGAGTTCTTTAATTGCCCAATATGCTTTATGTTCTAACTCAAGAGGCAAATGACAAGATTTTCCATAAACCATTTTATAGGGAGACATACCCATAGGATTTGTATATGCTGTTCTGTAGGCCCAAAGTGCATCATCCAATTTCTTAGACCAATTCTTTCGGGACCTATTAATAGTTTTTTGTAATATTAATTTTATTTCTCTATTGCTAAGTTCAACTTGACCACAAGATTGAGGATGACAGGTTGATGCAATTCTATGGTTAACACCATATTTAGCAAGCATTTTACGAAAAGCACCATGAATAAAGTGTGAACCACCATCAGTCATTAAATATCTAGAGACTCCAAACCTTGGGAAAATGACTTCTTTAAGCATTTTAATGGAAGTGTTATGAGCAGCACTACTAGATGGAATAGCTTCTACCCACTTAGTAACATAATCAACAGCAACCAAAATATGTGTATACCCATTAGAGGAAGGAAAAGGCCCCATATAATCAAAACCCCAAACATCAAATCGCTCAACAGCAAGTGAATAATTCATAGGCATTTCTTGACACTTACCGATAGTACCAATTCTTTGACATTCATCACAAGATAAAACAAACTTACGGGCATCCTTGAAGAGAGTGGGCCAATAAAAACCAGATTGCAATACCTTATGAGCAGTTCTATCTCCCGCATGATGCCCTCCATAAGCTTCGGAGTGACATTTCCGTAGGATTTGTTCTTGTTCATGGTCAGGTACACAACGTCTAATAATACCATCTACTCCTTCTTTATATAGATGTGGGTCATCCCAAAAGTAACGTCTTAAATCATAGAAGAATTTTTCTTTTGTTGGTATGTGAAACTAGGTGGTATGTATTTAGCAACAATATAATTAGCACAGCATACCAAGGAGGGTTATGAGAAACATTTATTGCAGCTAGTTGTTCATCAGGAAAGCTATCATCAATAGGTAGTGGGTCATCAAGAGTATTCTCTAACCAAGACAAGTTATCAGCTACGACATTCTCACCTCCTTTTCTATCAGTAATATGTAAATCAAATTCTTGTAGCAAAAGAACCCACCTAATGAATCTAGGTTTAGCATCTTTCTTTTCAATAAGATATTTAATAGCAGCATGATCAGTGTGAACAATTACTTTGGAATCAGCAATGTAAGATCTAAATTTGTCACAAGCAAACACAACTGCTAAAAATTATTTTTTAGTAGTACAATAATTTCTTTGGGCACTGTCTAGAGTTTTGCTAGCATAATGGATAACATTTAATTTCTTATCAACTCTTTGTCCTAGAACAGCACCAACAGCATAATCACTAGCATCACACATAATTTCAAAAGGCAAGTTCTAATCAGGTGGTTGAACAATAGGTGTAGAAGTCAAGGCTTTCTTAAGTGTTTCAAAGGCTTCTACACAATCATCATAAAAAACAAATGGAACATTCTTTTGTAAAAGATTTGTAGGAGGCCTAGAAATTTTAGAGAAGTCTCTAATAAACATCCTATAGAAACTAGCATGACCAAGGAAACTACGAATACCTTTAATATCTTTAGGACATGTCATTTTCTCAATTGCATCAACTTTAGCTTTATCCACCTCAATACCTCATTCAGAAATTTTATACCCCGAGACAATACCTTCATTAACCATAAAGTGACACTTCTCCCAATTCAAGACAAGGTTAGTTTGCTCACATCTCTGCAAAACTCGATCAAGCTTGCTCAAGCAATCATCAAAGAAGTTCCATAAACAGAAAAATCATCCATGAAAACCTCAACAATCTTTTCACAAAAATCAGAGAATAAAGTAGTCATACATCTTTGAAAGGTAGCAGGTGCATTGCATAAACCAAAATGCATACGTCTATAAGCATAAGTTCCAAAAGGGCAAGTAAAGGTGGTTTTCTCTTGATCAGGTTGTGCAACAGGTATTTGAGAAAAACCAGAATATCCATCCAGAAAACAAAAGTGTGTGTTCTTAGATAATCTTTCCAACATTTTCTCAATAAAAGGCAAAGGGTAATGATCTTTTCTAGTTGCTTTATTTAATTTTCTAAAATCAATTACCATTCTATAGGCAAAGGGTAATGATCTTTATTTAATTTTCCAATATTCACTCATTTTGCTCCATATGTAGTCCATGGTGGAATCTATACAAAGACTTGTATTTAGGAACGAAGAGGGTACTTATTAAAGAAGAATAGAAGAGGAACATGCTAAAGAACAACAAGCAGATTTTGGATAATAAAATGTTCGTTGGACAGTGCCCACACATGATGAACCAGAGCGCATTAAGAATGCAAATCCCTGCTGTCTCTCTATATGTGGTGCACATGCTTTTCGAAAGTAAAGTAGGAACATTAGCTAACCAATTAAACGTTATCTGTTTTAGTAATATCAGCATCATATCAGATTCGTATTTGAGCAACAAGTTTGGAATTATGAGTGGCACGTTGTTTAGCTTGATGGATTGAGGAGCAGTGCTAAGTAGCTATGATGATGGTACTGAATATAAAGGAATGTCTGCATGCAAGTCGCGTGACTTTCGTCATTTGTGTCAGTCAACCATTTCAGGCGGTTGGATGAAGATCCTACGTCTCCTAACCCTTCTTCTTCCTCGTCTCAGACTCTTCCCCTATAGAACACCGCACGGGCCGCCGGCCGAACCACCGGCCCCAACCCCCCTGCCCTCCCCTGAACCGCCCCCCACCGCCTGTGTACCTCTGCCACCCCCACCCCCCACCCCCGCCCCCACCCGCGTTGAGTTTTTTTCCTTCGGTGAGGCCCCACCACTGCCAGGCCACTGCCCCCACAACCACCATCCCCACCCGAGCCCCTTCCTTCCCTCTGGCCAACTCCGGCGAGCTCTCAAAAATTGACTGACCCAATTTTGAAATTTAGTCTACTGTCATTTAACTAGTGTGGAATATAAAAGGGGAAAACCATAAGCATTGCGAGTATAGTGTTGAGCGTGCCATGGCGGATCTGAAGGTATAAACCAGACAAAGGCAACTTTGCAACCAATGTTTGCTTTCAACTAACAAGTAAGATCCTAAGTGATGGACAAGAAATCACAGTAAAGCAGCGGCGATCTATTTTCTTGCTACGATAAATAAGTTGAGCAGATATGAAAGAGTACCGCCTCTGGTGCGGCGCCGTGTATGCATCTGCTGAGAATTTGACGGCGCTGCGGTAGCGATGGCTGTTGACGGCGTGGAAGCAGATCTAGGAGGGTAGACGGTGGTGGCGGGGGAAATATCCCGGTGCGATGGACGAGACGGTCGTAGCAGCGGTGCCAGCAAGGTGGACGACGGCGGGGATGAAGCGAGAGGACGGGATGCAAGGATCCTGGTCCGAAGCCGTGGATGAGAGAGGTCGATCTCTTGTAATGGACGACGGCATCGGGGTATGAGCTCCGGCATGGTGGAGGAGGATGGCGGTGGATGGGGTGGCGGACGGAGGAGGCTGGGGTGGAGAGGGTGTTTTGGCACCCACGGAGTACGAATGGGGAAATGGAGGGAGAGAGGTAGGGGGGAACCATGTCTTTGGGACGCGCTTGTCTCAAATGCGGAGAAGGATACCAACTTATCCCCCGTTTAAAATTTTAGACATCATAGGAATATTGGGCTGCTGGGGATAGGATGGTAATCTCGCATACACTGAATGTTTGCCGATGGAGATTTCGGCCGAGGAGAGTTTGTTTTGGCACCCACCGTGTATGAATCCGGGTGAGAGGCGATTTCGGCTGAGGAGACACTGTGTTTTGGCGCCCATCGTGTATGAATCCGGGTGAGAGGCGGTTATGTCACGTTTGAGTGAAATTACAAACCTGCCCCTATCAAGACCTATTGAAATCGAGCCAACATGTGTTGCATGTGAGGGACAGGCAGTAATTTCCATCTCCCATATTTTGGTTTCGGGCGGTTACTGCGAGTTTCGCCGCTTTGTTCAAATTTTTGAGAAAAAGCTTGCAGGTTTACCGTGCCAACTCAATTCCAATCCATTTTGTATTCTTTTTTTTGGGCAGGATCCATTTTCGATTCGAATAAAACTCTATATACATCATTTTTTATATATACTTTCAAAAGCACAACAAAGAATTCTGCTAATTTATATATAAAATATGATTTACAAATACAATGATCTCAAAATCATAAGGTTGAATTCAAATTTTTTAAACCAAATTATGTTCTACTCAAATGTATGGATTAGTAATATCTAGATATTAAATAACATAGATGCGCATGAATTCATATGAGTATGCATGTTTGATAGATCAATTTTGGTTCGAGTATGAATTACATGTTTCATCATCTCGAATTCAAATATTTGAATCCCTTTTATGTTGACACTTTCTATACACACAACTAAATATTTGAATCTCCTTTCACGCCCATCTCTCTCGCGTGCTCCTTCATGTAGCTATCACTCTCTTTTCTCCAGCTCACCCGCACGCTCACTTCATGTTTCTCCTATTTTCGCAAATGTGGTCTCTCGCCGTCTCCCTTGAGAAGTTTCACACTCTCCCTATCATTATACATTACACGGTTTTCATTATCTCTCACGTCTCTATCATTTTCTGGTATCACTAGGTACCTAAGCTTTCTTTTTCACCGCCACACACACACTCTCACTCGTCTTTCACTTTTCTTTCTCTCTAGGGTTCTATCACGCTGTCGGTGTACTAAGTATTGGGCCACTAGTACCCCGTACTTGTGCACAGGCAGTTGTAGCCATCCTCGCAGCAAGGCTTGCCGGGAACAGCTCGAGGTCGATTCAAGCCATCAAGGAAATCATCAAGTAAGAGATCTGAGGATCAGCAGATAAGCAAAGCTGGAATCCGAAGGCCAGCTTCCCCGGCAAGATCCTTGCCGGGATGGCCTGTGGAGCCCGGCAAGGCTTAGCGCCCGGCAAGGCTTGGTGCCCGGCAAGACTCGGCGCCTGGCGAGATTCTACCACTGTGCCACCGCTTCGGCACAGTAACAAGTCTGACATTCTGGATCCTTCTCTGGATGCGTGGCAACGCGCCAGTGGAGGAGAGCTTAAGCGGTGCTGATGGGATGGCCCCTTTTTCCATCCCCAAGAAAGTGAGGACACCTAAACGGACACCTCACGGTGCATTAAATGCATTTTTCCTAATCCGTCAGGGGTTAGGTATGATACCCTGTAGCTACTTTACACCTCAATGTATGTACATTTTGCCACTGTGGAGACCCCTTTGATCATATAAAAGGAGGCCCAAGGCAACGGCTACAGGGGAGGAGAACTTCTGGCCCATTCTGCATGCGTAGCTGCTCTTTGAACGTATTGTTCATTGCGAGTGCTCCTGAAGGCTGGGCTCAAAAACATCAATAAGAACACAAAGCAGGAGTAGGGTTTTATGCTGATCAGCGGCCCGAACCTGGGTAAAATCTTCCCGCGTCGATCGTTGGTTCTGCTCTTTGCGTATACCTCTCCCCCCGCCGAATCGTAAAGGGATCTCTCGGGATCCCATAGGTGTCGTGCCCCGACATCTTTGGCGCGCCAGGTAGGGGGATTGAAGGTTGCGTGAACCTGATCTAGTGATCGGCGCCTTAGTTTCTTCATCATCTTCATCATCATGCCACCCAAGAAGAAGAGCGCTGTGACGGCGCAACCGTCCACATCTGTTTTGCCTACACCTTCATGTACGGGCGACGGCGTGGGTGCAGAAGGAAGAGGATTAGAACCCCCATGGCGTTCTGGGGATCCGAGCCAGGCGAGCGGCATCGTTCGCAGTGGCAGTGGTAACCTGCATGCCGCTGGATCTAGAGATGGCGCTGTGTTGCCTACGGGTGGCACAACGAACTCAAGAGATCGGAGGGCGCCTGCTGGAACTCCCGCGCCGACGCAAGCCTCACGACCTACCCAGGTCGTGCATGATGAGCGACGTCATGGCGCTGGTGGTTTAGGGCGTCCCCATGAAAAGGTTTCTGCGCATCGATCCCAAGATGCGCGGGACCAGCATGCACACGGAGCTGCTAGCGAAGGTGGTGCGCGGTCGCGTGACCGTGGTGGTGCTCCTTCTAACATGGTTAGGAGTCAGAGCACCTCACGTACCTCTCACCTGTCGCCGCCGCCTACGCCAGCAGAAGCCTTGGCACGTGCGCAGCTGCTCCTCGATTTTCCTCCTGCTCCGGAGAAGATGGAGGAGTGGCGAGCTACTATCCAGAGCCTTATCGGCTTCGCCAACAAAGATGGGCCGCAAGAGGCAGGGCCCTCGCAGCGGAGGCCCATCGATTCGGCGCGAGCCGATGTAGAGAAAACCGGAGGTGGTGCAACCACAGTGCACTCCCCTCCGCGGCACCAGCGGCGGCCAACAACCCAGCAAGTCGACCGCCATGAAGAACTTTCCACGGCGTCATCCGATCCACGGATGCGCCACGATCTGCGTCAAGTTCTCCAGGAACGAGGCAAGGAGGACGCTCGAACTACCATCGAGCAGCGACAGGAAGCGCGCTATCAGTCTGATAAGCGCGCGGGGCCGGCTGTCGACGAGCCTGCGCCAGGGGACGTAGGAGACTTGCCTTATGAGGTAGGGACTCCAGCGTTTACCCGTGAGCTGCGGCAAGTCCGGTGGCCCAATTCCCGAACCTTCAAGCCGGAGGTCCCGGAGAAATATGATGGTAAGACCCATCCCTCGGAGTTCCTGAGCATCTACACCATTGCGGTGCAGGCTGCCGGGGACCGAGATGACAAGATACTTGCCAACTACTTCCCGTTGGTGCTCAAACCCAACGTCAGGTCGTGGTTGATGCATCTGCCGGAGAATTCTATTTCTTCCTGGTGAGATATGTGCCATCAGTTTGTTGGCGGCTTTGTTGGAGGCCACCAAGCTCCTGGCCAAGAGAGCGATTTGCACATCATCCCTCAGAAGGAGGGCGAGTCCCTGCGCAAGTTTATCCAGAGATTCAGCCGGGTGCAGTATAATATTCCTGACGTTCACCCTGCCGCTGTCGTTAGCGCGTTCCACCAGAACGTGCGTAACCGCAAAATGCGGGAAGAGCTGGCAATGAACAAAGTCAGGAGTATTGTCGAGCTTTACGCTTTGGCCGACAAATGTGCTCGAGCTGAAGAGGGGAGGAAACTCCCTGTTGAGGCTATTGGCGCGGGGGGCGAATCAGAAGATGAAGACGCCGCGGCCCCGTCAAGGAAATGCCGGTGGTGAAACAAGAAGCGCGGAGGCAAGGCCGTGCTTGCTGTCGAGGAATCCGACAACCCCGGCGCCGCCAAGAAGGCCAAGGTTGGTGACCCCGGCAAGGATCTTGCCGGGTGCCCTTCCTGTTAGGCCTTGGCGGCTGCCGACAAGTCGGAGAACTCCGGCAAGCAATATTGCAAGATCCATCACACCAAGGGCCACGATCTCCAGAACTGTCGGCGAGTTGAGCAGCTTGCCGAGAAGCAGAGGGCCAAATATGAGAGGCGGGATAAGGAGAAGGCCCAAGATGGTGCTGATGGGTCCGGCAAGAAGCGCGGTGGCCGAGGGGGGCGCCGCGGCAAGGCCAAGCAGCAAAAGGATCAGCCCGCTCGGGGCCGAGACAAAGAAGAAGATGATGATGAGGAGGATGATCAATCCAGTGAGCAAGAATTCCAGAAGGCTACGGAGGCCATGTGTATCGATGGGGGTGCCTCGCTGCATTCTTCCCATCGCCAACTCAAACAGTGGGTACGGGAGGTCAATGCGGCAGAGCCATTCCCAGATGCATGTAGGCCCCTGAAGTGGTCCAGCACGCCTATCATTTTCGACGCCGAGGATCACCCTGATCGCACAACTGCGGTCGGGTGCTTGCCATTGTTGGTCTCGCCAACGATTCGCAACCTCAAGGTGACAAAAATGTTAGTTGACGGCGGGGCCGGCCTAAACTTAATCTCACCAGATGTGCTCAGAAAGCTCCAAATTCCCGACGAGGACCTCGAAGAAACGGGTACGTTTCAAGGGGTCAATCCGGGAAGAACCCAGCCTAAGGGCAAGATTACGCTGCCGGTAACATTTGGCAGCGAGCTCAACTTTAGGACCGAGAAGGTGGTGTTTGATGTCGCCAAGATCCCCATGTCATACAATGGGATCCTTGGTCGGCCAGCGCTGGCTAAGTTTATGGCGGCATCACACTACGCGTACAATGTCTTGAAGATGCCTGGGCCATTGGGCGTCATCACTATCCATTCCGATAAGAAGGATGCGCTCATCTGTGCCGACCAACTTTACCGGGAAGCAGTTGCAGCACCTGCCATCAAGGCACCTGCTCCTGCCACTGGAACTCCCGGGGGGAAGAAGGAGACCGGCAGGAACCTTGGCGCGAACTCCGGCAAGCGCACCTCCTCGGAGTGCTGCGCTTCCGTCGAGGACGTACCAGAGAGTTCCATCGGCAAGAACAAGAAGTCCAAGGCTGCTCCACCGGAGACCAAGAAGGTGCCTGTCAGAGAGGACGGAACGGGGGGAACTTTCACCATAAGTTCCACCGTAGATGACAAATAGGAAAGCACGCTCGTTGCTTTCCTGCGGGCGAATGTCGACGTGTTTGCATGGCAACCGTCTGACATCCCCGGTGCTCCCAGGAAGGTAATTGAGCACCACCTTGCTGTCTGTCCTCATGCGCGGCCCGTCAAGCAAAGGGTCAGGAAGCAAGCCTTGGAGCGGCAAGAATTCATTGCCGAAGAAATCAGAAAGCTGGAGGCGGCAGGACTGGTCAAAGGAGTGCTTCATCCAACCTGGTTGGCCAATCCGGTTGTAGTGCGGAAAGCGAATGGGAAATGGAGGCTTTGTATCGATTATACAGATATCAATAAAGCTTGTCCAAAAGATCCCTTTCCCTTGCCGCGCATCGACCAGATTGTGGATGCCATCGCTGGTTGTGATCTCCTGTCCTTCCTTGATGCCTATTCAGGGTATCATCAGATTTTTATGGCAAAAGAAGATGAAGAGAAGACCACATTTATCACCCCATGTGGTACGTATTGTTTTATACGAATGCCTTTCGGGTTGAAAAGTGCTGGTTCAACATTTGCCAGAGCAATCCAGATTGGTTTTGAGCCTCAACTCCATAGAAATATGGAGGCGTATATGGATGATATAGTGGTCAAAACCAAGGACAAAGCAACGCTCATTCAAGATTTAGATGAAACATTTGCAAACTTGCGCAAGATCAACTTGAAGCTCAATCCTGAGAAGTGCGTGTTCGGTGTCCCTTCCGGCAAGCTCCTCGGATTTTTTGTATCTTGCTGGGGAATCGAAGCGAACCCCGACAAGATCAAAGCTATTGAGCAAATTGAAGCGCCGAGACGCATCAAGGATGTGCGTCGTCTTGCCGGCTGTGTTGCTGCTCTAAGCAGGTTTATTTCCAAATCTGTTGACCGTGCCCTGCCCTTCTTCAAAATTTTGAAGAAGGCAGGTCCGATGAAATGGACTCCGGAGGCGGAGGCTGTGCTGCAAGATTTGAAGAAATACCTTTCCTCTCCGCCGACGCTAGTCGCGCCTAAACCACAAGAGCCGTTGCTGCTGTATCTGGCAGCAACAAATCAAGTGGTTAGCGCTGCGCTAGTGGCGCAGAGAGAAGCTGATGAGGAAGCAACACCAGCGGCAGGACCGCCAGATGGTGCGGCAAGATCTTCCCCGGCAAGGGTTGATCCCGGCAAGACAGGATCTGCGCAAACAGAAGAACCCGTGCAGAAGAAGAAGGTGGTGCAACGCCCAGTTTATTTTGTTAGCTCTCTTTTACAAGGAGCTAGGTCAAAATATTCTGGTGTGCAGAAGTTGCTTTTCGGCCTCCTTATGGCCTCAAGGAAGCTGCGCCATTACTTTCAGGCACATGAAATCACCGTCGTCACTCGCTTTCCGTTGAAACGAATTTTGCAAAATCCAGAAGCAACCGGCAGGATCGTGGAGTGGGCGTTGGAGTTGTCCAGTTTTGGCCTCAAGTTTGAAAGCACTTCGACGATCCAGAGCATGGCCTTGGCAGAGTTCATTGCAGAATGGACCCCAACGCCAGACAAAGAGGTTCAAGAAACAACTCTTCCCGGCAAGGAAATCGATCAGCAATGGGTTATGTACTTTGACGGGGCTTTCTCGCTGCAAGGCGCCGGTGCTGGCGTGCTGCTTGTTGCACCCACCAGAGAGCACCTCAAGTATGTAGTCCAAATGCACTTTCCCCGGGAGAGTTCGACCAACAACACTGTGGAATACGAGGGTTTGCTTACCGGTCTCAGGATCGCGGCAGACCTTGGTATCAAAAAGCTCGTCATCAAAGGCGATTCACAACTTGTCATCAGGCAAGTTAACAAGAGTTATCAAAGTCCATTGATGCAAGCCTACGTAGATGAAGTGAGGAAAATGGAAGAACGTTTTGACGGTCTGCAGATGGAGCATGTTCCTCGTGCCGAGAACAGTGTTGCTGACGACCTGTCAAAGTGTGCCGCTCTCAAGTTGCCTGTGGAACCAGGAACTTTTGTGCTCCAATTGACTCAACCATCCGTGGCGCCATCGATGCGGCAAGAAAAGAGAAGAAAGTTGAACTCTGGCTAGTACGTCCCGGCAGAGCTCCCCGGAGCCGCCGGCAAGGAAGTTGCCGGGATCGACATGCCTGCCGGGGAACAACAGGCTCCGGCAGGGCCTCAGGCCCTTGCTGTCGAGACGAATGTTCCCCCGGCAAAGGAGATGCCTTTAGTCCTAGCTGTCGAGCATCAGGCTCCAGCATGGGCACAGCACATTGTCCATTTCCTTCAGACAAGTGAACTCCCTGAGGAACAAGAAGAAGCAGAGAGAGTAGCCCGTCGGTCTGTTATGTACAAGTTCGTCGATGGCGTCCTGTACAGAAAGAGACCAAACGGTGTGAAATTGAAGTGCATTCCTCGGGAGAATGGACTAGAGCTGTTGGTGGAGATACATGGGGGCATATGTGGCTCTCACATAGGGTCAAGAGCGCTTGCCGGGAAAGTTTTCCGGCAAGATTTCTTTTGGCCCACCGCTCTCCAGGATGCGACTGCACTAGTAACCAAGTGTGAAGCGTGCCAGTTTCATTCGAAGAAATTACATCAACCAGCTCAAGCTCTTCAGACAATCCCTCTCTCATGGCCATTTTTGGTCTGGGGGCTTGACATACTGGGCCCTTTCCCCCGTGCTACCGGGGGCTTTGAGTACTTGTACGTTGCTATGGACAAGTTCACAAAGTGGCCGGAGGTGGAAGCAGTGAGGAAGGTGACAGCACAATCGGCCGTCAAGTTCTTCAAGGGAATTGTTTGCCATTTCGGTGTGCCCAACAGGATCATCACCGACAACGGCACGCAGTTCACGAGTCGCACCTTCATGCAGTACGTCCAAGACCTTGGCGGCAAGATTTGTTTTGCCTCTGTTGCTCACCCGAGAAGCAACGGCCAAGCGGAGAGGGCCAATGCTGAAGTGCTGCGCGGTCTCAGGACCAGAACCTTTGGCAGGCTGAAAAAGTGCGGAAGACACTGGATTGATGAGTTGCCGGCGGTTCTTTGGTCAATTAGAACGACACCAAATCGAGCCACCGGCCAGACGCCCTTCGCTCTGGTCTACGGAGCAGAAGCAGTTCTCCCCACGAAACTCATATACGGATCTCCTCGAGTGCTCGCTTATGATGAGCTTGAGCAAGAGCAACTGCGGCAAGATGACGCTGTGCTCCTTGAGGAGAATCGTCTTCGGGCTGCTGTGTGAGCTGCACGCTACCAGCAAGCTTTGCGCCGCTATCATAGCCGCAAAGTTCATGCCCGAAGCCTTGAGGAAGGTGACCTTGTTCTTCGGCGGATTCAGTCCGCCAAGAATTCAAACAAGTTGACGCCAAAGTGGGAAGGCCCTTATCGGGTAGTACGAGTCACCAGGCCCGGCGCTGTCCGCCTGGAGACCGAAGATGGCGTTCCAGTGAGCAATTCCCGGAATATCGAGCATCTTCGCAAATTCTACCCATAAGGCGCGGTTGCCGGGGGCCCCCGGCAACCACCCTTTTGTACAAGTCTTGCCGGCAAGGCATGTGATCCTTTGTACAAAGCCAGGCGCAGACCCGGAGCACAGATGAATAAATTTAAGTGTTGTACATTCCCTTATTGATTCCCATGTTCATATTTATATATATGCATGTTTGTCTAAGATGTTGTATGACACCTACTCCCGGTAAGTTCTAACGAACCGCCAAGGTTTCATGTCTTTATTTTCTCTTCTTTCTTTTTCTCAAAAGACAGAAGGATTCCTCGCATGACATTTGCCGGGGGGGAAGGGAGATATGAATACCAGTTGGCGACGTTCGGAATCGACGCTTGCCGGAGGAAGGACAATGATAGAAAGCTAAGTCCTAAAAACTCAGAGCAAGTTTTTCTTTTATTACAAGGTTATTTCCTTGGACGATTCCGACTCTTGTATGGAAAATCTGCACGCGAAAGGAACCCTTGTTGTAATCGGTCGCGCCCTTATTTTGTTTCGAGCCCGCTCAGCGATTTAAGTGGCTGCACTGAGAACACCAAGGAGTCTTGCCGGCCGCTGCGCCTCCAGCAGGCTGCTGAAGTCCCGCACCCAGCGCTCATGGCAGGTTGCGTGCCGGCAAGTTTTTCAGTAAGCGTAGGGTGAACTCCATACATAAGGGAATCAGATAAGGAAAATAGCAAGCATAAACCTAAACATAGGCAAATTATATTACATCCATGAGTTGCCGCAATTCTAACTTGAGACTTAATTGTCTTTTACATGGAATGATGATGGCAGGAAAAAGGGGAGCACTCAATCCCTGCGCTGGCCTTCGATCCTTTTGATGGAGTCCACCTTCTCAAGGATAGGCGCGATGCACTCTTCAAGCGCCTCAACATTTGCGTCCCTTGGCAGATGGCCGAGCGCGTTGGAGAGGTCGATGCCGGGATTGCTGTGCACCACCTTGATGAGCACCTTGCGGAGGACGGCCCGGCAAAGCCGGCGAGTCTCGTTGGCCAATTGGGTCGCCCGGCTAGACTGGAGCACCCTCAAGGCGTTGATGATGCTTTCAAAGAACATCGTCAACCTGGCACTTGGAGATATTCTTTCCTCGGAAGAATACTTGAAGTTCGACAGGCCCATGGTTGACAGTTCTGCGGTAAGCTTCTCCATGGTGGCGATGAGACGTCCAGTCCAGATCTCCACTCCCTTCTCGTACTCGGTTTGGGCGGCGGCGGCACTCTTGAGCAGGTTCCTCTCTCCTTGGAGATCCTTGAGTAGAGCCTTCTCACGGGCCTTGCCGGCCTCGAGAGACTTCTGCAGCGTGGTCAGCTTCAACTCCAGAACCGCAATGTTATCAGCCGCAGAGGAGAGCTGCTTGGTTTTGTCAGACAGGGCAACTTGCATCTCTGCCAAGGAGTGGAGGATTTTTACCCTGTCGCCCTTGAGCGTTGAGAGCTCCTTGTTGTGCTCTTCGAGATCTGTTTCCAGCCTCTTCACCTTGTCGCTCAGCTCGTTCTTGGCGGCCTCTGCAGCCTCGGCAGCATCGACGGCCTCCTTGAGCTTGCCGGCATGACTTGCAGTCAGAGCTTCGAGCGCCTCCTTATGTTTTGCTCTAGCTCCTGGGTCCGCCGCGCGACAAGATTCTCGATATCTTCATCTTTGCTGCGAAGCTTGGCGGCGAGCGCCTGCTCACGTGCGGTGAGATCTTCCTCATGAGCATCAAGAGCAACGCGGCGCCCCGTCAGGAGGGCATCTTCGGCAGCAATCCTTTGAGCAGCTTCATCATGCGCCTTCTCCATATTGGATTGCTTCAGAAGAATCTCAGTCCACTACTGGCTCACTTGTTCCCGGCCGGCAACCAACTCTTGGAGGGCCTCGGCATACCAGATCTGCATTTGTGCGACGCGCCTTTGAAAATCTGCTTCGGCCGCCTCGACAACTGCCATTCTGGAGTCCGCTTTGTCTTTCCGGGCACGATGGAGAGCCTGGAGCTTGCGGAAATTCTCACCCATGGCCTGAAGGAGCTGATCCTCTTCAGATTTGCCGCTGCTAGTGCTGGGGTCGTCAACAACTTCGAGCCCGGCAGCAGCAATGATTTCTTCAAAAACTTCTCCTTCGGCTGGTGCCCAGTGCTTGCCGTCCCCGGCAAGTTGATGAACAGGTTCTCGCCAACCTTGAGGTATTTGTTGGATGAGGGGCCTTCGGATGTTGATGGCTGGTTTCAGTGGCCGCCTCACCAGTGGCAGGGGGCTCTGTGGCCAGTGCAGCGCCTGGCGCTCCTGCGGCAGGAATGCCGTCAGTGCGGTCCTCAGCCTCCCTGTCGCCCCCTTCAGTAGGTTCTTCGGCGGGTTCCTCTTGTGCAGTCTTGGCGGCCTCCCCGTCAAGAGCACCACCAGCCTCGACAGTGTCATCCTTGGTGGCTTCGCTAGCAGCGATCCAGTCTGCTTCGGTGGCAGCGTCCCTGGCGGTCTCCTCGATGAAAACGTCGACATCCATGTGTTCCATCACAGGGAACTCTGAAGGACGAAGGAGGAAAACAGAATAAGATCGAGGTTGAAGTTTGAAGTGACTAAAGACAGAGAGATAAGGGAAAAAGAGTAACAAGCACTCTGAGGCAATCAAGTACCTGTGTCGGGCTGTCAGGAGGTGGCTTCGCCCCTCCCGGCAACTTCGGTTGCCGGGGGTGGGTTGCCGGAGTCCGCGCCTGCCGGCTCCTCCTCAACTAGGATGGGCTCGTCGGCAGGATCTCTTGCCGGGGACGTGCTTGTGGGCGGAGCGGTCGATGAAGGAGGCACAATGGGGATGTCTTCTGATAGCTCTCCTTGTTGCCGTTCTTCTCCTGCGAACCCAAAGATATCAGCGGCAAGAATGAAAGCCTCGGCACCCGCCAGCGGAAAAAGAACAGTGAACTTACGCTGGGGGCTGTGCTGGGGGCTGCGCTGGGGGCTGTGTTGAGGACTGGACTCCGGGCTGACAACGACGGTTTCTGGCACGCTCGTGGAGCCTACCGGGGGCTCGTCACCCATAGAAGTCCTTGACCTCTTCGCCATCCTCTCCAGCAATGTTTCTGTGTCATTGTAGAGACAATACGAGCAACTTAGTAAGATTGAGCCAGGATTGGAATATAAAGGCTGCGGCAAAGTACTCACTCTTCTTCCTCTCGCTCCGGACTAAAGCCGGAGATGTCGAAGTCGACCTCCGCTGCGATGTCTGAGTGGGGAGGCGGAGGAGGAGTCCTAGGCCGCTTGGCTGTGGCAGGCACCGGGGCAGCTTCCGGTGCGATAGTACGAGACCCTCCTGCCGCCCCTGCAGTGGCCGCTGGTGTGGGTCTCGCGTGCCGCGCAGGCTGTTGACGAGCCCCCTGCCGCGGTCCAGTCTTGCCGGCCACTTTCTTGCCGGGAGCTTCGCCGCTCGAAGAAGGCTGGCTTGCCGGGATGCCAGATGCAGCCTTCCGAAGAACACGCTTCATCTTCATTGGGGGTGGGAGCTCTTCTCGCGTTTCTTCTTCGGCCGTGTCCTCGCCGGACGAGCTCTCAGCGGATGCGCTGCTCTCTTCCCCGGCAACCTTGTCCTCCCCGGCAGGTTTTACCTCCACTACCACCTCTGCGTCGCTGGCTTCCCACTCTGTGAAGCCGACGCTGCCGGCCTCCGCGGCAAGATTTGCCTCCTCCACCCTAGTAGCAATGTAAGCTACTTCTTGATCGGTGGTGGCTCGGATGAAATCTGACTCTTGCCAGACAGGCCTCTCCGTCAAGTTGTCAAAAAACTTCTGCGCTTCCTCCTCGGTTGGCTCGGCGCAGGTCGGGTCAAGACCGTGGGCGTTGAACATCGGCAGGAAGGCAATGATTGACCCCAAGGCAGAATTGTTGCACAAGGGAACAATCCTTGCCGGCAGCCGGTGCTTGTCTTCGCGCTGGAATAATTTTTTATGGAGAGCGCCAAGCTGCATAGCGGTTAGATTGTTGTTCAGCCCGGGGCGCAATCTCATGACGTCTGCCGCGTTTTTGTATTCCCAAGCTGGCCTTCCCCTGTTCTGCAGAGGGGCGATGCGGCGGCGGAGAAAGTCGAAGCCGATCATCTACATCGTCAGTCCGGCAGCCTTCAGGCGAAGGATCCTGGTGGTGGCGATTGTGAGCCTCTCGTCCTCCGCAGCGGGATCACTCCAATCCTAGCCACGGACCACCTTCTGTTGCCAGGGATGACAAAACGGATGAGGATCTGCTTCCTGGATCCAGCACCATTCAGCCCACCACTCATCCCACTTTTCGCGGTAAACTCCTTCTGGGTATATTTCCTTATTCCAAGCCCTTGGAATCCAGGCGATAGAACCAGAGAGGGCCTCTCCTTTTTGGATGCGAGGGAAGAAGTAATGGCGAAAAAGAGCAGAATTGGGAATCACGCCGACAAAGTTTTCACAGAGATGGGCAAAGATGGACATGCAAAGTACTGCATTCGGCGTGAAATCAAGAAGACGAAAGCCGTATGTGTACATGATATCATTGAAGAAGTCGGAAAAGGGGGGACAGAGCCCGCAATAGAAATATGCAGTGAAGAAAGGGTATCTGTCCGATCCACCTTTGGAGCAAGCACCTGGGATTACGCGTGTGGCGGGGTGAGCTTGCGTCTCTTTCGCCCACATGCACTGGTATCGCCCCTTCAGAGCTTCAGCATCGAGCGATGGAGGGAAGATGATGAGCCTCTTCCGCATCTTCACCAGTTCGCTCTCCGGAACGTCGGCTTTCGCCTCCTTGCCCTTGCCTTTGCTGGCCTTGGGCGGCATGGCGGCTGTGAGGACGGAAGCTGGGGGTGGAGCGAGCGTGGAAGCACTGGGCGGAAGAGGAAAAGGCTTCGCTCTGAGGTCGAGAGGAGGAAGGTGATGGCGATGGCCAGATTGAGAAGAAGAGGGGGGTAAATAGGCTTGTCCCTCTGCGGCTTCTCTTTTTATGGGGAAGGAGCGGGGCCGCCTCTTTTATTCCCCAATGTGAATGCGCCTCTATAGGCGCGAGGCAGTTGCAGCCTTTTTGGCACGCTTCCCACGTGGCGCGCTTGGTGCGTGTAGTGGGGGGCACAGTAAAACGAGATATTTACGAGCAGTTAATTCCCTGCCACGCGTGCCCGTGTACTGTTTGGGCCTAGCCCAACAACGCCTCGCACTCGTGTATGGCCTAGGCCCGGCGTCTCCTGTCGGTGTACTAAGTATTGGGCCACTAGTACCCCGTACTTGTGCACGGGCAGTTGTAGCCATCCTCGCGGCAAGGCTTGCCGGGAATAGCTCGAGGTCGATTCAAGCCATCAAGGAAATCATCAAGTCAAAGATCTGAGGATCAGCAGATAAGCAAAGCTGGAATCCGAAGGCCAGCTTCCCCGGCAAGATCCTTGCCGGGATGGCCTGTGGAGCCCGGCAAGGCATAGGGCCCGGCAAGGCTTGGTGCCCGGCAAGACTCGGCGCCTGGCAAGATTCTACCACTGTGCCACCGCTTCAGCACAGTAACAAGTCTGACATTCTGGGTCCTTCTCTGGATGCGTGGCAACGCGCCAGTGGAGGAGAGCTTAAGCGGTGCTGATGGGATGGCCCCTTTTTCCATCCCCAAGAAAGTGAGGACACCTAAACGGACACCTCACGGTGAATTAAATGCGTTTGTCCTAATCCGTTAGGGGTTAGGTATGATACCCTGTAGCTACTTTACACCTCAATGTATGTACATTTTGCCACTGTGGAGACCCCTTTGATCATATAAAAGGAGGCCCAAGGCAACGGCTACAGGGGAGGAGAACTTCTGGCCCATTCTGCATGCGTAGCTGCTCTTTGAACGTACTGTTCATTGCGAGCGCTCCTGAAGGCTGGGCTCAAGAACATCAATAAGAACACAAAGCAGGAGTAGGGTTTTACGCTGATCAGCGGCCCGAAGCTGGGTAAAATCTTCCCGCGTCGATCGTTGGTTCTGCTCTTTGCGTATACCTCTCCCCCCGCCGAATCGTAAAGGGATCTCTCGGGATCCCATAGGTGTCTTGCCCCGACACACGCACCCTATATCTGTCTAGATATGACTCCTACCACTAAAATTACTCTCTCCCGCACACACAACATTTTTTGGGGTCTCCTTTCCGTCTTCATCTCAGTTATAAAACTGACATTATTCATTTGTTTACCGATTAGACAAACTCTCCCCCTTTCTATCTCTCTCTCTCTCACACACAACTCCTGCTTCCACTCCCCCTCCCGACTACCGTCTCTCTCTCACACAGACACAAAACTCTCGCTTTCGCACCCCGACTCGTATTTCTCTCACAAACATTGATCGACCAGCCTCCAGATAGGTTTATATATCCGCACACTCTTGCTTCCACTATCTCGTACATGTCTCTCTCGCGATCCTTGTATCTATGTAGATTTTTTGTCCCTTCATGAGACACGCCCTCTCGATCGTGAACACACACACTATCACCTCATTTTATGGTGATACCTCTCGCACACACACTCTTTGTGTCTTTGTCACACACACACTCCGTCCTCCTCCTCTCTCCCTCTCTCTCTCTCACACACACCACACACACACACACGGGCTTTTTGCAACAATACCACTTCTCAAATCTTGAAACCAACCACATTCCTCACTTATCTCATCAAAAACGCCAAAGGAATATATTTTGAGTGAAACATAACATATTTTTAGTGATATACATATTTCAAAACTAGACTCTTTTCTATCAAATTGGTGAATATGTATTAATCTACTTTGAACGTGTGGCAATGCATTGGCACATTGCTAGTATTACTGTATAATTTTTGGACACCAGACAAACGGTGGAGTACATATACGAAGAAAGAGGCGCACACACGCAGTCGGTCTCTCGCTGTCTCGCACACATGAGAGTTACGTAAAGGCACCGTAAACAAATAAACCCTAGGTGCATGATTGCTGCATGCGCACATACCGGGTACATGGTGGAGCGCACCTTTGTAGGAATAGTCAGCTCGCGTGATAATTTGATCCGTAGGAGTTGATGGTCGGGACCACAGGTGAACGACCTGGAGGCGGTGGCTCGCCAGTCGCCACTGATCGAGTTGCCACGTTTAAAATATCTTTTTATTAGCAAGGTAAGAGTTCTGATTTTCAATGGCGCGTTATACGTACTAGTTTTTAGAACGATTGGTATGGGGCGAAAATGGAATTCATAACTACTACCTCCGTCCTGGTTTACTACTCCCCATCGTATTTTTGGTCAAAGTTTGTCCATGAATTTTACTTGTAAAATGTGAATGGAAAATGAGATTTTGTTATACCCAAACAAAAAATGACCGGAGGGAGTGATTGCTCTGACACGGACGCGACCTCTGATAGCGCAGGCATTGAACCGGCGCGCCGGCCAAGAGGGCCCCACTCGCTGCACGCCAGGCTGAACACGCCTCCTCGCCGCATGCAACCGGCTTCAGACTGCCCCGCCTGACTCCATTGAATCCGCGCATGTGCCGGCAACACGGCCTTCCGTGAGCCAGCTGGCATTTTAGAACACAACGCTAGTTGGCTCCTCTCGTCCGCCCGCTATTTAAATGAGGCCAGACACCTGGCAAGAACCGCACCACACCGCCGCTCCCCATATCCTCCTTGCACCATTTTCTCCACACTCTCCATAGTATCCGGTGAGAAGGAAGATGAGTTCTCCATCATAAAACCGGCTTGGTGCCCCAACGAGCCAGGCAACTCACTGCCCCACCTCCCTCCCCGCCCCAGGCCGTTAGTACCATGGGCGAGGCTGCAAGCGGGCAAGCAGAGGAGCAAGCCGCCGCTCCAAGCTGGCCCCTGGAGCATCAACTCGACGCCCCAAGCCTGCTCGCAGAGGAATGGCCAGTTGCTGCACGTCGGCACATGGGGAACCACGGCGTCCAGTGCACCGTGGTTGGCCACGCCATCGGACGCAAACATTGGCGGAACCACGGCATGCTAGCAGAGGTGGCCAACACGTCTGTGGCCACCACCGACATCAAGGAATAGTAGACCACGGGGGCCGCCACCGCTTAGAACCCATGAATGCTACGACCACCGCGTCGCCAGCATAGACACCCGGTGTGTTGCTCGGTTTTGCTCAAAACATCATGGACCCCAGTCATGACCGGTATTAGAAATTATACCTGCTTCCAAAAGTTATTCGTGTTTAGTCAAAAAATGTCCAAAATATAATTAATTACGTATGGTCTTGACTTGTTGTGCTCGCACTGGTAGTAGGAACTAGAGATTTTTCTTTATTTATAACTCTCCTCACATTTTTTTGGCTTTGAAGTGAATCATGGTTGTGGACATTATCTATGAATGTGCAGATATCTGTGAACATGAGTTTGATGTGGAAGTTGAACTTGGAATGTTGGGCTTGCGTGTGAACTATACCATGTCCAATGGTTCGTCTATTATTGTTTGGAAAGTAATGGCTGTTATTACATGACCCAAAAAAATTATTTTGTGCCACATCAGTAGATGCACGGACATCACAATAGGCATGCTGACTGGATAAACATTTGAACCTAGCTATTATGAAGGAAAATTTGTATTGACAACAGTTTTAGACAGTAGGAGACGCCTAGCCTACTCTGCCTCTGCTAGCTTCTTTCTGGCTTCTTCCATCTCTTCTTTGGCTTGGGTGAAGAGAGCATCTGATTGCTCTTTTTCGCTTCTTCAGGAACTCAGCTACATTCTCAAGGGATGCTGCATGCTTTCTTTCAGCATTTACTAGAGCCACGAGGACACGAACAGTTGATGAATCCACCTGGCTTGTGTGTAATCCAGCATCATATGGGAATTTGCACCTTGTGTCTAATCCAGCATCATTAGGGAATGGACACCTTGTGTTTAATCCAGCCTCATTTTGGGAACATGATCTCGAGGTTGACCATACTTCCCTCCTCGCAGGAACTGCATCCTGACATGAAGTTACTTCTTTTTTAGATCAATAGTCAGAGCTACCCAGATCCATTAAGTAGAAGCCAGATAAACAGGACTCAGAGAAGTGAATTCAAAAGGAGAAATATAAAAACAGACTCCAAGGTGAGAATACCCACTTCCTACATCAAGCTAAAAATGAAAGCATTAGGATGATTAAGACTCTTCTTATTACACATCGAAGAACACGAGGCTAAGAGAAATAGAAACTACAACATATACACATCGAAGAACACGAGGCTAAACGAAAGTAATTGAAAGGGTGTTACTTACCAAAGCTCGTTTTACAGGTTCGGTGTAGCTCCTCTTTAACTTGCCACGTTCCTTGAAGATGTCCACAATATCCCATGTTTGGTCTTCATTGCTCCCCTGCATGTTCGCATTCGTAGTTTTAAAATCTCAACATGGCAAGAAAAATATAGTAATACTCACGCATCTTGTGGCCAACATTAAAGCACTCATCTACCATGTTAGAGCATCTCCAATAGAAGTGCAATGCGCGGCATGTTAAAAAAGTGTTTACAACACCGGAATAGCCAGTTTTTGCAGGCCGCGGAGTGCTGGCTCCAGCGGGTGCTGCAAAAAATTGCGCGCGCGCACCGCTCCAGCAGACGCGCTATATTTTTTCTCCTTTCTACTCTGACTCGATACACATACGACTCCGAGTCGATACTGGCATAGTTAGATACATACATAGTTCTCAGCATAGATATAGCATAGATAGATAAAAAAAAATAGATAGTTCAACTCCTCCTCCTCGTCCGACTCCGCCCCGGTGATGTCCTCCTCCGACATCTCAATGTAGGCGTCAAGATATCGATCATCGTCGGAGTCCCAGGGCGACTCTGCTCCTAGCTTGATGTTGAATTGAGCGGCCGCCTTCTGCGTACGCCTGTCCTTGCGATAGGCGGCTCGCTCTGCCCTCCTCTTCTCCCTCTCTGCCCTCCTTTGCGCGTAGAACTCGCGCTCGTTGATGATGTCCTGTGGGAAGTGTTGGCACCATAGCGCCATGGCTTCCTCGTCCATCTCGGCAATGCCGAGATGGTGCTCCCACCTCCGGTTGTCGCGATGATCCTCGTCGGTGATAAGCCGCGAGGGAGGCGCGAGCTCCTGCGCCCGCTCCCGTGTCGGCACGTTGGGGAAGTTCATGTCACTATGAGGCCGCCGGAGGCGCCATGCCGCTGCATCATACACGCGGGCGGCCTCGTGGGCGGTGTCGAAAGTGCCGAGGCCGAGGCGCATCTCGCCGAACCAGATCTCGGCGGAGAAGTCGCCAGAGGGGCACGCGCGGACGCCACGGTAGCCCCAAGTTTCCCGGCGGAACGGCGGCATGGTGGCGCGGCGGCGGTGAGGCGAGAAAGAGCGGCGGTGAGGCGAGAAAGAGCGGGGAGAGAGCGGTGGCGAGGAACAGAGCGGTGGGAGGGTGTGGGAGGGCATTGAATTTTATAAAGCGCACTGGACGCCGCACGCCAAAACTAGCGCGCGCCCGACCGCTTTTTCCCACGCGTGCGCGATCCTTTCCCGACGTCCCTGCTATCTCTACTTTTATAAACATATTATATATTTATTTTACATTTATATTTATCTCTACTATTATAAAAAACAGAGTTGGTGATGATGGTGTGCCTGCCATCCTGCAATATAGGCCGTCCGATTTATATCTGACGGATAGGAAGGAAACTATGGCAATTTTGCAAAAAGATACCCACACCCCTCTCCACATTTGCAAGTAAGGCCTTCCCTCGTTCATCCTTTTCTCCCACAAGATAAACTACTCATACAAATGCATCTTGATGTTACGTGCAACGCATGGGCATCTTGCTAGTTCTAAAAAACTTTCCATCATTTGCCACACTACTTGTTGCAGATGAAGAACCTACCCAAGCACAGCGCAATACAGGAGCGACGCACAATTACAAGGTGATATTCTGTTGGACAATGCAATCTATAACCAATTACTTTTACCGGAACAATAGCAACCAGGAAATTTGAAGGGTAGGTATGAACAAAATTGGAACTGCACATGTAATGCTAAGAGATTCAATATACACATTACCAATCGAGGAGGAGTACAATGGTCACGACGGCATCTGTGCATCATGGTCGGCAACGGGAGTCAGTTCATTGTCCATGACAGTGGTACTTCTGCGCTTGGCATCGGCTTCCGGGAAGCGGATCTGAGACCATGGAAGACGGTGTTGGGGAAAAGGCTCCGTGTACGATGACGACGGTGGACCAGCTCCAGTGCGGCGTACGACGTCGTCGATGAGGCAGATGCGCTGTGGTGGACGAGTGCGCTGATGTAGAAGGGGAGGAGCCCGAAGGCTGCGGTGCCGTGGAGATGTCTATTTTGCGGTGGGGATAGAAAATGGGGAGTATTCAAGTGTACTACTCTGGGTGCTGGGGTGGGTTTGGCTGGGTAGGGTGAACCTGAAGTTACCAAAACAACCCCCTACCCACCAGCATCTTTAGGCCTATTCCGAAGGGTATGATGGTAACTTCGCACTACTCGAATCAGGGTCGCGGGAGATTTTCCCGCCGACCTCAAAATTTTGTAACATTGAACTCCCCGTCTGGCATGTTGGGTGATTGGGCTAAGCAACTAACGAGTAGTACTAGTAACTACTAGTACTCCCTCCATTTTTATTAACTTTGCATATTAGGTTTGACCGAAGTCAAACTTCCTAAAGTTTGACCAACTTTATAGAAAAATATAAACATTTACCATAACAAATATGTATGATGTGAAAGTACATTCAATAATGAATCTAATGGTATTTATTTGTTATTGTATATGTTAATATTTTTTGTTATAAACTTTGTGAGAGTTTACAAAACTTGACTTTGACCAATGCTAATACGCGGACTTAAATAAAAACGGAGGGAGTACACCTTTGTTTTCTAAGTTTGTAGTGGAATTAATCATTTGTTGTAATCGTGAAATAAATATATTAAGCTACTAACTTCGAATGTAATGGTTTATACAATTCAATAGTTAGAATCATTGTTGAATTCCAAGATGTATACCAGGTCTATAGTACTTCACAATATGCTCAAACTCACATAATCCCAATCAAATGAAAATCTAAATGCATTTCATAGTTATTACTTTGTAGGATGCAACAAACCAACCATAACTCTACATGATCCATTGTAAAGCAACATTTTCAACACATCCCCATGTGTGAATGAAACATGTAGAGAGAGCTTGTGAAGATGGAGCAAATAGGGCGGGAAAGATTGTATGTATGTGGGCGAGAGAGTAGGAGACAAACCTCATGAGAGAGAGGAAGAAGTTAGGTCTGTGAGAAAGATGGAGACATGTAATATAAGTGAGATGCGTGTGCATCCGGATTTTGTACATGTGGAAGGAGAAGAGTCAACGGGTTTGATGAGAGAGCTGGAAAAATGTGGACGAGAGGGGAAGGATCTTGTGGGTTGAAGGATTGATAATTTTGTGTGGGAGAGAGAGGGGGGGGGGAAGATGTCAGTCAGCCGTCATCACCTCATCCTGCTTCCAAATGGCCCCGCATTCTCTAGTGCAGTGTGGTCACCGTCTTCGATATCCTTGATGCCCTCTTTGAAGATTGAGGTGGTGTGCATGCTGGGGTGCAGATAAGCACAAGCAAGAGTGGTCTCCATATAACCTTGGATGGGGCTGAGTTGTGTGCTCGGGGGAGGGGGGAGTGTGTGTGTGTGTGTGTGTTAGATATTGAGAGAAATCAAACCTATGGAGAGAATGTGTGTGTATGTGATGGAAAGCTACATGCTAAATAGGGTTTTCACGAAGAGATTGTGCATGCAAGATAGAGAGCGATGTGCGGGCCTTGAGGCGGGCAGGGGCCGGGTGAGGGTGTCAAAATGTGTGCGTTGATGCTTGTGTTACATGCGATCGTGCGAGGGACGGACGAATCGAGAGAAATGGTTGTTGTGTTACGGATGCTCCTCTCTCTCTCTCTCTCTCTCTCTCTCTCTCTCTCTCTCTCTCTCTCTCTCTCTCTCGCACACACACAAGTACAAATAGAAGACCGTTCTCTCATGTATACACAACATATCGGCATCTCTCTATGTCTCACTCATGCATGATCATTTGCACATTCACACCTCTCTATGTCTCTATCACATGCACACCGTCTCCACATTTGCCCTTCTGCCACAACACACATATGGACACATACACATGTTCTCTCTCAGTCACACACATAGAATCAGTATTAAAAAAATGTCTAGGGCGCACCTAAAACGTCCAAATCCAAATAACCACGAACTGAAGCTAAATTCAAATATATGGAAATATTGTAGCGTGAAGAACTTTTCCAGGAAAAAAAGTAGAGTAATATTCGGGGATTGTTTTCACACACACAAAAAGGTTCGATGGATGTCCTTCAAGCGCGACATGGTGACGCACTGTTCGATCGACCGCGCGGCCACGGTGCACGCGCTTGCACAAGATTCCGTATCGATGCTGTGCTAACTAATGTGGTAGTATAAGCGCTGCCTCAGTCTAATGTTTATATGTACTAGTACGGTGTTCTTTTAAGTTTGATCAACCCTATATAAAACTAAACTAAGCTCCCATACGCGCACTCATCAATGTGCCGCCGCCATTACACATGCCGGCGCCCGACTGCTCCGGCCGACCATTTCTCGCCCATCATCGCCGTGTTCCCGCCATCCCTGTGCCATGAAGCCAAAGGCTCACCCGCTCACGTTGTCTGTAGTGCCTCCTCGCGATGCCGCCGCGCTGCCAAGCACACGAGTAGGTGGAGCCACGTCTATGCCCGCAGCGTATGAAGAGGAGGATGAGCGCATGCTCCAGCACTCCTGCGAGGAGGAGCTAGCATGTCATTGTCGTCTACGCCCGCGCAGAGGAGGCGCGCATGGTGGCTGTTGCGGCGGAAGCCGGTCGCACCTGCGCCGAGCCCGCAAACCGGGTGCGGACGTGGAATATACCTTCGAGTCCTTGAATGCCATGTGGATCCTGCAATCTGAAGGAACAATTTGGGTCAGTCGATTCTTGTGAGCCGTTGGATGCAACATGGACGGCCAGAAGGGCTTCTTCAACCTCCAAAAATGATGCATTGTTCATCTTCTCTCTCAGGCATCGAGCCGCTAGCCCGCCAAAGGCCTAACCGCCTACCGACGCCGCCCCGCCCTCCCCTGAACCACCTGCCACCACCATGCTCCCCCCACCCCCGCCATCCGTTTAACCCCGAGCACGATACACTTTTTCCGGCGAACTGCATTCCACACCCAACACTCATAAGATAGATCAGGGGCACCCTGCCACCCTAATATAGATACTGGGGTAGCTTCTCTGCCGTCTTCTTCCTTCGCTTCGTCGAACTTCTTTCACAAATCGACTGACCCAAATTATACTACTTGTACGTATTAAGTACAGTAGGAACACGAAGATACGAGTAGTAGTACCAACTACAAGAAGAATAGTAGTAAGACATACTAGTACTACTGTACATACTAAAGAGTTCAAATAATGAGAAAGAACATAACATAGTTATGCTGGGGGCTCAGCACAACACAACCCTGAAATAAAACTAAGCAACTAGTCCACTTGACACTGTAGTAGAACCAGCATGAGCAACGGCACTGCCACCTTACTCTGAGTCCGAGTCCACGTCCTCGACTTCGTCCTTGTCCCTCTTCCTCTTCCTCTTTGCCGACACTTCTTTGCTTGAACCAAACAGTAGGCTCTGCTTCTTCATCCCAACCTTGTAGATATTTAAACAAAGGTAGGCATCTGTTGCTGCGTACACGATGTGATCTTCATCTATTGTCTTCGACTCCCATGCATGATGAAACTCCAGGTGAGGTTTCTTTAGTTGAGCGTACGAAGGATCAATCATGGTTGCTGCCAGGGTCAGCATTGAAGGCTGAGAGGAGGACAATAGGCTTTCCTTGTAGAGATCGAAGGGCTGGCCTACAACGAGGCCTATCCGATCCAGGACTCTCCTGTCGTTCGTAAAGTCTACAGTAACGAATTTCACTCTTTTGTCCTTGAGGGAGAACTCAAAATCCTTGCACCTAACATCGGCATGGCCTATCTGGTAGACCAAGCACACATTATGTACACAAACCTGGATCACGGCGGGCTTCTTCATCTCTGCCACCTTTAGAAGCTTCTCCTTTTCCAGGACTTTGGTGTACTCAACATCTAGCCCAGCGACCCACTCATCCTTTGAACTTTTGAACATGTGTAGGAAGCGACCAAGGCATGCTTCCACCGTCGCAGATCTACGAGTGTTGATGACGATAAACTCATCGTCGGTGATGGTTCTAACCTTGTACTCACCGCCGATCATGGAGATTTGGGAGACCATGGATTTTGGAGGCGGGTTAGGAGAAGTGGAACTGGTGTAATGTGAAAGGATGAGATGACTGGGAGCCAACTGTTGTAAGGTAGAAGACGGGGACGAGTAGGGCATGCGAATGGTGTGGGGTGGTGGCTTGCCCGATGGATAAACAGTTGCATGCCCCCAAAGAGGTATCGAGTACTATGCGGGACCCACTAGATGTCATGTCTACTAGACCAACATCGTAGGCCTGATGGTATAGCTTCTGCGTGTTCGCATGCCATGCCGGCGTGTGCATGTAACTAAACTTAATTCCATCAACCGTCGCGCCTCCCATGACCTTCGCCTCCCTCGCGCGGTCGCGCCCTTTGAGACTTCGGACGGCTATAAATGAGCAATTTTTTTTGCCTACTCCTCATGCATGATACTCCCTCTGGTCCTTTTTACTCCACGTAAGATCTGTGTCAAGTCAAAGTTTGCAAAGTTTGACCAAATTTATAATAAAAATATCAATATCTACAATACCAAATATATATTTTATGAAACTACATTTCATAATGAGTATAAAAATATTGATTTGACATTGTGAATGTCGATACATTTTTCTATAAGTTTGGTCAAAGTAGAGGTACATTGACTTCAGACAAAACTTATATGCACAATGCAGACGTTCCTCCATCCAGGTGCGTGCCATGTCCTATCTTGTCATCACAACAAGGTTAGCTATTAGAGTAGTACTACCTCCCTTCTAGTTTAAAGGGCTCAATTCAAAATTTTCACCTACTCTTACCAAGATAGAGGCAGTGGAATAGTTTTTGTAGTCTGCAAAAGTACTCAATTAATGCTCTTGTTCTTCACAAAAAAATGTGTTTACCAATGCATTATCGCATTGCATGCATGCATGAACACTAGTAAATAAAAAAGATTTTTACATGCATTAGTCAATATTCTCTTTAGGCTACTCATAGTGGAAAGTATCATATACTAGTATCATGTGCATGATACTAGTGTATGATACGGGACTACCTTTATAGTGCCATGCATGACACAAAGTAGCATAGTATTTAACATGATACGGTATCTACCTATGTTACTCTAACCCCCCTCTCTTCTTTAATTCTTTGCCACATCAGCATGTTTGCTATTCCCGTGTGCATGATACCAGCTAAGATACCACCACTATGGCTAGCCTTAATCATCGCATGCAATAATTTAGTGCACCTTGAAATCTAAACATGTGTGGGGCATGTATGTTTTTAATGACTTGAGACTATACCTAGCCCGGCATGCAATGGTCAGTACATTGCATGTAAGATGACTTATTATGCACCGTTCCCCATACCTGCAGGAAGCCCGTTCGTCTCCAAATCTTTTCCTCTCCATGTGTGAAAACAATCTGCCTGCTTGAGTCTCCTTCTCCCTCATGCAGTCCCACCACTCCACCCCATGTGCAAAAAATCTTCATGCATGACTCTCCTCCCCCCGCGCTCATCCAATCCGTTGTGACCAGCAATATTTCCACCCCTTCCCTCCCCCGTAATTTACTCCAACAAAAATATGCCTAGCTGTTATGTTAATCACGCAACATATCTTACGTAGGTGTGCCATTGCTCGCTATAAATACTGCGCCTCCCACGGCATTTGGAAGAACGCTCATGTTCATCGCTCTCCACCTCCCTCTCACATTGACCACCATGGCATCGCCCCTCCCAAGCCCTAGGCGCGCCTCGCTGCCCGCGCAGAGGGTCACGTGTTGCCGTTCCGTTCCTCGCCGCCACTAGTCGAGGAGGACGCATCGGCATTCCGCTCCTCACCGCGACGCGTCGAGGTGGACGCGTCGGCGTTTTGCTCCTTGCCGTGACGTGTCGAGGTGGACGTGTCGGTATTCCCAGTCTCACCAGCACGCGCGTCGGAGGACGCGTCAGCTCCCCGCTATGAGTAGAACGTCGCGCTGCCCGCCGAGCCCCGCAGCCTTGAGGAGCTTTGGAAAGAAATGGAGGTCGCCTTGTGGGAGGCTTTGCCTCCGGCAGAGCATGCCAAAATAGAGGCGGAGAAGAAGGCCAAGGAAGAGAAGTGCGCCGCGAGGCATGCTGCCTGGCAGGCCTATGTTGTGTCCGACAGAGTCAGGCAATTGGCTCTTCGGCAGAAGGCTCGTGCGAGTGCCATGAGGGTGGCGGAGGACGCCCGTGCCAAAGCCTTTAGTGCAGTCGGGCCCAAACGCCTCATCTACGCTTGGCGGTACATGGACTGGGTGCACGCTTCCAGCGAGGAGGAGTACCTGTTGGCGCCGGATCACCAGACTGGTGAGATCGCGCTCGCCCGCCGGCAAGCCGCCAATCAGCACCTCGCGAGTTGCGAGGCTGAGGAAGAGGCGTTGTGTCACCACGCTGGGAAACGGCCGTGCACCAGGTCACTCGTGGCATGCCGCAAGCGCTCCTGCGAGCATCGTGGCTTTTATTAGGAATGATTTAGTTTCGTAAGGCGATCTCATTAGTTTTGGGACGGAATTGATAAATCCCGAACGTTCGGGAATTATTAGCATCCTTAATTATGTAAAAGGAAAAGTTTGGAAACCTTCTTTTTTGCGGTAAAAACTTCCAATCTATTCATCTTCAATCATGGTAGTACAACAAACACTAGAAATAATAAAAATTACATCCAGATCCATAGACCACCTAATGACGACTACAAGCACTGAAGCGAGCCGAAGGCGCGTCGCTGTCATCACCCCTCCCTCGCCAGAGCCGGGCAAACCTTGTTGTAGTAGACAGTCGGGAAGTCCTCGTGCTAAGGCCCCGTACACATTTTGTAAGTACGTGCATATAGCACAAACTTAACTATATATCCCACTACACGTCTCTCTCTATATATGCTTGCAGACTGTGCTAATACTATTACTTATGTATGTGCAAATGCACGTTTTAACATTACGATGCGGTTTTTGTAAAAGTAGAAAAACATCACTAGTCAAGCTTGTGAAACGATTCAATGCAAAAGAAATGCAAAAATGCTCGTTTGATTGTTTACTTTTAGCTTCCTTCTCTGTGGTTATTTCTCTATCATAGTTTGTATGGAGTATCTCACTGGTTGGGAAGGCATGCAAATTCCCAAACCGCTTCGTACACCCTGTACCTAATTTTTTGCCTAACAAGTTGTGTCGTGCAATTGGAATTCCAACTTGAGTACTACTACTAGGAGTACCAGGGGCCAGTTCTTTTAGGCTTCTAGATTATTAATCCCATAACTACTACCTCCGTCCTGGTTTATTGGTCCACATTGTAATCTATGTCAAATTTTGACCATAAATTTAACTAATGAAATGTTTATGCATGTCACCAAAAATTATATCATTGAAAACTATGTTCAAATATGAATCCAACAATATAACTTTTGTTGACATGCACTAACATTTTATCAGTTAAATCTTTGTTCAAAATTTAGCAGAAATTACAATGGGGACTAATAAACCAGGACGGAGGTAGTAGTTTGAAGCCCAAATGAATGAGTGAGGCGCCTTATGGGAAAATCTGGGGAAGAGACGGCTTATTTTTTAAGCCGCCAAAAGAACTGGCCCTAGGAGTAGTAGCTAGGGATACTAGGAGTAGTAGCTAGGGATCGAGTGTGCGAGATGAACCGGACAAAGTAAATGCAGAGAGATGAAATGCAAAAAAGATAAAGGGATGTGATGGTTGCTTGTCCATTTATTTTACCAGGCCACTTATTACTGGGAGTGGTGGGGTTTTGTGATATGACGGCTTTACTGCCGCGCCACGAGCGGGGTGAGACTCTCGTGCCGCGCCACCCTCTACACTAGTACTACCTCCGTCGTGGTTTATTAGTCCCCCATGTAATTTGACTGATGATTTAACTGACAAAATGATAGTGCATGTCACCAAAAACTATATCGTTGGATTCGTATTTGAACATAGTTTCCAATGATATAATTTTTGGTGACATGCATGAGCATTTATCGTACTATATATAATGGTAGTCAAATTTATTATCGTACTATATATAGTAAGGTGCCCGTGCATTGCATGAATCAGTGAAATGCATTGATCGGGGAGTTGTTTATTTTGACAAAGTATGTGGGGGTCATCTCATGTGTAACGAGTATCGATAGGTTTCTTCGGATATTATTTCTTCTCTAGAGCTCACAAGCATCCGGGTGAATAGTAAATGTAGGCTAAATAGATAAAAAAGTATTGTGTGCAAACAAAAGCGTTCAACTGTTCAACCTGCATCCAAAACTTTTGAAGAAATAACACTTATTGTGCTTTGCAAGAAATGATCTTTAAGAATTATTTTTTGAGTAGCGATTTTTTTTATTTTTTCTAGACCACCATGAATGTAAATCAGGATGACTTGGAAGGGGGAAGAGGAGATGTAAGAAATGGTTCATCATAAGTCTTTCACCATTACTGTAGTCAAAATTCTCAATTAATCTCATAAATGGCAAGTGAGAACTCTAATGGAGCAAAAGCATACATGGAAGATTCTAGACTAAACCATAAATGGATACAGTTTTATTCAAGCGCGATACTCTAATAGAGCAAGATCATGCATGGAAGGTTCTATGCTATATAAATAAGAAGTCTCCACATGCTTAGACAACGGCCTACATTGGGCGAAGACTAATGATGAACAGTTGACTTGGTAATGCATATGACCAGGTGAACCTCCTTGGAGTCCCCGTGCATCATCTTGGGGTGAAAATCATACCAGGCGTCTTCCATGTCCACATTGCCGGGAACGGAGCAGCTCGGCACAGTCCCATTCAGCATGAGGGAGGCAGCGTGGGCGCCCTCGTACTTTGGAGGGGCAGCAACAGTGAGCACGCACCGGTACAACAGCCTTGTGTCGGCGTTAGCGGTGTTGCCCCTGACACACACTATAGAGACGGGGCGGCAGCCTGCGCGGGCCTTGCCGGTGCCCACAGCCAAGAGGAAGACGCTGCCGTCCTCCTCCGTGACTAGCAGGCGGAGGTGATCCTCCAGCGACTCTGGCACAGCGAACGGGTAGCACGTCTCGTACGTGATGTTCACTGCCGCGGGCCAGTAGTGATTGACGAACGGTGTCATGAGGTGATGCAAGAGGCTCGCCGGCGAGCCCTCAAACGGTGGTGTGCACTCATAGCAGTAGCAGGGCGCGTGCGCGCATCTGGAACTATGCTCTGCCAGCGAGTGCTGGTCGACGTACCTCTCACAGCCGAAACTCTTGTAGACGCAGGGCACCTTGCAGGCATCGACCAGGCCATCAATGAAATGGGAGTGGCTGTAGGGGACGTTGCGCCGCCGAATGGAGCACAGGAGTAGCACACGAAGCAGTAGATGGTGTCCTTACTAGTACTCCCTCCGTTTCTCTACTCTCTACTTTCTCTACTTCTCTACTTTCTTATAAAAAAGCGAGTTGGTGATGATGGTGTGCCTGCCATCTTGCAATATAGACCGTCCAATCTATATCTGACGGATAGAAAGCAAACTATGGCAATTTTGCAAAAAGATACCCACGCCTCTCTCCATGTTTGCAGATAAGGCCTTCCCTCATTCATCCTTATCTCCCACTACCTCATTGTTGAGCAATTAAAAAAGGAAGTCTCTAGAACAATCTGGCACGGTGGCCACTGCCGGCGCCATCCATCCCCATGCCTCCGCCCAGTCCGACCACCAGTCACCACCACGCCCCACTCCTCCTCACCTTATCTCTCATCTTTTTCGAGATATCATTTTTTCGATGAAATTCTCGAGAACCATTATTCTGATGAAATTCTCGAGATATCATTAGTTTTTACACGTGGGATTACTCCTTTATGGGTCAATCACAACAGGTGTTTTGTAAAAAAATGCATCTTGATGTTCCGTGCAATGCACGGGCATCTTGCTAGTTTGCATATAATTCCAAACACCACGTAGACACGTTCTATGACCATTTTAAAACTATGTTAGTATCACTGCTAGTGGTCAGCCGGTGCAAGTTATAGCCCCGGGTGTTTTAACCTTTTTTTAGTAATGATATCTGGTGATTGTTCGCCATGAGCCCAATCCTGGCGAATCCCACATAACCGTCAGATTACCATCTGATGGTGGCCTGTTTTTAAGCCATAGTATTCGACAAAACCGCCACCCTTACACACGTACTGTAACTGCGTCGCGAGCATTTGCAACTTCCATGTCTCCTAGCGAACGTTTGCTGGGGATTGGAGTTAGCACCGATGGCGGTTCGTAGTTGTTCCATGCTCGGGCATTGAAGTTTGTAACTATTTTACAATATACTACTACTCCTCCGGTGCTAGTAGTAGAGCAGAGTCCTACTCCACTATATGCAAACTAGGGCATAGTAGTAGGTACTGTAGTTTATTGTACTAGTGCTGTGATCACTCAAACAAGCTGTCTGGCATCGATATAACCCTACATTGTTGGGATGTGTCTCATAAGTCAAGCAGCGTGCTGCTGCTACATTGTCATCATCACCTGTCCACTTCCCGCAGCACATATTTGCTTCTCCATCCTCGTCCACACATAATCGTCCAATCTTCCATCCCCGCTAGGCGCCTCCCCCCCTCTTCTGAAACCCAAGCACTAACAATGGCAGAACCAAGCAGCGTCCGCCGAAAGAGTGGCTGGAATTCGCTCCCCACAGAGGTAATCAAGCTCATTGTTTCACGTGTGGACAATCTCAGTACCATGCCGCTCGCCGCGTGCTCGTCGGGGCTGTACCGTTTACTCAAAGCCCTCAGGCCGGAGCTTTTCAAGCCAGCTCCCTGCTTGCTGATGCCGCCTGATCTTCAGAAACGGCGTGTCACGCAGCATAACGATCGTAGGGTGGCGAGCATCAACCCCCTCGACTGTGATCCGATCCCCGTCACCCTCAACTACATTAACGGTATGTACTGGGTCAGCATGAACACGTCTTGGATGGTGCTCGTCGATGGTCGCGGCAACTGGATGCTCGTGGAGGTCTACACCCGGTGATTGATCCCCCTTCCTTCGATTAACACTGCACTGCTTTGGCACCGCAACCCAGAATACTCGGAATCTTACAGTAGCCAACATGATCACAAGTTTGATTTGCTCAAGGTTGTAATCTGCCAAGTGCCCACAAGATCTGCAATTATAAAGACTTCAGGCTAATTGCGTTCTTCTACCGCGGTCTCTCCTATCTGACAGGCCATTGGGTTAAGTGGATAAATCTGCAGGTCCATCGCAGTATCATACATCCTTGATGGCTCTCTGATGCCATTGAACACAAGGGCTTCATTTACGCTGTGGACTCCTTCTATGGCTGGACGTATTGCTAGCCTACTCCAGTCATCGCTACAACGGGTTGTTACAGCAGTATGTTACATTCCAATGATATCATGATGGCTTGCTTATATTACTGTCAACATTTACTGAAAAAATATTCATGCGCATAACATGCCGTTCTTAAGATTTACTATAGTATGAGCCCTTTTTTATTTGACTCCAACTTGATATGATGTTGTAGGCCGCCTGGTGTCCCTACCCTTCCTAATCCCAGAACCTTTCAAAGAAAACTGGCATGGCAGTTGCAGGTGGTTCCTGGCTTGATCAGACGACGGTGAACGATTGATGATCATTCGCACGTACCAGACATGTTGTTTCGCGGAATACAATCACAGTCACTGCAAGGTCTTTGAGCAGGATCCCAGCTTCTCTGGGCCTTCAGGAATTTTTGACTGGAGGCTGGTAAGTAGCCTTGGTACACGCTCTCTATTTCTCGAACTGAATTATCCGATTAACCAGGAGATAACCGACGGCAAGGATCATGATGGCAGCGCGGTTTCGTTCATCAGGCAGAACTGTGTGTACATAGCATACCATGTGTCTCTCCATGCGCCATACCCTGATATGTGCCGCCACGCTTTATAGCCCAAAGTAGGAGAGAGGGTCGCAAGTATCAGACTTTAACCTGCTGGCTGGAGTTTCCCCCATCAGGCACCAATCTGGTTCAAGCCGTCAGCCAATCTCCACAGCTTAATAAATAGTAATGTCTAACTGAGATAGTTAGTTAGATGCGTACACTTGGTGTAGTAGGATCTTTATTTAGTTTGATGCAAACACTTGTTCTCTTTTGGTAGCCCTTTTGTAATGTTGGCTAATGTTTGGTTTGGAAGAGAGAGTTGTGTCTTTACTCTTCTGGCCTGCTTACTGCATCTGTTGCACCGCCAGCCCTGGTTGTTGCTGCTGCTATTTTCAATGTACAATCAGTAATATATTTTGTTTGTTGGTTGAATAAATGTGTTGTTAGAACGACAAACACAATGTTTTGGAAGTTGTTGCATGGTCCGATCCTTTAGTGCCCCGTACGTAGCGCATACTATTTTTGGTACGGAGCACATTTTCCACTTGTCGATCACATGCAGCCCAGTGATTAAGGCCCAATAGAGAAGCCCATAACTGGAAGGGAGGCTCTCACATGAATCCGGCCCAGGTACATGCTCAATGGTCCCCTAAATATAAATAAGTAAATAAATAAAGCTAAATGCTCATGCACCAATTCTTTAAATTTATGGTTTGAAAAGTCAAATTTTAATAGGAGGATATTATTTCCTATGAGAGTGTCGTTACATTCAGTCGATATTATACTTAGGCGAAGATAGCGACCAGTCTTTTTTCTCCCACAATTTTCTTCCTGCAACCAGCGGACCATTGCAAATCGTAGTCAACGTCGTAAATAGTTCTGGTCCATTATTATTTTTCGATAAGAATGCGCAACCCAGCCCAACACACTGGCGACACCACTTTATCCCAGGGCTTCTGAATGTGCTCGGCTTCACACCTCGAGAAGAAATTTGTCTAAAAAAACTCAAGAAGAAAAAGGTGCTCCGCAGCATTTTACAATAAGTTGTAGCCATATAAAATTAATTCTTATAATCTAGCATAATGAGTTTTTGGGTATGACCGGTCATATTCTTCTCCTGCGACGACAGCCTACCCCGCACCAGAACCAGTGAACCCTCGTACTCCCCTCCGCCTACGGGCATACTGCCACATGTTCCCCAGCTCCTGTTCATTCATGTCCGAGGCCTCGTCGTCGTCCTCCGCCTTGGTGCGCTCGCAGCGGCGCCGCCGTCCGGCCCTATCAACATAGTGAATCGGGAGAGGACTTTAGTTGTGAGTATGACAGTACGGACCCACCAGATCCACTCCCAAACACAAACAAGCGCCTCTTTACTACTCAGATGCGCCCCTTGATTTTTTTACTCTAATCCACCCTGCTGATATCTGGGACACACATCATTGTCAACGTATAGTCAATTAACGACAGAATTGCACAACGCTTTTTTTTGAGGATTTGTTCAGACGAGCAGGCTATAAACTCTGTTGTGCGGTCTCTGTGGCCTGTCTAACAACATGACCAGCCCAGCAGTTTTTTCTTTGGGAAAATAGGTAGCCCACTCTTTCTTTTTGAAGAATACCCAAGCTAGGCCTATTTGTTTTCTCCGACTTACTGGGCTGCAAATCTTTAAACACGAGGAGGGGTGCATTCCGGCCTGGCCAGAGAGTATGGGTAGTAAATCTTAAAAGTAATATGAAAGGGTTGCAAATTCCAAAAAAAATATTGCAAATGGGCAATTAGTTTTGTTTTTTGTTTTTTTGTTCTTCACTGATATTTTATATTTCATTAGATTTTAACATAACATAGTATTACTTTATTTTCAAATTTGTTTTAGTATGGCTACTAATTTTTGGATTAAAAATATTTTGTTCCCCAGCAAAAATATGTGAAATTTTAAATTTCGCATATTTTTTAGTTCAAATTTTTAACCCTGGTACTGACCATAAAATGCCAGCAATTCTAAAAATGGAAAATGCGCTACAATAAATTCTATATGAATTAGCAAATGGGCTATAAATTAAAAAAAAGCAAATGGGATGTACACGCCACAGATTTTGAGGGTGACTTGTTTACGCAAGGCTTTGTCAACTGATAGTCAACACACGATTCTAGCAGCAGTGACTGTTGGATGTCCATCCAATGACCGATGTGCTTCTTCATTCTCTAATCTTCCTGATCTAGCCTCCTAAACTAGCGATGGCGGGACTACCTGCTACCTCCTCTTGTGGCTGGCTATCATGCCGCGCAGGCTTCACCGGCCCACCCTACTCCCTCCGCTGGCCTGGCCATCCCTCTACCCACCCGCACCGCCTATTATTGTCCGGTGACGGTAGCCTCACGCCGCAGCCGAACAAGTCAAATGTCATACTCCCCTCAGCAGGGGCATCCACTGCTGTGTCTTCGCCGGCTACGGGTCATTCCAATCCTAGGCCTCATTGTCATCCACTGCGTTGGTGCTCTAGGCGCGGCGTGCTCAATGTGGTCAACATTCAACAAACCATAGCCATCGAAATAGGGATGTACGTGGAGAGGCTGACAGTAGGGACCCCCATGGTCCATGGCCACACGCAAGCAACTGCGTCCTTATTATGCGAAAAAATGATTCCTCCCACTGACATCTGGGGCGCCCCGGTTCGTAGGCTGACCTGTGGGCCTACTAAGTTGACGTGTACGCACGGCTTTGTCAACTTAGTCAACAAATGATTCTAGCAGCAGTGACCATTGGATTTTAATTGAACGGTCCTGGTGCTTCTTCAATCTCTGATCTTCTTGCACCAGCCGCCCAAACCAACACCGGTGGGACCGCCTGCTCCTACCTCCAGTGGCCGGCTGTGCTGCCGCGCAGGCCTCACCGCCCCACCCTACTCCCACCGCTGGCCAGGCCTTCCCTCTACTCACCCACACCCCCTATTATTCTCCGGCGATGGCAGCCTTAAACCGCAGTCGAACCTGTCAACCCTCGTACTCCCCTCCGCGTGGGCATCCACTCTTGCGTATAACCTGGCTCGGGGTCGTTCCCTTCCTAGGTCGCGCCGTCATCCACCACCTTGGTGCTTTTGGATGGTACGGCATCGTCAACGCGGTTAACGAATGACAGCCATCAGAAGAGGACTGTAAGTGGAGAGGCTGACAGTTGGGTCCATCGCCGCACGCAAGGAAGTGGATCCTTATTACGCGCAAAATAATGATTCCTCCACCTGACAGCTCGGACCCACTGGAAGGGCCTCTGTATTTATCAAAAAAAAAGCGTTCCCCCTGACAGCTGGGACCCACCGACTTTATCTTCGGATGGAAGGAAGTGCCTTCTTACCCTCTGACAGCTGGGACCCACCAGGTTGAAGCGAAGGTAGCGTTATCTGTATGGCCGCGAACGCGTACGTACATAGCGGTCGATCGGTCTCTCTGCAGCGATGTACCGTGGCCGATTAAGGAGCAGCACATGTTGAAGTAGAGGCGCCGACGTAGCATGTCACGCAACCCCATTTATATCATGTACACGTACGTACAACCATGCTGCAAGATAGTAAATATGGCTACGTACGTACATACGGGCGGGGTCTCTAACGTGTACAGCGACCGAGCGACATCGTCCTGTTCATCAGCAACCAACCGGCTGGGTCGGAACGGAGTAAACAACGTCGCGTGTTCATCGGGAGCCAACCGGCTTGGACGGAACAGCCGAAACGAGGTCTGGCATACCGCAGAACAGAGGAAATGGCCTTCTGTTCGACCGCCTACGGTCGAAACATGGTCCTGTTCATTGGGATGGGTCTGGCGTACCACAAAACGGAGGAAACGGACTTCTGTTCGAGTGCCTATGGTCGAGACGGGGTCCTGTTGGTCGGGAGGGGTGTGGCGTACCGCAAAACGGAGGAAACAGACTTGTGTTGGAGCGCCTACGGTCGAAACGGCTTCCTGTTCATCGGGAGGGGTGTGGCGTGCCGCAAAATGGGACTCCACGGGCTACTGTTTGTCATGGTGGGCGCACGGCAGATGCCAAAGGATGGCTAAAGAGAGGGACAGGCTCGAGGGCATCGGTGGGCTCCAGAGGCGAGGTCGGCATGAGCGAGCGCGGGACGCAAGACATACCCAGGTTCGGGGCTCTCCGGAGAGATAACACCCCTAGGCCTGCCGAGAATGGTTTAAATGTATCAGTACAGAGTTGCTCCTGGAGCTATTTGGGGGAGGAAGGAAGGCAGGCCAAGGCCCTGGCTGCTCTTCCTCCTTGTGTGTGTGTGTGTTGCTCTACTGGTGGATTACCTCCTGTGTTCACTAGATCGCATGTGTTCACCTAGCGTTCGCCCGTGTACATGGAGGGCTCCTGGGGGGTTTTAGGTCAACCCCCCAAGGTTACAATGGTAAATATACAAGGGCGTGGGGCCGGTATGTCAGCGTCTGGGAAGCCGGTGCTGGGACCCACCGGGTAGCAGGATTCGTCGGGTTCTCCGGGCATGGGCCCCACGCGTCGGAGGGTACCGTTCCCCGTCTTATCGCACGTCATAGAGTGGTTGGGCCGGCTCGGCTACAGTGGTGCGTCGCTTGGTCACCATCGGCTTGCGTCAATGGGACTGGGTTGCACTGTTGCCACGCCGGCCCTGGTCAGCGGAGTGGGTGGGCCACTATAGCCACGCTCCTGCCAGTCAATGGAGTAGGTGGGCCACTGTAGCCACGCTCGTCCCCTCTACGGGGACTTGTTCCGTCGTACGCCTTGGATGGGACGGGAGCTGACCCATGGCCGGGTTGAGGAAGACGCCACGGGGGCCCTGGCTTGTTGGAAAAGCCTTGGTTTGTCGGGATCAGCCGGCATGCGCTAGCGGGCCTGGCCGTGTCGAAGGATTTGGCCGGGTCGGAGGATGTGGCCGGGTTGAAGGACTTCGCCGGGTCGAAGGATCCGGCCGAGGATGAGCCGGATGGAGGGGCGATGCCAGCCCCGATGTTTCTGAAAAGGATCCGGGTTTCGTTGCCTGCCCGGGGTCCATCCCCCCGACAGTAGTCCCCGAAGCTGTGAAGGTTCGCCGGCTTCAAGCAGGCGGGCCTTCGCAGTTTCATCCCGTGAGAAGACGGCAGATGCTGATGAAGCTTGCGACCGCCGGGTCCGCAAACACCCACTTGTGTGCTGGCTTCCGGAAGTCGGATCGCGGCATCTCGGCGGGGGCGGGAAACCAAGGAGTTCGTCGAATCTTGAAGAGGAGGGACGCGATCTCTTGGGTTCGGCACGGGCGCCGCGTGGCACCCAGGAGCTGAAGAGGCCTGACAGGCTACGCGCGCGATGGGACATGGCAGCGGGCTGGGGCCCACCACTTTGCGCCCACGGCCCGCGCGTGCGGATTTATTGTGGCGCCCGTGGGCGGTTGCCCTTCTCGATGTGGTTAATGTGCGCGTGGATTGTGCGCACTTAATGCGGGGAAGTGGGAGGGGTGGGCGCAACCGATCCCACTCCCCCACATTTTGCCCGTGGCTTATAAATTGGGGGAGGGGGCGGCGGAAATCCTTCACGCCCCCCCCCCCATTTCCTTCTTCCTCTCTTGTTCTCGCCTTTGGGACCGCTGCGCCCTGCGACGCCTTGCTGCTCTTAGGCGACACGCCATCGCCGCAGTTTGCAGCCACCGCTCTTTCTTCTTCTCTTTGTCCACGCGCCCCGCATCGTTGATGGCCCTGCCGAAGGGCTCATGGATGGGATCCACCATTACCACCGGGGACATTCAGTATCTGCACAACACGCGGCGGCTGCCACTGGAGACAGAGGTGGCCCTCCACCTGCCCGACGGCGAGCAGGCACCGCAGCCGGAGGGGACCGAACGCGTGGTCTTCTTCACCCACTTCAAGCGCGTGTTTGGTCTCCCCGCGAGCGACTTCTTTCGTGCGTTTCTGGAGTTTTTCAGGCTTCAGCCGCACCATCTGGGCGTGAACACGGCGCTGCAGCTCTCGGGGTTCGTCACCCTGTGCGAGGCTATCTGGGCATCGAGCCCACCGTTGATCTTTGGGTTCACTTCTTTTTCTTCAAGCAGCAGGGGCCAGAGGCCAGCATCATGTCTGCCTGCGGGGCCGCCATCATCTCGACGCGGACGCATGGGGGGTGCCCCAAGATGCCGCTGGAAGACTCTACCAAGAAATGGTAGAACTCCTTCTTCTACGTTCGCAACCTTGGCGCGGACCGCATCAACCTGCCGCCCTTTGCCGACGCAACACCGCAGGAGAAAACCAACCGGTCCTACTGCCCCAAGAACCCAGCGTAGGAGGTGCTGAATCTGGCCAGCCGGGTGACGGAGATGGCGATGCAGGAGGGGCTCGCCAGGACGGATCTCATCGCCGCTTTCATCACGCGCCAAGTGCTGCCGCTGCAGTGCCGGACGCATATCATCGGCCAGATGACTGGCCTCCAAGTCCCCACCCGGATGTCGTCCCAGCGGTTGACGCCGGAGCAAATCGCTGGCCGGGTCAACGATATTTCGAAGGCCAGGCTGAAGGAGGATTGGCAGTTCGGGAAGGTGCCCTACAGCCACGGGAACCCAGCACCGGTGGTGAGTCCTTGGTCTCCGTTTTTTGCTATGTCTCAACTTTTTCTCCGCCCCGACGTGACGAGGGAGGTGCTACTGAATGCCATCCGGCACCCATATGACGGGACCGCGACGCAGGTGGGGGACGCTCCGCAGGCCGGCTCGGAGGAGGCGGCGACCTTCACCGGGAACAGGGAGACGGCCGACGCCGAAGTCGGCCAGACGCACCACACGGGTAAGTCTTTGCGCCCTGATCCTTTGCGAGGTTGGCTAGAATATGATGGAGGGGTTCTGACGTATCCTGACGACGCAGCGCCGCCGAGGGGAGGAGAGGGCGACGCGGCCAAGGCTGGGTCGTCCCGCGTGCCGGCCGCAGCTAGCTGGCCGCACGGGAAGGGGGTCGTGGCGCCGAGGAAGCCGGCCGCCAAACGCACGGCGAACCCGGCCGCTAGTGGCAAGCCGGGTGCTAAGAAGAGGAGCCACATTGTCTCGATGGCGCTGGCAAGGCCGGCCATCCCGATCGTTACCGGGTAAGTTTTAGCTTGCAGGCTCCGGCGTGCCGCCGAGTCGTTCCTTTCTTACACTTCTCTTGCTGTGATCCAGGTCGCCGTTGGCGTTGGCACTGGCCGCGATAGATGCCGCGTTCGGGGGCGGCTTTGCGTTCCGGAAGACCCGGACCAGCACCATCGACTTGTCCAAGGACTCGACCGGGGAGGATCTCGGCCTGGACCCGGCGGATATGGAGCGCTACGCTTGGAGGGCCCGAAACAAGGCCCTCGAGGAGCTGGAGGCGGAGGCCCAGGCCTGGCCAGCATGGTCGGAGACGACGGCGAGCATGGACGCGGGGGTCGTCGTGCCGCCAACGAAAGGGGACCGCGGCGCGGGCGGAGATGGCGGTGGGCGACCGGGAGGTCGTGGTGATCGGCGATGACACCCCGCCGCGAACCGACGTGGTCGAGCGGGTGGAGGCGGCTGGAGGCGGAGGGGGATCCGGCCTGGAGGGGGCGCCGCAGGCGACGCCGGACGCGGTGCCCCAGATGACGGCAGACACAACGCCACAGGCAACGCTGGTCGTGGTGCCGCAAGTGACGTCGGCCGCCGTGCCGGAGTCGAGGTTGGTCACGGAGGAGATAATGGGCGACGGTTGCGCCCTGGCAGTCAGGCAGCCAGAGGCTGCGCTGGGAGGCCGTCCTGCCACCGGGTCGAGCGTGGCTGCGGCCTTCGGTCCTCAGATGCAGGAGGAAGCGGCCATGGCCGCCGTGAGGCAGCGTCTCCGCGGGCGCGCGGAGCGGGTTCAGGCCTTCGCCTAGGCCGAAGCGGAGCGGGCACGGGAGCTGGAGCGCTCCGTGCTAGTGAGTCTTTCTTTTCTTCTTGCTTTTTCCTTGCGGCTGGTCAGTGGGGGCGTGCCAGCACACCCACTGGGTGTAGCCCCCGAGATCCAAGCCAACTACGTAGTAGTTGGGTCGGATCTTCACATGCTTTGCCTCGCACTGATTTTTGGTTTATCTTGCAGCAACTGGACGCCTTCCAGGTCGGTGTTTACAACCAGCTTCTAGAGAGGTACCAGCGGCTCACGATGCGGCTCGCTACCCAGGAGGAGGTGCGCCGCCTTGCCGAATGTACGTTCCATATGCTCTTAGTGGGGGCACGCTAGCGCACCCACTGGGTGTAGCCCTCGAGATTCGGGCCAACTACATAGTAGTTGGTCGAATCTTAAGCGTTCTTGTTCTTTCTTTGTCTTGACTTCAAATCCTTGCTGTGCTGGCGCTGTGGCCGAGGTGCCGGTCTCGCGAACCTGGCTGATCAGGGCCGGCCATCAGCGTGACCTGGCCGTTGACTACACCGGCCGGTTTCGGGTCGAGGTGGGGGAGCTGAAGGCGGAGGCCGCGAAGGTGGCGGAGGCCCAGCGGGCGCTCGTAGAGGCCGGCCAGCAGCACGAGCAGCTGGCTGGTGACAAGAGCCGGCTTCAGGCCGAGGCGGCCAAGGCGTCAGAGGCCCAGCGGCAGCTCGTCGAAACCGGCCAGCAGCCCGACCGGCTGGTCGACGACAAGGGCCAGCTCCGGGCCAAGGTTGAGCGCCTGAAGACGGAGGCGGCCAAGACGGCGGAGGCCCATCAGGCGGAACTCCTTCGCCTCAAGGAGGAGCACGGGAGCGCGGTCGCCGCCAAAGACGCCGAGCTGAAGGCGGTTGTTGACAAGGGCGCCGAATTGGAGAGGGCGCTAGAGGCGCGCGACCGTGCCGGTGACCTGGAGCGGCATGTTACATTGCTCGAGGCGCAGCACCTGGACGAGACCTTCGCCAGTAAGTGCTTTCTCGTTGGTTTCGCTGGGTTGTGAAGCTGGCTTTGCTTTTTTGCTGCTGACTGTCTTTCTTCTTGGCAGGGCACTTCCCCGAGAAGCAAAGGGCGGCGGAGGAGGCCGTTCGTGTTCAGCGGTCCCTCCAGGGGATAGTCGGCTCGAGGCTCGACCTGAACCTCGCCTAGAGCTTTCCGGAGATCATGCAGGCCGCTGAGGCCCGCCTGCAGGTCTTGGGCGAGCAGATGGGGCGGGTTTCGTCAGCCGGCGTGGAGATGACGGCGGCCCTCTAGCCTGGCGCCGTCACGCCAAACAGCTTCACGCGGCTGGCGCGATGGCTGGAAGCCGGGCTGGCGCGGCTTCATGCGTGGCGTGCTTCTGCAGGCCATGCCGGAGCTGACGTAGCGCTCCGGTTCATCATGTCCTGGTACCCGGACCTGGTGCTGGACCGGCTGGTGGCCCAACGAGCCGGTGCGGAGCCCCAGCTGTAGGTGGAGGCAGGCCGGATCACCGCCAGGGCCAGCTACTTGGCCTTGTTCGCACTCCAAGACGAATGCCAGGTGGAGCTGACCGACGACGGAGGGGTGGTGCCGCCCGATGACTTCAGCTTGCTACTGGATTACCCAGAAGGCAGCTCTGAGGAGACGGGCATCTATGCCGACGATGAGGATGCCGGGTTGGCTGATACCGGCACCTCGGCGGACCCGGAGGCAACCGAGGAGGAGCCTGCGGCTGCGCAACCCGACGCGGGGAACGCCTGAAGCCGTCATGCTTTAACTTTATCGCACTTTGTTAAGTAGCAGGTCCACCCACCCACTGGGGTGTTTTTTGGGTGAATGTAATGAACTCCTGGCCTTGGGCCCATATTCTTGTGATGTAAACCTCTGTGCGAATGTTTGCGCTTTTGCTTTTTGTTTTCTGGGCCATTTTTCTTGCTTGGCCCTCCCTTGGGCTTCCCACCCGCGAGTCGAACAGCCAGGTTCCGGTCTGTGACAAGGAGTTCGGTCCTTGGGAGGAGCGCGCAGTACTTGGGCCCTTCAAACGTTGAGCGCGAGTGAAACACCCACTGGGCCGGCTGGCGGGCAATCGGTCGTGCGGCAACTTAGTGCAAATGTTTTCGCGAGCGTTTATGCCTTTGCTTTCTGTCCTCTAGGCTTTTTTCCTATTTGCTCCTTCTTTGGGCTTCCCCCCCCCCCCCCCCCGCAAGTCGAACAACTGGGTTCCGGTCTGTGACAAGAGGTTCGGCCTTTGGAAAAGAGCGCACAGTACTTAGGCCCTTGGAACGTTGAGCGCGAGCGAAACACCCACTCGGCCGGCTGGCGAGCAGCCTGTCGTGCAGCAACTTAGTGCAGTGAGGCCGGGTTGGCCAATCCGGTGGGTCCGGCTTAGCGTTTCATGACGTGTAGGTGCTTTGGCCCATTGTCCTTGCCAGCCAACAGCCGAAGTCGGACTATGGCATAGGGCGAAGTGGAGGGCCTCGGTGACCCGAACACGCCGGGATGTGCTAAGGAGGACGGCGGGTTGTGGCCAAGCCAGCCAGCCGCCTAGCCCCCGGGTTGAGCGTGTCAACCCGGTGGTGGAGTTTTTAAGAAAAAGTGCAAGGATGTGTAGAACACAATAACTTGGTACGAAAAGGCAGCCCCCGAGTGTCGTTCGGGGGTCCCATAGTCTTTTACAGAATTACAAAAGGCAGTGATACATACGTGCATACAGCCAACTGTAAAAAGGGCAGAGGAGCTCTGCATTCCAGGGCCGGCTTGTTTCTTCCCATGTGGTGTCTCTCTTGCGTTTGTTCGTCTTGCGGACATCGATGAGATAGTACGTGTTGCAGTCGCACAGGGCTTTGCTGATGATGAAAGGGCCCTCCCATGGGGAGGCCAACTTCTGCTGGCCGACTTGCTGCTGGACAAGCCGAAGGACGAGGCCTCCCTCACAGAATGCGAGGGGCTTGATCTTTCTGCTGTGGTAGTGCCTCATGCCTTGTTGGTAGATGGCGGATCGGCTAAGGGCCAGAAGGCGCGCTTCTTCGAGTAGGTCGACGCCGTCTTCGTGGGCTTCCTTGGCTTGGGCTTCCGTGTACATTATGACTCGCGGCGAGTCAAACTAGATGACGGCTTTTGCTTAGTAGATAAGGAAGAACGGGGTGAACTCGGTCGACTGGTTTGGCATTGTGCGGAGACACCAAAGGACGGCCGGTAGCTCGTCAGGCCAACTGCCGGGTGAACGGATGAGGGGCTCGACAACCCGTGGCTTAATGCCAGATAGGATGAGGCCATTGGCCCGCTCAACTTGGCCGTTGGACTGAGGATGAGCCACGGAGGCCAGGTCGAGCTGGATGCCGGAGACGGAGCAGTATTGCACCAAGGCGCCATCGGTGAAGTTGGTGCCGTTGTCCGTGATGATGCTGTTCGGGACGCCGTAGCGTATCGCGATGTCTTTGATGAACTGGACGGCTGTTGGCCCGTCCAGTTTCTTGATCGGCCGCGCCTCGATCCACTTGGTGAACTTGTCGACCTCCATGAGCAAGTGTGTCATGCTGCCCCGGGCCGTCTTGAAGGGTCCTACCATGTCGAGCCCCCAGACCGTGAAGGGCCAGGTGATCGGTATGGTTTGTAGGGCTGAAGCCGGCCGGTGGCTGCGCTTGCTGAAGCATTGGCATCCCTCGCACTTGAGGACAAGCGACTCAACATCTTTGAGGGCCGTGGGCCAGTAGAAACCATGGCGAAAGGCCTTGGCGACCAGGGACCTGGAGTCGACATGGTGCCCACACTCACCCTGATGTATGTCGAGCAGGATCTCTATGCCCTTGTTCTGCTCGACGCGGCGCTGGAAAACGCCTGTTGCGCTGCGCTTGACGAGCTCATTGTTGATGATGCTGTAGGCGGATGCCCGATGTTGCACTTGTCGGGCCTCAGTCTCGTCCGTGGGGAGCGCTCCGCTCTTCAGGAATGCCAGGATCGGCTGGGCCCATGACGGAGCCGTCACGACGGTGAAGACGGCCACCATGACGGGTTCTGGGGCGGCAGCCCCCGAGTTGGGGATGACGGCGGCCGGGGTGAGCACGGCAGTCCCTGGGCCAGGTTCAGCAGCCCCCGGGCCGGGTTGAGCGGTCTCTGGGCCGGGATCTGCAGTTCCCGGGTTCGGGTTGTGGAGGGGTGCTGCGGGGTCGTCCGGGATGAAGATGGACTCGGAATCCGGAGACGGCTTGACGGATGGCTTGCGCAGGTACTCGAGGGAGACGCTGGATGGTTTGGCCTGCTGGGATGACCTAATCTTGGCTAGCGTGTCGGCGGCTTCGTTTTTAGCGAGCGGGACATGGAGGAATTCGCAGCCATCGAAGGCACGAGAGATTTGCTGGACCAGGAAGCGGTAACTGGCCAAGTTGGCGTCCCATGCGTCCCACTTGCCGGAGCACTACTGCACGACTAGATCCGAGTCGCCATAGCATAGGATGCGTCGGACGCCGAGTTCCTTAGCAAGCCGGAGGCCGTGCACAAGGGCTTCGTACTCGGCGACGTTGTTGGAGGTGGTGAAGTGGATCTGGAGTGCGTACCGCAGCCCGTCGCCCTTCAGGTAAGAGAGCACGATGCCGGCTCCCAGGCCGGAGCGCATCTTGGAGCCATCAAAGTGCATGCGCCAATGCATTGAATCCGGCGGCGTTGGCAGGTACTGGGTCTCCGTCCAATCGACGAGGAAGTCGGCCAGGGCCTGGGACTTGATCGTGGTGCGGGGCTCGTAGAGGATGGTGTGGCTGGCTAGTTTGATGGCCCACTTGGCAACCTAGCCAGAGGCATCCCGGCAGCCCATGATCTCGCCGATGGGGTCCGTCCTGACCATATAGAGTAGAAATGGAATAAGTCATGTGACAATATCCAATTCTCTATTTATTACACTTACCTTTTTATTATAGTATGGAAATGCATTCATTTTCTTTGCATCGATTGTGATCCGCTTAGAACACTAACAGGTCAAATTTTAGATTTTTAAGATTTTTATTTTAATAAGTAAAACAAGTCAGAGACGCATCCATTTGCGTCAAAGGTCCTAGATACATAACTGCTCAAGATATCATCTTACCGCCTTCCGTAGAAATCCCTATAGAATTCTGTGGAAAGCCGTATTCGATGAAAGTCGAAATACAATTAGATTAGCTCTTCATAGACAAACTTGGGGTTTGCGAGCCAAGGTAAGATCGGCTCGGGATCATGGGACCCACTTTAAGCAATGATTTTAGAATCCGATGCAATAGAAAATGAGAAAATATGCAAACAAAATATGGTGATGACATGCTCTTGGAAGTACTGCTTCAGCTTCTTGGCGGTAAAGTACACGCCATAACACATCTTCTGGTAGTGCGGGTAGTTCTGCTTGGAGGTGGATAGCACCTCGCTCAAGTAGTAGACCGGGCACTGAATAGACTGGATCTTGCCCTTCTCTGGTCGCTCGACCACCAACACCGTGCTGACCGACCACGAGGTGGCGGCGATGTATAGCAACAGCGGCTCCTTGTCTGTCAGCGTGGCCAAGACGGGTGCGGTGGAGAGCATGTGCTTGAGATCTCGGAAAGCTTCATCCGCCTGGTCGTTGCACTCGAACGGCGATGTCTTCTTCATCAGCTAATACAAGGGCAGGGCCCTCTCGCCCAGCCGACTGAGGAACCGGCTGACCGAGGCCAAACAGCCGGTAAACTTTTGGACATCTCGTAGCCGGGTTGGCTTCCGCATGCGCTCGATGGCCTTGATTTTCTCCGGGTTCGCCTCAATGCCACGCTCCGAGACGAGGAAACCGAGCAGCTTCCCGGACGGCACGCTGAAAATGCACTTCTTTGGGTTGAGCTTGATCTGGTACTCGCGCAGATTGGCAAAGGTCTCCCTCAGTTCATCAAGGAGCGTGAGGTGCTGCTTGGTCTTCACCACGATCTCGTCCATGTAGACGTGGATGTTGCGGCCGAGTTGCGTCAGCAAGCATTTCTGCATGCACCGCTGGAAGGTGGCGCCGGCGTTCTTCAAGCCGAACGACATGGTGATTGTTGTGGGAAACCGCGGCCACCTATGGGGCCATGAGCCCCTTTTGGTTCGGCGGGGGGATGGGCACGTTGCACAAAGAGCGGAGAAGCGTCGCGCAGCACGGCACAGATCACACGGGCAGTCTTTACCCAGGTTCGGGCCGCCGTGAGGCGTAAAACCCTACTCCTGCTTTGGTGGATTGATGGTGGATAATGGTGGTGAACATAGCACACTTGCCCGGCAAGATCGCCCTAGGGGGCGAGAGTGGCTACGCGCGTATGGATATGCGAGGGTCCAACCCTTTCTACGGTCGCCATGGGCCTCCTTTTATAGATTAAGGGGTCACCACAGTGGCAAATCAGTCTTTGTGTACTGATTAGATAGCTAACAGTGCTATCATATCTAACTCTATAGGCTAACGGAGCGCATTAAATGCGCCGCTCAGTGTCACATCACCCCTCGCCCGGCAGGCCCTGTCGGGCTGTTTTGCCAGCTTCGCGCCTGCTCACTTGACACGTCTCAGGACGGGTGTCATATGGAGGAGTTTGCTGTATGAAGTGGCTGCCATGTGGCAGAAAGCAGCCACTTAGTCACCTTGGAGCTCGACACCGCTTTGATTAATGACTTGTGTCGCTTGTGAGGTGGAGGGATGGAGTGGCTTGCCTCCGCCAGCCCCGGCAGGCCTGCCGGGACGATTTGGGAGCTTGCTTCCGGGGCAAAACCCAACCCTGCCGGGCTCGCCTGCCCGGCAAGGTAGGTCCTTCCCTTAGCGATGCCTTGTTTCTCTGGCTCACCTTGGCCTTCTCGACTTGCACTTGGATCCTTCAAAGGAATTGATCCTCCTTGTTTGGTCTGGTCTTGGTCTTGTAATCTTGTCTTTGAGCCCGTTAGCTTGTTGTCCATGCACAGTCAGGGGAAAACATATACCCCTGTCTGTGTTCCCTGACATAAGCCCCCGGGTCTAAGCCATATGTGTCGCTGGGCACGTTGGGTTAGGCCCCAAACAGTGCACAAACACGTGGCAAAAAGTGGCTGCTCGCATCATGGTTCATCATGATGACCAGTCAATCCAATGTCCACTTCATGCAATTACTGCGAGTCGTGGGGTCGTGTGACTGTTGCAGCTAATGTAAAACGGTAACTTCTGAAGCGTCGCGTCCCCGCTCCACGCTTTTTCCCCTTAAGATAGGAAAATGCGGAACAACACGGTTCACTTGTCGCCTGTCCTGCCCTCTCATCATCTTCCTCCGTAAGCCAAACAACCGCCCCTCTGGCCGCCAGGGCCGTTCACGTCCCAACGGCTTCACATAGTCGCCGGGCTTGACTCCGAGCTATTCTTGTCATCATGCTATCCTGTAACAAAACATGATGTATGCTTCGTGTTTAGGTATCGTACTGTTTACGTTTGCGTGGAACTGATTTCCCCTGCTTACTCTTAAACGCGCGTTTATCCCTCTGAGCTTATATGCTTGTGTTCGTACGATTAGTCCCTATGCATGTTCTGGTTGCTTGCCGGTATCATATTGCCGCGATTGTCATAAGGGTCCGGCCCTTAACATTTATCTTGGTGTGGATGCGTCCCGACAAGTTTTTCCTTGGTAGCTCTCAACGCAGCCACTCGTTCTGTGAGCAAGGCTCGGGACAGAACGAGGGTGCAGACAAAGAACTAGCCAAGGTTCCATCACACGAAGGATTTCATAGTACGAACACTTACTAAAACCGAGGGATAAATGGATGCAAAAATCTAGGATTAATCAAAAGGAAATGATTTGCTTGGACTTAGCTTTTATTCTTGCTCCTTCCCATCCTTTCCAGTTGCGTGCGTTTGGCGTGCTCGCAATACCCAAAAAGACAGAGGCCAAGCGAATAACTCTCTGGTTCCCGACAGGGACCAACATACGTCAAGCGTGTCTGGCGGGCGGCAGGATATGGTGCCGGGCTTTCTCGGTCCCTCTTTCTCTCCTCCACTCTTTTCGAACAATCCAATAGCGGCTGGCGCAAGAGTCCCGCCACTGCGGACGGCCTTGCCGGAGCATACTTGCCGGGGCATCGATCAATGGATTCGTACGAGCATTTTACTCAGGATTTCCCTAAGCAGGGTAAATGCTGAACCGAGTATCGCGCGGTACTCATCGACAATGACAATGCCAGGGTCAGAGTAGCTCGATTGCCGAAGAGGGAGAGAGATGGAAAGAGGAGCCTCGTTCCTGCGCGCCTTGCCCCTTCTCCCCGGATGGTGCCCGAGCGATGGTCGCGCCACCTAGGCCACCTGGGGGGGAGCATACCACCGTCAGCGTCGATCTTCACCGCGGCCGCGACCATGGTGGGATGAGATGATGAACAAAGTAGGTGCGGGGATGGCCCCGCTCTCCTGCTTTGTCTTCATATCTCCATGAGCACCACCGACGCCAAAAACTTTGGCTGGGCTTCAATGGAGACGACGCGCTGCCAACGCTCTTAGTTTCACGCAAGTGATCCCCCTACCTAGCGCGCCAAAGATGTCATGGGAAACCACGGCCACCTATGGGGCCATGAGCCCCTTTTGGTTCGGCGGGGGGATGGGCACGTTGCACAAAGAGTGGACAAGCGTCACGCAGCACGGCAGAGATCACACGGGCAGTCTTTACCCAGGTTCAGGCCGTCGTGAGGCGTAAAACCCTACTCCTGCTTTGGTGGATTGATGGTGGATAATGGTGGTGAACATAGCACACTTGCCCGGCAAGGTCGCCCTACGGGGCGAGAGTGGCTACGCGCGTATGGATATGCGAGCGTCCAACCCTTTCTACGGTCGCCATGGGCCTCCTTTTATAGATTAAGGGGTCACCACAGTGGCAAATCAGTCTTTGCGTACTGATTAGATGCTAACATTTCTATCATATCTAACTCTGCAGGCTAATAGAGCGCATTAAATGCGCCGCTCAGTGTCACATCACCGCTCGCCCGGCAGGCCCTGCCGGGCTATTTTGCCAGCTTCGCGCCTACTCACTTGACACGTCTCAGGACGGGTGTCATATGGAGGTGTTTGCTGTAGGAAGTGGCTGCCATGTGGCAGAAAGCAACCACTTAGTCACCTTGGAGCTCGACACCGCTTTGATTAATGACTTGTGTCGCTTGTGAGGTGGAGCGATGGAGTGGATTGCCTCTGCGAGCCCCAACAGGCCTGCCGGGACGATCTGGGAACTTGCTTCCGGGGCAAAACCCAACCCTGCCGGGCTCGCCTGCCCGGCAAGGTAGGTCCTTCCCTTAGCGATGCCTTGTTTCTCTGGCTCACCTTGGCCTTCTCGACTTGCACTTGGATCCTTTAAAGGAATTGATCCTCCTTGTTTGGTCTGGTCTTGGTCTTGTAATCTTGTCTTTGAGCCTGTTAGCTTGCTGTCCATGCACAGTCAGGGGAAAACATATACCCCTGTCTGTGTTCCCCGACAGTGATGTAGCAATACTCCCCAAAGGGCATGATGAAGGACGTCTTCAGGGCGTCGGCCGGGTCCAGCTTGATCCGATGATAGCCGGAGTAAGCATCTAGGAAGGACAGGAGCTTGCAGCCAGCGGTGGAGTCGATGACTTAATCGATCCGCGGGAGGGCGAAAGGATCCTTGGGGCAAGCCTTGTTCAGGCTAGTGTAGTCAATGCACATGCGCTAGGTGTTGTTCTTCTTCAGGATGAGGACCGGGTTGGCTAGCCACTCGGGATGAAACACTTCCATGATGAAGCCGGCCGCGAGCAGCTTGGCGTCCTCTTCACCGATGGTTCTTCTCTTCTCTTCCGAAAAGTGACGTAGGGGTTGACGGACAGGCTTGGCGTCCTTGCGGATGTGCAGTTTGTGCTCGGCGTACTTCCTCGGAATTCCCAGCATGTCCTTTGGGGTCCACGCAAAGATATCATGATTCTCACGGAGGAAGTCGACGAGCTCGCCTTCCTATTTGCTGTCAAGGCGGGTGCCCACGACGATGTACTTGCTGCAGCCGGGGTCTTCCGGGTTCAGCTTGACCTTCTTGGTCTCCTTGGATGGCTGGAATGAGGCCTCGCCGGCCGGCTCCTTGGCTGAAGCCGGCACGGCCGACGTCTCATTGGCCAATGCTACGATCCAGTCAAACTGGCGCCGCTCCTCGGCTATGACCAGTGACTCGGCCAATCTGGCGCCAGCTTGAACGCATTCCAGGGACTTGCGGTAGTCGCCGACGACGGTGATGAGGCCCTTGGGACCCGGCAGCTTCATCTGAAGGTAGGCGTAGTGGGGGACCACCTTGAACTTGGCGAGCGCAGGCTGGCCCAGCAGCGCGTGGTACACTCTGGACAGGTCCACCACCTCGAACCAGATCGGTTCGCGCCGAAAATGGTTGCTCGTGCCGAAGAGGACGTCAAGCCAGATTCGGCCGATGGGGGAGCAGGAGAGACCCGTCACGATGCCGTGGCACAGCGTCCGGGTTGGCTCCAGGTCCTTGGCCTCGAGGCCGAGCTTGGTCATTGTGTCGCGGTAGAGTATGTAGATGATGCTGCCGCCATCGATGAGGATCCACGAAAACTTGCAAGTGCGCCGGGTTGCAATGATAGTGGTGTCGAGGACAAGGGCGTAGCCTCCCGGGTTCGGCATGACGGCCAGGTGGTCTTCCCGGGTCCAGCTGATCGGGCGCTCCGACCAGTGCATGTATTCTGGCACGGCCGGGACGACGGTGTTCACCTCTTGCCGGAGCAGGCACTCGCTACTCCTATCGTCGCCAAGGCTGGTGAAGACGACGTAGCTCGCGTTCTCGTTGGGGAAGACGTTGTTGCGCATCGCGCCGTTTGCCGGAGGCAGAGGAGGAGGAGGTGGAGCCGGCTGCCCCGCGCCCGGAGCCGGAGCCGGAGGCGGCGGGATGTCGCCCCTCATGATGCGCTTGGTGATGGCGCACTGCCGGAGCGTGTGCGTCGATGGTCTCGCGCCACTGTGGTGCTTGCAGGGAGCGTCAAGCATCTCTTCGAAACTCATGGTGGGTTGCCATGCCGTCTTGCCGGCGCATTCCGGCCGGCTCGGTCGCGGGTGCCTGCTCGACGGTCATGACGAGGCGACTGTCGTAGCGCAGAGCCTGCTGGTTGGCCCTGCGCTTGTTGTTCTGCTGGCAGCTGCTCTCGCCAGCCGGCTTCGGGGGTAGTACCAGTATTGCCTTGCCGGCTTCATCCAGCACCACCTGGATTTTCATGGCGGAGTCGGCGTTGGCGTACTTGTCTGCGATGACCATGAGCACGGCCATGGTGGTTGGCTCGGAGCGCAGGAGTTTGTGCTTAAGGAGGGTGCCATCCCGGCAACCGCTCACGAAGTACTGAATGGCCTGGACCTCATGGACGCCCTCGCAGCTGTTCCGGAGCTCGGTACAGCGTGCGATGTCTCGTGGCTGGTTTCTGCCGCCCCCTGCACGCACATGGCGAGCTGGCTGGGACGGCCAGGATGCTTGTAGGTGCCGGTGAAGTTGCGCACGAAGGCCAGCTTGAAATCGCCCCACGCGTTGAAGCTGCCGACCGGCAGGCTGTTCATCCATGTGCGGGCCGAACCCTGGAGCATGAGTGGGGCATAGCGCATGGCAAGGCGGCGGTTGCCGCCCGCGATGCCGATGGCGGTGGTGTAGTCGATGAGCCAGTCCTTCGGCTTGACGGTGCCATTGTACTTGGGGGTGTCGCGGGGCAGCGTGAACCCTTTGTGGAAGGGCTCATCCCGGATTCGTGGGCCAAAACAAGCCGGACCGACGGCATTGTCTTCCTCCAGCTCGAGGGAGAGGGCGAGCTCGTCGAGGCGATGGCGAGCATCGGCGTCGTCGATGGCGCGTGGGCCCAGCCGGCTCGCGACGGGACCGCAAGGCACCAGGTTCGCCGAAGCCGGGTTGCCACGCTGGCTGGATGGTGGGGGGGATCTTGCTGGCGCCGGGTTCCGGCAGCCGGCTCGTCGCCCGGGCCATCTCCAGCCGTCGGGGCGCTGTTGCGCCGTGTTCGGGTTTGACCGGATTGAGCTTCGTCCGGGCACGGGGAAGACGCCGTGTTCTGCCGCTCGTGCTCGGGGTCCTTGGTGCATCGTGAGGTGGACGCAGCGGGACGGTCGAGGCGGTCTTGCTCCATGTTCGCGGCGCCGAGAAGCTCGTTCAGGCGCTGCAGGCGCTCCTGCAGCTGCTCCAGCCCAATGGCGGCCGCCTCCGCAGCGCGCATGTTCTTGACCGGGGTGTCGTAGACAGCTAGGACCGCGCCGAGGGCACAGCCGATGGCGCCGCCATGGGTCCGCACCTTGTCGACCCGGTTGGGCTCGGCAGCGGTCGAAGTGAAGCCGTACGCAGCTTCGCGCTTCCGCTGGGTGGCCTCCAGCCGGCGCTGCGTAGCTGCGAGCGTCTCGGCCCTGTCCAACAGGCGCTTCCGCTCCTCCTCCAGCCGGGCCCGGCCCTCTTCGACATCGGTGGCATCAATGTCGGTGGTGATGGGGACGCTGAGGTTCTGCATCATGGAGCCCTGCGGGTCGGCCATGCTAGCGCGATCCGCCGCGGCCCTGGCGGTGGCCTTCTTGCTAGATGAAGTACAGCCGAAGCCAGTGACAAATACCTCTACCCAGACGTAGGGGTCCGCCGGCCCGGCGAAGATGTCGCCGCCGAGGGGAACGGGCGAGTCGGAGACATCGAGCACCCCGCTGGGGTACTCAATGGCCACGGGTGCGTCGGAGATGCGCAGCGCAGCGAAGAAGGTGGTGAGCGCGTCGATGACGTCGGCAGCCAGCACGAAGGGCTCGGGGGATGCGCAGCGCGCAACGTGCTCACCGGAATCGATGAGGGGCCCCGTCTAGAACATGTCTCCGGCCGGGACCTCGAGCAGCCCCATGATGGGCGCCAACTGTCGTGGTGGGCGCACGGCAGATGCCAAAGGATGGCTAAAGAGAGGGACAGGCTCGAGGGCACCGGTGGGCTCTAGAGGCAAGGTCAGCATGAGCGAGCGCGGGACGCAAGACATACCCAGGTTCGGGGCTCTCCGGAGAGATAACACCCCTAGTCCTGCCGAGAGTGGTTTATATGTATCAGTACAGAGTTGCTCCTGGAGCTGTTTGGGGGAGGAAGGAAGGCAGGCCAAGGCCCTGGCTGCTCTTCCTCCGTGTGTGTGTGTGTCGCTCTACTGGTGGATTACCTCCTGTGTTCGCTAGATCACATGTGTTCACCTAACGTTTGCCCGTGTACATGGAGTGCTCTTGGGGGGTTTTATAGGTCAACCCCCCAAGGTTACAATGGTAAACATACAAGGGTGCGGGGCCGGGATGTTAGCGTGTGGGAAGCCGGTACCAGGATTCGCCAGTTTCTCCGGGCACGGGCCCGACGCACCGGAGGGCACTATTCCCCATCTTATCGCGCGTCACGGAGTGGTTGGGCTCGCTCGGCTATAGTGGCGCGTCGCCTGGTCGCCATCGGCTTGCCTCGGCGGGACTGGGTTGCACTGTTCCATGCCAGCCCTGGTAAGCGGAGTGGGTGGGCCACTGTAGCCACGCTCCTGCCAGTCAGCGAAGTAGGTGGGCCACTATAGCCACGCTCGTCCCCTCTACGGGGACTTGTTCCATCGTATGCCTTGGATGGGATGGGAGCTGACCCATGGCCGAGTTGAGGAAGACGCCACAGGGGCGCTGGCTTGTTGGAGAAGCCATGGTTTGTGGAGATCAGCCGGGATGCGCTAGCGGGCCTAGCCGTGTCGAAGGATTTGGCCGGGTCGGAGAATGTGGCTGGGTCGAAGGACGTGGCCGGGTCGAATGATCCGGCCGAGGACGAGCCGAATGGAGGGGCGATGCTGGTCCTGATGTTTTTGAAAAGGATCTGGGTTCCGTTGCCTACCCGGGGTCCATCCCCCGACACTGTTCATCCACCGTCTACTGCCTCGCTCCAGCCTCCATGGGCTACTGTTCATCCACAGTTGACTTCCTCCAGCCTCCACCTGCATTGCTCATCCACCGCGACCTTCCTTCTGCCTCCACCAGCTACTGTTCATCCACGGCTACTGTTCAACCAGCCTCCACTGGCTACTGTTCAACCAGCCCTCAACGGGGTCCTGTTCATCCAGTCTCCACCAGCTACTGTTCAACCAGCCCTCCACGGGGTCCTGTTCATTCAGCCTTCACCGGCTACTGTTCAACCAGCCCTCCACGGGGTCTTGTTCATCCACCCCCAACCTGCTCGGGTGTGCGGCGGCCTCCTCTCGATCGGGGTCCTATTCATCCAGCGGCATCGGCCTCTACTACCATGGGGTCCTGTTCATCCAACCCCCAACAATGATCACTGTTCATCAAGAGGCAGCTTCGATCGTCTTCAGTTAGCAGCAGTAGCGAAGGAATCGCTCGGGTTCAGTTAACAGCCAAGGGATTGATCGCTCGGGTTCAGTAACGTAGCTAGTGCAATCGCTTGGGTTCAGTAAGCGAACGCCTTGCTCGGGTTCAGTTAGAGCCCAACGCATCGCACACGCGCGCGTACGTGTACGAGAGAAATGCGCAAACCTCCGTGCATCGCTCGGCCCCGACCACCCACCGTAACCAGGAACTCCCCGAAATTTTCCTTGCCATCACTTCTACTATGATTTTTTCCATCATGGACGACCCAAAGAATGTCATGCAGGTGCATCCCCGGCCCGCCCAGGACGAAAAGCCCATTTTCTGTCATGAATTTTTGTCATAGAAGTAGGAGCCCACCACATCTATGATGATACGTGGTTTTGTCACAATTATCATCATAGATGTGTCATAAGCATGACAGAAAAAAAATCGTTCGACCCAAAATGTCACGGATGTGTCTTTTTTTGTAGTGTTCGCGTAGGATCGAGTCGGTCAGATAGTGTATGTGTAGGATCGCAATAGCTGATGAACGTTCTGGGAGAGAAGGCATTTGCGAACATTTTTGCTGGCAGTTTCTTCAGATTCGCATGGCATTTTCTTCAGAATAGCATGTCACTTTCTTCAGAGGTAGGTATTTTTATTCAAAAAACTGCCACCTTTGGATCTTGCGTCGCACCTAAAACTGCCAGGAGCGCATTAGTAGGCTAGCTAGTGATCGATCAGTAACTTGTAAACACTGAGCGAAGAGAAAATAAGGAGCTGCTAGTAAATTGTAAACAATGAGCACATAGAAATAAGGATCATGTTGTGCACAGTAGTAAGAGCCAATCCGTTCGAAATATTCACACGAGAGTCACAGGCCTGGCATTGTAATATGTTCACATTAGTAGCCGAAATTCATAACCATCTAGTACGATTCCCATACATAAGATCAATATGTTAATGCATCTCAATGATTCACAGATCATATACAATATGTAGCACCTAAAGCAAAGATCAAGAAAAAACATATGTTCTTGCTACTAACATGGATGCTTCTCTGGGCTAACATTCAGTACAGAGTGAAAGACAAATTTGTTTGTGAAGTCTACATTTCCTATTGCAAACGTAAGTGGTTTCACCAACAGATAGAACCATGAGAATGAACCACACATGATGGAGGAACATCCACTGAAATATGAATTGGTCATTTGTCGATCATACGGCGAGACTATTTTTGGAATACAACTTTTTACTTCGGCAAAATGATATCCATTGGATAATCAGACCAAAGCAATGAAGCACCTAGTGTTGGCCAATAAATAGTACGGTATGTACTACTTTTGTGCAGTCCATGAAGTGACTATGCAATCTTTCTGTGTCTATTTTCATATGGCACTCCATGCAGTGACTATACTATTCTCTTGTGCAGTTCCACAAAAATTTAGGTCACTTTGTTTGCAGTGATGGAAGAGGTGAAATCGATACAACCGAAATTGAGCATCCAATCATTGAATCATGTACTGCACCACCAATGTAGGTCCACCCTGCCAATAAATTTACATGCAAACCACTAATATTACTATCTAATGACAGTACAAAAATAGTAGCAAGATTGTAGCAAACCTACATTGGTAATGAAAAACTCATAGTGCCACCAATTTGATATAACTGTTTGGAAGAAAAAATGCTCATAATGTTGAACCATTTGGACTTTTTATGCAGTTCCACTAAAATCAAGCATCCCTGTTTGCACAAATATTGAAAGAGTGATTACTATAAAAGTGGCACTAGTTGAAGCATAGACTCACAAATATAAGCATTCCAATTTCTTAATGGGAAAAGGTAGCAAGACTATTTCTGACCACCTGTTTGAAGGAATAAATAAGGCAACAACGGCCGATGTCAGGAAGGCCTACATAGTATTTTTTGAAAGATTGAACCATTCCTGACCTTTCCTCTTCTTTTAAGCATTTTTTGTGCAGTTCAACTAAAATAAAATGCCATCACCGCCTTGACAATTCGGTGACACTGTAAAAAAAAGACTTACCATTACATCATGATGTCAGGTATGTAATCGACAGACAATAGAGAGAAACATGCAGACCTCCTCCGATGACATAATGAACGTTAATTTTAACAAAGGTGTGACTAGCTTTGCTGGCATAATTTGAATGAACTCTACCCTATGTTCCTTAATATAAGACGTTTTCGCAGTTCAATTTAAAGTACCCAAACATCTAGTATTTAGAAAAACAGGTTGTAGTTTTCTTGAGCACATATCTGGGAAAGCTTGCCACACCTTATATATGTCCATACGCTAATGCAACACCATTCGAATAGTACAAATATACACTAATCTAGTGGCTAGTGCAACAGTAGAGTAGTTTTTTTATTACGGGGTACAGTACAATGGTTTTAATGAACATATTTCCATAAGCTAGCACTGGAAGATTTCTATAAAGAATTAACTATACAAAATCTAAAGGTAACAAGTTTCAGCATTTGTATACTGGCTGGGCAACAACATTAGACTAAATACAAAAGTCTGAAGGTAACTAGCATTATTAACTAATGACAGTATAAAAAAATTGCAAACCATGTACCTTGAAGGTAAATATCATTTAGAACTCGAGGGGACCTAAAAATTGATATCCCAATTTTGATAATCGATCAAACATAAAAATTTGATCAAACGAATCAAGAAAACAGCAGGAGGAGGAGGTGCCCACTCCTGACCTTTCATGTTTTCTTCATTGTTTTTTGTGCAGTTTAACTGAAATAAAATGCCATCCCCACCTTGGCATTTTGGTGACACTGTACAAAAAAAAATTGACTTATCATAACATCTTGAAGTGAGGTATGTAATCTATAAGCATTAATAGTGCAAAAATCTGAAGGTAGTAACAAGTTTCATCGTTGGTATACTAGTTGTACAACAACATTAGAATGCCTTAGCTCAAAAATCTTTAATACATCCATAATCAATAGCTAACCTTGAAATAATTGAGTGACATTAAATGGCATTGCTTATATTTATTGGTGGCATTAGACCGACTGCGGCATTAGTTAAATGTGGCATCACTTTAGCAGTTGCATTGCTTGATTTTACCAGTGGCATTATACTAACAGCAAAAAAGTGGCAATAAGAGCATGGGGGGGCATTCGGACAGTGCGCACACTAGTACGATGTACCTCCACGGACGCATAGAGTGGTGAGGGAGGGATGGTAGCCCATAGCAACACATATCCAGGCAGCATATGTGGATTACGTCCCATTTTTGTTCTCTTTAGCCACCTTGTTCCTATGTGAGGACAACAAACCGATTGACCTGGTCATTCTCTATTGCGTTGTCATGCCTTTCTACCCTTTTTCAACCAAGAGACAAGAGACTCATTCCTTAGCTACTTATTTTCCCCTTTTCAACAAAGATGCAGGTTTGATACCGATTCTCTTCGATAGTACTTTCTCCCTTTCTTTCCTTACTCAAACCAGACATGGATTAGTCTGCATGAAGTAGGGTTTCCTTTAATAGTGCAAATTAAGGTTTTCGTCTGCGTGACCAGCAGAGCAGAGGATAGTAAATTGGGGAGAAGGGGGAGTGGAAAAAGATCCACATGCAGCGACGTGGCAGATGGGGCAATAGAACAAGGGTATGGTTCGAAAAGAGGTAGCATACCAGAGGGTCGGTGGGAAGTGGCTTCGCTCGTGGTCGTCATCCTTTGTACAAACTACGGCAGCGAGCTTGGGGACGGAGGCCTTCCCGCACTGGCGCTAGGTCTTAGTGGACGGCCTTGTCGTCAGTGTGTGACCTTGCTCGCCGACGACGAGTGCGTCAATGATGCACGTGCTTTTCTTCCCCGACGGACGGGATCCTGGCGGATCTGTGACCACCGGTGAGGAGGGAGAGATAGGGGCCACTGCCATCTTTTTTAGATCTGGAGAGAGGGTGATAGTGTGAGAAGCAAGTGGGCAGCCCTTAGCAAGCAAGCGCCGAAACTCCGTCCTATATACTAGTACTAGAGGTAGAGTAGTTTATATTTTCTCTGCATACAGTACCTAATAGTTGTGCTTCAAAACTGGACGACACGCCATTAAAAAAATAAAGGCAAGAAATTATGCGGCACCTCGGGCCAACGCGGCCAGATCGCATTTTGCACGAGAAATGACACACCATGTTTCGTTGACATGTGGTCCCATTCCAACATGTCAGTGAGACGACGGCGAGTCCTTTTGTATAATTTCTGAACGGACGTCTATGTAGGCCGGGGCGCCTGTTTCTATACCATGGCAACCGTCCGCTCCCCACTAGCCTCTTCCTGTATCATGGCAACCGTCTGCTCCCCACTAGCTCTTCCTGTACTGTGGCAATCGTCCATCGCCTCTTCGCCTTTCCCTCTCGATTTGGAACTATTGTCGCACAATCTTCCTCCATTTGCCTTTACTCTTCCTTCTTCCATTGTTCATCTTCTCGATGGAGGGAACAGGCAGGAAACGACCCCGTTATTTTTGCCCCGATCTGAAAGATGACGTGGTGGAGGAACTCACTGATCGGTGCAACGTCATCACCACGGCTAGCATGGCATGTTCGTTCAAGACCATTCTCGACTCAACAAATAACATCATTACAAAGAACCGAAGGGTTCAGGAGCGGTTTGATCTCCCCTATCTTCTTCGCCATGACCCTGCACGCTGGCATGGGAACGACAGAAGCCTCGCCTTGTGCAAGTTGATGCCGCTTGATAATGATACGTGTGATGTTAACATGCCATCGCTTAAGGGTAAGGCCTGGGTAGGCGCAAATGGAGATTGGGTTGTTTATATTGGGTACAACTGCGAGTGGGAACTTGTGAACGTGTACACTCGTCAACGGGTTCCACTTACAAAAATCTCAGACTGCCCTAAGGTTGAGCACACCGATGATCTACATACATTCAAATACGATCCTGTTGACTGTCATATACAGAAGATAGCAATTTGTCGAGTTCCCAGTCGCTCTTGGGATTATAGGAATGCTTGTGCTGTCGCTATCTTCGACAAGCTTGTTGCCATCCTTAGTCCTTCGACTCGACGGATATTGCTCAAAAATCAGTTTCTGTACATGGATGTGTACTGTGATGCAATTCAATAAGAGGGTCTTGTGTTTGCTACCGCCACTTCTAGCACTGTTTTCGCATGGGATCCTTATTGTTTCGGTATGTTTGTCTTCCACTGTAATTATAATTGTTACACTCACCATACATGTGAGTTAGTATCCCCGTACTAATTTACCTTCTCTGTTTCCAAGGTCCTGTCAATATTCCCCCACTGATACTTGGAAAATCTTCTAACCAAGGGGGAGATGATGATGGTGATGATCACGAGCATGAAGACGAGCGGGACCTACATACTCAGTGGCGCCTAGCAACTTATTCTGATGGATCACCTTTTCTTGTCTGTATACAAGGCACTGCTGATGTTACTAAGAAGCAGGTATTGTCTCCCATGGTCGCACTCTCCGGACCTATTCCAACATCCATTGCAGGGTATTCGGGATCAATACTAGTGTGCTAGCGCCAGCACCTTCTGCCTGGTTTAGTATTGATAGTCTTGGAGAAAACTCGCTCTTCCTTGGACTAAACTATCCACTGATTGTGAAAGGCGATCGAGCTACTGTTCGCACAACGTTACTACCATTTATGAGAAGCAATAGTATCTATACCTCAGACATTGATATGGTTCTCTACCCTGGCTATCACAATATGCATCCTAATATAGGCCGCTTCAGCCTGGATGATGAGTCTTGCATTGGTCTCGAGATTGACAATGGCTGGCCCTGCCCAGAGAATCACTTATGGTTCAAAGCAAGTGTTTCCAACGCCAAGGATTGGTTGGCCTAAAGTTTATTTCATCGCTTTGTTATTTGTTGTATGAGAAAAACTTTAGTATTTATAATGTATCCTCGTTGTCGTTGTGCGTTGATGACCTGTTGTATGTAATGCTAAATGATATGCCTATGGAAAACTTACTAAATTTATGAATGGCTTTCGAGTTGCTTCTCAGAGTGGGTGCTGTGACGAGGCAAAAACAAATCCCGAATACATAATTGTATGTCCATTGCAACAGGTTATCGGATGAGTCCAATCAACAATAGTACTACTAGTTATATTATTAGCTTCACATGCTTCGCGTGTCGGGTGGGTGTTTTTACTATAGCTGCAAATCCCATCATCCTAGGTCGTCGGATGAGTCCAATCAACGGTAGAAATTGCATTCTGATGTTTGGGTTCAAACTTTCAAAACTACTGCACTATCTCTACATCTACGTATACGTAATACAACAAGTTTTAAACTTGAGACCAACCATCCACCCTCACAAAGAACACTTTTTAGCCTAGCATAGACTGTAGGAAATTTGGCCACAGTGTGAGGTGGGCCATATGTTAATGTGTTCGCTGTATGTAACCAGCACCTTGAATCCTCGATATATAGTAGGGTGGCATGGGCCAGAACAAGCATTCACGTCTAGGAGTACGGCACACGCCACCAGCACGACTTCCATCTAACACCATATTTCTTGGAGTCCATGCTACAGCTATCTCTTCTCCCTCCTCATTTCTCTAACTCAGCCATCGTGCGGCAGGCGAGATGGGGGTTTGCCGATAGTCAGTTTCCTCAACTGCGGTCCCACTTGTAAGTGAAGATGTGAGACAGCACGCATCCCCCCCCCCTTGAGCGGCGTGCTAGACCAACTGTGTGGGGGTGCGACGTGAACAAAAGGCTTTTCCTTTTGAACTTGTACTAGTATTAGTAAGTTGTAACACTTGGTTCTGCTCCTGGTGCGACCGATAGATAGAAATAATGTTTTTCCCTCAAAAATAGAAATAACGATTCAAAACGCTAGCGATGGGCTTTTCCCACGTGATAAACGAGGGAGTTTTGCCAATTTCAGCCATCATCGCTTTCCTTACATGTGTTTCCACATGTAAGTGATATGCATAGCCACTGTGCGTTGAGGGGCGGACCGGAACGAGTGGAACGACCATCTGGGTTGATCCTGCATAGCTGTCTGCTCGCACACCTCCGATCTACTCAAAGACTCTGTCCTAATTTGTTGGCCCATTCGTATTTTGTGTCAAATTTTGACCATAGATTTAATTGACAAATTTTTAATGCATGCTATAAACATTTATATGGTTGGATTCGTATTTGAACATAGTTTCCAATGATACTATTTTTTGTGACATGCATTACCATTTTGTAAATTGAATTCATAGTCAAAATTTGGCACAAAACACTAAGGGGGACAATAAACCAGGACGGATGTTGTACCACCTACATGGCGCCTCTGAGTAGCCAATTAATAGAGGGACGTGTGGCAACACTTAAATGGTTAGTAGAATGCCCATGGTTTCAATACTACTTCTGTGCAGGAACGAATTATGTCTACCAGAGGGGGGGTGAATGGGAGTTTTAAATTTTCTTTGAAAAACTTAAATCTCTCAAAACCCAGCAGTGGAATAAATGAAAAGCAAACTACAGTGAACTAGAACAGAGTACCGAAGGAGAACTAAGACATACATCGATGTAAATCATACGACTGAAAATGCATCGAAGGTAAACATGAGTGACAGAGATAACCGATGATGCTTGATGGCGACAAGGAATTTGTTTGACCAGTTCGTCCTTCTGCACAAGGACTATGTCTGGTTGGAGGGGCTGTGACTTAACACAGAAAATAAACTCTCTTCACCATATTCTCCTCGACAATCGATTCATCAACCAATGCCGATTACTCATGGTAGATACTTGAAGGCGATCTCGGCACCTTTACAGACTTGTTCTTCGAGAACCACAATCACTCTTGGTCTCTGAAGAAATTGACACCTAACCGTCTAGAGAGTTTGCAGCTCTCAAGAGTAATAGGCCGAGCGTACTAAACTTAGATTCCAGTGATGCTGAAGCACTATCTAATTCTCTGGCTCTAGGGTTTTTCTCTCGGTGGATTTTAAACTCAAATCACACAGAGAGTGGGTTGCTTAACAATCTTCTCAAAATCAAATGGAGCAGCCACCGGACAAAGCCGGCACGAGGTGGCTATTTATAGCCGCAGCCTTCCCAGATGGGAAATGACCATTTTGGACACGAGGTCCAGCCAATGGCCAACCGACACGTTCACAACAGTCGGATTTTGGAGCAACGGTAACATTACTTGAGGAACAAGTAATGCTAACTCCTCGGTCCGAGTCAAATCTCTCGCAGCGAAGAAGATCACAGTCTCTTGCTGGCAAGTATTTGCTTGGAACACAAAGATATTTCTCTCACAGCTTTCATAGGATTTGGGTTTAGCATCAGAGAATCAAAGCTTTGAACGCTACACCCCTCTTTATAGTACGGTGGTCCTATGACTCAAATGAAAGAAGATGAACAACAAAATAAATGCTACGTCTTCACTTCATCTTCTTTCTTCCTTGAACGCAGTCATATTCTTCGAACAGACACCGAACCAATTGCTTGAACTTCAGCAATTTTAGGGGTCACTCTTGTTAGCTTTATCTTCAGTGATAACCTTCGCTGCCACACAGGGAGATTATCTTCATGAATAGTATATTGTATGTTCCTGAGTCTAGAACCGAGGGGATTCAGAAGTACGGGGCTTGCTGTATGGACTCTCTTGAAAGAAAAGCGGATGAGTGTTCCAATTGAAAAGAGGCCCTTTAACGCCAACACCAATGGTAAACAATGGCAGTTGCTCACAGGGATAAGGGTATTTGAATTCATCTTCAACGGAGATCTCTTCATCGCCATAGATTACTGAGTCTAAATGATGAGCAGGGGCTGATTTTGCTGCATAAGGATCAACATCTGAGGTTCTTCATGCAGTATTGAGTGAGATTCGCAGTGGAGAGGGATCTGACATTTTGGCAGTTGAAACTATAGTGTGGTCAGGCACTGGAGACTGAGGATGTTGTTCTTTGGGAGACGTTTGAGGAGCAGAGGGAGGAACCAAAACATTTGGTATGTCATGGGCAGGAGAAGCTTGGCATACAGACTGAGGAATTTCTCCTTCTTCCGAAACATTTTGCTGAGGCAGATTTTCTTCATGAACTGGTGAAGCCACAGGCACTGATTCAGTTGTCCTTGGTGAAGCAGCTGCATCTACAGCTGGTTCAAGAGTTGGCAAAGGAATCGCTCATTCCGGAGACTTCTCTTTCTGTGTCTCAGTGACTGGTGGAGGAGGTGGAGGAACATTCTTCTTCGCTATCTTCTTCTTTTGCTTCGACAGATCAATGTGCCCTTTGACAAGATCATTGTAGCCAGTGCCTTGGGCTTGATGATCGAGGCAAATTTTGCGAATGATTTGATCCAAATCTGAGTGAAATCCCAATCTTCTGTGCCGAAGGATAGCCAAAGCCTTATTGACATCCACATAAGATTCTTCAAGTTGCTTGATGAAAAACTTGGATTTTGTATTTTTCATATGGTTGTCAAGCTCTTTGAGTTGGCCAGTGAGGTCATTGATCTCAACTGAAACATTTCTCATGCCGTTGACCAGATCAGAAGCTAGAGTAATTACTTCAGGGGGAATGGGCAAAGATGCCACTTCTCCATCAAACAGGTTCTCCACAAATCTGTCAAGCTATTCCATTATGAACACTTGATTGAAATAGTGCGGTGCATCAGAATCATCTTGAGGTTGTGCAGTAGGAGCATCTTGTGCTGCATTTTGTTCGGTCGGAGGCATATAAGCCAAAGGTTGTGTCAGCTTTGGAGCAAACTGCGCAGCCTTTTCCTTCATAACAACAACACTTGGAACATTTTGCTTAGCAGTTGGGGCTTTGATTTGCTTCACTTTCTGCGTCGGGAGCTTTTCTCCTGGCTTAGCTGTGCCAACTGGGGCATCAACTACCAAATCTTGCAAGTTTATTGCATCAGGATGAGGATCTGTATTCACTTTGTCAACCATTGTGACAGTGGTAGGAAGAGTCTTTCTTCTCAAGGGGTTCTTCTTCGGAGGTGCAATTGGGACTGCACTTGCTCGAAGATCAGGAAAAACTATGGAAGTGGTGATATTCACTTGTTCTAAAAGAGTTGCATCAATTTCTTCTCTGGTGAATGGAGGATCATCTTGATCGGAAGAATCACTTTCAGATTCAACTAGCTTAGCAGGTCTTTTCCTCCATGCGCTCTTTTCCTTCAGAGTAGCAGATCTTGGATCATGTTTGTTCTTTGTGCGGCATTCTGCTTTTCCTTCTGCCTTTTTCTTCTCGATGTCTGATTTGATGAGAAGACAATGTTCTTCTTCTCTAGCCTGTTCCTTTTCAGCCTTCTTGGATCTCTTTTCAGCATTCTTGAGACGCTTGACTTTTTCTTCGGGATAAGAGTCAGGTGTCTGAAGGGACGAATCATCGGCGTCAGGAGGTGGTGGAGGCCTTGCCTGGGGTTCACCTGGCCAGATGAGTCCAATTTCACAGTAGTCACCCCATGGGGGATGAATGGCAAAGTTCTTGGCATATCGAGGATGAACCATTTTGTAGTTGAACTATTTCCGTACCCAGTGACGCCGAATCTTTTACACACACCTTTTTCTCTGAGTCGAATCTTCTCCAGGAACTGCGTTGTAGTTATCATGAGAGATAAACTGAGCTGAGTTCGTGAAGGGTTGCCTGCCACCTTTCCTTTTCTTCGGAGCATCTGCTTCTTGCTCATTTGCATTAGGTGTGGATCTCTTTCTCTTGCTGGTAGATGGGCCTACCGTTGGGCCCTTTGCATTTGGTGCTTTGGATTCATCAATTGTTCCCATGAATAACTCTTCGTCATCAGCCATACTGTGCGGTCTAGCAGAATCCTCAGTAGAGTGCATACACTTGTGAATTAGAATAGGTACGAGGGAAAATGGGGACAGGGTTACGAATGCTCACAGCGAATACTTTTTCAAACAAAAACATTTTGAGGAAGAAACAGATATAGACTTTGAGAAATGTTTCGAATGAATGAAATATATAGATCGAACTAGTATATCCAAAGAAAATACTAGACAGCGAGCTAGGCATATCATTCGAGTGAAACATAACACAAACCCTAGATCTGATAGATTCGGATGAGAGAAACAACTACAAACCACATCCGCACTAGAAGGGTAACATCCTAGATCTAAGTTATGCGGTAAAATTGGAGATAATAAACCGTAGATGAACTCGACTCGAAAAGGAAGGAGACCCGAGTTCGAATCACACGTACCCTAGCTCGGTGACGCGCAACAGCTACGGCAGCGCAGGGAAGAAGATGTCCCGCGGCGGCGTGGCAGGACTCCGGTGACCTCTTTCCGGCAGTTAAGCGATGAAGGTGTCGTCGGCATTGAGCTCAAGGAGGAGCGCTACAGCGAGGGTTTCGTTAGAGTGGAGGCGAGGAGAGGAGGAGTAAAGTGGAAGAAATAAGCGATATGGTTTATATAGACGAAAGGAAATAACCGCACGCAAAAGATTTTTATCAAAAGGTCTTTAAGCGGAGACGATTGTGATTCAATGGTTGGGATGGACTGACAGTTGATGCATTGCACATGGAAACTGTCAAAAAGATCGTGGTCCTGACTTGGGCGGGAAACCCCAAATTTTGGACAGCTTTCGCCAATACAGATTAATGTTCGGACCGAATCTTAATCGTGGTCAAGGACACCAGATGAAGTTTCATTCCAGATAAAATTTGAGCATTTGTAACTGATCAGCATAGACTGGAAGAGATAGAATAGAGGGAAAACAGGGTCCTAGGCATTTCACTTAGTCAGAAAAGCACAAAGACTCAAGCGAATAGCTATGAATGAAATGCATTGGGACGAGGACAAAGACTATCGGTTGAAGATAAATTCAACGAAAGAGAATTGCGGTGGTCTAACCAACCATATAAGAACTGTATGATCCTGAGTGTCACACAATTATCGTGGCACCCAGTTAGTCTAGTTCTATTAGAAAGAAAATTTCACTATATCAAAATTTTCAAACTCTTCGAGTGTTGTGCACCCATACCTTCAAAGATGTGGAAGTGTTAGCACGGGTGCCGAGTCCAGCTTACTGCATGTTTGTGAAGTTCAGGATATTTAGCTCACACCGTAACACACCGAATCTTTTCTCATCAAGAGGCTTGGTGAATATATCAGCAAGATTGTCTTCGGTCTTGACGTGATTGATGACAATATCCTCTCGAGCAACATGATCGCGAATAAACTGATGTCTAATGGCAACATGCTTTGTGCGAGAATGCTGCATAGGATTATGTGCAATTTTGATGGCACTCTCATTGTAACAATATAGAGGAATATGCTTGACATTGATGCCATAATCCTTCAGTGTTTGCTTCATCCACAATAACTAAGTGCAACAAGCACCAGCAGCAATATATTCGGCCTCAGCCGTGGAAAGAGATGCACAATTCTGCTTCCATGATGACCAACAGACCAATGATCTACCGTGGAAATGACAGTCCCTGAAGTAGATTTCCTGTCAACCAAGTCACCAGCCCAATCTGAGTCTGAAAATCCAACGAGATCAAACTGTGCTCCCTTAGGATACCATAAACCTAAGGTGGGGGTGTGAGCCAAATATCTCAGAATGCGCTTGACCGCTTGGTGATGCGATTCTTTTAGTGCAGCTTGATAGCAGGCACACATGCAAACACTCAACATAATGTCAGGTCTGGGTGCACATAGATAAAGAAGAGATCCAATGATCGAATGATAAGCTTTCTGATCGTAATCCTTACCATACACATCTGCATCTAGCTTACCATTCATGGGCATTGGAGTTTTATAGCCCTGCATTTTGGAATCTGGCATTTTGAACTTCTTCAGGCATTCTTTTAGATATTTCTCCTGAGAAATGAAAATTCCATTTGCCTATTGACGGATTTGCAGTCCGAGAAAGAACTTGAGTTCACCCATCATATACATTTGATATTTATCGAACATCATTTTCCTGAACTCTAAGCTACAGGCATTGTTAGTACAGTCGAAGATAATATCATCCACATAGATTTGACATATGAATAAATCATTGTCTACAGCACGAGTGAAAAGTGTGGGATCAGTGGATCCTGGCTTGAACCCTTTATCGAGCAAAAACTTCTTCAGGGTGTCATACCAAGTTTGAGGGGCTTGCTTTAGCCCATATAAAGATTTCTTCAACCTGAAAACTTTGTTAGGAAACCCAGGATGTTCAAAGCCAGGTGGCTATCTAACATAAGCTTCCTCATCAATTCTACCATTGAGGAAAGCACTTTTCACATCCATTTTATAAAGCAAGATATTATTGTAGTTTGCATAGGCGAGAAGAATACGAATTGCCTCAAGGCGTGCAACAGGAGCATATATTTCACTGAAATCAATACCTTCTACCTGTGTGTACCCTTGAGCAAAAAGTCGTGCTTTGTTTCACACCACAATGCCATTTTCATCCTGCTCATTGCGGAAAATCCATTTTGTGCCGATGATATTGTGCTTCTTGGGATTCGGTTTGTCAACCAATTCCCACACATCATTTAATTCGAATTGCACCAACTCCTCTTGGATGGCATTCATCCAATCTGGATCATTCATGGCATCTTCATACTTGGTAGGTTCTGCCAATGAAACAAAGGAGAAACTTCCACATTAGTTAGCCAAATGAGTGTGTGAGCGAGTTGTGGGTCGATAACCTGGATTCTCAATTTCATCGAGAATTAATGAAGGACCAACTCGATTTGCCACACGAGGATGAGCATTTTCTTTGTGGTGATCATTGTCATTTTCATCAGCATCAGTATGTGTATCATCATTCCCTTCAGGGTTTCCATTTTGATCGGCATCTGAATTTTGATTGACATTTCAATTCGAAGGAGCATTTGCTTCGGCAGTGGCTTGACGAGTTCTGCTTTGAGTCATAGGAGCATCATCATGAGAGGACTCAGGTGCATTCCCTTAAACAGGCTTGACGCTCCCAATGGCTATTTGCCGAATAGCATCCGATATCAATGGTTCATCTATCACATTTGGCAGGGGCTCCTTTTGGGAGCTGTTAGATTCATCAAACCGCACATTTACCGTTTCCATAACTTTCATGTGGTGAGAGTTATAGACACGATACGTACGCGAGTTTGAGCCATAGCCGAGAAGAAAACCTTCATGTGCCTTGGGTGCAAACTTGGAAGAATGATTCATATCAAGAATGTAACAAGGTGCACCAAAAACATGTAGATAAGAAACATTCGGTTTCTTGCCAGTGATGAGCTCATATGAAGTTTTCTTAAGGAACTTGTGAAGATAAACATGATTGATAACATGACAAGCAGTGTTAATAGCATCAGCCCAGAAATGAATTGGAGTTTTATACTCACTGAGCATTGTTCTCGCCATTTCAAAGAGAGTTCTATTCTTTCGTTCAACAACTCCATATTGTTGGGGAGTGTATGCAGCAGAGAACTCATGAGTAATACCATGTTCATCGAGAAATTCAGCAATATGAGTAATTTTTAACTCAGTTCCATTGTCACTTCTGACATGCTTAATTCGCACATCATATTCATTCTGGGCCTTCTTAGCGAAGCTTTTAAAGATATCTTGAGTACAAGTCTTGTCTTCGAGAAAGAATACCCAAGTGTATCGAGAGAAATCATCAACAATAACCAGACCATAATGACTGCCACCGAAGCTTGCATAATTTTGAGGACCGAATAAATACATATGAAGAATTTCTAGTGGTCTTGTTGTGGTCATAACTGTCTTGGAAGAATGATGCTTCTTAGCCAATTTACCAGCCTCACAAGCAGCACAGAGACGATTCTTGTCGAATTTCACATCAGGAATGCCACGGAGATGATTCTTCTTCACTAGGGTCTGAAAATTTCTCATACCTGCATGGCCAAGTCTTCGGTGCCACAGCCAACCTTTGGTTGCTTTTGCAAGCAAACAAGTTTGGAGTGAGGGACCCTTAGAGAAATCCACAATATAAAGATCACCCTTTTTAATTCCCACAAATACGAAGGAATTGTCAGAGGCCATGAAGACAATGCATTTGGATATCAAGAATAAAACTAGCATGCCAAGATCACATAACTTGCCAACTGACATAAGATTGAATCCAAGAGACTGGAAAAGTAGAACATCATCAATGGACTTGTCTTTGGATATGGCAATTTTACCTAGCCCAATTACCTTTCCTTTGTTGTTGTCGCCAAAAGTGATTTACTTCAGAGGAGAAGCAGTTAAGTTGGTGTCGACAAGCAATGACTTGTCTCTGGTCATATGACTAGTGCATCCACCGTCCATAATCCATTCAGTGCACCCGGAGACATAGTCCTGCAGAAGAATTAGACTTCCTTAACCACCCACATCTTTGCAGGTGGCTTCAAAACAAATGAACGAGCAGGATATGATTTCTTTCGATAAGCATAGTTGTTACTCGATGAGGTGCGAGTATAATTGAAAGAGTAAGCATTGAAATTCTTTCCAGACGAATGAGCATAGTGATTGTATGCAGTATGCATATACTCATTCTGTCGAATTCTTTGTGTCTGCATGGTCAGTTAAGCAGAAACAGGCAAAGCATCAACAATTTTCTTAGGCACCCAAATAGCTTTCTTTGGGGGCCATTTCTGCTGTTAGGTCCAACATAGCGAGCCACAGTCTCACCATGTTGATTCTTGAACAACTTATAATTGTCCAGGGAATCATCATCAGGATATTTAAGAATAGGAGAGTTGTATCCCGAAAGTAATGTTGGATCGAGCGTTTTGCTCTTTGCAGGAACCCACATAGTTTGAGGATATTGATGTGGTTCCCAATAAGAACCATCTTCATTCAGTTTCCTTTGGAAACCGATACCTTCCTTTCTGGGATTTTTGTGAAGGATAGATTTCTTCAAAACATCACAGAGGGTTTGATGCCCTTTGAGAGATTTGAACATTCCTGTCTGAAGAAGATCTTTCAACCTAGCATTCTCATCAGAAAGAGAACCATTTTCCTCGACCGAGTGGTTAGCATTCATAGATGATTCAGCATTGGTTCGTTTAAGGCATTTTAAACATGGTGGCTCTCAAACACTTCAGGTTTCTCTTTAACTTGTTGGGTGAGAAGAGAATTTTCTCTGACCAAATTCTCATGAGCCTCTCTCAGCGCCTCAAGTCCATGTTTCCTTTTTAGGTAATCATAGGTCAATCTTTCATGGTCTGCTGAGAGAAAATCATGACGAGTTGAGAGTTCATCCATTCGTGACTTGAGAGTGGAATACTCTTCGGTCAGCGCCTGGTTTTTCTCCATCTCCTCAACAAACAAACCTTCAGATTTCCTGAGGGTTTTCTCAATTTTCTCAGGAATTTTTTCTTGAATATTAGCAATTTTGATCAACTTAGCATGGTCATCCTCATCAGAAGAATATTGATCACTGGAGTGAACCTTGTGATGTTTGGAGGATACCTTATCTTTCGAAGCCTTGGCCATGAAACAGTAGGCAGGAGATTCGTCGTCGCTTGACGGATTCCTGAAGAAGTTTGTCATAGCAAAGGAGGCACATGCTATGCCCGCCATGCCGGAGTCGGAATCCTCATCCGATTCTTCTTCTTCTTCGGAACCTGACGATTCTTTTTCATCACAATCCATTTCCTTGCCGATGTATGCCTTGGCCTTGCGAGAGGTATTCTTGAAGTTGGAGGAGGACTTGGAAGGATTCCTTGACGAAGATCTTGATGAAGATTTTGAAGTGGAGTTGTCCTTCTTCTTGAAGAATTTCTTCATCTTGTTCTCATCATCGGAGTCATGGTTCTTGCTCTTGCTTTTGCCTCGATGGTTGCCCAAATCATATCTCCCGCTAGCACAGATTTCAGCTTCCCAGAGAGGGCAGTCCGAAATGAAGTGTCCAGGCTTTTTGCACTTGAAATAGGTGTATTCTCCAGCAGGTTTTGATGAAGATTTTGAACCCCAGAGTTGCTTGAACTTCTTTTCTGGAACTGGCTCTTCTTGTGAAAGCATTGGAATCTTTTCATTATCAGTGCAAGATCTTTGCTGCGTCTTTCTGGATGATCAGAATCTTCTTCGGCATTTCCATCGGAGGAGGAATCAGCACTGCCTTGAGAGCACGATTTTTGTGTAAACTTGAGCCATAAAGATCTCTTCTCTTCTTCTTGTTCCTCGAGAGTGTTCGGTCTCTCCATGATATCAGCAAAGTCAAGGTGCTTGAAGTCAGGTCATTCACGTATCATCAGAACTAGTGTGTCGAAAGAACTGTCAAGAGATCGAAGTAGTTTCTTAACGACTTCATGGTCAGTCATGTCATTGGCGCCGATACCTTGAAGTTCATTCGTGATATCACTCAAGCGATCAAGGGTTTGTTGGCAGCTTTCATTTCCAATGTGCCTGAAATGATTGAACTTGGCTCGAAGAGTATCAATTTTAGCTTCTTTCTGGGTTGAAACTACTTCACTGATCTTTTCGAGGACGTCCCACAATTCCTTCACAGTTTCACACTGGCGATAGCGAAGAAATTGTGCCCGATTGAGATGGCCACCAATTTCATCTTTGGCCTGAGCATCTAGCTAAATGAGCTTCTTTTCTTTGTCGGAAGGGGCTTGAGGTACAGCAACAGTGAGCCCGAATTGCACTACATTCCACATATCATCATCTATTGCTTGGAGACGGATCTTCATCTTCTCCTTCCAGAAGGGGTAGTTCGTCCCATCGGATATGGGAATCTTGAGATGAGACTTGTAGTTCACTTAAACTCCAAAGTCGTTAGACTAAAATGAGCAGAGTCAAGGAGTACTTTGCTCCAATACCAATTGTAGGAACGAAGTATGTCTACCAGAGGGGGGGTGAATGGGAGTTTTAAATTTACTTCGGAAAACTTAAATCTCTGAACCTAGCAGTGGAATAAATGAAAAGCAAACTATTGTGAACTAGAACAGAGTACCGAAGGAGAACTAAGACATGCATCGATGTAAATCATACGAATGAAAATGCATCAAACGTAAACATGAGTGATAGAGATAACCGATGATGCTCGATGGCGACATGGAATTTGTTCGACCAGTTCGTCCTTCTGCACAAGGACTACGTCTAGTTGGAGGGGCTGTGACTTAACACGGAAGATAAACTCTTTTCACCCTATTCTACTCGACAATCGATTCGTCAACCGATGCCGATTACTCGTGGTAGATACTTGAAGGGGATCTCTGAATCTTTACACACTTCTTTTTCGAGAACCACAATCACTCTTGGTCTCTGAAGAAATTGACACCTAACCGTCTAGAGAGTTTGCAGCTCTCAAGAGTAATAGGCGGAGCGTACTAAACTTAGATTCTAGTGATGCTGAACCACTATCTAATTCTTCGGCTCTAGGGTTTTTCTCTCGGTGGATTTTAAACTCAAATCGCTTAGAGAGTGGGTTGTTCAACAATCTTCTCAGAATCAAACGGAGTAGCCACCGGACAAAGCCAGCGCGGGGTGGTTATTTATAGCTGCAGCCTTCCAAGATGGGAAATGACCATTTTGGACACAAGGTCCAGCCAATGGCCAACCGACACGTTCACAACGGTCGGATTTTGGAGCAACGGTCACATTACTTAAGGAACAAGTAATGCTAACTCCTCGGTCCGAGTCAAATCTCTCGCAGCAAAGAAGATCACAGTCTCTTGCTGGCCAGTATTTGCTCGGAACACAAAGAGATTTCTCTCACACCTTTCATAGGATTTGGGTTTAGCATTAGAGAATCAAAGCTTCGAATGCTACACCCCTCTTTATAGTACGGTGGTCCTGTGACTCAAATGAAAGAAGATGAACAACAAAATAAATGCTATGTCTTCACTTCGTCTTCTTTCTTCCTCGAACACAGTCATATTCTTCGAATAGACACCGAACCTATTGCTTGAACTTCAGCAATTTTAGGGCTCACTCTTGTTAGCTTTATCTTCGGTGATAACCTTTGCTGCCACGCAAGGAGATTATCTTAGTCGTTTGCATCAAACTCCTCAATACTTTAGGGACCTGTTACTCTATGTGCACTAGCAAACAAATAAGTCCTATACTGTTTATCTCAACAAACTCCAAAACATAAGGGGCCTATCATTGCACCAACATTCTGTTTCCGATTGTAACGTGGCAGCTTTTTGTTCAAAAATGACTTTCTTTTGGTTGTTTATGTGTGCGCCTTCGCAAATTGAACCACCACGCCCAGAAGTTTGAAATCCATTCCCATTTCTTGCATGGGTCCTAAACATTCCCATTACATGTCAATATTAATATATAAGAAGTTTGGTTCTGGCGCGGTTCATGCATGGTACGTATGTAAGTTATGAAGTTGATGCAAAAGGTAGGAAAATTACAGTATACATGGAATTGACACAAAAATATAGATGCATACGGATTCATCAACGACATCCTCTCGCCCTAAAGCGTCGGGTCACCAACCGACGGGTGAGGAGCAGCGGCGTTGGCGGCGAGCTCAACATGCTTCTGAACAATGCCATCCAAGGTTGACCTACGGTCCAAGAAGGCTAGCATCCTATCGTCCTCCTCCAGCACGAAGTAGTCCTTGTGGATGATTTGCTCGTAGACGTGGGTGATTTATGTCGATGGTGTCTTGCTGAGCTAGCCGCTACGCGGCGAGAGTGACCTCGAGGTGGACATTCTCCGGTGCAATGGCGGGCAGTCGCAGGGCCACCAGTGCGTCGAAGAGGTTGTCACCATAGAGGTCGTTGAGGCGTGCGTCAAGGTCATCCGCGAGCTTCTTGACGACAGTGAACTTGTCGAGGAAGCCGATGAGGGCCTCATCGAACAAGGAGACGAAGCTGTCATCTAAGAGGCCTCTCGCCCTGGCGGCCTCAAGCACGACCTGGAGATGTTCCTCGGTGTCGGGCCGCAGGCCAGTGTCGTGGATCATCTGGCACAGCCGGCTCATGCTCGCGCTCATCGCCTCCAAGGGTCTAGCTTCTGGTCAACTGATCTTGCGATTGGAGTGATCACTCTTGGAGGGTGTGTAGGTGCGTAGGATTCGTAGATGGATTTGACTGGTGGGGAGCCTTTATATGAGAAGTGCAGACTGCGTTGCATTCACGTGTGTGTTGGCCATCTACTCCTTGGCCCTTACTCCCTCCGTACCGGTGCACTATAGTCATCTCACCAAGACCAAGTTGGGGAAAAATGAGAGAACTTGATGTTTATTTGGTAATTAATGTCATCGCATGTAGAGATTTCAGATTGATGAGATTTCAGATTTGAGCCATCTACCGGAAGGGAGAGTGTATAATATCATCACAAACTACATTCAAAACCGAATAAAACAATACTCCATGTATTTATTTATAGAGGGAGTAGTATTTTTTTGTGACATCCATTACTAGATATTGCTAGTCAAATACTAAATCCAGATGGAGGTGGTAGTACTACTAAATCCAGACGGTGGTGCTAGTACTAGTAGTACTACCAATGTAGTAGTACTGTACTACCCGTTGGTCAAATTATTACGTGCTGCTCCTCACAGTGAAGTGACAAGACCCTGCGCCGGAGATGACACCTGAGTGAAGGCGGCGTGTTCGGCATACCAAAGTGAGCCTCACCGTGTGCAGTCACTATCATCATGGCTATAGAGCTAGCCTGCTTACAACTGGTCGTGTTCGACATAATTTCTAGTGCGTTGCCACTAGTAATAATAAATATTGTACTGGAGTAATGGGTATATAGTTGTCGCACCTATGCACGCGAACATTTATCGTAACATAGTGCCTCGTGCTGGATAGTCGTAATATTACAAGTTTCAAACTGATATTACAAATGCTAGGGGTAATGGTGCACCTACGTAGAGGGAATTATTAGGAAGTTTACGTAAGAACTTTCGTTACTTCAGGTGCATGCAGCATTATCGTACAAACTATGACCCACCACCCTGACATGTCACTAATGGGCAAATAATTTTTTCAATCTCTTGTGACTTGATGTTTCAGAAACAAATTCAGCTTCTACGAAGGCTTTGTCATGTAGGCTTAGATGCTTGCGGTGATTAGCATGCCATTCATCGTTGCGCCAGAGAATGCCAAACCTCATTACTGTCGGGGTACGACACCTATGGGATCCCGAGAGACCCCTTTACGATTCGGCGGGGGGAGAAGTATACGCAAAGAGCAGAACCAGTGATCGACGCGGGAAGCTTTTACCCAGGTTCGGGCCGCTGATCAGCGTAAAACCCTACTCCTGCTTTGTGTTCTTATTAATGTTCTTGAGCCCAGCCTTCAGGAGCGCTCGCGATGAACAGTACGTTCAAAGAGCAGCTACGCATGCAGAATGGGCCAGAAATTCTCCTCCTCTGTAGCAGTTGCCTTGGGCCTCCTTTTATATGCTCAAAGGGGTCTCCACAGTGGCAAAATGTACATACATTGAGGTGTAAAGTAGCTACAGGGTATCATACCTAACCCCTGACGGATTAGGACAAACGCATTTAATGCACCGTGAGGTGTCCGTTTAGGTGTCCTCACTTTCTCGGGGATGGACAAAGGGGCCATCCCATCAGCACCGCTTAAGCTCTCCTCCACTGGTGCGTTGCCACGCATCCATGGAAGGAGCCAGAATGTCAGACTCGTTACTATGCCGAAGCGGTGGCACAGTGGCAGAATCTTGCCGGGCGCCCAGCCTTGCCGGGCGCCAGGGCTTGCCGGGCGCCGAGCCTTGCTGGGAACCAAGCCTTGCCGGGCACCGAGCCTTGCCGGGCTCCACGGCCATCCCGGCAAGGATCTTGCCGGGGAAGCTGGCCTTCGATTTCCAGCTTTGCTTATCTGCTGATCCCCAGATCTCTGACTTGACGATTTTCCTTGACGACTTGAGTCAACCTCGAGCTGATCCCGGCAAGCCTTGCCGCGAAGACGGCTACAACTGCCCGTGCACAAGTACGGGGTACTAGTGGCCCAATACTTAGTACACCGACAGGAGCCCCCGGGCCTAGGCCATACACGAGTGCGAGGCGTTGTTGGGCTAGGCCCAAATAGTGCACGGGCACGCGTGGCAGGGAATTAATCTGCTCGTGAATATCTTGTTTTACTGTGCCCCCCACTACGCGCACGGAGCGCGCGACATGGGAAGCGTGCCAAAAAGGCTGCAAACTGTTTCGCGCCCATAGAGGCGCATTCATATTGAGGGATAAACAAGGCGGCCCCGCTCCTTCCCCATAAAAAGGAGAAGTTGTGGAGGCGCAAACCTATTCACCCCCCCTCTTCTTCCCAATCTAGCCATCGCCATCGCCTTCCTCTGCTCGAGCTCAGAGCGAGACCTTTTTTCTCTTCTGCCCGCTGCTCCCGCGCTCGCTCCGCCACCCGGCCTCCATCTCCACAGTCGCCATGCCGCCCAAGGCCAGCAAAGGCAAGGGCACAGACAAGGAGGCGAAGGCTGAAGTTCCGGAGAGCGAACTGGTGAAGATGCGGAAGAGGCTCGTCGTCTTCCCTCCGACGCTCGACGCCGAAACTTTGAAGGGGCGATACCAATGCATGTGGGCGAAGGGAACACAAGCTCACCCTGCCACACGCGTAATCCCAGGTGCTTGTTCCAAAGGCGGATCGGACAGATACCCCTTCTTCACTGCGTATTTTTATTGCGGGCTCTGTCCACCCTTTTCCGATTTCTTCAATGACTTCATGTATACATACGGCTTCCGCCTTCTTGATTTCATGCCGAACGCCGTATTTTGCATGTCGATCTTTGCCCACCTTTGTGAGAATTTCGCTGGCGTGATCCCCAATTCTGCTCTTTTCCGCCACTATTTCTATCCTCGAATCCAAAAAGGAGAGGCTCTCTCTGGATCGATTGCTTGGATTCCAAGGGCCTGGAACAAAGAGATATACCCAGATGGGGTTTACCGCGAAAAGTGGGACGAGTGGCGGGCCGAATGGTGCTGGATCCAGGAAGCAGATCCTCATCCTTTTTGTCATCCCCGGCGACAGAAGGTGGTCCACGACAAGGATTGGGGCGATCTCGCCGCAGAAGACGAGAACCTCACAATCGCCACTACCAGGATCCTCCGCTTGAAGGCTGCCGGGCTGACAATGGAGATGATCGGCTTCGACTTCCTCCGCCGCCGCATCGCCCCTCTGCAGAATAGGGGGAGGCCAGCCTGGGAGTATAAGAACGCAGCGGATGTCATGAGGCTGCGCCCTGGGCTGAACAATAATCTGACCGCTAAGCAGCTTGGCGCTCTCCGCCAGAAGTTATTCTAGCGCGAAGACAAGCACCGGCTGCCGGCAAGGATCGTCCCCTTATGCAACAACTCTGCATTGGGGTCGATCATTGCCTTCTTCCCGATGTTTAACGCCCACGGCCTTGACCCGACCTGGGTAGAGCCAAGCGAGGAAGAAGCGCAGAAGTTCTTCAACAATCTGACGGAGAAGCCTGTCCGGCAAGAGTCAGATCTTATTCGCGCCACCACAGATCAAGAGGTAGCATACATCGCTACCAGAGTGGAGGAAGCAAATCTTGCCGCGGAGGCCGGCAGCATTGGCTTCACAGAGTGGGAAGCCAGCGATGCAGAGGTGGTAGTGGAGGCAAAACCTGCCGAGGAGAATAAGGTTGCCGGGGAAGAAGGTGGCGCAGCCGCTGAGAACTCATCCGGCGAAGACACGGCCGAAGAGGAGACGCGAGAAGAGCCCTCGCCCCCGAAGAAGGCAAAGCGTGTCCTTCGGAAACCTGCATCAGGCGTCCCGACGAGCCAACCCACATCGAGCGGCGACTCCCCTAGCAGGAAAGTGGCCAGCAAGACCGGACCACGGCAGGGGGCCCGGCAACAGCCCGCGCGGCGCGCGAGACCCACACCAGCGACCACCGCCGGAGCGGCAGGAGGGTCTCACGCAACCGTGCCGGAGGTTGCCCCGGTGCCTGCCACAGCCAAGCGGCCCAGGACCCCTCCTCCGCCTCCCCACTCAGACATCGCAACGGAGGTCGACTTCGACATCTCCGGCTTCAGTCCAGAGCGGGAGTATCTGCCACAACTTCCACTTTCCAATCTGTATCAATCTTACTGACTTGCTTGTATTATTTCTGCAGTGACACAGAAACCTTGCTGGAGAGGATGGCGAAGAGGTTAAGGACTTCTATGGGCGACGAGCCCCCGGCAGGCTCCACTAGCATGCCAGAAACCGTCATCGTGAGCCCGGAGCCTAGCCCTCAATGCAGCCTCCAGCGCAGCCCCCAGCATAGCCCCCAGCGTAAGTTCATTATCCCTTTTTCTGTTGGCTGGTGCCGAGGCTTTCACTCTTGTCGCTGATGTCTTTGGGTTCGCAGGAAAAGAACGGCAACAAGGAGAAGACATTCCCATTGTGCCTCCTTCATCGACCGCTCCGCCCACAAGCACGTCCCCAGCAAGAGATCCTGCCGATGAGCCCGTCCGAACTGAGGGGGAGCCAGCAAGCGCGGACTCCGGTGACACGCCCCCGGCAACCGGAGTTGCCGGGAGGGGTGAAGCCACCTCCCGACAGCCCGACGCAGGTACTCGATTGCCTCAGAGTGCTTGTTATTCTTTTTCTCTTATCTCTCTGTCTACGGTTACTTCAAACTTCAACTTTGATCTTATTCTGTTTTCCTCCTTCGCCCTTCAAAGTTCCCTGTGATGGAACATATGGACGTCGACGTCGTCATCGAAGAGACCGCCAGGGATGCCGCCACCGAAGCGGACAGGATCGCTGCCAGCGAGGCCACCAAGGATGACGTTGCCGGGGCTGGTGATGCTCTTGACGGGGAGGCCGCCAAGACAGCACAAGAGGAAATCGCTGAAGGACCTGCTGAAGAGGGCGACAGGGAGGTTGAGGACCACACTGACAGCATTCCTGCCGCAGGAGCGCCAGGCGCTGCACCGGTCACAGAGCCCCCTGTCACTGGTGAGGCGGCCACTGAAGACCAGCCATCAACATCTGAAGAGCCCTCATCCAGCAAGTATCTCAAGGTTGGCGAAAATCTATTCATCAACTTGCCAGGGACGGCAAGCACAGAGGCACCAGCCGAAGGAGAAATTTTCGAGGAGATTATTGCCGCTGCCGGGCTTGAAGTTGTTGACGATCCCAGTGCTAGCAGTGGCAAGTCTGAAGAGGATCAGCTCCTTCAGGCCATGGGCGAGAACTTCCGCAAACTCCAGGCTCTCCATCGTGCCTGAAAAGAGAAAGCGGACTCCAGAATGGCAGTTGTCGAGGCAGCCGAAGCGGATTTTCAAAGGCGCGTCACACAAATGCAAATCTGGCACGCCGAGGCCTTTCAAGAGCTGGTTGCCGGCCGAGAACAAGTGAGCCAGTAGTGGAATGAGGTCCTCCTGAAGCAATCCGATATGGAGAAGGCGCATGATGAAGCTGCTCAAAGGATTGCTGCCGAAGATGCCCTCCTGACGGGGCGCCGCATTGCTCTTGATGCTTATGAAGAAGATCTCACCGCACGTGAGCAGGCACTTGCCGCCAAGCTTCATAGCAAGGAGGAAGACATTGAAAATCTCGTCGCGCGGCGGACCCAGGAGCTGGAGCAGAAGCACAAGGAGGCGCTCGAAGCTCTAATTGTCAGTCACGCCGGCAAGCTCAAGGAGGCCGTCGATGCTGCCGAAGCTGCAGAGGCCGCCAAGAACGAGCTGAGCGAAAAGTGAAGAGGCTGGAGACAGATCTCGACGAGCATGGCAAGGAGCTCTCGATGCTCAAGGGGGACAGGGAAAAAACCCTCCACTCCTTGGCGGAGATGCAAGTCGCCCTGTCCGACAAGACCAAGCAGCTCTCCTCTGCGGCTGATAGTATTGAGGTTCTAGAGATGAAGCTAACCACGCTACAGAAGTCTCTCGAGGCCGGCAGGGCCCGTGAGAAGGCTCTACTCAAGGATCTCCAAGGGGAGAGGAACCTGCTCAAGAGCGCTGCCGCCGCCCAGGCTGATTATGAAAAGGGAGTGGAGATCTGGACTGGCCGTCTCATCGCCACCGCGGAGAAGCTTACCGCAGAACTGTCAACCATGGGCTTGTCGAACTTCAGATATTCTTCCAAGGAAAGAATATCTCCAAGCGCCAGGTTGACGATGTTCTTTGAAAGCATCATCAACGCGTTGAGGGCGCTCCAGTCCAGCCAGGCGACCCAACTAGCGAAAGAGACTCGCCGGCTTTGCCGGGCCGTCCTTCGCAAGGTGCTCCTCAAGGTGGTGCACAGCAATCCCGACATCGACCTCTCCAGCGCACTCGGCCACCTGCCAAAGGATGCAAATGTTGAGGCGCTTGAGAAGTGCATCGCACCAATCCTCGAGAAGGTGGACTCCATCAAAAGGATTGAAGGCCAGCGCAGGGATTGAGTGCTTCTCTTTTATTCTTGCCGCCATCATCCCATGTAAAAGACAATTAAGTCTCAAGTTAGAACTACGGCAACTTATGGATGCAATATAATTTGACTATGTTTAGGCTCATGCAAGCTACTTTCCTTGTCCGATTCCTTTATGTATGGAGTTCATCCTGCGCTTACTGAAAAACTTGCCGACGCGCAACCTACCGCGAGCGCTTGGTGCGGGACTTCAGCAGCCTGCCGGAGGCACGGCGGCCGGCAAGACTCCTTGGCGTTCTCAGTGCAGCCACTTAAATCGTTGAGCGGACTCGAAACAAAATAAGGGCGCAACTAATTACAACAAGGGTTCCTTCGCGTGCAGATTTCCCATACAAGAGTCGGAATCGTCCAAGGAAATAACTTGGTATTAAAAGAAAAACTTGCTCTAAGTTTTAGGACTTAGTTTCTGGCTTTGTTCTTCCTCAGGCAAGCGTCGATTCCGAAAACGTCCCAACTGGACCCTTCCCCCCCCCCCCCCCGGCAAATGTGCACGCGAGGAATCCTTCTGTCTTTTGAGAAAAAGAAAGAAGAGAAAATAAAGGGATGAAACCTTGGCGGTTCATTAGAACTTACCGGGATCAGGTGTCATACAACATCTTAGACAAACATGCATATATGAATGTGAACATGAGAATCAATAAGGGAATGTACAACACTTAAATTTATTCATCTGTGCTCAGGATCTGCGCCTGGCTTTGTACAAAGGATCACATGCCTTTCCGGTAAGACTTGTACAAAAAGGTGGTTGCCGGGAGCCGCCGGCAACCGCGCCTTATGGATAGAACTTGCGAAGATGTTCGATATTCCAGGAATTACTCACTGGAACGCCATCTTCGGTCTCCAGGCAGACAGCGCCGGGCCTGGTGACTCGTACTACCCGATAAGGGCCTTCCCACTTTGGCGTCAACTTGTTTGAATTCTTGGCGGACTGAATCCGTCGAAGAACAAGGTCGCCTTCCTCAAGGCTTCGGGCATGAACTTTGCGGCTATGGTAGCGGCGCAAAGCTTGCTGGTAGCGTGCAGCTCGCACAGCAGCCTGAAGACGATTCTCCTCAAGGAGCACAGCGTCATCTTGCCGCAGTTGCTCTTGCTCGAGATCATCATAAGCGAGCACTCGAGGAGATCCATATATGAGTTCCGTGGGGAGAACTGCTTTCGCTCCATAGACCAGAGCGAAGGGCGTCTGGCCGGTGGCTCGATTTGGTGTCGTTCTGATTGACCAAAGAACCGCCGGCAACTCATCAATCCAGCGCCTTCCGCACTTTCTCAGCCTGTCAAAGGTTCTGGTCCTGAGACCGCGCAGCACTTCAGCATTAGCCCTCTCCGCTTGGCCGTTGCTTCTTGGGTGAGCAACAGAGGCAAAACAAATCTTGCCGCCAAGGTCTTCGATGTACTGCTTGAAGGTGCGACTTGTGAACTGCGTGTCGTTGTCGGTGATGATTCTGTTAGGCACACCTAAACGGCAAACAATTCCTTTGAAGAACTTGACAGCCGACTGCGCTGTCACCTTCCTCACTGCTTCCACCTCCGGCCACTTTGTGAACTTGTCGATAGCAAAGTACAAGTACTCAAAGCCCCCGGTAGCACGGGGAAAGGGCCCAGTATGTCGAGCCCCCAGACCAAAAATGGCCAGGAGAGAGGGATTGTTTGAAGAGCTTGAGCTGGCTGATGTGATTTCTTCGAATGAAACTGGCACGCTTCACACTTGGTTACTAGTGCAGTCGCATCCTGGAGGGCGGTAGGCCAAAAGAAGCCTTGCCGGAATGCCTTTCCGTCCGGCAAGCGCTCTTGACCCTATGTGAGAGCCACACATGCCCCCATGTATCTCTGCCAACAGCTCTAGTCCATCCTCCCGAGGAACGCACTTCAATTTCACACCGTTTGGTCTCTTTCTGTACAGGACGTCATCGACGAACTTGTACATAACAGACCAACGGGCTACTCTTTCCGCTTCTTCTTGTTCCTCACGGAGTTCACCTGTCTGAAGGAAATGGACAATGTGCTGCGCCCATGCTGGAGCCTGAGGCTCGACAACTAGGACTAGAGGCATCTCCTCTGCCGGGGGAACAGTTGTCTCGACAACGAGGGCCTGAGGTCCTGTCGGAGCCTGTTGTTCCCCGGCAGGCGTGTCGATCCCGGCAACTTCCTTGCCGGCGGCTCCGGGGAGCTCTGTCGAGAAGTACTGGCCAGAGTTCAACTTTCTTCTCTTTTCTTGCCGCATCGATGGCGCCACGGATGGTTGAGTCAATTGGAGCACAAAAGTTCCTGGTTCCACAGGCAACTTGAGGGCAGCACGCTTTGACAGGTCGTCAGCAACACTGTTCTCGGCACGAGGAACGTGCTCCATCTGCAGACCGTCAAAGCGCTCTTCCAATTTCCTCACTTCATCTACGTAGGCCTGCATCAATGGGCTTTGATAACTCTTGTTAATCTGCCTGACGACAAGTTGTGAATCGCCTTTGATGACGAGCTTTCTGATACCAAGGTCTGCCGCGATCCTGAGACCGGCAAGCAAACCCTTGTATTCTGCAGTGTTGTTGGTTGAACTCTCCCGGGGAGAGTGCATTTGGACTACATACTTGAGATGCTCCCCGGTGTGTGCGACAAGCAGCACTCCAGCACCGGCGCCTTGCAGCGAAAAAGCCCCGTCAAAGTACATAACCCATTGCTGACCGGTTTCCTTGCCGGGGAGACTTGTTTCTTGAACTTCTTCGCCTGGCGTCGGGGTCCATTCTGCAATGAACTCCGCCAAGGCCCTGCTCTGAATTGTGGAAGTGCTTTCAAACTTAAGACCGAAGCTGGACAGCTCCAACGCCCACTCCACGATCCTGCCGGTTGCCTCCGGATTTTGCAAAATCCGTTGCAATGGAAAGCGAGTGACGACGGTGATCTCATGTGCTTGAAAATAATGGCGCAGCTTTCTCGAGGCCATAAGGAGGCCGAAAAGCAACTTATGCACACCAGAATATCTTGACCTAGCTCCCTGTAACAGAGAGCTAACAAAATAAACTGGGCGCTGCACCACCTTCTTCTTCTGCACAAGTTCTTCTGTTTGCGCAGATCCTGCCTCGCCGGGATCAACCCCTGCCGGGAAAGATCCTGTCGCGTCACTTGGCAGTCCTGCCGCTGATGTTGCCTTCTCATCAGCTTCTCTCTGCGCCACCAGCGCAGCACTAACCACTTGATTTGTTGCCACCAGATACAGTAGCAACGGTTCTTGTGGTTTAGGTGCGACTAGCGTCAGCGGAGAAGAAAGGTATTTCTTCAAATCTTGCAGCGCCGCCTCCGCTTCCGGAGTCCATTTCATTGGACCTGCCTTCTTCAAAATTTTGAAGAAGGGCAGGGCGTGCTCAGCAGATTTGGAAATAAACCTACTTAGAGCAGCAACACAGCCGGCAAGATGACGCACATCCTTGACGCGTCTCGGCGCTTCAATTTGCTCAATGGTTTTGATCTTGTCGGGGTTCGCCTCGATTCCCCGGCAAGATACAAAGAATCCGAGGAGCTTGCCGGAAGGAACACCAAACACGCACTTCTCAGGATTGAGCTTCAAGTTGATCTTGCGCAAGTTTGCAAATGTTTCTTCTAAGTCTTGAATGAGCGTCGCTTTATCCTTAGTTTTGACCACTATATCATCCATATATGCCTCCATATTTCTATGGAGTTGTGGCTCAAAACCAATCTGGATTGCTCTGGCGAATGTTGAACCAGCACTTTTCAACCCGAAAGGCATCCGTATAAAACAATATGTACCACATGGGGTGATAAAGGCGGTCTTCTCTTCATCTTCCTTTGCCATAAAAATCTGATGATACCCTGAATAGGCATCAAGGAAGGACAGGAGATCACAACCAGCGGTGGCATCCACAATCTGGTCGATGCGCGGCAAGGGAAAAGGATCTTTTGGACAAGCTTTATTGATATCTGTATAGTCGATACAAAGCCTCCATTTTCCATTCGCTTTTTGCACTACAACCGGATTGGCCAACCAGGTTGGATGAAGCACTCCTTTCACCAGTCCTGCCGCCTCCAGCTTCTTAATTTCTTCGGCAATGAATTCTTGCCGCTCCAAAGCCTGTTTCCTCACCCTTTGCTTGACGGGCCGCGCATGAGGACAGATAGCAAGGTGGTGCTCAATCACTTTCCTGGGAACACCGGGGATGTCAGACGGTTGCCACGCAAACACGTCGACATTCGCCCGCAGGAAAACAATGAGCGCGCTTTCCTATTTGTCATTTAGGGTGGAACTTATGGTGAAAGTTCCCCCCGTTCCGTCCTCCCTGGCAGGCACCTTCTTGGTTTCCGGCGGGGCAGCCTTGGACTTCTTGTTCTTGCCGGTGGAACTCTCTGGTACGTCCTCGACGGAAGCACAGCACTCCGAGGAGGTGCGCTTGCCGGAGTTTGCGCCAAGGTTCCTGCCGGTCTTCTTCTTCCCCCCGGGAGTTCCAGCGGCAGGAGCAGATGCCTTGATGGCAGGTGCTGCAACTGCTTCCCGGTAAAGTTGGTCGGCACAGATGAGCGCATCCTTCTTATCGGAATGGATAGTGATGACGCTCAACGGCCCGGGTATCTTCAAAACATTGTAGGCGTAGTGTGATGCCGCCATAAACTTAGCCAGCGCTGGCCGACCAAGGATCCCATTGTATGACATGGGGATGTTAGCGACATCAAACACCACCTTTTCGGTCCTGAAGTTAAACTCGCTGCCAAATGTTACCGGCAGCGTGATCTTGCCCTTAGGCTGTGTTCTTCCCGGGTTGACCCCTTGAAACGTACCCGTTTCCTCGAGGTCTTCGTCGGGAATCTGAAGCTTTGTGAGCACATCTGGTGAGATTAAGTTTAGGCCGGCCCCGCCGTCAACTAACATCTTCGTCACCTTGAGGTTGCGAATTGTTGGGGAAACCAACAATGGCAAGCACCCGACCGCAGTTGTGCGATCAGGGTGATCCTCGGCGTCAAAGATGATAGGCGTGCTGGACCACTTCAGAGGCCTACATGCATCGGGGGATGGCTCTGTCACATTAACCTCCCGCATCCACTGTTTAAGTTGGCGGTGGGAAGAATGCAGCGAGGCACCCCCATCAATGCACATAGCCTCCGTAGCCTTCTGGAATTCCTTCTCACTGGACTCGTCATCTTCCTCATCATCATCTCCTTCTTTATCTCGACCCCGAGCAGGCCGATCCTTCTGTTGCTTGGCCTTGCCGCGGCGACCCCCTCGGCCACCGCGTTTCTTGCCGGACCCCTCAGCACCATCTTGGGCCTTCTCCTTGTCTCGCCTCTCGTATTCGGCCTTCTGCTTCTCGGCAAGCTGCTCAACTTGCCGGCAGTTCTGGAGATCGTGGCCCTTAGTGCGATGGATCTTGCAATACTGCTTGCCGGAGTTCTCCGACTTGTCGGCAGCCGCCAAGGCCTGACAGGAAGGGCACCCGGCAAGATCCTTGCCGGGGTCACCAACATTGGCCTTCTTGGCAGCGCCAGGGTTGTCGGATTCCTCGACAGCAAGCACGGCCTTGCCTCCGCGCTTCCTATTCCGCCGTCGGCCTTTCCTTGGCGGAGCCGCGGCATCTTCTTCTTCTGAGTCGCCTGCCGCACCAACAGCCTCACCGGGGAGTTTCCTCCCCTCCTCAGCTCGAGCGCACTTGTCGGCCAAAGTGTAAAGCTCGGCGATACTCCTGACTTTGTTCATTGCCAGCTCTTCCCGCATCCTGCGGTTACGCACGTTCTGATGGAAGGCGCTAATGACAGCGGCAGGATGAACGTCAGGAATATTGTATTGCACTCGGCTGAATCTCTGCATAAACTTGCACAGGGACTCGCCCTCCTTCTGAGGGATGATGTGCAAATCACTTTCTTGGCCAGGAGCTTGGTGGCCTCCAACAAAGGCGCCAACAAACTGATGGCACAGATCCGACCAGGAAGAAATAGAATCCTCCGGCAGATGCATCAACCACGACCTAACGTTGGGTTTGAGCACCAACGGGAAGTAGTTGGCAAGTATCTTGTCATCTCGGCCCCCGGCAGCTTGCACCGCAATGGTGTAGATGCTCAGGAACTCCGAGGGATGGGTCTTGCCGTCATATTTCTCCGGGACCTCTGACTTGAAGGTTCGGAGATTGGGCCACTGGACTTGCCGCAGCTCACGGGTAAACGCTGGAGGTCCTACCTCGTAAGGCAAGTCTCCTACGTTCCCTGGCGTGGGCTCGTCGACAACCGGCCCCGCGCGCTTATCAGACTGATAGCGCGCTTCCCGTCACCGCTCGATGGTTGTTCGAGCGTCCTCCTTGCCTCGTTCCTGGAGAACCAGATGCTGATCACGGCGCATCCGTGGATCGGACGACGCCATGGAAACTTCTTCATGGCGGTCGACTTGCTGAGTCGTCGGCCCCTGCTGACGCCGCGGAGGAGAGTGCACTGTAGTTGCACCACCTCCGGTTTTCTCTGCACCGGCTCGCGTCGGATCGATGGGCCTCCGCTGAGAGGGCCCTGCCTCTTGCGGTCCATCCTTGTTAGTGAAGCCAAAAAGGCTCTGGATAGTAGCTCGCCACTCCTCCATCTTCTCCGGGGCGGGAGGAAAATCGAGGAGCAGCTGTGCACGTGCCAATGCTTGCGCTGGCGTAGGTGGCGGCGACAAGTGCGAGGTACGTGAGGTGCTCTGACTCCTAACCAAGTTAGAAGGAGCACCACCACGGTCACGCGACCGTGCACCACCTTCGCCGGTAGCTTGGTGTGCATGCTGGTCCCGCGCATCTTGGGATCTATGCGCAGAAACCTTTTCGTGGGGACGCCCCGAACCACCAGCGCCATGATGTCGCTCATCTCGCACGACCTGGGTAGGTCGCGAGGCTTGCACCGGCGTGGGAGCTCCAGCAGGGGCCCTTCGATCCCTAGAGTTAGTTGTGCCACCCGTAGGCAACACAGCACCATCTCTAGATCCAGCGGCGCGCAAGTTACCACTGCCACTGCGAACGATACCGCTCGCCTGGCTTGGGTCACCAGAACTCCGCGGGGGTTCTAGTCCTCTTCCTTCTGCACCCACACCACCGCCTGTCTGCGAAGGCGCAGGCAAAGCAGATCCGAACGATTGTGCTGTCACAGCGTTCTTCTTCTTGGGCGGCATGACGATGAAGATGATGAAGGAACTAGGGCGTCTACCACCAGATCAGGTTCACGCAACCTTCAATCCCCCTACCTGGCGCGCCAAAGATGTCGGGGTACGACACCTATGGGATCCCGAGAGACCCCTTTACGATTCGGCGGGGGGAGAAGTATACGCAAAGAGCAGAACCAGTGATCGACGCGGGAAGCTTTTACCCAGGTTCGGGCCGCTGATCAGCGTAAAACCCTACTCCTGCTTTGTGTTCTTATTGATGTTCTTGAGCCCAGCCTTCAGGAGCGCTCGCGATGAACAGTACGTTCAAAGAGCAGCTACGCATGCAGAATGGGCCAGAAATTCTCCTCCTCTGTAGCAGTTGCCTTGGGCCTCCTTTTATATGCTCAAAGGGGTCTCCACAGTGGCAAAATGTACATACATTGAGGTGTAAAGTAGCTACAGGGTATCGTACCTAACCCCTGACGGATTAGGACAAACGCATTTAATGCACCGTGAGGTGTCCGTTTAGGTGTCCTCACTTTCTTGGGGATGGAAAAAGGGGCCATCCCATCAGCACCGCTTAAGCTCTCCTCCACTGGTGCGTTGCCACACATCCATGGAAGGAGCCAGAATGTCAGACTCGTTACTATGCCGAAGCGGTGGCACAGTGGCAGAATCTTGCCGGGCGCCCAGGCTTGCCGGGCGCCCAGCCTTGCCGGGCGCCCAGCCTTGCTGGGAACCAAGCCTTGCCGGGCGCCGAGCCTTGCCGGGCTCCACGGCCATCCCGGCAAGGATCTTGCCGGGGAAGCTGGCCTTCGATTTCCAGCTTTGCTTATCTTCTGATCCCCAGATCTCTGACTTGACGATTTTCCTTGACGACTTGAGTCGACCTCGAGCTGATCCCGGCAAGCCTTGCCGCGAAGACGGCTACAACTGCCCGTGCACAAGTACGGGGTACTAGTGGCCCAATACTTAGTACACCGACAATTACCTTGAGCACACTTGCCTCCAGAACAAAGAACTTGGCCAATTTAATCTTAGATGTGGTGCCTCGGTAGTCAATCAAATCAATTTCTGTCAGATGGAGATCAAGGCATTCGATGAGATTGTTATGTTGCAGCACATTTTTCACTTTCGGGTCTTTTTTTGTTTGCAAAAGAAAAGAACATATTAGAGCAGCTGGCTGTATAAGATTGCCGTGTCATCAAGAGCTACCAATATCATTCGCTCATACGATAGGGTTGGCTCTAAGGCTAGTGATAATTTTTCACTCTCTCTTTCTCTTTCCTCTCACTTACCTAGGAGCATGTGAAGAGCTTGGGCATTTGTTGCCTTCCACTATGTGGCGGATGCCATACTTCTCAAAATTATGCCACATAATATGCATCGATGTCAAATCAAAAGATTTTGACATTGCTCTAGCAATGTGAGAGAGTTGTCACTGCTATGCACACAGACCCACATGTATAAACAAATCAATCAAACCAACTACACCAGCCTCTCCCTCTCCCAAACAAGTGTTTTTTATTGCCTCAGTCCTCTCCCTCTCGCACGCAAGTGTATTTTCACTGCGTGAGTTAATTTGGCACCGGAGCAAAGTAGGTGATCCAGATTGGGGCACTGGGTGAGCAATGGAGGGCATCGATGCCCTATGCATCAAAAGTGAATTTGGCATGTGTTTTGGCCTACATAGTGGAGGGCCTTTATAGCCCACTTTTGTACTACCTCGTATTTAGTGTAAAATTTTGACCATAGATTTACTTAAGAAAATACCAATGCATGACACCAAAAATTATACCATTTGCAATTATGTTCAAATACGAATCCAACGATATAATTTTTAGTGACATGCATTAACATTTTGTCAGTTAAATCTATGGTCAAAATTTGAAACTACAAAAGACGAAGAGTAAACCAGGACCGAGGTAGTACTTGCTCTTAGGCTAACCATAGAGTTACTACTAGTCTAAGTTACTTGCCACTATGACTAGCGTAGTCTCCTTAGTACAATAAAAACAATGATGGTGATCACATGAGAAAAAAAATACTAAAATCATTTCTTTCAGTGCAGTGCGTAGATGCAGTTTTGAACACTACACTTGTCATCGTAATTTGGGAAAATATGAAAAAATTGAGCTCCATTGTGATTACCATTTACTAATAGGAAACAATTTTCACCTCGATGAGTAGCTTCTCGGTGCACGGAAAGCATCTAAGGAATCCAACAACTTGATCCAGATTGGGGCCGATAGATTTTATTGCCAAGATCTTCATTGTGCGCACAGACTGGGTCAAGCTTGTGGAAATCATTTTCTGGATGATAGTCATAAATACATCAAGAATAAATTTAAAAATCTGAATTTCAAAAATACGAAGAAGAAGATGAGTGTTGTACCTGAACGATTATGGATCCAATAACGAGTTCGGAGAATTTGGCAGACGAGTAGACCAACGCTGTCAATTTCGGCGCGTCAATAACCCTGATTTTTGTTGGACCTTCTAGATCAGATACAAGCAATCTCTCAAGGAAAGGCGCATTCTCAATGACCATAACGTGGAATAGCTCAAGTGATCTCTTCCCAAGTAATGTCTTGTTGTGGGGCCAGCAAGACACATAAATCCATTGGAGATTCGTCGAGGCAATGTGGAGGCTAATGAACCCGTGGATCTGCCGAAGATGAAGGTACTTGAGCACAGTACAGCCGCGGAGCAGGTGCTCCATAGCCTTCTTCGAGATGCCAATGTCGAAGAGGTCGAGCTGCTTGAGTTGAGGGAGAAGAAGGGCAGGCGCGGCATTAATCTGGGGAAAATAGCAGGAGCTGAACCTGGCGCGGCGCAGCATTGGTGCGAGGCAGAGCGCGGACATCGGCAGAGAGCGACATCGTCCAGCTTCAAACCTAAGCTCCTCGAGCTGATATAGAGCGGGGGATAAGAACCACTTGTCGAACTTGGCTTGGACCTTGCAGTTCGTACTGAACATGTAGATGTCAAGTCGATTGGCTGGCCCAGGGTGTGATGCAAGGATCTTGGAGATGGCGGCCATGCGTTTGCAATCCCCATCACAGAGGCAGCTGTCGACGGTGAGGTTGAGGGGACACGGCGCCAGAGGGGGCGCCATCGCCAGGAGAGCAGGGTGGTCCGCAATGCAGATTTGGTGGGGAGGAGGGCGATGATGACGCACAACATGTCGTCGAGGAGGCTGCTGATGAAGTCCAAGCTCGCCGGATGCGGTTTTGTCTCGAGCCGCCTCCGCTTGTTGGCTCCTCGCCGTCCATCTCAGCCGGCGGCGACTCCAGTGTACACATGTGCTGGTGTGTATTGTGTGCTGGGTGTGCACGAGTGCGTCCTTGTGTGCATGCCACCGCTTAGTGGTGTAGCGTGCGGGGTGCTACCGAGAGTGGTTTCAACTTTGTTTACTTCACCATGTCAGATGGGCCTCTAGTTTATATATTTTCACCCACTGCCACATGGGCAAGCACACCAAGATAGAGAACACGAGCTGACAAGGCAGCATGTGGGCTGGTTGACCCATCAACTAAACAATATACGGAGCTATACGCTAACATAGTGACCGTATAATCCCTCGGTAAAGAGAGATCGAGTGAGAGGGAAGGCCCGTGAGAGATACTTAGTAGACAGAAAGAAAGAGATACTCCCTCCGTTTGATAATGTAGTTCCTATAATTTTTTGAAAAGTCAAACTTTTGAAACTTTGACCAAGTTTATAAAGAAATTACTTATATCTACAATACCAAAGATATATGATGTGAACTTAGTACATCTTGTGACAAATCTATTGATTGTTCCGGATGTAAATGTTTTTCTCCACATATACCTGGTGAAAATTTTGTGAGGTTTTGACTTTTCAAAACATCCATAAGTTATGGACCTGAGAGAGTACCTAACTAGAGAGAGAGAGAGAGAGTACCTAACTAGAGAGAGAGAGTGTGTGTGTGTGAAAGAGACATGGACAACACACGATAAAGTAGAGAAAAAGTGTGTGATTCTTATGCAAACATATCATGCATACATCTTCGAGGGCAGAAGCGAGGTGAGGAGATAGTGTGTGGTTGTTTGCAACAGAGAGAGAAAGTCTGGCAAACAATGGAGAGAGGTCGAGATAGACTTATGGAGAAATTGCAGGCATGGGGAGGGAGAGAGTGTGTGTTTGTGATAGAGAGATCCCCTTGAGATCGTGATGGGACTACATGGGTGGTACATCGAGTGTGGCAAGGTGTGTGCGCGATAGAAGTGCCCTATAGAACATACCCCGAGAGGGATCGTGATTGACCTAGGGATGGTAGGAGACAATACATGTGTTGATGATGGATAGTGAGAGGTAGTCATACCTAGGAGGGAGTGCATGTGCCTATGATGGAGTGAGAGATTATGGTACGTAGGGGGTGCGTGTCAGATGGAGAGAGAACGAGAGGGGGAGTCTTAGATTGGTCTATGCAGTGCGAATGAGATATGTGTATGTGTGACCTAGGGAGATATAAAGTTTGAGAGAGAGAGAGAGGAGCCCCGATACGGCTAAGTGGTGCGTGAGAGAGCTGAGAGAGAGAGAGAGACTCCCTCCATTCAATAATGTAGTGCACATAATTTTTTTTAAAGTCAACCTTCAGAAACTTTGACCAAGTTTATAGGGAAGATTATTTATATCTACAATACCAAAGATACATCATATGAAACTATATCTTCTGATGAATCTAATGACATGTGTTTGTCATTCTAGACAGAAATGTTTTTCTCCACATACCTGGTCAAAATTTGTGAGGTTTGACTTTTCGAAGAATCTATATGCTATGCATCGAAGAGAGTACCTAAGTCGAGAGATATCAAGTGTGTGTGAAGGAGAAAGAGTGAGTGTCCAAAAAAGAGTGTGTGTGTGGAAGAGAAAGGGACAGGACACGATAAAATAGAGAGAAAGTGTGTGTGTCTTATGCAAAAATATCACGCATGCATCCCCGAGATAGAAAAGTGAGGTGAGGAGATACACCAAGATAGCTAGTGTGTGATTGTTTGCAACAGAGAGAGAGACCCTGCTACTTCTTGAGCTTGCGTTGGTTTTTCCCTTGAAGAGGAAAGGGTGATGGAGCAAAGTAGAGATAAGTATTTCCCTTAGTTAGAGAACCAAGGTATCAATCCAGTAGGAGACAACGCACAAATCACCTAGCACCTGCACAAACAATCAAACAACTTGCACCCAACGCGATAAAGGGGTTGTCAATCCCTTCACAGTTACTTGCAAAAGTGAGATCTGATAGAGATAGGTAAAACTAAACAAAAGATAAAGTAAATATTTTTGGGTATTTTGGTTTATAGATCTGAAAATAAAAGATTGCAAAATAGTAGATCAGAAAGTAATATGTTGGAAAATAGACCCAGGGGCCATAGGTTTCACTAGAGGCTTCTCTCAAGATAGCAAATAATACGGTGGGTGAACAAATTACTGACAAGCAATTGATAGAAAAGCGCAAAGTTATGACGATATCCAAGGCAATGATTATGAAATATAGGCATCACATCCGTGTCAAGTAGACCGAAATGATTCTGCATCTACTACTATTACTCCACACATCGACCGACTCCTGCCTGCATCTAGAGTATTAAGTTCATGAAGAACAGAGTAACGCATTAAGTAAGATGACATGATGTAGAGGAATAAACTCAAGCAATATGATGTAAACCCCATCTTTTTATCCTCGATGGCAACAATACAATACGTGCCTTGCTGCCCCTACTGTCACTGGGAAAGGACACCGCAAGATTGAACCCAAAGCTAAGCACTTCTCCCATTGCAAGAAAAACCAATTTAGTTGGCCAAACCAAACCGATAATTCGAAGAGAATTACAAAGATATCAAATCATGCATATAAGAATTCAGAGAAGATTCAAATAATATTCATAGATAAGCTGATCATAAATCCACAATTCATTGGATCTCAACAAACACACCGTAAAAGAATATTACATCGGATAGATCTCCAGGAACAACGAGGAGAACATGGTATTGAGAATCAAAGAGAGAGAAGAAGCCATCTAGCTACTAGGTATGGACCCGTAGGTCTGAGGTAAACTACTCACGCTTCATCGGAAGGGCAATAGAGTTGATGTAGAAGCCCTCCATGATCAAATCCCCCTCCGACAGGGTGCCGGAAAAGGTCCCTAGATGGGATCTCACGGGTACAGAAGGTTGCAGCGGTCAAAATGTCTTTTCGTGGATGCCTCTGGTGGTTTGGGAACATATGTGAATATATAGGCGAAAGAATTAGGTCAGGAGAGTCACGGGGGGCCCACAAGGCAGGGGGCGTGCCCTACCCCCTGGGCACGCCCTCCACCCTTGTGGCCGCCTCGTGGCTCCTCCGACTTCATCTCCAAGTCTCCTGGGTGTCTTCTGGTCCGAGAAAAATCATCGCGAAGGTTTTATTCCGTTTGGACTCTGTTTGGTATTCCTTTCCCACGAAGCTAAAAAACAACAAAAAAACAGAAACTGGCACTGGGCTCTAGGTTAATGGTTTGTCCCAAAAATAATATAAAATAGCATATTAATGCATATAAAACATCCAAAACAGATAATATAATAGTATGGAACAATCAAAAATTATAGATATGTTGGAGACATATCAGACCCCCATAACACCTGTCTAGCAGAGGTTTGGCCAACAAGGGACAGAGGTCGAGAGGGACGTATGGAGAAGAAGATGGAGGCATCAGGGAGAAAGTGCGTGTTTGTGATAGAGACCCCCTCGAGATTGTGATGGGAGTATATGGGTGGGAGATCAAGAGACGAGGTGTGTGCACACTAGAAAGATGCTCCGAGAGATATCGAGATAGGCCAAGTGAGGGAAAGTGCTAAAGCGCATGTTTGTGATGGAGACTGAGAAATAGTCATATACCTAGGGGGCTGCGTGTGCCTACAATGGAGTGAGAGATAGGCGTACTTAGCTAGGCAGGAGATTGTGTGTGTGTGTGTGAGATGGAGAAAGAATAAGGGAGAGAGTGATAGAGTTTTAGATGGGTCTATCCAGTGCAAATGAGATAGCATGTGTTTGTGTCACCTAGGGAGATAGATAGTTTGAGAGAGAGAGGGAAGAGCCCCGAGACGGCGGAGTGGTGCGTGAGAGAGTTACGGACGATGAGATAGGGAATTCGTGCGCATATGATGAGTGCACCCTACATATTTAGCTTAGACTAGAGAGTCATACATTGTGTTCGAGAGAGATCTATACATGGAGTGTGCATGCGAACTGGAGAGAGAGAGAGAGAGAGACGGGGAGGGACCGACAAGGATTGTGTTTGTATGCGTGCGATAGAAACCAAGATTGTCGGATAGAGAGAGAACGGGAGTCCGGGAGAGGGGAGAGGTCGCGTTTATGCATTGAAGACTGATATAAACCATGTTTTGGTATAAATTTGCATTCAAAACTTTGAATTGGTGAACATGGTGTTTGCAATCCACACATGAACGGAGAAATGCGTATCAAACAAGTTCATTAGTTTGACTTTCAGCATGTTCATGGAGTACTATAATACAACATGCTACTCAATTGAGGTGTTCAATTTTGGATTTAGTCCACAATTTTGACCGGGTGAACAAGCTATTTCACTGAATCGAGATATTTCTTTTTGGGTTTGATTCCCGTTTTTGAGTAGTTCAACTATTTGTCAAATAGTAAATCGGTAGCAACGAGCATCTAAAAACACATTAGTCCCGAGCACCATCTCACCATCTAAAAAAGACATGGCAAGCTAATATTTCAAAATTTGATTCGAATCGACTTGGTAAGGTAGACGTGGATGCTCGTTGTCCCAAAATTTGAACGATCCGCTAAACACCCTCTGCTCGGTGGAATTCGCCCGAGCAAATAAATGGGAGACGCGAAATTACCGGCCTATGTGGGACACGCATCAATTGGCCCGTCGTACATCAAGGGTAGGTTTGTAACTTCATCCAAGCGCGCCCTCTCCTCGGCCAAAATGACAGGTGCCGAATAATTCATAAACCATGGGTGGCAAAACACCCTCTCCTCGGCCAAAATCGCTCGCGCCCACTATTTCAAAACACGCCCTCCTCACCTGAAATCACTGGCGCCCACTATTTGAGAGAAGCAAAGTTACCCTACTATCCCCGACCCTCAAGACACAGACCCAAGCCCAGAAGCCAAAAGGCAGGGGTAGAACTGTAACATCCCCAACATTTCAGCCAAATGCGTTCGTAAGACATGGTTCCCCCTCCCGATTCCCCATTCATACAGTGTGGGCGCCAAATCACCTTCTCCCCAGCCGCGAAATCTCAGCCCCTCCTCCATGGCGCACCCCACTGCACCAAATTCACCGCCGCCCTACTCCCCAATGCCGGAGCCGCTGTCCATTTGCCGTCGTGCGGTAGGCCGTGTGCCTCTTACTCCGTGATGCTGGAGCTGCCTCGATGACGACCGCGTGAACCGTACCGGAGTCGATTCACACGCGCCATTGTGCACGGCGCCGGAGCGGCTCCAACTTCAGACGCGTTCAGGGCCCAGGCGCAGCTTCCCCGTAGCCATCGACCATTGTGACATATCTGCTTTCCTGCCACCCGGAGCCATCGCAACAGCGTCGGTCTCACCGACTCGGCAGCTGGAGCTGCCTACTTCACCGAGCCGCAAGATAGGTCGTACACTCATCTTAAATCACTTTATTTAGGCGTTACTTGCCTGAATTTTTATTCTGGGCCAGTCGATTCCCAATGGGAAGCAGCACCCCTCGAGGCGGCGGAGCTCCTAGGCTGCCGGTTGGCTGGGGTAGCAGTGCCTCGGTGTCTATCGTAGGGGTGTGGGGGGCAAGTTCGCCGCGGAAGCAGCGCTTCGGTGGCTATCGTAGAGTTGCGTGGGTTGAAGGTACTGCCGCCACCGGATCTGGATGACGGTGAGTCTTTGTGGTTTGTCCTGGGGCGGTGCAACCACGACAGAGCGGTGGTGCGGGGGGCGGGGTTTTGGTTGGAGCTCTCGCGGCCAGGGACACCGGAGGCAGGCTGCTCTGCTGGTGGTCGCTGGCTCTTCGGGGAAGATTCTGAACAGTGTCAACTAGGAGGCACAAGATGGCCATCTAGCCATCCGGCGTAGATCGGACAGTACCAAAAAAATAAAAATTGTGTGACCCCAATTTAGTTTTCAGTCATCAGACATGTCACCAGTCTCGTACCTTATTGTTGATCTCTTAGGGTATTTCTTCAGATCAGAGATATGTGTCGTGCTTAACATTATGTGTTTTCTGCATCTTCAGCCACACCGTCTTCCTTCTCACTGCAGCTGCTCCAACAATGGAAGCATACATCATAAGGGAGCTATAGTCCCCACTCAACAGTTCCCTGCCTTGAATGTAAGTGCCCGACATGGACAGCCACAACAACCGCAGGGCCATCGACAAGTCAGCAGATGATGCTCACTCCTATGGATGGCGGCCAGATAGGTTGTACCCTCATCTTACTTGTGTGTAACATTTATGGCTTCATTATTCATCTAAGCATGGAGAATAGATTATCACATGCCACTGTATATTCATGTTGATCTTTTCAGATAAGAGACTTGTTCAGGTGTTAACGTTGTTCCATACTTATCATCCATCAGCGAATGCTATCCCACATGCTGGTGATTATACCACTTCTAATATTACCAATGTTGTTGTTCTTTAATACTTTTGTGTGCCATCTAGTTAATCTTGAGTACAAACAATACATATTCTGTAGCTTTCATCTGTGTTGTCCCTTTAGTTTTTGAGACATGTTGCTGCTAGTTAAGTCCAGTCCTACTATTTATGCCATCTCCCATAGGCACTCATTACATAATCTAACTACTAGTTGTCTTCCATGCATGTCAAATATAATTGCACACACTGATATATCCACAAGAACCTCGCGGAGCAATGTAACGGCCAACAAACTTGACGTCAATGATACCCAATATGATGGAACAGTTAAAGGCAGTTCTTCAAAAGACTTGCAGAAAGATGATGAATCCTATTCACCCCACAAGGTCCTTGCTCTAACTTGGCCCGTGATATGGGTACATCATGCATATAATGTCATGGAGTGCATCTACTCTGTTGCAATGACATGTGCTTAGCCTGCTGATCATGCATGTAAATATGTCATGCCTTCCTGTTTTTCAGTACCTATTCCATTCATGATAACATGTTTTCAAATTCAAGTACTATCATTCTACTCTGTCACAATGCCATCTGCTTAGTCTGGACATCATGTTTTTAATATCTTATGCATTGTTATTCATCAGTATGTACTCCATCCGGCTACCATACCATGTTTTTTTCACATTGAAGTGATGTCCTACTGGTCTATTGCAACGCTATCTTAGTTTCCCAATCATACACGCATATGTTGCCTTTGTGTTTTTCTGTACCTATTTAGCTATCATACAGTTTTACATTCAACTAGTGTTTTTTTACTCGTTGTCCTGTCATATCACTAGCTCTTACATCATACTCCCTCCATCTGGATTACATGTCACAGAAATGGATAAAAATGGATGTGTCTAGACCTAAAATAAGCCTAGAGACATCCATTTATTTCCGGATGGAGGGAATATATGTCAATATGTCATGCCTTTCTATTCTTCAGTACCTATTTCATCTCTCTGCCATAGTATGTTTTATAATTGAAGCACCATTCTTCTATATAAGGCATGCAAGGGGAAGACAACTATGTTAGAATCTGAAGGGCTACAAACAAGGTCTTTGCAAAAGATCCAAATGCCAGAAGATAGTAAACCAACTCTAGTGTTCGTAGATACTGCTCCAGCACAGAGAAACCCAACTCCTCCTGATAATCAGCTGATTCCAGTGGCCAGAGAACTAGTCCGCTCCAGGCCAACAAAAATATGTCAACTCCATTCTAATAAGCGTGTGCGTATCCTCGCATCATGAAATTGTATAGCATTCAGATCATATTTTCTTTATGTTTCTTACCCATCTCTCTTTTAGAAAACAAGCTTAAAGGATAGAAGACTTGCTATACTGGGATCGTGTTCGAGGAAAGTATCTTGTGGGAATTCTCTGTGCTCCAATGCTGATGTTAGTACCTGTTGTACATCACTATATTTTTACATCAGCATGTATTTTGTTAATCGGCGTGAATCCAATCTTTATCTGATCTAAATTTACTTGTAGCAAAATGTATAATTAAAGGTGACAATGTTGATTTTTGTAAGGAAAACTGCCTGGTAGTTTTGCATACTAAGCTGCATGAGTGTACTATCTCATATCATGCACATTACTAAATTGTAGTGCTGTGATCTGGTTGCCCAATCATTCATTGTGTCAATGTTGCTTTCCTATTATCTTACTTGGGTGATGATAGCTGTGCATATTGTGTTAATTTGGTGTAGCCTGGTGTTGTCTGGTTGCCCAAACGTTCATTGTGTCAATGTTACTTTCCTATTATGTGACCTGGCCAATGATAGCAAGGCTAGTGTGTTAATTTGGTCCAGGTTGCTGAAGATAAGAAGACAAACTCTGAAAACAGCAAGGCAACCCCATTGTTTCTTTCCAATAAATCTAGGGCAGGTAATATGGCAATATCTCTTGATTAATTTGTTCGGCTCCCCTCCTAATTTATTTTATGATGTAGTGGTGGAGACACTCTCCACTATCAATAATACAAGCCAAAATCGCCATCTGAATCTGTTCAGTTTCCTCTGTCTCGAATCCAACGGAAAAAATGTATGTTTGTGAACCAATTACTGGCTGAAGCAATGATGGAAATCGTGGAGGAATCAGAGGTACACATTCTTGCACAACAACAAGTGATCAATGTTTTCAGAGACAGTGTAGCAAAGAAGGAAGAACTTGCTCACATGCTTATGGGCGTCATCTGTGCTGAGGTTGCAGATTGTGAGGTTGTAGATTGTTAAGTTCTATTCATTTATTTGCAGTAGCATCAATCTTTGATTGCCCAGTGGATGTAATTTCCTGTAATATATGTTGGATGTGCTACGTTTTTCCCATTATGCCGTACATTTGCTTAGCGCGCTTCACATTCCAGCTAACTGGTAAGCCAAAAAAGCTGTGAAATTAATAGCTAGCACGAACCATCCTGGGCCCTTTGTGAAAGATAGCGGTCCACTGCCTTAATGGGCCCCCTAATGGGCTCGCATGGGCCAAAATTCTCTTTGGGCTTTGATTTATCAGTTTTTGTCCTGTTCATAAATGCTCGTAATGGGCTCAAATTATAATTGGGCCTCCAAACAGGTTTGAACTTTACCGAGCCCAATAAGTTGATGCTCCGTAACAAGGCCAAAAGCTCTAGTGGGCCGCTATAATTGAAACAAGCCAACAATTAATGCTTGGCCCAGTTACCTCTCGGGTCGTTAACAGGCCATGAAGAGCATGGGCCGCTAAGAGGCCGAAAGTCAGGTCTGACTGTATACGGCCCAACTGTGTTGTGGGCCTTTAGCAGGCCGAAAGCGAAATAGGGTTGTTATTGGACCATGAATAGCATGGGTCGTTAAGAGGCCAAAACTCAGGTCGGACTGCATATGACCCAACTCCTTTATTGGCCGTTAACAAGCTGAAAGACACATCGGGCTGGAAATTGGCCCAACACTTAAGTGGGTCGCTAAAAGGCCGAAAGACGTACATCCTGAAAATTAGCGCATCCCTTGGATGGGTTGTTAACAGGACGAAACTACGTCGGGCCGATATTGAGCCCAAATATATAGCATGCTGTTAACGGGATCGAACTGACGATGGGCTGCAATGGTGTCAAATAGTTAATGGGCCATTGACGGCCCGTATTGGCACATCTCGTATGGGCCGTGGGCCTAAATGGACCAGACAGAAGTAGGCCTGTATGGGTCATCCTGCTAATTTTGACTGGGCTAGCCTCTTTCACCTAAATGGGCCACTGTTGGGCCTTGCCACATGTCGACGTATCATAGGCACCTCCCGTGCAATAAGTGGATGACATTTGTCCCAACGCTGAGCCGACACGTGGATCCTTCGGCGAATGAAAATTTTACACGTGGAAAATCCCCATTGGTCCTGGCTATTAACGGGTTATCGGATCCAAACCGGAACCCGATAGCTTAACGGTGACCCGTTACGGTGGATGCCAAGTGTTGGTTGCCCTTGACGAAAGCACTTCCATGACGCGTGATTGAAAGCACAAGTGCTCGCTGGGTGATTTTGGTAATTAATGTCAACATATCTCTTGTTGGACTAATATTTTCATTTAGTATATTTCAGATAGTTCAACGATGGCGTGGCCTGGACAAGAGGATGTGGAACCCCGTCAAAATGCTAAGGACAAAGATTGGCAAAAGCTCAAGACTCTTCATCTCTATTTTAGTGATCCAAGATCACATTGAGTCCATAGGAAAAGCCAATACTATTAAAAGGTGATGAGGTGTTGCTTAATGGTCTACTTGCTCAAAGTGCTTAGTGATATGCTCCAAAGTCCTCAACCACTTTCTCAATTTGAAATATGTCCTAAACCAAAAGTCAAACTCGGCCCCACCGATTTGATCTATCCGGCGCCACCGAGTTCTTTTGACATAGCCACTGCCAGAAACCCTAATCAGTTCGGTCTCACCGATAGGTATCTCGGTCTCACCGAGATGGCAATGCAAACTCTCTATTTCCCTTCGTAACATTTCGGTCTTACCGAGATGAGCGATCAGTCTCATCGAGTTCGCCATGCAAACTCTCTGTTGCGTGTTGTAATTATTTTGGTCTCACCGAGACGTGCAACTGGTCACACCGAGTTTGCCTGACCAACTCTCTATTTGCTCGTTGCTGAAATTGATCTCACCGAGTTCATGCAATCGGTCACACCGAGATGAGGTTTTGCCCTAACACTAGCACATCGGTCCCACCGAGTTGATCATATCGGTCCCACCGAAAATCCTAACGTTCACATTTTGAACTGAATCGGTCTCACCGAGTTCTTCTGTTAGGTCTGACCGAGTTGGGTCAAATGTGTGTAACGGTTAGATTTTGTGTGGAGGCTATATATAACCCTCCACCCCCTTCTCTATTCAAGAGAGAGCCATCAGAACATGCCTAAACTTCCACTACTCATTTTCTGAGAGAGAACCACCTACTCATGTGTTGAGACCAAGACATTCCAATCCAACCACAAGAATCTTGATCTCTAGCCTTCCCCAAGTTGCTTTCCACTCAAATCATCTTTCCACCATAGCCAAATCTGTGAGAGAGAGTTGAGTGTTGGGGAGACTATCATTTGAAGCACAAGAGCAAGGAGTTCATCATCAACACACCATTTATTACCTTTTGGAGAGTGGTGTCTCCTAGATTGGTTAGGTGTCACTTGGGAGCCTCCGACAAGATTGTGGAGTTGAACCAAGGAGTTTGTAATGGCAAGGAGATCGCCTACTTCGTGAAGATCTACCCGAGTGAGGCAAGTCCTTCGTGGGCGATGGCCATGGTGGGATAGACAAGGTTGCTTCTTCATGGACCCTTCGTGGGTGGAGCCCTCCGTGGACTCGCGCAACTGTTACCCTTCGTGGGGTGAAGTCTCCATCAACGTGGATGTACAATAGCACCACCTATCGGAACCATGCCAAAAATCTCCGTGTCTCCAATTGCGTTTGCACACTCCAATCCCATCCCTTTACTTTCTTGCAAATTGCATGCTTTACTTTCCACTGCTCATATACTCTTATCATGCTTGCTTGAAATGTATTGTGAATGTTTAAACTTGTGCTAAAACTCCACCTCAACTTGAAGAACTTAAAAACTGCTACTTTTGCTTGTTGAGGGTCTAATCACCCCCCATCTAGACCCCTCTTCTCGATCCTTTCAGTGATTTATCGTCATGGAAGTGGACACTTCCTTGATGATAATTTCAGTATTGTCATGGAACACTTCTACGACAGCACAGGTATGACTATCTTGATTCTGTCATAAAATCATCATGGATGTACATGCATGACAGAAAATGTGACCTACTGTGACAAACACGTATCATCATGGAAGTGTATTTTTTTGTAGTGTGTGTTCTAACTCAGCGCATTTCATCTGGTAAATATTGCAAGCGATCAGTACAACGCTAGTTTTAGATGCTGTCGCAAGGTGAATACAGAAAATTAGATAATGCATGACAGCTGTTAGAATGAAATCGAACGACAATTCCTAACCAGCAATTAGAGTTGCAATTCTTTCACGATATCCTACATGATATATAAAATTGTAGTACTACTTATACAAATAGGACACTTGTTTCACCATGCCATATTATTACATCAAAGCTCTCGGACGATAGATCAGTTCGGTAGTTGCGTGCTGCTACTGAAGAATTTCAAAGTTGATTAGGACCAGATCTCCTTGCCGAGAAAGTTTGATTTTGACATCATCCCCAACCGCAAGATTTGATAGAGTTTTGAACCTTGACCATCCTTTGGCATCAATCATCATGCGACCATCCTTTGTACTTACGGTATATTGAGCAGGTTCATTCACACCAAGGCTGCGCATGGTAAGAGAAACTTGGCCACGGTCGCCCGGATTATTGAATGACTCCCTCGTTGCTCTAGGAATTCTCTGTTTGCAAACAAGAAGACATACACAAACTGTTTGATCAACATAGTGAATCATGTGAGACAACATGGAAAGAAAAAAGAACGAACCACTTGGGGGCTGCCAATGCTTACCAAGAAGGTGGAGATGTCAGTTTTTGTAAGGACTTTGGTATATGCAGTACAAACTGCAGCCCAATCTATTATCGGTGCAAGTGCTAGTTCCATTCCCGCTGCACAGGCTGGAGCAGATGCAAGTGCAAGTTCAAGTGTTGGTGCAGGTGCCAGAGCCATTGCTGGTGCTCATGGCGGTGCGACTAGTGGTGCCGCTGCTGCTGCCGGTGATGGTGCTCCTTATGGAGCTGGTGCCGGTGTCGGAGCAGGTGCCAGTGTTGGTGCCCGATCCTCCGCTAGATTAGCTTGATCCGCTGACACGGTCGGTGCCCAATCCTCTGGTGGGTCAGACTGAGCTGCTGCAGCTGTCAGTGCTAGAGCATGTGTCGTCGGAGTAGGTGCCGGTGCTCGATCCAATGCTGAAGGTGGTACCAATGTCTGAGACAGCAGCGATCGTCTCTAGTCTGCTATGATTTCATACTTTAGGTTTCTAACTTCGCTAGGCTCCAAGACCTGGATCTAGTCTTCTTCTTTTCTTCTTTTAAACATGAGAAGGACTAAGTGTGGCGTGTTTGTTAAAAAAATTGTAGTTGATCAGAGGGCTTCAGATTGTACTCATACAACAGACTAATCCAAATGTGTCCAGTAATATAAGTGATGGATAGTGCCTTCATTACTGACACGTCATAAGAAGTGAAACCTGCTAAATAACCATCATAGAGCAAACCAAATGGTTTATTCTGTAATGAATGTGACAGGGAAAAACCTGCATCGTAAAATTGCAGCAAAAGTAAGAAAACATGACAGTAAATCAATAAGATTTACTTGATGTGACACGAGTGAATCCTTACCAGGATATCACTATGTTCAAGTTTTAAATTGAAGGTTGATCGTCCAATTATGGGTGGCATGTAGGGCCCCCACTTACTCCCACAAGTAGGACAGTCCAAAGGTCGTGACAACTCGTATGGAGTGAACATCCATGGGACTAGAAATCCTGGTGGGTGCGATAAACCCTGCAATGCATACATATATTGGAGTGTAACCATAATTGATAAACCGTCCTGACAAAAAAGATGATCTGGATACTTCAAAATATACAGACTGAATTGAGTGGACAAACATTAACATAGACTATTCTCAGGACTCACCACACAACAAAAGCGGCAGTACTAAACCATACAGGGTTCACACACACAAATCAAGTACTGAACAATATTACTTACTACAGACAAGCAAAGTTGCACTAATTAAACTATGTAGACTATTTCTTGCCACCGACCTACGGGATGTGCCCCACATAACTGACCAGGCCATGGACTTCATGAGAGATGTCTACCGGCACCTTCGCCATCTCGTCAACCTTGGAGAACCTAACAGAGTGGTCTTTCCAGTCATAAACATGATGATGAAGACAGTGGGCATCAGATTTGTTGGGAAGCTTCACAAGAACCACACCCATCGTAATCAAAGGCACAGCTAGGAAATTGTTGTGGTGAAGTACACCCTCGAGAACACGCCTGACAACGATGCTACAGGAAAACACTTATTCACGACATGTGGCTAAAAGTACACAACAGTTGGATAGTTTAGTAGTAGAACACATCCTCAGGTCGTCCAGTTCACACGACATGATTTTGAGAACTTCATATCCACGGCTGACCTGGTTCTAATTCAAACAGAAACCAAATATTTTATTACTACCTCCATTCAGAAATATAAGATGATTTTCGATATTTTACTCCATATAAGACTACATATACGCACAGAAATGAGTGAACAAAGACACTAAAATATGTCTACATGAGATACACAAAAAAGTTAGAACATCTTATATTGTGAACATAGGGATTACTTGCAATATCCATAACACAAGTTACTGAGGCTACTATACTCTCTTGCAAGGCATGAGAGCTAAAATCTTGCATTTCCTACAGCTAGCATTGATGTTCATAAAGTAGTTGAAACTAATCTATAAGAAATCAGTGTTATGTGCAAAAATCATATGTATGTCAACCTCTCGCATGTATTGGTTAAAAGAGCCATTTAGAACCATCATTTGGCACACAAAAATCACATGCAAGATCGCCAGAAAGTTGTACTACTAGTACTGCATGCACATTACACAAACCTCGCATATTAGCAAGCACTTTGCAAGTTAGATGAAAAAACACGATCAAGATCGCCAAAAAGATCGTCAAGAAGAGATATTACCTGGATCGGCTTAACGAGGGATCCTGGAGAGGGGGGCTTGGATAGGGCGATGGCCTTGAGCTTGTCTGCGGTAGTCTCGGCGGGGTGGTTGCGCTTCTTTGTACCCTGAGCCTCGACGGTTTTGGCCAGAGCCATAGACATCACTTCGGTCAGTGCTCGAGGGTCCATCAAGAAACTTTCAAATAGAAATAAAAGGAAAGAAACCATAATCAAAAACCCAAAAGAAGAACAGAGAGGGAGTTAGGATAGGTCGTGGGGTTGCAAGACCTGGCCTTGTCCAGAAGCAACACCATTGATGCGCTCACCTTTCCTTCTTTGGGAGAGAAGAACAATGGCAGAAGCGCGTTGGGGTTTTCATGAAGAAATGAGGAACAAGATGAGGGAGAAGCGATTTGTGGTTTTCTTCAAGAGAGAAAGATGAGGGAGAAGAGTGAAATGATGGTTGCTTCATCCATCCAACTTACTGCTGCAAAGCTCGGGTTTTCTGATTTGATGGCATTGGGCATTACTGCGGGGCTTCGACCGGGGTAGTCTACCATGCAGTTGTGCACTCTAGTACGGAGTAATTTAGTGCATGGCAAGTGGACCCTAATGCTGGCTGGCCCACACGTCGGCGAAAGTGAGTAGCAAGGTTCCCGACAATCGTCGAGGAGGATCCGCGTGGTAGAGTGTGTCCACTGTTTCTTAAAAAATGATTACGTCAAGCGTTTCCACTCTTACGACGGAGGAGTGCGAAACACTGCAGCCACTTGAACTTACACTACTAGTACTCCTACTACTAGGCATGTGTAGTGGTTCATACGTCAGTACTACAATCTTGTTGCTAGTGTAGTAAGATATGGCGATAAAAAATGATGTTGTGCGCATGTCAACTATGAACAGTAATGTAGCATGCCCTTTTTTTTACTTTCCGGTCGATAATGAACGATAAGATCAATGTTAAAAGAACTAGGTCTATAGTGGATGGAGAGTACGGTGTTACGGTACTCCATAGAGCATGCATATGAAGCACGAATCTGTGTTAGGTAGGATGTATGAAGAGTGCATGGGAGCAAAAGTTCCCTTCTCTAGCCACTTTCGAGTGTTTGGCAGAGTGCATGAAGGGTGCATGAGTCCACACTAGGTTAACACAAATACACTAGGAGCATGAATGAAGAGGGGTGCTGAGATGAGCATGCATGAAGAGGGAACAACTATGTTGAGATGAGAATGCAACCAAACACACCCACCCGCTTTGTGCTACAGTGACTAATCTGCATCGTCTGAGCTTGATCCAACGGTCATGTTGCATTGAGACACGCCCATGCAGAGGACGCCTAAACACCACCGAAGGCTCTCTGCTTCTCGAGGCACATGATGGTGGTGATGCAGGGTGCCACCACCCGCAGAGCCCGCTCCCGGACGACGGGAGCCAGCTCGTCAAAGACGGCGTCCAATGGCATGAATGGATTCCGATGATGAAGCCCTGAGAGGATTCGCCCGGCAACGGTGATGGCCGCCCGCAACCCCTCCTTGTCCTGCTCCGCCACCACCACCGTGCGGAGACGGCTCAGCTCCTTGGAGATATAGGTGATGAAGGAGACCAGGTCAGGAAGCCGCAGCTTGTTGAAGTCCATGGGGTGGTCGAACTGGTTTAGCCCGACGGCCGGCATGGTCGCGCTGGCACGACGGTAGGCATCGTGCAGCCACAACACGTGCATCGCAACATGGTCCAGCAAGTGGTTGAGGCGATCCTGGACCTCGTCACGATCGGCCCACTCGCGCTCCAGCCGGATCGCCTGACCGCCTATCGTATATCCCGCTTTCTGCAACAACACCGCCGATGCCTCAAGCATCTTTGTGGTGGACTCTTGCCGCTTTTGAAGCTCCGCGAACTCCCGAACATAAAGGAGGAGCATGCCACTCCTCTCCTCCTTGAGCTCACGGAGCTCCACGTCCTCGCCCTGAGCAATGCATCCTTGCCCTGGAGCTCCTCTGTCAGGCGCCTCACCTCTCCGTGATCTGGTGTGCTGCCATCGAACCAGGTAGAAACAATGGGGAGAGGAAGCAAAGGGGCCGAAACAACTGAAAGGCAATGCAATCTACGGGAAGGAGCAGGGAGCCAGCCGAGGAGCGGGGTGAATCTTTTAGTTTTCACCATGGGAAAACCCCAGTCAACGACTTTTCACATCAGGGAGCAATGGGTTTTACAGGCGGAGTCATCATAACTAATTGCTGCCGTGCCTGCTCCCGTCAAAAAAATAAAAAACCTGCCACGCCTACCATACCCAAAGACCAAAGCAAATTAGTGGTGGATATTTAAATTTACCTACCAGCAATGAGAGAAAGAAAAGGGGTGAAAGAACAAATGTGGAGGTGGCCTAGCTAATCGGTCGCACTAGCCCAACTAGCTAGCCACTGTGCTTCACTGACGTACTCGGCGGGAAAGGTGGGCTTTTGTGATTTGATGACTCATTTATTTGCTTCGGTGCTATGACCGAGGAGGGCCCAAAAAATACGCGGTAGGGCGTCCCACATCTCGGCAAGGAAGAAAATATGCATGCACCACCCGGGAGGACCTAGAAACCGCGTGGTAGGGTGTGTCACGTCTCGGCACGAAGGAAAAATGTGCGTGTAAAAATATTTTGTATCAGACGTACTACCTATGGTTCGAACTTGCGACCCAGCCAGTCGGTCGAAAACTAGCCACACAGCTTCATCATCCTAACGTGGCACCGAGGATAGGTGTGGTTAGCTCCGTCTCGACCAGCCACAATGTCTCTTGTTCTAGGCGATTCATCTATTTTCCAAGCATTTTCTTAGTTATAATAACACCATGACAGGCTCACACCGCTCTTTGTGTTTTCCCGTGCATCTAAAGGTTGTAATACATGAAGAGGAGAGAGAGATCGTAGACATGGGACCCACCAGTAAGTAAGTCAACATTCATGCACGTGTTGACGAGCGACTCCCTCTACTCTAATCAACGTAATACTGTATAAAATCAAGTTATGCGACAAAGCCAACAACTGTTGTTGTTTCAGGCTATCGATGTACGCTTTGTAGTCCAGGTTGCCGGTTCAAATCTCGTCCTTCAGATTTGTTAGTTTTAGGTCCAAATTTGATCAATGACAAGTGGGACCCCCGTGTGTTGTTCCGATATTTCAGTGTAGGAGTTTTTTTTGCACAAACACTATGCACGGTTAGACAAGTTACGGCACCAGTTACATGTATTTTGCAAGTTAAGGAATAAATATGACAGCGGTATAGAATATCACGTGCTCCCCGTAGCTTTGATGCTATGGTGATACGAGATTTTACATCGTTGGATCTGAGACCGAATGGCTTGGGAGTAGTCTTTGTAATTATGCGCAATTTCCAAATTCTTCAAGGGTTTTTTGCAAAAAAAACATTTCTGGCCTCGTGTGAGCCGCTGGATCTTGGATCCAACGGCTCCCAATAGCACATATTAGGTGCTCCCCGCAGCTTAATTAGCCGCTACGATGATACGAGCATCTAGGTCATTGGATCTGAGATCCAATGCCATGTGCGTAGTATTTGTACTTTCTACGCAATTCACAAACTCTTTGAGGCCTATATTGCAAAAACATTCAAACCTCCTACTGCGAGCCGTTAAATCTCCCGGGAACTCATATCACCATAGAATCTACGGTGTGGGAGCACCTCATATTCCCCCATGCGAGAAAACATCAGGTGCTCTGCAAAAAACATTCGAACCACCAAGGAGCTGTTGGATCTCTGATCCAACGGCTCCGAGGAGCTTGTATCACCACAGCATCTAAGGTGCAGTAGCACATGATAGTCTTACATACAAGAGAATATGTGGTCCTCCCTCATCTTAGATGCTACGGTGATACGAGCTTCGAGGCCGTTGGATATGGGATCCAAGCGCATCTGAGTAGTTTTTGTACTAATTGTGTGCAATTCCCAAACTCATTAAGGTTTCTTGTAAAAATATTAAGACATCTTGTGAGCCACTAGATCTTAGATCTACTAGCTCAAAGGAACTTGTATCACCATATAGCTTCTAAGGTGTGGGGGCACATGATATTCTCCTGGAGGGGTGGGGGTGCACAACCCATCGGTGTTTGGGAGGGTGGGGACAAATATAATGTTTAAAAAATATAATCTAAACAATTCTAAAAAGAGCTTCACAATCTTATCTAAGGTCGAGGGGTTACCCCATGACAATCTACATAGCTCCGCCTATGCAAGAGGTGTAGTGGGAGTGTCTATGTATGAGAGAGACGACGCAAGAAAGTGAGGTCAATCGAGTCATTTATAGAGGGAGAGATCAAGTGAGTGTGGCCTAGCATACACTCGAATGTTAAAGACGATAGGCCGAGATATCGTGTGGTGAAGCTGCAATGAGGGCTGGAGGGAGATAGTTACCGAGAGAGTGGCCTGGATAGACTTTGTGTGTGCGCGCACAGTGAAGGTGTTTTACAGAGGCAACATACGTGTCTTGAGAGGGAGAGAGGGAGGGTTTGTCATGGAGGGAACGGCGAGATTGTGTGTAAGAAATACATTTGTTGAGAGTGTGAGGGCGGGTGTGACATAAATTAAGATCGAAATATGAAGAGAAATAATTAGCGCGTGTGTGTCGGATACCAATAGCTCTATTAACAAAGAAATGAAGATCGGTCAATACATGAAGTATGTGTGGTGAGGAGGGGGGTCGATGGAGAGACCTAAACATAACATTTGGATGTACATAGTACTAGACATAATATTCATATTTCAGTTTACTGTGCATTTAAAATATTGAATTGAGGACCATGCATGGATTACATTTTGTTTTTGAATTCGTGTCATACATGCATGGTCTGGAAAAATAGATGCACTATACTTACTGGATTGTTATTGTATTCATGTGTGTGTGTGGTCATATGCTTGAATACATACAAAGTTTTCTCACCACCACACCGTTCATCTTTTAAATTCGAATTTGCAATGAAAAACTTGCTGTGGATACCATGAAATGTGAAATCCACATTGAGATGACTATATCACACACTCACTCTAATTCAAGAACTCGTCATAAATCAATTACCGTGCCTTTTGGAATGACCTGTTATTGGCAAGGAAAATACGGGCATTGTAATACATATAGGTTCATTCAGGAATTAAAAAAAATTCCTTTTGCATTCTCGAATGGTAACACCCGACGACGTACCAGCCAGACCCGGGCTCGTGTCCTGCTGGTGGCGTGTGTGGTGCGCACATTAGCCAACCCCAACCAAAAGACCGCGATATTAAACTTCGCGCCACCACTAGTGCCTCCGCGTTTCGAGTCAAAATATCTGGCGGACAAAATTCTAGCCGTAGGAAATTCCCCTCATGTCCCCGGTCCATAATGACTACCGATGAACAATGGAGGGATGCTTTAGTAACTAGCCCACGTTACCTACCATGCCGAGCATGGTTCAATTCCCTCGGTCGCCGCTACCCAAGGTCACCCATCAACTCCATTGCCTAGTACTAATAGTACTACACCAGGATGAGCACGGAATGGAGCTCTATTTGTTCATGTCTACTAGAGTTATTATATATCATGCAATGCACTGGTATGGAGGGATTATCCTTTTACTCTACATATATAACTTGTCTGAAGTCTAATTAAGAAAAATGTTTGACCAAATCCTTTCTTAAGAAATATTGACATCTATAACATTAAAGATGTATCGCTTGAAAATTTATGGTGCAGGTAATGATATTGTTTTGAATCCTGCATTTTAAATTCCAGAAAATCAAGAACTCACCAGAAATTCATGAAACTGATCATGGTGTCGTGATATGGCACAAATAGGCTGTCGTAATTTTTTTGTTCAATTTGAGACAAGCTGCTTATGAAAAGTTGCATAAATGAAGAGCCAAGGTATTTTGGAACAAAGACCTGTCATGTTAACGTGAACGGTTTCACTATTCAAATCGTGGGCGTTAGACCTGTGTCCCGCTTCTCATCGGTAGGTGCCGTCCGAGTAAGCGTGTGAGTCGACGGGAGGCGTACGAGGAGACCGCTGCACTGGCTGACCGGGAGGCATGCGAACAAGCCGTTGTGCAGGCTGACTAGGAGGCATGCAACCAGGCCGGTACACAGGCTCACCGGGAGGCGAGCCCTTTGTCCAGGCTCCACCGCCGACCTTCCTCCCAACTGCCCCCACTTTTAATGGCGTTGGCGCCACAGTTTAAATCACCACCACACTCCCCAATCTCGCTACAATCTTCTCTCTTCCTCTCTGATTCTCCTGTTGTCTACCTCCAACCAGCCTAACCTCACCGTACACCATGCGGCATCATGATGGGCTACCCTTAGTCTTCCAGTTTCCTGTGGAAGACACCCAGCCGGAGTATCAAGAAATAAGGCACTTTGGGACAAGCTTGCACTGACCTTGCGGGAAGACGCTTGATACGTCCATTTTGCATCATGTTTTCCTACTATTATTTATAATGTTTTTATGCATAATAATACTTTTTGTAGTAATTCTAATGCCTTTTCTCTCATAATATGCAAGGTTCACACAAAGAGGGAGAATACCGGCAGCTGTAATTCTGGACCTGAAAAAGCTACGTCTGGCCACCCTTTCTACACAACTCCAAATGAGCTAAAACTTCACAGAGATTTTTTATGGAATATATAAGAATTAATGGAGCAAATAACTACCAGAGGGGGCCCACCAGGTGGGCACAACCCACCTGGGCGTGCCAGGGCCCCCAGGCGCGCCTTGGTGGGTTGTGCCCTCCTCGGCCCACCTCTGGTGCCCCTCTTCTAGTATATAAGTCATTTTGACCTAGAAAAAATAGGAGGACTTTTGGGACGAAGCGCTGCCGTCTCGAGGCGGAACTTGGGCAGGAGCACTTTTGCCCTCCGGTGGAGCGATTCCGTCGGGGGAACGTCCCTCCCGGAGGGGGAAATCATCGTCATCATCATCACCAACAACTCTCCCATCTTGGGGAGGGAAATCTCCATCAACATCTTCAACAACAGCATCTCCTCTCAAACCCCAACTCATCTCTTGTGTTCAATCTTTGTACCGGAACCTTAGATTGGTGCTTGTGGGTGACTAGTAGTGTTGATTACATCTTGTAGTTGATTACTATATGGTTTATTTGGTGGAAGATTATATGTTCAAATCCATTATGCTATTTAATACCCCTCTGATCTTGAGCATGATTATCATTTGTGAGTAGTTACTTTTGTTCTTGAGGTCGCGGGAGAAATCTTGTTGCAAGTAATCATGTGAACTTGATATGTGTTTGATATTTTGATGGTATGTATGTTGTGATTCCCTTAGTGGTGTCATGTGAACGTCGACTACATGGCACTTCACCTTATTAGGGCCTAAGGGAATGCGTTGTGGAGTAGTTATTAGATGATGGGTTGCAAGAGTGACAGAAGCTTAAACACTAGTTTATGCGCTACTTCGTAAGGGATTGATTTGGATCCAAAAGTTTGATGCTATGGTTAGATTTTATCTTAATACTTTTCTCGTAGTTGCGGATGCTTGCGAGAGGGTTAATCATAAGTAGGAGGTTTGTTCAAGTAAGAACAGCACCTAAGCACCGGTCCACCCACATATCAAATTATCAAAGTAGCGAACACGAATCAAACCAACATGAACAAAGTGACCAGATGAAATTCCTGTGTACCCTCAAGAACGTTTTGCTTATCGTAAGAGACCATTTTGGCCTGTCCTTTGCCTCAAAAGGATTGTGCTACCTTTCTGCACTTTTGTTACTATTACCGTTACTTGCTCATTACAAATTATCTTGCTATCAAACTACTCGTTACTTATAATTTCAGTGCTTGCAGAGAATACCTTGCTGAAAACCACTTGTCATTTTCCTTCTGCTCCTCGTTGGATTCGACACTCTTACTTACCGAAAGGACTACGATTGATCCCCTATACTTGTGGGTCATTAAGGCTCTTTTTCTGGCACCATTGCCGGGGAGTGAAGCGCTCTTGGTAAGTGGAAATCTGTAAGGAAAAATTATTACTATGTGTTGAAATTTATTGTCACTTGTTACTATGGAGAACAATCCGTTGAGGGGTTTGTTCGGGGTATCTTCACCTCAACGAGAACCACAATTAGTTGCCCCTCAACCTACTGCACCTACTAAAAATATTGGTTATGAAATTCCTTCGGGTATGATAGAACAACTGCTAGCTAATCCTTATGCAGGACACGGAACTGAACACCCTGATATGCACTTCATATATGTGGATGGAATTTGTGGATTATTTAAGCTTGCAGGTTTACCCAGAGATGAAGATAAGAAGAAGGTTTTCCCTTTATCTTTGAAGGGAAAAGCATTGACATGGTATAGGCTATGCGATGATATTGGATCTTGGAATTGGAATCATTTGAAATTGGAATTTCACCAAAAAAATTATCCTATGCATCTAGTTCATCGTGATCGGAATTATATATATAATTTTTGGCCTCGTGAAGGAGAAAGTATCGCTCTAACTTGGGGGGGGGGGCTTAAGTCAATGTTATATTCATGCCCCAATCATGAGCTCTCAAGAGTAATTATCGTTCAGAATTTTTATGCTCGGCTGTCTCATGATGATTGATCCATGCTCGATACTTCTTGTACTGGTTCTTTTATGAAGAAGACTGTTGAATTCAGGTGGGATCTTTTAGAAAGAATTAAACGCAACTCTAAAGATTGGGAACTTGATGAAGGTAAAAGTCAAGTATTAAGCTTAAGTTTGATTGTGTTAAATCTTTTTATGAATACCGATGCTTTTCAAAGGTTTAGCACTAAATATGGACTTGACTCTGAGATAGTAGCCTCTTTTTGTGAATCATTTGTTACTCATGTTGATCTCCCTAAAGAGAAGTGGTTTAAATATCACCCACCTATTAAAGAAGAAATTAAAGAACCGGTTGTGGTTAAAGATGAAACTATCATTTATAATGTTGACCCGGTTGTTCCTACTGCTTACATCGAAAAAGCACCTTTCCCCGTTAGGATAAAGGAACATGCTAAGGTCTCAACCGTGGTCAATAAAAGCTATATTAGAGCACCCAAACCTGCTGAACAAATCAAGGTAGAACCAAGTGTTGCTATGGCTAAAGATCTCTTGGAATAAAAATATTGATGGGCATGTTATTTACTTTTGTGATGAAGCTGCTAAAATTGCTAAACTGATGAAAAAGATAAACATAGACCTGTTGTTGGCATGCTTGTTGTCTTAGTCAAAATAGGAGATCACTGTTATCATGGTTTATGTGACTTAGGTAATAGCGTGAGTGCTATCTCCTTTACCTTATATCATGAAATTATGAATGACATAGCACCCGCTGAAATAGAAGACATAGATGTTACTATTAAACTTTCTAATAGAGACACCATCACACCACTTGAGATTGTTAGAGATGTTGAAGTCTTGTGTGGGAAATAAAATATCCTATTGATTTTCTTGTTCTTGGTCCCACACAAGATGACTTTTTTCCCGTTATCTTTCATAGACCTTTCTTGAACACTGTTAATGCTAAAATAGATTGTGAGAAACAAACCGTCGGTGCTAGTTTTGGTGATGGGTCTCATGAGTTTAATTTTTCCAAGTTCAGTAGGAAACACTATAAGAAAGAATTGCCTAGTAAGGATGAAATAATTGGTCTTGCTTCTATTGTCGTTCCTCCTACTGGTCCACTAGAAAAATATTTGCTAGACCATGAAAATGATATGCATATGCATGAAAGGAATGAGATAGATAAAATTTTCTTTGAACAATGACCTCTGCTTAAACACAATTTTTCTATTTAAACTCTAGGAGGTCCTCCTCCACCTAAGGGTGATCCTGTGTTTGAATTAAAACAATTTCCAGACACTTTGAAATATGCTTATCTTGATGAGAAAAAGATATATCCTGTTATTATTAGTGCTAACCTTTCAGAACATGAAGAAGAAAGATTATTGAAAATTCAGAAGAAGCACCGAGCTGCTATTGGATATACTCTTGATGATCTTAAAGGCATTAGTCCCACTCTCTATCAGCACAAGATTAATATGGAACCTGATGCTAAATCCGTTGTTGATCACCAAAGACGTTTAAATCCTAAAAGGAAAGAAGTGGTAAGAACTGAAATACTGAAGCTTCTGGAAGCAGGTATAATCTATCCCATAGCTGATAGTAGATGGGTAAGTCATGTTCATTGTGTCCCTAAGAAAGGAGGTATTACTGTTGTTCCTAATGATAAAAATGAACTTATTCCACAAAGAATTGTCACTGGTTATAGAATGGTAATTAATTTTAAAAAATTAAATAAAGCAACTAGAAAAGATCATTACCCTCTGCCTTTTATTGATCAAATGCTAGAAAGATTATCTAACCACACACACTTTTTGTTTTCTCGATGGATATTCTGGTTTTTCTCAACTACCTGTTTCACAACCTGATCAAGAGAAAACCACCTTTACTTGTCCTTTTGGAACTTATGCTTATAGACGTATGCCTTTTGGTTTATGCAATGCACCTGCTACCTTTCAAAGATTTATGACTACTATATTCTCTGATTTTTGTGAAAAGATTGTTGAGGTTTTCATGGATGATTTTTCCATTTAGGGAACTTCTTTTGATGATTGCTTAAGCAACCTTGATCGATTTTTGCAGAGATGCAAGCAAACTAATCTTGTCTTGAATTGGGAGGAGTGCCACTTTATGGTTAATGAAGGTATTGTCTTGGGACATAAAATTTCTGAACGAGGTATTGAGGTGGATAAAGCTAAAATTGATGCAATTGAGAAAATGCCATGTCCTAAAGATATCAAAGGTATTCGTAGTTTCCTTGGTCATGCTGGTTTCTATAGGAGATTTATTAAAGACTTTTCTAAAATTTCTAGGCCTCTTACAAATCTTTTACAAAAGGATGTTCCATTTATTTTTTATGATGATTGTGTAGAAGCCTTTGAAACACTTAAAAAAGCCTTAATTCTGCACCTATTGTTCAACCACCTAATTGGAACTTGCCTTTTGAAATTATGTGTGATGCTAGTGATTATGCTGTTGGTGCTATTTTAGGACAAAGAGTTGATAAGAAATTAAATGTTATTCATTATGCTAGTAAAACTCTAGACAGTGCCCAACGCAATCATGCTACTACTGAAAAAGAATTCTTAGCAGTTGTGTTTGCTTGTGACAAATTCAGATCTTACATTGTTTATTCTAAAGTGATTGTTCACACTAATCATGCTGCTATTAAATATCTTATGGAAAAGAAAGATGCTAAACCTAGACTCATTAGGTGGGTTCTCTTGCTACAAGAATTTGACTTGCATATCACTGATAGAAAAGGAGCTGAGAATCCCGTAGCTGATAACTTGTCTAGGTTAGAAAATATTCTTGATGACCCACAACCTATTAATGATAGTTTTCCTGATGAGCAATTAGATGCAATAAATGTCTCTCATAACACTCCTTGGTATGCTGACTATGCTAATTATATTGTTGCTAAATATATATCACCTAGCTTCACTTACCAACAAAAGAAAAAATTCTTTTATGATTTAAGACATTACTTTTGGGATGACCCACATCTTTATAAAGAAGGAATACATGGTATTATTAGACGTTGTGTACCTGAGCATGAACCAGGACAAATCCTATGAAAATGGCACTCCAAAGCTTACGGAGGGCATCATGCGGGAGACAGAACCGCTCACAAGGTATTGCAATCTTGTTTTTATTGGCCTACTCTCTTCAAGGATGCCCGTAAGTTTGTTGTATCTTGTGATGAATGTCAAAGAATTGGTAATATTGGTAAGCGTCAGGAAATGCCTATGAATTATTCTCTTGCTGTTGAACCATTTGATGTCTGGGGTTTCGATTACATGGGGCCTTTTCCTTTCTCTAATGGGTATACACATATTTTGGTTGCTGTTGATTATGTTACTAAGTGGGTAGAAGCTATTCCAACTAGTAGTGCTGATCACAACACCTCTATTAAAATGCTTAAGGAAGTTATTTTCCCAAGGTTTGGAGTACCTAGATATTTAATGACTGATGGTGGTTCACATTTTATTCATGGTGCTTTCCGTAAAATGCTTTCTAAGTATGATGTTAACAATAGAATTGCATCCCCTATCATCCTTAGTCTAGTGGTCAAGTTGAACTTAGCAATAGAGAAATAAAATTAATTTTACAAAAAACTATCAATAGGTCCCGAAAGAATTGGTCTAAGAAATTAGACGATGCACTTTGGGCTTACCGAACAGCATATAAAAATCCCATGGGTACATCTCCCTACAAAATGGTTTATGGAAAAGCTTATCATTTGCCTCTTGAGTTAGAACATAAAGGATATTGGGAAATTAAAGAACTCAACTATGATTTCAAACTTGCCAGTGAAAAGAGGTTATTTGATATTAGCTCTCTAGATGAATGGAGAACCCAAGCTTATGAAAATGCCAAGTTATTTAAAGAAAAAGTCAAAAGATGGCACGATAAAAGAATCCAAAAGCGTGAGTTCAAAGATGGAGAATATGTTCTTTTGTACAACTATCATTTCAGATTTTTTGTAGAAAAGCTTCTCTCTAAATGGGAAGGACCCTATGTTATCGAGGAGGTTTATCGATCTGGAGCTATCAAAATAAATAATGCCGAAGGTACTAACCCGAAGGTTGTCAATGGGCAAATAATAAAACATTATATCTCAGGTACGCCCATTAATGTTGAAAGCAATATTATCCAAACTATGACACCGGAAGAACACATAAAAGAAACCTTCCGGAACACTCTCGAATCATGAAAAAAGAGGAGGTACATGATACGGTAAGTAAACGGACTCCAAAAAATCCGCATAAATGTTTTCTGTCAGTTTTGGAATATATTAAAAATTAGGAAAATAAGAAACAACCAGGAAGGCAACCCTGGTGGGCACAAGACACCATGGCGCGCCTGGCTTGCCAGGCGCGCCCAGGTGGGTTGTGCCCACCTCGGGTACCTTCCGGACTCCGCTTTTCTCCTGTTTGCCTGTTTCCCAAGATAAAAAAATCTTTATATACCCCTGAACCTATTGACAATCGTATCGCAGAGAAATCTTCTATTTTGTTTTCTCGCTGTTTTCCTGGTAGATCTGAAAATATGTCATCTCAAGATTCCGGGGAGGAGTGCCTAGTTTCTTATCAGCCTTTAGATAAAAATATCTTCAGGGACACCTATCCCTACATATGGCTCTCCGATGAGGAAGATGAAGATGAACCAGTCCCTTCTCGTTTCAAGCACGAAAGCATGGAGACGTTATGCAAGAGGATAATAAAGCTTGAGATGGAGAACGATGAGTTGAGGATAGATAATTTTACTCTCCGACGTAAGCTGGAGAAAGAGAAGGATAAACCCACTACATCATCACCACCTCCTTCTTCATCACCTAAGGAGACTTGAGTATCGGGTATGGGCACTCCCCTTGGCTTCTGCCAAGCTTGGGGGAGGTGCCCCGGTATCGTATCACCTCCATTATCTTTTGCCTTTACTTATTTTAGTTCGATCCTTAGTTATCTTTCGATTTAGTTGAATAAAAGTTTAGTTCGATCCTTTCTTTTCAAGTGCTTGCTTAGTGATCTATCCCTGTAATCATGTGCAAAATATATAATAAAGTTTAGTTTGAGTTTTGTTTTCTTTACTTTCATGTTCAATAAAAAGAAAGGAAATAAATGAAAAAGATCATACGCTAATCTTATGGTAAGTAATGACATCACATAAGGAAGAGTATAAGTAGAAAATTTTATTGGAGATTTACAAACATAGCATTGGTCAATGATGCAATTCATGAAAGAATTAATAAGGGAAGAGAAGATTCACATGCAAATACACTATCTTGGACATCTTTTATGATTGTGAGCCCCCATCAAAATATTATATGCCAAAATTGTTGATGTTGGACAAGGAAGACAACATAATGATTTATGTTTGTTCATATTCATATAGAAGTTATATTGTCATAGATCCTTTAACATGTGGTACTTGCCCCCCATCTTTGCTAGCCAAAAATTCCACACCAAGTAGAGATACTACTTGTGCATCCAAAACCCTTAAACCAAATCTTGTTTTGAGAGTCCACTATACCTACCTATGGATTGAGTAAGATCCTTCAAGTAAGTTGTCATCGGTTCAATAAGGCAATAAAAATTGCTTCTAAATGTGTTAGATCATTTAGTGTAAGTGAAAATTGAGCGTTGTACGAACTTGTGATGGCAAAGAATAAAAGTGACAGATTGCATAATAAAGGTTGCTATCATAAGGGGCAATATAACGTGACGTTCTTTTGCACTAAGAGATTGAGCATACAACCAAAAAGCGCATGGCAACCTCTGCTTCCCTCTGCGAAGGGCCTATATTTTACTTTTATGTATTTACTTTTATGCAAGAGTCAAAGCATCTCTCTATTCCTTTTTATTTTCTCTTTTGGCAAGCACCATGTGGTGAAGAAAGATCTAGGCACATATATCCAGTTGGATATGGGTGGGCATGAGTTATTATTGTTGACATCACCCTTGAGGTGAATACGTTGGGAGGCGAAACTATAGGCCCCTATCTTTCTATGTGTCCGGTTAAAACGTTTTGCTCTTGTGTATGCAGTGAGTGTTAGCAATCATAGAAGACTAAATGATGGTTGAGTATGTGGACTTGCCAAAAAGGCTCCAATACATGACCCTTCCTGAAAAGATGATGAATTGTAGTTGCAAAGTTGACTGAGAACATAGTTTGTTGATTCTCAATAGAGTTTATGATTTATACTTCGACATTGTGATGAATTGTTACTTGTTCATGAGAAGTTTACGATAAAAGTTTTGTGATAAAAGTTCTATAATAAAGTTTCTTGCTGTTATAATAATATACATGATGCTTCTATGTCCGTATTTTGTTTTTATTGACACCTCTCTCTCTAAGCATGTGGACATGATTTTCTATTTCGGTTTTCGCTTCAAGACAAGCGAGGTCTAAGCTTGGGGGAGTTGATACGTTCATTTTGCATCATGTTTTCCTACTATTATTTACAATGTTTTTATGCATAATAATGCTTTTTGGAGTAATTCTAATGCCTTTCCCCCATAATATGCAAGGTTCACACAAAGAGGGAGAATACCGGCAGCTGGAATTCTGGACCTGAAAAGCTACGTCAGGCCACCCATTCTGCACAACTCCAAATGAGCTGAAACTTCACGGAGATTTTTTATGGAATATGTAAGAATTAATGGAGCAAATAACTACCAGAGGGGGCCCACCAGGTGGGCACAACCCACCTGGGTGTGCTAGGGCCCAAAGGCGCGCCCTCGTGGGTTGTGCCCTCCTCGGCCCACCTCAGCTGCCCCTCTTCTGGTATATAAGTCATTTTGACCTAGAAAAAATAGGAGGAGGACTTCCGGGATGAAGCGCTGCCGTCTCGAGGCGGAACTTGGGCAGGAGCACTTTTGCCCTCCGGCGGAGCGATTCCACCGGGGGAACTTCCCTCACGGAGGGGGAAATCATCGTCATCATCATCACCAACAACTCTCCCATCTTGGGGAGGGTAATCTCCAGCAACATCTTCAACATCACCATCTCCTCTCAAACCCTAGTTCATCTCTTGTGTTCAATCTTTGTGCCGGAACCTTAGATTGGTGCTTGTGGGTGACTAGTAGTGTTGATTACATCTTGTAGTTGATTACTATATGGTTTATTTGGTGAAAGATTATTTGTTCAGATCCATTATGCTATTTAATACCCCTCTGATCTTGAGCATGATTATCATTTGTGAGTAGTTACTTTTGTTCTTGAGGTCGCGGGAGAAATCTTGTTGCAAGTATTCATGTGAACTTGATATGAGTTCGATATTTTGATGGTATGTATGTTGTGATTCCCTTAGTGGTGTCATGTGAAAGTTGACTACATGGCACTTCACCTGATTAGGGCCTAAGGGAATGCATTGTGGAGAAGTTATTAGATGATGGGTAGCGAGAGTGACAGAAGCTTAAACCCTAGTTTATGCACTACTTCGTAAGGGATTGATTTGGATCCAAAAGTTTAATGCTACGGTTAGATTTTATATTAATACTTTTCTCGTAGTCGCGGATGCTTGCGAGAGGGTTAATAAAAAATAAGAGGTTTGTTCAAGTAAGAATAGCACCTAAGCACCGGTCCACCCACATATCAAATTATCAAAGTAGCGAACACGAATCAAACCAACATGATGAAAGTGACTAGATGAAATTCCCGTGTACCCTCAAGAATGTTTTGCTTATCGTAAGAGACCACTTTGGCCTGTCCTTTGCCTCAAAAGGATTGGGCTTCCTTGCTGCACTTATGTTACCATTACCGTTACTTGATCGTTACAAATTATCTTGCTATCAAACTACTCGTTACTTACAATTTCAGTGCTTGCAGAGAATACCTTGCTGAAAACTACTTGTCATCTCCTTCTGCTCCTCGTTGGGTTTGACACTCTTACTTATCGAAAGGACTACGATTTATCCCCTATACTTGTGGGTCATCAACGCTGCGCCTGTCCCCGCTCCTGTTCCAGCTCCCATCGCCCGACTGCGCCAGCGCCCATCCCCGTGGCATTGATGGGCTGGGAGCCGCACATTGTCGCCGAGCTAGAAGCCACGGGGTTCGATGAGGTCCCCGCTGACTTTCACGTGCCTGTGCACCTGCCAGCGCATGTGCCTGCGCGTGCACTGATGCGCGTGCCCGTGCCGGTACCCGTGCACACGAATGTCTCCGTCGTGCCGTTGCTAGCGCCGGTCCACGCTCCGGTGCCAGTGCCCCCCTCAGCGGCATGGATTGCCGCCGTTGCCCGCTTCCTTACACCAACGCCAGTCACCGCCTCCTGATACGTCTCCAACATATCTATATTTTTTTATTGTTCCATGCTGCTATATTATCATTCTTGGATGTTTTATATTAATTTTATAGCAACTTCATGTCATCTTTTGGGACTAACCTATTGAAATAATGCCCAATGCCAGTTGCTGTTTTTTGCTAGTTTTTTACTTCGCAGAATATCCATATCAAATGGAGTCCAAAGCAATGGAACTTTTTGGAGATTTTTCTGCCCAGAAGACAACTTGGGAGGCAAGGAAGTGCACGAGGGGAGGCCCGTGGGGCCCACAAGACACCAGGGCGCTAGAGTCCCCTAGCGCGCCCAGGTGGGTAGTGGGGCCCACGGGAGTCCTTTCCACCGCCTCTCAGCTCAATAAATACCCGAATATTTTAGAAACCCTAGGGGAGTCGAGGAAACAGAATTCCAGTCGCCGCAAGTTCCAGAACCACGAGATCCAATCTAGAGCCCTATTCCGGCACCTTGCCGAAGGGGAACACGATCACGGAGGGGTTCATCATCCTCATTGGTGCTCCTCCGATGATGCATGAGTAGCTTACCTCAGACCTACAGATCTGTAGGCAGTAGCTAGATGGCTTCTTCTCTCTTTTTGATTCTCAATACAATGTTCTCCTCGATGTTCTTGGAGACCTATTTGATGTAATGACTTTTTGCGGTGTGTTTGTTGGGATTCGATGAATTGCGAGTTTATGATCAGTTCTATCTATGAATGTTATTTGAGTCTTCTTTGATCTCTTATATGCATGATTGTTATAGCCTCGTATTTCTTCTCCGAAACTTTGGTTTGGTTTGGCCAACTAGATTGATTTTTCTTGAAATGGGAGGAGGTGCTTTGCGATGGGTTTGATCTTGCGGTGCTCAATCTCAATGACAGAAGGAGAAGTCATATGCATGTATTGTTGCTATTAAGTATAAAAATATGGGGTCTATTCCTACATGAATAGATCTTGTCTACATCATGTCATCGTTCTTATTGCATTACTCCGTTTCTCCATGAACTTAATACACTAGATGCATGCTGGATAGCGGTTGATGTGTGGAGTAATAGTAGTAGATGCAGGTAGGAGTCGGTCTACTAATCTTGGACGTGATGCCTATATACATGATGATTGCCTTGGATATCATCATAATTATTTGCTCTTCTATCAATTGCCCAACAGTAATTTGATTACCCACCGTATGCTATTTTCTCGAGAGAAGCCACTAGTGAAATCTATGGCCCACGGGTCTATTTTCTATCATATTGTTTTCAGATCTATTATTCCAAAAACCCAAAAATACCTTGCTGCACTTTTTCTTTATTTATTTTATTTTTTGTTTTTATCAGATTTATTCATCCAATCTCATACAATTTAATCTATCTCAATATAGACGAGGGATTGACAACCCCTCTTACGCGTTGGGTTGCAAGTATTTGTTATTTGTGTGTAGGTGTTGTCTACATAGTGTTGCTTGGTTCTCCTACTGGATTGATAACCTTGATTTCATAACTGAGGGAAATACTTACCGTTGCTATGCTGCATCATCCTCTCCTCTTCGGGGAAATACCAACGCAGATACAAGCAATCAGGAAGAGTTTCTGGCACCGTTGCCGGGGAGGATCAAGTCAAGATAGTCTCCTGTCAACTTGCCATTTTCTAGCATCGTTGCCGGGGAGAATCAAGTCAAGACAGTCTCCCGTCAACTTGCCAATTTCTGGCGCCATTGCCGAGGAGACATCATCAACATCTATCAGGTACCCAATCACAAACCTCATCTCCTTGCAATTTACATTATTTGCCATTTGCCTCTCGTTTTCATCTCCCCCACTTCTAAAACGTTTTTGCAAAAAGCACAAAAATATTCGCCTTTTTATTTGCCTTATTTTTCGTTTGCCTTTTTCTCGTTCGATCTTTTGTTTGTGTGTGATCTTGTTTGCGTAGTTACGATGTCTCAAGAAAATACTAACTTGTGTGATTTTTCCAATACCAATAATTATTATTTTATTAGTACTCCAATTGCTCCTGCCGCCGCTAGAGCGGAGTCTTATGATATTAATGCCGCTTTGTTGAATCTTGTTATGAAAGAGCAATTTTTCGGTACTCCTAATGAGGATGTCGCATCCCATCTAAACACTTTCGTAGAATTGTGTGATATGCAAAAGAAAAAAGATGTGGACAATGATATTGTGAAGTTGAAATTATTTCCTTTATCTTTGAGGGATCATGCAAAAAATTGGTTTTCTTCTTTGCCTCGTAATAGTATCAATTCTTGGGATAAGTGCAAAGATGCTTTTATTACTAAGTATTTTCCGCTCGTTGAAATTATTTCCCTTAGAAATCAAATCATGAATTTTAAGCAACTTGAGCATGAACATGTTCTGCAATCGTGGCAAAAAAATGAAATTGATGCTAAGAAATTGTCCTACTCATGGTTTAAATCTATGGATGATTATACAAAAAAATTCTGCGGGGTTGAATTTTGTTTCTAGAAATCTTTTGGATTCCACTGTGGGTGATACTTTTACAGAAATTACCTTGGGTTAAGCCACTAAATTTCTTGATAATATTATGGCAAATTATTCACAATGGCATACCGAAAGAGCACCTACGAGTAAAAAAAGTTAACTCGGTTGAAGAAGTTAGTACTTTGAGTGAAAAAGTTGATGCTCTTATGAAATTGGTTGCTAGTAAAAATGGTCCTATTGATATTAATGATGTGCCTTTGTCTACTTTGATTGAGCAAAATAGTGATTCCATAGATGTGAATTTTGTCTCACGAAACAATTTTAATAATAATGCTTATAGAGGTAATTTTAATCCTATGCCTTTTCCTGGAAATTCCTCTAATAATTATGGCAATTCATATGGTAATTCTTCTTACAATAATAATAGGAAACCCTCTGATCTTGAGAGTAATATTAAAGAATTTATCAATGCGCAAAAAGTTTTCAACACTACGATAGAAGAAAAGTTGAATAAGATTGATGATATGTCTAGGAGCATTGATAGAATTTCCCATGATGTAGAAAATCTCAAGATTAAAATTTTTCCACCAAAGGTTGATGCCAATGAATCAATTAAAGTTTTATATGTTTCAATGGATGAAAGTAAAAAAGCGAACCGCTATGCTTAGAGCTAAAAGAGAATTTTTAGAAAGAGCGTTTTCTATGGATCACTTTCATAATAATGATGAAGATCTTAAAATGATTGGTGTTTCTTCTATCGATTCCTTGTTTAGTAATATTAAAATTGATGATAAAGGGACTGAAGAAGAGTCAACTTTAGCAAGAAGGCGTCCCCATAATTCGGAGGGTGAAAATCTTGTTGAAAAAATTGATAAAAGTGGGTTTGGAGAGGTCAAAACTTTAACTAGTGATGTGCCCACTCTTTTGGATTACAAAGACTTTAATTATGATAGTTGCTCTTTGATGGAATGTATTTCTTTGTTGCAATCCATGTTAAATTCACCCAATGCCTATGAACAAAATAAAGCTTTTACTAAACATATTGTAGAAGCGATGATGAAAGATTTAGAAGAAAAGTTGGAATTAGAGATTTCAATTCCTAGAAAATTATATGATGAATGGGAACCTACCATTAAAGTCAAGATAAAAAATTATGAGTTCTTTGCTTTATGTGATTTAGGTGCTAGTGTTTCCACAAGTCCGAAATCTCTATGTGATGTGCTAGGATTTACCAAGTTGGAAGAATGTTCTCTTCATTTGCACTTGGCGGATTCTACTGTTAAAAAACCTTTGGGAAGGATTAATGATGTTCTTATTCTTGCAAATAGGAACTAAGTGCCCATAGATTTTATTGTTCTTGATATTGATTGTAATCCGTCTTGTCCAATCATACTTGGTAGACCGTTTTTATGAACTATAGGTGTCGTGATTGATATGTCAATTTCCACTTAGAAAGGGTATGGAACACTTCCCTAGAACAAGAATTAAGTCACCATATGAATCAATCATGAGGGCGACATATGGATTAAAAACTAAAGATGACAATACTTGAATCTATGCATTATGCCTAGCTAGGGGCATAAAACGATAGCGCTTGTTGAGAGGGAACCCAGTGAATAAAATATATTTTTTCTCTTTTTCTTTATGTTTTTGTGTGTTCACACAATTATGCTACTATTATGATTGTGTTTTTGTGTCAGCCTTTAGGATAGCTTTGGGTGATAGTTGATTTGATCCTGTTGAAAAATAGAAACTTTTGTGTTCAGTAGCTGAATTGTTAAAAATCACATAAGCGACAAAAAATTATGAATTGTTTACACAAGATTGATAAACAAATTGCCTCTGTTGTCCTATTTTTTTCAAATTTTTGGAGTTATAGAAGTATGAGGAAAATTTGAATCTTTACAGACTATTTTGTTTTTGATAGATCATGTTTTCATTGCATTGTGTGCTTATTTTGATGAATCTATGTATTGTATCAGGGGGTATAAGCCATCGTAAAGTTAGAATAATGTAGGTATAATGAAATAATAAAATATGAATGGGTTTGCAATAGTACTTAAAGCAAAGATTAGTTTTCTTATACTAACGGATCTCACGAAGGTTTTGTTAAGTTTTGTGTGATTGAAGTTTTCAAGTTTTGGGTGAGATCACGATGGATGAAGGAATAAGGAGTGAAAAGAGCCTAAGCTTGGGGATGCCCATGACATCCCAAGTTAATATTCAAGGAGAACCAAGCAACTAAGCTTGGGGATGCCCCGGAAGGCATCCCCTCTTTCTTCTAACAACCATCGGTAATTTTACTTGGAGCTATATTTTTATTCGTCACATATCATGAGTTTTGCTTGGAGCGTCTTGTATTATATGAGTCTTTGCTTGTTTTTCTTTTTAGTTTGTCACAATAATCCTTTCTGGACACCCTTTTTGAGAGAGCCATAATGATGCTATGATTTGTTGGAATTGCTCTAGTGCTTCACTTATATCTTTTTTAGCATGGTGGTGCTTTAATTTTTGAAGAAATACTCTCATGCTTCACTTAGATTAATTTGAGAGTTAGTAAATTTTTGAAGAAATTCCCTCATGCTTCACTTATATTATTTTGAGAGAAGGAAAAAATTATTTACGCTCATGTTCTTCACTTAAATTTATTTGAGAGCTTGTTATAAGCAATGGTAATATATTGAATTAGTCCCAAAGTGATAGATATCCAAGTGGGGTATAATAAAAACTTTCATGAAAGATCATTGGACAAAATAAACTTGATTCTTTGTAATAGTTTTGAGATATGATGATAGTAATATGTGAGTCATGTTGGTGAGTAATTATGCTTTAGTAATAATATTGGTGTTAAGGTTTGTGATTCCCTATGCAAGCATGAAAGCCAATAGTTATGTAATGAAATTACATCCTACTTGTGGTGCATTATTCGGTGTTAGTTATGCTTAATGCTTGTTTATGAGAATTTTTGCTTTTTGGTTGGTTGCTTCTCAATCTATTTGCTAGCCTTTCCTTGTACTAAGTAGGAATACTACTTGTGCATCCAAAATCCTTAAACCAAGTTGTGCCAAATGAGTCCACCATACCTACCTATATGTGGTATTTCCTTGTCGTTCCAAGTAAATTTGTACGTGCCAACTCTAATTTTCAAAATAAATTTTCTTTTTGTGTGCCCGTACCGCTCATGAAGCAGCAGGGGGTGGCCAATATTTTTTCATGCTAGATGTGTTATTCTCAAGATGAGTGTTTATTCACTTGTCATTGCACCTGAGTGTGGTGGTAATAAGGATGCCCAGTCTCCAAATGAAAAAAAAATTACTTTATGTTGTCAAATAATAAATTCCGTGGAAAGTGTTGGTATGGAAGGCGCCCGTGGATACGGCTAGCCATGGATTATGAAAGAATGGTGGAAAAAGGCATAAACTTTATTTTATGTTTGGGAACCGCCTATGATGTATCTAGCATGGAAATTATTGGGAATTCTCGATCCTTTTCATTGACAGGAAAAGGATGCCTCTCAAAATATTTTATCTCTCAACGTAAGCTTTGAGCTCTGGCACCTCTACAAATCTCTGCTTCCCTCTGCGAATGGCCTATCTATTTACCTTATGCAATTTTTTTTTATTTCAGTCTCCATCTTCTCTCATAAAGCACCAACTAGGGAGCACTATGATCATACTTGTGCATTGGATGTAGCCAATATTCGAGTGTGTTTCATGAATGGATCAATGATTGAGCATGATGGGATAGGGTTAACTTTCTTTAGTGTTGATATTTTGAAAGAATTGGTTGCTTGTTGATATGCTTGAGTATTGAAATCTTCAGGTCAAATATAGACTATTGCTTTGAATCATCTAAAAGTCCAAATGTCCATGCTACAAAAAAAAAAGAATATGCGATGCACATGTTAGGCAGCATTCCACATCAAAAATTCTGTTTTTATCATTTACCTACTCGCGGACGAGCAGGAATTAAGCTTGGGGATGCTGATACGTCTCCAACGTATCTATAATTTTTTATTGTTCCATGATGTTATATTATCATTCTTGGATGTTTTATATTCATTTTATATTAACTTTATATCATTTTTTGGGACTAACCTATTGACATAGTGCCCAGTGCCAGTTGATGTTTTTTAGTTGTTTTTTATTTCGCAGAATATCCATATCAAAAAGAGTCCAAACGCAGCGAAACTTTTTGGATATTTTTTTCTACCCAGAACACAACTTGGGAGCCAAGGAAGTGCACGACGGGAGGCCCGTGGGGCCCATAAGACAACAGGGCGCGCTAGAGGCCCCTGGCGCGCCCAGGTGGGTAGTGGGGCCCTTGGGAGTCCTTTCCACCGCCTCTCAGCTCTATAAATACCCAAATATTCCAGAAACCCTAGGGGAGTCGACCAAACACAATTCCAGCCATCGCAAGTTCCAGAACCACGAGATCCATTCTAGAGCCCTATTCCGGCACCTTGCCGGAGGGGAACACGATCACGGAGGGGTTCATCATCCTCATTGGTGCTCCTCCGATGATGTGTGAGTAGTTTACCACAGACCTATGGGTCCGTAGGTAGTAGCTAGATGGCATCTTCTTTCTTTTGATTCTTAATACAATGTTCTCCTCGATGTACATGGAGATCTATTTGATGTAATGACTTTTTACGGTGTGTTTGTTCGGATCTGATGAATTGCGAGTTTATGATCAGTTCTATCTATGAATATTATTTGAGTCTTCTTCGATCTCTTACATGCATGATTGTTATAGCCTCGTATTTCTTCTCCGAAACTTTGGTTTGGTTTGGCCAACTAGATTGATTTTTCTTGCAATGGGAAGAGGTGCTTTGTGATGGGTTTGATCTTGCGTTACTCAATCTCAGTGACAGAAGGAGAAGTGACACACATGTATCATTGCTATTAAGGATAAAAAAAGATGGGGTCTATTCCTACATGAATAGATCTTGTCTACATCATGCCATCGTTCTTATTGCATTACTCCGTTTCTCCATGAACTTAATACTCTAGAAGCATACTGGATAGCGGTCGATGTGTGTAGTAATAGTAGTAGATGCAGGCAAGAGTCAGTCTACTAATATTGGACGTGATGCCTATATACATGATCATTGCCTTTGATATCGTCATAATTATTTGCTCTTCTATCAATTACCCAATAGTAATTTGTTTACCCACCGTATGCTATTTTCTCGAGAGAAGCCACTAGTGAAATCTGTCGGATTCAGGGCTCCGCAAACCCAAGAAAGGTTCGAACTCTGGGGCATGTGCGAAGGACTCAACCTATCCGGCCAACCAGCTTGTCGCCCTACGGCCTAGCTCGATGCACACGAACAATGAAGAAGATGAACACGGCAGTTTACCCAGGTTCGGGCCACCTTGCGGTGTAAGACCCTATTCCTGCTTTGTGGTCGATTGGCCTCACGAGGAGGTTTGTGGATGAACTAGTACAGAGGATGAGCTACCTCGTGAGGGCTTTGAGAGTGAGGGTGGAATGGATCTGATCCAGTATAGGGTGGTGGCTAGTCTATACTTATAGTGGCATCGGTCCTCTTCCCCCAAATCGTAGGCGGGAAGGGATCCCACAGTGGCCAATTTGAAAGGGGACAAGTAGTACATCCTATCCTGACAAAAGGTGGTCTTCGCTTACAAAGCCTCTGGTTGTGACGCAGCAGTGGGCTCGACGATGACATCCGTCCTGCCGCCCTGGCGGTCTTGGTCTTGTAGCACCGGAATAGAAACATTTGTCGGGCTCCTTGGGAACCCACGCCTATGCTTGCCTCCTTAGCACCAAAGAGGAAACTGCCTCCTCTGCGCCCGCTGGTGCCTGCCTGGCCTTGGTCGTCATGGCTTGCGTCATCACAACCTCCTGAGGTTGGGTACCTGCATAGAAATCTCCGCTCCTCAGGAGGCAGCCTGGGGAGGCCGCTCCCTCAGGAGGTCTTGGTGCCGTCCGCCTCGCGAGGCTTGGCCCTTCGCGAGGGTCTTATCTTGGTAGCCTTGGAGGTGGGCCATACCAGGCCGTCGGCGGAGCCATGCCGTGGGCCGCAAGCAGGCAAGTCTGGGGACCCTGGTTCCCAGAACGCCGACAGTAGCCCCCGGGCCCAAGGCGCGCTCGGACTTGGCTTCGAGGCAAAGCCAAAGGGCAAGGGCGAAGCGCTGCGGGGCCCAATCGCCTACAGGCCAGGCTGACGCGTGGCGCTTGATGGGACATGCGTGTCGCCGCTTCCCCACGTCGCCTCACCTCAGCAACTGCCTGACTTAACAACCGTCTGGCGCATGCAGCGGGGCCATCATGGCTTAGAACGTGAGAGGCCGCCGGTTAGCCTTCCTCCGGCTATAAATGGGGGGAAGGGAGCGGAGCCCCCAGCCCATCTTCATCTTCTTGCTGCTTGCTCCTTCTTCTTCTTCGCCGCGCCGTCATCTCGCCAGAGCAACCATGGCGCCAGTGAGGAGGTTCTCGACCGCCGAGAAGGGAAAGGCCCCCAAGGAGGGACTAGGCACGCCACCGCCCAAGAGGGGCCGCGGCTGTCCCCGCAAGCACGTCGCAACGCCGGCGGTGGCTCCCAGGGGGCGCGGGCGCACCCCCTCGAAGGTCGGTGCCGCTTCTGGTGGTCTTGGGAGGGTTCCCTCCAACGCCGGAAGATGTCACGGCCGAGGTGGGCGCGTCCAAGGAGGGAGGCATATGGAAGCCATTCGGCCACCGCGCCCTCGGTCCCATTCGGCCGATGCGCCCTCGGAGTTTGTGGTGTGGGCGGAGAGGCTTGCAGGCATCTGGTTCCAGCTTTCGCGCTTCTTTGCGATCACGCTGCCGGCCGGGGGACCTGGCGGCCTCTGGCTGCAGGCCGACATTTGCTGCAGCAAGGCTTCATGGGTGGAGGTCGAGGTCACCCCCGCTGGCGATGTGTTCCTGAACCGCGGGTGGCAGCCATTCGCCCACGCGTGCGGCCTGCAGGGGAGGTGTACCCTCCACTTCAGGCACGACGGCGCTGCGACCCTCTACGTCAGGATCATCAGGGAGGACGGCAGGCGCCTGGGATGCTGCCCGGAGAGCGACAGCGACGACGACGACATCCACCCCTCTGACGATGACGACCGGAGGGGCGGTAGCATCTCCGGCGGTGAACTTGCCCTTGGCGACGGTCACGACGCTTCCAGTCGCGGCGGCTCCTCCTCTGGGGAGAGCACGAGCGATGACGACTATGACGAGACGCCACGCCACCGAGCTTGGACCGGGGAGGGTGACGAGCCGCCTTGCCATCACACCCCGGTGAAGCAGGAGGAGGACTCCGGAGCCGGGTCTCAGGAGACGCGGTGGTCGCGAGGCCGCTTTTGCTTCTTTTTTTTCTGCATCAAGAAGTAGAAGGCCCTGCCGGGGCATGTAATGAACCATGGCGCTTGCGCCATTATATTAACGTTTTATATCGCATCCTGGCATTCGTGTCGCTACTAATTGATGGGTTCTTGCTGATCATGATTAGGATAACTTATCTCAGTGTGCTTGTGGTAGACTCCTGCGCCGCGAGGGCATGTTCCTTCGGAGCTTGGGTCCTCTGCGTGCCTCTTGTTCTAGAGAGATCTTACCGGGGGTTTCCTTCTCATGGACCCGAAGGTTCTCCGGCCTCAGGTGGCGCTCAGTGGCCGCGGGGTCTCCTGTGGGTCATTAAGATATGGGGCCTTCGGAGCTGCCCCTCAAGGCGCCACGCCCCGCGCGAGCCCCCGAGCGAGGACCAACCGTCGCAGGTACACCGAGTCATGATGCCCGGCGAAGCCAGGATGTGCGAACTCAGGAGGGCGTACATGCCCGTCGGCTCGTTTAAGGCCGTCATGCGAGGATTAGGACGGCGAAGATTAGGACACGCGGGCTTTGGCGAGGTGTGCTCGTGGGCGAGCCCAAGCGTACACATCGTACCCAGCCCTTGTTCGTGAGACGCGTGGGAAAGAGCGACGGGCATCTGCCACTCTCCCTAAGGCGAGACTCGAGAGATTAAAATGCTGCAAGGAGAAAAATTCCCACCCTTTCAAATAAAGACGCGAGAGTTTCGAATTTCATTCCAAGAAGTGGCAAATCAGCTATAGAAAGCAAGCAAAAGAACAGCCGCGTCTGGCACCTACACTAGTCTTCTGGTATTCCCGCCAGCACGGAGCATGGGGCTTCCACTAGGACGTGGGAGGGAGCCCCGTGAGGCTCAGGGGCAGCACTCAGGAGACTCCAGGGTGTGTACAACCCCATTCATTATTACGTGAGAGTGTCACGAGCAGAGACTTGAGAGCCGCATGGCGCTCGTTGATCACGGATAGAACTTTCGGAGGTGCTAGATGTTCCAGGCATTCTGGATGGGGACCCCGTCCTGCATCTCCAGGCACGCGGCGCCAGGCCTGGAGACACGGGCGATCCTGAACGGGCCCTCCCACATGGGCGAGAGCTTGTGAAGCCCCTCCCTAGAGAGCACCCGCCTCAGGACGAGGTCACCCACCTCAAGGGTCCTGGAGCGGACGCTGCGGCAGTGATACTGCCGCAACGCCTGCTGGTACCTCGCGGCACGGACCGAGGCTTGGCGGAGGCCCTTCTCCCCGAGCACGAGGTCCATCCCCCATGAGGCGTCCTGGCGTGCCTCGTCAAACGCCAAGACCCGCGGGGAGCGATGTATGACCTCATGAGGGAGGACCGCCTCAGCCCCGTAGACAATGAAGAACGGGGTCTCGCTGGTGGGCTTAGTCACGGTGGTGCGGATGGACCACAGCACGGACTGAAGCTCATCGTGCCAACCCCTGCCATAGGCCTCGAGTTTCTTCTTGAAGCTCCTCGTCTTGGAGACCCTCAGGACCTCAGCGTTGGCGCGTTCGGCTTGGCCGTTACTCCGTGGGTGCGCCACTGAAGCGTAGCATATCTGCGTTCCAAGGTTAGCACAATATGTTTTGAAGAGATTGGTCGTGAACTGAGAGCCGTTGTCAGTGATGATATGGTTGGGGACCCCGAAGCGGATCACGAGGCCCTTGATGAACTTGACAGCCGAGCCAGCTGGGATGGTGCGCATGGGCTCCAGCTCCGCCCACCTGGTGAATTTGTCGACGGCGACGTAGAGGTAGCGCTAGCCCCCGGCTGCTCGGGGAAACGGGCCCAGGATATCCAGCCCCCAGACCACGAACGGCCACGAGAGCAGGATGGTCTGCAGGCCCTAAGTGGGCTGGTGGATCTGTTTGGCGTGGAATTGACAGGCCTCGCAGGATCGCACCAGCTCAGTGGCATCGTTGAGCGTCGTGGGCCCGTAGAACCCGCCGCGGAACACCTTGCCCACGAGGGTGCACGACGAAGAATGGTGCCCACAATCCCCGCCATGGATGTCAGCCAGCAACTCGCACCCTTGCTCCTTGGAGATGCATCATAGGGAGACGTCGTTTGGGCACCTTCGGTAGAGCTCGCCGTCCTGCAAGTAGTAAGCGGTGGCCTGACGGGCCACGCGTTCTGCATCTTCCTCCTTCTCCGGCAGGGTGCCTTGGAGCAGGTACGCCTTGAGCTCTTCGTTCCAGCACCCCTCATGAGGTTCGAGAGCCAGGAGCAGGCGGGCTCCAGAGGTCGGACTGTAGGTCGGGGCGCCTGTGGAAGGGGACATGGATGGCTCCTCTCGAAACAGCGCAGGGCCTGCGGCGGGGGGAGCCGCCGATGGCTTGAAGAGCCACTCCTCAAAGACACCAGGCATCTGGGGCTGGCGTCGGGACGTTCTCTTCACGATGTCGTCCGCCTCCCGGTTCGTGTCGCGCAGCACGTGCTGCAATTCCAAGCCCGAGAATTGTTTTCCAATTTTGCGTACCTCTTCTAAGTATGCCTCCATGTGCTCGTCCTTAGGTTTGTATGCCTTGTTGGAGAAGTTCACGAGGAGCTAAGAATCGCCCTTGATGGTGAGATGCTTGACCCCCAGGGCTGCTGCGGCCCTGAGGCAAGCGATCAGGCCCTTGTACTCCGTGATGTTGTTGGAGACCTTCTCGCCATGCTGGAAGCAGAGCTGCATGGCGTAGTAGAGCTTGTCCAGGGTAGGCGAGATTAGTACAGCTCCAGCCCCCGCGCCCTGGAGCGCGAACATGCCATCGAAGTACATGACCCAGCCGTCGGCACCTCATCTCTGGGTGCAAGCGAGCGGTCTTCACCCATCCCTCGGTCAGGAGCATCAGTCCATTCCACCACAAAGTCAGCAAGGGCCGCGCCCTTGATGACCCTGGTGGTGCTAAACTCCAGCTGGAACGCTTGCAGCTCGATATTCCACTCAGCAACCCTCCCTGCGGCATTGGGGCTCCGGAGCACCTTCTCCAGGGGGTACGCGGAGACGACCTTGATGGGGTGGCCTTGGAAGTAGTGGCGTAGCTTCCTGGAGGCGACGAGGAGCGCGAGCAGGAGCTTCTGTGGCATGGGGTAGCGCGAGCGTGCGTCACGCAACACCATGCTGACGAAGTACACGGGATGCTCGACGTCGGAAGAGGTGTCGGCGATGTCCAGCCCTGCTTGAGGTGAGAGGGCCTCGGGAGCCCTACCATCCGACGAGGTAGTCGAGGCCTCAGGAGCGCCATCCTGAGGTGGCAATGGAGCGGCCACGCATGGGGTGTTGCGCCGCGCACTCGCCCCTGCGCGCTCTTCCCGGACCGCCACGAGCGCTGCGCTAGCAGAGTTGGGTGTGGTGGCCAGGTAAAGTACTAGGGGGTCAAGAGGACGAGGCGCCACCATCACTAGCGGGCTGGTGAGATAACTCTTGAGGTCTTGGAAGACCGCCTCGGCCTTCGGAGTCCATTCAAAGGGGCCCTTCTTTTTCATTAGCTTGAAGAACGGGAGGGCACGCTCGGCTTGAAGAACGGGAGGGCGCGCTCGCCGAGCTAGGAGATGAAACGCCCCAAAGAAGTTACACAGCCCGTGAACTACTGCATCTCCTTGAGGGTCTGCGGCGGGCTCATCCTTTCTATTGCCTTGATCTTCTCTGGGTTAGCTTCAATCCCTATGTGTGACACCAGGAAACCCAGCAGCTTACCAGACGGGACACCGAACACGCATTTCTCCGGGTTGAGCCACAGGTTTACCTTGCGCAGGTTGGTGAATGTTTCTTCTAGTTCTTCAACAAGGGTCCTTGCTTCCCGCGACTTAACCACTATGTCGTCGACCTATGCCTCGGCGTTCCTCCCAAGCTGCAGGCCTAGGGCAATGTGCATCAATCGCTGGAAGGTTGCACCAGCATTTCGCAATCCAAAAGGCATGTAGGTGTAGCAGTACACACCACATGGAGGGAGGAAGGCCGTCTTCTTGACGTCCTGCACTGCCATCTTGATCTGATGGTATCCTGAGAAGGCATCCAAGAAGCACAATAGGTCATACTCGGCAGTGGAATCAATGATCTGGTCGATGCGTGGAAGAGGGAAAGGGTCCTGAGGGCAAGCTTTGTTGAGGCTCGTGAAGTCGATGCACATGCGCTCCCTTCCACCCTTCTTTGGGACAATGACCGGGTTGGCCAGCCAATCCGGGTGCTGCACCTCCCGGATGACGTGGGCATCTTGCAGCTTGCAGACCTCCTGGACGATGAACGATTGTTTCTCTGGGGCTTACCGCCGTGCCTTCTGCTTCACCGGGCGCGCACCGGGGCACACCATCAGATGATGTTCGATCACTTCTCGCGAGATGCCGACCAAGTCCGTAGCCTCCCATGCAAACACATCCTTGTTCACACAGAGGAAACCGACCAGCGCCTCTTCCTGATCTGGGGGAGGCCAGCACCTATGGTGAAGGTGTGGCCTGAGCCCCCATCGTCGGCTGGCACCTGCTTCGTCTCAGCCCGATCTTGAAAGAACAATTGCTTCTTTTTTGCGGGCGTAGCTTCTGGGATCTCGGGGATGTCCCCAACGCCTGGTTGTGCGGCTGTCGCGGCCTTGAAAGTGAGCTTGAGGGCCAGGAGTGCACCCTTGGTGTTCCCTGCCACGGTGATGATGCCACTACTCCCTGGCATCTTGACAACGTTGTAGCCGGGGTACGTCGCTGCCATGAACTTGGCAAGGGCCGGGTACCCAAGGATGGCGTTGTACGGGAGGCCAATGCGGGCGACATCGAAGTCGATGAGCCCGGTGCGGTAGTTGTAGCATGTATCGAAGGTGACGGGGAGGCGGGCCTACCCTAGGGGACCAGTGGAGCCGCCGACCACCCCCGAGAAAGGCCTGGTGGGGGCGAGCGGGTCGTAGGGCACTTGAAGCAGATCAAAGGCTTCCACGGAGAGGGCGCTGACGCGTGCCGTGGTCTTGGGGTGATCCCTGGATTCGAAGGTGATGGCGGTCTCAGGCACAACGCGGCCTGGAGGAGCCTCCTGTCGCGACCGAGCAGCCCCGACCTGACGAAGAAGCTGCTTGACGTGGCGGCCCGAGGCCGGCACCTACGACCCGCCGAGGATGGCCGCAATCGCGTGTGGCGCCGGGGCAGCGAAATGCGTGATGAGCAGGCTGCACAACTCCTCCCAGGAAGCCACCGAAGACTCCGGCAGGCCGAGCAACCAGGAGCGCGGCACACCCGCGCGGACCATAGGGAGCCAGTTCGCCATGACCTTGTCGTCACCACCCGCCGCCCAGATGGCCTGCGCGTATGCCTGGAGGAACTCCACGGGGTCCGCCGCGCCGTCGTACCACGGGGGCAATGCCGGCCTGAACTTCGGCGGCCACCGCACCTGCCGCAGGGCGAGGGAAAAGGCCCAGATGCCCACGACTCCTCCGAATGCGCCCAATGGCCCGGGGGGTGGGGCGGTGCCGGCCATGGGAACCACACAGCGCGGGTGAAGCCCGGCTTGGTGAAGAGGTCGAGCTTCGACGCGCCTCTACCTGGCGCGCCAAATGTCGGATTCAGGGCTCCACAGACCCAAGAAAGGTTCGAACTCTGGGGGTGTGTGCGAAGGACTCAACCTATCCGGCCAACCAACTCGTCACCCTATGGCCTAGCTCGATGCACACAAACAAGGAAGAAGATGAACACGGCAGTTTACCCAGGTTCGGGCCACCTTGCGGTGTAAGACCCTACTCCTGCTTTGTGGTCGATTGGCCCCACGAGGAGGTTTGTGGATGAACTAGTACAGAGGATGAGCTACCTCGTGAGGGCTTTGAGGGTGAGGGTGGAATGGATCTGATCCGGTCTACGGTGGTGGCTAGCCTATACTTATAGTGGCCTCGGTCCTCTTCCCCCAAATCGTAGGCTGGAAGGGGTCCCACAGTGGCCAATTTGAAAGGGGACAAGTAGTACATCTTATCCTGACAAAAGGTGGTCTTTGCCCGCAAAGCCTCTGGTTGTGACGCAGCAGTGGGTCGATGATGACATCCGTCCTGCCGTCCTGGCGGTCTTGGTCTTGTAGCACTGGAATAGAAACATTTGCCGGGCTCCTTGGGAACCCACGCCTGCGCTTGCCTCCTTAGCACCAAAGAGGTAACTGCCTCCTCTAGGCCCGCTGGCGCCCGCCTGGCCTTGGTCCATGGCTTGCGTCATCGCAACCTCCTGAGGTTGGGTACCTGCATAGAAATCTCCGCTCCTTAGGAGGCAGCCTGGGGAGGCCGCTCCCTCGAGAGGTCTTGGTGTCGTCCGCCTCGCGAGGCTTGGCCCCTCGTGAGGCTTGGCCCCTCGCGAGGGTCTTGTCTTGGTGGCCTTGGAGGTGGGCCATACCAGGCCGTCGACGGAGCCATGCCGTGGGCCGCAGGCAGGCAAGTCTGGGTACCCTGGTTCCTAGAACGCCGACAAAATCTACGGCCCCGGGTCTATTTTCTATCATATTGATTTCAGATCTATTATTCCAAAAATCGAAAAATACCTTGCTGCACATTTTCTTTATTTATTTTATTTTGTGTTTTTTTCAGATCTATTCATCCAATCTCATACAATTTAATCTATCTCAATACCGAGGAGGGATTGACAACCCCTCTTACGCGTTGGGTTGCAAGTATTTGTAATTTGTGTGTAGTTGTTGTTTACATAGTGTTGCTTGGTTCTCCTACTGGATTGATAACCTTGGTTTCATAACTAAGGGAAATACTTACCATTGTTGTGCTGCATCATCCTCTCCTCTTCGGGGAAATACCAACGCAGATACAAGCAATCACCTCCCGCCAGTTCACTGGCTCCTCGAGACCGAAGTCCGGAACATTCTGGCCTTCCTTGAAGCTAGGGCCAACGTCCAGGAGTACGCCAACAATGGTGTAAGACACCGCCGTCGCCGCCGCTCAGTGGCCCGACGACACACAGAGCATGGCAAAGGAGCCGCTTCCCGGCGCAAGATGCCTCCGTCGCCGCCGCATGATCTAAATTTGCCATGAAAAATGTTCGCACTGCCATGCTTAAAATACAAACATTTGGGATTTATCATTTCTGTTTATTTTAGTTCAAACGTTGTATGAATGTAAAGTCACAGTCAGACTGAATGAAATCTATGGTTTGATCGATTGAATGTTCTGCTAGAGCCGTATCACATTAAATATAAAAAGTCATGAAGCGACATGTATTCCTTCTCATCGCAAACATTTCATATTAAATACGACGTCAATTCCAAATACTTTTTTTAGGGAAGTCAATTCCAAATACTTGTAGGGCGCGACCAGTCCACTTGTTCGAGCACTCGGCGATACATCTATTTATCCACACATTTAATTATTAGTAGATAAATACTACTACTGCTAGCCTAACTTGTCCGTCACGGTCACTTTTGTTCCTAAACTTGTTACATACTAGTATGTGACACTGGTGCCGTGATACGTCTCCAACGTATCTATAATTTATGAAGTATTCATGCCATGTTTACAACAATTTTATATGGTTTTGGTATGATTTGGATGGATCTAACCCAGACTGACGCTGTTTCAGCAGAACTACCGTGGTGTTGTTTTTTGTGCAGAAATAAAAGTTCTCCAAATGCAATGAAACTTTTTGACGATTTTTTTTGGAACAAAAGAGGCACTAGAAGCTTCGTGGGAGGGCCAGAAGACCCACGAGGTGGGCACAACCCACCAGGGCGTGCCAGAGGGGCCTGGCTTGCCTCGGTGGGTTGTGCCAACCTCGAGGCCCATCTTCGCGTGATTCCGACGCTGAAAAATCCTGTAAATAGATAAACCATCATAAATATACCTAGATCAGAAGTTCCACTCCCGCAAGCCTCTGTAGCCACCAAAAACCAATCTAGACCCTGTTCCGGCACCCTGCCGGAGGGGGAAATCATCACCGGTGGCCATCTTCATCATCCCGGCGGCCACCATGATGAGGAGGGAGTAGTCCACCCTCGGGGCTGAGGGTTTGTGTAATGCCCGGATAATTAAGCTACAGTAATCATCTATTAATGAGGCCATGTCACCAATGTTACTGTCGCTAATCTCGCTTAGATTCAAATCGGTTCGAATTCAAATTTAAATTAAAGTCAAAATTTAAAGTTTTCATAATGTCGAAACTAAAATGTCCAAACTGTGGCAAATAATTCATAAGTATTATTGGTGCAGAAACCAAATTTTTATAAAATATTTAAGTGCTCAAAAATGATTAAAACAGTGGCTTAAAAAATTATATAAATGCCTTTTATAATTTCTTAAATATCGAACTAATTTATTTGAGTCCCAAACTTTTTGTGGAAGAGTTATAAATAGTAGTACTGATTTATAACTAGTTTTGTATTTTATTTAAACTAAAATAAAGTGAAGATAAAAATAAAACAGAAAAGAATTATTAAAACAAAAGAAAAACAAAACAAGAAAATTAAAATAAAAGAAAAGCCCCCCCTCTCCCCCCCACTGGGCCTCTGGCCCAGCTGGCAGCCCCCAGGCCGGCCCAGCCTACCCCCCAGCGCCCCCTCCCTGTTCACAGGGAGGCGTGGATGCCGGCGATGGCCGCCATGGCCGAGGGCGATGCCGTGGCGCCCATCCACCACGCCCCCTCCTATATCTACTCGGAGCCCTCCCCAGCGCCCAACCCTAGCCCCTCTCCCCCTCGCGCACCTCCCCTTCTCCTTCTACCGCGCCCGAGAATGCACGAGGTCGTCGCCGCCCCGACCACGTCGCCCTCGTCCTCGCCTCCTCCTACCCGACTCGGCTACTGCGAGCCTCGCCGCCGGAACCCTGGCAACGAGGGTGAGCTCAACCTCCCCTCCTCAGTTCCCCCGTCCTTCCCCTCACTATAGACGCCATGCGCCACCACAACGCGAGCTTGTGCTCACCGTGCCGCACCCTGAGTCCCGTTAGTCCCGTTCGCTCCCTGACCTTCATCGCCCGCGATCGCCACGCCTGCTGCTCACCGTGGCCCGCTGCTCTCTGCCACCTGCTATGCCGCTGCTCGCGCTCACTGCCTGCAGCCGGCAGCCCCTGCTCAGCCCCCGCATGTGACCCCCTACCCCCTGTCTGCCATGGCTGACACCTCCCCTTGCCGCGTGCCTCGCCCCGCCTGTAGTCGCCACCGCCGAGCGGCCCCGCGCCGGCAGCAGCAGCTGCTCCTACGCCGTTGTCACTGCTGCGCGCGTCTGTTGCACCTGCTGCCCGGATCTGCACGCCCGCACGTGCACCGTTGCCGTGCCCTAAGCCTCGCTCTCGTGCCTCCTTCGTGCCTAGCGCACCCGCCTGTTGCTGCCGCAGCCTCGGCCCCGCCAGCTCGCCCGCTGCTGCCACCCGGCTGCTGTTGCGAGCTGCTACTGCTGCTTCTTGTTGCTGCCACCGTGTTGCTGCCCTACCTGTACCCCGCCTGCCCTCGCTCTGTCGCGCCGTCGCCGGACACCGCTGCCTTGTCGCTCGCCTCTGCCGGCCGATCACCGCGCCCGCCACCTTGCTGTCCATTGCCGTGCGCGCCCAGCTGCGCTGTCCTCCCACACTGGCCGCCGCTGCTGGCTGCCTCGCCTAGCCGGCCTCTCAGCGGCCCCGGCTAGCCACACTCGGGTCAAGCGCCCGTACTCGCCCTGCCCGCATAGTCCGGGTCGGCGCACGCCCACACCCTCTTGCCCGATAGCCCGCGCCCGCTATGGCGTCTCGCCCAATGCCAGGTGGGCTCCAGCCCCGTAAAAAAAGAAACAAAAAATATTTAAATATATATATATAATAAAATATAATTAACTTAATTAAATTGGTTTAATTAAACTAATTACTTAGTTAGCCTAGTTAATCATCTGTAATTAGCTAAATGTGAGTATGACAGGGGGGCCCACCCCCTGTTGACCAGTCAAACGTTGACTGGTCAACTGGGACCCCCTGGCCCACCTGTCAGCCACTGGTACACTTTTGTGTACCCTGTGCTGGGTGCCCCTAGCAATTTAGTCATTTATTTCGAATTAAATTAAATTGCAGAATATTAATAAAACTTTAGAAATTCATAGAAAATAATCCGTAATTCTGATGAAAAAGTTTTATACATGAAAGTTGCATAGAAAAATATGAAGAATCCGGATACGCTCTCCGTTCATCCGTCATGTGTCCCTAGCATGGCGAACATGAAACCGTCCCCCTCCGTTTCATCTATTCGAAAATGCCAAAATTCGGGAAAACTTTCCCGGATGTTATCCCCCTTCGCCAGTATCGTGTAACACTGTGTTAGAACACCCCTAGCTCTGCCTGTAGTCATGTCATGCATCTGTGTGCTTTATATTTACTGTTTCTTCCCCCTCTTCTCTTCGGTAGACCTGAGACCGCTACTGAAGCCCCTGTGATCGACTACGTCACCGATGACCCACCTTCCCTTTCAGCAGAGCTTCCAGGCAAGCAAACCCCCCTTGATCATTCTGATATCGCCCAGTTCATTCTCTCTCATGCTTGCATTAGATTTTGCTACTGTAATTGATTGCTCCTGTTCTGATGCATAGCCTGCTTTTGTAGCCTGCTATTGTTACTTACCTGCTTATCCTAAACTGCTTAGTATAGGTTGGTCTGTGATCCATCAGTGGCCCCTAAACTTGTCCCAGTTGCCCCAGCTTGTTCACCGATGACTCAATCAACGTGATTGACGACCAGAGACCGACACATCACCTCACCCCCCTTTAGTTGTATGACTCTGCAGAGCTACTATCGAGCGCCGAGGGTGATACCTCGTATAGCACTCATGATGATAACTCTGTAGTGTAGCTAATCGGCCGTGGTTTTCAAAGGGTGATTCCTTCTTCACCACTCCTGATGATGACTCTGTCATGCAACCCCCCAAGTGTGAACCTCGAGGGTGATTCCTCCTATGTTCACCTTGACGATTACATCGAGTGGACTCCGTCGAGGATGATTCCTCAGGCTTTCCCCCTTGATGTTTTGGACACACGGTTACCTTGACTTTACTTTAGATCCTTGTGAAAGTCAGGCGGGCCTAGAGAGCACCCGCGAGAGATACCGGTGAAAGCCGGGCGGGCCCGGGGAGCACCCACGAGATGTTATAGTGGCGGCTGGCTGTTTAGCGGTATCACCCAGGAGGGGGTGGTAGCTCCGGACTTGTCCCGACAACCGTCACTTCTTTTAATAATGCACTAACAAGTTTGGGTATTTGTTCTGAGTTGGCCACTGGCCTATACGCACTAACCACCACGCGGGAATAGTTATGGGCACTCGACGTGGTATCAGTCGAAGCCATGTCAGACGTCCAGTTCAACATTGCGGCACGGTCGGATCGTGTCTACCATCCGAGGTGGTGCTAGTATCCCCCTGCGCACAATGACCCGGAGTGCAACGGGCGATGGGCCCAAGACCCCGGAGTGCTTAGGATGTAGACTGACGGGGACCTCTCTGCTGAGCCTAAGTAGGGCTGTGATGTATTGATCTTCCGAGGCCGGGCATTAACCCAGGAAAGTGTGTCCGGCCAGAGTAATCAAGCGTGTTGGGAAATGAGGTGCACCCCTGCAGGGAAGATTATCTATTCGAATAGCCGTGTCCTCGGTAACGGACGCTCAGAATGGTATCCTGATATATTATAACTAGAAATAGATACTTGAGACATGAGATGGTTATGTTGGCTCTGGGATTGCTTTCTCGTAGGGAGTCGAGGAAGGATCTCTGGGCATTAATATTACAAGATGCTTGTTAATTATAAAAAATGTTATTATGTACTCTTCTGATTGCTGCAAGATGCTTGGAGATGCTTGAAGATGCTAGTCTTCGATAGGCTAGACCTTCCCTTCTATTCTGGCATTCTGAAGTATAGTCCACAGATACAACCCTTCCATTTGATACCAATGCATACTTAGTATAGATGTGATGCTTGCGAGCACTTTGGATGAGTACTCACGGTTGCTTTGATACCACTTTTCCCCCTTCTTTCTTCTTTCCGGTTGTTGTGACCAGATGGTGGATCCCGGGAGCCAGATGCCACCCCCGTCGACTTCTACTACTACCCCAAGGGTGCCTACTACTACGTGGATACCGCCGATGATATCAGGAGTAGTTAGGAGGTCCCAGGCAGGAGGCCTTGCCTTTTCGATCGTTGTTGCTTTTGTGCTTGCCTTCTTAAGGCAGTCTTGTTTAACTTATGTCTGTACTCAGATATTGTTGCTTCCGCTAACTCTTGTGTATTTGAGCTTCTGTATTCGAGCCCTCGAGGCCCCTGGCTTGTAATATGAAGCTTGTTTTATTTTATTTGTGTCTAGAGTTGTGTTGTGATATCTTCCCGTGAGTCCGTGATCTTAATCGTATACGTTTGCGTGTATGATTAGTGTACGATCGAGTCGCGGGCGTCAGAAGTTGGTACCAAAGCCGACTGCGTGTAGGAATCCCCTTTCCAACTCCTTGGCCGAAGTTGAGTCTAGTCTTTGAAAAACTGATTTACTAACATGGTTGTGTGGCTTACGAGCCCACGTCACCATTGGGTGGTATTAGGATCTTTTATTCCTCGTCTATACTCTGGGACTCTGATCTCTCTTCTATTCGGGTTAAATGATTTTGGTAACTCTAGCATTAGGATCTCGTGATCACATCCAGCTGAAGGTTTGTGTTACCCCTTTCTCGAATTAAGGACTGACATCTGCTTCACATTGTTCACTGCCGCAGGATTCTCATATTGAGGGCACCCTGCGTCGTCACTTGCAAATACCTCGCGCCAGTGGTTTTTCTCCGACGCTAATGTAGCCTTTGCTATGTCCCGTTGTGGTATCGCTCCATCGCATGCATGCGTGTCTCCTAGTATGTTTAGGATGTTTCTCTTGTCCGAACTCATATGAACAACGTGTAATTGGCCCTGTATATGTATGTGTATGTCTTCAATGACTACTACTTTGTACATACTGCGCCTTTGCTCACTGTTCAAGTTACACCATGAATAACTCCATACACTTGCTCCACCCCTTGCTAGACTACTCCCTGTTGCATTTAAGCAGGATGGTTAGACCCGCTGGTCATGGCCGTGGTGGCGACAATCCACCACCGCCCGAATACATGGCCGGAATGATACAACAGTTTGATGCTGAATTGCCAATTCATGGAAGGAGTCGTGGCTCAGTTTCCGCGCCCCAGAATGAATCAGCAACCAGCCCCAGTGACTCTGCAAGACTTTGCACGTCTCAACCCTGGCATCTACCGCAGCTCAACTCAGCCCCTTGATGCTGATGACGGGCTCTGTGACATCACTTTCGAGCTGGCGTCTGCTGATGTAGCCACTGCCAACTATGTCACCTTCACGGCCTATTACCAAAAAGGTCCTGCTGCTCAATGGTGCGACAGCCACCTGCATTCCTTACCTATTGGGACCGCCATCACTTGGCTGAAATTCCAAGCTGCATTCCGCAGGCCAATGTCGAACCACCATGGTTAGTCACAATGTCCCCGTTGAAATAGAAGGGCTGGAATTCCATGTTCCCCCCATTGTTTTGAAGTCGTCCAATATTGACCTCATTCTGGGAATGGAATGGTTGAAAACACATACCGCTTCTATCATTTGCGCCACTAAAACCGTCCATCTACTACATCCTTCAAGTGAGATAGTAAGCTACCATGCTCATCTTGTTCGTAATGCCGAAGCATGGATTTATTCCTTGAATGCGTTAAACGCTTCTCCTCTTGTGAGAATTGAAAACGCTTTAGTCATTTGTGGATTGCAAGATGTCTTTTCAGAAGAACTACCCAGTCCATGACCTTGAACTTGCTGCAGTTAAATATGGACTAAAGTTGTGGCGACATTTCCTTCTTGGTAATCGTTGCGAGATCTTCACCGATCATCAAAATCTGAAGTATCTGTTACTCAGCTAGATCTGGATCTCCGCCAGCAGTGACGTATGGAAACAATTACAGACTATGACTACGGTATTTCTTATACCCCTGGCAAGGCTAATGTCATGGCCGATGCCCTGAGTCGCAAGTCTTATTGCAACAACCACACAACTTATAAAGCTCAACCCATGCAAGATGATCTCCCTTACAGAGAGCATCCGGTCCGCGTTCTCAATCAAGCTGAACATCGCACCCGTCTGAGGGCTCTCAAATTTCTTAAAGTTCAGTGCTCAAATCATTCTGAAGATGAAGCCACTTGGGAACACGAGGATTGTTTTTGTGATGAATACCCCATTTTGTTTCCTTCTACCTCCTAAATCTTGGGACGAGATTTCTTGTAGTGCAGGAGATTTGTAACGCCCGGATAACTAAGATACAGTAATCCTCTGTTAATGAGGCCATGTCACCACTGTTACTATCGCTAATCTCGCTTAGATTCAAATCGGTTTGAATTCAAATTTAAATTGAAGGCAAAATTTAAAGTTTTCATAATGTCGAAACTAAAATGTGCAAACTATGGCAAATAATTCATAAGTATTATTGGTGCAGAAACCAAATTTTTATAAAATGTTTAAGTGCTCAAAAATGATTAAAACAGTGGCTTAAACAATTTTATAAATGCCTTTTATAATTTCTAAAATATCAAACTAATTTATTTGAGTCCCAAACTTTTTGTGGCAGAGGTATAAATAGTAGTACTAATTTAGAAACTAGTTTTGTATTTTATTTAAACTAAAATAATGTGAAGATAAAAATAAAACAAAAAAGAATTAATACAACAAAAGAAAAACAAAACCAGAAAATTAAAATAAAAGAGAAGCCGCCCCTCTCCCCCCACTGGGCCTCTGGCCCAGCTGGCAGCCCCCAGGCCGGCCCAGCCTACCCCCCAGCGCCCCCTCCCTATTCACAGGGAGGCGTGGACACCGGCGATGGCCGCCACGGCCGAGGGCGATGCCGTGGCGCCAATCCACCGTGCCCCCCTCCTATATCTACTCGGAGCCCTCCCCGGCGCCCAAGCATAGCCCCTCTCCCTCATCCCCCCCCCCTCGCGCACCTCCCCTTCTCCTTCTGCCGCGCCCGAGGACGCCCAAGGTCGTCGCTTCCCTGACCACGTCACCGTCGTCCTCGCCTCCTCCTACCCAACTCGGCTACTGTAAGCCTCGCCGCCCGAACCCCGGCAACGAGGGTGAGCTCACCCTCCCCTCCTCCATTCCCCCTTCCTTCCCCTCGCTGTAGACGACATGAGCCACCACGACGCAAGCTTGTGCTCATCGTGTCGCACCATGAGCCCCGTCAGTCCCGTTCGCTCCCTGACCTTCGTCGCCCGCGGTCACCACGCCTGCTGCTCACCGTGGCCCGTTGCTCTCTGCCACCTGCTATGCCGCTGCTCGCGCTCACTGCCTCCACCCGGCAGCCCCTGTTCAGCCCCCGCGCGCGACCCCCTGCCCCTGTCTGCCACGGCTGACAACTCCCCTCGCCGCGCGCCTCGCCCTGCCTGTAGTCGCCATCGCCGAGCGGCACCGCGCCGGCAGCAGCTGCTGCTCCTGCGCCGCTGTCGCTGCTGCGCTGCTCTGCCGCACCTGCTGCCCGGCGCCGCACGCCCCCACGCGCACCGTTGCCGCACCGTGAGCCTTGCTCCCGCGCCTCAGTCGCGCCTGGCGCACCCGCCTGCTGCTGCCGCAACCTCGGCCCCACCCGCTCGCCCGCAGTTGCCGCTCTGCTGCTGTTGCGAGCCGCTACTGCTACTTCTTGTTGCTGCCGCTGCGCGCCGCTGCCCGTCCTGTACTATGCCTGCCCTCGCCCAGCCGCACCGTCGCCAGACACTGCTGCCTTGTCGCTCGCCTTCGCCGGCCAATTGCCGCGCCTGCCTGCTCGATGTCCATTGTCGTGCGCGCCCAGCTGCGCTGTCCTCCCCCACTGGCCGCCGCCACTGGCTGCCTTGCCCGGCCGGCCTCACAGCGGCCCCGGCTGGCCGCGCCCGGGTCCGGCGCCCGGTGCCCGGCGCCCGTGCTCGCCCCGCCCACAGAGGCCGGGCCAGCGCACGCCCATGCCTTCTTGCCTGATAGCCAGCGCCCGCTAAGGCCTCTGGCCCAATGCAAGGTGGGCCCTAGCCCTTTAAAAAAGAAACAAAAAAAAGATTTAAAATATATATATAATAATAATAATAAATATAATTAATTAATTAACTTAATTAAATAGGTTTAATTAAACTAATTACTTAGTTAGCCTAGTTAATCATCTATAATTAGCTAAATGTGAGTATGACAGGGGGAGCCCACCCCCTCTTGACCAGTCAAACGTTGACTGGTCAACTGGGACCCCTGGCCCACCTGTCAGCCACTGGTACACTTTTGTGTACCCTGTGCTGGGTGCCCCTAGAAATTTAGTCATTTATTTCGAATTAAATTAAATTGCAGAATATTAATAAAACTTTAGAAATTCATAGAAAATAATCCGTAACTCGGATGAAAAAGTTTTATACATGAAAGTTGCTCAGAAAAATATGAAGAATCCGGATACGCTCTCCGTTCATCTGTCACGTGTCCCTAGCATAGCGAACATGCAACCATCCCCCTCAATTTTATCTGTCCAAAAACGCCAAACTTCGGGAAAACTTTCCCGGATGTTATCCCCCTTCGCCGGTATCGTGTAACACTGCGTTAGAACTCCCCTAGCTCTACCTGTAGTCATGTCATCGATATGTGTGCTTTATATTTACTATTTCTTCCCCCTCTTCTCTTTGGTAGACCCCGAGACCGCTGTTGATGCCCCTGTGATCGACTACGTCACCGACGACCCACCTTCCCTTTCAGCAGAGCTTCCAGGCAAGCAAACCCCCCTTGATCATTCTGATATCGCCCATTTCATTCTCTCTCATGCTTGCATTAGATTTTGCTACTGTAATTGATTGCTCATATTTTGATGCATAGCCTGCTATTGTAACATGCTGTTGTTACTTACCTGCTTATCCCAAACTGCTCATTATAGGTTGGTCTGTGATCCATCAGTGGCCCCTCACCTTGTCCCAGTTGCCCCAGCTTGTTGACCGATGACTCAATCAACGTGATCGACGACCAGAGACCGACACATCACCTCACCCCCCTTTAATTTTACGACTTTGCAGAGCTACTATCGAGCGCCGAGGGTGATACCTCGTATAGCACTCGTGATGATAACTCTGTAGTGTAGCTAATCGGCCGTGGTTTTCGAAGGGTGATTCCTTCTTCACCACTCTCGATGATGACTCTATCGTGCAACCCCCCAAGTATGAACCTCGAGGGTGATTCCTCCTATATTCAGCTTGACGATTACACCGAGTGGAATCCGTCGAGGGTGATTCCTCGGGCTTTCCCCCTTGATGTTTTGGACACACGGTTACCTTGACTTTACTTTAGATCCTTGTGAAAGTTGGGCGGGCCCAGAGAGTACCCACAAGAGATAACTGTGAAAGACGAGCGGGCCCGGAGAGCACCCGCGAGATGTTACGGTGGCGGCTGGCTATTTAGCGGTATCACCCAGGAGGGGGTGGTAGCTCCGGACTTGTTCCGACAGCCGTCACTTCTTTTTATAATGCACTAACATGTTTGGGTATTTGTTCTGAGTTGGCCACTGGCCTATACGCACTAACCACCACGTGGGAATAGTTATGGGCACTTGGCGTCGTGGTATCAGCCGAAGCTCTGTCAGACGTCCAGTTCAGCATTGCGGCACGGTCGGATCATGCCGACCATCTGAGGTGGTGCTAGTATCCCCCTGCGCACAACGACCCGGAGTGCAATGGGCGATGGGCCCAAGACCCCGAAGTGCTTAGGATCTAGACTGGCGGGGACCTCTCTGCTGAGGCAACTAGGTAGGGCTGCGACGTGTTGATCTTCCGAGGCCGGGCATTGACCCAGGAAAGTGTGTTCGACTAGAGTAATCAAGCGTGTTGGGAAATGTGGTGCACCCCTGCAGGGAAGATTATCTATTCGAATAGCCGTGTCCTCGGTAACGGACGCTCAGAATGATATCCTGATCTATTATAACTAGAAATGGATACTTGAGACATGAGATGGATATGTTGGCGCCGGGATTGCTTTCTCGTAGGGAGTCAAGGAAGGATCTCTGGGCATTAATATTACCACATGCTTGTTAATTATAAAAAAATGTTATTATGTACTCTTCTGATTGCTGCAAGATGTTTGGAGATGCTTGAAGATGCTAGTGTTCGCTAGGCTAGACCATCCCTTCTATTCTGGCATTCTACAGTATAGTCCACAGATACAACCCTTCCATTTGATACCAATGCATACTTAGTATAGATCTGATGCTTGCGAGTACTTTGGATGAGTACTCACGGTTGCTTCGCTACCCCTTTTCGCCCTTCTTTCTTCTTTCTGGTTGTTCCGACTAGATGGTGGGTCCCGGGAGCCAGATGCCACCCCCATCAACTACTACTACCTCGAGGGTGCCTACTACTACGTGGATACTGCCGATGATATCAGGAGTAGTTAGGAGGTCCCAGGCAAGAGGCCTTGCCTTTTCGATCATTGTTGCTTTTGTGCTTGCCTTCTTAAGGCAGTCTTGTTTAACTTATGTTTGTACTCAGATATTGTTGCTTCCGTTGGCTATTGTGTATTTGAGCTTCTGTATTCGGGCCCTCGAGGCCCCTGGCTTGTAATATGAAGCTTGTTTTATTTTATTTGTGTCTAGAGTTGTGTTGTGATATCTTCCCGTGAGTCCCTGATCTTGATCGTACACGTTTGCGTGTAGAATTATTGTATGGTCGAGTCGGGGGTGTCACAGTTTGTACCAGTAGCTATGTGTTTAATCTCTCTCTCTTGTGTTCTTGAGATGTCATGATCTTGATGTATCGTGGGCTTTGTTAATATAGTTGGATCATATGGTGTTTCCCCCTCTCTATCTTGTTGTGAATTGAGTTTTCCCTTTGAGATTTAGTTTTATCGGATTGAATACTTTTATGGATTTGAGAACACTTGATGAATGTCTTGCTATGAATACCCGTAGTGACAATGGGGTATCATATTTATTCACTTGATATGTCTTTTGGCACTCAACTCGCGGATTCCCAAGGTGACATTGGGGTAATCTATGCATAGGGGTTGATGCACATTCTCATATTTGTTTCTTCGGTAGAAATCTTGGGGCACTCTTTGAAGTTCTTTGTGTTGGATTGGGTATTATGAATCTGAAACTGTTTGATGCATATCGTATAATCAACTCATGGATACTCGCAGTGACATTGGAGTATCTAGGTGACATTAGAGTTGGTTGATGTGTATCATATGGTGTTATTTTAGTACAAACTCTTGGTTAGATCAATCGGAAAGAATAGCTTGGTGTTATTTTAGTACGAACTCTAGGATAGATTGATCGGAAAGAATAGCTTTGAGGTGGTTTCGTACCCTACAAACAATTTCTTCTTATTATCTCCGCTAGATAGGAACTTTGGAGTGATTCTTCATCGCACGTTGAGGGAAGGTTATATGATCCATTTATATTAGCATTGTTGAGAGATTGCACTAGCGAAAGTACGGACCCTAGGCCTCATTTTCAAGCATTGCAATACCGTTTGTGCTCACTTTTCTTACTTGCTACCTTGCTGTTTTTTATTGTTCCTATTACAAAAATCAATATCTACTATCATTACTATGCTTGTATCACCATCTCTTCGCCGAACTAGTGCACATATACAAATTACCATTGTATTTGGTGTGTTGGGGACACAAGAGACTTTTTGTTATTTGGTTGCAGGGTTGTTTGAGAGAGACCATCTTCATCCTACACCTCCCACGGATTGATAAATCTGAGGTCATCCACTTGAGGGAAAATTGCTACTATCCTACAAAACTCTGTGCTTGGAGGCCCAACATGAGTCTACAAGAACAAGTTGTGTAGTGGACATCAAGCTCTTTTCTAGCGCCGTTGCCGGGGAGGTGAGTGCTTGAAGGTATATCTTTAGATCTTTCAATTGAATCTTTTAGTTTCTTGTTTTATCTGTTTGGTTTATAAAAGAAAAACACAAAAAAATTGATTTGAGGTGGTCTCATATTGTTCATCTTTATAATGTCTTTCTTGAAAATGATGGAAGGGAAAATTGTTTTCAATTGATAGAAGAAGAATTCCATAAAATATTTGTCATAAATGATGAGCATGATAGCAATGTTGTTAGTGTGAATTGTTTGAATTTCCATGATGCTAATGATATGCAAAGCCATAAGCTTGGGGATGCTATGTTTGATGAAGATGATGTTTTTTGTCCCCCAAGTTTTGATGAGCAAATTTATTATGATGATAGCATGCCTCCAATTTATGATGATTATATTGATGAAAGTGGATTTGGAGAGGTCATGACTTTATTTAATGATGAGACCACTATTTGGGAAGAGGTTTCAATTGACTATGATAACAAAGTTTCTATCTATGATGATTATGGTGATGACATGTATGCTATATTGAATAATGATAACCATGAACTTGTCATCATGATTTTAATTTCCAATCACATGATAGTTATTTTGTTGAGTTTGCTCCCACCACTATTCATGAGAATAAATTTGCTTATGTGGAGAGTAAGAAAATTCCTATGCTTGTGGATCATGAAAAGAATGATTTATGTGATAGTAGACATCAAGCTCTTTTCTGGCGCTGTTACTGGGGAGGTGAGTGCTTGAAGGTATATCTTTAGAGCTTTCAATTGAATCTTTTAGTTTCTTGTTTTATCATTAGTTTGGTTTATAAAAGAAAACCACAAAAAAATGGATTTGAGGTGGTCTCATATTGTTCATCTTTATAATGTCTTTCTTGAAAATGATGGAAGGGAAAATTGTGCTCAATTGATAGAAGAAGAATTCCATAAAATGTTTGGCATAAATGTTGAGCATGATTGCAATGTTGTTAGTCTGAATTGTTTGAATATCCATGATGCTAATGATATGCCGTAACTTGTGAATGCGTCCAGATACAGTCAACGGCAACACCGCCCGCGCGTTCTTCGTGTTTGCCCGTGCGTCTAAATGTAGAAGGGGCGGAGAGAGAGAGCGGACACGGAACCCGCCAGTAAGTGAAGAGGAATAGTACGTGCTGACGAGCCGGTCCCACTAATCTACTAAAATTAATGTAAAAACATGTTATCTATTAAATAGGATGTGGTAATATAAAAAAATTATATCAATGAAGGGGAGTACAACAAACATTTCTACTATGTTGCCTATTGACGTGCGGCTGGAAGGCCCTGGTTGCATGTTCGATCCTCGTCCTTTTTCATTTTTAATTTATATATGGGTCCAAATTTGTTCCATGACAGGTGGGCCCCTGGTGTCTAGTTTGTAGCACTTTAATTTCTGGGTCAAAATTTGTTCCATTACAGGTGGACTCCTGGTGTGTAGTTTGTAGCTTATTTGTAATAATTAAAGAGAACACTGATACGTCTCCGTCGTATCTATAATTTTTTATTGTTTCATGCCAATATTATACAACTTTCACATATTTTTGGCAACTTTTTATATGATTTATTGGACTAACCTATTGACCCAGTGCCCAGTGCCAGTTCCTGTTTGTTGCATGTCTTTTGTTTCAAAGAAAATCCATATCAAACGAAGTCCAAACGCGATAAAAATTTACGAAGAATTATTTTGGAATATTTATGATTTTTGGGCAGTGGAATCAATGCAAACGGGGGCCCAAAGTGACCACAACCCACCAGGGCGCGCCGGGCTCACCTGGCGTGCCCAGATATCTTGTGCCCTCCTCGAAAGTCGGTTGGAGCACTTCTTCTGGCGCAAGAAAGATAATTTATGGAATAAATCACGTAAAATTTTCAGCGCAATCGGAGTTACGGATCTCCAGGAATTTAAGAAATGGTGAAGGGCCAGATCTGGGGAACGCAAAACAGAAGAGAATAGAGAGGGAGATCCAATCTCGGAGGGGCTCCCACCCCTCTGCCACCATGGAGGCCATGGACCAGAGGGGGAACTCTCCTCCCATCTAGGGGGGAGGCCAAGGAAGAAGAAGAAGGAGGGGGGCTCTCTCCCCCTCCCTCCCGGTGGTGCCGGAGTGCCGCCGGGGCTAGGATCGTGATGGCGATCTACATCAACAATCTTGATACCGTCTACACCAACTTTCTCCCCCTCTATGCAGCGGTGTAACACCTCTTCTCCCCGCTGTAATCTCTACTTAAACTTGGTTCTCAACTGCATATATTATTTCCCAATGATATTTGGCTATCCTATGATGTTTGAGTAGATCCGTTTTATCCCGTGGGTTAATCGTGATCTTGGTGGGTATGATTGTATATTTTATTTATGGTGCTGTCCTATGGTGCCCTCCGTGTCCCGCAAATGGAGGGCCCCCCGCTGTAGGGTGTTGCAATACGTTCATGGTTTGCTTATTGTAAGTGTTGCAGGGGTGATAGCAGCCTAAACGCGGATAAGTGGGTTATGGCGTATGGGAGTAAAGAGGACTTGATACTGAATGCTATGGTTGGGTTTCATGACCTTAATGATCTTTAGTAGTTGCGGATGCTTGCTAGAGTTCCAATCATAAGTGCATATGATCCAAGTAGAGAAAGTATCTTAGCTCATGCCTCTCCCTCATGTAAAATTGCAAGAATGATTACCGGTACTTGTTATCGATTGCCTAGGGACAAATGACTTTCTTGTTGACAAAAGCTATCTACTTTTATTACCCTGCAATTTATTCGTAGTTTTATTATCACAAAGTACTCGTAGTTTCACTCCTACAAAATAGTTTCATACTTGTTCTAGGTAAAGCAAACATCAAGTGTGCGTAGAGTTGTATCGGTGGTCGATAGAACTTGAGGGAATATTTGTTCTACCTTTAGCGCCTCGTTGGATTCGACACTCTTATTTATCTAAGAAGGCTACGAACGATCCCCTATACTTGTGGGTTATCAAGACCTTTTTCTGGCGCCGTTGCCGGGGAGCAAGAGCGTGGGGTGAATATTCTCGTGTGTGCTTGTTTGCTTTATCACTAAGTAGTTTTTATTTCCTGTTCTAAGTTGTTCTCTATCTTTAGTTATGGATATGGAACACGAAACACCAAAAAAATTAGTTGTACTTGCTACTCATGGAGATGGGGAACCTCCTAAAACCCTCGATGCTCGTTATGTGAAAGATATTATGCACCACTTTGATAATCCTGAGAAAACCCCGTTCAACTTTATAATGGGAGACACGTTGGATCAACGTGAATACTTTAGGCTTGTTGAAATGGTATGCTTGGAATCTATGCTCTAGATATGATTATACTTGTTGCTCTAGGATGAAGGCTCCACACCTTCCCTTTTCATGCAAATTGAATGATAATGAAACCTTGGCTTCTTATGCCAATGGTAGATATGATTATTATGATGTGGAACGAATAGAAGAATTTGTTGCTTTTAAGGGTGCTTATGAAATTGAATCTTTGTTTTTAAAGTATGAAGCTTTTGATGATGATGTTTATAGACCTGAAAATTTTGCCATCCTTAAATATTGCTATGAAAATTATAAATACAATTCTGATATTGATATATTTATTGAGAAAGTCTCCGCTGTCCAAGAAGAGACTAATACTTTGCAGGAGTCTATGGAAGAAGAAATTGATGAAACTGTGAGCTCATTGGATGAAAAAGATGATGAGGAGAGCGAAGAACAAAAGGAGGAAGAGCGGATTAGTTACCCGTGCCCACCTTCTAATGAGAGTAACTCTTCAACTCATACATTGTTTAATTTCCCTTCATGCTTACCGAAGGATGAATGCTATGATAATTGCTATGATCCCATTGATTCTTTTGAAATATCCCTTTTTGATGAACTTAATGCTTGCTATGCTTGTGGCCAAGACGCCAATATGAATTATGCTTATGGAGATGAACTTGCTATAGTTCCTTATGTTAAGAATGAAATTGTTGCTATTGCACCCACACATGATAGTCCTATTATCTTTTTGAATTCTCCAAACTACACTATATCGGAGAAGTTTGCTCTTATTAAGGATTATATTGATGGGTTGCGTTTTGCTACTACACATGATGATTTTGATGAATATAATATGCATGTGCTTGCTGCTCCTACTTGCAATTATTATTAGAGATGAACTATATCTCCACCTCTCTATGTTTCCAACACGATAAAATTGCAAGAAACTGCTTATGCTATGTATTGGCCTTTACTTGATGTGCATGAATTGTTCTTGTATGACATGCCGATGCATAGGAAGAGAGTTAGACTTCGTCATTGCATGATATATGTTGCTTTGTGCTCACTACTAAATGCCAAATCATTGTTAATTAAAATTGGCTTTGATATACCTTGGGATCCGGTTGGATTCATTACTTGAGCACTTTATGCCTAGCTTAATGGCTTTAAAGAAAGTGCTGCCAAGGAGACAACCCAGAAGTTTTAGAGAGTCATTTATTTCTGTTGAGTGCTTTTATAAAGTTTAAAAACAAAAAATATAGAGGGGAACTTAAAACTTTTTCAAAAAGAGAAGCGATTGAAAGGTGATGCATTGGAGAAGTGAGGGTCGACCTTGAACACTTGTGTTCAGGCTCATGGTCACAATGTAAATTTTTCATGAAGATTCTCACAAAAATAAATGTCCCCTTGTACAAATCCATTGTATTATAAAAATAATGTGCCAAGATTTGCCTTTAGGATGATTAGATTGCTTGTTGGTATGTGCGGTGCAGAAACAGAAACTTTGGCTGTAGTGCGTGATTATACATTTTTTTACTGGAACGTCAAAAGCTTATGAAACTTTTTGCACAGTATTTCTATACAAATTGTTTATTTTTTCCTAATTTTTCAGAAATTTTGGAGTACCAGAAGTATGGTAGGTGTTCAGATTGCTACAAACTGTCCTGTTTAAGACAGATTCTGTTTTTGATTCATTGTTTTGCTTGTTTTGATGAAACTATCGATTTTTATCGGTGGTATAAGACATGGAAAAGTTATAATACAGTAGCTACAATGCAAAAATAAAATATGAATTGGTTTGCAACAGTACTTAGAGTAGTGATTTGCATTATTATACTAACGGATCTTACCGAGGTTTCTGTTGAGTTTTGTGTGGATGAAGTGATCAAAGATCGAGGAGGTCCCGATATGAGAAGAAGGAGGAGAGGCAAGAGCTCAATCTTGGGGATTCCCAAGGCACCCCAAGTAAATATTCAAGGATACTCAAGCGCCTAAGCTTGTGGATGCCCCGGAAGGCATCCCATCTTTCTTCAACAAGTATCGGTATGTTTTCATCTTCGTTTCGTTCATGTGATATGTGTGAATCTTGGAGCATCTTTTGTGTTTTTTTTTCATTTTTCATTTTTATTTTATGCACCATGCTGGTATGAGATAGTCCATGGTTGATTTATAGAATGCTCATTGCACTTCACTTATATCTTTTGAGTGTGGCTTTATAGAATGCTTCATGTGCTTCACTTATATCATTTGAAGTTTGGATTGCCTGTTTCTCTTCACATAGAAAACCGTTATTTGTAGAATGGTCTTTTGCTTCACTTATACTTATTAGAGCATGGTCTTTTGTAGAAAGAATTAAACTCTCTTGCTTCACTTATACCTATTTAGAGAGTTAACAGGAATTGGTCAATTGCATGGTTAGTCATAAAATCCTACATAAAACAAATGGATCAGTGAATATGATATGTTTGATTCCTTGCAATAGTTTTGCGATATAGAGATGGTAATATGTGGGAGGTACTAGTAAATGGTTGTGGTTAGTAAGAATATTGGTGTTAAGGTTTGTGATTCCCGAAGCATGCATGTATAGTCTCTCGTTATGCTCTGAAGTTGGAGCATGATTTATTATTGATTGTCTTCCTTATGAGTGGCGGTCGGGGACGAGCGATGGTCTTTTCCTACCAATCTACCCCCCTAGGGGCATGCGTAGTACTACTTTGCTTCGAGGGCTAATAAACTTTTGCAATAAGTATATGAGTTCTTTATGATTAATGTGGGTCCATGGATTATACGCACTCTTACCTTTCCGCAATTTGCTAGCCTCTACAGTACCGTGCATTGCCCTTTCTCACCTCGAGATATGGTGCAAACTTCGCAGGTGCATCCAAACCCCGTGATATGATACGCTCTATCACACATAAGCCTTATTATATCTTCCTCAAAACAGCCACCATACCTACCTATTATGGCCTTTACATAGCCATTCCGAGATATATTGCCATGCAACTTCCACTACTTCCGTTTTGATGACTTGAGCATTCATTGTCATATTGCTTTGCATGATCGTAAGATAGCTAGCATGATATTTTCATGGCTTGTCCGTTTTTTGATATCGTTGTTATGCTAGATCATTGCACATCCTGGTACACTGCTAGAGGCATTCATATAGAGTCATACTTTATTCTAGGTATCGAGTTGTAATGTTTATTTCTTTTGAGTTATAAGTAAATAGAAGTGTGATGATCATCATTATTCATTATTAGAGCATGTCCCAGTGAAGAAAGGATGATGGAGACTATGATTCCCCCACAAGTCGGGATGAGACTCCGGACAACAAGAGAAAAAAAGAAAAAAAGAAAAAAGGAAAAAAAACAAAGAGAGAAGGGGCATGCTAGTTCCACACTTGTGCTTGAAAGTAGCACCATGTTTTTCAGATAGAGAGTCTCCTATGTTGTCACTTTCATATACTAGTGGGAATTTTTCATTATAGGATTAGATGCACACCCACTTAGTTTTCATATTGAGCTTTCATACACTTATAGCTCTTAGTGCATTCGTTGCATGGCAATCCCTACTCCTCACGTTGATATAAATTGATGGGCATCTCCACAGCCCATTGGTTAGCCGCGTCGATGTGAGACTTTCTTACTTTTTTGTCTTCTCAATATTTACCCCTATCATCATACTCTATTCCACCTATAGTGCTATATCCATGGCTTGCACTCATGTATTGCGTGAGGGTTGAAAAAGCTAAAGCGCGTTAAAAAGTATGAACCAATTGCTCGGCTTGTCATCGGGGTTGTGCATGATAAATAATTTGTGTTAAGAAGACAGAGCATGACAAGATTATATGATTTTGTAGGGATAGCTTTCTTTAGCATCGCTATTTTGAAAGACACGATTGTTTGTTGGGATGCCTGAGTATTGATGTCTTTATGTAAAATTATAGACTATTGCTTTGAATCACTTATGTCTTAATATTCATGCCATGATTAGATATATGATCAAGTTTATGCTAGGTAGCATTCCACATCAAAAATTATCTTTTTTATCATTTACCTACTCAAGGACGAGCAGGAATTAAGCTTGGGGATGCTGATACGTCTCCATCGTATCTATAATTTTTTATTGTTTCATGCCAATATTATACAACTTTCACATATTTTTGGCAACTTTTTATATGATTTATTGGACTAACCTATTGATCCAGTGCCCAGTGCCAGTTCCTGTTTGTTGCATGTTTTTGTTTTGCAGAAAATCCATATCAAACGAAGTCCAAACGCGATAAAAATTTACGGAGAATTATTTTGGAATATTTCTGATTTTTGGGCGGTGGAATCAACGGAAACGGGGCCCCATAGTGACCATAACCCACCAGGGCGTGCCGGGCACCCCCTGGCGTGCCCAGGTATCTTGTGCCCTCCTCGAAAGTCGGTCTGGTCGCTTCTTCTTGCGAAAGAAAGATAATTTATGGAAAAAATTCGTGTAAAAATTTCAGCGCAATCAGAGTTACGGATCTCCGGGAATTTAAGAAACGATGAAGGGCCAGATCTGGGAAACGCGAAACAGAAGAGAACAGAGAGGGAGATCCAATCTCGGATAGGCTCCCAGCCCTCCACCGCCATGGAGGCCATGGACCAGAGGGGGAACTCTGCTCCCATCTAGGGAGAGGCCAAGGAAGAAGAAGAATAAGGAGGGGGGCTCTCTCCCCCTCCCTCCTGGTGGCGCCGGAGTGCCGCCGGGGCTAGGATCGTGACTGTGATCTACATCAACAATCTTGCTACTGTCTACAGCAACTTTCTCCCACTCTATGCAGCGGTGTAACACCTCTTCTCCCCGCTGTAATCTCTACTTAAAAATGGTGCTCAACTCCATATATTATATCCCAATGATATTTGGCTATCCGATGATGTTTGAGTAGATCCGTTTTGTCCTGTGGGTTAATCGTGATCTTGGTGGGTATGATTGTATATTTTATTTATGGTGCTGTCCTACGGTGCCCTCCGTGTCACGCAAACGGAGGGGCCCCCACTGTAGGGTGTTGCAATATGTTCATGGTTTGCTTATTGTCGGTGTTGCGGGGGTGACAGCAGCCTAAACGCGGATAAGTGGGTTATGGCGTATGGGAGTAAAGAAGACTTGATACTTAATGCTATGGTTGGGTTTCATGACCTTAATGATTTTTAGTGGTTGCGGATGCTTGCTAGAGTTCCAATCATAAGTGCATATGATCCAAGTAGAGAAAGTATGTTAGCTCATGCCTCTCCCTCATGTAAAATTGCAAGAATGATTACCGGTACTTGTTATCGATTGCTTAGGGACAAATGACTTTCTTGTTGACAAAATTTATCTACTTTTATTACCCTGCAATTTATTCATAGTTTTATTCTCGCAAAGTACTCATAGTTTCACTCCTACAAAATAGATTCATACTTGTTCTAGGTAAAGCAAACGTCAAGTGTGCGTAGAGTTGTATCGGTGGTCGATAGAACTTGAGGGAATATTTGTTCTACCTTTAGCTCCTCGTTGGGTTCGACACTCTTATTTATCAAAGAAGGCTACAAACGATCCCCTATACTTGTGGGTTATCAAACACCAGAGTTTTTTGCAAAAATACTATGGTGCGACGTGGAAGGTGAGAAAGGGCATGTGAGAGAGCGGTGACCGAGCCAGAGGGAAATCAATTGGGGGAGGGGCGAGGGTTGCAACAGTGTTTGGAGTAGTTGTGGGCCGAATGCTACAAAAATATAATCTAAACCCACCGGAATAAATGCCTTCACAAATTAATCCAAGGTTGGAGTCCCCCTTGCAATGTAAATAGCTCCGGCTCTTCGGGGGATGGAGAGGTAGCTTCAATGTGTGGAAGACATGGCATGAGAAAGCGAGGTCAATCGAGACATAGATAGATAGAGAGACAAAGTGAGTGTGGCCCGGCATTCATTGAAAAGATATATATGCTCTGGAGAGATATTGTCCGATTGAGCTTTTGCGAAGGGTGAGGGCTGTAAGAGAGAGGTTGAGAGATGATCCATTCACAAACAGGTAGATATATAGTTTGTGCGTGGGAGGAAGCAAGGTCAATCGATACATAGATAAAGAGAGAGAGATTGAGCGAGTGTGGGTCGTCATGCGGTCGAAAGAGTGAGACGGGTTGGAGAGAGTGACCTAGATAGACAATGTGTGTGTGAGAGTATACATTATGAATATGTCAAATTGGACCCAAACAAGGAGATATACCATTTATATGTGAGAAAGAGCGAGGTCAATCGTGACATAAATAGAGAGAGAGAGAGAGAGAGATTGAGCGAGCATGGTCCGCCATGAGGTCCAAAGAGTGGGCGTCTTGGAGAGACTGGCCTAGATAGACAATCTACGTGAGAGAGTATAGAGTGTGTTGATCGAGGCCCGAACAGGGAGATATATCATTTGTGTGAGAGAGAAAGCAGGGTTAATCGAGCCTTAGATAAAGAGAGAGAGAGAGAGAGAGAGATTGAGCGAGTGTGGGCCGCCGTGCAGAAGAAAGAGTGAGATGGTCTCGAGAGAGTGACCTAGATAGACAATGTGCGTGCGTGCGCGTGAGAGGGGGGTCTAGATAGGCAGTGCATGTATCTAGCGAGAGAGGGTGGGAGGGAGAGAGAGAGAGAGCTCAGCATGTAGTGCAATGGCGGGTGTGTGAGAGAGATACATTTGTTGACAGAGTGGAAAAAGGGGGTTGTGTATTTGAGAGAGTTAGAGATCGAAACATAAAGAGAAAGAATGAGCGTGTGTCAGAAACCAATAGCTTTGTAAGGTGGTTAGGAGATGACGATTGATCGATAGAGGAAGTATGTAGCGTGTGTGCCGGGGGGGCTAAAAACAACATTTGAATGTTGATAGTACTAGACTTAATATTGACGTTTCAATTTAGTGTACATTGTAAGATTTGAATTGAGGACCATGCATATGGCGTTCGTAATTATTTAGAATTCTTGCCATACTAGGTTTGTAGAAGTTGATATTGACTCGATTGTTGTTGTATTTTGTATGTGTGTGGTCATATGCTTGAATCCATCCAAAGTTTTCTCACTACCATAGTGTTCATCTTATACATATGAATTTGAATTAAAAAAGTAGCGTGGATACCGTGAAATGCGAAATCCACGTTAGAATTGGAGATCGCTATGTGAGAAACACTCTCTAATTCAAAGAACTCCTCATTAATTAATTTATAGTATCTCGTTTCGAAGGACTAATTATTTGCAAGGAAAACATGGGCATGGTAATACATACAGATTCGTTTACCAATGAAAGAAGATTCGTTTGCATTCTCAAATGTAGGCACACCAGGTACACCACTGTCGTGTCGTGGTGGTCGCGTGTGTCGTACGGACGCTAGCACCCACCCCCCTCCCTTCCCTCCCCCCCCCCCAAAAGAAGGGCGACAAAAAAACTCATGCTTCCATGTTTCAGATTGAAATATCTGGCGGCCCCAATTCCAGCCCTACAAAATCTCCCTTCTCCCCCGTCCCCTACCGCACCCAGAGCGCTCAAATCCCTAATTCACCGCCAACCCAAGCAAAATTCGAATCGCCCCTCATCTCATCTCTTTCCCCACCTCTGTGCCGGACGACGATGATGAATATGATGGTCGCGCTTCACCACCGCACCAGAGCTACCTCATCTACGCCCTCGTCCACCGCATCGGGTGGTCCACCGACAACGTCGGCCGCCGCAGCCGACGTGCCTCACAGACACCGACTTCCACCGGATCAGGTGCACTTCACCTACGTCGTCTCCCACCTCACCGGGGCTACTTCACCGAGCACATCATCACACCTCCAACCCCGAGGCTATTGGTGCTTCACCAATGGCCTCGTCCACCGCATCATAGAGCTCTACTACTGCTCAAGATCTGCATCCGTACGCGGCCAGCCAACGCCAGCACATCACCCTCAACGGCTCTAAAGTGACCCGCACTCTAGGCGAGCATGCCCAAATGCTGGCCCGAACTAGGTATCCACATATCACTCCCATGTGCACTGTTCCAATGATGTTTGGATATCCTTTTACTGCTCTCTTAGCTTACATGCCTATGCAACTCTGACTTTAACTCTTATTCCTTCTGAAGATATCATCTGAAACAAGCAAAACCATTTTTTAGCGAAGCATGACGGCGCTACGGGGTCTGGTACACATCCTGCACGTCGGTATAACCTTGTAAGTACCTGTCCTCCGGTACAACAGCAAGGTCGATTCCTCTCATTGATCTTTGATCAACCATTCGCCGTGCCAAAAGTGCAGAGGGGGATGCAAGGATCACAGGTCCTGCACATCCAAGCAATTGGTAACATGGACGAGTACATGGAACATCCCAAGCGCAAGCAGAGCTGTAGTGAGCCTGTACAATGAGCTAGCGTAAGTCCCTGCATTTCATTTAATTCGTACTGGTCTGCGTGTATGGTTTGTGTGCAGTGGCGGATCCACGAATTCAAGTTACCTGGGGTGAAAATTTAACTTAAAAAATACGAAGGCACTTGCACTCCAGAAATCAACATAACTTGAGAAATGTGCAGCTACATGCACTTTGAAAACCAGCTAATGATCCAAAGTAGTTCCAGATTATAAACCACTAGATGATGTAAGCACCAAAAAACACAAAATACAACATGGTGGACAAGGACTACTAACATGGACTGTACCTTCTTGAATTATTCGTTCTCTGGCCAAAAATATCCAAGTCTAATTGCACCTATAACCAGTGCGCAAACTGCATATCAATATATCTATCTTGCACAAGTATGCCAATAGTTTGAAACAACAGATTAGAAAATTATTTATGCTAGGTTGTCATGATACGGGGACGTTGTGGTAGATGGCATCGACGTTTCCTCAAGCCATGAAAATGTACTATAATTTGCTTGTCATCAATTCCTGCAAATCTCTCTCTCTCACTCTCTCTCTCTCTCAACATAGCAGATCATCATTAGACACTAAATCCTTCAATGGAGCTTGCAAAATGCTTGCATTAGATCCCTCATTAGACACTATATATTCATCACTAGGAGCATGTAAAATGTTTGCATCAAATCCTTCATTAGCAGTCTGTTCATTGGACACTTCAGGCTCAAGAACAACATGAGCTTGTATGTTTGTACCAGGAACTTGATTAGACACATCAGGTTCAGTCACTTCAGTATTGATTGGGGGAGTTATAAAATAAGTAGAAATTGGTTTCATTTTCTTATAGATTCCCTACATACAAGCAGTTTTACAACACCATCAGGTTTAACTATTGGCCAGAAATTGAACAGTTTAATTAAATATAATCAGGGACGTGATGTACCTACTCATTGCGCATGCTGCTCTTGCAAGCTGCGACTGTCGGTTTGCGCAAGCTCGATGCCATGCCCGTGCTGCAACCGCTTCCTCCCACCCAGGCTACACCCAGAGTTGGATCTTCATCTTCTTGTCCTTCCATTCGCTTGAATCCCGGCGACCGGCGTATGATGAGGGCGCGAGGAAGAGCTTTGCCAGTATGTCCAGCGGTGGCTAGGTTAGGAGAGAACTAGAATGGAGGCTGGAGCAAAAGAATTTGGGATTTTCCTGCTGTCGATCAATATGGGAGGCGCTCGTTTGGGCCGCGAGCCTGCTATAGGGCCTGCCTTGCACTTACATTATTGGCCCATCCAAATTGACATGTTTTTCTTCATTTTTTTACATTGCCTGCTCGTGCGCTGGGACGAACAAAACTAGCCTGGGCCAACCTAGACGACTCAAACTAGGTGCACACTTTCTAGCCACCCGAGGCGGCCGCCCATACCAGCCCCTACGGTGGCGCCACCCCTTTTTGTGTGTATGATTTGGGTAGTGAAAAATATTCCAATGGCACTTTTGATTTACCCACATAATGGTTGAATTGCTTGTTTCTATGAACTGAGTTCACCAATAATGTGAAGGATGCCAGTCTTTTCATCCTATTGTAGATTGCTTAGATCCCGATATGCCAAATGTAATCGCATGAAATATATAGTAAAAGCCAGTGTGATGTGTGTTGCTACAGCTAGTCTAACAACCCGTCCTCATATAACATATCAAGGACTCACCATCTTATCAGATTAACCATTCGACTTACCAATGCAGTGTGGGAAGAAAGAAGTATTGGGACGGCGTATCCAAGCAATTGATGCCATGGACTCCTTCGTAGAACATTGTAAGTGAAAAAGAAGTTGCAGTGTGCCTGTACAAACAGCTAGCGTAAGTTTAGTTACCTGCTTCTCGGACTTTTAGTTAGCCACTGATTGGAAAATTGTTCAATTACCTTGCTTGGCTTAATTTAGTTTGCTACTGATTACATAATGCCATCGCCTGTTAATCCTATTATAGACTGCGCCTATCTATGTGTTTGATACTTACAGTTTATGGAATTACCTATTTGCCTGAACTTAAATAGCTACTTAAGCACGTAGATAGCTGGTCATATCTACTTCTAGGGTGCAGCAAAATTCATGTGTAATTTACCTTCTGATACCCTGTTTGCTTAAATGGTTTGCTGTTATGACTTGTAGGACTAGTAATGTTTGCATGTTCATAGGCAGACAAATGTCAGGTTTATATGAGGGACAATGTCTTTTTAACTTTTTGCTTACATCAAAGAAATTTACAGATGTCTATGTTGCTGGTAAACAGTACTGACTTGTTACTTTAATACGTTGCCAAGAACTTGTTAGTTTTACTAGTTCATGTGTAATTAAATATGTTGCCAAAACTAGTTAGTTTTACTAGTTTAATGTTAGTTTCTTATGGCTCTTGCAACACTTTATTTATGATTCCTAACATTCTAGTTTGCAGGATCCAACTTAAACTCCGATGGCACAACAGGTATGTTTTCAAAAACTTCCTTGTTTACCTGGTTTGCTGCTGTAACTTGTTGCTGTAATCATCTTACCAACTTCAACTTTTCAGGATCTAATTGGAAGTCCAATTGCACAGCAGGTACATTTTCAAAATTTTATTTGTGTAATAGGTTTGCTGCTGTAACTTGTTGCTTTAATCAAATTACTGACTACTCAACTTTTCAGGATCCAAGAGAAACTTCAATGCCACAACAGGTGCTGTACTAGCTTTGCTAAAAAATGATGCTCTTCTAGCAAAAAAGTACAGCGCCCTGGCTTATGTATGTTAGTTGATATTATTGATCCATATACTCTATAAGTGTTTATATGTCTGTCAGTTTTGTACACTATTGGTTGATTGAGTATTCATTTTGAATCTTGAGACATCGCTTGTGTACATATCTAAATGGGAGTACACTATATGTTGCGTGTGTCATACATGTTACACTTGAGTTGGACATAAAGTGGTGTCAAATATTTGAATCCACCTTGAACTAGATTCTACCTTCTGAATTTGAGTATCGACATTAGTAAATCATATTCATATATGATAGTGGAATACATCATTGTTTTGCTTTTGAAGATATATAAAAAAACATAGAATGATTTAGAAAGATTTATATAAGAATATAAAATGGATTCGAATTTAGTTGCGAGGGTAAACGTGAATGCTTAGTGTCCCAAAATTTGAAAGAAGCGGCAAATCATCCACTCCCACGTCGGCTACCCGAAGCCCGTGTTTGCGAGATGGAAATTACTGTCTACCCCTTACACGGACAACCCATCGGCCCGATTTCCACTGCTATTAATAGGGGTAGGTTAGTAACTTCAATCAGACATGATACGACCGCCTCTGAGCCCATTCATCCATGGTGGGCGCCAAACGTGGGCACACATTTGATTCAAGCTCGTCCGAAAGACCTCTGTCTCTCCCTCCATTTCCCCATTCATACACGGTGGGCAGCAAAACAAACTCGACTCGGCCGAAATTGATGTAGGCAAGTATTTTTAATAGCGACAGGTTTGTAACTTCACTCATACATGACACAACCGCCCTACCTGTCAGCCCCATTCATACAACGTGGGCGCCAACCGTGGGTGCCAAAACACCCTCTCCTCGCCCGAAATCGCTCAGGGCAAATATTGGGGAGATGCGAGATTACCGTTCTATCCCCAACCGACGAGACGTCCAAATTTTAAACGGGGGCTAAGTTTCGTAACTTTCCTATATTTCAGATAGGCGCGTCCCAAAGACATGGTTCCCCGTACCTCTCCCTCCATTTTCCCATTCATACACCATCCGTGCTAGAACGCCATCCCCACACCAGCCTCCTCCATCCGCCACCCCATCCATCGCCTCCGTCCTCCACCATGCCGGAGCGCCTACCAAGACCGCGTCGTCCACTGCTAGAGATGGACGTTTCTCATCCACGGCGATGGACCAGGAGCCTTGCATTACATCCTCTTGCTTCATCAGCGCCGTCAGCCTCCTTGCCGGGGCCGCTCCGACGACCTTCTCATCAACCGCAACGGGACTTATCCCCCGATGCATCCGTCTACCATCGCAAATCTGCTTCCACGCCACCGATAGCCATCGCACCCCCGATGCCTACATGGCATCGCGAGAGTGTTGGTACTACTTCATATTTGCTCAAATTTTTTATCTCAACCAAAAAAATAGATCGTAACTTGGTTACTGTACTTTCTGTTCAGCTCTTAGAATCTTAGTTCTTAGTTCGAAGCAAACAATGGTTGCTAGGTAGCATTTCTGTGGTTTGCAGCTTCAATCTGCCATGGCACAGTCATAATAGGGTTTAACTGATCATGCTTAGGGTTCCCCCCCTTTTATGATCACTATACGATCAGCCTACGTGCTTCGTGTCATAATAGCACTGCTCCACCCATCAAGCTAAACAAGCTTAGTTATTCAAATACGAATCTGATATTATTAAAACAGATTCGTTTAATTGGTCAGATAAATGTTCCTCATTTAGTTTTGAAATGCATGTACGCCGCTGGGGTGGATCTATAGGGTGGCCACGGTGGGCCACGGCCCACCCTGGGATTTTGGGTTGGCCGAGACCCCGATTCCCCTCTGTTCTGCTACGCTTCCGATCTCTACTCGCCCCCAGCCGCCTGCCTCGCCGGCGACTTGCCGTCCCCGGACGGCATGACTTTAGGAGGAGACGCCGGACTAACAGGAGGTCAGGAGCCGCTCGCCCAACAACATCACCGCTGCCCGGGCGCGCCGTCGTGCCTACCTTCCCAGTCCGTTCAGGGCTCAGGCGTGCAGCACCCTCTAAGCCAACCTGATTTAACCTGAAATACGTCCTCAACACTCAGCAGCCACTCCCCATCACCCATTTTCTAATTGATTCATTACTCATTAGGCAGGACTGCCATTAGGGTTTGTTGTGTATTGAGTGCTACCTACACTTAATGGTTCAGATATTTCAGTAGTCTTTAGTACCTGTGAAGTTCACAGGGTTTCAAAATTCTGGTTCCAGGAACAGACACTAGTCATGTTGGATTGTTGGTCATAGTGACATTGACCTAGATTACTACTGCAGGCCAGGTTTGCTGGCAATTTTACTTGTCTTTCTTACTCATTCGATATGATATCCAATTATTCACTTCGATTAGTTGCAAACAATAAGTGCTATACCAACTTCTTGATTCAGATTTTGGATGGTCTCTTACTGCAATTACAATTCTGCATACTTGTCCTAGTAAGCTTACAAGTAATGATTGATTCACTAACTATATGCTTGCCTTGTCATATTTGTTGTCAATATTCTTTTAGGGTGGACCACCCTGTTTCAAAATACTGGAACCACAGACATGAGTGAATAGTATTTCTCTGTGTGATCTCTTCCATCATGTGTGGGCAATGAACACTGCATTATATAGAAAGAAAAGTGTCATATCCACCTTTTACATAGACTACGATCTTTTACATGGAATACAATCTGCCTACTTGCTTTGTGTCGCACTACCAGCACTCCTCCCTTGAAGCTAAACATTATGCCACTCATAATTCCTTAGTTTACTTGTTCAACTACGAATTTGATATGATTATAATGTTCCTACTTCAGTTTTGAAATGTGCGTCCGCCCCTTATGAAGACATAAGAGGTTTGTATTTCTGTGTGTGGTCTGGTCAGCACGGTTGGGGGATGAACTTTGTATACACAGGGGTTTGTAGGGAGACACTATTTGAGTAGAATCCACAATTCATTCCATAGATAATCTCACTACTTTGTATGTTTTCATGAATCTCACATACTGAACATCATCATAATGATTATGAGCTTGCGCACATGAAAAGAATAAAGCAAAACAATGCCATGGCTGTCAAACTTGGCACTAAGGGACTGAGATCCAGTCTGGATGCAATGCAAATGCTCCCCACCTACAGATTCGTGTTCAGAATATGATCCTAACAATGATTCTGAGCTAGAGGGAGACCCAAGTCAATGTAGCTCCCTAGTGGAGGAGTCCGAGGCGGATGCCCTATCTTATTCACCCATCAAGGTGATTGCTCTAACTTTGCAAGGTTATATTGGTCGCACATATCTTGCAATTGATGCTTTGGATTGCTTCTACTTTGTTGAACTACCGTTTGCTTTGTTTACACACCGTCTATGTGAATACGCCCTGCCTATCCATTTTTAGTACATATTCCATCTGTCATCATACCATATTTATCCATTGAAATGTTGTTCTTGTGTATCAGATGTTCAAAAGGAAGAGGGCGATTGCTGATCGTGAAGGAGCACGAACAAAGTATTTGGAAAAGGTAGTGACACCTGATAAATCAAATAGCCCATTAGGTGTAGTGGCAATATCACCAGACCCACAAAACATGGCCCCAACTCTAGCAGACTCTAGCCCTACTACACTGGCCATCTCTGATGCGCCAACTCAGCAGAACCCAACTGCAGCAAATAGTATGATGATGCCAGTTGACATAGCACCAGCTCTACGATGCAAAACCCCCATTCCAGCAAAGAGTACACCAAATCCAGTTGCCAAATCCCTTTTTGAACGATAGAGAGCCCCAATTGCAGCAAATAGGACCGCTGTTCCACTTCTTCCCAGTTGAGAAGACGAAGCTTATATTGTTGTCAGGAACTTTGTGCGCATCTTTCCATCATGGAATGATTATACCACAGACAAAGAACAATTTCCATTCTTCCCCCGTAACTTACATGTAAGTAATGTACTAATGTTATTACTGGTAATTACTGCATATGTTTCTGCTGACAGAAGACACAAGACTCCATTCTTTTAAATAGGCGAGGACCAAATTGGATAGTCAAGACGAGCAAGGCTTGGTTGTGCTTTTCAAGCACTCGTTGATGAAGTATTGTTCCTACCTTAGGCAAGCGCACTTCGATGGCAAGCCTCTAAACTAAATTTCTGTAAAGTCTCCGGTGCTACATTTAGTAGACAGTGACTGGAATAATCTTATTACACATTGGTATTGTCTGTAGCGTAAGGTACTGTCTATGATATCACATCACAATTTGAACTACATTTCTGCATGTGCCTTACCGTCTCACTTGTATGAAAACTGTTTGCAGAAGAATATTAATTCTCAAGGGACCATAGAATTTCGCAACTATACTGCACACTGCATTGCTCTTGTGAGTACCTCTTGCCCTGTATGACCATACTTACTTTCATAGCTGGTTGATTATGTAGCATCACTGCACATGTTAGCCTCCTTATCCTCCATTTGGTGGACATTATAAGATCCGTATCGACTTTTACATAAATTTAGAATCAGCCCAATGCTTTTGAAGAGGTTTAGCTCTGCAGTCCTCTTGTAAGGACCGAACGTGTTCTCTCACCATACTTACATTAACAGCTACTCCCTCCGTCCCATAATATAAGAGTGTTTTGTACAGTACACCAGTGTACAAAACACTCTTATATTATGGGAAGGAGGGATTGGTTCATTGTGTAGCATTACTCTGCATCTTATCTCCCTCGCCCACCATTTACAAAAAAATATCAGATCTATATTTAATCTTACCAAAAATTTGAATACACAGACAATGCCAGTGCAGAAGTGTAGCCCATTGCTCTTGTCAGTACATTTTATCCTGTAACGCTTGTACTTACAGGGATGGGTAGTTGATTATGTAGCATCAATCTACATCTTATCTTCATTATCCTCTATTCCTGACAGTATTATCATATCTATAATTACTATCTACAAAATGTAGAGTACAGGCAATGCTTATGAAGAAGATTTTGTGCTAAAATTCATGAGTTATCCTTCCCTTGACATAGAGAAGGGCATTATAGAGCCGGTGTTAACTATTAATGTAAGTCAGTCCTTCTAAAGCCTTTATCCTCAACTGCTGTTTAATTTCCTCATACTCCCTATCATCAACTGTTGTTTAGTTTGCTATTTCTATCAAAATGCGTGTTCGCAACAACTGTAAGTTCCAAGTTTTAGTTATAAAACCAAATTCCTTATTCATGCCATGCACATTACTTAATACAGATCCAATGATTTTCTTTAGCCCTGCATGTACACTTGTTTTTGTTGATCTATAATCCACTGTGTGGTGAAGCAGCCCACATTTGCACCTTGTCATTTCCTGCTTTATCTTACGGATGTGGCTAATGATATGAACAACATGACATGCACATTAACCAAAATAGATACAATGATTATCTTTTGCCCTTCATCTATGCTTGTTTTGTTGATATGGTAATCCAGTAGTGTGGTCAAGCTCCCCGCATTATGAACAATGCCAAATTATGCTATTGACATTTTGAACTGTCTCTTTATTTTCTAATTTGAAATTGGATGGAATTGAAAACATAGTTACCATCTTTATTTATATACGTGCAAAACCTGTCATCTCTCTGCTTGTTTCAGGGTGATATGCCTGATGGCATGCACAAGTCTGCTGAAGGCTATGAGACAAACCCAACATATATTGCAGCAAAGAAGGCAAAACATCTTGAAGATAGCTAGACAGCCCCAAAGTCATGTCTTGATGCAGTGTTCAAGTTACTCGAGACTAGCAGTCACACAAGCTCACAAAATTTGCAACCTGAGTCAGTTCAACTTCTTTAGTCTCAACTTCAAGCAGAAAGGCATTCTACAACTCAACTTCAACTTGAAGTCCAATCTCTAAGGAAGATCACGGCGAACTCTAATGAGAACCTCATTGCTAAACAGCTACAGCTGGAAGCTATGACCGACATGCTAGGTCGGTCTGACAGCCATGCTCAGCTGCTTGTGCAGCAGCTCCCGCGCAAGGCTAACCTTTCTCGAACTATCTTGGAAGTGCTTGGTTCAGTATTATTTTTTTACGCTGCAATGGCGCCCAATTTTTGTAATCTGCTTCTTCGTTGCACTTTATGATCACTGGTGGCGAGCTTTGATGCCTAGTGGATGTAATATACCATAAACCCTTTATTGTATAGTGTAGGTTTATTCTAAGTTACTATGCCGTAATTTCTTCATTGTATAGAGTAGGTTTGTTCTTAATTCCTTGTTAACGTATATGCCATCATTCATTATCTAAAAAAAAACAACGAAAATCTGATGTAGGCGACCGGGCCGAAACAGTCGCCTCTAACGGGTCTGCATTTTAGCGGGCCACAATAGGGACAGCTGATGTCTACTACACAACTTATTCTTGTAGACTCGTGTTGGGCCTCCAAGCGCAGAGTTTTGTAGGACAGTAGCAAATTTCTCTCAAGTGGATGACCTAAGGTTTATCAATCCGTGGGAGGCATAGGATGAAGATGGTCTCTCTCAAACAAACCTGCAACCAAATAATAAAAAGTCTCTTGTGTCCCCAACACACCAAATACAATGGTAAATTGTATAGGTGCATTAGTTCGGCGAAGAGATGGTGATACAAGTGTAATATGGATAGTAGATATTGATTTTTGTAATAGTAACAATAAAAAACAGCAAGGTTGCAAGTAACAAAAGTGAGCACAAACGGTATTGCAATGCTTGAAAATGAGGCCCAGGGTTCGTCCTTTCACTAGTTCAATATCTCAACAATGCTAATATAATTGGATCATATAACCATCCCTCACGTGCGATGAAGAATCACTCCAAAGTTCCTATCTAGCGGCGAACATAAGAAGAAATTGTTTGTAGGGTACGAAACCACCTCAAAGTTATCCTTTCTGATTGATCTATCTAAGAGTTCATACTAAAATAACACCAAATTATCCTTTCCGATCGATCTATTCAAGAGTTCGTACTAAAATAACACCAGATGATACACATAAACCAACTATAATGTTACCTAGATACTCCAATGTCACCGCGAGTATCCGTGAGTTGATTATACGATATGCATCAAACAATTTCAGATTCACAAAACTCAATCCAACACAAAGAACCTCAAAGAGTGCCCCAAGATTTATACCGAAGAAACAAGGATGAAAACATGCATCAACCCCCATGCATTGATTACCCCAATGTCACCTCGGGAATCCGCGAGTTGAGTGCCAAGACATAGATCAAGTGCTCTCAAATCCAACAAAGTATTCAATCCGATAAAAGTGAAATCTCAAAGGGAAAACTCAATTCATCACAACAAGATAGAGAGGGAGAAATACCATATTATCCAACTATATTAACAAAGCTCGCGATACATCAAGATCGTGTCATATCAAGAACACGAGAGAGAGAGAGAGAGAGATTAAACACATAGCTACTGGTACAAACCCTCAGCCTCGAGGGTGGAGTACTCCCTCCTCATCATGGTGGCCACCGGGATGATGAAGATGGCCATCGGTGATGATTTCCCCCTCCATCAGGGTGCCGGAACACGGTCCAGATTGGTTTTTCGTGGCTACTAAGGCTTGCGGTGGCGGAACTTCTGATCTAGGGTTATTTCTGGATGTTTCTGTATATATAGGATTATTTAGCGTTGGAATCACGTGAAGATGGGCCTCAGGGGGCCCACCACCCACCAGGGCTTGCCAAGGGGGGTTGGCGTGCCCTGGTGTCTTGTGGGCAGCAGGGGGCCCCCTCTGGTGGTTCTTTGTTCCATTATTTCTCTTTTCTTCCAAAAAAAATCGTCAAAAAGTTTCATCCAATTCCGAGAACTTTTATGTCTGCACAAAAAACAACACCACGGTAGTTCTGCTAAAAACAGCGTCAATCCGGGTTAGTTCCATTCAAATCATACCAAAACCATACAAAATTTTGTAAACATGGCGTGAATACTTCATAAATTATAGATACTTTGGAGACGTATCAACATCCCCAAGCTTAATTCCTACTCGTCCTCGAGTACGTGAATGATAAAAGAGATAATTTATGAAGTGTGAATGCTAGCATACTGCATAAGTTTGATCAATGATAATTTCAATCACTTTTCCTAGCATCATAACAGCAACACTTTCTCATAAAACTCAACATGATAGCAATTGAAAACGGATTTTTTGTTGTGGAATGCTACCTATCATATTCATCATATACTCTTTATTTTGTAGCATGACATTTGGACTTGAATGATTCAAAGCAATAGTCTATAATTTGACATGAAGACATCAATACTCAAGCATACTAACAAGCAACCATGTCTTTCAAAATATCAACGCTAAAGAAAGCTATCCCTTGCCCATTATCCTCAATCATTGATCCATTCATGAAACACACTCGAATATTAGCTACATCCAATGCACAGGTATGATCATAGTGCTCCCTAGTTGGTGCTTTATAAGGGAAGATGGAGACTCAAATAAAAATAAAAATTGCATAAAGTAAATAGATAGGCCCTTCGCAGAGGGAAGCAGAAATTTGTAGAGGTGCCAGAGCTCAAAGTTTAAATTGAGAGATAAAATATTTTGAGAGGCATACTTTTCCCGTCAATGAAAACGACCGAGAATTCCCAACACTTTCCATGCTAGATACATCATAGGCGGTTCCCAAACAGAAAATAAAGTTTATTCCTTTTTCCACCATTCTTTCACAATCCATGGCTAGCTGTATCCATGGGTTCCTTCCATACCAACACTTCCCAAGGAATTTATTATTGAAAAACATAAATAAATTTTTTCTGCATTTCGGGACTAGACATCCCTATTACATTTGCCACACTCTCGTGCAATGACAAGTGAATAAACACTCATCTTGAGAATAACGCATCTAGCTTGGAAAATATTGGCCACCCCCTGCCGCTTCATGAGCGGTACAGGCACACAAAAAGGAAATTTATTTTGAAAATTAGAGTTGGCACATACAGATTTACTTGGAACAGCACGGAAATACATCATATAGGTATGTATGGTGGACTCATTTGGCACAACTTGGTTTAAGGAGTTTGGATGCACAAACAGTATTCCCGCTTAGTACAAATAAAGGCTAGCAAATACATTGAGAAGCGACCAACCAAGAAACGAAAACGATCATAAACAAGCATTAAACATAACTAACACCGAACAATGCACCACAAGTAGGATATAACTTCATTGCATAACTATTGACTTTCATGCTTGCATAGGGAATCACAAACCTTAACATCAATATTCCTACTAAAGCACAATTACTCACCAATATGACTCACATATTATTATCTCCATATCGCAAAACTATTGCAAGGAATCAAACTTATCATATCCAATGATCTACATGAAAGTTTTTATTATATCCTTCTTGGATATTCATCATATTAGGACCAATTTCATAGCTTGTGCAAATTTTCATCACTAGTATCAACTCCCAAAATAATATAAGTGAAGCATGAGAGTGTTCGACAAACTACTCCAAAAAGATATAAGTGAAGTTCAAACGAGTAGTTATGTAAATGGGTAGCTATTTGAGGACTTTTTGTTATTTAAAAAAAATTAGATCTAAGTATTTTATTAAAACAGCAAGCAAAACAAAATAAAATGACATTCCAAGAATAGCACACATCATGTGAAGAAGCAAAAACTTAGGCTCAACCGGTACTAACCGATAATTGTTAATGAAGAAAGATGGGAAGCCTACCAGGGCATCCCCAAGCTTAGATGCTTGAGACTTCTTGAAATATTATCTTGGGATGCCTTGGGCATCCCCAAGCTTGAGCTTTTGTGTCTCCTTAATTCCTTTTATATCACGGTTTCCCTAAATCTTAAAAACTTCATCCACACAAAACTCAACAAGAACTCGTGAGAAAAGTTAGTATGAATCAATGCAATAACATTATCATTCTGTACTGTAGCAAATCAAATTATTATTTAACATTGCATACTAAATGCCTCTGCATATTCAATACTCCTATCCTCAAATAGAATCATTAAACAAGCAAACATATGCAAACAATGCAAACATAACAACAATCTGTCTAAACAGGACAGTCTGTAAAGAGTGCAATTATAGTAACACTTACCTAACTCCAAAAATTCTAAAAATTTACCACACTGTATAAAATTTATCATAGCTTATTGTGCAAAAAAATTCAACATTTTATCACATTCTGAATTTTCTCAAGAATTCACGCACTAGCGTGCAACTTTCTATTTTCAAACAGCAACATATAGACTTGCAAAATAAGCATGGTAAGCTATCTTGACACTTTTATTAAAGTAGAAGATATAAAAAATTACTCTAAATAACAGCAAGCAAATCCTAAAGAAAATGATGCTCCAAGCAAAACACATATCATGTGACGAATAAAAATGTAGCTCCAAGTGAGGTTACCGATAATATTGACGACGAAAGACGGGATGCCTTCCGGGGCATCCCCAAGCTTAGTTGCTTGGATCTTCCTTTAATATTACCTTGGGGGTGCCTTGGGCATCCCCAAGCTTAGGGTCTTGTCACTCCTTATTCTCCTCATATCGATATCTCACCCAAAACTTGAAAACTTCAATCACACAAAACTTAACGGAACTTCGTGAGATGGGTTCGTATGATAAAGACAAATCATTCAATTTGATACTGTCAAGATAAGATTCATAATTGTTTCAACATAATGCCTGCTGTAATCTACAATTTCCACAATTTATATTAAGCAATATAAGCCATAGAAACCATAAAACAAGCAAACTATGCATTGCAAACAGAATCTGTCAAAAACAGAACATTCTGTAAAGATCTGAATTATGGTCATACTTCTGTAACTCCAAAAATTCTGAAAATTTATGAAAGCGTAGACAATTTGTATATAAATCATATTTAAAAAAATCAGAATTTTTTGATGCCCCAGTCAGTTTTAATAGTTCTGTTACTGGGCACAAAAGTTTCTGTTTTTGCACAGAATCAAGTCAACTATCATCCACACTATCTCAAAGGCTTTACTTGGCACTTTATTGAAACAAAAGCTCTAAAACATGATTACTACAGTAGCCTAATCATGTGAACACACAAAAACAGGAGGGTAAATGTTGGGTTGTCTACCAACAAGCGCTTTTATTTAATGCATTTTAGCTAGGCATAAAGATTTCAATGATGCCCGCATAAAAGATAGGAATTGAAACATAAAGAGAGCATCATGAAGCATAAGACTAGCACATTTAAGCCTAACCCACTTCCTATGCATAGGGATTTTGTGAGCAAACAAGTTATGGGAACAAGAATCAACTAGCATAGGAAGGCAAAACAAGTGCAACTTCAAAACTTTCAACATAAAGAGAGGAAACTTGACATTATTGAAATATGTAGAAGCATATATTACTCTCTCATAATAATTTTCAGTGGCATCAGGAATGAATTCAACAATATAACTGTCACATAATTCATTCTTTTCATGATCCACAAGCATAGAAATTTTCTTACTCTCCACATAAGCAAATTTATTCTCATGAATAGTAGAGGGAGCAAACTCAACAAAATAACTATCATGTGATTGAAAATTAAAATCATGATGACAAGTTTCATGGTTATCATTATTCAATATAGCATACATATCATCACCATAATAATCATAGATAACAACTTTTTTATCATAGTCAATTGAAACCTCTTCCAAAATAGTGGATTCATCACTAAATAAAGTCATGACCTCTCCAAATCCACTTTCATAATTATTACAATAAGATTCAACACCCTCCAAAATAGTGGGATCATCGTTACCTAGAGTTGACACTCTTCCAAACCCACTTTCATCAATATAATCATCATAAATAGGAGGCATGCTTTCATTATAATAAATTTTCTCATCAAAACTTGGGGGGCAAAAAATATCATCTTCATCAAACATAGCATCCCCAAGCTTAAGGCTTTGCATATCACTAGCATCATGGATATTCAAAGAATTAATACTAGCAACATTGCAATTGTTCTCATCATTCAAAGATTTTATGCCAAACATTTTATTGAATTCTTCTTCTATCAATTGAGCACAATTTTCCTTTTCATCATTTTCAAGAAAGACATGATAAAGACGAATAATATGAGGCCACCTCAATTCCAATTTTTTGTTTTCTATTATAGACCAGAAAAGTGATAAAATAAGAAACAAAAAGATTCAGTTGCAAGATCTAAAGATATACTTTCAAGCACTCACCTCCCCGGCAACGGCGCCAGAAAAGAGCTTGATGTCTACTACACAACTTATTCTTGTAGACTCGTGTTGGGCCTCCAAGCGCAGAGTTTTGTAGGACAGTAGCAAATTTCCCTCAAGTGGGTGACCTATGGTTTATCAATCCGTGGAGGCATAGGATGAAGATGGTCTCTCTCAAACAAACCTACAACCAAATAATAAAAAGTCTCTTGTGTCCCCAACACACCAAATACAATGGTAAATTATATAGGTGCACTAGTTCAGCGAAGAGATGGTGATACAAGTGTAATTTGGATAGTAGATATTGATTTTTGTAATAGTAACAATAATAAACAGCAAGGTAGAAAATAACAATAGTGAGCACAAACGGTATTGCAATGCTTGAAAATGAGGCCTAGGGTTCGTACTTTCACTAGTGCAATCTCTCAACAATGCTAATATAATTTGATCATATAACCATCCCTCACGTGCGATGAAGAATCACTCCAAAGTTCCTATCTAGGGGAGAACATAAGATGAAATTGTTTGTAGGGTATGAAACCACCTCAAAGTTATCCTTTCCGATCGATCTATCTAAGAGTTCGTATTAAAATAACACCAAGTTATCCTTTCCGATCGATCTATTCAACAGCTCGTACTAAAATAACACCATATGATACACATCAACCAACTCTAATGTCACCTAGATACTCCAATGTCACCGCGAGTATCCGTGAGTTGATTATACAATATACATCAAACAATTTCAGATTCATAATACTCAATGCAACACAAAGAACCTCAAAGAGTGCCCCAAGATTTCTACCAGAGAAACAAGGACGAAAACATGCATCAACCCCTATGCATAGATTACCCCAATGTCACCTCGGGAATCCACGAGTTGAGTGCCAAGACATAGATCAAGTGCTCTCAAATCCAACAAAGTATTCAATCCGATAAAAGTGAAATCTCAAAGGGAAAACTCAATTCATCACAACAAGATAGAGAGGGAGAAACACCATATGATCCAACTATATTAACAAAGTTCGCGATGCATCAAGATCGTGCCATATCAAGAACACGAGAGAGAGAGAGAGAGATTAAACACATAGCTACTGGTACAAACAATCAGCCCCAAGGGTGGACTACGCCCTCCTCATCATGGTGGCCGCCGGGATGATGAAGATGGCCACCGGTGATGATTTCCCCCTCTGGTATGGTGCCAAAACAATGTCCAGATTGGTTTTTCGTGGCAACAGAGGCTTGCAGCAGCGGAACTTTTGATCTAGGGTTATTTCCGGAGGTTTCTGTATATATAGGATTTTTCAGCGTTGGAATCATGCGAAGATGGGCCTCAGGGGGCCCACCACCCACCAGGGCGCACCAGGGGGGCTGGTGCACCCTGGTGTCTTGTGGGCAGCAGGGGCCCCCCTCTGGTGGTTCTTTGTTCCATTATTTCTCTTTCTTCCAAAAAAAATCATCAAAATGTTTCGTCCAATTCTAAGAACTTCTATTTCTGCAGAAAAAACAACACCACGATAGTTCTGTTGAAAACAGCGTCAGTCCGGGGTAGTTCCATTCAAATCATACCAAAACCATATAAAATTGTTGTAAACATGGCGTGAATAGTTCATAAATTATAGATACGTTGGAGACGTATCAACGGCCCACAACTTTCTTGGGCCTGCGCTGACCGACCATTTGGGCCATTCGTGGACACTATGCGCGAGGCCCATAACTTACATGGGCCTTCATTGGGCCCAACATTTAGTTGGGCCTTTAGTGGATCCAACGCTTAGTTGGGCCCATGTAGCTTCGGGGCATTAACATGCTGAATATTCTGCTGCCTGTTATGACCTAGAAGATACCATGGGCCTTTAGCAGGCCGAAATGCATGTTGGGCCTCAATTTTCAATAGTCGTCCACAGGCCTTTAGCGGGCTGAAATGTACACTGGGCCATTATTGGCCAAGTTATAAGACGGGCCGTTACCAAGCCGAAACATATCTCGGGCCTTGGTTGGCCCACTGATATCATGGGCCTTTAAGAAGCCGAAAGCTTAGTAGAGGCATCAACGGGCCAAATTATACGATAGCCCTTTAACAGGCCCAAAGTCACGTTGGGTTGAACTGTTGCCACCTTGATCACGGGTCGTTAGTGGGCCGGATGTCGCATCAGACCATATATGGCCCATGGGCAGCACGGGCCATTACCAGGCCAACAGATGCAGTGGGCTGAAATGGGCCCATGTCTACATCGGGCCTCTAACAGGCCGAAATCTCACTAGGCCGTAATTGGGCCCAAAGACTCGGCGAACAATTAACAGGCCAGATCTGGCGGTGGGCCGTAAATGGGCCATGTTTAAGCAGGTCATTAGTGGGCCAGCCCACCAGTACCTAAGTAAATCATACGGGCCTTTGACTGGGCCGGCCTTTTTAACCCATATGGGCCTCTATTGGGCCCTGCCATATGTCGACGTATCATCCATTGGACTAACGACATCTGGCCATCACGGAGCCGACACATGTTTCCTCCAGCCAATGAGAATTTTACACGTGGAAAATCGCCATTGGTCGTTGGTGTTAACGGGTTATCGGATCCAAAACCGGACTCGATAGCTTAACGGCGACCCATTACGGTGGATGCCACGTGTCGGTTACCCTTGACGAAAGCACTTCCCTGACGCGTCATTTATCGAAGTGAACACTTTCGTGATAATAATTTGAGTATTGTCATGGAACACTTCTATGACAGCACAGGTATGACTATCTTGATTCTGTCATAAAATCGTCATGGATGTACATGCATGACAGAAAACATGACCTACTGTGACAAACACGTATCATCACGGAAGTGTTTTTTTGTAGTGGATGGCATATCACACGGACCCGTTCATTCTTGCCAGCAATGCTACCCAAATTTTCTATGTGAAAGACCCCTTGCATAAGAACTGCCATGTAATGATGCATGGGAAGAGGAGGATACTGGTGTCAAGGATGTTGCTGATGAGGATGAGTAAGATGAATTTGCATAGTTGCCAGCCAAGGGATCACGCACAATCCAAACAGAGAAGCGTAAAATCATCAAAAACCTAAGTTCATTCGGGGTCAACCTAATGATCCCGGTTCCCCCATGTACATGGGAATTAAGCCGTAGCACTAGTTTTTATGCCTATTCTGCAACTTAATTCGTTCAATTTAGAATTGTCACGTGTACTGAATTTGTGAGTTATGCCCGGCCTTCTGTTGATGTAAGAATGGTTAATATGTTGACCTTGATATACTGTCAGCTCGGGCAATGAATTTGAACTGTTAATTATACCCTAGAGGTAGCACACTCAATTGATCTCATTCCAGTATATATGAACAGAAGATATGCAATCTTGTTTGTCAATAGCACACGGTTCATTCATGAAAGCCGTGTGCTGACTAACCCGCGCGCGTGATGTGAGCCATGCGTTCTGATTGGACAGAACCCAAATCCCACGGATCATACGTCTGCACCGTTGGACGCTCCTAGATCGAACGGCAATGCTCATCCCTTTCATCAGCACATGCAGTTGCGGTTGGGATTTCATTTATATGCACAAATGCACGTTAAATTAAAAAATTTCTTAAATATAGCAAATGATACCTGAATGTGCCAGAAAATCAAACATGTGGTATAATGGTGATTGCGTACCACAGAAATTTTTATGAGGCCAAATGATGAAGTCACCGGCCACTGGATTTTGAATTGCCACGTCTCCTTTTGGAAACCATGATCCTTCTTGTCAGATACTCCGCTTTCCAAGGAGCGATCATCAAAACTTGTTCCAAACTTTACCAAATTTTTGCCACGGGGTCATGAGAGCACGCCACTGTCACACACTGATTTTCATGATTTCCGGACTCCATCTGAATTTCCTGTAATTAAAATACCAACTAGGCCTACTTCGGTGGCCGCACCTTGCAGCCAAAATGTTTGAAAATTCACCCCGCTTCTCGAACAATGGATGAAAACTCAGAAAGTGACACACAAATGATTTGTACACCTTCTTTGCTAACACAAGCATGTAGTTGTAGTAGGGTTTTGATTTTATTTGCACTAAATACACAGTAACTGCAAAAAATGGCTTAAATATAGCAGATGAGACCTGAAATGGCCAGAATATCAAACCTAGGGTATATTGGTGATTGCTTACCATGAAAAAGAATTATAGGCAGAACGTTGAAGTCACCGACGATTGGAGTCCGAATTGCCGCTTCTCCTTTTGGAAACTATGATCCTTCCTATGAGATGCTCCGGTTTCCAAGGTGCGAGCACCAAAACTTGTGCCAAACTTTACCAAAAAATTTCCATGGGGTCGTTAGAGCATGCCACGGTGACACACCGATTTTTGTGATTTTCGGATTATATGCATTTCCTGTAATTAAAATACCAAGAAGGCCTACACGTGTGGCCTCACCATGCGGCCGAAATGTTTGAAAATTGTTTCGGTCTCTCGGACAATGAATGAAAACTTGCAAAGCGACACACAAATGATCTTGCTAACACCCACGTGTAGTTGCGGCACGGTTTTGATATATATATATATATATATATAGGGTAGGTCTATTCTAATAACACCTTTAAGGCCTTATCTATTTATATATAAAAAGTACTTGATGGGGTCACCAAAATAAAGATAATTATCTTATAAAATCCCACAATAATTAGAAATATCTGACCTTTAATTTGGTGTAACGACAAAGTACTGCCATTAGATCTTCATACCAGGTGGGTCCATACGATGCAATGACGGCTTGACATTCAATTTCATGATCCCATCCACCAAGTGGGTCCATACCATGCAATGACGGCTTGACATTCAATTTCATGATCCCATCCACAACCCCACCCCACCACGAGGTATCAGAGAAACACATACGCCATTTAAAAAAATAATACACAGCCATCGCACGCTTAATAGGTTAGACCATCCCCCCAAGGATCAGAAAAACGCATAAGCATACAAGTTGGGCCATCACACGCGTACAGGATGGGCCCATGCCATGAGCGATGAGGCCATCCTAGAAAAGAAGGGGTCCAATGTCTCGAAACAAATCAAAACCATCATATATCTCTCCAAACAGAATATCTGTCCAGATGGGCATCCAACAAAACTTTCTTTCCATCATGCAAACGTGAGAAACTCAGCTATCCATATAATACCTTCCCCACGATGTCAGAGGTTCATTGTCCTCCAGATTTTAGGTTACAACTTTTACATCATCTTCCTCCGACGACCAAAACTTTGAGCTCAACTTCCTCCAAACAGTCACTTCGGAATTTTCTTCCTCCAGCAGCCACAGGACAGTTCCGTCAAGCAATCAGGCAGCATCAAGTAAGTTCTATCTGCATGAAATTATAGATCAAACCTATAAATGGATTGATAATGGTTCAATTATGCTCTAGATAGTCCTCATCTAAAAGTATTTACCATGTTACCTCAGAAGGTTGATTATGTAGAATCCTATAGGTGTGGGTTCCTGTCTTAATGGTGTCAGGTTCATACTTTTTACTAATTTACAGAAGGCTAATGCCATGGATGTTGCTTTCAATGTTTTCACGTTAAGATAATAATACTATAGAAGTCTAAAATCATACTACAACTATGATAGAAACAAGTGGAATTGCTTGCTGAGATGTAGAGAAACATATATGGTGCATCAGATGTTGTTCATATTATAGATTAGGCCTATTATTATAGAGCAAACCTGTTAATGGATCAATAATACGTAAATTATATTGTAGGCAGTGCTAATGTAAAAAGATTTCACATGTTAGCTCACAAGTTTCATTATGTACAAATAGATGTAGAGAAACATACATAGATGGTTTCCATATTTGGTCAACCCCAGATGCTATAGTGGGTTCCTGTCGTAATGCCGACAGCTCCATCTGAAACAAAAAATAAGACCAATTGTCAATAAATTGTATTAATTCATCTACTATGATTTCATATGGACTCATCTGCAGAGGGCTAATGTCATGGATGTTGTTTCTAGTGTTTTCACATTAAGATAACATACTATAGAAGTCTAGAATCATACTACAGCTATAACTGAAACAAATGGGATTTCTTACTGCCATATAGATAAACATATATGGTGCATCAGATGGTATTCGTATTATAAATCAGACCTGTTATTATAGATTAGACTTATTAATGGATCAATAATACGTAGATTATACTGTAGGCAGTGCTAATCTAAAAGCAACAGATTTTTTTTTGAAACTAGCAATAGAAATATTTTGTATTTATAAAGCTTGCATGTCATTATATTAATTACTTTACTAATCAATATTCTATTCTTATATTTTTAGGGCCTCAAAAGATAATGGCACCTACACTGTTGAATGCATTGACTACACGAAACGAGACATGGGCAATGAAAGTCAAAGTTTTAAGACTTTGGGACGCAATTGACTTATCGACTAATGAACTCATTAGCACTGATATGATTTTATTAGACAAAATGGTGCAACTATTACATACATAATGTCTCTTCAATTTACCCTTTCCAAAGTATGCTGATGTTTTCTCTCTATGTAGGGCAATGCGATCCATGCTTCTATTGGTAGCAAACTGGTCAATAAATTTAAATCAAAAATTAAAGAGGACTTCATATACATAATTAAGACCTTCAAGGTCTTGAAGAACAATCTCAAAATCAGTTTTGTTTATGATACAACAGTGAAGGAAGTGGAGGAAGGAAAATCCATGTTTTTGGACTACCACTTCGAATTTGCTGATGGTGATACCTTGGATAGTAGGGTGAATATTGATAAACAATGCTCAGTTAAGATCATAATCCATATCAAAGAACAAGCATCGACGAACTAGATTTTTAAAAATGATTATGTGCAGATGTCATTGGATTTCTTACTGTAATAAAACCAATAGAGCAAGTACAAAAAAATAAAGGGACAGGCATGTCGCAAACTTCAAACATCCTGAGATTGAAGTCCTTTTACTAAAGAATGATTATATTACTATAGCTATTTTTGAATTACATAGACGATCTTTATATCATTTTTTCATGATTAAATTCATGTAGTGATAAGAAGATCCGGATCACGCTATGGGGGGATATTTTAGCAAATATGGTGAATGAAAGTCTTTTGCACAAGCAAACAATAGTGATTGTCAGTTCTTTTGGTCAGAAAATTCAATGGTGAGAATTATAGTCTCTGGAAACAACAACTTTCGTGTTGTTTAATGAGGTAGCAAAGAGTATTTTAGGCAACATATCTGCATCGACCCTATTAGAGCAGGACGGATTCAACAACACAGTACCAGATGTTATTCAAAACATTTATGGCAGAACACTCATATTCCGGCTGAAGTTAAATTCAAAGAATCTACAAGAGTGTATGGGAAATTTTAAAGTGACCTTCACTTTTGAAGTTGATGACAAACTTGGGATGGAACATTCAAATGAAATGGTTGAAGAGGTATGCACATGCACATTTCAGTATTTTCAATGGTTTATAAAATTATAATATGAGTACATTCTTTATAGGGCATACTTGAAAGGCAAGACACACAAGGTTCTTCAAATTGTGCTATGTAGAAGTTCGATAACAAGGTGTTGCCACTAATTAATGGCTTTGTTGTCACAAGTGTGAAATTTTGGTTTTAAAATATTAAAATAATTTCATTTTTATAGATGGACCACTCCTCCAAGAATGCAACAAATGATAAGAAGAAGGATATGTGCAGAAAGGAAACCCCTAAATCATCTAACAAAAAAACAACAATGGAGGACAAAGAGATAGAAGTCTGGCAAAAAATATGAAAACGATTTGACAATGTTTGCTTCCAGAAATAGCAGAAAACCATTTGTTAAAATTGAAGCTCCTGATGCGGTAACAAATTGAAAACATTATCTCTCTGTATATGCTTTGAATGTTTACTACCTATTTATTTATGACATCTCAAAACACACAGGAAGAGCCAAAAACTGTTCCGCGGAAGATAAAAGATGTGACATTGGGACGTTGTTATACTACATATGTGAAATGCTATCAGACATGTTTTCATATACACATATTATCTATTAATTTTTGTCTACTAAATATTGCAAAAATACATCAAAAATTGGGAATAGTTCATTACTACCGAACATTGACAAAATATAATAGCTGATGTTTTATTAAATGAGCTAAGTATTTCATGCAAACCAATAGTGAGAGCATGGGGTAAAATTATAATTCATATGTACAACGCAATCAGACCGGATTTCATATTCAACTATTATATATTCATTCTTCTCTGGGAAATATTTAAACTATAGCTAATCACAATTGTACTAACTGTTTCTTAATTTTTTTGAATATTAATAGGGGTAGAGGGGCCTAACACTACCAATGCCGGTCCCAAGCCTCGAAAAAAGTGGTGGGGGCCATAAACAAACTAACACAACACCTTAAGATGTACTCCCTACGTCCCATAATACAAGACGATATTACATCCAATATGTGAACTTACTATCTGTGACGCGCCCAACTCAATCGTGCACTAATCATACACGCAAATGCACACGATCAAGCCTAAGGACTCACGGGAATATATCACAACACAACTCTAAAACATAAATAAAGTCATACAAGCTTTATATTACAAGCCAGGGGCCTCGAGGGCTCGAATACATAAGCTTGCGTACAAGCGTCAGCGGAAGCATCAGATATCTGAGTACAGATATGAAACAGAAATAGAAAGGCCTTTAGAAAGGTGGGGCAAAATAAAACACTACGATCGAAAGGCGTAGGCCTCCTGCCTGGGACCCTCCGATCCTACTCCTGGTCGTCAGTCAACTCGCCGTAGTATCCATCCTCTGGGTAGTAGTAGTAGTAGTCGATCGACGGGGCAGCTGTCTCAGGGGGCTCCGTCCTCTGGTCGCGACAAACTGATATGGGGAGAAAAGGAAAACAAAGCAACCATGAGTACTCAGAAGTACTCAGCAAGCAAGGATCTACACTACATATGCAACATTTTCAAAGGGAGGCTGTATATGTGGACTGGGCTGCAGAAATGCCAGAATAGAGAGGAGGCCTAGTCCTATCGAAGACTAGCATCTTCAGAGGTCTTGCAGCATTAGAAGAGTGTAGACAGTACCATATAATGTAGCAGTATCATTAAGTCTCAACCTCACCCAGAGATCCTTTCTCGACTCCCTGCGAGAAAGCAATCCCAGAGCCATATAGTCATCAACCTCGTCTGGAGATCCCTTCTCGACTCCCTGCGAGAAGCAATCCCAGAGCCTCATATCCAGGTCTCATCTCAAGTTCTAGCTGTATCGATCGGGATACAACTCCGAGTGTCCATTACCGAGGATCCGGCTATCGATAGAAGTTTTCTTCCCTGCAGGGGTGCACCAACTTACCCACCACGCTCACTTAACTCTGGCCGGACACACTTTTTCGGGTCATGCCCGGCCTCGGCCAAACGACACACCGCAACCCTACCTACAGCTCAGCAGAGAGGTCCCCGCCGGTCTACATCCTAAGCGCAAGGGGGTCTTGGCCATCGCCCCTCGCCCTCCGGGTCGTTGCACACACGGTGAAGCCAGGCACCAACACTACAGGAAGGCGCCGGTCCGTCCGTGCCGCCATGCTGAACTAGACGTCGGACAGAGCTTTCGGCTGATGCATACGATGCAGAACACCCATACTATGCCCATGTGATGGTTAGTGCTATCAGGCCAGAGGCCTGCTCGGATCAAATATCCAAATCATTAGTACCTTGGGCTTGCGGTAACAAGCAGAGACTCACGAAAGATGTGACCCCGTCGCCCCGTCTCGAGGACTTGCTGCAAGGGTTAAGAATGCCCGACCGCGCCTCGTATTCATCACTCGGGCACCATACAGGCACCCGTCTTCACAACACTCGCCTCTCAGGCGCACGCGGGTACCCCTCAGGGTCGACCCGCCTATCCAAGTAACAGTGTAAATTCCAAGTATCCGTGTGTCCATAACATCAGAGGAATCCGAGGTATCACCCTCGTTGAATTCCCACTCGATGTATCCGTCAAGGTGAACTCGGAGGAATCACCCTCGATGGGTTCACACTTGATGTGTTGCACTACAGCGTTGTTACCGGAAGTGGTGAAGGAGGAATCACCCTCGATGACCACGACCAAATAGCTACTCTACAGAGTTATCATCAGAAGTGCTACAAGTGGTTTCACCCTCGGCACTCGATAGTAACGCTGCAGTGTCGTTACAACTAAGGGGGGTGATGTGCGGTGTCGGGGCCTAGTCTTCAATCCCGTTGATCGGGTCTTCGGATAATCCAGCGGGGCGGTCGGGACTAGTGGGGTCACTGATAGGTCTCTACCCAGCCTATACTAAGCAGTTTAGGATATGCAGGTAATTATCAATAGCAGGATACAATAAACAGGATATGCATCAGAATAGGTAAAGCGGTAGCAGCAGCAATTCTAATGCAAGCATGAGAAATTAGAATGGGCGATATCGGGATGATCAAAGGGGGGGCTTGCCTGGTTGCTCGGCGGCAAGGGCAAGGTCGTCAATGGTGTCTTCGGTCTCCGGAGCTGCGGCGATACCGGGAACTGCGTCGGGGTCTAACGAGAGAGAAGAGGGGGAGGAAACAGTATAAATACACAACCAACATAAGCAACACGGAGCAGGCTACGCTAACGTGCAGTGCAGGGTTGGCTGAAGACATGTCTAAGTCAATTAGTTATTTAGGAATTTATTCGGATTTATTTAGTTAAGGTTGTGCACTATTCATTTACTGATATCGGTCTAAAAGTTCCACGTTCATATAGCTACGGGCGTCTGACAGGAATACGGAGGATGTATTCGGGTTCGTATCGAAATTCTGAGCAAGTTTCATGTATAAATTATTTTCATTGGAGTTACGGTTTATTTAATATGATTTTCTAAAGTTTTTATTAAATTCTGAAATTTATTTAATTATTTTAAATTAAACAATATCCGAAACAGTGATTGATGACGTCAGCATGACGTCAGCGGTCAACCTGACACGTGGGTCCCACCTGCCAGTGTCAGTTTTAGTCTAATTAGGGTTTAGTTAGTTAATTACTGTTTAGTTAGACAAACTACTTAATTAGATTAAGCTAATCAGAGTTAATTAACCTAATTAATCCGCTAATTAATTAATTAATTTTTATTTTCTTTTCTTTTTATTTTTAAAACGTTATGGCTGGGCCACCTGTCATAGACACAGGGAGGGTGAGGCCGGGCAGTCAGTGGCCCGGGAGGCCAAACGGGCGCGGGCTCGCGCGTACCGGGCGTGGGCGCCCGACGGGCGCGGCGTCGCCCGAACGGCTAGCCAGTGAGGCGCGGCAGGGGCCGAGGCGGGAGCGCGGAGCTCGGCCGCGAGCTGCGAGGTGCGAGCGGGGAGCGGAGCGCGCGAGGCCGAGCGGGCGCGTGGGCTGGCGATGGGCGCAGCAGCAGCCATCGCGGCCGGCGCTGTCCGGAGGTGTGCGCGAGCGGGGCGAGCGGCAGGCGCGCGCGGGCGTGCGGGAGCCGCGACGGGGCGCGGTCACGTAGGGGCGGGCGCGCGGCGGGGTCGACTAGGGCGCGGGGAGCACGGCGCGGCGGGCGGGATGGCGATGCGGGGCGCGGCGGGCGCAGCGCGTGCGCGCGCAGCAGCAGGCGACAGAGAGGAGGGAAGAGGAGGACGTGGGCCTCACCGGCGATGGAGGGAAGCGGGCGGCGTGGCTCGGGGTCGAGGTGATGAGGCGATACGGCGACGGGGTTGGGAAGGCGACGGCGACGAGGGCGAGCGGGCGCAAGCGCTCCAGATCGGGGCCGGAGGGAGGACCTGCGAGGAGGAGGCTGAGGGGACGGCGCTTGTCGATCCGGTGACGGGACGGGGCGATGGTAGTGCTGGGGAGGGGCACCGGCGTCGGGGGCGTGGGATCGGGCTCCTCCCCGATCCAAAACCAGTGAGAGAGAGGGGGAAGGGGAAGAGGAGCGAGGGAGAAAGTGGGGATCGGGTGGGCTAGGGTTCGGGGGGGATAAGGGGAGAGCGGGGTGGGCCGGCCTGGTGGTCCAGCTGGGCCACGGTCCAGTGGGTGGGGTTTCTGTTTTTATTTTGTTTTCTTCTTTTCTTTTCTCTTTTCTCTGTTTTGCAAATAGTTAGGCATCCAAATGAATTTTATAAAATATATAAACTGGTCCATAAATTACAGTGCAATATGCCCTATCACCAAAAATTAGTTTGGGGTATTTATCAATTCATATTTATTTTATATTAATTAATAGGTTATTAAATATTGTTTTCAGCCACTGTTTGGGTATGTTTGAGTCACTTACCCAATTCCAATAATGTTGATTTCAATTTTAGAATTGTCTCTGATTTACTTGCTATTTAATGAACAATTTAGTTTCTAATTTGAGCAACTTTTATTTTCCACTTTGAATTCATTTAAAGTTTGAATTTGGAGTCTGAAATGCAATATGATGATTAGGCACTGATAATCACGATGACATGGCATAATCAAAAGGGGATTACTGTAGTTAACCACCGGGGGTGTTACAAATCTCCTCCACTAACAAGAATTCTCGTCCCGAGAATTAAGAGGTAGAAGGAAAAAGTTCGGGGTATTCCGCACGAAGATTATCCTCGCATTCCCAAGTGGCTTCATCTTCAGTATGATTTGACCACTGCACCTTGAGGAACTTGGTAACCTTCTGACGGGTTCGACGTTCAGCTTCATCAAGAATGCGGATCGGATGCTCCTTATATGAAAGATCATCATGCAATTCGAGCATCTCGTGATCCACTGCGCGGTGCGGAGATTCCTTGAAGCATTTACGAAGTTGCGACACATGGAATACGTCGTGGATATGAGAGAATTGCGGCGGCAATTCCAATTTATATGCCACCTGACCATGTCTAGCAATTATTCGGAAAGGACCAATATAGCGTGGAGCTAGCTTGCCCTTGATTCCAAAACGGTGAGTGCCCTTCATAGGAGTGACACGCAGATAAGCTTGATCACCAGGTTGATAAGTCAAACCCCATCGTTTGCGATCATAGTTGCTCTTCTAGCGGTCCTGAGCCGCCTTGAGATTTTCCCGGATAATACGGACTTGTTCTTCGGCGTGTTGAATAATATCCGGACCCACGAGCGGTCGTTCCCCAGTTTCTGACCAATTCAGAGGGGTTCGACACTTACGTCCATAGAGTACTTCGAAGGGGGCCATTTTCAAACTGGCTTGATAGCTGTTGTTATAAGAGAACTCGGCATACGGGAGAGATTCTTCCCACTTCTTGCCGAATGAAATAACACAAGCCCGAAGCATGTCTTCAAGCACTTGGTTGACTCGCTCGACTTGGCCTTGGGATTGGGGGTGATAAGCTGAACTCCAGGTAATATGAGTTCCCATAGCTGTTTGGAAACTTTCCCAGAATTTGGAAGTGAAAAGGCCGCCACGGTCCGAACTGATCTCCTTCGGAATACCGTGGAGTGATACAATTCTGGAGATATACAACTCTGCTAACTGGCTAGCAGTGATAGTTTCCTTGACGGGCAGAAAGTGTGCAACTTTAGAAAGTTGGTCGACGACGACAAGAATAGCATCGTGACCCTTCTGTGACCTGGGAAGTCCTGTAACGAAATCCATCTGAACCTTATCCCATTTCCATAGAGGAATAGGAAGTGGTTGCAGAATTCCAGCCGGCTTCTGATGTTCTGCTTTAACGCGACAACACACATCACATTCAGCAACATATCGAGCAATATCCTGCTTCATTTTAGACCACCAGTACCTTTGACGGAGATCACGATACATCTTGGTGCTACCCGGATGAATAGACAGCGGGGTATCATGTGCCTCCTTCATGACCTTGTCAGTCATGAGTTCAAAGCGAGGTACCACAATGCGGTTTCTGAAATACAAGGTTCCATCTTCAGACAGCGAGAAATCCCTGTACTTTTCAAGGTGAAGGTCTTTCTTCATGAGATCAATTTCAGCATCTTTAGCTTGCGCATTCTTAACAGCTTTCTCAAGATCTGGCTGTATCACAAGGTTATTAAGAGAACCCTGTGGAACAATCTGCAGATTCAGCTTGCACAGTTCTTGATAAAGACGAGGTTGAGCTCGCCTAACCATGAGGTTGTCGCAATAGGACTTGCGGCTTAAGGCATCAGCCATCACGTTAGCCTTGCCAGGGGTATAGGAAATACCCAAATCATAGTCCGCAATGGCCTCCATCCATCTTTGCTGACGGAGGTTTAGAGATGGTTGAGTAAACAAGTACTTCAGACTTTTATGATCCGTGTAGATCTCGCAACGATTACCGAGAAGGTAATGTCGCCACAACTGCAATGCATAGATCACAACAGCTAGTTCTAGATCATGTACCGGATAATTCTCTTCATGTGGGCACAACTGACGAGAGCCATAAGCAATCACTTTGCGCTCTTGCATTAGGACACAACCTAATCCTTCACGGGATGCGTCACAATAGATCACAAAGTCTTTGCGGGTATCTGGAGGAGATAGTACTGGGGCAGATGTCAGCTTGTCTTTGAGTGTTTGAAAACTTTCCTGGCATTTTTCGGTCCATTCGAACTTAACGCCCTTGTGAAGCAGATTAGTCAAAGGCTTAGCAATCTTTGAGAAATTCTCGACAAAATGAAGGCAAATAACTTGTAAGGCCGAGAAAACTTCTCACTTGCTTGACGTTCTTCGGAGGAGTCCAGTCAAGAATAGCCTGAACTCGTTCTGGGTTAACAGCAATTCCATCCTTGGAAATCACATGACCAAGGTAAGTTACTTCAGAAAGCCAGAATTCACACTTGGAGTATTTGGCATACAACTGGTGTTCTTGGAGCCTTTCCAGTACAAGACGGAGGTGTTCGGCATGTTCTTCCTTATTCTTCGAATATACCAGAATATCATCTAGATATACCACAACAAATTTGTCGAGGTAATCCATGAAGATGTAATTCATCAGACGGGAGAATGTGGCTGGAGCATTTGTTAAGCCAAATGACATTACAGTGTACTCGTAGGAGCCATAGCGAGTAACAAATGCAGTCTTCGGAATATCCTCTTCACGAACACGGATCTGATGATAACCCAACCTCAAATCAAGTTTAGAGAATACCGATGATCGATCAACTTGCTGGATCCTACTATCCGTGTGCACTCTGATGCAGAATCCGGTCTTATCGAATGACAACTCGGAGTATAATACAACTCGGAGAGAAAGGTTAAACAAAACAATGGAAAGGAAAATGATTATCAGACTAATCAAATCAATATCAGGGAAATCGCACAGATATCCATCTCTCCGGGTGGATGTGATTACGAGAACCTAATGTTGGAGTTAGTAAAAAATTTAACCCGAATAGAAGAGAGATCAGAGTCCCAGAGTAAAGGTCGAGGAGTAAAAGATCCTAATACCACCCAATTGGCGACGTGGGCCCGTAAGCCACACAGCCAAGTTAGTAAAACGGTTTTGGACCACTAGACTCAACTTCGGCCAAGGAGCTGGAAAGGGGGGTTCCTACAGGCAGTCGGCTCTGATACCAACTTTTGACGCCCCCAGCTCAATCGTGCACTAATCATACACGCAAATGCACACAATCAAGCCTAAGGACTCACAGGAAGATATCACAACACAACTCTAAAACATAAATAAAGTCATACATGCTTTATATTACAAGCCAGGGGCCTCGAGGGCTCGAATACATAAGCTTGCGTACAAGCGTCAGCGGAAGCATCAGATATCTGAGTAAAGATATGAAACAGAAACAGAAAGGCCTTTAGAAAGGCGGGGCAAAATAAAACACTACGATCGAAAGGCGTAGGCCTCCTGCCTGGGACCCTCCGATCCTACTCCTGGTCGTCAGTCAACTCGCCGTAGTATCCATCCTCTGGGTAGTAGTAGTAGTCGATCGACGGGGCAGCTGTCTCAGGGGGCTCCGTCCTCTGGTCGCGACAAACTGATATGGGGAGAAAAGGAAAACAAAGCAACCGTGAGTACTCAGAAGTACTCAGCAAGCAAGGATCTACACTACATATGCAACATTTTCAAAGGGAGGCTGTATATGTGGACTGGGCTGCAGAAATGCCGGAATAGAGAGGAGGCCTAGTCCTATCGAAGACTAGCATCTTCAGAGGTCTTGCAGCATTAGAAGAGTGTAGACAGTACCATATAATGTAGCAGTATCATTAAGTCTCAACCTCACCGAGAGATCCTTTCTCGACTCCCTGCGAGAAAGCAATCCCAGAGCCATACAGTCATCAACCTCGTCCGGAGATCCCTTCTCGACTCCCTGCGAGAAGCAATCCCAGAGCCTCATATCCAGGTCTCATCTCAAGTTCTAGCTGTATCGATCGGGATACAACTCCGAGTGTCCGTTACCGAGGATCCGGCTATCGATAGAAGTTTTCTTCCCTGCAGGGGTGCACCAACTTACCCACCACGCTCGCTTAACTCTGGCCGGACACACTTTTCCGGGTCATGCCCGGCCTCGACCAAACGACACACCGCAACCCTACCTACAGCTCAGCAGAGAGGTCCCCGCCGGTCTACATCCTAAGCGCAAGGGGGTCTTGGCCATCGCCCCTTGCCCTCCGGGTCGTTGCGCACACGGTGAAGCCAGGCACCAACACTACAGGAAGGCGTCGGTCCGTCTGTGCCGCCATGCTGAACTAGACGTCTGACAGAGCTTTCGGCTGATGCATACGATGCAGAACGCCCATACTATGCCCACGTGATGGTTAGTGCTATCAGGCCAGAGGCCTGCTCGGATCAAATATCCAAATCGTTAGTACCTTGGGCTTGCGGTAATCAGCAGAGACTCATGAAAGATGTGACCCCGTCGCCCCGTCTCGAGGACTTGCTGCAAGGGTTAAGAATGCCCGGCCGCGCCTCGTATTCATCACTCGGGCACCATACAGGCACCCGTCTTCACAACACTCGCCTCTCAGGCGCACGCGGGTACCCCTCAGGGTCGACTCGCCTATCCAAGTAACAGTGTAAAGTCCAAGTATCCGTGTGTCCATAACATCAGAGGAATCCGAGGTATCACCCTCGTTGAATTCCCACTCGATGTATCCGTCAAGGTGAACTCGGAGGAATCACCCTCGATGGGTTCACACTTGATGTGTTGCACGACAGCGTCGTTATCGGAAGTGGTGAAGGAGGAATCACCCTCGATGACCACGACCGAATAGCTACTCTACAGAGTTAACATCAGAAGTGCTACAAGAGGTTTCACCCTCGGCACTCGATAGTAACGCTACAGTGTCGTTACAACTAAGGGGGTGATGTGCGGTGTCGGGGCCTGGTCTTCAATCCCGTTGATCGGGTCTTCGGATAATCCAGCGGGGCGGTCGGGACTAGTGGGGTCACTGATAGGTCTCTACCCAGCCTATACTAAGCAGTTTAGGATATGCAGGTAATTATCAACAGCAGGATACAATAAACAGGCTATGCATCAGAATAGGTAAAGCGGTAGCAGCAGCAATTCTAATGCAAGCATGAGAAATTAGAATGGGCGATATCAGGATGATCAAAGGGGGGGCTTGCTTGGTTGCTCGGCAGCAAGGGCAAGGTCGTCAATGGTGTCTTCGGTCTCCGGAGCTGCGGCGGTACCGGGAACTGCGTCGGGGTCTAACAAGAGAGAAGAGGGGGAGGAAACAGTATAAATACACAACCAACATAAGCAACACGGAGCAGGCTACGCTAACGTGTAGTGCAGGGTTGCCTGAAGACATGTCTAAGTCAATTAGTTATTTAGGAATTTATTCGGATTTATTTAGTTAAGGTTGTGCACTATTCATTTACTGATATCGGTCTAAAAGTTCCACGTTCATATAGCTACGGGTGTCTGACAGGAATACGGAGGATGTATTCGGGTTCGTATCGAAATTCTGAGCAAGTTTCATGTATAAATTATTTTCATCGGAGTTATGGTTTATTTAATATGATTTTCTAAAGTTTTTATTAAATTCTGTAACTTCTTTAATTATTTTAAATTAAACATTATCCGAAACAGTGATTGATGATGTCAGCATGACGTCAGCGGTCAACCTGACACGTGGGTCCCACCTGCCAGTGTCAGTTTTAGTCTAATTAGGGTTTAGTTAGTTAATTACTGTTTAGTTAGACAAACTACTTAATTAGATTAAGCTAATCAGAGTTAATTAACCTAATTAATCCGCTAATTAATTAATTAATTAATTTTTATTTTTATTTTTATTTTCTTTTCTTTTTATTTTTAAAACGTTTTGGCTGGGCCCACCTGTCATAGACACAGGGAGGGTGAGGCCCAGCAGTCAGTGGCCCGGGAGGTCAAACGGGCGCGGGCGCGCGCGTACCGGGCGTGGGCGCCCGACGGGCGCGGCGTCGCCCGAACGGCGAGCCAGCGAGGCGCGGCAGGGGCCGAGGCGGGAGCGCGGAGCGCGGCCGCGAGCTGCGAGGCGCGAGCGGGGAGCGGAGCACGCGAGGCCGAGCGGGCGCGGGGGCTGGCGATGGGCGCAGCAGCAGCCAGCGCGGCCGGCGCTGTCCGGAGGTGTGCGCGAGCGAGGCGAGCGGCAGGCGCGCGCGGGCGTGCGGGAGCCGCGACGGGGCGCGGCCACGCAGGGGCGGGCGCGCGGCGGGGTCGACTAGGGCGCGGGGAGCACGGCGCGGCGGGCGGGATGGCGATGCGGGGCGCGGCGGGCGCAGCGCGTGCGCGCGCAGCAGCAGGCGACAGAGAGGAGGGAAGAGGAGGCCGTGGGCCTCACCGGCGATGGAGGGAAGCGGGCGGCGTGGCTCGGGGTCGAGGTGATGAGGCGATACGGCGACGGGGTCGGGGAGGCGACGACGACGAGGGCGAGCGGGCGCCCAGCACTCTAGATCGGGGCCGGAGGGAGGAGCTGCGAGGAGGAGGCCGAGGGGACGGCACTTTGTCGATCCGGTGACGGGGCGGGGCGATGGTGGTGCTGGGGAGGGGCGCCGGCGTCGGGGGCGTGGGATCAGGCTCCTCCCCGATTCAAAACCAGTGAGAGAGAGGGGGAAGGGGAAGAGGAGCGAGGGAGAGAGTGGGGATTCGGGTTGCTAGGGTTCGGGTGTTTTGTTTTGTTTTTATAATTTTATATCATTTTTCTTCCTCCTTGTTTTTTTTCCATTCTGTTTCCAATCTTTCCATTTGTCATTTTAATTTAAAGTTTTTTTTTTTGCTTTTTTTATTTTGTTTTCTTCTTTTCTTTTCTCTTTTCTCTGTTTTGCAAATAGTTAGGCATCCAAATGAATTTTATAAAATATATAAACTGGTCCATAAATTACAGTGCAATATACCCTATCACCAAAAATTAGTTTGGGGTATTTATCATTTCATATTTATTTTATATTAATTAATAGGTTATTAAATATTATTTTCAGCCACTGTTTGGGTATGTTTGAGTCACTTACCCAATTCCAATAATGTTGATTTCAATTTTAGAATTGTCTTTGATTTACTTGCTATTTAATGAACAATTTAGTTTCTGATTTGAGTAACTTTTATTTTCCACTTTGAATTCATTTGAAATTTGAATTTGGAGTCTGAAATGCAATATGATGATTAGGCACTGATAATCACGATGACATGGCATAATCAAAAGGGGATTACTGTAGTTAACCACCTAGGATGTTACACTATCAACAGCCAGTATACACGATGATACAATGAATATACATCATACTAATTTGCATTGGTTTGTCTGCTCAACGTATACTTACATTTTAAAATGTTCAATAACTTATTAGTATCTGCCCTATACCTCATTCAACACTTATAGCTCACTAATAAAATAATCACATGTTCTTCCAAAATTTCACAAAAAAACTTAACAAAATAACACTAACATGCATTTCCTTAGTTACATTATATTGATTGAATGACACGAACACAAGAAAAGGTTAAGGAAAAGTGAAAATATTATAGAGTAAGGAAAAGGAAAAATAAGGACCTGCAGTTCAACTTCAAAGAATGTTGCCGCTGTGGAGGATTAGGGCCATGTCTCCGGCTGCCTCGAGCGGAAATAGCGACGATGCGTGTGCCTTGCGCGCTTGGGGAAGAAAACAGCCCCAGCATCCTCATACTAGATCCGGATGCAAGAGGGTTGCAGCCCTACAGGAGATGAAATCCACGACCAAATTAAATGCACGGACAACATCATCAATGGTAGCATGCAAATTGATGTTCTCGCATCCTCCCTGGCGCAGCAGATCCTTAGGCCCTGCTACCCATCAATCTCACCCTGTGGAAGCACCAGGTGCGGGGTTGGCTTCAGGTTAGGACGACCATCCTCAATGTAGCAACTCAATAGAACAAGTTGATGGGAGCTATCTAGCAGTATCAAATTTTGAGTGAGAAGAAAGAATTAGAGGAGAGGAGAAAGGGGGATCAGACAACAACATTCTCACTTGTGTGAGGAAAGAAGAACGGAGAAGACCACAATACTACAGAATAGGTAAAGTGAAGAGTAATAGTGGTGGAACACATGAGACCAACTACGTACTGTGGAAACTGCGAGACGAAAAAATGTAACATCAAAATATAAGGCGCCCTTTTTCTTCCGCGAAAAATATAAGGCGCACTTGCTAATGCTGAGTGCACGTGTATGGAAGCAAATACCAACAAACCTTTTATGGATATATATGTACTCCCTCCGTTCTAAATATAAATCGTTTTAGAAATTTCTATATGAACTACATACGGATGAATATATACGTATTTTATAGTGTACATTCACTCATTTTATTCCATATGTAGTCTATATTGGAATCTCTAAAAAGATTTATATTTAGGAACGGAGGGAGTAGTATATAAACAAACTAAATTAATTACACTAAAAAAACCATAAATAAAATATGCAAAATATTGCATAGCGTTAGTGAATTAATCTAGTGAATTAATCTATGACTACACGAAAACAACAGAAATAATTTTACACACAAAAGAAAAGCAACATGATAAAGATGTTTGAAAAAATGTACAGATATAATTTGAAGAATTCAACCAAACATAAAACTTCTAAGATGGAATGCAAGAGCATATCTGCATAGTTGAAACCATGAGCATGATACTATTCTAAAAAAATACAAAAACATTACCAAGGTAATCCCTTCGTTCTAAATTAGTTCTCGCTCAAACAGATGTATCTAACACTGAAATATGTCTACATCAAAATATTGTATTTTTAAACATAGTACAGATGCAAACAGGCACCCTTGGGTAGTGTGTGCAGTGTTATGTAACAACAAATACTAACGCCCCCCCACCCCCCCCCCCCCTCCCCCAAAAAAAAAAAAACAAAAAAAAAAAAAAACAAAAAAAAAAAAAAACAAAAAAAAAAAAAAAAAAAAAAAAAAAAAAGAAGAACAAAAACAAAACAAAAACAAAAAAACCAAAAAAAAAAAAAAAAAAAAAAACAAACCCACAAACAAAAAAAAAAAAAAAAAAAAAAACACAAACAAACAACAAAAAACCAAAACAAACACCAACACACAAAAACAAAAAAACCAACACAACTAAAACACCACACCCCCCCCCCCACCCCCCCCCCCCCCCCCCCCCCCCCCCCCCCCCACCCCCCCCCCCCCCCCCCCCCCCCCCCTCTCAAAATGTAAGACGTTTTATCACAATATAAAGAAAAAATTCCAGTAAAGAAACTATAAATAAATATGCAAATCCTACATACAAGATGGAATGCAATAGCATATCTGCATAGCTGAAACCATGAGCATGATACTATTCTAAAAAAAAATACTAAAACATTACCAAGGTAATCCCTTCGTTCTATATTAGTTATCGCTCAAACAGATGTATCTAACACTGAAATATGTCTACATCCAAATACTGTATTTTTAAACATAGTACAGATGGAAACGGTCACCCTTGGTAGTGTAATGCATGTCTATGTAAACAAATACTACCCTTGTCTCAAAATGTAAGACGTTTTATCACAATATAAAGAAAAAATTCCAGTAAAGAAACAATAAATAGATATGCCAATCCTACATACAAGATGGACTGCAAGAGCATATCTACATAGCTGAAACCATGAGCATGATACTATTCTAGAAAAATTTACAAAATCGTTACCAAGGTAATCCCACCGTTCCATATTAGTTCTCGCTCTAATACTGAAATATGTCTACATCCAAATACTGTATGTTTAAACATAGTACGGATGCAAACGCTCACCTTTGTTACTGTGATGCATGTTTATGTAAACAAATAATACCCCTGTCTCATAATGTAAGACGTTTTATCACAATATAAAGAAAAAATACCAGTAAAGAAACAATAAATAAATATGTCAATCCTACATACCATTATAAAAATTCTCTTTATAGAAAAAATAAACAACATGATAAAACAATTAGCAAGAATATATAAATATAATTTGAAGACTGCATTCAATAATAAAATGATGAACGGACAACACATATATGCACATATAAATAATGATAATAAAATTTTAAATCTAATACTTAAAGAATGTCTCCACATTTGGTTTCAATTATAACTCGAAAAAATAATCTTAAAATTTAATTTTGGAAAATCCTAGCCCGCGCATCGAGCGGACCACTTCGCTAGTTCTCCTAACAAAACCTTCTTATTCTGCTAACACTTAAGCACTGTCCCGCACACCTGAAGCGAACCGCAACAGAAAACCCCTACACCCACCACCACGTCCCACCTTATACCCACTTTCTTCTCTGGGTCAAGCCCAGCATCCGCGCCGCCTGCCCACTCCATCTCCTTCCCACCTTCTACTTCGTCGTTGGGCCGCCGCGGCCATCCCTGCCTTCCACCACTCCGACTTTGTGCCGCCCAGTAACTCCCCGGCCTCCCACCGCCCTGACCGCCCCACCTCCCACCACTCTCACCTCCCATCGCCAGCTCCATCCCGTGACTCCCCGAAAGCACACCCCCTGGCATCAGATACGAGTGGCAGGGGCCCGATGGTGGCGCCATCTTCCTCCTGCGCGAGCTCCCCCCGTCAATGGCCTCGCTCCTGCCCATGGCGAACCAATACTGGCAGCTTACTGGATCCAGAGCAGGTGCTCCTCCCGTCAATGGCGACGGCGGGACCAACACCGTGGCTCTATCCCAACGCATCTGACACCGCCCCATCCCCCAAACCAGAGCCACCAGCTGTATCCCCTGACACCCCCAGCTTCCTCTCCCCCGCCCTTGTCTAACTTCTCCCTGGACGGCCACCGCCCCCTGCTCCGTTGACCAGAAGAACCCCTCCTCCTCCACATCCATGGTGGTCGCCCCACCATCGCGACCTCTCCTGGTGCCGAATCCGGTGGGATCCGCCTCCAATGCAGTCGTCCCTGTGGGATCCGGTGGGATCCGCCTCCCACCCCCTCCCCGTTAGCTACCTCCCTGCGCTGCCGGGCAACACCACCGCGCTGCCAGGCCCCGCCCCCATCACACCAACGAGCGCAGCATCCTCAACCTTCGACGATGGATCCAGGCATCCCCGGTCAGATCGCGCCGCCAAGTTCGTGGTTTGCCGCCCCTCTGTGCCCCTCTTCCACCTCCCATCCTCCATCGCTGGAGCAGCACGGCCGTGGGCGTGTAGTGCACTGCGACTCCTCGTGCAGTGCAGATCGGGCATCAGGCAGGATTGCAGTTCGTTGTGGTGGCTACATGCCACAATGATTTTTTTGAGTCATTTTGCATTTCACTCGCTGGGGCGAGCGGTTCGTCGGCCGCGTTCCGTGCAGTGCATTGGCATGTTTTTGCAGTGCGTTGGCATGTGCTTTCCCAGGAAGCACCATCTATTTTCCCGTGCAGTGCATTGGCATGTTTTTGCAGCGCATTGGCATGTTCTTTCCAAGGGAGCACCATTCTATTTGTGTGACAAGTTTCTGTTTTCATTGTATGCGGTTCACTTCGATGCGGTTCAGTGCTCGTGTAGGTGCAATTTGTGGGCGCACCAGCGACGAGGGCAGCAACGCAATGCCACCCCAAATGCGAGCGACAACAAGGATGGGCTTTTGTTTCAATTTTGGTTTTTTAGATGGATTTTTTTCAGTGCACTACAGTTTTGGGCACCTTGTGCAGTTCAGAAACGTGGGCTTGCAGTGCACTAGCTCATCGTGTGATGAAGAAACATGTGTTTGTATGCTAGGTTCGGTGTATCTCGTGTGTACTGTTTGTATAAAAAGAATGATGTTTCATTACCACTCTGTATGAGGTGCAATTTGTTTCATCTGTATCAAAATTTAGTAGACTACATCAACACATGCAGCGTGTTTGGTCCTCAGATGTGGTTCATTTTTTAGAGTGATGATGTTCACTTGTGCACAACGTGGAAAGTGTGAAAAATTTAGCGAAACAACAAGACAGTAATGCGGTTCACTTCGATAAATGTCGCGCTTAACTTGCCCTCGTCTCTGCGGTCCACTTTCGTTCATAAAAAAATGTTGAAAAAAAGACAACAAGAACTCACAAAAACTCGTCTGAGAAAATGTACGTCCGACAAAATAAATCATGAAGTTCACTTGATTGTTTGATGTAGTGCGGTTTTCATTCTGAAGAAGTGTGTTCTTCTGTCTGATGCAGTATACACATTGATTTTGGTGTCACGAAAAACAGAGTGTCCATATTTCGATAATTTTAAAACTGCTCTTAAACCATAAGGAATTAGAGAGAGTGTCCTACATGAAAAAGTTGCGTTTCGTCGATATCTTTCCAACGGCGTATTACTTGAATCATTCCGACAAGCGGTTTGTAAAAAATTCATGAAAAACGGCCGCTCCCACTCGTCATCCGCCGCACAATTTTCAAAATTAACTTAAAACCATAAGTAATCTCAAAAACATTTCTACATATGACAGTTGCGCCTCGTCCGTAGCTTTTCAACGGCGTATCATACGCCTCGTTTCGACAAACGGTTAAAAAACTGCACCAAAAACGGTACCGAAAAATTACAAAAAAATTGAAAAACATATTTCCGCAATTTAGTAAATTTGAAACTCCTTTTAAACCGTAAAAAATTCGAGAAATTAATATATCTGAAAAAGTTGCGCCTCGACGATATCTTTCCAACGGCGTATCATTTGCTTCATTCCGGCGAGCGGTTTAGAAAAAAACACGAAAAAACGCTCGCTGTCATTCTTCATGCGCCGCACCATTTTCAAAACTGCTCTTAAACCATGAGTAATCTCAAAAAAAATTCTACATCGTGAAGTTGCGCCTAACCCATAGCTTTCCAACGGTATATTATACGTCTCGTTCCGACAAACGGTTTAAAAACTAGAGCGAAAATAGTACGGAAAAAAGTCGCGTGCAGTTTTTTTACGACAGGAAGTGCACTCGCATCAGTACTGCAGTGCTCTTGCTTCAACAATGACGTGTACTTGCATTGAGCGTGAAGTTCGAAAGTGTGTGCAGAATAACTATTCTGCTAATATTGGCAGAATAGACCGGCTGTACATATATGAAAATTAGTTGTGTACTCCTAGGAGTATGTACACCCGCTCTTCATATACAACGTAGATAAATCTTTTATACCTCTTTATTATTTTTAATATATTTCAATAATAATTACTAGACACCCCAAAATGAGTTTCATGAAAAAAATTCATGTGTGTCTCATATTTTCGAAGGTTTACGTATATACTGTTTGTTTGTACGTGAAAATGTATATTACAAAAAGTACGCCGCAAATGATATTTTTTCAATAAAACTCGTATTGGGTATCTTATAATATTTAATGAAGTATATTGAGAATGATAAAGAGATATAATCAATGCGTATATGAGGTATATTTAAGATAGGAGTACATACTCCCAGTAGTACAGAAAAAAAATATATATATAGTAATGCTGAACTAAGCGTGAGTGTAGAATAGTTTATTCTACACCCCTAGTATTGGTCTATACAATATATAGTAACGTAGCATACAAAATATAGTAATTTTTTGACAATGTAGTAAATTCAAAACTTGGATAGTAAAAAAAATATTTCAGAATTACTACATTTTATAAAGTGTTTTACTAGATTTTGTACATAGCATTACTATTCTACACTCATGCTTACAATTGCCGGTCTATTCTGCTAACACTAACGAACCGCACGCTCAACGCGAGGACACTGCACTTTCGGTAGCAAAGGTACTGCAATACAGAGACTAGTGAACTTCGCGTCGAAAAAAACTGCACGCGGGGTTTTTTCGGCACATTTTTTGCTCTAGTTTTTTAACCGTTTGTCGGAACGAGGCGTGTTATATACCGTTGAAATGCTATGGATTAGGCGCAACTTCGCCATGTAAAAATGTTTTCGAGATTCCTCACGGTTTGAGAGCAGTTTCGAAAACGGTGCGACACCCGATGAGTGGCAGCGAGCGTATTTTCACGTTTTTTTTTCTAAACCGCTCGTTGGAATGAAGCAAATGATACGTCGTTGGAAAGATATCGTCGAGGTGTAACTTTTTCGTATATATTACTTTTTCTAATTTGTTACGGTTTAATAGCAGTTTTAAATTTACTAAATCACGGAATTCTGTTTTTTAAATTTTTGCAATTTTCGGATCTGTTTTCGCTCCAGTTTTTTAACCGTTTATCCAAACGAGGCATGTGATATGTCGTTGGAAAGCTACGGACGAGACGCAACTTTCATATGCAGAAATGTTTTTGAGATTCCTTACAGTTTTAAGTTAATTCTAAAAATCGTGTACCGGACGACGAGTGGCAGCGGCCGTTTTTTTTGCGAATTTTTACAAACCTCTGGTCGGAATAATTCAAATGATACGCCGTTAGAAAGGTGTCGACGAGACGCAACTTTTTCATGTAGAACACTCTCTCTAATTCCTTAAGTTTTAAGAGCAATTTTAAAATTATCAAAATGCGGACACTTTGTTTTTCGCGACACCAAAATCGACGTGTGTACTGCATCAGACAGAAGACTGCACTGCTTCAAACTAAAAACCTCACTGCATCAGACAGTCAAGTGAACCTCACGATTTCTTTTGTTTGACGTAAGTTTTTCCTAGACGGGAAAGTGGACCGCGCCTCACAACGGGCTAAGTGAACCACATCACTATCAAGAAGTGAACCACATTACTTTTTGTTGGTGTTTCCATAAAAAAAATCTGCACTTCTTAGCTTGGGAATAAGTGAACAGCGACAATACAGAAAGTGAACTGCGACACTATGCCAGAAAACCGCACTACTTCAGACGGTAAACCGCACTGCATCCAATGGGCAACCACACTGCAATATCGTTATAGGGGACTGCACTCGATTTTTCATTACTGTCTTTCGCTAGGAGGCGAGTGCACTACACATCAGGGGAAAGTGAACGTGATACGAATCGAAGTGGACCGCATGACTTTTTTTGTCGTTTTTGCACTGCATATCTTGTTTGCAAACAATTCTTGTTTTGCATGGTTGAGGCTAGTGAACTTCTCTACTATCTTCTGTCTTTTTCTAGCATTTCCTCACTGCTGAGACGAAGCGTACTGCATTAATGTCTTTTATTTTACACAACGCACGGGATGAAGCAAACTGCATATGCAAAAAGGTGAACTCCTCCTGGGTATTTTTAATGAACAAACGACCAAATTTTGTTACACCAAACTGTATGTTCTTTTGTAAACATTTTACAAGTATTGAACTACAGTTAACTGTATTGCAGTGCAAACACAGTTTTTTTCTTTACAGAGTTAAACATTTTTTCTTCTCTACACAGCTAATCGAATTGCAGTTAAACATTTTTTTGGTGTGCTACCCGCACGTCCATGGGGGCTGAACCGCACACCCACACACCAAAAGAGAGAACCACAACAACAACAAAAAAGTGAACCACGACAATGCTACGAGCGAACCTCCCACAGCAGAATATGCTAGCTTACACACAATAAAAATAGTAGATAAACAACAACGCCGGTAATTTGACGAAGCATCAACCCGCGCGGGTGTCGATGCTGGTGGACTTGCGATGCAGAGCTTGCGGCCGTTAGTTAGGCTATGTGTGAGGTGGACTGCACAAGATCTTGATGATCCTTCCCATTGCTTTTTCCAAAAATCCTAGGATCTGCACAAGACGCAACAAAGGAAAACTGCAACCTTCTAATGGGAAACCGGACGGACGAGGCGAACTGCACTGCGCGCGCACATGCTCCTTCTCTCCCGCTCTCCGTTATTGTGTCGGTGCTGCCATGAAGCCGCAGGAGCATGGACATGTGGACTACATAGTGGGTCACGGAGAGGACAGAGGGAAATCAGGCCGCTGGGTGTGATGTGTCTGTCACGGATGAACTGAACTACAAACAACTTTAAAACTTGTAAACAACCAAACTAAATAACAAACAACAACTGAAATTGAATCAGAGAAAAAAGCAATGGAACAACAAACTAGCCAAACAACAAACAACGACTGAACGGCAAATCCGTGCATCAATGGAGTGGAGGCCGGGAACAGGGGGATCCACGACGTGCCGTCCATGGCGAGGGCGAACTGCACGTCATCATCGTCCGTTCTACATGCCACGAGCGACTGGGACCTCGTGGAAGATGGGGAGAGAGTAGGCGCCAGCAAACTTTCTTGTCAATCTTGATGCAGAGGAGAAGTAAAGGGGAGCGAGCCGGCCGAGGCTCACCGGACCCTGCAGTGGAAGGGAGGGTGGTGGGGGAGACCGGTCGTGGGAGGGGGCGAAGGGAAGAAGGGACGTTGGTGGGTGGTTGCCGGCCCAGATCCACCGTCGGGAGGCACGATGGGTGCGGTTGTCGGCCCCGATCCGTCATCGGGAGTCCACCTAGCTGGGGATGCCTCGGATCTTACCCAATCCTGGCGCCCGTGACGTGCCTGTGCAGTAGGAAGGGTCTGTGCTCACCGGAGGAGGGGAGGATGGCGTGAGGTGGAGCACCACCTGCTCACGGATAAGGCTGGCCGGCGCCGGAGGAGGAGGATGAGGTGGCTCACCAAATATAGAGGAGGAGGAGGGCGGCGGCGCAAGTGGTGGCTCACCCCAGCAGGGCAGAAGGCCGTGCAGCATGGCAGGGGGCTAGGAAGGAGGTCGAGGAGGTGGCTGTGTGGCCCCAGTGGGTGACGACACAGGGCGGGCGCCGAGATGGGATCTATTGCCGGTGGGACGTGGTCTGTGCCGGCGGGAAGAAGGTGGAGGGGGATCGAGGGTGTGATTCTGGGAAGAAGGTGGAGGGGGGTCGAGGGTGTGATGCCAAGAAGGTGGAGGGGGATTGGGGGTGTGACATGGGGAAGAAGGTGAGGTGCGTCGGGGCATTGAGCTAGTGTTAGCAGAATAAGAGAAACTGTTATTAGAATAAGACTCTTAAAGGTGTTATTAGAATAGACCCGCCCTATAGATATAACTGCACACTCAATGGAAGTGCAGGTCATTGTTGAAGCAAAGAGCACTACAGTACTGATGCGAGTGCACTTCCCGTCGCAAAAAACTGCACGCAGTTTTTTTGATACTTTTTTTGCTCTAGTTTTTAAACCGTTTGTCGAAACAAGGCGTGTAATATACCGTTGGAAAGCTATGGATTAGGCACAATTTCTCCATGTAAAAACATTTTCGAGATTCCTCAGGGTTTAAGAGCAGTTTTGAAAACGGTGCGGCACACGACGAGTGGCAGCGAGCGTTTTTTCGTCTTTTTTTCTAAACTGCTTGTCGGAATAAAGCAAATGATACACCGTTAGAAAGATATCGCAGAGGCGCAACTTTTTCATATGTATTATTTTCTCTAATTCGTTACGGTTTAAGAGCAGTTTTAAATTTAGTAAATCGCGTAATTGTGTTTTTTCAAAAAAATTGTAATTTTCGGTATTGTTTTCGCTCCGGTTTTTTAACCGTTTGTCGAAACGAGGCGTGTGATACGCCGTTGGAAAGCTACGGACGAGGCGCGGAAAAGTTTTTGAGATTTCTTACGGTTTCAAATTAATTTTGAAAAAAGTGTGCCAGATGACGAGTGGCGGCGGTCGGTTTTTCGCGAATTTTTACAAACTGCTGGTTGGAATGATTAAAATGATACACCGTTGGAAAAATATCGACGAGATGCAACTTTTTCATGTAGAACACACTCTTTAATTCTTTATGGTTTAAGAGCAGTTTTGAAATTAGCGAAATGTGGACACTCTGTTTTTCACGACACCAAATTCGACAAGTGAACGGCATCAGACAGAAACTGCACGGTTTCCGACTGAAAACCGAACTGCATCAGACGGTCAAGTGAACTTCATGATTTCTTTTGTCGGACGTAAATTTTGCTCATACGAGTTTTTGTTGTCTTTTTTCATTTTTTTGTGAACGAAAGTGGACCGCAGAGACGAGGCAAATGAACCGCGACATATATCGAAGTGAACCGCATTACTATCTTTGTTGTTTCGCTAAATTTTTAGCACTTTCATGTTGGGCACAAGTGAACAGCATCACTCTAAAAAATGAACCACATCCGAGGACCAAACTCACTGCAGGTGTTGATGTAGTCGATTAAATTTTGATACACATGAAACAAATTGCACTTCATACAGAGAGGTAATGAAACATCATTCTTTTTACACAAACAGTACACATGAGACACACCAAATTCAGCATACAAGACACTTGTTTTCTTTGTCACACGATGAGCTAATGCACTGCAAGCCCACGTTTTTTAACCGCACGAGGTGCCCTAAACTGTAGTGCACTAAACATACAAAGAAAACACAAACTCGTCACACAAATAGATGGTGCTTCCACATGCCAACGCACTGCAAAAACATGCCAATGCACTGCACGGAAAAATAGATGGTGCTTCCCTGAAAAGGACATGCCAACGCACTGCAAAAACATGACAATGCACAGCACGGAACACGGCTGATGAACCGCTCACTCAAGCAAGTGAAATGCAATATGACTCAAAAAATCACCATGGCATCTAGCCGCCACACCGAACTGCAATCCTGCCTGATGCCCGATCTACACTGCACGAGGAGTCATAGTGCACTCCACGACCATGCCGTGCTGATCCAGCGGTGGCGGATGGGAGGTCGCCTCCAGCAATGAGGCACTATTTTTCTTATCATTTCCCCCCATGGAATAAAGGTGAACCTCTCGACGAACGAAAGTGAACCTCTCGACAGAAATTAACACAGTGAGCTCGCATTACACTGGAGCATTATGTTAACAGCGATGAACGAAAGTGAACCTCTCGATGCAATCCGCACTACAAAACATTGAGCAAATAAAAGTTAATAGTGGAAAATAAACATGGAGCAAAACATAGATCAAATAAATGCCCGCACCGCAAGCAGTGCACCATGGGACTACAAGCCGGCACACTGCCGTACTGCTTGACGCATGCTCGCCCGCTACAGGCACTACTGGACACGTTGGGGGCCTTTTGTTCTCTAGTTCTGGATCCTAGCAAAGATGCGCCATCGATGACGGAGATGGCATGCGCCGTCGAGATGGACTGTATGAGCAATGTCGAGGTGACATTGAAGTGGACTGCATCGCGGCTGGTGAGGCGGATGGAGCAGAGGAAATGGCGTCTTCGGCAGCGGCTCCGGTGGGCGGCGCGGCCAGCCGATGGAGAGGTGTTGGGGGTCGGGAGGGAGAGGCATCAGGTGTTGGAGGGAGATCCACGCCGATAGCCGCCCGCGAGGAACATCGGTGGGGGCGGCGCATCTGGATCCACGCCAGAGATGCGAGGCATATGATCCGGCGGGCGGATCTGCTGTGAATGCGGCATGGCACAACAGAGATCACCGGAATCTAGCGCCCCTGATGCCACCGTTGCTGGAGGATGGAGGCAGATGCGTGCGACAGGGCCGTCGTGCTTGGTCGGGGCCCGGGGCGGCGACGCAATGGTGGGCATCGGGGTCGACCTGCCACGGATTCCGCGGGCCCTCATCGCCAACGGATCCGGCCGCGAGCCCTCATCGCCGACCGATCCTGGCGTCGTGTGACTAACAAACCGTGGCCGATGCCCCCCTACTGTGCGCGTGATGTGAGTCGTGCGTTCTGATTGGCCAGAACCCAAACCCCACGGATAGTACGTCTGCACCGTTGGATGCTCCCAGATCGAACGGCAGTCCTAATCCTTTTCATCTGCACATGCAGTTGCGGTTGGAATTTGATTTATATGCACAAAATGCACGTTTAATTCAAACAATGGCTTAAATATATCAAACGATACCTGAAATGCGCTAGAAAATCAAACCTGTGGTATAATGTTGATTGCGTACCTTGGAGATTTTTATGAGGCCAAACGATGAAGCCACCGGCCACTAGAGTTTGAATTGCCACGTCTCCTTTTGGAAACCATGATCCTTCTTGTGAGATGCTCTGGTTTCCAAGGAGCGATCATCAAAACTTGTGCCAAACTTTACCAAATTTTTTACACGGGGTCGTCAGAGCACGCGACGGCCACACACCGATTTTCATGATCTTTGGACTCCATCTGAATTTCCTGTTATTAAAATACCAACTAGGCCTACGCCGGTGGCTGCACCTCGCAACCGAAATGTTTGAAAATTCTTCCCGCTTCTCAGACAATGGATGAAAACTCACACAACGACACACAAATGATTTGTACAACTTCTTTGATAACACCCATATGTAGTTGTAGTAGGGTTTTGATTTTATATGCACTAAATGCATGGTAAATGCAAAAAATGGCTTAAATATAGCAGACAAGACCTGGAATGGGACAGAAAATCAAACCTAGGGTATATCGGTGATTTCTTACCTTGAAAAAAATTTCCAGGCAGAACGATGAAGTCACCGATGATTGGAGTCCGAATTGCCGCTTCTCCTTTCGGAAACTATGATCCTTCTTGTGAGATGCTCCGGTTTCCAAGGTGTGAGCATCAAAACTTGTGCCAAATTTTACCAGAAATTTTCCATGGGGTCGTGAGAGCACGCCACTGTGACACACAAATTTTTGGACTCTATATGCATTTCCTACAATTAAAATACCAAGAAGGCCTACGCGTGTGGCCGCACCATGCGCCCGAAATGTTTGAAAATTGTTCCGGTCTCTCGGACAATGAACGAAAACTCACAAAGCGACACACAAATGATCTTGCTAACACCCACGTGTAGTTGCGGCACGGTTTTGATATATATTATAAATATATATATATATAAACACTATTCTGATCACGGGATCAGAATAATATTTTGATTCTTGGTTGAACTTCCTGAGTTGTTCGACCTAAATTGCCCTCTGTAAGAACCCGACCTTCGTGCTATCTTTGCAACCGTGATTTTCCGCGCGAATTTCTCTGGTGTGTCGTGTTCTTTGTGATGTGAGTGTAATCAGGATACACTTTGTAGCATCTAAATGGTCGTTTTATTTCAGAATCTCGCTCGTTGGTGGATGTGCTCTCGGGACGTGATGAACTTGTGTCTGTTACAAGTTTAATGCATGAACTGGATGTTCACGAACCTCTAACACAACGGGAATTGGGTTTAGGTATGAGTTTTGTGGATAATTTGTTGTTATTTCCAACGGATTTGATTTCTGGTTGTGTTCTTCATCCGCGGGAGTGGTCTCCTCCGCTTCTGTCGATTTGTCATTTTCCTGTGAAGATTGCCGGCGGGTTTGCGTATTTTGGTGAAATTGATGCTTTCCTACATCATCAATTTCAGTCGGGAGGGTTCATACACTTGGAATTTAGGTGATTGGATGTTGCTCCGCCCGCGGTGGTTGCACATGTGATTTTTCGTTCGAAACATATTGATTGCGCGTCGTTGTTGTTGTAGGAAGGGATTTGGCAAAGCATTTCGAAATTTTGGCGGACGTGTTTTAGGAAGACGTACATGATTTTATGCTTCGAACGAATTCGTTCAGGGATAGTTTTTGGATCGTCCACGGTCTGTAGTAGAAGCTGGACTTCTTTGTTATTCATGGTTGAACTTCTAGTTTTCCACATTGCAAGGTAATGTAGCATTGTGCTCGATATTTATTTATTTGGTTTTTTTGTAATTTTCATTCTTGAATTGGTTTTGATTTTTGACTTTGTCCCATGAGCAACCATGGGATTGGCCCAAGTATGCACGCATACTTTTTATTTTCTTCTAACATGTTTTCATACTTCGAATAGTAGTAGAACTTCAGTACGTATGTAACCTGAACTTACTAGATTTTGCTCCAGTATGAATTGCTTTTTTACATGTTCATCTGAGGTTTTTTCAAAACCTTGAACTTCTGTGTCTTTATAATTTGAACTTCTTATTTCAAATTTGATTAATTATTTTTGGATTTAAATTTTTTAATAATTGAAAACCGCATTGCACCTGTCAACCAAGCGCGCACTTCCGCGTTAGCGGGAGGCCGAGCCGGGGGACGGGGTTGGGACCCCCTCCCCTTGTGAGGCCGAGCCAGGAACGAGCCGGAGCAGGCAACGACGCGGCGTGCCGCGTCGTCGCATGCGGAGGCGAGTCCATCACATCAGTGACCCCACTATCTATCTTAGGGGTGTGGCTCTGGGGTGCGTGCGTGGGGGTGGAAACAAAATAACCGCATTGCGCCTGTCAACCAAGCACGCACTGTCGCGTCAGCGTGAGGCCGAGCCGGGGAGAGGTCGGAGGGACCCCCTCCCCTTCTCCTGCGAGGCTGAGCAAGGAACGAGCTAGAGCAGGCGATGACGCGGCGTGCCGTGTCGTCACATGCGGAGGCGAGTCTGTCACATCATTGACCCCACTATCTATCTTATGGGTGTGGCTCTGGGTGTGTGTGTGGGGGCTAGAAATAGAATAACCGCATTGCGCCTGTGAACTAAGCGCGCACTGCCACGTTAGCGCAAGGCTGAGCCGAGGGGAGGGGTGTCAGTGTCAAAACCGGTAGACCTCGGGGTAGGGGTCCCGAGCTGTGGATCTGAGATCGATGGGGAACAAGGGACGATGAACATGATGTTTACCCAGGTTCGGGCCCTCTCGAAGAGGTAATACCCTATGTCCTGCTTGATTGTATTGGATGTATAGTATGGTTACAGAGTAGATCTACCTCGAGATCAGCATGAGCTAAACCCTAAGGTGATGAGGTGATGAATGTAGCTCTAGCCCTAAAGACTACAACCCTCGGTTTATATAGACACCGGTAGGGTTAGGGTTACCGGAGATAGATTACAATAAGGGGTAAAGAGATCCTGCCTATCCTTGACTTGGAGGGCACGCCACAGCTCCATAGACCTCTGTCGCTATATGGCTTCACCAGTCCGGCCCATATTCGATGGGCCGGCGCCCCGAGGACCCCTTAGTCCATAACTCCCTCAGTAGCCCTCGAACTTGCCTCCAATGCCAATGCTTGTGTCCGGCATCCGCTCACCCAACAGTATTCGGCTTGCGAGGCGAGTTCTCTAGTGTGCTTCGTTCATGTTCGGAGTCAAGTGATGTCCGGAATCCAAAACGACCGCTTTACTTAGCCACGAAGGCAAAAAATCGTTCAAGTGTAAACAGTGCCTTCATCTGACAACTTTTCTCGAAGAGTCGCATCCGGCCATAACGCCGAGTGGTTAGCCTTTCTCCAAGCGTGGCTCGAGGCTGACGCCACGTTTGCCACGTCTCCTCAAGGTGGAGATCGTGCCCCACCTTTCAGGGGATATGATCAATGATTTCGATTCCCCACCTAGCACATAACGTTGCGAGCGTATCGGGAAGTGGAGAATCCAATGGCATGAAAAAAAGGAAATCTTGGCTTATCAATAGCCTATAAAGGGGGAGCTACAACAGTCAGCATCCCACGCTTTCTTCAACCTTCCGCTCTCGTAGATCTTCAGAGCTCCAGCGCCCCTTTTCTCTACTTCCACATCAAATCCCACCCCGTCTCCTTCAGCCATGGCCGGATCCGGCGCCAACGGGAAGTGGGACGTCTCCATTGTCACCGATAGCGACGTCCTGAAGCTGAAGCAGGCCGGCTACTTGTCGGCTGACGTCGCCCATCGGGCCCCTGAAGCAAGCCAGATCATCCCTATGCCCAGGCTGGGCGAAAGGGTCGTATTCCTCCCCCATTTCCTTAGGGGGCTTGGATTTCCCCTGCATCCCTTCGTGAGGGGGTTGATGTTCTTTTACGGGCTAGATTTTCACGATCTAGCCCCCAACTCCCTCCTCCACATCTCCTCCTTTATTATCTTCTGCGAGGCTCTCCTCCGGGTCCAACCACACTTCGGCCTATGGCTAAAGGTGTTCAACGTCAAGCCCAAGGTGGTTGGTGGCGAACATGCGGACTGCGGTGGGGCCATGATCAGCAAACTGACGTGGGTCCCGTGGCTGGAGGGCGAGTTCATCGACATCATTAAGGTGTGGCAAAAGGAATGGTTCTACATCACCGAGCCAAGGGGAGCCACCTGCGCGGCAGCTCCCGCATTCAGATCCGGACCCCCTACCAGGCTGGCCTCGTGGACCACCAAGAGCCCGGACTAGGGGTCCGCTGACGACTTGAAGGCGCTGCAGAAGTGCATCGTCAGCGTAATGGGGACCGGCGTGAAGCTGGTTAACATGATCCAGATCATGCTCAAGCGTCGACTCCTCCCCTGTCAGGAGAGGGCCAAGCCAATGTGGGAGTATGACCCCGAAGGTCCGGCCACCGTGCAACATCTTTTTAGCATGACCCACAAGAAAGTGTGGGGTCTGCTATTCAAGCCGCAGAAGGAGTGGCCGGTGGAGGGGGAGGACATCGGCCTCGACGCTGCGAACCCTCCGAAGAAGGTGAGCGGCATTTGTCTTAACATGAGTTCGAATATTCGCGCCGTATGATTTGATGTGAACCTCTTTATGTGGATTTTGCAGGGCTGGCTCGCCAAGGCCGAGAAGATCAGCGGCCCAGCGTCGCTGCCAGAAGGGCCCCGATTCAAACAGCTAGAGAAGATGTTGGTCGTGGTGCCGTACAAGGCGCCCGACAAGAAGGGCAAGAAGACGGAGGTGCCGGAAGCCAGGGAGGGCCTCCGTCGCAGGGCTCGTCCAGACAGCTGGTCCGGAGACACTGCGACCCTATCCGCATAGGAGGGGGACGAGGATGAGGACGAGGAGGAAAGCGCCTCCTCGCACTCTAAGAAGAGGGCGGCGTCCAGCGATGTCGAGGAGGTTCAACCTTCTCAAGCCCCGAAGAGATAATGCCGGCCTAAGTTGGTCCTGTCCGACAGCTCGGACTCCGACGAGGAGTCTGAAGCGTCCGAAAAGGTTCCGGAGAGGGAACCCAGGGTCAAGCCCCATGCGACCAGGTACATATCGCGGCATTTTCAATTACTTTATTCTTTAGTAGTCCCTAGTAGAACATAGATTGATTGTTTTTTTGGTGGTGCAGCCCTTCGCGTGGCCACCCCGCTGAGGAGACCTCGGAGGGGACGTCCCCGCCTGCCAAACTGGCGAACAGTGGCTCATGTTCCGCACCTCCTCTAATCCCCGAAGAGGTTGGGGAGGTGCTGTCACGAAAGACCCCTCCTCCTCTGAACTCAGGGGAGGAGGTTGACGCCACAATGGCCGAGGCCGACGCCTCGGTCATTGAAGACCAAGGGGATGCATCCCTCCTGGCTAACATGGGGCGGGGATCCGGATCATCCGAACCCCTACAGCATCCGGCTCCCAAGCCCCCGAGGACCTCGAGGGAGCCAATTCCTCCTTTCGATGGGGAAGGTGCTGAGGGCCCAACGCCCACGCCGAACACCTGTATTCGGGTGGCGGCAGGCTGGCCGGACGCGCTGCCGGAGTTGGTGAGCAACTCTGTCATCGTCGGTGAGCACCGCACTCTTATGGGTGCGGTTATACAGGGTGTTTGGTCCATTCATTCTGGACTGCACGACACTGTTCAAGGCCTGCTAACAGGCTTTGAGGTAAGTCAAGTAATGCTCTTATCCTGTAAAGCGGTTGTAATCTTTAGTTTGGGTAGGCCGTGTACATAGCAGCCCCCGAGACTCTGCAAGGACTTCGGAGAAGCTTGCAGAGGATCATACTCTGTAGGCCGATTAATAATGTCGACGTTTCTTTTGCTAACGCAGGCATCTTCCTTGGCTGCGGCTACTAATGCCGCGGCATTAAAGGAGATGGACCAGAAGCTCGAACGCTCCAACAGGGAGCTTGACCTTGTCAACAAACGGCTTGACGAAGCGCAAGGTAAGCTTTTCGTTAATGTGTGTGATCGCTCATCGCCGGGTACTTATACGCCTGGACTGTATGTTGATCATTCTATGTGCGGATTTTTCAGCTGCCGCTGCTGAGGTGGAGGGCTTGAAGGAGGCCCTAAAGAAAGTCGAGGCTGAGGTGGCCGCCAAGAAATTGGCCACCGAAAAGGCGATGGCCGAGCTTGAGGAAGCCAAGCTTTCCAGCCAAAATCACGAGGCTCTAGTGGCCGAAGTGTAGGTGGAGCTCAAGGATGCCGCCACGAAGCTGGAGGGCCTTGAGAAGGCAAAGGAGAAGCGGTCTTCCGCGCTGTACAAGGTGGAGAAAGAACTCCAGGAGACGAGAACTGAAGTGCAAGGTGTCCGAGAGGAGCTCCGCCAAGTGGGGCAAATTGCAAACGGTAAGAAATACTTACTGCAGAGTGTGTTCAGAGGCAATAGGTTCGCCTTGCTGACGCGGGTCTGGCACTCCGCATGTGTCTTCGCCGAACTTCCGAGGAGTGCGGCGGCCGCAGCGGAGCACTATGCCACTAGCGAGGAGGACTCCCTGCAATGGCTCTTCTGGTCACAGTTTTCAGCCTCCGAGCATCCTCCCCTCCTCAGCAACCAAATGAAGCAGCTAATGGAGATGAATCGGATGTGCGAGCTGGCCGTGAAGGACCTCTTTGTCAATCTGTGGCCCGTTGAGCCGATCCGGACACCTACTTTGGCCTTGTGTAGAAGCTGCGGGAGGCGCCACTCCGGATTGACGCCATGAAGCACTCCGCGTGCCTTGAGGGGGCGAGGCTTGCGTTTGCAAAGACCATGGTGCATTGGCCAAAGATTAATCCGATGGACATGGCTACCGGCCCTCCGCCCAAGGGGAAGGAGCACCGCCACCCTGAGCTGTACTTTGCGCAGGTGATGAATGGAGTGTGGGCGATAGAGGGCCAGTGCTCAAAAGATGTAATGCTGGAATGACTGTATTAAGTTTTTATCACTTGGACCCTATGCTTTATGATGCGTCCACCTGACTTATTTTGTCTTGTCCTGATTTAATTTTGACTCCTGTGCGGCCGTATGTTTATTCTGAAAGCTACCAGTCGTCGGCTTCAACCCCCAGGTGAATATCATGAGGGGTGTTTTGTCTCTGCACTGTTACCCTTAGCCAACGTCTTGGTACCCGGAGGCGGTAGTGCGTGAGCGAAACTAGGCAATCCGACTATTCGGTTTTATTGCTTTCACTTAGCCTTAGGAGCTTAACGGTGGGGGCTAAGGACTAGCCCCCAAAGTTTTGTGATGTTCTGGGGGGTCAATACCTACCCTTTTCGATCACCTAGTTTGCGTTAAAATGAACCCATCGTGTGACACGGTGAAATCGCCAATGATTTTGAGAGTCAAACCTCGTGCTCGGATCGCTGACCAGTTCGCGCTTACTATGACGGTCAGTTTTCGGCTTTCTCCTCCTGAGGTACTTGACTAGGCTAGCCAGAAGTACAATCGCAAGGGTTCTCCCTTTGCCCTCTTAGCCGAACGAGCGAAACATAAGGGGCAAGCACAGGAGCCGGGCAACCCAAGTATTGACCCAAGACATAGGTCGGAACTGATGCGTATAGTGCAATATCCGAGACGCCGAACACTCAGCGAAAAGTGGTGTCGGACTTGGGGTATGGAGCCGATGGTTAAATCGAGCTCTAGGTTAGTTAACCGATCATCTTTTCATGCCGGGCTGTTTGAAGAGCGAGGGGAGAATCGAAAGGAAAGGAGACAATCGCAAGATGCGGATATCCGAACAACATAAAGGGCATTTTTATTATTTCTCATAGGCTCAAGACGTCTAACCGTACAAATCGAACTGCCATGGCATTATTTGTAAAAAGGAAAAAGTTTTACAGAGTAAAGGTTTACGCAGGGCCTTGATGCGTGAGTCGAAGCCTCAACTGTGCCCTGTTGCACGTCTGCGCCTTTGCTTCTGAGAGGTGGGGGTTGGGACCTTCGATGAAACCTTGAGGGGCGAGGATCCTGCCGATGAAGCTTTATGCTAGGGGGGGGGGGTTCCGGAATTGGCCCCCGGGTCGTCTGAAGACAAGGTAATTCCAAAGTTTGGGTTAGCCGAACACATGCTTCGGATTTATTGATATATGCCTCAGGCTACCCATGGTATTTTGAGTGCAAAATTGTGCTGACGAGCACGTGGAGCGCGAAGAATGTGGGCGTGCCGTGGGGCGCGCATCCCTATTTGCTGCGAACATATGCGGGTTCCCATGATGGGGAGCGGGTTCGGGCCCATTTACTGTTGTCGCCGGCCTTTACGGTGGGCCGGTAACGGAACCCATATGGCCCGTTTGGTCTTCGGCCGCTAGGGCCACAGTGTGCCCTTCGGTCTGAAGTGAGCATTCTGTATTGCCGTTGATAGTTATGACGCCCAAAGGACCGGGCATCTTCAACTTGAGGTACGCGTAATGCGGGACGACATTGAATTTAGCGAACGTCGTTCGGCCGAGGAGGGCGTGATAGCCACTGCGAAAAGGTGCAATGTCGAAGATCAAGTCCTCACTTCGGAAGTTGTCCAGAGAGCCGAACACTACTTCAAGCATCACAGTGCCTGTGCAGCGAGCCTCCACTCCCGGAATGACCCCCTTGAAGGTGGTGTTATTGGGTTTGATCCTTGACGGATCGATCCCCATCTTCCTCACTGTGTCTTCATATATCAGATTGAGGCTACTGCCCCCATCCATTAGGACTCTAGTGAGGTGGAATCCATCAATGATGGGGTCGAGTACTAAGGCTACGGATCCTCCGTGGTGTATGCTGGTCGGGTGATCCCTGCGATCGCAAGTCATCGGGCAGGCTGACCGCAGATTGAACTTCGGCAATACGGGCTCGACGGAATATACGTCTCGCAGTGCTCGCCTCCTCTCCTTCTTTGGTATGTGGGTTGCGTAGATCATGTTCACCATCTTGACCTCAGAAGGGAAGGGTTTCTGGCCTCCACTATTCGACCTGCGGGGCTCGTCCTCGTCCTCGCTTTGTGGTCTTTTGCCCGAGTCTTCGGCTGTAAGCTTGCCGGCCTGCTTTATCACCCAACAACTACCGTTGGAGTGGTTGGCGGGCTTCTCTGGCGTGCCGTGGATCTGGCAAGTCCTGTCCAGAATTGCATCTAGTCTGGATGGGCCATCGCTGTTGCCTTTAGGGGCTTTCTTTCGGCGTCCGAACTTTGGGTTTCTGAACCCGGCATTTACAGTCGTACCCTCACCTTTGCCATCATTGTGGCGATGTTTACTCTTGCTACATCGCGGCTTTCCATTAGCGTCTTGAACCTCAGAGGTACTGAGTGTGTTAGGGTTGGTGTTTTTACAAGCGAGCCAACTGTCTTCGCCCGCGCAAAAGCGGGTCATGAGAGAAGTAAGGGCTGCCATAGTTCTTGGTTTATCCTGGCTGAGCTGTCTTACGAGCCATTCATCCTTGACCCTATGCTTGAAAGCGGCCAAGGCTTCGGCATCCGGACAGTCGACAATCTGGTTCTTCTTGGTCAGGAATCGGTTCCAAAATTGCCAGGCAGATTCTCCGGGCTGTTGTGTGATGCGGTTTAGGTCGTCCGTGTCTGGAGGCCGGACATAGGTGCCCTGAAAGTTTGCTCAAAAAGCATCCTCAAGCTCTTCCCAACAGCCTATAGATTCTTCGGGAAGGCTGTTCAACCAGTGTCGAGCTGGTCCTTTAAGCTTTAGTGGCAGATATTTGATGGCGTGGAGGTCATCTCCTCGCGCCATGTGAATGTGGAGAAGGAAATCCTCTATCCATATGGCCGGGTATGTGGTTCCGCCGTATGGCTCGATGTTCACAGGCTTGAAGCCTTCTAGGAATTGATGTTGCATTACCCTCTCTATGAAGCACAGGGGGTGTACGGTGCCCCGAACTCGGGCTACATCGCATCGGAGGTCTTCGGCCATCCGAGTCCGCTGCTGCTCCCGGACTCTATCATTTCGGTTCAGCCAATCGTAATATCCTTCCCGGTGAGTGGGCGGATCTTCTTTGGGTCCATAGATGGACCTGGTACGGCCTCCTCGAGCGTCTTGGTCATGGCGGAGGTCGTATTCGTAGGTGGGTCGCACTTGATCCTTGCCGTAATGGCGAGGTGGGCGGCAGGGTGCTAGGCCTCATCATCTTCTCTATCCCATCCTCTAGGGGGGCGGTCCAGCTGTTCGGCGCTTGTGTATGTCGTATGTGTCGGCTCTACGGCCTCGTTGTTGAATTGCGGCAACAATCATCGCTTGGGATAACTTTTGATTGGCTGTTCGCGGCCATACCCTTCTTCGGCGGCTAGGACTTTGGTCCATTGATCATTGAGGGTGTCCTGTTCGGCCTTGATTCTCTGTTTTTGTTTCTTCAGACTGCGGGCGGTGGCTAGAAGCCTCCGTTTAAACTGCTCCTGCTCCAGCGGGTCTTCGGGGACGATGAAATCGTCATCCTCGAGACTGGCCTCCTCTTTGGAGGATGGGAGGTAGTTGCTGTCTACGGAGTCATCGGGGTTTTCTGGGTTGAATGGGTCCTCTTGCCCCACAGGGTGATCCTGATGATGTTCATTAGCTGCGGCTCCGAAGAGGTCATCCGTATTATTCGCGGTGCCGTTCTCCGCAGAGTCCATGTTGCTCGCATGGCTTCGACGTGGCTTTGATCGACGGCGCTGTCTTCATCGTTTGGGCGGCTCATCTCCGGGCTTGTCTCGGTCCTGATTGGGAGTGCCATCACCGTCCTTTGGGGGTGTCCACCATGTAAATATCTTAGGTGGACGTGGCCGACCAGCGGCTGGTGACGGGGGGGGGGGGGGCGACATCGGTGGCTCCGCTATCCTCATCCATGTATTCGGCGTTTTCCGAATTATAATCTAGCATATCGGTTAAATCATCGACAGTGGCTATCAAGTGGGTGGTGGGTGGGACGTAAAATTCCCTGTGGTATGCCTCGAAGGGTTGATGATTGTGGGCGGAGGGCAAGTCCTCCTAGATGGTCATTTTCTGGATTCGGTCTAGCACCTCGTTTAACATAGCGAGGGTCGCCGAATTCGAGGGCTCTAGGCCAAATTCCGTTTTAATGGTGTGGGGGGCAGTCACTGCCCTGGCCGGTCCTTGGTTTCCACAGGCCGAACTAAGCTCGGGGTACGGTGCCGGATCCTTGAGGGGGTCCGGATTGTCACTGGAGACTAAGGACGGGCCTTGGTTTTTGCATGTGGTTTCCACGCCGGGATTCGAGATCGAGCTGCTTCGGGTCGGGGGTGACCCCTGGCCATCGGTTGCCGGTTCATCGTAAGGGCTTAAGGCCAGAGGAGCATTGTGATGGAAAGGTTCAGCCGAGATTGACTCTTGGCTTCCGCCTACTGATTCTGCCTCGAAGGCCGAGGATAGGCCCTCCGCAGACATGATGGATCCGACCGAAGGTGGAGTCTGGCCCCCGCTTGAAGCGGAGCCCTCCTAGTTCGAAGCTGTTCGGAGGGCGGGGCCGATCTGTAGATCGGATCAGAGAGGGGACTCCTGAGCGGGCAAGGCGAGGCCTGCGAGGGTGCGGGAGGGGGCAGTGAATCTGGCGAAGACCAGATCGCCCCGTGTGTCCGCAACGCATTCCAGATTACCAAATCGAATTTGGTGTTCAGGAGCGAAGTTGTTGATCTGATCCAAACGACCAGTTGGGTCGGCGTGCAGCACGATGTTGCCGAACACGAAGAGTTGACCGGGGACAAAGAAGTCCCCAGATCCGATGCCTTCTCCTACGATCAGGCGAGCCATCGATCCTTTGGGCGACCCCACAGTGGAAATCTCAATGAAAGCACCAATGTCTGTGTCAAAAACTACAGACCTCGGGGTAGGGGTCCCGAGCTGTGGATCTGAGATCGATGGGGAACAAGGGACGATGAACACGGTGTTTACCCAGGTTCGGGCCCTCTCAAAGAGGTAATACCCAACATCCTGCTTGATTGTATTGGATGTATAGTATGGTTACAGAGTAGATCTACCTCGAGATTAGCATGAGCTAAACCCTAAGGTGATGAGGTGATGAATGTAGCTCTAGCCCTAAAGACTACAACCCTCGGTTTATATAGACACCGGCAAGGTTAGGGTTACCGGAGATAGATTACAATAAGGGGTAAAGAGATCCTGCCTATCCTTGACTTGGAGGGCACACCATGGCTTCATAGACCTCCTGTCACTATACGGCTTCACCAGTCCGTCTCATATTCGATGGGCCAAGGCCCCGAGGACCCCTTAGTCCATAACTCCCTCAAGGGGGTCAGGACCCCCTCCCCTCCCCCTGCGAGGCAGAGCTAGGAATGAGTCAAAGCAGGCAACGACGCGGCGTGCCGCGTCGTTGCATGCGGAGGCTAGTCCATCACATCAATGACCCCACTATCTATCTTAGGGGTGTGGCTCTGGGGTGCGTGCATGGGGGGTGGAAACAGAATAACCGCATTGCATCTGTCAACCAAGCGCGCACTGCAGCTTTAGCGCGAGGCCGAGCCGGGGGCCCCGCGGCGAGCAGATGTGAGTCCGCGGGGACCCCGGTGAGGCCAAGGTAGGAATGAGCCGGAGCAGGCGACGACGCGGCGTGCCGCGTCGTCGCATGCAGCGGCGAGTCTGTTATATAATTTCCTTTCTATTACAAATTGGACTTAGTGTGCTGGTGAATTTGAACTTCTCCTTTGTTTCTAAGTTAGGGTATTTAGTTATAGATGGACTTCCTTTTTTTGTGTATTTGAACTTCTCCTTTGTTAAACTGAGGTTGTATTACACTATATATGGACTTCCTTTGTTAGTGTATTTGAACTTCTATTTTTCTTCTGTTTTTGGTATCTAAGGGTTGCCAATGTTTAATTTTTTTTTGTTTTTTTGTTTTTACTTGTACTGATTGTTATTTAATCTTTTCTTATTACATGCATGCATCATCTATACTCTATTTTTATTTTTATTTATTGAGTGTTGAAATTCTGCATTTTTATTGTAGTGGTGTTGAAATGGCGCATTTATATTTGAATAGATGCATTTATATTGTGGTGGATGGGTTAATGTGTAATTATCCCCTCCCTCTCGACCATCTGTCAGAAAGTTGTCATTAACTCCCCCGCCGCTCGCCCACCTTGTCAAAAAAAAACCCCCTCTCGCTCGCTCTCTTGTCACTCTCTCTCGCTCGCTCTCTCTTCCTCCAACTTGCCTCGATTTTGTAGCCGCATTCTCCTGCGCTCGTGGGTGGAGTAACCAGCGCGCACGCCCCGCTAGTATTTCCGCCCCACGCCCCGCTCTCCCTCCATCGGGCCGCTCTCTTCTGGTTTGAAGCGAAGCCGTCAACCGTCTCTGTTGTTTGCAGTTGCGCGTGGCGTCGTGGGGTGGAAGAACTATCGTGGATTTGTCCATCAGCGTCGTTTGGAGAGGTACAAATGCTGCCTCGCCCCAACGCTCGCTCTTAGGATTCGCCAGATCTAGCGCGTACTGTTTGTTTCTTCTGTGTGCTCTCACATCCGGCTCCTCCCTTTCTTCTGATGGTTGGATGCAAGGGTAGGTAGGGTTCTTCTGCAGGTTGTGGGTAGATGCTTCGATTTCATGTTTGTGTGCTATTTTAGCCTTTAGTCGTGTGTGGATTCCATTTCCTCGTGGGTATTTTTACCTGTGAGATGTATGTGAGCAGGGTGTGGTGTGGTGGTTGCTGCTGGATCTGATGTAGCTTCATCCTTTCCTCTTATTGATTTGGCAGTCTAGCTAGTTTGAGTCTGTGACATACCAATAAGTTCCTGAGTACTGTTTGTTGCTGTGCTTGCCTTGATGTGCTGCTGTTCATCTTCATAGTTTTTGTTGCGATTTAGTTGTTTTATTCTAGGGTTTGATTTAGTTGCTTTTGAACTGTGGTTTGATTTTCTACTTGCTAATAAGATGTATTTGTTTCCCTGTTTTTTGTGTTTGTTTTTGTAAGTGGATCTAGGTCTTGGACTATCTTACATCAGGGAGTGGTGTTGTGATGGCTTCAGGACCTTCTTCAGGTATGTATATGTATATGCATCTTGTCTTATAAATAGGAATTTTCTTTTATATGGCTGCCCTGATCTTCACTTGGTTGTCATGTTGAACTACCCATGTTTGACAACGTGAACTTCTTACATAGTTGATGTGTATGCATTTTACTCTTAGTTGAAGTTATCAGAGTGTGTCTTAGTGGATTTTTGATGGAATTACCAATGAACTATCTCATTAAGTGTGTTTGGACTTCCCAATGTTTTAATTATAGTACATAGCTTTGTATTTGTGTTATCATTTTCATGGTAATGAAAAGTGGTAGTTGGGCTTTCTGGTTGTACATTGTTATTCATTGTTGAAGTTGTGTCAATAATTTTCATGGTAACTTTGTTGTACATTTTTTTACATTGTTGTACAAAGTTACCATTTTCATGGTAACTTCATATTACTGTTTGTCTTATTGGATTTTTGTACATTGTTTGACTGGTCATGCTTTATTTGTTTATGCAATACTACCTCAGTCACATACTTGATCTTCTGGTTTTTATTTATTAATTTATTGTGGAATTTTTTTGAACTTCTGGTTTTTCTTTGTTTTACTGCTTGGTAAGGTCTAGTTGAACTTCTGGCTATTCATTATTTTATTGCTTTTTTTAGTTTATGTTGAACTTCTAGATATTCATTGTTTCACTTCTTCACTAGTTTTTGTTGAACTTCTGGCTATTCGTTGTTATGGATTGTTTCTCTGAAGATCCATCTTGTTTTGTATAGTACTGCTTTTGGCTTTTGTGTTTTCATTTCTAAAGCCATTTTCCTTTTTAAAACACATCTGCCTTTTTTTCCTTTTTGTAGTTGGTGATGAGATTAAAACTTCTGATAAAAGTAGCTGTGATCAAGATGGTGGTTCAGAAGTGAATGTTGCTATTCTAAAGTCTGATGCAGCTAAATCATCTATCACTTTGAGTTTAGTTGCTGAGGTTGCTTGCATTCTTGACAAAAATTTAAATCTCGAAGATCTTGCGTCTGCAGTCGTTGCTTCACCTAGTATGTGCAACTCAGCTCTTGCTTCACCTTTTTGTTTTTTTAATTGTAAAGCCATGATTTTGAACTTTTTTATTTTGTTTGTTTTGTATTTGTTCTTGACTCTTTTGCTTTGTTTTTTTTGTGTTTTTGCAGATCCAGCCACTGAAGAAGCTGTTAATACCATCAACGATGTTCTATCTGACTTGGGTGGGGCTGAGAAGACTATTGAGGCTGAGCAGGTGGCTCCATCAGCTGAAGAATGTGATCCCATTCAGGAGCCTTTGTGCTCTCTTCAGTTGTCAGAGACGCAGTCTCAATCTGTTGATGGCACTGAACCTATCACACAAGCTGAGGACGTGCCCTTGCAGCTTCTTATAGAGGATGAATGGAAGAGGAAAAAGCTAGCAGAATATAAGAGGAAGAAGGCGGCCCGCCTACAGAAAGCTGGTGATCTTGCTGAGCCCATAGTTGGGCATCTATCCGGTGCTGAGGAAGACGTTGCGCGTGCCAGTGATACCATGGTTGCCCCTATGACAAAGAAATTCAAGCGGACCATAATGAAGAAGCATCTCGTTGGTGAAGTTACTCCTTGGAGGAGCTCACGTGTTTCTAAGGTTGCAGGTCCAACTGTAGGTGAACTTCCTAAAGTTGATGGCCAAGCTCCTGGTGGTACCCCACGCCGTAGTCCACGTGTTCTTGCCTATGCAAAGTCCGCATCATCTCCGCTTGGTGATGCTGATTCTGGGAAGGGAAAGAAGTGTGGCAATAAGCACAAGGGTGGGGCTGCAAAAGTTAATAAGGGTCTTAAGAAGCCTGCTCGTGTTGATGGGGATGAACCGGGTGATGAGGATTTTGACGCTGATGACGAGGATGGTGATGATGATTTTGCTGATCAGGTATAATTCTGGTATATTTATTTTTTGTTCCTTATGCTAGTATTTTTATTTTCTTTTGTTGTTTTATCTGCATGCTCTGTATTTGTGTATGTAGTACTACCTTGTTCTTTATTCTTGAACTTCTAGTATATTATAGTTGACATGGAAAAATATAATTGAACTTTTGGTTATACATGGTGGTACTGCCTTGATCTTTATTGTTGAACTTCTGGTATATTATTGTTCACATGGCAAAGCACTAGTTGAACTTCTGGTTATTCATGGTTGTACTACCTTGTTTTTCATTTGTTGAAGTACTGTTATATATTGCTATACATTTCTTTTTTAAGCCATGCTCTATTTGTTTATGTGGTTCTTCCTTGTTCAACATTGCTGAACTTCTGGTTTATTTTTCTTAACACACTGTTCTGCCATGGTATCTTCTATTGCTTTTTTTTGCAGTATGAGTTTGTGAAGAGACCTGTGAGGAGGAAAAGAGGAGGCAAAGCACTGGTAGGAGCTGTTGAAGGAGAACACGATGCAAAGCATTTTAACAAGACGGTTCACTGCTCACTGAAAGAGGTGAAGGCGTGCGCAAAATTGCTACAGCCTAGGCACAAGGAGAGGGTTGTCAAGGATGGTTTTGGTTGTGTTTTTTATTTGAAGATTGATTCTAACATTTCCCGTCCTTCGATGGGCCACATCTACACCAAGATTGATCCTTCAACTATGATTCTGGACATGGGACAGCCGAATAAGGTTTTACGTATTACAAGTGATTCTGTTCACCGTCTTTTTGGTTTCCCTCAAGGTGATCGTACCCCTCCTAGGCCCTCAGAGGATGGGTTCGATGACGCTGTTATGAGGCTGAAGGCCAAACTTGGCTATAATAGGAGTGATGATATCAAGACAAAGGATCTGCGGAATATCCTCGAGGATCTTGTGAAGGATGAGAAGAAAGATGACCTGGCTCTGCAGGTGTTTACCTGATTCTTTTCATGAAGGTTGTTATTCTTGGTATGTCTACACGGGTGTCCAGGGAGGAAGCAATGGCCGAGAATCTTGTTTATGAAGATATGGCAAATATGGACTATTGTCAGTTGCTTGTTGATGATCTTCGAAGGGCTGTTACTAGGTATCAACAAGGGACTAGCAGGGGGAAAGCTGTTACAGGCTGTGGCATTGTGCCACTTCTTATGTATCTGGTCTGCCTTATCCTTGGCAAGAAGCTTTTTGTTGATTTGAGGACTCCTCACATCAATTACATGGACCAGGCCAAGCTATCCGAGCTTGCTACTGTTGACTTGGTTATGAAGGGTGATGATGACCCAGCCAACTGGATGTTTGTGAAACTGCCTGTGAGTCTTATTATGCATCATTCTTCCCTATATAGTTTAACTTTAACTTCTGATATTGTCCTAAATATTGTTTCATGTCCCTTCATTATTTTTTGATCCATTGACTTTTATTTGTATGTACTGGAAGACACAGGCTGAGGTTGTCTTCTTTAGGCATATCGAACATCCTGTTCTTTCTATGCCTCATGCCACCGGTATTGGGAGTGAAGCCGCCCAAAGAATTGAATGCTCCCAGGATGTCAACACTGGTGCTCCCCCTACAGATCTTGGAGGTTCTTCTGCCCATGTGAATGCTGGAGCTGGCATTTCTTCAGAGCCTACGAAGGATTTCTTTGATGCTGCCAGTGTTTCCCTTGGTAGTATCGATGGTCTTTTGAGCATAGTTTGTGGGGAGATTGCCCGTGTTTCGACGACGGTTGAGCGTCTTAGTCGTCTTGACGGGATTCTTCCTCCCGATCATGGTTTTGATGCGGAGTCTTCGAAGGAGGCTTTGCCAATTGAAGCTGAAATTCTTGCTGAGATTCGTCAGAGCACGGTCCACCTCTGTACTAGCTTTGGATTGTTCAAGAAAATGCAGGATGCTCATTGAAAGCCTTTTGAAGATGAGGCTAGTGTTTACGTGAGTCAGATTGAGAGGCAAGATTATGTTCGTTTGGGTTGTGAAGGAGGCAATGAGGAGCGTACTGAAGAGGTTTATTTTGTTGACTTTGATAGTTCTTTGAATTAATGTTCAGTGTTAGCTTCTCAGTTATTATTGTTTTGTCATAGGTGACCCTTCTTGATTTCATGTATTATGAACTTCTTTTTTCAGTATTAGTGTTTCATAGCTGACCTTATTTGTTTATAGAATCCGAACTTCTATGGCTACAGTATCTTAACTTCTTTATTTTCCATAACTGGACTTTTTCCTTTGTATGTTAGTGTTTGTTATCTGACCTTCTATGTTTACTGTCTTTGGACTTCCTTCATGTGTCAGTGGTCGTAGCTGACCTTCTTTATTTAGTTAATGTGAACTTCTCCTAATTACACATTGTTCTACGTAGCCTAACAAGTCTTTTTATTCTCATGTTTTCTATGATTTTTGTAGGCTGTTTTTGATGGTGTTAGGGACGATGATGATATTTTACCTGAAAGTGCAACTGTCCCTCTGCATGAATCTGCTCCTGCAAGTGATTTCTTTGTTGATGTGGTTCATGGCAGTGATCCTAAGGTATCATTTTTCTTGTCCATTTGTTTCCTTTTTCTATGACTGCTTTGTATATTTTTTTTGCTATGTGCCCATTTTTATTGAGTTTTGTTCTTGCTGCAGAATGACAATGTTAGTGTTGCTTCAGAGAAGCTTGCAAATAAGGATGTATAAGGCATTGGCTACTTCAATGGGCTGGATCGAACTGAACCTCAGTCGTCCATTGGTGACTGGGTTTCTGATGCTGAGCAGGGCAAGTCAGCTGGAGCTAGCATTTCTGAGAAAGATTTTATGGAGGCTGTTGTTGAGACTGGTAGTGCTCATGCAGGGCCGGCGAAGTCTCCTGCAGCCAAGCCATCGGTGGTTGTTGATGCTGATTCTCCAGCTCCTCCTACTGCAGCACAACCAACAATTTTTGTTGTTTCAGATTCTCCAGCTGCTACTGGTGTACTTGAAGACGATATTGCAATGTCTACTAGAGATGGCGATGATTCAGAAACTGAAAGTGATAGTTTGGGAAAGGATGCTAATCTTTCCAGTGCTGCTACTGGTTTAGGCAAGAATCCATAAAGAGAGGAGCATGCTTCTCCCTTCTTTCCCCATCCCCATCCCTTTTGTTTTTGGTTTGCCTGTTTGATATCCCTATGTACTGTCTGTGTGGTACAAGTTGAACTTCTGGTTTGTCCGTTGTCATGTGATTGTAAATAAAGTGAAGTGCAGTTGTTTTTATGTGGGGGGAAGGTGTGTACTACATGGGTTGTGATGTTTTTAATCCCGTGGGTTCTCTTTTGGTGTAACAGCTCAGATGTGATTGTGTAGTTTGTAGCACCTGTCATGATATATGTGTTTGAATCTGATTTTTGTTAGTTGTGTGCATGGCAATCCCTTAATTTTCAGGGAACACTTGTGTCTATGTGTTGTATTGCTTTTCCCATACCAGAAATCGTTTATATATATGTATGTTTTGTATCTTGCTCTTATTTTCTATTCTTTTGCTGAGCAGATGGTGAACTTGCTGTCGTCAGAAAGAAGGTTGATGACTTTTATTTCAGTGTAACTAGGCTTAAGAATGATCATTCTATGAGGGGGGTCCAGTCGGTCAGAATTTATGTGCATCTAACTTATGTACTGCCTGTGGTAATGTAGCTGAACTTCTTGACTTTCTTTTGTTTGTACTCTCTAGTTGTTATTAAAGCACACATGGAATATAATGCCATTGTTTTCTGTTTTAGATCAAAGGTTATGTTTCGAAACAATGAGCGTGAAGCTACTGTTGAAAATGTTGCATCGTCTTTTTCTTCTCGCGGAATGCTTCGATCTTTTGTCGCCGAGGTTGCCCTGTATTGTCTACGTGCGAAATACCAGGGGTCAGACAAGCTCATCCTGCCATATTGGGTTTGTGTAAGTCATTCCCTATAGTATTTTCTTTTCTGTTGTTCTTTACCAAATTGGTTTAAACTTGTCGGTCTCATTATATTTCATATGTACCTCTTTTTGTTGCCCCTTATGTGTTATATTGTTGTTATCTGCATTATTTTAGGATAAGATTTACAGAGGGCAATTTGATTCCCATGTGAGGAAGTATTTCAAAGCGACTGGTCCAGATAGCATGGATGCGCATGATTGTGTAAGCAATATTTTGTACTTGTCTCTATATTTGTTTCCTTTGAGATCCTCTTTGTTTTTATTATTTGTTTTGTGCTCTTGATATTAATATCAGTTTTAATGATTGTGTGTTTATCTTGCGACAGGTTATTTTCCCTACTTCTAACCCACCTGAAATTCCTGCTCACATGGGTGGTGTTGGTCATTGGGTTTCTATATTTCTTGACTTGAAACCTCAAAGGTTTCAGCTTCTCGAATCCTACTATGGACCAAGTGATGAATGTGCGGTGCGCCTCTTTCGGCGGATGACTGATAACATCAAGAAGCTTTGGAGTGAAGCTAGCAATGATAGGGAGACACCCTTCAGTCCAGTTTCTATTGACCACTTCCCTTTGGATTGGATTGACATCCCCCAACAGAATAACAAGTATGAGTTCCACATTATTTCTATTACTTTTGTTCATTTGTAGGAGTACGTAAGTTGCAACGTCTTGTTATGCTTTGGCTTTCTTTGTTTTCACACTGTTCTTTTGTTTGATGGCAGTATCGACTGCGGATTCTTCATGCTTACGAATGTTAATTCATTTAATGATGGGGTTCTTGCAAACTATTCGCATGAGAATATATTGGATATCAGGAAGACATGGTTGTACTCAATTGCTTCTTCTAACTTGTTTGAAATAAATTTCAAGGATCTGTTTGGCTATTGTACATGTAAGTCTTGAAACTTAAGAGTTTTTTGCTACTTTTTATCTCTCTTTTGCTAATTTGTGACCTGATTCATTGACTTTTATTTGCTTGTATATTTTTTTAGTAGTTTTTCCTGTCATTACTTCCTTGGGCTGCAGCTTTTATTGTACATGAACTTCAGAGATTATACATTCTTATGTTTTTGTAGCTGTACTTGAATGGTTTTCATGTCATCAGTTTATCTAGAACTGTGCCTTGGGTTGTAACTGAACTTCATTAGTTTTTAAATGCAACTCATTCTTTTGAGCGAAAGATCTTTATTTTTGGTAGCTGAACTTGAGTAGTAATCATGTCATCTATATTTGTTGGACTGTAAATTGTGTTGTGCCTGAACTTCAATTGTTGTTTATGGTCTTATTTTGACAGTGGAGTAGTTGGATTTGACCGACTACCATTACGCATTCATCGGGACATAGGATTACCAGCCTAGGGACGAACCGATGAGTACAAGTCCAAGACATGATGAGAGCGCTCGAAGCCTTATTCCTTCCAGTGTTGGCAAGTAGCCTGTCGTGCATTGGGAAGGTGGATGCAGTCCAAGCTGAAGAAATTTCGCCGGATGATGATTTCGAGAAGATTGCTGGCATGAGGAAGGTTAAATCTACTGCTGCTAATGTTGTCGGGAGAGGTGGAAAGAATGATGTCATCGCTAGGAGGAATCTGACACTTGAGTCTGGAAACATACATCCTCAAAGAGAGCAGCAAGATTGCCTATGAAGTGGCGTTCTGCTATCCATCCCCTAAAGAAATACATATACCCTCATCTACCCGAGGCCTGGAAGTTGAGAGAGTTTGTGCTTAGATAAAATGGTCTGAAGAAATACATGGGGTGAGTTTTCTTCTTCTGTTTTGCTCCCTGATATGCCCTAGTGTGAACTTCTATTGTGATAATGTCTGAACTTCTCTTATTTTTTTCTCTGTTCCTTTCTTATGTAGTTGCGCTTCTAATATTTTCCCATCCTTTCTTCTGCAGGACAACCTACTGCATGTTTACTCTCCCTGGCAATGTGATTGACCTCACTGGATGTGTCCTTCAAACTCTTTTTGATGAAGGGCAGCAGATGGAAGGAGACATAATGGAATTTTTCATAAACCAGTGGAAGGATAAGCCGGATACCGCCGAGATCTTCTCTTATGCTGACAGGGTTGTTCTGAGTCCTTACTTCATACATGTTTTTGTTTTTGTAACCCTATCTCCCTATTTTGCGCTAGTTTTTGGTTAAGGTGTATTGTGAGGTATTTTTATTTGTCGTGTTTTTACGTTCTTAATTTTTGTTGTCGGTGTGTTTGTAATGCAATACTGCCTGGATTATGATGTGTTCTCTGCACCAATTCCAAAATTCGATGCAAAAAAATCGGTGGGTCTACTTCGAATGTTTGTTCGTAAGGAATAAGACCTTCTTAATGCAAAGCTGGTTTGGTTTTTATAACTATTGCTTTTAAATTATGTATATCCTTTTCTTGGTTTTCCAATAAGTTATTTGTTCATTTGTGTTGTTCACTACTTATGGTTTATAGTTTTTGCTCACCGTCTTCTGTAATGTTTGCAGGTTTTTATGTCATTTTTCAAGCCCAATGATAAAGTAGCGCACTACAGTGTGTATGTCATGAATAGATATCATGGGAGCATTGAAATCCTTGTCTCGCTTCCTTAATCTAAGAAGGGCATGTCATGAACCCGTTTCCACGAAGACTGCACAAATATCGTGAGTTTTTCTTAATTGAACCTCCATCATAGTTGAACTTTTGATAATACTGCATCAAAGTTGTGTGTTTGAACTAAGTATCATTTGATAGTTGAACTTCTGATAACTTTTAGTTGGATTTTATGCAAGTCTCAATATATGTACCTGAAATTTGCTATTTTCTCAATATGGTTTTGATTTTAGTGTTCATGTCATGTCTGGCAGTTCAAAAGATTTGTTGGGTTGCTGGAGGAGTTGCACGGCAAGGCTGAGTACAAAGCGAGCAAGCAGCCAAACTGGTTGGCTATTGCAAAGAGGCCGACTTTTGTTGAAGTTCCAAAACAAGGTGCTAATGAGTGTGGTTTCTTCTACGTGAAGTTCTACTCTACATATGATGATGATGACCTTATCGAAGATTTCGATGATGTGGATGTAAGTTTTCTTCTTATTTTTGTCTCGTCATCTTTTCATGTCTTAATTTTGTTCTTGCCCACATGCTCCTGTTGTGCTTTAGTTTGCGTTCTTACTTTTATCCTTTACTCTTTTTTTGATTCTTCATTCTTTTGTTTGCAGGCTGTTGTAGATGACTAGAAGGCCGAGTACATGAACACTCTAGTCTTCAGCCCAAAGAATGAAATTTTGTGTGGAGAGCTTCCAGCTGAGATCCAGTCCTTGGGCCCATAAATTCTGCGCGTAGAAACATTGGTTTAGTGTAGATTTGATTTTCGTAAAGATTTGGTTTGATAATGATTGGAATGGTTTAGTTGCATGAGCTGTGTAAGAATGGTTTAGTAATTTGTGTATCTATAGCTGCAGCACTGTTTTCATGTTATTGAAGACAAATGTATCTGGAATCAAGTATGTTTGGTTTGTTAATTTCAATGTATTGAATGGTTTCAGTAATCCAGTGTGGTTTATTTTGCCCCAACATATGAACTTGAACTTCCGCTTGTGTTCTGGCTGAACTGCTGGTTTAATGTGGAGAGAGGTTTTTGTCCACATAATTCAGTGTTGTTTTGTTTTGCGCAACCATATGCACTCGAACTTCTGCTTGAGATCTGGCTAAACTATTGGTTTAAGATGGAGAGATTTTTTGTGTTGTAAGATGTATTTATTATTATTCAACTCATTCAAAATGTAGCCTTTTGCATAGAAGCTATATGTCCTTTTTTTGTAATTCTTGAACTGCGAATAGTTTTCAACTAGTACTTCATGTAAAAATATTCTCATACACTCCTTTTTGTTTCTTTATCTTGTCGGCATTCTAGGTGAACTTCGCCAGGTATCCAAATAGAACTTCATAACTGCACGCGTCGCCTTTGGCTTACTAACTTAGTTTATACGGCAATACTTATTTGTCAAGCATATTTTTCCTACATCGATTATTCAACTATTATGCCAGAACTTCTACAGTAAGATTACTTGAACTTCATAGTTTATTCTTTATTCCTGCTTGCTCTTTTTTGTAATACAGTACCAGCACCTCCTCTCATATTATACCAAAACTTCTATAGTAAGCTTACTTGAACTTCATAGTTTATTTTTTATTCCTGCTTGCTATTTTATGAAATACAGCACGAGCACCTCCTTTCATATTATACCAGAACTTCTACAGTAAGCTTACTTGAACTTCTACAGTATAATTACTTTGAAACTTCTATAGTGTGCTTACTTTGAACTTGTCCAAATATACTATTCAATAGTGGAATAACATAATAGATACTGACATGACATAAGTTTGCTTTGTTTAATTGACCTAGTCTAATTGTCCATCAGCCTTGTGCTCATCCTAGGCTTTGCTGCTTGTGGTTTATGTTTGACATGTACCTCTTCCTCTTCCTATTCATCTTCCTCTTTGTCTTCCTCTTCTTTGATGATGTCTTCATCTTCTTCTTCCTCGTCCTCGTCTTCAAAGTCTTGCTCATCTTCATCTTCCACCACTTTCTTTGTGCTGGCTCTAGGTTTTGTTTTCTCTTTCTTTTCTGGCTTTTGACTACTCTTTTCAGCTACCTCTTTGCGCTTCGGGCATATTATTGCATTGTGTGGTTCATATTCCTTGCATATGCTACAATGCCTACTGCTAGCTTTCTCTGGGTGTGGTCCCTTGTTATGTTTTTGATCTTTGGGTTGCTTGACTTCCTCGGCATCTCTTCCTTGGAGAAGTGTTCTACAAGTCAGTTTGATGTGTCCTGCAACCAGTTTGCATACACTGCATTGCCTTTGTCCAAGTGGCACTCCATTCTCATCCAGCTTGACCACTCTATGCGCAGGTGGTGCCTTTATTTGAGCTCTCTGTTCACTTTTCTTTGCTGCGGAATGTTTCTTCCTACCCTTTGTCTCAGAGTAGAATGGCGGTTTCATCATCCCTTACTGCTACTGTTGTTAGTTTTGTTGTTGCATTGAATGACCTGCACCCTCCTTGCATTGATCGGCTTGAGCAGCGGTCTGGAGCATTTCAGCTTCATAATAAGCAAGGTCATCTTCAATTTCAGCATCCTCTTCAGCCATTCTTTCATCAGCATCTCTTTGATTTGCTAAATGTATGGCGTCAAGTTCTTCTATGAGCCTCTTGAGAACATAGAAGGCTTTGTCGTATTGCTGATCACATCTCATTGCTTTCTTGTTAACCTTCAAATTTAGCTGCAGCAAGATGTCTTGCTTGGAGAGTTTTGAGCTGCCATCCGATGCTATTGTGTTGTAGTCCCTTGTATCAAATGTGGGTTGTGATTTTTGTGTTTTTGTGTACCGTTTCAGGATATACTTGTCTAGAAATTTGTCAGCCCTCAGGTAGTCCAGAATGTTCATTATGTGAAGGCAGAACAGACCTGCATTGTGATGAATGCATAATACATTGTTTGAGAGCCAGCAATGAGTTTCATATAGTGATATCATACTACTAGTTTAGCTATTTAATTAGTTTGTTTTTCAGCTCACCTGTGTGTGTCCAAAGCTTGCATTCGCACTCATATATTTCATTCTTTGGGTCAGCTACAACCTGGAATTCATGCTTTGACCAGGCAAACCTTCTTTCCTCATCATTGTCACCCTTGTTGTGGTAGTACACAAGGTACTTAGTGTCCTTTGCTGTTTTTTGCGCGGAATAGTGTGCTCTTTCTCATCCTATCCCTCATCTCGGTTTATTCGACTCTCATGTACTTGATAGCCATGTCTTCCTCAAAGCCGTAAGTTGCTTTTGTCACTGGATTGCTCTTCACATGTCAAAAAATAAGAGATTAGTCGAGCAGAGTCATCGATTTCATTTAAATACCCAATGCACATGTTCAAGGAAGTCAGAATAGGAGGTTTCTTTTTTTCTTAATACCATGCTGGCCATTGTTTGCTAGTTCTCCTTCTGCAACCGAGTTTGTATGCAAGCATTTACCCAAGCATTTGTTGGAACAAACCACCATTTGCAGTCAACGATATTTGTTGTTGCCCTGATTTGGCTGAACTCATCATTGATTGCCTTCATGTCTTTAAAGAAAGATACAAGTTTCAATACATCATCCAAGTCATCTTTCCTTGCATTCATAGCTTTCCTGCAAAATATATACAAACATGCATTTGTTATTTTGCTAGCAAGGGTGGTGACTTAGGATGCTATGTACATTGCAGTATGTAAATTTTTCAATACTTACTGGTTTATTAGGTCTCGTCCGTTCATACTCAGGAAGTAGCTTCCATCTTCATTTTTTGATAGCATGGACATAATTGTTGTATGTTTGACATCATGGTACTGCAAGAGCTTTAGATACTCCAAAATAGTGGGGTCATAATTCTTGTGTGAGTGCAAGAATACCAGCCTGTCAGCAGTTTGGATGAGGTGGTGATTATGATTCTACCCAATGTCCACCACCACACATGTGTTATCCTCTTGCACCTTCACCCTCATTCTTGCATTGCAACCTGTCCTCTATGATGTTTTGTTTCGTTCCTGTCAGCTTCTGAAACAGTAGTATTGTGTTTACCTTGGAATGCGCAAACAAAGTACTTGTGATTATCATTTCCCCCCGTCTTCCTGATACCAAAACCAGCGTGTCTGGCGTATCGGTTGTAAAATTCCCAGGCTTTGTCTACATTCTTGAATGGCATCTTTAGTCTTGGTATTAGATAATCTGGGAGATCCAGCATCTGTAGAAAAAGAAAAAAAATCAAATGGTATGTTAAAAAGCAGCTTATAAATATGTTATCCTGGTGGTGCAGAAAAATGGTAGATCAGAACAGATGTATATATAAGTACTTAAATTTTGTTCACTTACGTGTGTGTATGATCGCAACTCCACCGGAGTCTCCTGCTGGCCCGCTGGGATGGGGCAGGGCGGAGTTACCATAGCAGGGTGTAGGAGTGGATCATGAGGAGGTGGGAGGGTTGAAGATGGCCTCTCTCTTGTTTGTGTCCTTTTGCCTTGTGGTGATTGTGGAGGTATGGCAATCCTTGTTTTTGTTTCCTCTTTTGTTCCGTGAAACAATTCATCAACCTCATGTCCTGTACCATCATGAGTTGTAACAGCAGCATCAGCATCCCTCGACGGTAGTGTGCAGAGCACTTTCCTTTGTGAGTGTGTTACTGTTGGAATTGTCCTGGCATCTGGTTTACTTGCTGCTCTTTCACATTGACAAGCCACACCAGGATAACCTCCAGAGTTATACGCAGAACCTGAGCTAACACCCTCCTCCATTGATGTGCTTGGAAGTCTGCTGGTGGATACAAAGAATCCGCGGGGGATTTCCGGCGTCACCCAATTAGGTGGAGGCGCAAAATGGTGCGGATCAGGGTGTGACCCAGTATCTTGGAAGTTTGCTAGGTTTTCGGGTGTCACCCAATTTTGGTGTGGAGCAGATTGGGAATGCTGATGGTGTGTTTGAGGTGTGACTCATTCAGCGGGCTGTGCAACATGTACAGGCTTAGGGTTGTATACTTGCTGCTGGGAAGTTCTAACCTTCTTTCTGCGTCTCTCATCCTGATGGCATGAAAAAAATGTGTTAGCACAAGTCACATCTGCCTATACTAGTGTAGCTGAACTGAGCATTCTTCACAGTCTGAACTTCTAGTTTGCGAAGGGGGAAGGTTAAATGATATTTGAACAAGATTCACAGCTATACTCCTGTCTACAGTTAAATCTGACCTTCATGTGATTGCATGGTTGAACTTACAACTACATAACAACCTGAACTGCTTGTTTCATGTTTGTTTCATGTCTGCAGTTCAGTTTTATGGTGTTTTCACATGTTTGTTTTATTTTCCTTTTTTGCACACAATCAGATACATACCACCTGAACTCTGGCTCATTTACTAGTTGAACTTCACATGGTGTTTCCCCTCCCACATTTATTATTATTTTTACATATGTAGGCAGGCAGATATTTTTATTTTGCAGCCTGGACTGATGCTCACACACTAGCAAAACTTCACATGCCGGAAAGAAAATAACAGAAAAACAACAGCAGGAAGTTCAACCATACCTTGGCTAGAAGTTCGGCCAGCCTATTTCCAGCAGTAGATAGGCCACCTTGAGAGCAATGCGCCGGAGAGTTGGGAGAGGAATCCCATTGCATTCCATGGCTTGCAGATGGCGCGAAGTTCATCTGCTTGCAGCAAGAAGTTCAAGTACAGAATGGATGAAGGAGTATGCAGGAAGAGGTAGGAAGTTCAGGTACAAGTGGCCATGCTAGATTAGAAGGCTCGCCGCTAGATCAAAAGGCTCTGCCGCTGACATGCGGACAACCTTGCTCCCTTGGCCACGCTGCTCGCCGTACCTGGTGCCTTCACCATCGTTAGCTTTGCTGAGCCGTAGGTAGGAGGTCAGGAGGGAAGGAGGAGGCCTCCGGTTGTCCATGGCGCCGGCAGAAACTCCGGCGGCTTCGCCACCTCCAGCCGCCGCGGGCTCCCTCGCGCTGGCATCGGCCGTTGCTTGCTCGCCCATGCCGGCGGTCGGACCGGAGGTGGAGACGGAGGGGAGGGCGCCGTATCCAGTTGGGACGGTGGTAGAAGGTATGGGAGGGAAGATCCCGGCGGTCGACGGCGGCGAATCGCGGCGGAGGCGACGGCCAGCCGGTGCTCAAGGGGATGAGAGGGGCAGGGAGGCGGGGATCAGGATCGGGGTTGGGTTCGCCGGAAATCTCGGCACCTGGTCCTGGTCGGGCCTGTGTTTCGGGAGTTCAGGAGGGCCCGACAGGGCCCTATATAGGGCAATCGGGATCATAATAGTGCCACTATATATATATATGCACTAAATGCATGGTAAATGCAAAAAATGGCTCAAATATAGCAAATGTGACCTGAAATGCACCAGAAAAACAAACCTATGGTACAATGGTGATTGCTTACCCTGGAAAAAAAATTGAGGCGAAACGATGAACTCACGTCTTCATTAAAACGAAAATATACTGTTAGTTGATGTAAATGTTTTCAAATAGCACATGGTTCATTCATGAAAGCCGTGTGACTAACAAACCATGGTCGGTGCCCCCCTACTACGCGCGCGATGTGAGTCATACGTTCTGATTGGCTAGAACCCAAACCGCACGGATCGTACATCTGCACCATTGGATGCTCCCAGATCGAATGGCAATCCGCATCCCTTTCATCACACATGCAGTTGCGGTTGGGATTTGATTTATATGCACAAAATGCACATTTAATTTGAAAAATGGCTTACATATATCAAACGATACCTGAAATGCGCCAGAAAATCAAACACGTGGTATAATGGTGATTTCGTACCGTGGAAATTTTTATGATGCCAAACGATGAAGTCATCGGCCACTAAATTTTGAATTGCCATGTCTCCTTTTGGAAACCATGATCCTTCTTATGAGATGCTCCGGTTTCCAAGGAGCGATCATAAAAACTTATGTCAAACTTTACCAGAATTTTTCCATGGAGTCATGAGAGCACACGACGGCCACACACCGATTTTTAGGATTTTCGGACTCCATCTGAATTTCCTGTTTAAAATACTAGCTAGGCCTATGCGGATGGCCGCACCTTGCAACCGAAATGTTTGAAAATTCTCCCTACTTCTCGGACAATGAATGAAAACTCGCAAAGCGACACACAAATGATTTGTACACCTTCTTTGATAACAACCACATGTAGTTGTAGTAGGGTTTGATTTTATATGCACGGTAAATGCAAAAAAATGGCTTAAATATAGCAGACAAGACCTGAAATGGGCCAGAAAATCAAACCTAGGGTATATCAGTGATTGCTTACCGTGAAAAAAAATTCGAGGCGGAACGATGAAGTTACCGACGATTGGACTCCGAATTGCCGCTTCTCCTTTTGGAAACTATGATCCTTCTTGTGAGATGCTCCGGTTTCCAAGGTGCGAGCATCAAAGCTGGTGCCAAACTTTACCAAAAAATTTCCATGGGGTCGTGAGAGCATGCCATGGTGACACACCGATTTTTGGACTCTATGTGCATTTCTTGTAATTAAAATACCAAGAAGGCATACGCGTGTGGCCGCACCATGCGGCCGAAATGTTTGAAAATTGTTTCGGCCTCTCGGAAAATGAACTTGCAAAGCGACACACAAATGATCTTTCTAACACCCACGTGTAGTTGCAACATGATTTATATATATGGTAAATGCAAAAAATGGCTTAAATATAGCAAACGAGACCTGAAATGCACCAGAAAATCGAACTTAGGGTTCATTGGTGATTGCTTATCGTGGAAAAAAAATTCGAGGTGAAACGATGAATTCACGTCTTCACTGAAATGAAAATATGCTCTTAGTTGATGTAAATGTTTTCAAATAGCATAGGTTCATTCACGAAAGTCGTGTGCCTACCAAACCGTGACTGATGCCCCCTACTGCACGCGTGATGTGAGTCGTGCGTTCTGATTGGCTAGAACCCAAGCCCCACGGATCGTACATCTGCACTGTTGGATGCTCCTAGATCGAATGACAATCCTCATCCCTTTCATCAACACATGCAGTTGCGGCTAGGATTTGATTTACATGCCAAAATGCACGGTAAATGCCAAAAATGGCTTAAATATAGCAAACGAGACCCAAAATGCGCCAGAAAATCAAACCTATGGTATAATGGTGATTGCTTACCATGGAAAAAAAATCGAGGTGAAACGATGAACTCACATCTTCATTTCAAAATTAGCACGTCTTCATTTCAAATGAAATTATGTTGTTTCTGCACACGGGCACTTAGAGGCAACCATTTCTATAGGCCTTTCCGCGTGGCGACCAGGGATCTTTTTTCACTTTTGTCACCGTAGCCGCCAACATCCCCCCACCGCCCGCCCCCGTTTCACTCAATAGTCCACCCAATCCCCATCGCCAGCTCCCTCCCTCCACCAGATCCACACCAGAACCCTCTCTGGCACCAGCGTGCTCAACCTGGCCGTGTGTCCGCTCTTTAGCGTCAACCCTACCTCCACTGTCATTCCCAACACGCGGCTGCCCGCGCCTCGCCGTCTTCGTTTGCTTGCCAGCCGTCCTCAAGCATATCGATCCTGTAACCCTCGCCTCTCCTATGGTCCTGTCGGGTTTGCACAAAAAACATGTTAGTTACTACTCTCCATCGCGGTGTGGCATATTTCCTCGCAATGCCTCTTCCTATTTCGTTCGGTATGTTCTCAAATTGCTTATAAAATAACAGAGAGCGTATATATGTTCATTATCTACCTTCCTAACTAGTACATATAAGCTGTATTTGTTCCAATTAGTTATTGTCGATTTACAGATCGTGGGCGCCCTAGTCACACAAAGTTAACAAATTAGCCTTACATTTTCAAAATTATTGCATGACATGTTTATACAGCTTGCTACCAAGTTGTTCGCTTTATGCTTATCCTCCTTTCCTGAGTTTCGCATGTGTTCTCTGTAGATGCTGAGTAATAGCGACATCACTCATGCTTCAGGCGATGTATCTTCATCTGAGTCCGACAACCCTAGGTCTTCAGCAGATGGTCAGGGATCAAGTAATCTGGAATGAGATAGAGCTGCAACAATTACCCTTTCGGTCAGGACATGGAGGAACGCTCCAAGGAAGCCCACACACCATCCTAAAGGTGTATATGAAGTAACCGACATTGATTTAAAGTCTTGGGATCCAACTAAACCAGATAAAGCACACATGAGGTTCAGGAGTGTGTGTGGATTTGTTGGCAGGGCAAGGCTCAACATTAATCTGCCGGGGTTTTGGAAGGCTAACACAGAAACACGGCAAAGGATAGTCCGGGAGATCATGGATCACTTCAACGTTCCAGAGCAGTGGTGAATGTAGGTGGAAAACGCTACACTGAAGAAGGCCAGGGATGCTTGGAGAAACTGGAAGCATGTGTTCTACAAGAAGTACTTGAGTGAAGGCAAGGACCCAATTCCCGCATACCCCCAAATTACAAAGGAAGACTGGGCAGAATTCAAAAAGGGTCAGGGCAACTACAGAGTTTACTGATAAGAGTGCCAAGCAATCACAACTTCAGAAGAGGAACACACACACCCACCGTATGGGTGTGGCAGGATACTGCAGCATGAAACCGATATGGGACCAGGAGGAACAAAGAAGCAGTAGCTGCGGGTGGGAAACCGGCCTTTAGTGAAATCAGGGGCGAACACGCTAGAGACTACTTACGGCCACGTGCAAGGAGGCATGACGACGGAACTTATTACTTTGAAAATTCACGTGATGAAGAACTATATCGTGTGATGTTAAAGCCTTGCAAGATCCCTGGAAGGTTCTACAGGAACTCAGGACCATGTGACATTCTGTCCGGTGCTCTGGAAACAAAAGAGCCCCCTGGCTGTGCAAGGGGTATAAGTGTCAATGCCCCACACAAGAGGGCTTTCACACTCAGAAAAGAAGAGAGGCTCAGCATGAAAAAAGCAAGGAGTGAAATGAAGCAGAATAAATTGTATGAAAGGTTGAGGAGGGACATGTATCCGGGGCTTCAAAAGGAAATTGAGGAGTCAATGATTATGCAGAAGACTCTAACACTGACAGATAGCCAGCAGATGGGAGGGGAGGCGGGCATGGATGATGCTGGTTATTGCGCGACAACACCACAGAAGAGTAGTTGTGCATCAGCTAACCCCAGCGACACTGAGACTGCAGCTGCTCATGATGATGCTATATATGATCTATCTGGAATGAAAGACAGACTGAGGGGCGTGCTTACACATTATAAAGGTACGTTAAAATGTGCAACAGCCTGGGTTTGCCCACCCTTCTTGGAAGAGGGCCTCTTGTTGGACAATGTACCATTGAAACCGGGCTGTGTGAAGTGCTACGTGACTGAAGTAAAGTCTGGATTCAATGAATTTTCCCTGAAGAATTTCCTAGGGGACTTTGATGAGCAGAGGACCTTGGGAGAAACACTGTTACATCACATCTAGTGGCCACGAAAGGAAATAGACTTCATGGATGAGATCCCTGAAGCCCCGCCAAGAGCAACCAATGTCATCTTCAACCGGTGACGCTCTCCTTGCCATAGCAGTTCTCACGTGCTTCCCCCAAGGAACCTAATACTCGTAATCCGACGGTTGATGCATCAACCTATGATTAGCCTGCCCGACTTTGTGTCGTACAGGCCATGTCATCGTCCTCCCCAGAGCATGTCACACCCTGATTTTCATGCCACAACATTTAGGATTAATTAATCATAAAAATTGGGTCCAACAAAAAAATTTGTGTTGATTTGGTCTCTGCTTTGATTTGGATTTTTGTTTGTTGTTTGCAAGTGCTCTAAAAATCAAATAAATCCTCCAAGTCCTATACTTCTTTCCCCTGATCTGAAACTTTTCCCAATGATCATGCCATGTGTATAGGACATAAAAGTATTTTCTTACAAAAATAATTTGGCCAAAAAGTATTTTCGAAATTAGGTTTTTCAAAACCCCCTGACTTCAGGCTTGAACTACAAGTACCTAAATTAGGATGACAAAAATCTTTCAAAAATTATATTTGAATCCTATTAGATATAGGACTCCCAAAAACCACAAGATTATTATTTTAAAAGTTATTTTTATATTTTATTTAAAGGCTCTTTCATACAGCTAGAAATGGTCTTTAATAGGTTAAAATTATTTTAAAGTTTCAAAAAAAAATAGAAAATTTAGGGAGACTCAGTGGACATATATTGTCCATATATATGAGTTTCAACACATGGTCATGACCAAAATATTGGACAAAACCCTCCAAAACCATTTCTTCATATTTCAAGTATTTGAAATATTTTTGTAAGAAATATTGTCAAATAAATCTAAGAAAATTCTAGCAAGTCACATATGCCTCATGTAACGATCTCGCCAAGTTTCACATCTATAAAAATAATTTTGGTTCACAAAAGTGTCCCAAACCCCTCTCTCTCCAGATTCAAATTTGATCAACTTTACATTGTCAAGTATCTCCTTTTGATCTAAAATTTTGTGGACATGCTCTGATAACCAAGTGATGACACTACCCCAAGTGGTGCATCAAGGAGAATAGACTTGCATGGCTAAATCTTGGAAAACACATTTCTGTTGATTTTTAGGGTTTGCCAAAGTTGCATTGTCAACTTTCTTCAAATGAGCTCAAACTTGGTTGTAAACCTTATGTCTATCTACTATTTGATCCTGTTAAATATCATGGCAAGGAGAATCCATTTACTTTCCCAAATCACCATCAAATACCTTCTGCTATTTTACCAAGACCACTATTTTGACCCCTTCCACTATTCTCCATGAGCTCAAATTTTTACCACAGCTGACCCTGATCACCTTCTACCTCTGGTAAAATTGCAAGGCCATGGACCAATAATTGAGGGGTGAAATCCTCAATTTCTCTCTCTGGACAGCACTATTCTCTCTCTCTCTACCCTCTCTCACTCTAGTGCCCCTCTAGAGCATCCAATGCTTCTCCCCCTAGTTTACACCCCAATAAACCCCTTAGACACTAAAGGACACAGCTAGGGCACCTAAACAATGACGTGGCATGCAGAGCTTGCGCTCTGGAGCATGCTCCAGTGCGCCATCGCACTGTAGCTGCTCACTGCCCAACGCCCCGACCACCTCGGGCCTCTCCAGCATGTCTCCCGAGGTCAACTCGGCGTCTGGGACATGACATGTTGCTGGCCCCCTCCTGACCCTCTCTCCTCTCCCCTCTTTGAGCTCGGTCAAGCGTGCCCTAGACCATGCCCATGGTGCACCGGTGCCCCTCCATATAAAGCCACCCCCGAGCTCTACCTCACCTCAGCTGGATCCCCCTCTCTCCCATGCACCTCCCATACAACATCCCTCTCCCTCTCGTGTCCTCATGCCCCCTCCATGGCCGGAGTGCCGCTGCTGTGCCCTCGAGCATACCTGAGCCTTCGCTGCTTCCCCCGCTCCCTCTGGTCACTTTCAAGGACCCCCACGACCTCCAGGAACCTCTCAGCCCTCAAGTTCTTCTTCTACACGGTCGAATTCGCCGGCTCCATCCTCACCTCCGCCTCCCTCCGGCTCGGTCAACGGTGGGCTAGCTGTCGAGCTTGCCGATGGCCCTCTCGACCACCACCGGACGCGGCGGGCTCCCCTAAGCTCTCCGGCATGCCAAGCCTTGTCGGGGATGGCCTAAGTCGCCGGCATGGGGCGACACCCGAGCCTCTGCCTCCCCAGCCGTCACTCGTGCGTGAGGAGGAAGATAACCTACGGGCGGGCCCCACCTCCTCCTCTGGCCCCGCCTGTAAGCGCCCAAGCGATGCGTGTGACCGGCTGACGGGTGCCCCCTGTTGAGTGGACATGGGTCCAGCTCGGGACCGCCTCTCCTGTGGGAAGGCATATTCACGAATACGCCTTCGACGTCGCCCGAGCACCAGTGCGGCTGAGCCACTGGGCAGGCCCAGCAGCTATCTTATGCCCAGAGTGTATTATTAGGTATAACCCCTTTTTCTTTTCCTTTTTATTTTTCCAGAGATTCGTAAAATCTCCCAAATATTCATATTAGCTCCACATTTGATGATTCAAATTTCTGGTGACTCCATAAATCATTCTCTATTTAATAGGCAATAGTGAACATTTTACTATGCCTATTTTTCACTGGATCTATTTAATAGGCCATTTATTCACATAAGTTAACTTCAAAAAAATCCATATTATATTCATTTCAACTCCAAATCCAGTGAAACCAATTTCTAAATGTTTCTAAAATCATGCCTGATTTAATGGGTGCTTTCACTCATTTTTATAAAAGGGCATTCTGTAAACTTCTTGCAAATCCATTACTCCCTTGATTCCATCATATTGAAATGTTCAAAAATATCCATTGACCCAATTCCAATGAAACCACTCTGGTTATTTTCCATATAACCAGGGATGTCCTAGAAAAGTCAAATTCATATTTTTGGAGCACTTTTATTTTCTGCCTTGTTGTGTTGCTTATTGTGATTGCTTTCGACGATAGTTGACGAAGTAGATGGGTTACTTGCAGATGGACCAGAAGAGATGAAGACTTTGCTGAGCCAGGCAAGCAGCCCCTTGACCATGTCTATGAAACCCTTTTTATGCATGTCATGTAGCACTTTATTATTGTTGCATCGGAATCATGATGAGATGGTAACCACTTGGTGGGTTGCCTCCGTTACTTCCTTGTTGATACTTGCATCGTGCATGACCCTACCTTCCTATGAGGATTATGCGGGTGGGAGTAGATAGGATGCTAAAGTAGTTGCTATGCAAATGGGACGGGTATATGCATGGTGATGGAGACAAAAGTATTTTCAAAGACTTTTTCGAAAACCCCGTCGGGTGCCACTAATGCCCGAGGGAGATGTTGAGCTAGGTGACCACTTGATAAAGAAGTGGTGTACCGGGGCAAGTGAGTGTGTTGTTTTGGAAAATGGATTGGTTTAAGTTGCGACCGTTATTCCAACCTTACATGTACAACCACTCTACCCCTATATGGGACGGGGCTTTGTTGATTACCTTGGTCAATGCTAGCAGAGAGGCCGGATTACTAGTGGCGGGAGAGTATGAGTTACTCTCGATATGGGGTCATGCCTGGTAGGGCGACTATGACTGTTTTTACAGATACCGGGCACACCGTTGTGTCCCCTCTTGGATGGTACAATCTTGAGCGAGTCTCATGTGATGTACATCATGAGGACATGGGCCAACAAGTGGACTCTTTGTTGGTATTATCAAGGGAAAGATAATGTTCGGGTGCCTACCTCGGGTACTTGATGTGCCACGAGCCGTGGATTGACATGAAGGTTCCCCGAGTCTTGTGTGTAAAGTGTGCAACCTCTGCAGAGTGTAAAACTATTCGAATAGCTGTGTCCACGGCCAAGGACGGTTGGATGACCGCTCTTGGGCTACGTCCATTGTTTACAAAAATCTGGTGTACATATGGGAGAGAACTACTTGAGTCGAGTTGAATGACTTAACATGTTGATTAAGCTGGAGTTGATCTAAACTCTGTATATGTTGATATCTGTAACCTGTTCACATGGATATCTCAATTCTTATGATGCATGCTCTATAAGTTGTTAGGACATGTCATTGCACTCAAAACTAGCTTTCTGCAAAATTACCTACTTAGTGCTATATCACGCATTGTTGTACCTTGTTCCAAAACATGGGTTGCTTGCAAGTACATTCAAAGTACTCATTGGCTTGCCACTTGTTATTTTATTGGCCAGGCATGAAAGAACAGGATATAATGAAGAGTAACTTGGTGACGAACATGCGAGCTAGGACGCTTCCTAGTCAGAATGCCTGTAGGGTTAAGGCAGATGGCATGGGTTCACGCTATCGTTGAAGATTTCCGCTGCGAGTTTATGAAGACGTGGCCATAAAGGCCATATTTGAGTAAAACAGTATGTATTGGATGTAAGACTCTTGTTATTCAGTTTCTGTGTGTTCAGTGAGCATTGATCTCTGGGATCACTGTACACATGCATTCGGTGATCACGACCTATGAGTCGGGGTCCCACAGAGCAGCCAGTGGCAAGGCCTACAACTGCTGAAGATGCACCACCGGTTCAGATGCCGGCCACTGAAGCAGCGGGGGAGACTCAGCTGCACCACATGCTCAGCAGACTGATAACCCACAAGTATAGGGGATCGCAACAGTTTTCGAGGGTAGAGTATTCAACCCAAATTTATAGATTTGACACAAGGGGAGCCAAAGAATATTTGTAAGTATTAGCAGTTGAGTTGTCAATTCAACCACACCTGGAGATTAAATATCTGCAACAAGGTGATCAGTAGCACAGTAATATGATAGCTTTGATAGTAGTGGTAACAGTAGCACTAACGGTAACAGTGATAGCAATGATTTTGTATCAAGTGTAACAGTAGCAATATCAAGAGTAACTTAACAAGAACAATATGTGGAAAATTCGTAGGCATTGGATCGATGAATTTGTTGGATGATATTCATCATATAACAGTCATAACCTAGGGTGATACAAAGCTAGCTCCAGTTCATAAATATAATGTAGGCATGTATTCCGTAAATAGTCATCCGTGCTTATAGAAAAGAACTTGCATGACATCTTTTGTCCTACCCTCCCATGGCAACGGGGTGCATAAGGAAACTAAGAGATATTAAGGCCTCCTTTTAATAGAGAACCGGAACAAAGCATTAACACATAGTGAATACATGAACTCCTCAAACTAAGGTCATCACCGGAAAGTATCCCAATTACTGTCACACTGGGGTTTACGGATCATAACAAGTAATAGGTGAATATGACTTGCAAGATCTGATCTAGAACATAGATATAATGGTGAAAACATAAATGGTTCAGATCTAAAATCATGGCATCCGGGCCCTAAGTGACGAGCATTGAGCATGGCAAAGTCATAACAACATCAATCTCAGAACGTAGTGGATACTAGGGATCAAGCCCTAACAAAACTAACTTGATTACATGATAAATCTCATCCAACTCCTCATCGACCACCGAGCCTACGAAGGAATTACTCACTCCTGACAGGGAGCATCATGGAATTGGTGATGAAGGAGGGTTGGTGATGACGAAGACCGAAGATTCCCCTCTCCAGAGCCCCGAACAGGCTCCAGATCTGGCCTCCCGATGAAGAACTGGAGGTGGCGGCGGCTCCGTATCATGAAACGCGATGAAACTTCCTCCCTTATTTTTTCTCCGAAAATAGGATTTTATAGCGTCGGAATTAGGGTCTGTGGGGCCACGAGGTGGGCATAACCCACTAGGGTGCACCAGAGGGGAGGGTGCCCTGGTGTCTTGTGCCCAGCCAGGGGGCCCCCTCCGGTGGTTCTTGGCTCCAGTATTTTTCTTTTATTATAAAACAATTCTCGAAAAAGTTTCGTTCCATTCCAAGAACTTATATTTCTTCACAAAAACAACACCATGGTAGTTCTGCTGAAAACAGTGTCAGTTCAGGTTAGTTTCATTCAAATCATGCAAATTAGAGTCCAAAACAAGAGCAAAAGCGTTAGGAAAAGTAGATACGACGGAGACGTATCAACTCCCCCAAGCTTAAACCTTTGCTTGTCCTCAAGCAATTCAGTTGACGAACTGAAAGTGAAAAAGAAAAACTTTTACGAACTCTTTTGTTCTTGTCTACATAAATAAACTTAAGTATCACCCAGGTTTTCAGCAAAGATTATGACTAACCATGTCAACAGTAACTCTTAAAAATTATATTAACTCATATCAATAGCATAAGCAACTAGCGAGCAATAATAGGATATCTCAAATGACAACACTTTGTCAAAACAACCATGATATAATATGACAATAATGGTATCTTGCTAGCTCTTTCTGAGACTGCAAAACATAAATGCAGAGCACCTCCAAAGTTCAAGCAGCGACTAAACATTGTAATTCATGGTAGAAAAGATCCAGTCATGATGCATCCAACATTAACTATACACAATGCATGAGGATGACAATAGTGCTCTCAGATCTGGCGCTTATTTGAGAAGCTGACGACTCAACATAAAATTAAATAGATAGTCCCTTCACAGAGGGAAGCAGGGATCTGCAGCGGTGCCAGAGCTCAAAGTTTTTAAAACAGAGATAAATGTAATTTTGGGAGGTACACCCTTCCTGTCAATGTTACGACCAAGAGTATCAATATCTTCCATGCTAAACACATTAGTGGCGGTTCCCAAGCGATAAAAGTAAAGGTTTACTCCCCCTCCACAAACAAACACAGTCCACGGCTAGCCAAATCCATGGGTACCGTCCATACCAACATCAGTCCTGGGGGAGTTTTGTTTAATTATTTGCAATTTTTGATTTCGAGACTAGGCATCCCTATTACCGCCCCTCTCATGCAAGGACGAGTGAATAAACACTCATCATGAGAATAACCCACTTAGCATGGAAGATACTGACTGCCCTCGCTCCATGAGCGGTCCAGGCACACAAAACACATGTTCATTTGAAATTTTAGAGGTGGCACATGCAAATTTACTTGGAACGGCAGGGTAATACCGCATATAGGTAGATATGGTGGACTTATCTGGAATAACTTGGGTTTTAGAATTTTGATGCACAAGCAGTATTCCCGCTTAGTACAGGCGAAGGCTAGCAAATAGGTTGAGAAGCGGCCAGCTAGAGAGCGAAAACGGTCATGAACATGCGTTATGCATAATTAACATTGAATACTAGCATGAGTAGGATATGAACACCATGAACATAAATATCGTAGACGCTATGTTGGTTTTGATTCAACTACATGCATGAACATGTGCCAAGTCAAGCCACTTGAAACATTCAGAGGAGGATACCATATCATCATACTACATCACAATCATTTTAATGCATGTTGACATCCAAGATAAATCATTATCCACTCCTAGCTACTTAAGCATAGAATGAGAAACTATAATCTCTATTTTTCATTGAAAACATGTTTGATCATAATATGCTGAATCATGGATACTAGGTTAAACATATTTACAAAAACAGAACAAGTTGAGTTCATACCCGTTTCTCTCTGCCACAGCCAGTTCATCAAATATCGTCATTATTGCCTTTCACTTGCACGACCGAATGATATGAAAATAATAGTAGTGCAAGAGTGTCGTGGACTAAGCTGGAATCTGCAAACATCTTATTCAAAAGGAGAAAACAAGATAATATGAGTTCTTTGTTATATCAACAATGATGCATATGAGAGCCACTCAACATTTTCATCGTGGTCTTCTCCTCAGTATGACTCAACAAAAGAAAAGAATTTCATAGAAACACACTAAAATATTTTTGGAGTTTTTAGTTTTTTTCTTGAGGAAAGCATATTAAAGAAGGAAAAACAAAAACGAGAAAAACTATTTACACGGGAAAGCTCCCAACAAGCAAAAGAAGAACAAGGAAATCTTTTTGGGTTTTCTTTTAACACTACAACTATTTTAAGCTAGAAAGAAAAACCGAAAAGAAGCAAGAAATATTTTTGGGTTTTTCTCAAAGTTTTTCAAACACACAAAAAGAAAGCGAAGAAATAAATCTAGCATGGATAATACAATGAAAAAGTATGGAGACTGACAACTGGAATGAAATGTGTGAACATGAATGTAATGTCGGTGGAAACACGTACTCCCCCCATCTTAGGCTTTTGTCCTAGCTTGGTAATCACCATCCACGGCCTGCATAGTAGTCAGAGTGATAGCTCATGGAGGCTCTTGGTGCAGCCTCCTTAGCCCACCGAGCTACCTCGGTCTCCGTCTTGTACGAGTGGGCCTCGCTCTCAAGAACAGGCACAGGAAAAATCAATATGCACAATGGTTTCTTTATTGAACCTCAAGTTATAAGTATAATCAGTGATTTTTCCCTTAAGGAACTTATGGCGCTTCATGGCCTCAAAGTCTAAGTACTGAGTAGGTAAGATGTGGTCATAAGGTAGAGGTGTAACACCAACCTCTTTAGCTAAACGAGAAGCATAAATCCCACCATAAAAATAACCACTACCAGCGTTGTGCTGCAACCTTCGTGCAACAATCGCTCCAAGATTATAGTGTTTAATTCCGGTCAGAGCTGTGTGTATGAGGCTCAAGTCAGGGGCACATAGTGTGCTGCAATCCTGCTTGCCCACGATGCATTTACCATTAAAGAGTGCAAAGTATTGAATTGATGGAAAATGAATACTTTTTATCCTGCCTTGTGTCACTCCTCTATACTCACCGTAGCAAAGGCTAGTCAAAAATGACTCATACTCAGATCTTGGTGGCTCGTCTAGCGAACCCCGATATGGAATTTTGCATGCATCACATAACACACTTAGAGGCATGGTAAATGGGTGATCATAAAGGCTAAACGAAACTCTAGACTCATGAGGAAAATATTTAAATTTCTTAGTAAAAGTTTCTATGAGGTTGAGATACTGGATGCACTTATCTTCAATGTAGGGGCCGAGCTCGGCGTTGTGAACATATTGCTCAAATTCGTCCTTAATGCCTGCGCTTACCATGAAATCGTTACACGGCCATATGCATGATTTGATAGCGGCATCACGCATTGCGCTTGCGCTTGGTTCAACATAGGACCGATGTATCGAGCCACTACTAGATGATGCCTCCGTAGACCTCCTCCTCGAAGAACTTCTAAAGAATTGAATTTTTATTTGCGAACAATTTCAAGTAGCAATCCCCCAAAACAGTTTCGAAAATGGAGCTTCGAGCAAAGAGATCAAAATCCATGGGTTTGAGAGCAAGAACACGAGAGAAAGAGAGAGAGCTATGGTGATTTTTTCTGGAGGTAGGGAATGACATGGGCTAAAGAAGTAAGTGAGGGGACCCACGTGGGGACCACAACCCACCAGGGAGCGCCTGGGGTTGCTGGCGCGCCCTGGTGTCTTGTGGTCACCAGGTGCACCCCCTCTAATGTTATTTGCACCCGAAATTCAGAAATATTCAGAAAAAAATCGTATTAATTTTTCAGGGCATTTTGAGAACTTTTATTTTTGGGTCATTTTTTATTGCACAAAAAATCCAAAAAATAGGATAAACATGGTATTTTATTTGATTTAACTAAGAAAAATAGAAAAGAAAAGTTGGGAGCAGAAGTTTGTTCCTACTAAATTCATCAACTTCATACCTCTCAAAAATGATCCATTAATAAGGTTGATCAAATCTTATTAACGACCACCTTCGATTAGCATTAAACCAAAGAACTTTCGTAAAACACTAGGTTACCTCAATGGGGATATGCATGTCCCCAACAATAAGCATTTCATATCTCTTTTTGGCGGTAGGTAGAGGTAGTTGAAAACTTCCAATAGTGAGTGTCGGAGATTTTTCAATAACATTAATTCCATTCACTTGGAATTGTTTCTTCGGAAAGTGCACTGTATGCTCATTACTATCAATATGAAAAGTGACCTTGCTTTTATTGCAATCAATAGCAGCCCCTGCAGTATTCAAAAAGGGTCTACCAAGGATAATCAACATGTTGTCCTCCTTGAGCATCTCAACTATAACAAAGTCTGTTAAGATAGTAACATTTGCAATAACAACTGGCACATCCTCACAAATACCGATAGGTATGGTAGTTGATTTATCAGCCATTTGCAGAGATATTTCAATAGGTGTGATTTTATTCAAATCAAGTCTTTTATATAAGGAGAAAGGCATAACACTAACACCAGCTCCTAAATCACATAAAGCAGTTTTAACATAATTTGTTTTGATGGAGCAAGGTATAGTTGGTATTCCTGGATCTCCAAGTTTTTTACGTACTCCATCCTTAAAAGAATAATTAGCAAGCATGGTCGAGATTTCAGCTTCTGGTATCTTTCTCTTATTAGTGATCATGTCTTTCACGTATTTTGCATATGGGGCCATCTTTAAAATATCAGTCAAGCGAGTGCGCAAAAAGACTGGCCTAAGCATCTCAGCAAAGTGTTCAAATTCTTCATCATCTTTTTTCTTAGTTGGTTTAGGTGGAACAGGCATGGGTTTCTGAATCCATGGTTCTCTTTCTCTTCCATGTTTTCTAGCAACAAAATCTCTTTTATCATATCTTTTATTTTTAGGTTGTGGGTTATCAAGATCAATAGTTGTTTCTATTTCAACATCATTATTTGGTTGTTTATCAATGTGTGGTTGAGTGTCTTCATGAACATGATCATTATCTTTTTCATTATCACTAGATGAATGTTCATTCCCAGATTGAGTTTCAGCATCAGAAATAGAAACATCATTATTATTTTTAGGAGGTTTTTCTATTTTAGGTTCACTAGAGGTATGCAAAGTCCTATCATTTTTCTTTTTCTTCTTCCTTTTAGAAGGACTAGGTGCATCAGTGTTAATTCTTTGAGAGTCTTGTTCAATTCTTTTAGGGTGTCCCTCAGGATAAAGTGGTTCCTGAGTCATTTTACCTCCTCTAGTTGCTACTCTAACAACAAAATCATTTATATTATTGTTCATTTCATTAAGGAATTCTCTTTGAGATTTAGCAACTTGTTCTAACTGAGTTTCAACCATAGAAGAATGCTTTACCACACCGCTAACATCATTAGTAATTCTAAATAACAAGTCACTCAAACAAGCAATCATATCAGAATTATATTTCAATTGTTTCATAACATTTGCATTGAAGTGATCTTGTTTTCTAATGTAATTGGCAAACTCATAAAGGCATTGACTAGGATGTTTATTGTAAGGGATGTCACTTTCATCAAATTTCATTAAAGAGTTTACCTCTACCACCTTTGGTGGTGGTGGTGTGTCAAGTCCATGTATTTCTTCAATATGAGATAAATTTTTAACATCCTCTGCTTTAATACCTTTTTCCTTCATACTTTTCTTTGCCTCTTGCATATCTTCGGGACTGAGATATAAGATACCCCTCTTCTTTGGAGTGGGTTTAGGCGGTGATTCGGGAAGAGTCCAATCATCATAATTTTTCAATATGTTATTCAATAATTCCTCAGCTTGTTCAATAGTTCGTTCCCTGAAAACACAACCAGCAGAACTATCTAGGAAGTCCCTAGAAGCATCGGTTAGTCCATTATAGAAGATATCAAGTATTTCTTTTTTCTTAAGAGTATGATCAGGCAAAGCATTGAGCAATTGGAAAAGCCTCCCCCAAGCTTGTGGGAGACTCTCTTCTTCAATATGCACAAAATTAAATATTTCCTGTAAAGCAGCTTGTTTCTTATGAGCAGGAAAATATTTTTCAAAGAAGTAATATATCATATCCTGCGGACTACGCACACAACCAGGAGCAAGAGAATTGTACCATATCTTAGCATCACCCTTCAATGAGAACGGATATAATTTGAGAATATAGTAGTAGTGAATCTTCTCATCATGAGCAAATAGGGTGGCTATATCATTTAATTTAGTAAGATGTGCTACAACAGTTTCAGTTTCATAGCCAAGGAAAGGATCAGATTCAACCAAAGTAATTAACTCTGGGCCGACAGAGAAGTCATAATCCTTATCGGTAACAAAGATAGGTGAAGTAGCAAACTTAGGATCACATTTCATTCTAGCATTCAAGGATTTTTCTTTCAGTTTGCATAGTAATTTCTTAAGATCATCCCTATCATTGCAAGCAAGAAAGTCTCTAGCTCCTCATCCATAACATAACCTTCAGGTATCTTAGGCATTTCATATCTAAGAGAGATAGGTCTAATAGGTGTTTCAATATTTTTAGTTTCAAGTACTTCATCAGTTTCAATAATTTCGTCAGTTTCAGCATTCTCAATATCTTTAGCTCTAGCAATTTGTTCATCAAGAAATTCACCTAGTGGCACATTATGATCAAGCAAGGTACTAGCATCATCATGAGTATCATTCATAGCAGAAGTAGCATCATCAATAACTTGCGACATATCAGGATTAATAGCATGTGGTGGTGTTGCAAGTCTACTCAAAACACAAGATGAATCAAGTGCAAAGTGTGATGGCAGTTCCTTACCTCCTCTCGTCCTAGAGGGAACGATCTTGGTTTTTGTATCCTTCCGATTCTTCATAGTGATAAATAGATAATAATCCCAAGTGACTCAACAAATATAGCTATGCTCCCCGGCAACGGCGCCAGAAAAAGGTCTTGATAACCCACAAGTATAGGGGATCGCAACAGTTTTCGAGGGTAGAGTATTCAACCCATATTTATAGATTCGACACAAGGGGAGCCAAAGAATATTTGCAAGTATTAGGATTTGAGTTGTCAATTCAACCACACCTGGAGATTAAATATCTGCGGCAAGGTGATCAGTAGCACAGTAATATGATAGTTTTGATAGTAGTGGTAACAGTAGCAGTAACGGTAACAGTGATAGCAATGATTTTGTAGCAAGTGTAACAGTAGCAATATCAATAGTAACTTAGCAAGAACAATATGTGGAAAATTCATAGGCAGTGGATCGGTGAATTCATTGGATGATATTCATCATATAACAGTCATAACCTAGGGCGATACAAAACTAGCTCCAGTTCATAAATATAATGTAGGCACGTATTCCGTAAATAGTCATACATGCTTATGGAAAAGAACTTGCATGACATCTTATGTCCTACCCTCCCGTGGTAGCGGGGTCCTTAAGGAAACTAAGGGATATTAAGTCCTCCTTTTAATAGGGAACCGGAACAAAGCATTAACACATAGTGAATACATGAACTCCTCAAATTACGGTCATCACCGGAAAGTATCCCAATCACTGTCACACTGGGGTTTATGGATCATAACACGTAATAGGTGAATATGACTTGCAAGATCGGATCTAGAACATAGATATAATGGTGAAAACATAAACGGTTCAGATCTGAAATCATGGCACCCAGGCCCTAAGTGACAAGCATTAAGCATGGCAAAGTCATAACAACATGAATCTTAGAACATAGTGGATACTAGGGATCAAGCCCTAACAAAATTAACTCGATTACATGATGAATCTCATCCAACTCCTCACCGACCAGCGAGCCTACGAAGGAATTACTCACTCCCGGTGGGGAGCATCATGGAATTGGTGATAAAGGAGGGTTGGTGATGACGAAGACCGAAGATTCACCTCTCCGAAGCCCCGAACAGGCTCCAGATCTGGCCTCTCGATGAAGACCAGGAGGTGGCGGCGGCTTCGTATCTTGAAACGCGATGAAACTTCCTCCCTTACTTTTTTCTCCAAAAATAGGATTTTATAGCATTGGAATTAGGGTCTGCGGGACCACGAGGTGGGCACAACCCACCAGGGCGCGCCAGAGGGGGGCGCCCTGGTGTCTTGTGCCCAGCCAGGGGGCCCCCTCCGGTGGTTCTTGGCTCCAGTATTTTTCTTTTATTATAAAACAATTCTCCAAAAAGTTTCATTCCATTCCGAGAACTTTTATTTCTGCACAAAAACAACACCATGGTAGTTCTGCTGAAAACAGCGTCAGTCCGGGTTAGTTTCATTCAAATCATGCAAATTATAGTCCAAAACAAGAGCAAAAGCATTAGGAAAAGTAAATACGACGGAGACGTATCAAAGACCAACCTTGTGGAATGGAATGCTAAGCAGTCTGATGCTTCGGAACCGCCTGCTAAGCAGTCTATAGGTCCAGAACCGACTGTTCATCAGTCCGTCGGTCCGCAGCCGCGTGATCAGCATACCAATGCGTCAGCACTGCCTGCTCAGCAAACCAACGCGTTGGCACAGCCTCCTCAGCACACCGACAAGTTGGCACCACCTGCGTACAAGCCCGACATAGCTTCAACGCTTGTCAGTTGTCCGATGCCTCTTCTCCTACAGCCCAGCAGTCCGTCACAACAGCACCGCCAGCTCAGCAGTCCGGCATAGCTAAACCGTCTGCTAAGCAGTCTGTCGTAGCTTTACCATTTGCTCGGCATCCGCCTTTGATACATCCAAACCCTGCACCAGAAGTCCTTCAAGTACCAAGAAGGAAGCGGGCAAAAAGGCTGCACCCATGAGGAGGCAGCCCCCGAGACCGAAGAGGAATGAGAATGATTGACTCTTACTTAAGGCACTCATCGCCCAGAATCAGGGAGTAATATTATTTCTGACGACATGGACGATGCAAAAATAGAATTGGCACTTGCTAAAAATAAAGCAGACGTACTTGAAGCACGCAATTACGTCCATGGCCAGCCATTTCTTGTTGGCGAATACTTTGATGAGTGCAGTTCTAGTTGTCGTGCATTACATAAATATTGCATGGATCTAATGTCAGCAGGTCATCATGTTCTGCTAGTCCACTACAACAGAGATCATTTCCGACACGATCCTGGTTCCATCAGTGTGGATTTCGAGGACTTACATCTCTTCTTCAACTTCAACGTGCTCGATGCCACTCTTGTTAGATGACTGATTTTGTAAGTACTTAAAACACTTTGATCAACTTCTCCATACAAGGCTGTAAATGATAAACATCTAACTGCATTTTATTCCTCTTAGGGGATTGACCGTTGATATGTCTCCATCGTATCTATAATTTTTGATTGTTTCATGCCTATATTCTACAACTTTCATATACTTTTGGCAACTTTTTATATTATTTTTGGGACTAACATATTGATCCAGTGCCCAGTGCCAGTTCCTGTTTGCAGCATGTTTTTTGTTTCGCAGAATATCCAAACCAAACGAAGTCCAAACGAGATAAAAACTTACGAAGATTTATTTTGGAATATATGAGATTTTTGGGAAAAAGAATCAACGCGAGACGATGCCCGAGGGGCCCACAAGCCCTAGGGGCGCGCCCCTAACCCTGGGCGCGGCCAGGGGGCTTATGGCCACCCTATAAGGCGGTTGGTGCCCTTCTTTTGCTGCAAGAAAGATAATATCTGGATAAAAATTGTGTTAAAATATCATCCCAATCAAAGTTATGGATCTCCGGGAATTTAAGAAACGGTGAAAGGCCAGAAAACAGGAACGTAGAAACAGAAGGAAATAGAGAGAGATCCAATTTTGGAGGGGCTCCCGCCCGTCCGCCACCATGGAGGCCATGGACCAGAGGGGAAACCCTCCTCCCATCTAGGGGGGAGGTCAAGGAAGAAGAAGAAGGAGGGGGCTCTCTCCCCCTCTCTCTCGATGGCGCCGGAACGCCGCCGGGGCCATCATCGTGATGGCGATCTACACCAACAACTTCGCCGCCATCATCACCAACTCTCTCCCCCTTTATCCAGCGGTGTAACACCTCTTCTCCCTACTGTAATCTCTACTTAAACATGGTGCTCAATGCTATATATTATTTCCCAATGATGTATGGCTATCCATGATGTTTGAGTAGATCTGTTTTGTCCTATGGGTTGATTGATGATCGTGATTGGTTTGAGTTGTATGCTTTATTATTTGTGATGTCCTATGGTGTTGGGAAACGTTCCATGGAAAACAAAAAAATTCTACGCACACGCAAGATCTATCCATGGAGATTCATAGCTACGAGAGGGGACAGTGTGTCTATGTACCCTCATAGACCGTTTAGCGGCAGCGTTTATCAACGCGGTTGATGTAGTCGTACACCTTCACGATCCGCCCGATCAAGTACCGAACGTACGGCACCTCCGCGTTCAGCACACGTTCAGCTCGATGACGTCCTCGCCTTCTTGATCCAGCAAGACAGGCGAAGTAGTAGATGAGTTTCCGCAGCACGACAGCGTAGTGATGGTGGTGATGCAACTATCTCTGCAGGGCTTCGCCGAGCACTACGAAAATATGACCGAGGGTGAACTAGAGGGTGAGGGGCACCGCACACGGCTTGGGGATCATGGTGTGTGTTGCCCCTCTCCCTCCACACATATATATAGGTGGGGGGAGGAGGGGAGGCAGCCTAGGGTTTCCCCAAGTGGCCGGCGGCCACCTTGGGCCTTGCCCTAGCCGTGCCCCCTGCCTTTCTTAGGTGCACCGGGAAAGGCAGGGGAGGGTGGCGCCCCCACCCCCCCTTTCCTTTCTCCCATGAGGAGGAGAAGGCAGGAGGGGCTAGCCTTCCCCCCTTTCCTTCGCTTAGGGCTGGCGGCCTGGGAGAGGGCGCGCCAGCCCCTTGCGGGCTGGTGTGTGCCTCCCCTTGGCCCATTAAGCCCATAAACCTCCCAGGGCCTCCTGGAACCCCTTCCGGCGATCCGATGACTACCCGATACATTCCGAAACCTTTCCGGTGACCAAATAGCATCGTCCTATATATCAATCTTTACCTCCGGATCATTTTGGAGCTCCTCGTGATGTCTGTGATGTCATCCGGGACTCCGAACAACATTCGGTCATCAACTCACATAACTCATAAAATACTATATCGTCAACGAACATTAAGCGTGCGGACCCTACGGGTTCGAGAATGATGTAGACATGATCGAGATGCCTCTCAGGTTAATAACCAATAGCGGGACCTGGATGCCAATATCTATTCCTACATATTCTACGAAGATCTTTATCGGTCGAACCTTATGACAACATACGCAATTCCCTTTGTCTGTCGGTATGTTACTTGCCCGAGATTCGATCGTCGGTATCTTCATACCTAGTTCAATCTCGTTACCGGCAAGTCTCTTTACTCGTTCCGTAATACATCATCTCGTAACTAACTCCTTAGTCACATTGCTTGCAAGATTGTTGTGATGCTGTATTATCGAGAGGGCCCAGAGATACCTCTCCGATACATGGAGTGACAAATCCCAATCTCGATTCACGCCAACTCAACAGACACCTTCGAAGATACCTGTAGAGCATCTTTATGATCACCCAGTTATGTTGTGACGTTTGATAGCATACAAGGTATTCCTCCGGTATACAAGAGTTGCATGATCTCATGGTCGAAGGAACATGTATTTGACATTAAGAAAGCAGTAGCAATAAACGGAATGATCAGATGCTAAGCTAACGGATGGGTCTTGTCCATCACATCATTCTTCTAATGATGTGATCCCGTTATCAAGTGACAACACATGTCCATGGTTAGGAAACCTTAACCATCTTTGATCAACGATCTAGTCTAGTATAGGCTCACTAGGGACACGGTATTTGTTTATGTATCCACACATGTATTTAAGTTTCCGATCAATACAATTCTAGCATGAATAATAAACCTTTATCATGAATAAGGAAATATAATAACAACTTTATTATTGCCTCTAGTGCATATTTCCATTAGTCTCCCACTTTCACTAGAGTCAATAATCTAGATTACATAATAATGAATCTAACACCCATGGAGTCTTGGTGCTGATCATGTTTTGTCCGCGGAAGAGGTTTAGTCAACGGGTCTGCTACATTCAGATCCGTATGTATTTTGAAATTTTTTGTATCTCCATCCTTGACCTTTTCATGAATGGAGTTGAAGCGTCTCTTGATGTGTTTGGTTCTCTTGTGAAACCTGGATTCCTTCGCTAAGGCAATTGCTCCAATGTTGTCACAAAAGATTTTCATTGTTCCCGGTGCACTGGGTATTACACCCAGATCGGATATGAACGCCTTCATCTAGACTCCTTCATGCGCTGCTTCTGAAGCAGCTATGTACTCCGCTTCACACATAGATCCCGCCATGATGCTCTTCTGGGAACTGCACCAACTGACAGCTCCACCATTCAATATAAATATGTATCCGGTTTGTGACTTAGAGTCATCTGGATCAGTGTCGAAGCCAGCATCGATGTAACCATTTACGATGAGCTCTTCGTCACCTCCCTAAACGAGAAACATATCCTTGGTCCTTTTCAGGTACTTCAGGATGTTCTTGACCGTTGTCTAGTGATCCATTCCTGGATTACTTTGGTACCTCCCTGCCAAACTTATGGCAAGGAACACATCAGGTCTGATACACAGCATAGCATACATGATAGAACCTATGGCTGAGGCATAGGGAATGAGTTTCATTTTCTCTCTATCTTCTATCGTGGTCGGACTTTGAGTCTGACTCAATTTCATACCTTGCAACACAGGCAAGAACCCTTTCTTTGACTGGTCCATTTTGAATTTCTTCAGAACTTTGTCAAGGTACGTGCTTTGTGAAAGTCCTATTAAGCATCTTGATCTATCCCGATAGATATTGATGCCCAATATATAAGCAGCTTCACCGAGGTCTTTCATTGAAAAATTCTTATTCAAGTATCCTTTTATGCTATCCAGAAATTCTATATCATTTCCAATCAACAATATGTCATCCACATATAATATCAGAAATGCTACAGAGCTCCCACTCACTTTCTTGTAAATACAGGCTTCACCATAAGTCTGTATAAAACCATATGCTTTGATCACATCATCAAAACGTATATTCCAACTCTGAGATGATTGCACACGTCCATAGATGGATCGATGGAGCTTTCACACTTTGTTAGCACCTTTAGGATCGACAAAACCTTCTGGTTGCATCATATACAACTCTTCTTTAAGAAACCCGTTAAGGAATGCAGTTTTGACATCCATTTGCCAGATTTCATAATCATAAAATGTGGCAATTGCTAACATGATTCGGACAGACTTAAGCATCGCTACGGGTGAGAAAGTCTCATCGTAGTCAACTCCTTGAACTTGTCAAAAACCTTTCGCGACAAGTCGAGCTTTGTAGACAGTGATATTACCATCAATGTCTGTCTACCTCTTGAAGATCCATTTATTTTCAATGGCCTGCTGATCATCAGGCAAGTCCACCAAAGTCCATATTTGTTCTCATACATGGATCCTATCTCAGATTTCATGGCCTCAAGCCATTTATTGGAATCTGGGCTCATCATAGCTTCTTCATAGTTCGTAGGTTCACCGTTGTCTAACAACATGACTTCCAGGACAGGATTACTGTACCACTCTGGTGTGGAACGTGTTCTGGTCGACCTACGAGGTTCTGTAGTAACTTGATCCAAAGTTTCATGATCATTATCATTAGCTTCCTCTCTAGTTGGTGTAGGCATCATGGGAACGGTTTTCTCTGATGTGCTACTTTCCAATTCGAGAGAAGATACAATTACCTCATCAAGTTCTACTTTCCTCCCACTCACTTCTTTCAAGAGAAACTTCTTCTCTAGAAAGGATCCATTCTTGGCAACAAAGATCTTGCCTTCGGATCTGTGGTAGAAGGTGTACCCAATAGTTTTTTTTACTGAACACTGTGAGGCAAAAGCCCCACGGCCATTTATTAAACCACAGAACACAAAGTCTTACAATAAAGCTAAAATAAACTAAGTTAAACTATCTAAAATTAGGGTTAGAGAGCCCACCTATTTACAACAACAATTACATGACAACAACCAAGGATCATGGCAAAGCATTGATCCAGTGCAGCAACAAGGGTTTAATTGAGGCCATTATCCTGTGGGAGTGCAAGGTAATGTCATGGACGATTTTAGCCTTCCATGCACCAAAAGATGGCCTAATGTTCCTGAAGATTTTGTCATTCCTGGTAATCCAGATACTCCATGCTGCAAGATAGACAACCTCAAATAAAAAAGGTTTTTGAAAACTTCTTTTAGCAGCCAGGATGCAGTCTCTGGCAGATAACCCTGCATACCATTGGATCTGTAAATAATCCCAAACTCTGGTACTGAAAGTGCATTTGAAGAAGAGATGATCTTTGTGTTCTTTTAAATGGGCTACACATAGTGGACATCGATTATCATCTTCCTCAGATCTCCAGTGTCTTCTGAGAAGCATATCTCTTCTGTTAAGCCTATCATTGAGCATTAACGAAGCAAAGACTTTGATTTTCATGATACATCTACTTTGCCAGATCCATTTGCCTGGGTCATCATTGGGCAGTGAAGAATGCATCATAGTATAATAGCTCTTGGCAGTATATATTCCCTTGCCAGGTATCCAAGACCAGGAATCAGGCTCATTAGGATTTCTCTGCAAACCTTGTATGGCATCCATAAGGAGGGTAAGCTCATCCATTGCTTCAGGGGAAATAGGTAGTTGGAAATAAGTAGCAATGTCAAGATTTTCAACAAAATCCTTAACTAAAATCTTATCATCGAGTGCAAATGAAAACAGTCTGGAAAATCTCTCCTTGATAGGAATGTAACAATCATGTAACTTCCATGAATCATGCCAGAATAGAGAGCTATTACCATCATTGATTGAGATTACAGAATGCCATCTGTAAAACTCATTCAATTTCATTATATCCCTCCACCAAAAGGATCCATAGTGCACTGTTGCATGGGGAACTATGCCATTATAATAGCTATCCCAGATCAAAGAGACCCAAGGAATATCAACCTTGTTATAGAACTTGTGAAGATGCTTAGTGAGCAATGCTTTGTTCTGAATTGCAAGATTGATGATACCCATGCCACCTTTATCTTTTGGCCTGCAAACCATAGACCAGGCAGCCAAAGATTGCTTTGGGGTGTCAGAGTTTCCTCTCGATAAGCATTGCCTCATTATTCTTTCCAATTGCTTAATAATTCCAGCAGGTAAACTGAGACTGCATAGGAAGTATATAGGCATAGATGACAATACTGACTGAAGTAGCTGCAATCTAGCACCTTGAGATAACATTGAAGAGCTAGCAGAGAGCCTCCTCTCAACTCTATCAACTACAGGGACCAAGTCCTGAATTCTGGGTTTGGTAGTGCCCACAGGTAGGCCCAGATATGTGAAAGGTAAAGTGCCAACCTGACATCCAAAAACTGCTGCCAGCCTGCTGGTTTCTTCAGGTGTAACATTTATGGGCAGAATGCATGATTTGTGGAAATTTACCTTTAAACCAGTAGACTTAGAGAAATCAATCAACATTTCTTTGAGAGCTATCAAATGTGTTTCATCATCTTGAACTATGAGCAGTGTGTCATCAGCATATTGGACAATTGGGAAGTCAGGGTCATTTGATGGAATTGGGAGGGATAATAAACCTTGTTGGAGCATTTGGTTAACCACAGTTTGCAGCAAATCAGCAGCAATAACAAAAAGAAGTGGTGAGAGTGGGTCCCCCTGCCTGACCCCTCTTTTGCAAATAAATTTTTTACCTGGAACTCCATTTAGAAGGATGGAAGATGATCCAGAAGGGAGAAGCTCTTTGATCCAACCAATCCATTTGTCATCAAAACCCTTATATCTCAGCATGAGCAGAATCAGGTCATGTTCAACAGTGTCAAAAGCTTTAGCAAAATCCAGCTTCAGAATAAGCATTGGTCTTTTAGATTGATGACACTGATGAATATATTCTAAGCTCCAAGCAATGCAGTCTTGAATTGATCTCGACTTAAGGAACCCATACAGATTTTTATGGATGCAGGTGAGGACAACCTTCTGTAATCTATTTGCAAGGAGCTTGGTGAGAAATTTAAGACAGGTGTTTGTAAGAGATATGGGCCTATAAGCATTGGGTCCTTCAGGTGTGTGAACCTTTGGTATGAGAGTAACAAGTGACCCATTTATGCTCTGGAGGGTTATTCTTCCATCAAAAAAGTCAGAGAATAACTTGAGAAAATCATCTTTAATGATGTGCCAACATCTCCTAACAAACAGGCCAGTGAAGCCATCTGGTCCTGGTGCTCTGTCCTGGGGTAAGTGTTTTAAAACCTCATTAATTTTCTCCTGAGAGAAAGGTCCAGACAGGCTCTCAAGGCCAGGAACAGTTTGAATGATATTCTCCAGGTCAAATTTCATATCAATTCCATGAGCTATCCCCATTCTATCCTTATAGGAGGCCCAAAGCAAACCGGCCATTTCATTGTGAGAGGTAACCATCATGCCATCCTCATTTACAAGGCTAGAAATTGTATTCCTTCTAAATCTTTCTGTTGCCATTGCTTGGAAGAATTTGGAGTTTTCCTCACCCACTTTAATCCAACGACTGGTGCATCTCTGCTTTCAGTAAATATATTGCAAATGCAGCAAGTCCTCCAGATGTAACTTCACAGTCTTTCTGAAGTTAAACTCTGGCCTAGTCAAAGGTCTTTGATCCTCAAGATTATCAAAAGCCAAAATAACAGCATTGCAAGCCTGCATGAGAAGCTTTAATCTTGAGAGACCAGTGTGCCATTTCCTTAGATCATATCTTAACCTCTTGAATTTTTCAGTCAGGATAGCTGCAGAGTTTGACTTATTAGTAGGAGCAGACCAAGAATGTTGGAGACAGTCCAAAAACCCAGGCATGTCCACCCAATAGTTCTCAAAACGAAAAGCCTTAGCTTTGGGTATGGATGTTGAGATGGAAACAACACAAGGAACTTGATTAGAGCCAGTTTTAGCTAGGGGATACACCATAGTGTTTGGATATTCAAGAGTCCAAGATGGTGTGGTGAAGAACCAAACAAGTTGTTCCAAAAGAGGATTTTTCTTGCATGTTAGACTATGTGTATGACCTTCCATTCAAAGGCAGTTCAAGAAGACCCAAATGTCCAATAATTTCATTGAAAATAAACATGCCATTAACATCACCCCCTGGCAAGTTTCTGTTGTCCATAGATCTGATGAAATTAAAGTCACCCAAAAATAGCCATAGCTCATCTTGTGGTATTTGGATATGGTAAAGCCAATGCACAAAAGAGTCTCTTAACTGTCCCTGACAAGGCCCATAGACATTCACTAAGGTCCAGGTTTGATTATTATGTGTTGAGGCAAAATTGATGATAATTCCAAAACTTTGGACCTCAACAAGTGTACCAGTTAAAGTAGATGAGCACCACAGAACTATTATACCCCCAGAAGCACCCACAGAGGGTGAATAAACAAAATTATCAAATCTTCTTGGGAAAAATTTTCTAATGGCCCTGTGGTCAAAAAATTCACACTTTGTTTCCTGTAAACACACCACAGAGCATTGACTCTCTTCAATTTTGGCCCTAACAACCCTCTGTCTAATTTCAGAATTCAAGCCTCTGACATTCCAGCAGAGCACCTTCCAATCTCTATTAACTGTTACACTCATTATGAAACTTGATGAAATAAAGAGCCAAGAACAGTATCACATAATAATACTGCCAGAAATCATAACCATAAGTCTGAAACTGATCGTTTGAAACACCCCTAAAGTTCATAGACCACACACACAAGTCTGAATGAAAACAAAAGCAAACCAAAATGAAAGCCCTGGCAGTACAAGGGACCTGCCGCCCTGACACAGAACATGATGGTTTACTTATCATTAGGAACATTGTTATCCTGTGACTGCTTGGGCTTAGCCATAAGCTGGTCCACAGTTAGCTTCTTAGGTGAGATACCCAAAGAGGCACCAAGGGTCTGCATAACAGTGATAGGTGTCGGAGGAGGACCATCATCTGTCTTGTCGGAGGTGGGCTCATACTCATTAGTCACCTGAGTCTTGAGCTTCTTGGCTCGTGGTTCACATGGCGGCCGTGGCTTCACAGGGATGGCTGAGGTAGGCTTGAAACCCTGAAGTTTAGCAGCACCTCGAGTCATTCTCCTCTCCGAGTAATCAGAATGGGGAGCAACCAGAGACTTCAGTTTCTTGGCCCTCCTCTTGGTAGCAGGTGGGCTCTTGAATGGAGGAATAGGTTGTTCTGTAATGGCAATGGGATCTTGCAGATTCTGGTCCGGGAGTTGAGATGTCATGCCTGGTTCATCACTGAATGACAGTTTACGCGCAACAGGTCTTGATGGAGAGGGTACCGAGGGCAAGGAGTGCAGAAGATCCTGTTGCTGAACCTGAGGCCACTTGAAAGGTAGATTAACCTGAAAAGCTTGCATCCAGGAGCGCTTTAGTGGCACAAAATCAGTCAGCAGTGATAATTGCCTGGGTATCTTTGATGTCAGAAAGCTAGGCATCAGTGAATCAAAGGACCTCTGCATATCATATTAGGTGGGAGGACTGGGCCAAAAACAACTCTAGCTGCACCAACAAAGAGAGGTGGCTGCAATGGTGGTTGATAAGGAACAATAGCAAGGTTGATATTGTATGCCACCTGTATATCCTCCACAACCTGATCAGCTTCCACTGGCCCTTCTGCAGGTTGATTAATCTGAATTGGATCTGCTATTTGATCCCCTACATGTTGAACCTTCTCAACCTAAACTTCTGGGCTAGGTAGCCCATCAGCCAACTGATGCTCTAGCTGAGGCCCATTGAGTACTTGATCCACCGAAGGCCCATCAACAACAAATTGATTGCCCTGAGAGGAGTCATTGGAGCCCATAGATGGGTTCAAAACCATAGAGGCTTGATCTTGTTGCACCTGTGGCTGAGCAATTGCTGGTTCCCCAAATGGGTCTTGCCATGGTTGACCCCAACCATCCTGCTGGTCCTATTGAGGCTGATGTTGTTGTTCAGGTTCCAATGGCTGCGGCACATCATTCCAACCAAGCGCAGGGTACGGTGGTACTGCCCAAAAATTCTCATTAGGCCGAAGAAGTCCAGGCATAGGGTGAGGATTGCCATCAAGGGGCATCATATCCTCATCTCGTGGCAACTACTCAGCAAACGCAGCTGTTAAGATGTGACAAGAAGCTGTCCATGAGACTACCGCTCCTCCAACAGTGGCAAACTAACGAAAAACCAAATCTCTTGGCACTAGCAAGTTGTCAGGGAAGGAGGCAAAGACCAAAGAACGGACCATACAATCATCATCATGATTCCAATAATGAAATTGCCCAAAAGTGCCCACAACCTCTGCCAGAATCTCATCATTACGGTAATCAAGAGGGACTCCTATGAACATAAGCCAACCTGTTCGATGCCCTTGTAAAGCTCTAAAACCTTCTCCATCATCATGATTAATAAACCTAACAAAGATTTCCTCCCCATGCTGATCTAAACCAAGCGGCCACAGCGCATGATTGACCAATGCGCTATGAACAATTGGGTCTTGCATCTGATAGAGACCGACCCCTTGAAACCAGGTTTGGGTGGACAATACTGGAAGTTGAAGCTCACCGATGATGAAGTCTCAAACTTGTTGGCGAAGAAAAGGCACATCCTCTTGCAGTGGCAGAGGCTCGACAATCCCCACCATGTAGGATTCATGGCGGCGAGGAGGAGTGTGAGCTGGGGTGTAGAACGTACACAGCAGGTGATTGGGACCAGCATCGACAATATCATGTCCCGCCGGTAGAAATCACCTTGGATCAAGCTCATAGTTCGCCATGGTCGGTTGACGAGGAGGTGGCGAGCAGTCTGGTGGAGGCGTGTGGCCTATGGATGGTGGAGGAGGACAGGCAAGCTGCAGAAGAGGGGAGTCAGGAGCTTTGGCAGGGTATCTTTGCACTGTTTGGGAGCACGAAGAGTCCGGGGTGGTATGCTCGAAGGCACAGGACTCGAGGTTGGTAGCTGGGCTACTGTATTTAGGAAACCAAACCTTTAATTTAGATGGTGACTGCGTGCAGCCTTGCTTAACGTGACCAAGTCGGAAACAACGACGGCATCTGATTTTGTTCGTGCACGTATCCAATTTATGACCCATGCCCAAGCAACACGAGCAGTCCCAAACTTGTGCTGCCATCTCCTACACCAGTTCATCTAAACCTTGCAGGTCTTGAACAATTTCCACAGGTGACTTGTTGGGTGACCGTGCTGGGCTCACAGAAGGACCAGGGCCCAATAGGGTACTAGGTGGGGTATAACAAAGCCAATCAACGTCACATTCAGATGAGTCATCGTCCGAGAGAATTAGAGGATTCTGAACAGTACCCTCGGAAGGAAACGTGACCGAAACAATATCTGGTGAGATGATTATCCCATTATTTTCACCATGCGTATCCCGAGAAAGACGGGTTGCCGGCGTAACAGAACCAAACTGTAATTCCAACGCCATCTCCGGCGAGGGGATCACCGGCGGCGGGCTGCTGCTTATCTAGATAGGCTCAGACAATGTAGCATGAGAAGAAATCAATTCTTGAGGATCAAGTGTATAACCCGCATCATGCTGGACTATAGAAATCTCCTCTGTAGTGGCATTGTAACGATCACCTTTGCATGCATTATAATTAATGAACGTAGCAAAGCACAGCTTCTTGCAAGAATGATTGACATCCTTGGAACGCAAAGAAGATTTTGTAGGGGCATGCATCATGGTGGCTAAACCTTGTCTAGCCCTACGCTTGGATGGGCTAACTAGGGTCCATTCCTCATTGCACTCAACTTGCCAAGTTTTGAACTCCTTAAACCAATCTGGACCCCCATGTCCCCAGAGATGAAAATGACACTTGAACTAAGGACAAACATGATTTCTTTGATGCAATATGAAGAAGCCAACCTCTTTGCATGACACATGGAAAGAAAAAACACGGTCATGTAAACATGATACCTTCAAGGAAGAACAATATCCACCAATGGCCGCCTCAAGGGCTAACGCCACATTGTCTTCAGTCAGACAGAAATTGTGTCTTGCAAAGGAAACCACCATGATGAAGTGTCCAGAATCATCAGAGGGATGCACCATGCGTCTCATGGATCTCCAGATCTCTCTCGAGAGACCCATCCCATGAGAGAAGTCAAAACCAAGAGCAATGGAAGCCTGTACCGCCATGGAGATGAATCCCCACAGGGGTAAACCAGCACGCCGGAGAGGATGAGTGGGTTGGATGGTGATTTCCATGGCTAGATGTGGAGATCACCGGAGGTGTGGAGGCTAGGGTTACAGTGGGGTGGGTGGGGTGGGCGTCATGTCTCACGATATCACTATTTGCTGTCTAATCATGATGTACCCAATAGTTTCCTTAGGGTATCCTATGAAGACACATTTCTCCGATTTGGGTTTGAGCTTATCAGGCTGAAGCCTTTTGATATATGTATCGCATCCCCAAACTTTAAGAAACGATAGCTTAGGTTTCTTTCCAAACCATAGTTCATACGGTATCGTCTCAACGGATTTAGACGGTGCCCTATTTAACATGAATGCGGCTGTCTCTAATGCATAACCCCAAAATGATAAAGGCAAATCGGTAAGAGACATCATCGAACGCACCATATCTAATAAAGTACGGTTACGACGTTCGGACACACCATTACGCTGTGGTGTTCCAGGTGGCGTGAGTTGTGAAACGATTCCACATTGTTTTAAATGAAGGCCAAACTCGTAACTCAAATATTCACCTCCGCGATCAGATCGTAGAAACTTTATTTTCTTGTGACTATGATTCTCTACTTCACTCTGAAATTCCTTGAACTTTTCAAATGTTTCAGACTTGTGTTTCATCAAGTAGATATATCCATACCTACTCAAATCATCTGTAAAGGTTAGAAAATAACAATACCCGCTACGTGCTTCAACACTCATCAGACCGCATACATCAGTATGTATTATTTCCAATAAGTCATTAGCTCGCTCCATTGTTCTGGAGAACGGAGTTTTAGTCATCTTGCCCATGAGGCATGGTTCACAAGTATCAAATGATTCATAATCAAGTGATTCTAAAAGTCCATCCGCATGGAGTTTCTTCATGCGCTTTACACCAATATGTCCTAAACGGCAGTGCCACAAGTATGTTGCACTATCATTATCAACTTTGTATCTTTTGGCATCAATATTATGAATATGTGTATCACTACGATTGAGATTCAACAAGAATAGACCATTCATCCAAGGTGCATGACCATAAAAGATATTACTCATATAAATAGAACAACCATTATTATCTGACTTAAATGAATAACCGTCTCGCAATAAACAAGATCTAGATATAATGTTCATGCTCAACGCTGGCACCAAATAACAAGTATTGAGGTCTAAAACTAATCTCGAAGGTAGATGTAGAGGTAGCATGCCGACGGCGATCGCATCGACCTTGGAACCATTCCCGATGCGCATCGTCACCTCGTCCTTAGCCAATCTTCGTTTATTCCGCAGCTCCTATTTCGAGTTACAAATATGAGCAACCGAACCAGTATCAAATACCCAGGCGCTACTATGAGCATTAGTGGCGCTACGACGAGCATTAGTAAGGAACACTTCAATAACATGTATATCAAATATACCTTTGTTCACTTTGCCATCCTTCTTATCCGCCAAGTATTGGGGGCAGTTCCGCTTCTAGTGAACATTCCCTTTGAAGTAGAAGCACTCAGTTTCAGGCTTGGGTCCAGCATTGGGCTTCTTCATGGGAGCGGCAACTTGCTTGCCATTCTTCTTGAAGTTCCCTTTCTTTCCCTTGCCGTTTTTCTTGAAACTAGTGGTCTTGTTAACCATCAACACTTGATGCTCCTTCTTGATTTCTACCTCCGCGGCCCTAAGCATTGCGAAGAGCTCGGGAATCATTTTCGTCATCCCTTGCATATTATAGTTCATCACGAAGCCTTTGTAGCTTGTTGGCAGTGATTGAAGAACTCTGTCAATAACACTCTCAACTGGAAGATCAATTCCTAGCTGAGTCAAGTGGTTATGATACCCAGACATTTTGAGTATGTGTTCACTGACAGAACTGTTCTCCTCCATCTTGCAGCTATAGAACTTGTTGGAGACTTCATATCTCTCAACCTGGGCATTAGCTTGAAATATCAACTTCAGCTCTTGGAACATCTCATATGCTCCGTGACGTTCAAAACGTCTTTGAAGTCCCGGTTCTAAGCCATAAAGCATGGCACACTGAACTATTGAGTAGTCATCAGATCGAGTCTGCCAGACATTCATAATATCTGCAGTAGCTCCTGCAGCAGGTCTGTCACCTAGCGGTGCATCAAGGACATAATTCTTCTATGCAGCAATGAGGATAATCCTCAAGTTACGGACCTAGTCCGTGTAATTGCTACCATCATATTTCTACTTAGCTTTCTCTAGGAATGCATTAAAATTCAGGGGAACGGTAGCACGGGCCATTGATCTACAACATAGATATGCAAAAACTATTAAGACAAAGTTCATGATAAATTAAGTTCAATTAATCAAATTACTAATGAACTCCCACTTAAATTAACATCCCTCAAGTTATCTAAGTGATACATGATCCAAATCAACTAACCCATGTCCGATCATCACATGAGATGGGGTAGTCATCAATGGTGAACATCTCTATGTTGATCATATCCACTATATGACTCACGTTTGACCTTTTGGTCTCCAGTGTTCCGAGACCATGTTTGTACATGCTAGGCTCGTCAAGTTTAACCCAAGTATTCTGCTTGTGCAAAACTGACTTACACCCGTTGTATGTGAATGTAGAGTCTATCACACCCGATCATCACGAGGTGCTTCGAAAGGACTAACTTTAGCAACAGTGCATACTCAGGGAGAACACTTCTATATTGAAATTTAGTGAAGGGATCATCTTATAGTGCTACCGTCATTCTAAGCAAAATAAGATGCATAAAGGATAAACATCACATGCAATCAAAATATGTGACATGATATGGCCATCATCATCTTGTGCTTTTGATCTCCATCTCCAAAGCATCGTCATGATCTCCATTGTCACCGACTCGACACCTTGATCTCCATCGTTGTGTCGGGGTCGTCTCGCCTTCTACAACTATTGCTAATGCATAGCGATAAAGTAAAGCAATTACATGGTGCTTGTATTTCATTCAATAATTAAGAGACAACCCTAAGGCTCCTGCCGGTTGTCGATATTACAAAACATGATCATCTCATACAACAACGTATATCACATCACGTCTTGACCATATCACATCACAACATACCCTGCAAAAACAAGTTAGACGTCCTCTACTTTGTTGTTGCAAGTTTTACGTGGCTGCTATGGGCAACTAGCAAGAACTGTTCTTACCTACGCAAAACCACAATGGTGATTTATAAAGTTTGTTGTTTTAACCTTCTTCAAGGACCGGTCGTAGTCAAATTCAATTCAACTAAAGTAGGAGAAACAGACACCCGCTAGCCACCTTTATGCAAAACAAGTTGCATGTCAGTCGGTGGAACCAGTCTCATGTGCGTGGACATGTAAGGTTGGTCCGGGCCGCTTCATCCCACAATACCGCCGAATCAAAATAAGACGTTGGTGGTAAGCAGTATGACCATCACCGCCCACAACTTCTTTGAGTTCTACTCGTGCATATCATCTACGCATAGACCTGGCTCTGATACCACTGTTGGGAAACGTTGCAGGGAAAACAAAAAAAATTCTACTCACACGCAAGATCTATCCATGGAGATGCATAGCTACAAGAGGGGAGAGTGTGTCTACGTACCCTCGTAGACCATTTAGCGGAAGCGTTTATCAATGCGGTTGATGTAGTCGTAGACCTTCACGATCCGCCCGATCAAGTATCGAACGTACGGCACCTCCGTGTTCAGCACACGTTCAACTCGATGACGTCCTCGCCTTCTTGATCCAGCAAGACGGGCGAAGTAGTAGATGAGTTCCGGCAGCATGACGGCGTGGTGACGGTGGTGATGCAACTATCTCTGCAGGGCTTCGCCGAACACTACGAAAATATGACCGAGGGTGAACTAGAGGGAGAGGGGCGCCGCACACGGCTTGGGGATCGTGGTGTGTGTTGCACCTCTCCCTTCACACATATATATATAGGTAGGGGTAGGAGGGAAGGTAGGCTAGGGTTTCCCCAAGTGGCCGGCGGCCACCTTGGGCCTTGCCCTAGCCACGCCCCCCTTGCCTTTCTTAGGCACACGGGGAAAGGCAGTGGAGGGTAGCGCCCCCCCTCCTTCCTTTCTCCCATGAGGAGGGGAAGGCAGGAGGGGCTAGCCTTCCCCCTTTCCTTACCTTAGGGCCGGCGGCCACGGAAAGGGTGCGCCAGCCCCTTGCGGGCTGGTGTGTGCCTCCCCTTTGCCCATTAGGCCCATAAACCTCCCGGAACCCCTTCCGTTGATCCGATGACTACCCGATACATTCCGAAACATTTCTGGTGACCAAATAGCATCGTCCTATATATCAATCTTTACCTCTGGATCATTTTGGAGCTCCTCGTCATGTCCGTGATCTCATCTGGGACTCCGAACAATATTCGGTCATCAACTCACATAACTCATATAATATTATATCGTCAATGAACGTTAAGCATGCGGACCCTATGGGTTAATGATGTAGACATGACCGAGATGCCTCTCCGGTCAATAACCAATAGCGGGACCTAGATGCCCATAATGGTTACTACATATTGTACAAAGATCTTTATCGGTCGACCTTATGACAACATATGCAATTCCCTTTGTCTGTCGGTATGTTACTTGCCCGAGATTCTATCGTCGGTATCTTCATACCTAGTTCAATCTCGTTACCGGCATGTCTCTTTACTCATTCTGTAATACATCATCTCGTAACTAACTCCTTAGTCACATTGCTTGCAAGCTTCTTGTGATGCTGTATTACCGAGAGGGCCCAGAGATACCTCTCCGATACACGAAGTGACAAATCCCAATCTCGATTCACGCCAACTCAACAGACACCTTCGGAGATACCTGTAGAGCCTCTTCATGATCACCTAGTTACGTCATGACATTTGATAGCACACAAGGTATTCGTCCGGTATCCGGGAGTTGCATGATCTCATGGTCGAAGGAACATGTATTTGACATTAAGAAAGCAGTAGCAATTAACTGAACGATCATATGCTAAGCAAACGGATGGGTCTTGTCCATCACATCATTCTACTAATGATGTAATCCCGTTATCAAGTGACAACACATGTCCATGGTTAGGAAACCTTAACCATCTTTGATCAACGAGCTAGTCTAGTAGAGGCTCATAAGGGACACGGTATTTGTTTATGTATCCACACATGTATTTAAGTTTCTGATCAATACAATTCTAGCATGAATAATAAACATTTATCATGAATAAGGAAATATAATAACAACTTTATTATTGCCTCTAGGGCATATTTCCATTATATGGTGCTCTCCGTGTCGTGCAAGCGTGAGGGATCCCCGCTGTAGGGTTTGCAATATGTTCATGATTCGCTTATGGTGGGTGGCGTGAGTGACAGAAGCATAGACCCGAGTAAGTAGGTTGTTTGTGTATGGGAGTAAAGAGGACTTGATACTTTAATGCTATGGTTGGGTTTTACCTTAATGATCTTTAGTAGTTGCGGATGCTTGCTAGAGTTCCAATCATAAGTGCATATGATCCAAGTAGAGAAAGTATGTTAGCTTATGCCTGTCCCTCATATAAAATTGTTATAATGATTACCGGTCTAGTTATCGATTGCCTAGAGACAAATAACTTTCTTGTGACAAAAAGCTCTCTGCTAAAACTAACTAAATTGTTTCTTTACCTAAACAGCCCCTAACTTTTATTTACGTGCTCTTTATTATCTTGCAAACATATCCTATCACACCTAAAAAGTACTTCTAGTTTCATACTTGTTCTAGGTAAAGCGAATGTTAAACGTGCGTAGAGTTGCATCGGTGGTCGATAGAACTTGAGGGAATATTTGTTCTACCTTTACCTCCTCGTTGGGTTTGACACTCTTACTTATCGAGAAAGGCTACAATTGATCCCCTATACTTGTGGGTTGTCAAGCCCTTTTTCTGGCGCCGTTGCCGAGGAGCAATAGCGTGGGGTGAATATTCTCGTGTGTGCTTGTTTGCTTTATCACTAAGTAGTTTTTCTTTTCTATTCTAAGTTGTTCTCTATCTTTAGTTATGGATATGGAACACGAAATACCAAAAAAATTAGGTGTACTTGCTACTCATGGAGATGGGGAACCTCCTAAAACCCTCGATGCTCGTTATGTGAAAAATATTAGACACTACTTTGATAATCCTGAGAAAACCCCATTCAACTTGATAATGGTAGACACGTTGGATCAACGTGAATACTTTAGGAATTATCACTTGACTCAAAAAGGGAAAATATTATGGGATCAAATTCATATGTTGCATTGGTATGCTCGGGATCTATGCTTGAGATATGATTATACTTGTTGCTCTAGGATGAAGGCTCCACACCTTCCCTTTTCATGCAAATTTAACGATAATGAAACCTTAGCTTCTTATGCTAATGGTATATATGATTACTATGATGTGGAATGAATAGAACAATTTGTTGCTTTTAAGGGTGCTTATGAAATTGAATCTTTGTTTGAAAAGTGTGAAAATTATAATGATGCTGTTTACAGACCTGAAAATTATGCTATACTTAAATATTGCTATGAGAATTATGAATATAATCCGATATTAATGAGTTTATTGAGGAAGTATCTGTTGTCGAAGAAGAGACTAATATTTTGCAGTACACTATGGAAGAAGAAATTGATGACACTGTGAGCTCATTAGATGGAAAAGATGATGAGGAGAGCGAAGAACAAAAGGAGGAAGAGCAGATTAGCTACCCGTGCCCACCTTCTAATGAGAGTAACTGTTCAACTCCTACATTGTTTAATCTCCCTTCGTGGTTATCGAAGGATGAATGCTTTGATGATTGCTATGATCCCTTGGATTCATTTGAAATATCCCTTTTTGATGAAATTGATGCTTGCTATGCTTGTGGCCATTATGCCAATATGAATGATGCTTATGGAGATGAACTTGCTATAGCTCCTTATGTTATGAAAGAAATTGTTGCTACTGCACCCACACATGATAGTCCTATTATCTTTTTGAATTCTCCCAACTACACATGACGATTTTGATAGATATAATATGCATGTGCTTGCTGCTCCTACTTGCAATTATTATGAGAGAGGAACTACATCGCCACCTCTTTATGTTTCCAACACGATAAAATTGCAAGAAACTGTTTATACTATGTATTGGCCTTTACTTTGTGTGCATGAATTGTTTTTTATGACATGCCGACGCATAGGAAGAGAGTTATATTAGTTGCTGCATGATATATATTACCTTGTGCTCAATACTAAATTACAAATCATTGTTAATTAAAATTGGCTTTGATATACCTTGGGATCCGGGTGGATCCATTAGTTGAGCACTATATGCCTATCTTAATGGCTTTAAAGAAAGCGCTGCCAGGGAGACAACCCCGAAGTTTTAGAGAGTCATTTTATTCTGTTGAGTGCTTTTATAAATTTTGAAAACATAAAATATAGAGGGGAAACTAAAACTTTTCAAAAAGAAAAGTGAAAGTAAGAAAGACGAGCACCGTTGAAGTGGGGGAGCTCCTTGAACTTTGTTCATGCCCATGGAGACTTTGCAAATCTTGAATTACAGAAACTTTTCAACAAAAATAATTATCCCCTTGTACAAATCCATTGTATTCTAAAAATAATGTGCCAAGATTTGCCTTTAGGATGATTAGATTGCTTGTTTGGTATGTGCAGTGAAAAAACAGAAACTTTGGCTGTAGCGCGTGAATTTACATTTTTTTACTGGGACATCAAAAGTTTCTGAAATTTTAACACAGTACTGCTATGCAAATTTTTTATTCTTTCCTAATTTTTCAGAATTTTTGGAGTTATAGAAGTATGGTCAATGTTCAGATTGCTACAGAATGTTCTGTTTTTGACAGATTCTGTTTTTGATGCATTGTTTTGCGTGTTTTGATGAATCTATGGATTGTATCGGTGATATAAGCCATCGTGAAGTTAGAGTACAATAGTGATAATGCAAAAATAAAATATTAATGGGTTTGCAGAAGTACTTAAAGTAGTGATTTGCTTTATTATACTAACGGATCTCACGAGGGTTTTGTCAAGTTTTGTGTGATTGAAGTTTTCAAGTTTTGGGTGAGATCACGATGGATGAAGGAATAAGGAGTGGCAAGATCCTAAGCTTGGGGATGCCCGAGGCACCCCAAGGTAATATTCAAGGACTCCCAAGCAACTAAGCTTGGGGATGCCCCGGAAGGCATCCCCTCTTTCTTCTAACGACCATCGGTAATTTTACTTGGAGCTATATTTTTATTCGTCACATGATATGTGCAAATTCTTGGAGCGTATTTTGTGTTTATTTTTCCTTTTTATTTTATGCACCATGCTGGTATGAGACAGTCCTTGGTTGATTTATAGAATGCTTCATGCACTTCACTTATATCTTTTGAGTATGTCTTTATAGAATGCTTCATGTGCTTCACTTATATCATTTGAAGTTTGGATTGCCTGTTTCTCTATGCATAGAAAACCGCCATTTGTAGAATGCTCTTTTGCTTCACTTATATTTGTTAGAGCATGGGCATATCTTTTGTAGAAATAATTAAACTCTCTTGCTTCACTTATATCTATTTAGAGAGTCAACAGGAATTGGTCATTCACATGGTTGGTCATAAAATCCTACATAAAACTTGTAGATCACTGAATATGATATGTTTGATTCCTTGCAATAGTTTTGCAATATAGAGATGATAATATGTGGGAGGTACTAGTGAATGATTGTGGTTTAGTAAGAATATTGGTGTTAAGGTTTTTGATTCCCGAAGCATGCATGTATGGTCTCCCGTTATGCGATGAAGTTAGAGCATGATTTATTTTTGATGTGTCTTCCTTATGATTGGCAGTCGGGGACGAGCGATGGTCTTTTCCTAGCAATCAATCCCCCTAGGAGCATGCATATTAGTACTTTGCTTTGATGGCTAATAAACTTTTGCAATAAGTATGTGAGTTCTTTATGACTAATGTTGAGTCCATGGATCATACACACTCTCACCCTTCCACCTTTTCTAGCCTCTTCGGTACCGTGCATTGCCCTTTCTCACCTCGAGAGTTGGTGCAAACTTCACCGGTGCATCCAAACCCCATGATATGATATGCTCTATCACACATAAGCATCCCTATATCTTCCTCAAAACAGCCACCATACCTACCTATTATGGCATTTCCATAGCCATTCCAAGATATATTGCCATGCAACTTCCATCATCATCATATACATGACTTGAGCATTCATTGACATATTGCTTTGCATGATCGTAAGATAGCTAGCATGATATTTTCATGGCTTGTCTGTTTTTTGATATCTTTGCTATGCTAGATCATTGCACATCCTGGTACACTGCTAGAGGCATTCATATAGAGTCCCCATGTATTAGTTGTATCGAGTTGTAATATCGAGTTGTAAGTAAATAAAAATGTGATGATCATCATTATTAGAACATTGCCCCAGTGAGGAAAGGATGATGGAGACTATAATTCCCCCACAAGTCAGGATGAGACTCCAGACTTAAAATAAAAAAAGGCCAAAGAGCCCAAAATAAAAAATAAAAAAGAGAGGCCAAAGAGCCCAAAAAAAGAGAAAATAAAAAAATGAGAGAAAAAGATAGAAGGGGCAATGTTACTATCCTTTTACCACACTTGTGCTTCAAAGTAGCACCATGTTCTTCGTATAGAGAGTCTCTTGAGTTATCACTTTCATATACTAGTGGGAATTTTCATTATAGAACTTGGCTTGTATATTCCGATGATGGGCTTCCTCAAATGCCTGAGGTCTTCATGAGCAAGCAAGTTGGATGCACACCCACTTAGTTTTCAGTTTGAGCTTTCATACACTTATAGCTCTAGTGCATCCGTTGCATGGCAATCCCTACTCACTTCGTCGATATCGATTGATGGGCATCTCCATAGCCTATTAATTTGCCTAGTTGATGTGAGACTTTCTCCTTTTTGTCTTCTCCGCACAACCTCCCCCATCATATTCTATTCCACCTATAGTGCTATATCCATGGCTCACGCTCATGTATTACGTGAGGGTTAAAAAACCTTGAGAACATTAAAAGTATGAAACAATTGCTCGGCTTGTCATCGGGGTTGTGCATGATAAATACTTTGTGTGATGAAGATAGAGCATGACAAGACTATATGATTTTGTAGGGATAACGTTCTTTAGCATTGATATTTTGAAAGACATGATTGTTTCTTGGGATACCTGAGTATTGATGTCTTTATGTCAAATTATTGACTATTGCTTTGAATCACTCGTGTCTTAATATTCATGCCATGATTAGATTATATGATCAAGATTATGCTAGGTAGCATTCCACATAAAAAATTATCTTTTTTATCATTTACCTACTCGAGGACGAGCAGGAATTAAGCTTGGGGATGCTGATACATCTCCGTCGTATCTATAGTTTTTGATTGTTTCATGCCAATATTCTACAACTTTCATATACTTTTGGCAACTTTTAATATTATTATTGGGACTAACATATTGATCCAGTGCCCATTGCCAGGTCCTGTTTGTTGCATTTTTTTGTTTCGCAAAATATCCATATCAAATGCGATAAAAACTTACGGAGATTTTTTTGGAATATATGTGATTTTTGGGAAAAAGAATCAACGCGAGACGATGCCCGAGGGGCCCACAAGCCCTCGGGGCGCGCCCCCAACCCTGGGCGCAGCCAGGGGGCTTGTGGCCACCCAGTAAGGTGGTTGGTGCCCTTCTTTCGCTGCAAGAAAGATAATATCTGGATAAAAATCGTGTTAAAATTTCATCCCAATTGAAGTTATGGATCTCTGGGAATTTAAGAAACAGTGAAAGGCCAAAAAATAGGAATGTAGAAACAGAAGGAAACAGAGAGAGAGATCCAATCTCGGAGGGGCTCCCGCCCCTCCGGAACCATGGAGGCCATGGACCAGAGGGGAAACCCTCCTCCCATCTAGGGGGAGGTCAAGGAAGAAGGAGAAGGAGGGGGGCTCTCTCCCCCTCTCTCCCGGTGGCGCCGGAACACCGCCGGGGCCATCATCGTGACGGTGATTAATACGTCCATTTTGCATCATGCTTTTATATTGATATTTATTGCATTATGGGCTGTTATTACACATTCTAGCACAATACTTATGCCTTTTCTCTCTTATTTTACAAGGTTTATATGAAGAGGGAGAATGCCGGCAGCTGGAATTCTGGGCTGGAAAAGGAGCAAATCTGAGAGACTTATTCTGCACAACTCCAAAAGTCCTGAAACTTCACAGAGAATTATTCTGGAGTATATAAAAAATATTGGACAAAGAAAGCACCTGAGGGGACCCACCAGGTAGCCACAAGGGTGGGGGGCGTGCCCTACCCCCTGGGCGCGCCTCCCTGCCTTGTGGGCCACCTGGCAGGCCCCCGATGCCCATCTTCTGCTATATGATGTGTTTTGGCCTGGAAAAAAATCAGAAGGAAGCTTTCGGGATGAAGCGTCGCCGTCTCGAGGCCACTACTAGGGATAACCCTAGTAGTAGCGCTTGTTTTATAGCTAGTAGTAGCGCTTGTACAAGCGCTACCAGTAAGGTGCTACAGATAAATGGTAGCAGTAGCACTGGAAAACCATCGCTACTGCTATACCTAGTTAGCAGTAGCGCTTTGCAGGGAAAAGCTCTACTGATAACAGTAAGTAGTAGTAGCCTTTGTTTTGAAAAGCACTACTGCTAAATTTTCCTATATTTTGGAAAATGCAGCTTATTGTCGCTGTATTTGTATAGGTTTTATATACAGTAGTTTCATCATATGATTTCATGACCATGATTAGTTATTATATATAAGACTGGGTGAAATGAACGTGGATTAGATTCAAGTGGAGGCAACATGTGGTGCATGTTGAAAGTACTACTAATCCAAACTTGATCTAGTTTGGATTAGTAGTACTTTCGATGTGCACCACATGTTGCCTCCACTTGAATCTAATCCATGTTCATTTCACCCACTGATATATATAATAACTCATCATGCTCATATAACAACTTAGCATTATGCATCATCGTAATAATAAATAACTCATCATTGGTATCATAATAACAAGTCCTACTCATCATCATCATACAACTTCTACTCGTTATCATAATAACAAGTCATACCCATCATCATCATAGTCATCTAACCAACCCTACTTAATTGCTCTTAGCACATGATCATGAGTATTAGCTAGGACCTAACTACCCTCTCTAAGGTAAAATAGAATAAAACAAGATAGGCCCTGACTCTCCATTATGGAGAATGGAGACTATCCTGTCTCCAATTCTTGCGCTTCGCACAATGTTGGTTCCAAGTAGCTCCGTGCGATTGTCCATACATTTTTCCATGCTTTGATTGTCATGTCTTCATCGGTTTTAGAAATCCGGTATGAACAGTAGTGAAGCCTAGGCAGACCTGGCCGTAAGCTAATAACATCAAGGTGACCTTTCGGAAGCATGAGATGAGGCACACAATCCTTTGGGATTTTCTGTTGAAAAACATAGTAATAACATCGTAGTTAGCAATGTAGTTTAGCTTTAGAAGAATTTATGCAAAATATGCACGGATGTCGTAATAGTAAAAAATCTTACCAGGCCATCTCCATAGATGTTACTGTAGTTCAACACGTGCACTAGTGGCACGTATTGACCATAATGTGCAGGAGTATGATAATTGATATTGTAATTCTCAAGATCAATAATAAATGAGATAAGATGATCTTTCTCCTGATAAGCTAATTATGTGCCATCGGTGTAGTAGGGTCTGTCTACCATCTTCCGTACATTCTTTGAAGAATGAAAATAAGCTATCAATGGAAATAAGCTGTCAACTATTTTGAAATAAACAATATAAATTACTTAATAACTATGTTTGAGAAACTCACATAGCGGTAGAATTGGAAGCGTATCAACAAGGACCCAAATCTCCATATTATCTTCATTGATGTCAGGATCACCAATCCAAGGTGACAAGCATACCCTCATGAAAATCATACATCTTGCAAAGTGCTTCCCAATTCGGGCAACCAAAATGGGATACGCTCTCAGAATTGTATAGATTTACAGCAAAATCAAAACCATGATGGTTCCTTAGGTGAACTATCTTTGTTTCCATACTTTCATGATCTTTAAAATCCATCCTCTCCAAGACATAGCATCTTGCATGGCATGGGATAAGCTAGTCGAATTGTAAAAGACGAAAGTTACACGTTAAAGAAGCAGAAGTCGTGCTTAATTACGAAAAAACACTTGTCGTCGTTGCATACCATTTAAACATCGAAGGTCTCCTGGAGCTTAATGCTGAAGCGCCAACCTTCTACCAGGTGAGGCATGTCGCACAGACCCCGGTCATCGCCGCACCAGTCGCACTCCGGGAGACTTTCGTCGTCCAACGACATTTCCTATGTTCATAGTTCAAAGATTAAACTTGTACAATTAAATATATGTACTACAAAAACTAAATTAGATCATTATTATTCATCACGGGTTGACTATCGGTCTGTCGAGTCTTTTCTTGAAAACTCTCAGCTCACGTGGTGTATACATTCGACCGTTGGTGATGGTCGCTCCTCCTTTCGTTCCCAAGTGCATTACACCAAAATGTCTAGCACACGGGAACGAAGGAGAAGCGACCCCCACGACAATAGTCAGGATTCTTTGTCCTCTCATATATGGTGGAGACTCTCCCTCACTGATTCCTCTCTGACATTTGCGACCGTCGGTGATGGTCGTTACTCCTCCTTCCCCTAGTGCATAACAAAGGTCTAGCACAAGAAGAAGAAGGAGAAACGACCCCCACGACAACAGTCGGGATTCTTCTTCTCACATATAAGGTGCAGACTTTCTCCCTCACTCATTTGTTGACTGTCATGTATGGAGCCTCGACAGACTTAAAGTCAACCCGAAATGTCGTTTAATTATCTTTCTACATAATCCGGGCGACTCGATATTTCCTACATATTCTAGCACAAGTCATGCCAAAATTCACGAAAAAATCCGGCATGACCTTTGCTAAAAAGGACATATATCGAGGGCCTGAAATTTGCTGGAATGGAAATTAATCAACACTCCGGCAAAACATAGGCCGCACTGTGAGGTGTTCCCTGCAAACATAGGCCACTCATGTAGCTACTACTCTACTACAACTATCAAAACATCTACATCATCATCGACATGGGGATAACGCTCTTTCTCACCTCGAGGTCGGAGGTGGTCGGTGACGGGGACAATGGCGGGGATGATGCAGGGGCTCCTTGATTTCTGCAAAAACAAAATATAAACAAAAATATTATTATCCTCATCTTAGGACTTAGTGAAACCCTGTGTCTAAAACATCCTACTTCTAGCCCTACCATTTACTAAAAATACCTTGTTCTAACCCTAAAAATTGAAAAGACCTATATAAATTTACTAAAAATACCCTAGTTCTAGCCCTAACATCTATCCATCCATCCATCTATCTATATATCCTCATAAATCCTAGAAAAATGCCCTGGTTTTTTAACTACTGTCTACTTCTTGAATCATAGAAAAATGCCCTAATTTCACATAACTTAGAAAAATTCCTATTCTATTCAAAAGACCTACATTTACTTATTTTTTTCAATTCTATTTCGAAAACCTACATTTACTAAAATAATCTCATATAGCATAATACATTTCTGTACCTAAAAATTTCTATTACTAAATTCTTCTACTAAGAAATTTTATACCTAAATTTTTATACAAAGAGAGGAGGGCAGTGGGAGGACGAGGAGGAGGGAGGAGTGAGGGCTTCGGGTGGCTGGGGAAGGGAGGAGAGAGGACGGCAGTGGGAGGAGGGAGCAGGGAGCAGGGCGGCGGCCGGACGAGGGAGGAGAGAGGAGCGAGGGCCGCCGGCGCGAGGAGGGAGGAGAGAGGAGGGCCGCCGGAGGGAGGAGAGAGGAGAGCCGCCGGAGGGAGGAGAGAGGAGGGCGGCGAGAGGAGGAAGGGAGGGAGGCAGATACCTTGGGGGCGACGGCGGGCGACGGCAGCGACGGCGCATGGCGGAGTGGGCGAGTGAGAGTGTGAGGGGGAGAGTGAGGACGCGCGCGGGCCGGGGTGGATAAGGTGCCCGTGGTAGTAGCGCTGGTTAGTTACCACCGCTACTGCTAATGTCCATAGCAGTAGCGCTTTAAGAGAACAAGCGCTAATGCTATGATCATTAGCAGTAGCGTTTTGTGGAACCAGCGCTACTACTAAGGCTATGATCATTAGCATGTAAAAAAAGCATCAAATTAAAAAAAGCATTGGTCATCATTGATCTTTTTGTGTAGAATCTAAATTGTCAGTACGAATCTTCGCTGGTTTAGGAACCGGCGAAGATTCATATTGCCACAGATCGATCCTACACATAGAGTACAATGAGACCAAGTGGTTGTGATAGTTTGAGAAGCACCATATTTAAGGTGGTAAACATTCTGTTCGAGGAGCGAGGTGGGACTAAACTTTGGTCATAGGAGGGGACTGAATTTAGCAGTAGCACTAGTTGGAGGAAAGCTCTATTGCTAAGTACAATAGCAGTAGCGCTTTTCACGTATGAGTGCTACTAGTATACCTAGCCTGCCGTCAACGGTCTGGCAATTATAGTAGTAGCGTGTTTTACAACTATAGCGCTACTGCTATATGCATAGTAGCAGCGCTCTTTCTGTCCAAGCGCTACTGCTAAATAGTTGCAGCGCTGCCCTTTAAAAAGCGCTACTGGTAAGCCCCTTTGTATAAGGTTTTCCCTAGTAGTGGGCGGAACCTGGGCAGAACCAATCTAGGGCTCCGGCGGAGTTGTTCTGCCGGAGAAACTTCCCTCCGAGAGGGGGAAATCGAAGCCATCGTCATCACCAATGATCCTCTCATCGAGAGAGGGTCAATATCCATCAACATATTCACGAGCACCATCTCCTCTCAAACCCTAGTTCATCTCTTGTATCTGATCTTTGTCTCAAAACCTCAGATTAGTACCTGTGGGTTGCTAGTAGTGTTGATTACTCCTTGTAGTTGATGCTAATTGGTTTATTCGGTGGAAGATCATATGTTCAGATCCTTAATGTTATTCAATACCCCTCTGATTATGAACATGAATATGCTTTGTGAGTAGTTACGTTTGTTCCTGAGGACATGGGAGAAGTCTTGTTATAAGTAATCATGTGAATTTGCTATTCGTTCGATATTTTGATGAGATGTATGTTGTCTTTCCTCTAGTGGTGTTATGTGAACGTCGACTACATGACACTTCACCATGATTTGGGCCTAGGGGAAGGCATTGGGAAGTAATAAGTAGATGATGGATTGCTAGAGTGACAGAAGCTTAAACCCTAGTTTATGCGTTGCTTCGTAAGGGGCTGATTTGGATCCCTATGTTTCATGCTATGGTTAGATTTATCTTAATTCTTCTTTCGTAGTTGCGGATGCTTGCAAGAGGGGTTAATCATAAGTGGGAGGCTTGTCCAAGTAAGGGCAGCACCCAAGCATCGGTCCACCCACATATCAAATTATCAAAGTAACAAACGTGAATCATATGAGCATGATGAAAACTAGCTTGACAGTAATTCCCATGTGTCCTCGGGAGCACTTTGCTTTATATAAGAGTTTGTCCAGGCTTGTCCTTTGTTACAAAAAGGATTGGGCCACCTTTCTGCACCTTAGTTACTTTTGTTACTTGTTATCCATTACGAATTATCTTATCACACAACTATCTGTTACCGATAATTTCAGTGCTTGCAGAAAATACCTTGCTGAAAACCGCTTGTCATTTCCTTCTGCTCCTCGTTGGGTTCGACACTCTTACTTATCGAAAGGACTACGATAGATCCCCTATACTTGTGGGTCATCAAGAATCTTTTATGGCGCCATTGCTGGGGAGTGAAGCGCCTTTGGTAAGTGGAATTTGGTAAGGGAACATTTATATTACGTGCTGAAATTTACTGTCACTTGTCACTATGGAAAATAATCCTTTGAGGGGCTTGTTCGGGGTATCTTCACCTCAACAAGAAGAGGAAAGAGTTGCTCCTCAACCTGCTGCACCTGCTGAAAATATTTATTATGAAATTCCTTTGGGTATGATAGAGAGACTGCTAGCAAATCCTTATGCAGGAGATGGAACATTACATCCCGATATGCACCTAATCTATGTGGATGAAGTTTGTGGATTATTTAAGCTTGCAGGTTTACCCGAGGATGATGCCAAGAAGAAGGTGTTCCCTTTATCTTTGAAGGGAAAGGCATTCACATGGTATAGGCTATGTGATGATATTGGATCATGGAACTACAACCGATTGAAATTGGAATTTCATGAGAAGTTTTATCCTATGCATCTGGTTCATCATGATCGGAATTATATTTATAATCTTTGGCCTCGTGAAGGAGAAAGTATCGCTCAAGCTTGGGGGAGGCTTAAGTCAATGTTATATTCATGCCCCAATCATGAGCTCTCAAGGGAAATTATTATTCAGAATTTTTATGCTCGGCTTTCTCGTAATGATCAATCCATGCTCGATACTTCTTGCACTGGTTCTTTTATGAAGAAGACTATTGAATTCAAATGGGATTTATTAGAAAGAATTAAATGCAACTCTGAAGATTGGGAACTCTACGAAGGTAATGAGTCAGGTATAAACCTTAAGTTTGATTGTGTTAATTCTTTCATGGATACCGATGCTTTTCGTGATTTTAGCACTAAATATGGACTTGACTCTGAGATAGTAGCTTCCTTTTGTGAATCATTTGCTACTCATGTTGATCTCCCTAAGCAGAAGTGGTTTAAATATCATCCCCCCATTGAAGTAAAAGTAGTAGAACCTATTAAAGTTGAAGAAGAAACTATTACTTATAATGTTGATCCTATTGTTCCTACTGCTTATATTGAGAAACCACCTTTTCCTGTTAGAATAAAGGATCATGCTAAAGCTTCAACTGTGGTTCGTAAGAGTAATATTAGAACACCTACACCCCCTGAACAAATTAAAGTTGAACATAGTATTGCTATGGTTAAAGATCTCTTGGTCGATAATATTGATGAGCATGTTATTTATTTCTATGGTGAAGCTGCTAGAATTGCTAAACCTGATATTAAAGATAAACATAGACCCGTTGTTGGCATGCCTGTTGTTTCTGTTAAAATAGGATATCATTGTTATCATGGTTTATGTGATGTGGGTGCTAGTGTGAGTGCAATTCCTTATACCCTATACCAAGAAATTATGAATGATATTGCACCTGCTGAGATAGAAGATATTGATGTTACTATTAAACTTGCCAATAGAGATACTATATCACCAATTGGGATTGTTAGATATGTTGAAGTCTTGTGTGGGAAAATAAAATACCCAACTGATTTTCTTGTTCTTAGTTCCCCACAAGATGATTTTTGTCCCATTATATTTGGTAGACCTTTCTTGAATACTGTTAATGCTAGGATAGACTGTGAGAAAGAAATTATTACTGTCAGCTTTGGGGATGTGTCTCGTGATTTTAATTTCTCTAAATTTCGTAGACAACCCCATGATAAGGAATTGCCTAGTAAGGATGAAATCATTGGTCTTGCTTCTATTGCCATGCCTCCTACCGATCCTTTAGAACAATATTTGCTAGATCATGAAAATGATATATTTATGAATGAAAGAAAGGAATTAGATGAAATATTCTTTAACCAAATGCCTGTTTTGAAACACAATTTGCCTGTTGAAATCCTTGGAGATCCTCCTCCACCCAAGGGTGATCCCGTGTTTGAGCTTAAACAATTACCTGATACTTTGAAATATGCTTATCTTGATGAAAAGAAGATATATCCTGTTATTATTAGTGCTAACCTTTCAGAGCATGAAGAAATTATTGAAAACTCTGAGGAAGCATCGTGCCGCTATTGGATATACTCTTGATGATCTTATGGGCATTAGTCCCACTCTATGTTAGCACAAAATTCATATGGAGCCTAATGCTAAACCAGTTATTGATCACCAATGACGGTTAAATCCTAAGATGAAGGAAGTGGTAAGAAATGAAATACTAAAACTTCTGGAGGCGGGTATAATTTATCCTATTGTTGATAGTAGATGGGTAAGTCCTGTTCATTGTGTCCCTAAGAAGGGAGGTATTACTGTTGTTCCTAATGATAAGAATGAATTGATTCCACAAAGAATTGTTACAGGTTATAGAATGGTAATTGATTTTTGCAAATTAAACAAAGCTACTAGGAAAGATCATTACCCACTACCTTTTATTGATCAAATGCTAGAAACATTATCCAAACATACACATGTTTGCTTCCTAGATGGTTATTCTGGTTTTTCTCAAATACCTGTGTCAAAACAGGACCAGGAAAAGACCACTTTTACTTGCCCTTTCGGTACCTTTGCTTATAGACGTATGCCTTTTGGTTTATGCAATGCACCTGCTACTTTTCAAAGATGTATGACTGCTATATTCTCTGACTTTTGTGAAAAGATTGTTGAGGATTTCATGGATGATTTCTCCGTTTACGGAACTTCTTTTGATGATTGCTTAAGCAACCTTGATTGAGTTTTGCAGAGATGTGAAGAAACTAATCTTGTCTTGAATTGGGAGAAGTGCCACTTTATGGTTAATGAAGGTATCGTCTTGGGCCATAAAATTTCTGAAAGAGGTATTGAAGTTGATAAAGCTAACATAGATGCTATTGAAAAGATGCCGTGTCCTAAAGATATCAAAGGTATAAGAAGTTTCCTTGGTCATGCTAGTTTCTATAGGCGGTTTATTAAAGACTTCTCTAAAATTTCTAGGCCTCTCACTAATCTTTTGCAAAAAAGATGTTCCTTTTGTTTTTTATGATGATTGTGTAGAAGCATTTGAAATACTTAAGAAAGCCTTGATTACTGCACCTATTGTTCAACCACCTGATTGGAATCTACCCTTTGAAATTATGTGTGGTGCTAGTGATTATGTTGTTGGTGCCGTTCTAGGACAAAGAGTTGATAAAAAATTGAATGTTATTCACTATGCTAATAAAACTCTAGACAGTGCCCAGAGAAATTATGCTACTACTGAAAAAGAATTTTTAGCAATTGTTTTTGCCTGTGATAAGTTCAGATCTTATATTGTTGATTCCAAAGTAACTGTTCACACTGATCATGCTGCTATTAAATACCTTATGAAAAAGAAAGATGCTAAACCTAGACTTATTAGATGGGTTCTCTTACTGCAAGAATTTGATTTGCATATTATTGATAGAAAGGGAGCTGAGAACCCCGTTGCAGACAACTTGTCTAGGTTAGAAAATGTTCTTGATGACCCACTACCTATTGATGATAGCTTTCCTGATGAGCAATTAGCTGTCATAAATGCTTCTCGCAATACTCCATGGTATGCTGATTATGCTAATTACATTGTTGCTAAATTTATACCACCTAGTTTCACATACCAGCAAAAGAAAAAGTTTTTCTATGATTTAAGACATTACTTTTGGGATGACCCACACCTTTATAAAGAAGGATTAGATGGTGTTATTAGACGTTGTGTACCTGAGCATGAATAGGAACAGATCCTACGCAAGTGCCACTCCGAAGCTTACGGAGGACACCATGCTGGAGATAGAACTGCACACAAGGTATTGCAATCTGGTTTTTATTGGCCTACTCTCTTCAAGGATGCCCGTAAGTTTGTCTTGTCTTGTGATGAATGCCTGAGAATTGGCAATATTAGTAGACGTCAGCAAATGCCTATGAATTATTCACTTGTTATTGAACCATTTGATGTTTGGGGCTTTGATTATATGGGACCTTTTCCTTCCTCTAATGGGTATACACATATTTTATTTGCTGTTGATTACGTTACTAAGTGGGTAGAAGTTATTCCAACTAGTAGTGCTGATCATAACACTTCTATTAAGATTCTTAAAGAAGTTATTTTTCCGAGGTTTGGAGTCCCTAGATATTTAATGACTGATGGTGGTTCACATTTTATTCATGGTGCTTTCCGTAAAATGCTTGCTAAATATGATGTCAACCATAGAATTGCATCTCCATATCACCCTCAGTCTAGTGGTCAAGTAGAATTGAGCAATAGAGAGATTAAATTAATTTTGCAAAAGACTGTTAATAGATCTAGAAAGAATTGGTCTAAAAAACTTGATGATGCATTATGGGCTTATAGAACTGCTTATAAAAACCCTATGGGTATGTCTCCATATAAAATGGTTTATGGAAAAGCATGTCACTTACCTCTTGAACAAGAACATAAAGCGTATTGGGCTATTAAAGAGCTCAACTATGATTTCAAACTTGCCGGTGAGAAGAGGTTATTTGACATTAGCTCACTTGATGAATGGAGAACCCAAGCTTATGAGAATGCCAAGTTGTTTAAAGAAAAAGTTAAAAGATGGCATGACAAATGGATACAAAAGCGTGAGTTTAATGTAGGTGATCATGTTTTGCTATACAACTCTCGTTTAAGATTTTTTGCAGGAAAGCTTCTCTCTAAATGGGAAGGTCCTTACATTATTGAAGAGGTCTATCGTTCCGGTGCCATTAAGATCAACAATGCCGAAGGCACCAACCCAAAGGTGGTAAATGGTCAAAGAATCAAACATTATATTTCAGGTACTCCCATAAATGTTGAGACGAATATTATCAATACCGTAACACCGAAGGAGTACATAAGGGACACTTTCCAGAACGTTTCAGACTCCAGAAAGGAATAGGTATGTGGTACGGTAAGTAAACCAACTCCAAAACTGTTCTAATGGCAATTTTTCTCCGTTTTGGAATATTTAAAAAATTAGGAAAATTAAAAGTAGTCCGAAAAGTGCACGAGGAAGCGACAAGGTAGGGAGGCACGCCCTACCCCCTTGGGCGCGCCCCCACCCTTGCCGCCACCTCGTGTGCCCTCCGGACTCTGTTTTCTTGCACAATACTTCTTTTAGTCGGTAAAAATTCATTATATAATCTCCCGAAGGTTTCGACCACCATACTCCAAAAGTCCTGAAACTTCACGGAGAATTATTTTGGAATATATAAAAAATATTGGGCAAAGAAAGCACCTGAGGGGACCCACCAGGCAGCCACAAGGGTGGGGGCGCGCCCTACCCCCCTGAGCGCACCTCCCTGCCTTGTGGGCCACCTGGCAGGCCCCCGATGCCCATCTTCTGCTATATGATGTGTTTTGACCTGGAAAAAATCAGAAGGAAGCTTTCGGGATGAAGCGCTACCGTCTCGAGGTGGAATCTGGGCAGAACCAATCTAGGGCTCCGGCAGAGCTGTTCTACCGGAGAAACTTCCCTCCGGGAGGGGGAAATCGAAGACATCGTCATCACCAACAAACCTCTCATCAAGAGGGGGTCAATCTCCATCAACATCTTCACCAGCACCATCTCCTCTCAAACCCTAGTTCATCTCTTGTATCCGATCTTTGTCTCAAAACCTCAGATTGGTACCTGTGGGTTGCTAGTAGTGTTGATTACTCCTTGTAGTTGATGCTAGTTGGTTTATTCGGTGGAAGATCATATGTTCAGATCCTTAATGTTATTCAATACCCCTCTGATTATGAACATGAATATGCTTTGTGAGTAGTTACGTTTGTTCCTGAGGACATGGGAGAAGTCTTGTTATAAGTAATCATGTGAATTTGCTATTCGTTCGATATTTTGATGAGATGTATGTTGTCTTTCCTCTAGTGGTGTTATGTGAACATCGACTACATGACACTTCACCATGATTTGGGCCTAGGGGAAGGCATTGGGAAGTAATAAGTAGATGATGGGTTGCTAGAGTGACAGAAGCTTAAACCCTAGTTTATGTGTTGCTTCATAAGGGGCTGATTTGGATCCCTATGTTTCATGCTATGGTTAGATTTATCTTAATTCTTTTTTCATAGTTGCGGATGCTTGCGAGAGGGGTTAATCATAAGTGGGAGGCTTGTCCAAGTAAGGGCAGCACCCAAGCACCGTTCCACCCACATATCAAATTATCAAAGTAACAAACGCGAATCATATGAGCATGATGAAAACTAGCTTGACAGTAATTCCCATGTGTCCTCGGGAGCGCTTTGCTTTATATAAGAGTTTGTCCAGGCTTGTCCTTTGTTACAAAAAGAATTGGGCCACCTTGCTGCACCTTAGTTACTTTTGTTACTTGTTACCCGTTACGAATTATCTTATCACACAACTATCTGTTACCAAAAATTTCTGTGCTTGCAGAAAATACCTTGCTGAAAACCGCTTGTCATTTCCTTCTGCTCCTCGTTGGGTTCGACACTCTTACTTATCGAAAGGACTACGATAGATCCCCTATACTTGTGGGTCATGAGCGATCTACACCAACAACTTCGCCGTCATCATCACTAACTCTCTCCCCCTTTATGCAGCGGTGTAACACCTCTTCTCCCCGATGTAATCTCTACTTAAATATGGTGCTCAACGCTATATATTATTTCCCAATGATGTATGGCTATCCTATACTGTTTGAGTAGATTTGTTTTGTCCTATGGGTTGATTGATGATTTTAATTGGTTTGAGTTGTATTTTTTATTGTTACTGTCCTATGGTGGTCTTCGTGTCGCGCAAGCGTGAGGGGTCCCCGTTGTAGGGTTTGCAATATGTTCATGATTCGCTTATGGTGGGTGGCGTGAGTGACAAAAGCACATACCCGAGTAAGTAGGTTGTTTGCGTATGGCAGTAAAGAGGACTTGATACTTTAATGCTATGGTTGGGTTTTACCTTAACGAGCTTTAGTAGTTGCGGATGCTTGCTAGAGTTCCAATGATAAGTGCATATGATCTAAGTAGAGAAAGTATGTTAGCTTATGCCTCTCCCTCATATAAAATTGCAATAATGATTACCAGTCTAGTTATCGATTGCCTATGGACAAATAACTCTCTTGTGACAAAAAGCTCTCTACTAAAACTAACTTAATTGTTTCTATATCTAAAGAAAAAAATGTCCATTTTACTACCCTGAAAAAAGTTGGTGGTTTACATAACCCCCCCTGATCTTTATTTTTGCTCCCTTCACCCCCTAAACAATCCCATACCGGACAAAATCAGTCCCTGGATGGTTTGACTCATCTGGGCATTGATGTGGCAATAGTCAATGGTGGTTTTGACCTGTGAGTGGGCCTCCCTCATGTGGACCGGGCTTTGTCCTCTCCTGCCCTCCCGAGCATCGCCCCCTCGCACCCGACCCCGCCGCCTCCGGCCAACGTCGGCGACCGCCGGAGTTCCAAGCCGCCGCCCTGCTTCTCCTTCCTCCTTGCTCCTTCCTCTCCCTCTCTCTTCCCTTGTATCTCTCTCAAGTGCAGGTCATGCCGCCGCCAGAAGCTCACCGTCGTACAGTCTTCACACCGCCGCCGGACTCCGGATCTAATAGGAACCAGATGAGATCGGGCCGCCATCCTCGGATCTGGCCATCCCTCGCCTCCCTGCGTCGCATGCATCGCTGCAGCGCCGCCGCCTCCACGTCCATGGCCGGCCCTTGCTGCCGCATCCACACCCATGGTCGGCCGTCTCTGGTCGATGGGAGGCCACGACCTCTATAGCCGCCTTGACCGCCCCGGCCTCCTCTGCACACGGCTGCGCCTAAGCACGACCCCGCATATGTGCCGCCGCTGAAGCCCTCCACGCCGGCGACTTCTGAGCATGACCGCCGATATAGCATTTAGGTTGACTAGGGTTAGTCTGGGACATTGACATGTAGGTCCCCTTCTATTAATGATGCAGTTAGGGCTAAATTAGTCCCCCGTTAATCTCTGTGCAATCGAGATGTGGGCCCCATGTGTTATATTTGACTTGGCTTAGTCAGCGTTGACCGAGCCCAATAGTCAGTGAGAGTGTCTAGCTGTCGGCGTGCGACACCTATGGGATCCTAAGGGAACCCTTTACGATTCGGCGGGGGGAGAGGTATGCGCAAAGAGCAGAACCAACAATCGACGCGGGGAGATTTTACCCAGGTTCGGGCCGCTGATCAGCGTAAAACCCTACTCCTGCCTTGTTTTATTATCGATGTTCTTGAGCCCAGGCTCCAGGAGCGCTCGCAGTGAACAGTACGTTCAAAGAGCAGCTACGCATGCAGAATGGGCCAGAAGATCTCCTCCCTGTAGCAGTTGCCCTCGGCCTCCTTTTATACCACAAAGGGGTCTCCACAATGGCAAAATGTACATACATTGAGGTGTAAAATAGCTACAGGATTATCATACCTAACCCCTGACGGACTAGGACGAACGCATTTAATGCACCATGAGGTGTCCGTTTAGGTGTCCTTACTTTCTTGGGGATGGAAAAAGGGGCCATCCCATCAGCACCGCTTAAGCTCTCCTCCACTGGCGCGTCGCCACGCATCCAAAGAAGGACCCAGAATGTCGGGTTTGTCGCTGTGCTAGAGCGGTGGCACAGCAACAAAACCTTGCCGGGTGCCGAAGCTTGCCGGGCGCCGAGCCTTGCCGTGCGCCGATCCTTGCCGGGCTCCGCAGGCCACCCCAGCAAGATCTTGCCGGGGAAACTGGCCTTCGGATTCCAGCTCTTCTTATCTGCTGATCCTCAGATCTCTGACTTGAAGATTTCTTTGGTGGCCTGAGTCAACCTCGAACTGTTCCCCGACAAGCCTTGCCGCGAGTATGGCTACAACTGCCCGTGCACAAGTACGGGGTACTAATGGCCCAATACTTAGTACACCGACAGGAGCCCCCGGGCCTAGGCCACACACGAGTGCGAGGCGTTGTTGGGCTAGGCCCAAACAGTGCACGGGCACATGTGGCAGGGGATTAACTGCTCGTAAATATCCCGTTTACTGTGCCCCCCACTACGCGCGCCGAATGCGTGACGTGGGGAGCGTGCCTCAAAAGCTGCAACTGCAACGCGCGTGCAGAGGCGCATTCACATTGGGGAGTAAAAGAGGCGGCCCCGCTCCTTCCCCATAAAAAGGAGAAACCGCAAAGGCACAAGCCTATTTACCCCCCTTTTCTTCTCAATCTGGCCGTCACCATTGCCTTCCTTCTCTCGAGCTCAGAGCAAAGCTTTCCTTCTTCCGCCCGTCGCCTTCACGCTCGCTTCATCCCCGGCTTCCGCCCTTGCAGCCGCCATGCCGCCCAGGGCCAGCAAAGGCAAGAGCAAGGAGGCGAAAGCCGATGTCCCATAGAGCGAACTGGTGAAGATGCGGAAGAAGTATGTCGTCTTCGCCCCGTCGCTTGATGTGGAAGCTTTGAAGAGGCGGTACCAGTGCATGTGGGTGAAGGAGACGCAGGCTCACCCCGCCACTCGCGTGATTCCAGGTTCTTGCTCCAAGAGTGGGTCAGAGAGATACCCCTTTTTCGTCGCATATTTCTATTGCGGGCTCTGTCATCCATTTTCTGACTTCTTCAACGACATCATGTACACATACGGCTTCCATCTTCTCGATTTCACGCCGAATGCGGTACTGTGCATGTCCATCTTTGCTCACCTTTGTGAAAACTTTGCCGGAGTGGTTCCCAACACTACCCTTTTCCGCCACTACTTTTTCCCTCGTATCCAAAAAGGAGAGGCCCTCTCTGGTTCTATCGCCTGGATTCCAAGGGCTTGGAATAAGGAAATATACCCAGAAGGAGTTTACCGCAAAAAGTGGGACGAATGGCGGGCTGAATGGTGCTGGATCAAGGAAGCAGATCCCCATCCGTTTTGTCTGCCCAGGCAACAGAAAGCGGTCCGTGGCAGTGGCTGGAGCAGTCTTGCCGCTGACGATGAAAAGCTCACAATCGCCACTACCAGGATTCTTCGCCTGAAAGCTGCCGGGCTAACAATGGAGATGATTGGCTTCGACTTTCTCCGCCGCCGCAATGCCCCCTTGCAGAATAGAGGAAGGCCAGCTTGGGAATACCGAAACGCAGCAGACATCATGAGATTGCGCCCCGGGTTGAATAACAATCTGACTGCTATGCAACTTGGCGCTCTCCGTCAAAAGCTGTTCCAGCGCGACGACAAGCATCGGTTGCCGGCAAGGATTGTCCCTCTGTGCAACAACTCTGCTTTGGGGTCAATCATCACCTTCATGCCGATGTTCAACACCCACGGTCTTGACGCGACTTGGGCCGAGCCAACCGAGGAGGAAGCACAAAAGTTTTTTGATAACTTGACGGAGAGAGTCGTCCGGGAAGAAGCAGACTTCATCCGAGCCACCACCGACCAAGAAGTGGCATACATCGCCACTAGGGTGGAGGAGGCAAATCTTGCCGCGGAGGCTGGCAGCGCTGGCTTCACAGAATGGGAAACCAGCGATGCAGAGGTAGTGGTGGAAGTAAAACATGCCGGGAAGGACAAAGCTACCGGGGAACAGAGCAGCACAGCCGCTGAGAGCTCGTCCGACGAGGACACGGCTGAAGAAGAACCGCAAGAAGAGCTCCCAGCCCCGAAGAAGACAAAGCGTGTTCTTCGAAAGGCTGCATCTGGCATCCCGGCAAGCCAACCTTCCTCGAGCAGCGAGGCTCCCGGCAAGAAAGCGGCCGGCAAGACTGCGCCGCGGCAAGGGGTTCGTCAACAACCTGCGCGGCGTGCGAGACCCACATCAGCGGCAACTGCTAAGCCGGCAGGGGTGTCTCGCACTACCGCACTGGAAGCTGAGGTGACGGAAACACGCCAACCCCCGGCGCCTGCTACAGCCAAGCGACCTAGGACCCCTCCTCCGCCTCCCTACTCAGACATCGCAACAGAGGTCGATTTCGACATCTCCGGCTTTAATCCGGAGCGAGAAGAGGAAGAGTGAGTACCTTGCCACAGCCTTTATCTTCCAATCTTGGATCAGTCTTATTGACTTGCTTGTATTGTCTCTGCAGTGATGCAGAAACCTTGATGGAGAGGATGACAAAGAGGACAAAGACTTCCACGGGCGACGAGCCCCCGGCAGGCTCCACGAGCGTGCCAGAAACTGTCATCGTCAGCCCGGAGCTCAGCCCTCAACACAGCCCCCAGCGCAGCCCCCAACGCAGCCCCCAGCGTAAGTTCACTGCTCTTTTTCCGCTGGTGGGTGCTGAGGTTTCTATTCTTGCCGCTGATATCTCTGGGCTTGCAGGAGAAGAACGGCAACAAGGAGAGATATTGGAAAAGGCCCCCGTCGTGCCGCCTCCATCGACCACGCCACCCACAAGCGCATCCCCGGCAAGGGATCCTACCGACGAGCCCATCTTGATTGAGGAGGAGCCGGCAAGCATGGGCCCCAGCAACCGAGGTTGCCGGGAGGGGCGAGGCCACCTCTCAACAGCTCGACGCAGGTAACTGATTGCCTCAGTGCGCTTGCTATTCTTTCCTTTATCTCTCTATCTTTGGTCCCTTCGAACTTCAATCTTGATCTTATTCTGTTTCCCTCCTTTGTCCTCCAGAGTTCCATGTGATGGAACACATGGACGTCGACGTTGTCATCGAGGAGACCGCCAGGGATGCCGCTGCCGAAGCAGACAAGATCGCCGCCAGCGAGGCCGCCAAAGATGCCACTGTCGAGGCCGGCGGTGCTCTTGCCGAGGAGGCCACCAAGACTACACAGGAGGAAACCGCCAAGGAATCTACTGAAGTGGGCGGCAAGGAGGCTGATGACCGCACTGACGGCATTCCTGCCGCAGGAGCGCCAGGCGCTGCGCCGGCCACGGAGCCCCCTGCCACTGGTGAGGCGGTTGCTGAAGATCAACCGTCAACATCTGAAGGCCCCTCATCCAGCAAATATCTTAAGGTTGGCGAGAACCTGTTTGTCAACTTGCCGGGGATGGCAAGCATTGGGGCACCAGCCGAAGGAGAAGTCTTTGATGAAGAAATCATCACTGCTGCCAGGCTTGAGGTTGTTGATGATCCCATCGCTAGCAGCGACAAGTCTGAAGAGGATCAGCTCCTTCAGGCCATGGGCGAAAATTTCCACAAACTTCAAGCTCTCCACCGCACCCGGAAAGAGAAAGCGGATTCCAGAATGGCAGTTGTCGAGGCGACCGAAGCAGATTTTCAGAGGCACGTCGAACAAATGCAAGTCTGGTACGCCGAGGCCCTCCAAGAGTTGACTGCCGGCCGGGAACACGTGAGCCAACAGTGGACAGAAATCCTCCTGAAACAATCTGACATGGAGAAGGCGCAGGATGAAGCTACGCAAAGAACTGCTGCCGAAGATGCCCTCCTGACGGGGCGTCGCGTTGCGCTTGATGCTCACGAGGAAGATCTCACCGCACGTGAGCAGGCGCTCGCCGCCAAGCTTCACAGCAAAGATGAAGATATCGAGAAGCTTGTCGCGCGGCGGACCCAGGAGCTGGAGCAGAAACACAAAGAGGCGCTCGAAGCTCTAACTGTAAATCACGCCGGCAAGCTCAAGGAGGCCGTCGATGCTGCCGAGGCTGCAGAGGCCGCCAAGAACGAGTTGAGCGACAAAGTAAAGAAGCTGGAAGTAGATCTCAAAGAGCACGGCAAGGAGCTCTCGACGCTCAAAGGTGATAGGGAAAAAACCCTCCACACCCTGGCGGAGATGCAAGTTGCCATGTCTAACAAGACCAAGTAGCTCTCCTCAGCAACTGATGCTATTGCAGTTCTGGAATTGAAGCTGACCACGTTGCAGAAGTCTCTCGAGGCCGGCAGGGCCCGCGAGAAGGCTCTACTCAAAGATCTCCAGGGAGAGAGGAACCTGCTCAAGAGCACTGCCGCCGCCCAAATCGATTACGAAAAGGGGGTGGAGATCTGGACTGGACGTCTCATCGATGCTGCGAAGAAGCTTACGACAGAACTATCAACCATGGGCCTGTCAAACTTCAGGTATTCTTCCGAGGAAAGGATATCTTCGAGTGCCAGGTTGACGATGTTCTTCGAAAGCATCGTCGATGCCCTGAAGCTGCTTCAGTCTAGCCGGGTGACCCAATTGGCCAACGAGACCCGCCGGCTTTGCCGGGCCGTCCTCCGCAAGGTGCTTATCAAGGTGGTGCATAACAATCCCAGCATCGACCTCTCCAACGTGCTTGGCCACCTGCCAAAGGAAGCAAATCTCGAGGCGCTTGAAGAACTTATCGCGCCTATTCTTGAGAAGGTGGATTCCATCAAAAGGATCGAAGGCCAACGCAGAGATTAACTGCTCCACCTCTTCTTGCCGTTGTCATTCCATGTCAAAAGACAATTAAGTCTTAAGTTAGAACTTCGGCAACTTATTAATGTAGTATAACTTGCTTATGTTTGGGTACATGCATGCTATCCCCCTTGTCTGATTCCTTTATATATGGAGTTCACCCTACGCTTACTTAAAAACTTGCCGGTGCGCAACCTGCCGCGAGCGCTGGGTGCGGGACTTCAGCAGCCTGCTGGAGGCGCAGCGGCCGGCAAGACTCCTTGGCGTTCTCAATGCAGCCACTTAAATCATTGAGCGGACTCGAAACAAAATAAGGGCGCAACTAATTACAGCAAGGGTTCCTTCGCATGCAGATTTTCCATACAAAGGTCGGAATCGTCCAAGGAAATAACTTTGCAATAAAGGAAACTTGTTCCAAGTTTTAGAACTTAGCTTTCTGTCACTGTCCTTCCTACGGCAAGTGTCGATTCTGAACGTCGCCAACTGGTACTCATACCTCCCTCCCCCCCCCCCCCCGGCAAATGTGTGCGCGAGGAATCCTTCTGTCTTTTTAAGAAAAAGAAAGAAGAGAAAATAAAGATATGAAACCTTGGCGGTTCGTTAGAACTTATCGGGAGTAGGTGTCATACAACATCTTAGACAAACATGCATATAAAAATATGAATATGGAAATCAATAAGGAAATGCACAACACTTAAATTTATTCATCTGTGCTCAGGGTCTGTGCCTGGCTTTGTACAAAGGATCATATGCCTTGCCGGCAAGACTTGTACAAAAGAGTGGTTGCCGGGAGCCCCCGGCAACCGCTCCTTATGGGTAGAACTTGCGAAGATGTTCGATATTCCAGGAATTACTCACTGGAACACCATCTTCGGTCTCCAGGCGGACAGCGCCGGGCCTGGTGACTCGTACTACCCGATAAGGGCCTTCCCACTTCGGCGTCAACTTGTTTGAATTCTTGGCGGACTGAATCCGCCGAAGAACAAGGTCGTCTTCCTCAAGGCTTCGGGCATGAACTTTGCGGCTATGGTAGCGGCGCAAAGCTTGCTGGTAGCATGCAGCTCGCACAGTAGCCTAAAGACGATTCTCCTCAAGGAGCACAGTGTCATCTTGCCGTAGTTGCTCTTGCTCAAGCTCATCATAAGCGAGCACTCGAGGTGATCCGTACGTGAGTTCCGTGGGGAGAACTGCTTCCGCTCCGTAGATCAGAGCGAAGGGTGTCTGGCCGGTGGCTCGATTTGGTGTCGTTCTGATTGACCAAAGAACCGCCGGCAACTCATCAATCCAGCGTCTTCCGCACTTTTTCAGCTTGTCAAAGGTTCTGGTCCTGAGACCGCGCAGCACTTCAGCATTGGCCCTCTCCGCTTGGCCGTTGCTTCTCGGGTGAGCAACAGAGGCAAAACAAATTTTGCCGCCAAGGTCTTGGACGTACTGCATGAAGGTGCGACTTGTGAATTGCGTGCCGTTGTCGGTGATGATCCTGTTGGGCACACCAAAACGGCAAACTATCCCTTTAAAGAACTTGACGGCTGATTGTGCTGTCACCTTCCTCACTGCCTCCACCTCCGGCCACTTTGTGAACTTGTCGATAGCAACGTACAAGTACTCAAAGCCCCCGGTAGCACGAGGGAAAGGGCCTAGTATGTCGAGCCCCCAAACCGAAAATGGCCAGGAGAGAGGGATTGTCTGAAGAGCTTGAGCTGGTTGATGCAATTTCTTCGAATGAAACTGGCACGCTTCACATTTAGTTACTAGTGCAGTCGCATCCTGGAGAGCGGTGGGCCAAAAGAAACCTTGCCGGAATGCTTTCCCGGCAAGTGCTCTTGATCCTATGTGAGAGCCACATATGCCTCCATGTATTTCTGCCAACAGCTCTAGTCCATCCTCCCGAGGAATGCACTTCAATTTCACACCGTTTGGTCTCTTTCTGTACAGGACGTCATCGACGAACTTGTACATAATAGACCGACGGGCTACTCTTTCCGCTTCTTTCTGTTCCTTCGGGAGTTCTCCTGTTTGAAGGAAATGGACAATATGATGTGCCCATGCTGGAGCCTGGGGCTCGACAGCTAGGACTAAAGGCATTTCCTCTGCCGGGGGAACGTTTGTCTCGACGGCAAGGGCCTGAGCCTCTGCTGGAGCCTGTTGTTCCCCGGCAGGCATGTCATTGATCGCGGCAACTTCCTTGCCGGCGGCTCCCGGGAGCTCTGCTGGGAAGTACTGACCAGAATTCAATTTTCTTCTCTTCTCTTGCCGCATTGATGGCGCCACGGATGGTTGAGTCAAATGGAGCACAAAAGTTCCTAGTTCCACAGGCAACTTGAGGGCAGCACGCTTTGACAGGTCGTCAGCGACACTGTTTTTGGCACGAGGGATGTGCTCCATTTGAAGACCGTCAAAGTGCTCTTCCATTTTTCTCACTTCATCTACGTAGGCTTGCATCAATGGACTCTGATAACTCTTATTAACTTGCCTGACGACAAGCTGTGAATCGCCTCTGATGACGAGCTTCTTGATACCAAGGTCTGCCGCGATCCTAAGACCGGCAAGCAAACCCTCGTATTCTGCTGTGTTGTTGGTCGAACTCTCCCGGGGAAAATGCATTTGGACTACGTACTTGAGGTGCTCTCCGGTGGGTGTGACAAGCAGCACAATAGCGCCGGCGCCTTGCAGCGAAAAAGCCCCGTCAAAGTACATAACCCATTGCTGGTCAATTTCCTTGCCGGGAAGAGTTGTTTCTTGAACGTCTTCGTTTGGCGTTGGGGTCCATTCCGCAACGAACTCCGCCAAGGCCCTGCTCTGAATTGCCAAAGTGCTTTCAAACTTGAGGCCAAAACTCAACAACTCCAACGCCCACTCCACGATCCTGCCGGTTGCTTCTGGATTTTGCAAAATCCGTTGCAACGGAAAGCGAGTGACGATGGTGATTTCATGTGCTTGAAAATAATGGCGCAGCTTCCTTGAGGCCATAAGGAGACCGAAAAGCAATTTCTGCACGCCAGAATATCTTGACCTAGCTCCTTGTAAAAGAGAGCTAACAAAATAAACTGGGCGCTGCACCACCTTTTTCCTCTGCAATGGTCCTTCTGACTGCACAGATCTTGTCTTGCCGGGATCAATCCTTGTCGGGGAAGATCCTGCCGCGTCATCTAATGGTCCTGCCGCTGGTGTTGCTTCCTCATCAGCTTCTCTCTGCGCCACTAACGCAGCACTAACCACTTGATTTGTCGCTGCCAGATACAGCAGCAACGGTTCTTGTGGTTTAGGCGCGACTAGCGTTGACGGAGAAGAAAGGTATTTCTTCAAATCTTGCAGCGCAGCCTCCGCCTCCGGAGTCCTTTTCATTGGACCTGCCTTCTTCAAAATTTTGAAAAAGGGCAGGGCGCGCTCAGCAGATTTGGAAATAAACCTGCTTAGAGCAGCAACACAGCCGGCAAGACGACGCACATCCTTGACACGTCTCGGCACTTCAATCTGCTCAATAGCTTTGATCTTGTCGGGGTTCGCTTCGATTCCTCGGCAAGATACAAAGAATCCGAGGAGCTTGCCAGAAGGAACACCGAACACGCACTTCTCAGGATTGAGCTTTAAGTTGATCTTGCGCAGGTTTGCAAATGTTTCTTCTAAATCTTGTATGAGCGTTGATTTGTCCTTGGTTTTGACCACTATGTCATCCATGTATGCCTCCATATTTCTATGGAGTTGAGGCTCAAAACCAATTTGGACCGCTCTCGCAAATGTAGAACCAGCACTTTTCAACCCGAAAGGCATTCGTATAAAACAATACGTACCACATGGGGTGATAAATGCGGTCTTTTCTTCATCTTCCTTCGCCATGAAGATCTGATGATACCCTGAGTAGGCATCAAGGAAGGACAGGAGATCACAACCAGCAGTGGAATCCACAATCTGGTCGATGCGCGGCAAGGGAAAGGGATCTTTTGGATAGGCTTTATTGATATCTGTATAATCTATACAAAGCCTCCATTTCCCATTCGCTTTTCGCACTACAACCGGATTGGCCAACTAGGTTGGATGAAGCACTCCTCTGACCAATCCTGCCGCCTCCAGCTTTCTGATTTCCTCGGCAATGAATTCTTGCCGCTCCAAGGCTTGCTTCCTGACCCTCTGCTTGACGGGCCGCGCGTGAGGACAGACAGCAAGGTGGTGCTCAATTACCTTCCTGGGAACACCGGGGATGTCAGATGGTTGCCATGCAAACACGTCGACATTCGCCCACAGGAAGGCAACGAGCGCGCTTTCCTATTTGTCATCTAGGGTGGAACTTATGGTGAAAGTTCCCCCCGTTCTGTCCTCCCTGACGGGCACCTTCTTGGTCTCCGGCGGAGCAGCCTTGGATTTCTTGTTCTTGCCGGTGGAACTCTCTGGTGCATCCTCGGCGGAAGCGCAGCACTCCGAGGAGGCGTGCTTACCGGAGTTCGCTCCAAGATTCTCACCGGTCTTCTTCTTCTTTCCCCCAGGAGTTCCAGCGGCAGGAGCAGATGCCTTGACGGCAGGTGCTGCAACTGCTTCCCGGTAGAGTTGGTCGGCACAGATGAGCGCATCCTTTTTATCGGAATGGATAGTAATGACACTCAACAGCCCGGGCATCTTCAAAACATTATACGCGTAATGTGATGCCACCATGAACTTAGCCACCGCTGGCCGACCAAGGATCCCATTATATGACATGGGGATCTTGGCGACATCAAACACTACCTTCTCGGTCCTGTAGTTGAGCTCGCTACCAAATGTTACCGGTAGCGTGATCTTGCCCTTTGGCTGGGTTCTTCCTGGATTGACCCCTTGAAACGTGCCCGTTTCTTCGAGATCTTCATCAGGAATCTGAAGCCTCTTGAGCACATCCGGTGAGATTAGGTTCAGCCCGGCCCCACCGTCAACTAGCATTTTCGTCACCCTGAGGTTGCGAATTGTTGGCGAGACCAACAATGGCAGGCACCCGACCGCGGTTGTGCGATCAGGGTGATCCTCGGCGTTGAAAATGATAGGCGTGTTGGACCACTTCAGGGGCTTACATGCATCTGGTAATGGCTCTGCTGCATTGACTTCCCGTACCCACTGTTTGAGTCAACGGTGGGAAGAATGCAGTGAGGCGCTCCCATCGATACACATAGCCTCTGTAGCTTTCTGGAATTCTTGCTCGCTGGACTCATCGTCTTCTTCATCATCATCTTCTTCCTTGTCTCGGCCTCGAGCGGGCCTCTCCCTCTGTTGCTTGGCCTTGCCGCGGCGACCCCCTCGGCCACCGCGCTTCTTGCTGGACCCCTCAGCACCATCATGGTCCTTCTCCTTATCCCGCCTTTCATACTCAGCCCTCTGTTTCTCGGCAAGCTGTTCAACTTGCCGGCAGTTTTGGAGATCGTGGCCCTTGGTGCGACAGATCTTGCAATACTGCTTGCTGGAGTTCTCCAACTTGTCAGCTGCCGCCAAGGCCTGACAGGAAGGGCACCCGGCAAGATCCTTGCCGGGGTCGTCAACCTTGGCCTTCTTGGCGGCGCCGGGGTTGTCGGATTCCTCGACAGCAAGCACGGCCTTGCCTCTGCGTTTCCTGTTCCGCCGCCGGCCTTTCCCTGACGGGGTTGCAACGTCTTCATCTTCCGATTCGCCCTCGGCGCCAACAGCCTCGCCAGGGAGTTTCCTCCCCTCTTCAGCTCAAGCGCATTTGTCGGCCAAAGCGTAAAGCTCGACGATACTCCTGACTTTGTTCATTGCCAACTCTTCCCGCATTTTGCGGTTACGTACGTTCTGATGAAACGCGCTAACAACAGCGGCAGGGTGAACGTCAGGAATATTGTATTGCACCCGGCTGAATCTCTGGATAAACTTGCGCAGGGATTCGCCCTCCTTCTAAGGGATGATATGCCAATCGCTCTCCTGGCCAGGAGCTTGGTGGCCTCCAACAAAGGCGCCAATAGACTAATGGCACAGATCTGACCAAGAAGAAATAGAATTCTCCGGCAGATGCATCAACCACGACCTAACGTTGGGTTTGAGCACCAACGGGAAGTAGTTGGCAAGTATCTTGTCATCTCGGCCCCCGGCAGCCTGCACCGCAATGGTGTAAATGCTCAGGAACTCCGAGGGGTGAGTCTTGCCGTCATATTTCTCCGGGACCTCCGGCTTGAAGGTTCGGGAATTGGGCCACTGGACTTGCCGTAGCTCACGGGTAAACGCTGAGTCCCTACCTCGTAAGGCAAGTCCCCTATGTCCCCCGGCGCAGGCTCGTCGACAGCCAGCCCTGCGCGCTTATCAGACTGATAACGCGCTTCCCGTCGTCGCTCGATGGTAGTTCGAGCGTCCTCCTTGCCTCGTTCTTGGAGAACTTGACGCTGGTCGCGGCGCATCCGTGGATCGGACGACGCCATGGAAACTTCTTCTCGACGGTCGACCTGCTGGGTTGTCGCCCGCCGCTGGTGTCGTGGAGGGGAGTGCACCGTGGTTGCACCACCTCCGGTTTTCTCCACATCGGCTCGCACCAGATCGATGGGCCTTCACTATGAGGGCCCTGCCTCTTGTGGCCCATCTTTGTTGGCGAAGCCAATAAGGCTCTGGATAGTAGCTCACCACTCCTCCATCTTCTCCGGAGCAGGAGGGAAATCGAGGAGCAGCTGCGCACGTGCCAAGGCTTCCGCTAGCGTAGGCGGCGGCGACAGGTGCGAGGTACGTGAGGTGCTCTGACTCCTAGCCATGTTAGAAGGAGCACCGTCACGGTCACGCGACCGCGCGCCACCTCCGCCGGCAGCTCAGTGTGCATGCTGGGCCCGTGCATCTTGGGATCGACGCGCAGAAATCTTTTCATGGGGACGCCCTGAACCACCAGCGCCATGACGTCGCTCGTCGTGCACGACCTGGGTAGGCCGTGACGCTTGCGCCGGTGCGGGAGTTCCAACAGGCGTCCTCCGATCTATGGAATTCGTTGTGCCACCCATAGGCAACACAGCTCCGTCCCTGGATCCAGCGGCGTGTGGGTTGCCGCTGCCACTGCGAACGACGCCGCTCGCCTGGCTTGGGTCACCGGAACGCCGTGGAGGCTCTAGTCCTCTTCCTTCTGCACCCACGCCATCGGCCGTATGTGAAGGCGCAGGCAAAACAGACGTGGATGGTTGCGCCGTCGCAACGCTCTTCTTCTTGGGTGGCATGATGATGAAGATGATGAAGAAACTAAGGCGCCGATCACTGGATCAGGTTCACACAACCTACAATCCCCCTACCTGGCGCGCCAAAGATGTCGGCGTGCGACACCTATGGGATCCTAAGGGAACCCTTTAGGATTCGGCGGGGGGAGAGGTATGCGCAAAGAGCAGAACCAACGATCGACGCGGGGAGATTTGACCCAGGTTCGGGCCACTGATCAGCGTAAAACCCTACTCTTGCCTTGTTTTATTATCGATGTTCTTGAGCCCAGGCTCCAGGAGCGCTCGCAGTGAACAGTACGTTCAAAGAGCAGCTACACATGCAGAATGGGCTAGAAGATCTCCTCCCTGTAGCAGTTGCGCTCGGCCTCCTTTTATAGCACAAAGGGGTCTCCACAGTGGCAAAATGTACATACATTGAGGTGTAAAATAGCTACAGGATTATCATACCTAACCCCTGACGGACTAGGACGAACGCATTTAATGCACCGTGAGGTGTCCGTTTAGGTGTCCTTACTTTCTTGGGGATGGAAAAAGGGGCCATCCCATCAGCACCGCTTAAGCTCTCCTCCACTGGCGCGTCGCCACGCATCCAAAGAAGGACCCAGAATGTCGGGTTTGTCGCTGTGCTAGAGCGGTGGCACAGCAACAAAACCTTGCCGGGCACCGAAGCTTGCCGGGCGCTGAGCCTTGCCGGGCGCCGATCCTTGCCGGGCTCCGCAGGCCACCCCGGCAAGATCTTGCCGGGGAAACTGGCATTCGGATTCCAGCTCTTCTTATCCGCTGATCCTCAGATCTCTGACTTGAAGAATTCTTTGGTGGCCTGAGTCAACCTCGAACTGTTCCCCGACAAGCCTTGCCGCGAGTATGGCTACAACTGCCCGTGCACAAGTACGGGGTACTAATGGCCCAATACTTAGTACACCGACACTAGCTGAGAGGGACACAATCGCAGGCCAAATACAGCCTTTGACTGTGTCCATGTCAGCATCCAGTATGGGCAAAACCAGCAAGGGATAGTTTTTTGACCGGTTTGGGATTGTTTAGGGTGGTAAACGAACCAAAAAAAAGATCGGGGGGTTATGTGAACCACCAACTTTTTTCAGGGTAGTAAAATGGGCTTTTTTCTTATCTAAACAGCCCCTAACTTTTATTTACATGCTCTTTATTATCTTGCAAACCTATCCTATCACACCTACAAAGTACTTCTAGTTTCATACTTGTTCTAGGTAAAGCGAACATTAAGCGTGCGTAGAGTTGTATCGGTGGTCGATAGAACTTGAAGGGAATATAAATTCTACCTTTAGGTCCTCGTTGGGTTCGACACTCTTACTTATCGAGAAAGGCTAGAATTGATCCCCTATACTTGTGGGTTATCAACCACGTAGAGAAGAAAAAGGGAGAGTGTGTATTTCATAGATCTTGCATTAGCAAATGGCATAGTATTACATGGTAAGGATGAACGGGAGTGGGCCATTAACACGGTCGCCTATATCTTCAAAAACACGTCCCATGCAAAATCATTTCTCTCGCCATATCATGAACGGTAAGTCAAATAAACAACCACGCATACACTGATTGTCTTTCAGATTTCGACATAATTCGTAAGTTCATGGTTTTCTTAATCTATAGCAATCACTGCATCTTGATATTCATTGTTCCAAACAAGAACATAGTTGACTACATGGATTCTCTCAGAGAGTCAATAAAGCCTCATGATCTGACGCATCTTCAGTGATTCATGGATAGGTATTGAATTCTATGATGTTGAAATTAATTTGCATTCATATCTGGTTCAAAAATTGATGCTGTGAAAATTCATCTTCATTTGCAGTGTGTTCGCATTGTGGAAAACTAAACCAGGGAACTTGTTCAAGAGGGAACTACCTCTGCAGCATGAGATCGTTTCTCCGGTAAGACACCGAAATCTGCTATTTTCGGAAAATGTATCCAATAGTTTGCAAATACCTTTTCTAATGCTATTCAAATGTTCAAATTTCTAAATAAACCTCTTTCTATTTCTGTCCAAAGAAAAAAAAATACATCTAACACCGGTTAGGTTGTTCCTAACAGGGCAAATACATGACTACTTTTGTACAAAAAATTCCAGTGTCCTCAGCAACAAGCAGGGACCAACCTTTGTGGATACTATCTTTGTAGACATATGATCTCCATTTGCAAATCTGCTGATAGTTGTGAAGATGCTAGTGAATTAGTACCAGTAAGTCTATATTAATTAATATCTTCTACTCCACTCATATGGCACATTCTGATCTTAAAAATACTGCAGCTCATCTTTGAACCGAGGACCCCTGAACCGCTCCCCACTGGTGAATTGCTAATGGTCAGGAGATTTATCAACAACTTCTTCCTAAATCACTACATCAAGCCCACTGGTGATAATGAAGATTCCATCGTGCCTTCTCCTGAAACAATGAGTAAGAGTTAGCCGCTAAACATATACGCATGGATCCATTGTTTTCCCTGTGCTGAGGTCTTCATATTTTGTACAGCATGATTAATGATGTAATGCATATATATGTGAAAGTGCAACTAATACCCAGGTGGTTTTGGTAATTCATAACAACATATAGCTCATTGAACTAATATCCATTCAAGATAAATATTTCAGGATGTTCAATGATTGGCATGGCATGGACTAGAGATGTGGACCCCTCAAAATGCTAAGGACAAAGATTGGTAAAAACTCAAGACTCTTCATCTTTATTTTAGTGATCCAAGATCACATTGAGTCAATAGGAAAGATTAAAAGGGGATGAGGTGTTGCTTAATGGCTTACTTGCTCAAGAGCTTAGTGATATTGCTCCAAAACCCTCAGCCACTTTCTCCATCCAAATATGTCCAAACCCTAAACTCCAACTTGGCCCCACCGATTCTTTCTATCCGGAGCCACCGAGTTCATATGACAAAGCCACTACCAAAAACCCTAACAGTTTGGTCTCATTGATACGGATCTCGGTCTCACCGAGATGGCCTTGCCAACTCCTTGTTATCAGTTGCAACTATTTCGGTCTCACCGAAATAGCAATCGGTCTCACCGAGATGGCTTGACCAACTCTCTTTTGCCTTATTGCTTCACTTCAGTCTCATTGAATTGATGCAATCAGCGCCACCGATAAGTGGTTTGCCCTAAGCCCTGGCACATCAGTCCCACCGAGTTGTTCCAGTCGGTCCCACCGAGATTCCTAACATTCACATTTTTGAACTGATCGGTGCCACCGAGTTTAACCATTCGGTCCCACCGAGATTAGCCAAATGTGTGTAACGGTTGGATTTTGTGTGGAGGATATATATATACCCCTCCACCCCCTTCTCCATTTGATAGAGATCCATCAGAACGTGCCTACACTTCCACCATTCATTTTTTGAGAGAGAACCACCTACTCATGTGTTGGGATCAAGAGATTCCATTCCTACCATTTGAACCTTGATTTCTAGCCTTCCCTAAGTTGCTTTCCACTCAAATCACTCTTCCACCATAGCCAAATCTGAGAGAGAGAGAGTTGAGTGTTGCGGACTATCATTTGAAGCACAAGAGCAAGGATTTCATCATCTACACACCATCTATTACTTTTTGGAGAGTGGTGTCTCCTAGATTGGTTAGGTGTCACTTGGGAGCCTCCGTCATGATGTGGAGTTGAACCAAGAAGTTTGTAAGTGCAAGGAGATCGCCTACTTCATGAAGATCTACCCGAGTGAGGAAAGTCCTTCGTGGGCGATGGCCATGGTGGGAAAGACAAGGTTGCTTCTTCATGGACCCTTCGTGGGTGGAGCCCTCCATGGACTCGCGCAGCCGTTACCCTTCATGGGTTGAAGTCTCCATCAACATGGGCGTACGATAGTACCACCTATCGGAACCACGCCAAAAATCTCCGTGTCTCCATTGTGTTTGCCTTCTCCAAAACCGTCCCTTTACCTTCATATGCAATGTTTAACTTTCCGCTGCTATACTCTTAGAATTGCATGTGTAGGTTGATTGCTTGACTTGTGCTAATTGCTAAAATCTGCCCACAACTAAAATTTCGGAAAAGGATAGATTTTGTCAAGTAGTCTAATCACCCCCCTCTAGACATACTTTCGATTCTACAATATGTCAACAAATCATTGGAATTTAGCTACCATTTGTTCAATTGCAATTGTTGCGAATTCTAATGAATGTTCTTCATATGGACACTATTTTTTCAATTGCATATTGTGGCGAATTTGCTTTTTGCATACCGACTCAAATGCGATATTTTTGCTTTAATCTGGCCATTGATGCGCACACGGGTCAACTAAATGAGTGTGTGCGATCCACACAAAAAAGCATACGTCAATCATACCAGAACCGTCGGTGATACACAACAGATCGCAGATGATTTGCAGCACTTGTACGTGGGTGTAGGGGCTCCCGAACCGTTTGTGATAGCACATCATCTCACATGAGAGCTTATAGTAAACCATTCCCAATGTAAAATGCAATCCCACTCGTAAATTTATTAGGAAACGTGTGCGGTCCCAAACGGAAAGCACACGTCACTCATAACGCAACCGTCGGTGATACACAACAAATCACAAATGATCTGCAACACTTGTATGTGTGCGAAGGGGCTCTTGAACCATTTGTGATAGCACATTATCGCACATGGTAATTGTTCGTGAAATGTGTGCGATGGTGTCATGCATGGCAGGCGATTTCCGCAGAAAACTCATGTGCGATGGGGCACATATCGCACATAGTTCCTATTTTGGCCTGTGTGCCTTAGATACTGTTTCGCAAACAGTTCAGTATGAAACACCATTTGGTTTCCCTACGTCATTTGAAACATTTGATTACCAATCCCACACAACCAGAATGTGGTCTGTGCGATATGTTGCTGCATCGCATAGGATTACATTTGGCAACACGTCTGCATCATGGCTTCCTATCCCCAACAGTTTCTGGGTCGTGTGGGAAGGACCCCCCTATTGCACACACTGACCAGGCGATGGTTTTAAATGCCGTCACGGAAAGGGGTTAAAAAACCGTTTGTATAGAAGCTCGTTGTACCAATGATATCTAGTCCAGGCACAACAAATAACTTTGAAACATCAACTCTCACAATATTCTCTGGAGGAGAACATTCAAGCATTGTTTCAATAGGTTCCATGAAAGCTCTAACATAATGTAGACATGATAAATGATCATCGAGCTGATCATTAATTGTGTCTAGGAAGTTACCATGATCAGTAGGAGTTGTCGGAAGGTGGCCTTTCCCTCCTTCATCTCCATGTTCATTTCCCTTCTTGTCTCCTAGACATACTTCCTGGAATGTAGCTTCCAACGTATTTTACTTCCACGCTCGAGTATTTCCTCAATTTCTTTCATGAGGTTATTTTTCTGCAATTGAGAGCCTTGGGAGATCGTGGCAAACCGCTTCTCGTATTCCATGAAAGAGTTATTTCTATTAAAATTATTAGTAATGCAATAGTCATGGACAATCTCCAAGCCCTCCATATGTGTAGAAACCTCTGGATAATACAAAGTAAGCTCCTTTACCCTTCTCATAAGTTCAGAGGTTCTCAAGAATAGCACTTGCTCCTCAATCGATTCAACACAATCAAAAGGATAATCATTGCAATTGTATGACAATATAATAAGGCATGGGTGGAACTTGCAGCTAAAGCTCATATGTTCATTGGATTTGCAATACTCACAAAAAGTAGGGAATTTAAATATACCTTCATCGTAGTAATCTAATAACTTTAATCTATGTTCCACATCAAGACCTTTAAAAGAATACCGGTAATAGGCATACGTCATTCCTCTTTTCTCAGCTACTTCTAATGCAGCATCTGCAGAAGACATCTCAGGGCAAGACATATTTTTGGTATTTTTTGGTTAAGAGAAAAACTGTAAGATAAATAGCAACGAAGAAAATAAACTAAGTGCGAGCGGATAAGTAATACTATGCTCCCCGGCAACAGTGCTAAAAAATGCTTGATGACCTGCAAGTGCACAAGGCTATTGTAGCACTTTCGTTGTGATAAGTAGAGTGTCGAACCCACAGGGAGCGAATAGGAAGGCACCACAAACCCCACAACTATGATGTCACTTCCACGCAACCATGTACACACCCAAACCGGAGTTTGGAAATAGCCTATTCTATCATTGCTAGGAAAATGAGATAAAAAGGGTAATTAACTAAGCTACAAAAAGAAGAGTAAAAACAGGAATAAAAAGATGCTAAGTTAGTAAGGACGGTGCTTGAGTAATAAAGTGTTCTCAAGGGTTTCAGAATCACTACCACTAATATGAACTATCGAATCCTCTATTCACTGGTCAAATGCATAAGTGCGCGGAGCCGGGTACAGTACACATTCTAGACGAAGTAGACTTCGTGCCATGCACACCACCATCATTGTCTCCCCCATAGGGTTACAACTTATGATAATTAAGGGTCACACCATGGACGCGGCCTCTCTAAGGGTTCTCCATTATTCCCCTATCAACTGTGACGGCGAGGAATCAAAGGCTTTTACTGTCACCTCAAATTACCCCCAATGCCCCAACCCTTCACAACGACAGTAGTTCCTCTATGACCTATATGGCAATAGTGCGAGCGAGGCCTTCTATCAACACTCATGAGAACACTAACTCGAATTATGAACAGAAGATATTGGATCACATCAAGAATCACATAGGGTTCAACCATATCCTTAAGAACTATTGTAATTACTCAAACATATGCATGAATGTTAGGGTCAAGATACAAGCCGACATCAAGCCGGTGAAGGGAGGAGGCATGGTGGTGATGGCGGAGGCGTGGTGGTGATGATCATGACGAGGGTGGCCGCCATGGAGGTGATGGATACGGGGCGCCACCCATGGTGGCGGCGGCGGTGCGAGGGCATCGGCCCGTAAGCCAGTGCTCATGGTGGTGGAGCCTCCTCCTTCTTCCCTTGGTGGTTGTCTCTTCTTCTCAGGTGTGGAGCAGCAATGGAGGTGTTCTAGGATGTGTTCCTGGTGAATGAGATGAGATGGCGGCAGCTAGGGTTGAAGATGACTTATATGGAGAGCCTCCCTAGCCTCCTCTCTTGATGGGCTTCATCCAAGGGCTCAAGATGAGCCTAATCCTCTCCCAATCTCTTCTTTATGAGTCAAGGATCCCATGGGATCGAACAGGGATGAAATCAGTGAATAATCATGTCTGGAAGGGCAACTTTTGGAGCTGTCTGGACGTCAAACGACCGCTCAAACGACCGTGTGCGATCGTTTGGAACGTCGTCTTTTGTGCTGATTTGTGTTGTCCTTCTCTGGTAAAACGGCCGTCAAATCTTCATACGAACTCGGAATTTGACGTTCTTGGGCTCGCTGGATTCGTATGATCGACACCGATCCATTTCTGGTCTTAGATCTTGATTTGTAGCAATTTGGAAAAATGGCTTTTTCTGACCTCCGAAATGGCTAAATCTGACCCCTGGCTGACTCCATATCAGTCCCATCCTTGGTCCTTTCATCGTGCTTGGTCCTAGGTCACTCAAAAACACCTGTAGACACAAGAAAACAAGGAAAAATAATAATAAGCAAATAAAACACTAAATGTGCAATGCTCACAATGATAAGTGCAAATGCCGGTAAACATGCATAATGGACAACTATTTGGTTCAATGAGACATGATATATAAAGAGAACATGCAACAAATGAGCTCTAAAATGCGTAAAATATAGAGCCAACAGTTTTCCTCTACCTACTCGGTAGGCTATTTGGAATTTTACCACGTTCTCACACTTCTTTTTGTCATTTTTCCTCAGGTAACACTTTTTTGACCAAATAATACTTTATGGAAGAAATCCCTAGAAATGGTAGTGAAATCACCTATTTAATGTGATAATCATCTACCATAAGTAGAGGGAGCAAGAAGAGCAAGGGAGGAACCGATGCACCACCTCTAGAGCGAAAGACGATGTATCATGCGACCGCGACTGCTCGTATGAGCGGGCCGTATGTAGTGCCAACGCCATCGCATCATCCATTATTTTCACACCCGTGGAATCGGATCGGAGATCAGATGCACATAGAGACCAAATACTCATTCAGAAGGAGGAACCCTAGCCGCCGAAGCAATCCGAAGGGAGGAATTGACAAAGAGGAGGCTGCCGCATCCACCACCATCACCGGGAAGGCTTCAACATCATCACCACTATCATCATCATTATCATCCACATCCTACTCATTGTAATCTCAGGAACCCTAGTGGGAATAACTCGTTTGTTACATGTGTGAATCATTCATGTCCTCCATCACCGGTGTTATGATGTTTGTTGCCTTCATGAGTGATTAGTTCCCGTAGTTCTTGGGGATATGGATGAACCCTAGTGTGTAATAGATCATTTGATATTAGGATTTATTGTCCTCTTTGCATGTCTATGTTAATGATCTTCTTGATGTTGGGTGAAGTCGACCGTCCAATGTATGCCAAATTTGGATGGAAGGTTGTTATTGCTGGCGGAATGGTTGGCTGCGGTGGTGGGTGATGTGACAGGCCCCATCTCCCTTCATCTGGATTGTTGGAGCAGGGGGTAAAACAAAGACCACTTATAGGTTGCGTCCACGGGTACCTCTTTCCCCTTAATCACTGTTTGGTAACCGGAGTGGGGAAGAATGATGGTGGCGTATGTGATACCGGGTTGCCGAGTGTATGCACATATCTGTACCGGTTCTGCGAACAAATAGAAATATGCAAAGTGGCTTAGGAATCTGATGTAGCATTATGTTTAGGCACCACTATAGATGCACACTAGAGGGGATTTTGGACTCCCTGGGAACACTTTAGTCCTATTGGTTTCAAGACTCTCGTTTGCAACCCTCACTATTTACTTTCATTGCAATATTTACTTTTATGCTTGCTACGTCGTTTTTTGTTACATTACTACTGCTTTGGGTTACTCACAACTTGCAGGCACATTATTTGAACCATCCAAGAGACAAAAGATTGATTCTTGTGCTCCCTGTGGAATCGATACTCTTACTTCGAAAAGGCTACAACTAAACCCTGTGCACTTGCAGGCCATCAACATGTAGGAGCAAGGAGGCCGGGGTGGTTTAGTTTGCCTCTACCTCCTCCTCCTCCTCTCTCTCTCCATGCTCTCACTCTCATTTTCCCCTTGTCTCATGTACCGCAGAGGCGTAGGAGCATGGATGTAGAGGGAAATTTCCCACTGAGGAGGATGTCATCAACCGCTACAATTTTCTTATACATGTATTGTGACTTGGCGACTATAGCGGCTAGCTCTGAGAAATGTTCTATTGTCACCGAGAATGCATTTATTAGTACTACTAAGCAAGTGAAAGTACTATTGAGTGCATGCACAACTAACCTTGAAGAAAGATACCATGTTTAGGTGACTAAAACATGAAATGAATTGTTGAGCACTACACATTTGAAGAAGAAAGAAGTTGAGAAGAAAGTCTCTAAAAGAAAAAGAGGTTTCCTCGCAAGCCAAGGCCAGAGAAAAACAAAAGGGTGATGCTAGGCGCCGGTTGACGCGCCCAATATTTGGTCGGTCGCCTAGCAACATTTGGACTAGATTAGCGGGATCCATATGGTTGTTTTCTTCATCCACGAATTCACATCACATAGCTTCGCATATACGCATGGAACCCCCCCCCCTGTCAGCATGCAACTCTGCACCTGTGTGCGGCTCTGGCGAGGGCAATAGCCACCAGGAACTCACACCCGATGCCTCGCTATGTGATACGTCTCCAATGTATCTATAATTATTTTTGATTGTTCCATGCTATTATAGTATCAATCTTGGATGTTTTATATGCAATCATATGGTATTTTATATCATTTTCTAGGACTAACCTATTAATCCAGTGCCTAATGCAAGTTGTTGTTCTTTGCCTGTTTTTGGTTTTCCGGGAATTCAGTACCAAACGGAGTCCAAACGCTATGAAACTTTTTGACAATTTTTTACTGGACAAGAGAGACCCTAGAAGCTTCAGGAGGAGACCAGAAGGCAAACTAGGAGATGGCAAGGCAACAGGGCGCGCCCTGATGCCTTGTGGGCCCCTCGTGGCTCCGTCTGACCTAATTCCACCTCTATAAATTCTCCAAAATCGGGAAACCAACAGAGAGCCACTCAAAACACTTTTTTCGCCGCCGCAAGTTTCTGTTCTCCGTGATCCCATCTAGAGGCCTTTTTTGGTACTCTGTCGGAGGGGGAATCGATCATGAAGGGCTTCTACATCATCCTTGCTACCTTTCGATGATGTGTGAGTAGTTTACCACAGACTTACTGGTCCATAGCTAGTAGGTAGATGGCTTCTTCTCTCTCTTCAATTTTCAATACAATGTTCTCCTCGATGTTCTTGGAGTTCTATCCTATGTAATCTTCTTTTGTGGTGTGTTTGTTGGGATCTGATGAATTGTGGGTTTATGATCAGATTATTCATGAATATTAACTGATTTTTTTCTAAACTTTATTATGCATGATTGTTATAGCTTTGTATTTCTCTCTGACCTATCCCTTTGGTTTGGCCAACTAGATTGATTTATCTTCAGTGGGAGAGGTGCTTTGTAATGGGTTCAATCTTGCGGTGCTCTATATCCCAGTGACAGAAAGGGACAAGCCATGTATTTGTATTGTTACCATTAAGGGTAAAACGACAGGGTTTAATCATATTGATTGGGTTTACTTTGTGTACATCATGTCATCTTGCTTAAGGTGTTACTCTATTTTATACTTAATACTCCCTCCGTTCATTAATATAGGGTGTATAGTTTTTGGCACGGAAATTAAAGAACGCATGTGGAGGGAAAATTTCACATGTTTTGGGCGAGATTACACCTGACTAATTGACATGAGAAAATAGAGGAGCTTGCCTAATATAAGGAAATGTAATCAAATCCCTAAAAACATTATCCATACGAGTGGAGCAAGGCAATACACCTTATATTTCGGATTTTTTCTCAAAAATCTATACACCTTATATCAAGGAACGGAGGGAGTACCATAGATGCATGCTAGATAGCGGTTGATTGGTAGAGTAATAGTAGTAGATGCAGGCAAGAGTCGGTCTACTTGTCTCAGACGTGATGCCTATATACATGATCATTGCCCTGAATATCGTCATAACTATGCGCTTTTCTATCAATTGCCCAACAATAATTTGTTCACCCACTGTATGTTATGTGTTCGAGAGAGAAGCCTCTAATGAAAACTATGGCCCCCGGGTCTACTATTATCATATATAAAAACACAAAAATACCTTGCTGCAATTTTATTTCTTTTATTTTGTTTTGCAATTTACTTTATTACCTACCACTACGAGATTTAATCCTTGCAAGTAACCGCCGAGGGGTTGACAACCCCCTTGTTTGTGTTGGGTGCAAGTATTTGCTTTTGTGTGCGTAGGTGTTGTTCACGAGGCTTTGTGTGATTCTCCTCTTGGATTGATAACCTTGATTCTTAACTGAGGGAAATACTTATTTCTACTATACTGCATTATCCTCTCCTCTTCGGGGAAATCCCAACGTAGCTCATAAGTAGCAAGAAGAATTTCTCGCGCCGTTGACGGGAAGACATCATCAAAACCTATCAAGTAGCTTCGCATAAACTATCATCTACTTGCTCTTATTTTTATTTGTCTTTGCCTCTTGTTTTCAACTGCCCCACTTCTAGTTTTTTTTACAAAAACACACAAATATTTTTATTTGCTCGTTTGCTTGCTTTGTTACTATGACTAGTGTTATTATCCCTCCTTTGTCTCCAGACTTTGAAGTTTTTTACTTCAAACAGAAACAAGGAGAAAAATTGAAAGGTGCTTGGTATAGGGTAATGGAATCTTATCATGGTTGCGCTATAAAGGGGGATATAAAAATTTTGCTTCGAAATTTCTACATGGGATTAACTCTGCCTAATAGACAACTCTTGGATTTTGCCACTAAAGGGGATTTTATTGAAAGTGATGCTAATACGGCCTATGAAATAATAGAAGGTATAGTGGGAACTCCACCCCCACATAAGGGATTCAACTATACTCAAGAGGGGAGCCAAATCTTAGAAAAACTGGGTGATATGCAGAAAAATTTAATTGAGTTGCAAAAGTATAATGAACCTCTTAAAAATGTTAGTGGAAACCTCAACCGCATGAATACCCTTATTACCCTTTGCAATAAGCAGTTAGATACTTTAGATACTAAAATTGCTTCATTCTCTGAGAGTAATGGAAAACACAAAGAACCCCCCAGCTTTGAGAAAAGGCCTACTAGGGTGGTGAAGACAAAGGATGACAATACTTGAAACTATGCATTACACCTAGCTAGGGGCGTAAAACAATAGCGCTTGTTGGGAGGCAACCCAATAGTTATTTATTTTTCTTGTTTTATTTTCTATTTTTTTTGGTTCACACAATTATGCTACTGTTATGATTGTGTTTTTGTGTTTTAATTAGTATTTGTGCCAAGTAAAGCCTTTGGGATGATTTGGTTTATAGTTGACTTGATTTTGTGAAAAACAGAAACTTTTGCGCCCAGTATTGGAATTCTTTAAATTCACTGGAACATGATAAAATTCTCAATTTTTTACACATGATAGATATACAAATTTCCCACGTTGTCATTACAGACTCTTTGGTTTTTGACAGATTTTGTTTCTGTTGCATAGTTTGCTTGTTTTAATGATGCTATGGATTATATCGGGGGGTATAAGTCATGGAGAAGTTACAGTAGGTATTATGACATAATTAAATATGAATGGGTTTATAACAGTAGCTAAAGTTTATGATTTGCTTGTTATACTAACGGATCTCACGAGGTTTCTGTTGAGTTTTGTGTGCTGAAATTTTCAAGTTTTGGGTGAGATCACAATGGATGAAGGAATAAGGAGTAGCGAGACCCTAAGCTTGGGGATTCCCAAGGCACCCCAAGGTAATATTCAAGGACTACCAAGCATCTAAGGTTGGGGATGCCCCGGATGGCATCCCCTCTTTCATCTACAATCCATCGGTAAATTACTTGGAGCTATATTTTTACTCATCACATGATATGAGTTTTGCTTGGCGCGTCATGTATTATAGTAGTCTTTTCTTTGTTTCCTTTTTAGTTTGACACAATCATTGTTTGGTGCACACACCTTTTGAGAGGGACACACATTTCTTTGCAATTTGTTAGAATACTCTATGTGCTTCACTTATATCTTTTGAGCTAGGCAATTGCCCTAGTGCTTCACTTATATCTTTTAGAGCACGACAGTGGTTTTATTTTAAAGAAATAGTTGCAGTCTCATGCTTCACTTATATCTTTTTGATAGTCTAATGAATAGTAATGGCAACATGTACGGGTTATGAAATTAGTCCAGATATGATAGGTATTCAAGAGGGATATAATAAAAACTTTCATGTAGACACTGAATATGATAAGTTTGATTCCTTGCAATAGTTTTGCGATATAGAGATGGCAATATGTGGGTTGTACTAGTGAATAATTGTGGTTTAGTAAGAATATTGGTGTTAAGGTTTGTGATTCCCGAAGCATGCACGTATAGTCTCTCGTTGTGCTAAGAAGTTGGAGCATGATTTATTATTGAGTGTCTTCCTTTGTGTGGGGGTTGGGGGCGTGCGATGGTTAACTCCTACCAACCTCCCCCTTAGGGGCATGCATTGTAACATCCCAAAATTCTAAATTTTGGAATGTTATATTAAATAAATAGTTTTGATTGATTGTTTGATTGTGGTGTGGTTGCTTGTGTGAAATTGAGTGAAATTTGGAAACTTTTTGAAAGTTGAATGAGAGGGAATAAAATGACTTTCCCAAAACTTTCACCTTGCATTTATGATCTCCATGAATTCATATTCATTTCATCACAAACCCTAGAGTGAAGATAACATGACTTCTTCTATTTTAAAAGGGGTTTTTGAAAAGATTTGAATTCCATTTGGAAATACTCCAAATTCGAAAACTTTATGCAACTCAATGATTTTCATGAGAGGAGATAAAATGACTTCTTCAAATTATATGAAATATGAGTTGGAAGTTTAAAACAATCGAATTTAAAGTCCCTTTGAAATTATTTTCAATTTGGAGTTATTTGGTTTTTATTCAAATTGTTTTTATCCAAAAATAAAATATATGGAAATAGGGTAAAATGATTCCCTTCAATATAAAATTAGAGGGAAATAAATTTGAAATCATTTTGGTATTTTTAAAATATTTTATTAGGTTTTATTGCAGCAGTAGCACTGTTTGCTTTATTTAAATTTTGTGAAATTTATTTGCCGCTGAAAATAGTGTCATCTTTTAGGAAATATTTTTCTGAAAATTTTGATATATAATATGCCTATGGAAATTTTTCTTATTTTCTGTTTACCTTTTTTTGTTTTTATTCTAAAAAAAAAAACACGCACGCACACTGCGCATGCGCGCAGGCCGGCCGAAGGCCCATCGGCTCGTCCTTTTTTTTTTTCCCTATATCTTTCGTCTGCCTTTTTGTTTACGTTTAGTCCCACATTGCCTAGCTTTTGACCTCTAAGGCCTCCTTCACCCATAAATATAGACCCATAGAGCCTCCAAAAATCATCCGATTCGGGTTAAATCATATATTTTGGTTTGACTAGATTCACTAAATAAAAATATTTTTTCTCTCTCCGGCGGGACTTCTAAAGTTGTTTCTCTCTCGGAAGTCATCTTTTCTCTACCTTATAAAGGTATCTTTCTTCGTATTTTTTTATATACTCCCGTAGCTTATTATTTCTAGACTAGTACGGTAGAATAATAGATTTATAATTAGTCCTTGTATTTACATTTTAGGACTAGAATTCTTTTAGCCATAACTCTTTTTCTTCCGTAAAACAGCTTGCCCTGATTTTTCAAATAGCCATAACTTTTTACTCGTTCATCCAAATTAGACGAAACCAACGTCTACATTTTCGTCTTGACTCCACCTTCTAGTGAATCTATCCAATACACTTTTGCAACTTCAAATTTCGAAATTTGTTCTGATTCATATTCAAACTTGTTTGGCTATAACTTGACTTTCGACTCCGATTTAATTGATTCTTTTTGCTAATTGAAGCTCTTGACCTAAACTTTCTGATAAGACCAAATCCACCCAATTTTGGTACTGTTAGAAATTGTTTTCTGTTGCAAGAGTTAATTGCTAGTTTTCGAAGTTTTTCGAGATCTTTTCTTCGATTCTTTTGCATGAGTGCTTATGTATGCAATTGCTTGCTCACGTTAGATTGAACGGAGTGTGACGAGTAGAACTATCAGGAATTATGAGTGCGAAGGATCTTCATCAACAGTACAAGGCAAGTAACACATTGATCATACTTCTTCGTTACCCAGTTTTTATGCATTAGTTTCGACCCTCAAATATTGCATGATTAGGATGTGATTAACTCGTGGGTATTGGGAAGTAGATGATGAGGTAGAACCTATTGCCTTTTTTTTTTTAATATCAAACCCTTGGGAGTTACTTCCACGCTATGCTTATGTTGCCATGCTATGCTCGTAGACGTGGATTGGATTTTGAGTGTATTCCATGACAGATGTGAGATTTTTAATGAATGGTTCAACTTAAGGTGGCAACTTTAATACACATCTGGGTGGATTGCTTGTTTGGACACCTGGGGATATACCAGTGTTGTCCTAGGAGATCCCGGGGATATACCGTGTGATCCTCCTACGGTCCGCCACCCAGGCTCAAAGGGATCATAAGATTATTCATGCTAGAAACTTCCGTGTGCAGCCACAAGCTATTATGGGCTCTAGCATAGTTGAGTATGTTACATGACCTCTTTCAGTGGTAGGCTAGCAGATGTAGGGGAAAGTAGGTGTAACTGTCTACCCAGAGTAAAGAGTAAATGTTTCTGAAAGACTGTGTCTCGGTCATCCGTTTCTCAAACACCATGTAGTGCGAGAAATCTAACGGAGGAGATCGAGTCTTGTGGGGAAAAGTGCACAAACCTCTGCAGAGTGTACAAACTAATCATGATTAGCCGTGTCCCCGGTTATGGACATCTTGAGTATCTGGTTCTTGGATCATCATATTGAATCCCATCACTCTAAATTAATTTGTTGGGATTAATGATTTCTTTTAATTGGGATTGAGAGGGGGTTTTACCTTCTCAATGTTCAACAACCACCATGATAGTTAAATAAAATATATTCCTTTGATGTAGGGAAAAAATTGGCTTTTCGCAAAACATATTAACCGTAGAGCCTCCACCAGCCATATATGCATGTAGTGATAGCATTTATTCTGTTCATTGCTCTACTGTGTTATCTTGCCAGTATATTCAATGTACTGACCCGTTTCGGGCTGCAACGTCTCATGTTGCAGGATTCTTACGACGAGTAAGTGATACGTTAGGGTTACGATTTCTACACTCAACTTTGCCGTTGGTGTTGATGGGAATCCACAACCTTGTTGTTACTTCCGCTATATGGATTGAGGTAATAGTATTTACGTTACTTTATACATGTGATTTACCTCTGTTATAAATCCTCGAGTACTGTGTGTGTCAGCATACCGATCCAGGGATGACACTTAAGCACAGAGACTTTGATCCATTCGGGTCGGGTCGCTACAAGATGGTATCAGAGCACATGTTGACTGTAGGACGTGACCCTAGAAACTGGCCAGCCCATAGGAAAGATTTTTCTCTACAACTTTCTTTTCAAAAAGATCTTTTACCTCTCTTCTCTTCTGAGCTTATTCAAATATTTCCTTTTAGTTAGACTACCCCTTTACCTTTTGACCATGAAGATTCAGCTGATGAGACCACTCCAAGAAGTACTAAGTATTGGACAACTAAGACCACTTCGGAATGAAGAGTATTTTATCGAGCATTGGTATAATTGGAACTACAACGGTTGAAGACTCCGAAGACTAGGAGAATTTGAAGGCTATGAAGAATTTCCAGATTTGTATGACCTAGTAAGGCTACTCTTATGGAATTTGTCAGACTATTGAGGCTGTCAATACCCGAGATCAAGGTGTGTCGGAGAAAGACCGGAACATGGAGCGTTAAAACTCAAAGTTTTTGTCAAGAAAACCCTAAGGCAGGAGATATCAACTATGGAATGATAGCTCATGGCAATGACAAGGGCAGAAACACTGCTATCCATGATGTTATCGCCCGCTTATGCTATTGTCGTCGTGCTGAGTTAAGCATGCATTTCGTCGGAAGGATTGGATGACAAAAGGGCTAATGGAGCATCTATCAGCAAAAGATGAAGTTTAACCTTAGCTGGTGTATCGACAGGATCTGGAGTATTACATCGAGAATTTTAAGATGGACCTTCAGGAAGCCGTATTTGACAAGGAAGCCGAGGACCCAAGGAGGCTATGTAATCACCAGGAAACCTCGAGACTCGTCAGAAGAAATATGTTTTCGTTGTAATGAAGCAGGGCACTTTGCCAGAGAATGCCCCAAGGAGAAGGAGATTTGTGATAATTAGTTGTGTCCGTGAGAAATATAGTAGTAGTAGTGAGAACATTTCCTTTATATTGAGGTGTTGAGTTGAGGCATGTAATGGAAATGCAGGAGATTGTAAAAATTTGAGAATCAATAAAGTTAGCATTATTGTTGGTACTGATTTGGATTTTATGAGTTGTTACTCTATGAAGAAAGATTTTGACCATTTTCGAGGATATGAGAAATATGGTCTACGGATGAATTTGTGCATTTTAAGGGTGGTAGTACCCTGTGAGGACACTTGACCTCTGGAAAAGATAATGATATTCCACGGAGTGGACTTCGGACAAAATAAGTACGAGTTTTATCTCGATATGTGGGATACCCCAAGAATATGAAGGGATGAAGTGCTATTGGATATAAAGGAGGTAGAAGGTTGGCAATATGGAGCAATTGTAACTCCCTGATGAGTCTGTGTAATCCCTTCTTAGTTTGGTACCGATAGAAGGAAGGGAGACAGTACAATGGGATGGATTTAAGAATGCTAGGAAGCTGGATGTTGGAATAATGATCAGTTGCCCCGATGATGAGTTCAAGGTTGCGAGTGATGAGATGGGCCATAACCCACAGGCCCTAGGACCTACCAAGAAGCAAGCACACTCTTGCTGAAGGAAAAACCCTGGAAGAGGATATGCCTTTATCAATAGACGATCTTATAGGAGTTACGCAAAACCTGAGAGCTGTGAAGGAACGATAGATTGTTTGTCTGGCTTGCAGAATCAATGGATTTATCCGAACTTAGTTCGTCGACAAGAGAAATTCTGCAATGCTTGTGAGGATGACCAAGTGTTAGAATGCGAGATTCGCTAAACCGTATACAAGGTAATGATTTGGGTGCGGGATGGATTGATCACCATACCGACTTACTCTTATTATTCGCCTTGCTATATGGGATGGTAAATCTGAGTGACTTACCCATAGTAGAGCGACGACGATCAAAACCTTGTTTAAACCATAGAATGGTGTGACAATTTTTCCCCTTATACACGGCAGTTGTTGCCAACCGTAGGTTATGCGGTGAGGTTCAACCCAGACCCATTTCCTGCAGGAGAAACCATAAATTGTTGACCACCATGAGATATCGATAGTTGTTTAGTATTGGCGCCAGACCCGTCAGCTAAGAAGACCCGGTAACAGAAGAACCTTACCAAGATGAAAGGACACGGGAATTGAGGAAAATAGTTATGCCCCTACCGGAAGAGCCAGAGTAGGATTTTTCCCGAGGATCTCAGAGGACTGACCCTGTCAACAATAAGGATGGAGTATATAAGTTTTGATGGAACCGTAACAATGCTTCTAAGGGTGGTAGCACCCAAGACCCCCTGTGACGATCGATGGATTTTGAGAAGACCCCGACCCTAACCTATTTCTTGCTAGCCTCTCCGAATCTCGAGGACGAGATTCATTTTAAGGGTGGTAGGTTTGTAACATCCCAAAATTCTAAATTTTGGAATGTTATATTAAATAAATAGTTTTGATTGATTGTTTGATTGTGGTGGGGTTGCTTGTGTGAAATTGAGTGAAATTTGGAAACTTTTTGAAAGTTGAATGAGAGGGAATAAAATGACTTTCCCAAAACTTTCACCTTGCATTTATGATCTCCTTGAATTCAAATTTATTTCATTACAAACCCTAGAGTGAAGATAACATGACTTCTTCTATTTTAAAAAGGGTTTTGAAAAGATTTGAATTCCATTTGGAAATATTCCAAATTCGAAAACTTTATGCAACTCAATGATTTTCATGAGAGGAGATAAAATGACTTCTTCAAATTATATGAAATATGAGTTGGAAGTTTAAAACAATCGAATTTAAAGTCCCTTTGAAATTATTTTCAATTTGGAGTTATTTGGTTTTTATTCAAATTGTTTTTATCCAAAAATAAAATATATGGAAATTAGGGTAAAATGATTCCCTTCAATATAAAATTAGAGGGAAATAAATTTGAAATCATTTTGGTATTTTTAAAATGATTTTTATTAGGTTTTATTGCAGCAGTAGCACTGTTTGCTTTATTTAAATTTTTGTGAAATTTATTTGCCGCTGAAAATATGTTCATCTTTTAGGAAATCTTTTTCTGAAAATTTTGATATATAATATGCCTATGGAAATTTTCTTATTTTCCGTTTACCTTTTTTTGTTTTTATTCTAAAAAAAAAACTGTACGAGCGACCGACTGCTATCCTTCGCCAGCGTGCGCAACATAGCTAGCAGGTCGGACTATATTATTTTTCCAGTTGTCCTTTAATTTATTTATTTTCTGTTAAAAAAAAAAACTCCGCGCACGCACACATGCGCGCACACGCGCAGGCCGGCCGAAGGCCCATGCGGCGTCGTTTCTTTTCTTTGTTTTTCCTATATCTTTCGTCTGCCTTTTGTTTACGTTTAGTCCCACATTGCCTAACTTTTGACCTCTAAGCCTCCTTTCCACCTATAAATATAGACCCATAGAGCCTCCAAAAATCATCCGATTCGGGTTAAATCAATATATTTTGGTTTGACTAGATTCACTAAATAAAAATATTTTTCTTCTCTCCGGCGGGACTTCTGAAAGTTGTCTTCTCTCTCGGAAGTCATCTTTTCTCTACCTTATAAAGGTATCTTTCTTCGTATTTTTTTATATACTCCCGTAGCTTATTATTTCTAGACTAGTACGGTAGAATAATTAGATTTATAAATTAGTCCTTGTATTTACATTTTAGGACTAGAATTCTTTTAGCCATAACTCTTTTTCTTCCGTAAAACAGCTTGGCCCTGATTTTTCAAATAGCCATAACTTTTTACTCGTTCATCCAAATTAGACGAAACCAACGTCTACATTTTCGTCTTGACTCCACCTATCTAGTGAATCTATCCAATACACTTTTTGCAACTTTCAAATTTCGAAATTTGTTCTGATTCATATTCAAACTTGTTTTGGCTATAACTTGACTTTCGTAACTCCGATTTAATTGATTCTTTTTGCTAATTGAAGCTCTTGACCTAAACTTTCTGATAAGACCAAATCCACCCAATTTTGGTACTGTTAGAAATTGTTTTCTGTTGCAAGAGTTAATTGCTAGTTTTCGAAGTTTTTCGAGATCTTTTCTTCGATTCTTTTGCATGAGTGCTTATGTATGCAATTGCTTGCTCACGTTAGATTGAACGGAGTGTGACGAGTAGAACTATCAGGAATTATGAGTGCGAAGGATCTTCATCAACAGTACAAGGCAAGTAACACATTGATCATACTTCTTCGTTACCCAGTTTTTATGCATTAGTTTCGACCCTCAAATATTGCATGATTAGGATGTGATTAACTCGTGGGTATTGGGAAGTAGATGATGAGGTAGAACCTATTGCCTTTTTTTTTTTAATATCAAACCCTTGGGAGTTACTTCCACGCTATGCTTATGTTGCCATGCTATGCTCGTAGACGTGGATTGGGTTTTGAGTGTATTCCATGACAGATGTGAGATTTCTAATGAATGGTTCAACTTAAGGTGGCAACTTTAATACACATCTGGGTGGATTGCTTGTTTGGACACCTGGGGATATACCAGTGTTGTCCTAGGAGATCCCGGGGATATACCGTGTGATCCTCCTACGGTCCGCCACCCAGGCTCAAAGGGATCATAAGATTATTCATGCTAGAAACTTCCGTGTGCAGCCACAAGCTATTATGGGCTCTAGCATAGTTGAGTATGTTACATGACCTCTTTCAGTGGTAGGCTAGCAGATGTAGGGGAAAGTAGGTGTAACTGTCTACCCAGAGTAAAGAGTAAATGTTTCTGAAAGACTGTGTCTCGGTCATCCGTTTCTCAAACACCATGTAGTGCGAGAAATCTAACGGAGGAGATCGAGTCTTGTGGGGAAAAGTGCACAAACCTCTGCAGAGTGTACAAACTAATCATGATTAGCCGTGTCCCCGGTTATGGACATCTTGAGTATCTGGTTCTTGGATCATCATATTGAATCCCATCACTCTAAATTAATTTGTTGGGATTAATGATTTCTTTTAATTGGGATTGAGAGGGGGTTTTACCTTCTCAATGTTCAACAACCACCATGATAGTTAAATAAAATATATTCCTTTGATGTAGGGAAAAAATTGGCTTTTCGCAAAACATATTAACCGTAGAGCCTCCACCAGCCATATATGCATGTAGTGATAGCATTTATTCTGTTCATTGCTCTACTGTGTTATCTTGCCAGTATATTCAATGTACTGACCCGTTTCGGGCTGCAACGTCTCATGTTGCAGGATTCTTACGACGAGTAAGTGATACGTTAGGGTTACGATTTCTACACTCAACTTTGCCGTTGGTGTTGATGGGAATCCACAACCCTGTTGTTACTTCCGCTATTTGGATTGAGGTAATAGTATTTACGTTACTTTATACATGTGATTTACCTTTGTTATAAATCCTCGAGTACTGTGTGTGTCAGCATACCGATCCAGGGATGACACTTAAGCACAGAGACTTTGATCCATTCGGGTCGGGTCGCTACAAGATGGTATCAGAGCACATGTTGACTGTAGGACGTGACCCTAGAAACTGGCGAGCCCATAGGAAAGATTTTTCTCTACAACTTTCTTTTCAAAAAGATCTTTTACCTCTCTTCTCTTCTGAGCTTATTCAAATATTTCCTTTTAGTTAGACTATACCCCTTTGCCCTTTTGACCACTCGAAGGTTCAACTGATGAGACCAATCCAAGAAGTACAAGATATCGGACAACTAAGACCACTTCGGAATGAAGAGGATTTTACCGTGCATTATAATAATGGAAACTACAATAGTTGAAGACTCCGAAGACTAGGAGAATTTGAAGTTTCTGAAGAATTTCCAGATTGGTATGACCTAGGAAGGCTACCCTTATGGAATTTGTCAGACTATTGAAGCTGTCAATACCCGAGATCAAGGTGTGTCGGAGAAAGACCGGAACATGGAGCGTTAAAACTCAAAGTTTTTGTCAAGAAAACCCTAAGGCAGGAGATATCAACTATGGAATGATAGCTCATGGCAATGACAAGGGCAGAAACACTGCTATCCATGATGTTATCGCCCGCTTATGCTATTGTCGTCGTGCTGAGTTAAGCATGCATTTCGTCGGAAGGATTGGATGACAAAAGGGCTAATGGAGCATCTATCAGCAAAAGATGAAGTTTAACCTTAGCTGGTGTATCGACAGGATCTGGAGTATTACATCAAGAATTTTCAGATGGACCTTCTGAAAGCCTTATTCGTCCAGGAAGCATTTCGTGAAGAACTCAGGACCCAGAAGCTGAAAGTAGCCAAGCTGGAGGAGCAAAACCTCGAGATACCAGAGATTCGTCAGGAACTGAAGGACAGTAGGACCATGGTTCATTGCCAAGGATGTTGAAACCCAGAAGTTTGGAATGCAACTCTCGAATATTAAAGGACGTCACGAGAGACTTCGCGTCAACAAAGATGATCTGGCAAAAGAACTTGAGAAGGTCAAGCACGATCGGAAGAAGCCCATCGGAGACATGAACAAGACTTGAAGAGTTTGGCGACTTTGAAGATTTATTGACCTTTAGAAGACCAAACCCCTGTTATACCTACGTTAGATGCGACGATTGTGAGCTGTCATTTGTTTGATGTTTTTTCGACAGCCACAAAATAAAATTTGCCTCTTCAAATCTATTGTTTGTATTGTGTGTATCCCTCTCTATCTCTCTTATCTCACCCCGAATCCCTAGGAACCAATAGAGGATGAATGGAGATGAACTCATATTTTATGGACCGATGACTCAATTGGAGACGGACCGATGGATTCAAAACATGGAAGATCACATGAAGAATAACACTATAGCCGGAAAGGATATGACCCAGCATGCTCTTCAGTGCTTTGAAAGAGGTGCTGCTACTTGGTGGAGGATGTACCAAACCATCAATGGATGGCAAAGAGTAACCACTTGGAAAGAATTTAAGATGACTCTGCTAAAGTCTCGGCTTGTGTCCCAGAAGATGAAGCCTTATGGAAATGATATGAAGAAACCTTGTGCATGCAAGCTCTGTGGAGAAATAGGACACAACCATAAAGAACACAAGGATGAATGCCCTCATTGTGAAGAGAGTCACCCAGCTGAAGAATGCCCAACTAGGCAGATTACTTGTTTCTTGTGTGAAGGGACTACCCACTACCCTGCTCAGTTCACATTTACCCCATAGTACAAAGAACCATCCAGCAGAAGAAAGAAGAAATGAAAGGAGCCCCATGGAAATTTTAGAAGAACCTGTGATGAAGGAAGAGGTGGAGGACACACCCGAAGAAGACCCAATTAAACTCTGCACCAAGTCATGCTATTCATGTGGAGAAGAAGGACACATCTCCCAGAATTGTATGAATGGGGACCTAGTAGCATTTCCGACAGTAGAAGTAGAGTATGACCCACAGGAAATAGAAGCCCTGATTGGCACGGAAAAGTCCAGGAAGAGAAATAGATTGGATTCCAAGAACAACCAAATTTCTACAAAGAAGGACCTGAGTCATATCATATGTTTTAGGTGCAAAGATTCAGGACACTACTTTAGCGAATGCCCAAAAAGGAAGCCGAGGACCCAAGGAGGCTATGTAATCACTAGGAAACCACGAGACTTGTCAGAAGTAATATGTTTCTGCTGTAATGAAGCATGTCACTTTGCCAGAGATTGTCCCAATGAGAAGGAGACTTGTGCTAAATAGTTGTGTCGAAAAAGAAATATAGTAGTAGTAGTGGGAACAATTCTTTTTGAGGTATTGAGTTGAGGCCTGTAATGGAAATGCAGGAGATTGTAAAAATTTGAGAATCAATAAAGTTAGCATTATTGTTGGTACTGATTTGGATTTTATGAGTTGTTACTCTATGAAGAAAGATTTTGACCATTTTCAAGGATATGAGAAATATGGTCTACGGATGAATTTGTGCATTTCAAGGGTGGTAGTACCCTGTGAGGACACTTGACCTCTGGAAAAGATAATGATATTCCACGGAGTGGACTTCGGACAATATAAGTACGAGTTTTATCTCGATATGTGGGATACCCCAAGAATATGATGGGATGAAGTACTATTGGATATAAAGGAGGTAGAAGGTTGGCAATATGGAGCAATTGTAACTCCTTGATGAGTCTGTGTAATCCCTTCTTAGTTTGGTACCGATAGAAGGAAGGGAGACAGTACAATGGGATGGATTTAAGAATGCTAGGAGATCCCGGGGATATACCGTGTGATCCTCCTACGGTCCGCCACCCAGGCTCAAAGGGATCATAAGATTGTTCATGCTAGAAACTTCCATGTGCAGCCACAAGCTATTATGGGCTCTAGCATAGTTGAGTATGTTGCAGGACCTCTTTCAGTGGTAGGCTAGCAGATGTAGGGGAAAGTAGGTGTAACTGTCTACCCAGAGTAAAGAGTAAATGCTTCAGAAAGACTGTGTCTCGGTCATCCGTTTCTCAAACACCATGAAGTGCGAGAAATCCAACGGAGGAGATCGAGTCTTGTGGGGAAAAGTGCACAAACCTCTGCAGAGTGTACAAACTAATCATGATTAGCCGTGTCCCCGGTTATGGACATCTTGAGTATCTGGTTCTTGGATCATCATATTGAATCCCATCACTCTAAATTAATTTGTTGGGATTAATGATTACTTTTAATTGGGATTGAGAGGGGGTTTTACCTTCTCAATATTTTCAACCAACTTTGTAGTTAAACAAAATATATTCCTTTGATGTAGGAAAAAATTGGCTTTTCGCAAAACATATTAACCGTAGAGCCTCCACCAGCCATATATGCATGTAGTGATAGCATTTATTCTGTTCATTGCTCTACGGTGTTATCTTGCCAGTATATTCAATGTACTGACCCGTTTCGGGCTGCAACGTCTCATGTTGCAGGATTCTTACGACGAGTAAGTGATACGTTAGGGTTACGATTTCTACACTCAACTTTGCCGTTGGTGTTGATGGGAATCCACAACCTTGTTGTTACTTCCGCTATATGGATTGAGGTAATAGTATTTACGTTACTTTATACATGTGATTTACCTCTGTTATAAATCCTCGAGTACTGTGTGTGTCAGCATACCGATCCAGGGATGACACTTAAGCACAGAGACTTTGATCCATTCGGGTCGGGTCGCTACAAGATGGTATCAGAGCACATGTTGACTGTAGGACGTGACCCCTAGAAACTGGCGAGCCCATAGGAAATATTTTCTCTAACTTTATTTTCAAAAGGATCTCTTACCTCTCTTCTTTTCTAAGCTTTATCAAATTTCCTTTTAGTTAGACTATACCCCTTTGCCCTTTTGACCACTCGAAGGTTCAACTGATGAGACCAATCCAAGAAGTACAAGATATCGGACAACTAAGACCACTTCGGAATGAAGAGGATTTTACCGTGCATTATAATAATGGAAACTACAACAGTTGAAGACTCCGAAGACTAGGAGAATTTGAAGTTTCTGAAGAATTTCCAGATTGGTATGACCTAGGAAGGCTACCCTTATGGAATTTGTCAGACTATTGAAGCTGTCAATACCCGAGATCAAGGTGTGTCGGAGAAAGACCGGAACATGGAGCGTTAAAACTCAAAGTTTTTGTCAAGAAAACCCTAAGGCAGGAGATATCAACTATGGAATGATAGCTCATGGCAATGACAAGGGCAGAAACACTGCTATCCATGATGTTATCGCCCGCTTATGCTATTGTCGTCGTGCTGAGTTAAGCATGCATTTCGTCGAAAGGATTGGATGACAAAAGGGCTAATGGAGCATCTATCAGCAAAAGATGAAGTTTAACCTTAGCTGGTGTATCGACAGGATCTGGAGTATTACATCAAGAATTTTCAGATGGACCTTCTGAAAGCCTTATTCGTCCAGGAAGCATTTCGTGAAGAACTCAGGACCCAGAAGCTGAAAGTAGCCAAGCTGGAGGAGCAAAACCTCGAGATACCAGAGATTCGTCAGGAACTGAAGGACAGTAGGACCATGGTTCATTGCCAAGGATGTTGAAACCCAGAAGTTTGGAATGCAACTCTAGAATATTAAAGGACGTCACGAGAGACTTCGCGTCAACAAAGATGATCTGGCAAAAGAACTTGAGAAGGTCAAGCACGATCGGAAGAAGCCCATCGGAGACATGAACAAGACTTGAAGAGTTTGGCGACTTTGAAGATTTATTGACCTTTAGAAGACCAAACCCCTGTTATACCTACGTTAGATGCGACGATTGTGAGCTGTCATTTGTTTGATGTTTTTTCGACAGCCACAAAATAAAATTTGCCTCTTCAAATCTATTGTTTGTATTGTGTGTATCCCTCTCTATCTCTCTTATCTCACCCCGAATCCCTAGGAACCAATAGAGGATGAATGGAGATGAACTCATATTTTATGGACCGATGACTCAATTGGAGAAGGACCGATGGATTCAAAACATGGAAGATCACATGAAGAATAACACTATAGCCGGAAAGGATATGGCCCAGCATGCTCTTCAGTGCTTTGAAAGAGGTGCTGCTACTTGGTGGAGGATGTACCAAACCATCAATGGATGGCAAAGAGTAACCACTTGGGAAGAATTTAAGTTGACTCTGCAAAGGTCTCGGCTTGTGTCCCAGAAGTTGAAGCCTTATGGAAATGATATGAAGAAACCTTGTGCATGCAAGCTCTGTGGAGAAATAGGACACAACCATAAAGAACACAAGGATGAATGCCCTCATTGTGAAGAGAGTCACCCAGCTGAAGAATGCCCAACTAGGCAGATTACTTGTTTCTTGTGTGAAGGGACTACCCACTACCCTGCTCAGTTCACATTTACCCCATAGTACAAAGAACCATCCAGCAGAAGAAAGAAGAAATGAAAGGAGCCCTCATGGAAATTTTAGAAGAACCTGTGATGAAGGAAGAGGTGGAGGACACACCCGAAGAAGACCCAATTAAACTCTGCACCAAGTCATGCTATTCATGTGGAGAAGAAGGACACATATCCCAGAATTGTCTGAATGGGGATCTAGTAGAATTCCCGACGAAGGAAGTAGAGTATGACTCACAGGAAATAGAAGCCCTGTTTGGAATGGAAAAGTCCAGAAAAAGAAGTAGATTGGATTCCAGGAAGGATCTGAGTCATATCACCTGTTATAGGTGCAAGGAGTCAGGGCACTACCTCAACAGTTGCCCAAAAAGGAAACCTCGAGACTTGTCAGAAGTAATATGTTTTCGTTGTAATGAAGCAGGACACTTTGCCAGAGAATGCCCCAAGGAGAAGGAGATTTGTGATAATTAGTTGTGTCCGTGAGAAGTATAGTAGTAGTAGTGAGAACATTTCCTTTATATTGAGGTGTTGAGTTGAGGCATGTAATGGAAATGCAGGAGATTGTAATAATTGGAGAATCAATAAAGTTAGCATTATTGTTGGTACTGATTTGGATTTTATGAGTTGTTACTCTATGAAGAAAGATTTTGACCATTTTCGAGGATATGAGAAATATGGTCTACGGATGAATTTGTGCATTTCAAGGGTGGTAGTAACTGTGAGGACCCTTGACCCCTAGAAAAGATAATGATATTCCACGGAGTGGATTTCGGACGAAATAAGTATGAGTTTTGTCTCGATAGGTGGGATATCCCAAGAATATGAAGGGATGAAGTGCTATTGGATATAAAGGAGGTATAATGTTGGTAATATGGAGCAATTGTAACTCCATGATGAGTCTGAGTAATCACGTCTTAGTACCAATAGAAGGAGGGGAGACAGTATAATTGGATGGATTTAAGAATGCTGGGAAGCTCAAGGTTGGAATAAGGATCCGTTGCCCCGATGTTGAGCTCAAGGTTGCAAGTGATGAGATGGGCCATAACCCACAGGCCCCAGGACCTGCCAAGAAGCAAGCACATTCTTGCTGAAGGAAAAACCCTGGAAGAGGATATGCCTTTATCAATAGACGATCTTATAGGAGTTACGCAAAACCTGAGAGCTGTGAAGGAACGATAGATTGTTTGTCTGGCTTGCAGAATCAATGGATTATCCGAACTTGGTTCGTCGACAAGAGAAATTCTGCAATGCTTGTGAGGATGACCAAGTGTTAGAATGCGAGATTCGCTAAACCGTATACAAGGTAATGATTTGGGTGCGGGATGGATTGATCACCATACCGACTTACTCTTATTATTCGCCTTGCTATATGGGATGGTAAATCTGAGTGACTTACCCATAGTAGAGCGACGACGATCAAAACCTTGTTTAAACCATAGAATGGTGTGACAATTTTTCCCCTTGTACACGGCAGTTGTTGCCAACCGTAGGTTATGCGGTGAGGTTCAACCCAGACCCATTTCCTGCAGGAGAAACCATAAATTGTTGACCACCATGAGATATCGATAGTTGTTTAGTATTGGCGCCAGACCCGTCAGCTGAGAAGACCCGGTAACAGAAGAACCTTACCAAGATGAAAGGACACGGGAATTGAGGAAAATAGTTATGCCCCTACCGGAAGAGCCAGAGTAGGATTTTTCCCGAGGATCTCAGAGGACTGACCCTGTCGACAATAAGGATGGAGTATATAAGTTTTGATGGAACCGTAACAATGCTTCTAAGGGTGGTAGCACCCAAGACCCCCTGTGACGATCGATGGATTTTGAGAAGACCCCAAACCTAACCTATTTCTTTCTAGCCTCTCCGAATCTCGAGGACGAGATTCATTTTAAGGGTGGTAGGTTTGTAACATCCCAAAATTCTAAATTTTGGAATGTTATATTAAATAAATAGTTTTGATTGATTGTTTGATTGTGGTGTGGTTGCTTGTGTGAAATTGAGTGAAATTTGGAAACTTTTTGAAAGTTGAATGAGAGGGAATAAAATGACTTTCCCAAAACTTTCACCTTGCATTTATGATCTCCATGAATTCATATTCATTTCATCACAAACCCTAGAGTGAAGATAACATGACTTCTTCTATTTTAAAAGGGTTTTTTGAAAAGATTTGAATTCCATTTGGAAATATTCCGAATTCGAAAACTTTATGCAACTCAATGATTTTCATGAGAGGAGATAAAATGACTTCTTCAAATTATATGAAATATGAGTTGGAAGTTTAAAACAATCGAATTTAAAGTCCCTTTGAAATTATTTTCAATTTGGAGTTATTTGGTTTTTATTCAAATTGTTTTTATCCAAAAATAAAATATATGGAAATTAGGGTAAAATGATTCCCTTCAATATAAAATTAGAGGGAAATAAATTTGAAATCATTTTGGTATTTTTAAAATGATTTTTATTAGGTTTTATTGCAGCAGTAGCACTGTTTGCTTTATTTAAATTTTTGTGAAATTTATTTGCCGCTGAAAATATGTTCATCTTTTAGGAAATCTTTTTCTGAAAATTTTGATATATAATATGCCTATGGAAATTTTCTTATTTTCCGTTTACCTTTTTTTGTTTTTATTCTAAAAAAAAAACTGTACGAGCGACCGACTGCTATCCTTCGCCAGCGTGCGCAACATAGCTAGCAGGTCGGACTATATTATTTTTCCAGTTGTCCTTTAATTTATTTATTTTCTGTTAAAAAAAAAAACTCCGCGCACGCACACATGCGCGCACACGCGCAGGCCGGCCGAAGGCCCATGCGGCGTCGTTTCTTTTCTTTGTTTTTCCTATATCTTTCGTCTGCCTTTTGTTTACGTTTAGTCCCACATTGCCTAACTTTTGACCTCTAAGCCTCCTTTCCACCTATAAATATAGACCCATAGAGCCTCCAAAAATCATCCGATTCGGGTTAAATCAATATATTTTGGTTTGACTAGATTCACTAAATAAAAATATTTTTCTTCTCTCCGGCGGGACTTCTGAAAGTTGTCTTCTCTCTCGGAAGTCATCTTTTCTCTACCTTATAAAGGTATCTTTCTTCGTATTTTTTTATATACTCCCGTAGCTTATTATTTCTAGACTAGTACGGTAGAATAATTAGATTTATAAATTAGTCCTTGTATTTACATTTTAGGACTAGAATTCTTTTAGCCATAACTCTTTTTCTTCCGTAAAACAGCTTGGCCCTGATTTTTCAAATAGCCATAACTTTTTACTCGTTCATCCAAATTAGACGAAACCAACGCCAACATTTTCGTCTTGACTCCACCTATCTAGTGAATCTATCCAATACACTTTTTGCAACTTTCAAATTTCGAAATTTGTTCTGATTCATATTCAAACTTGTTTTGGCTATAACTTTAGTTTCGTAACTCCGATTTAATTGATTCTTTTTGCTAATTGAAGCTCTTGACCTAAACTTTCTGATAAGACCAAATCCACCCAATTTTGGTACTGTTAGAAATTGTTTTCTGTTGCAAGAGTTAATTGCTAGTTTTCAAAGTTTTTCGAGATCTTTTCTTCGATTCTTTTGCATGAGTGCTTATGTATGCAATTGCTTGCTCACGTTAGATTGAACGGAGTGTGACGAGTAGAACTATCAGGAATTATGAGTGCGAAGGATCTTCATCAACAGTACAAGGCAAGTAACACATTGATCATACTTCTTCGTTACCCAGTTTTTATGCATTAGTTTCGACCCTCAAATATTGCATGATTAGGATGTGATTAACTCGTGGGTATTGGGAAGTAGATGATGAGGTAGAACCTATTGCCTTTTTTTTTAATATCAAACCCTTGGGAGTTACTTCCACGCTATGCTTATGTTGCCATGCTATGCTCGTAGACGTGGATTGGGTTTTGAGTGTATTCCATGACAGATGTGAGATTTTTAATGAATGGTTCAACTTAAGGTGGCAACATTAATACACATCTGGGTGGATTGCTTGTTTGGACACCTGGGGATATACCAGTGTTGTCCTAGGAGATCCCGGGGATATACCGTGTGATCCTCCTACGGTCCGCCACCCAGGCTCAAAGGGATCATAAGATTATTCATGCTAGAAACTTCCGTGTGCAGCCACAAGCTATTATGGGCTCTAGCATAGTTGAGTATGTTACATGACCTCTTTCAGTGGTAGGCTAGCAGATGTAGGGGAAAGTAGGTGTAACTGTCTACCCAGAGTAAAGAGTAAATGTTTCTGAAAGACTGTGTCTCGGTCATCCGTTTCTCAAACACCATGTAGTGCGAGAAATCTAACGGAGGAGATCGAGTCTTGTGGGGAAAAGTGCACAAACCTCTGCAGAGTGTACAAACTAATCATGATTAGCCGTGTCCCCGGTTATGGACATCTTGAGTATCTGGTTCTTGGATCATCATATTGAATCCCATCACTCTAAATTAATTTGTTGGGATTAATGATTTCTTTTAATTGGGATTGAGAGGGGGTTTTACCTTCTCAATGTTCAACAACCACCATGATAGTTAAATAAAATATATTCCTTTGATGTAGGGAAAAAATTGGCTTTTCGCAAAACATATTAACCGTAGAGCCTCCACCAGCCATATATGCATGTAGTGATAGCATTTATTCTGTTCATTGCTCTACTGTGTTATCTTGCCAGTATATTCAATGTACTGACCCGTTTCGGGCTGCAACGTCTCATGTTGCAGGATTCTTACGACGAGTAAGTGATACGTTAGGGTTACGATTTCTACACTCAACTTTGCCGTTGGTGTTGATGGGAATCCACAACCCTGTTGTTACTTCCGCTATTTGGATTGAGGTAATAGTATTTACGTTACTTTATACATGTGATTTACCTCTGTTATAAATCCTCGAGTACTGTGTGTGTCAGCATACCGATCCAGGGATGACACTTAAGCACAGAGACTTTGATCCATTCGGGTCGGGTCGCTACATGCATAGTAGTACTTTGCTTTGAGGGCTAATAGACTTTCGCAATAAGTATGCGAGTTTGTTATGACTAATGTGAGTCCATGGATTATACGCACTCTCACCTTTCCGCAATTTGCTAGCCTCTTCGGTACCATGCATTTCCCTTTCTCACCTCGAGAGTCAGTGTAAACTTCGCTGGTGCATCCAAACCCCGTGATATGATATGCTCTATCACACATAAGTGTCCTTATATCTTCCTCAAAACAGCCACCATACCTACTGCTACTTCTTGAGCTTGTGTTGGTTTTTCCCTTGAAGATTAAAGGGTGATGCAGCAAAGTAGAGATAAGTATTTCCCTCAGTTAGAGAACCAAGGTATCAATCCAGTAGGAGACAACGCACAAATCACCTAGCACCTGCACAAACAATCAAACAACTTGCATCCAACGCGATAAAGGAGTTGTCAATCTCTTCACGGTTACTTGCAAAAGTGAGATCTGATAGAGATAGGTAAAACTAAACAAAAGATAAAGTAAATATTTTTGGGTTTTTTGGTTTATAGATCTGAAAATAAAAGATTGCAAAATAGTAGATCAGAAAGTAATATGATGGAAAATAGACCCGGGGGCCATAGGTTTCACTTGAGGCTTCTCTCAAGATAGCAAATAATATGGTGGGTGAACAAATTACTATCGAGCAATTGATAGAAAAGCGCAAAGTTATGACGATATCCAAGGCAATGATTATGAAATATAGGCATCACGTCCGTGTCAAGTAGACCGAAACGGTTCTACATCTACTACTATTACTCCACACATCGACTGACTCCTGCCTACATCTAGAGTATTAAGTTCATGAAGAACAGAGTAACGCATTAAGTAAGATGACATGATGTAGAGGAATAAACTCAAGCAATATGATATAAACCCCATCTTTTTATCCTCGATGGCAACAATACAATACGTGCCTTGCTGCCCCTACTGTCACTGGGAAAGGACACCGCAAGATTGAACCCAAAGCTAAGCACTTCTCCCATTGCAAGAAAAACCAATCTAGTTGGCCAAACCAAACCGATAATTCAAAGAGAATTACAAAGATATCAAATCATGCATATAAGAATTCAGAGAAGATTCAAATAATATTCATAGATAAGCTGATCATAAATCCACAATTCATCGGATCTCGACAAACACTCCGCAAAAGAATATTACATCGGATAGATCTCCAAGAACAACGAGGAGAACATGGTATTGAGAATCAAAGAGAGAGAAGAAGCCATCTAGCTACTAGCTATGGACCCGTAGGTCTGAGCTAAACTACTCACGCTTCATCGGAAGGGCAATAGAGTTGATGTAGAAGCCCTCCTTGATCGAATTCCCCTCCGGCAGGGTGCCGGAAAAGGTCCCTAGATGGGATCTCACGGGTACAGAAGGTTGCGGCGGTGGAAAAGTCTTTTCATGGATGCCTCTGGTGGTTTGGCAACATATGTGAATATATAGGCGAGAGAATTAGGTCAGGGGAGTCACGGGGGGCCCACAAGGCAAGGGGGCATGCCCTACCCCCTGGGTGCGCCCTCCACCCTTGTGGCCGCCTCGTGGCTCCTCCGACTTCATCTCCAAGTCTCCTGGGTGTCTTCTGGTCCAAGAAAAATCATTGTGAAGGTTTTATTCCGTTTGGACTCCGTTTGGTATTCCTTTCCCACGAAGCTAAAAAACAAGGAAAAAACAGAAACTAGCACTGGGCTCTAGGTTAATAGGTTAGTCCCAAAAATAATATAAAATAGCATATTAATGCATATAAAACATCCAAAACAGATAATATAATAGCATGGAACAATCAAAAATTATAGATACGTTGGAGACGTATCAAGCATCCCCAAGCTTAATTTCTGCTCGTCCTCGAGTAGGTAAATGATAAAAACAGAATTTTTGATGTGGAATGCTACCTAGCATATTTATCCATGTAATTTTCTTTATTGTGGCATGAATGTTCAGATCCATAAGATTCAAAACAAAAGTTTAATATTGACATAAAAACAATAATACTTCAAGCGTACTAACAAGGCAATTATGTCTTCTCAAAATAACATGGCCAAAGAAAGCTTATCCCTACAAAATCATATAGTCTGGCTATGCTCCATCTTCATCACACAAAATATTCAAATCATGCACAACCCCAATGACAAGCCAAGCAATTGTTTCATACTTTTAGTGTTCTAAAACTTTTTCAACTTTCACGCAATACATGAGCTTGAGCCATGAACATAGCACTATAGGTGGAATAGAATATGGTGGTTGTGGAGAAGACAAAAAAGAAGGAGATAGTCTCACATCAACTAGGCGTATTAACGGGATACGGAGATGCCCATAAATAGATATCAATGTGAGTGAGTAGGGATTGCCATGCAACGGATGCGCTAGAGCTATAAGTGTATGAAAGCTCAAAAGAAAACTAAGTGGGTGTGCATCCAACTTGCTTGCTCATGAAGACCTAGGGCAATTTGAGGAAGCCCATTGTTGGAATATACAAGCCAAGTTCTATAATGAAAATTTCCCACTAGTATATGAAAGTGACAAAATAGGAGACCCTCTATCATGAAGATCATGGTGCTACTTTGAAGCACAAGTGTGGAAAAAGGATAGTAGCATTGCCCCTTCACTCTTTTTCTCTCATTTTTTTTCTTTTCTCTTTTTTTTTCTTTTTTTCTCCCTTTTTTTTGGCTTGGCTTCTTTGGCCTCTTTTTTTCCTCACATGGGACAATGTTCTAATAATGAAGATCATCACACTTTTATTTACTTACAACTCAAGAATTACAACTCGATACTTAGAACAAAATATGACTCTATATGAATGCCTCCAGCGGTGTACCGGGATGTGCAATGAATCAAAAGTGACATGTATGAAAGAATTATGAAAGGTGGCTTTGCCACAAATACGATGTCAACTACATGATCATGCAAAGCAATATGACAATGATGAAGCGTGTCATAATAAAAAAGAATGGTGGAAAGTTGCATGGCAATATATCTCAGAATGGCTATGGAAATGCCATAATAGGTAGGTATGGTGGCTGTTTTGAGGAAGGTATATGGAGGGTGTATGGTACCGGCGAAAGTTGCGCGGCACTAGAGAGGCTAGCAAAGGTGGAAGGGTGAGAGAGCGTATAATCCATGGACTCAACATTAGTCATAAAGAACTCACATACTTATTGCAAAAATCTATTAGTCATCGAAACAAAGTACTACGCGCATGCTCCTAGGGGGGTAGATTGGTAGGAAAAGACCACCCCTCGTCCCCGACCGCCACTCATAAGGAAGACAATGAAAAAATATCTCATGCTCCAACTTCGTTACATAACGGTTCACCATACGTGCATGCTACGGGAATCACAAACCTTAACACAAGTATTTCTCCAATTCACAATTATTCACTAGCATGACTCTAATACCACCATCTTTATATCTCAAAACAATCAAAAGGAATCAAACTTCTCATAGTATTCAATGCACTTTATATGAAAGTTTTTATTATATCCTCTTGGATGTCTATCATATTAGGACTAAATTTATAACCAAAGAAAATTACCATGCTGTTTAGAGATTCTCAAAATAATATAAGTGAAGCATGAGAGTTCAATAATTTCTACAAAATAAAGCCACCGTCGTTCTCTAAAAATATATAAGTGAAGCACTAGAGCAAAATTGCCAAGCTGAAAAGATATAAGTGAAGCACATAGAGTATTCTAATAAATCACAATTCATGCGTGTCCCTCTCAAAAGGTGTGTACAGCAAGTATGATTGTGGCAAACTAAAAAGCAAAGACTCAAATCATACAAGACGCTCCAAGCAAAACACATATCATGTGGTGAATAAAAATATAGCCTCAAGTAAAGTTACCGATAGACGAAGACGAAAGAGGGGATGCCTTCCGGGGCATCCCCAAGCTTAGGCTCTTGGTTGTCCTTGAATATTACCTTGGGGTGCCTTGGGCATCCCCAAGCTTAGGCTCTTGCCACTCCTTATTCCATTGTCCATCAAATCCTTACCCAAAACTTGAAAACTTCACAACACAAAACTCAACAGAAAATCTCATAAGCTCCGTTAGTATAAGAAAATAAATCACCACATTTGGTACTGTTGTGAACTCATTCTTTATTTATATTGGTGTAATATCTAATGTATTCCAACTTCTCCATGGTTCATACCCCCCGATACTACTCATAGATTCATCAAAATAAGCAAACAACACAAAGAAAACAGAATCTGTCAAAAACAGAACAGTCTGCTAAGATCCGAATTGTTATAATACTTATGTAACTCAAATAATTCTGAAAAATTAGGAAAACAGAGTAAATTTGTATATCAACCTCGTGTAAAAAATTCAGGGTTTTTCAACGCTTCAGTGAATTATTACAATTCTGTGACTGGACGCAAAAGTTTCTATTTTTCAGCAAGATCTAATCAACTATCATCGTAAGCCATCCCAAAGGTTTTACTTGGCACAAACACTAATTAAAACACAAAACCACATCTACCCAGAGGCTAGATGAATTATTCAAAGCAAAACAGGAACAAAAAGCAAAAATAAAAATAAAATTGGGTTGCCTCCCAACAAGCGCTATTGTTTAACGCCCTTAGCTAGGCATAAAAACACAAATAGATCTAGGTATTGTCATAATAATGATAAGGTAAATCTCGAAAAATCATCTCATACTCCCTTCGTTCAACAGAAAGTTTTCTTTGCGGTAAGCAAAAGTAATCAAAAGGGCTAAATTTAATGGGTTAAAGATCCCCAAGATCAAGCTCGGGAGGAATTTGTTCCTCCTTTGGCCCCTCATATTGTATGACCAACTCATCATTGTAAGCGTTCTTTTGGCAAAAAGTCATGAGCTTGTGTCCAAGAGAGAAACCCAGTTCATTGTTTTGTATAGCAAAATTATCATTAAGTTCAGAAATATTATCAACTAAAACATCGGTAGGGACCCTTTTTCTTAAATTTTCATTGTAAGCAACATGATCTAGAGATCGTAAACGCATTATGTCTTCTAGGTTAAAGAGAATTCCCTCTATGGGAGGACGACCACCGTCTACTTTATAATGCGCAAAAATTTCACTAGCTTCTTTCATAATAAATATAAACTCATGGGCTAGAAATATAGTAGCGGTGCGCTTAATAGAAGAATGCTCAATATGAGAAAACTCTAGAAAAATCCTTTGTATGGATGGATGCATATGGATGAACTGTCTCTCAAGTTCAACCACAAGCAAAGATATAGCATCTACAAGACTACTAGTTTTATGAAGAATAGATCCACCTAACGTGGGTAGCACACCAGTACAAGTAAACAAATCTTGAATAACCCCTTTTCCAATAATGTTGTCGCTACCTATGCGAAGTTTTTTAGTGTGCAAGATAGTAGATTCTTCATGAGGATTAGTATTACCAAAGGAATCAAAGTTTCCCCCATTGTTACTACTATCCTTTTCAGCGATAACCTCCCCAATTTCAGACATTGTGGCAACAAACCAATCTAGCAAACGAGCAAACCAAAAGCGAACGGAGAAAACGAACTGAAGAGAGGCAAAGAGAAGGGCGAATAAAAAGGCAAATGTTTTCGAAAATCGTTTTAGAAGTGGGGGAGAGGAAAATGAGAGGCAAATGGCAAATAATGTAATGCAAGAGATGAGAGTTTTATCATGGGTACTTGGTATGTCTTGACTTGGCGTAGATCTTCCCGGCAACGGCGCCAGAAATTCTTCCTGCTACTTCTTGCGCTTGCGTTGGTTTTTCCCTTGAAGAGGAAAGGGTGATGCAGCAAAGTAGAGATAAGTATTTCCCTCAGTTAGAGAACCAAGGTATCAATCGAGTAGGAGACAATGCACAAATCACCTAGCACCTGCACAAACAATCAAACAACTTGCACCCAACGCGATAAAGAGGTTGTCAATCCCTTCACGGTTACTTGCAAAAGTGAGATCTGATAGAGATAAGTAAAACTAAACAAAAGATAAAGTAAATATTTTTGGGTTTTTTGGTTTATAGATCTAGAAATAAAAGATTGCAAAATAGTAGATCGGAAAGTAATATGATGGAAAATAGACCCGGGGCCATAGGTTTCACTTGAGGCTTCTCTCAAGATAGCAAATAATACGGTGGGTGAACAAATTACTGTCGAGCAATTGATAGAAAAGCGCAAAGTTATGACGACATCCAAGGCAATGATTATGAAATATAGGCATCACGTCCGTGTCAAGTAGACCGAAATGATTCTACATCTACTACTATTACTCCACACATCGACTGACTCCTGCCTACATCTAGAGTATTAAGTTCATGAAGAACAGAGTAACGCATTAAGTAAGATGAAATGATGTAGAGGAATAAACTCAAGCAATATGATATAAACCCCATCTTTTTATCCTCGATGGCAACAATACAGTACATGCCTTGCTGCCCCTACTGTCACTGGGAAAGGACACCGCAAGATTGAACCCAAAGCTAAGCACTTCTCCCATTGCAAGAAAAACCAATCTAGTTGGCCTAACCAAACCGATAATTCGAAGAGAATTACAAAGATATCAAATCATGCATATTAGAATTCAGAGAAGATTCAAATAATATTCATAGATAAGCTGATCATAAATCCACAATTCATCGGATCTCGACAAACACACCGCAAAAGAATATTACATCGGATAGATCTCCAAGAACAACGAGGAGAACATGGTATTGAGATCAAAGAGAGAGAAGAAGCCATCTAGCTACTAGCTATGGACCCGTAGCTCTGAGGTAAACTACTCACGCTTCATCGGAAGGGCAATAGAGTTGATGTAGAAGCCCTCCTTGATCGAATTCCCCTCCGGCAGGGTGCCGGAAAAGGTCCCTAGATGGGATCTCACGGGTACAGAAGGTTGCGGCGGTGGAAAAGTCTTTTCATGGATGCCTCTGGTGGTTTGGCAACATATGTGAATATATAGGCGAAAGAATTAGGTCAGGGGAGTCACGGGGGGGGGGGGGGGCACAAGGCAGGGGGCGCACCCTACCCCCCTGGGCGCGCCCTCCACCCTTGTGGCCACCTCGTGGCTCCTTCGACTTCATCTCCAAGTCTCCTGGGTGTCTTCTGGTCCAAGAAAAATCATCGTGAAGGTTTTATTCCGGTTGGACTCCGTTTGGTATTCCTTTCCCATGAAGCTAAAAAACAAGGAAAAAACAGAAACTGGCACTGGGCTCTTGGTTAATAGGTTAGTCCCAAAAATAATATAAAATAGCATATTAATGCATATAAAACATCCAAAACAGATAATATAATAGCATAGAACAATAAAAAATTATAGATACGTTAGAGACGTATCACCTACCTATCATGGCATTTCCATAGCCATTCCGAGATATATTGCCATGCAACTTCCACTGTTCCGTTATTATGACATACATATTCATTGTCATATTGCTTTGCATGATCATATAGCAGACATAGTATTTGTGGCCCAGCCATCGTTCATCATTATCATACATGTTACGCTAGCATCATTGCACATCCCAGTACACTGCCAGAGGCATTCATATAGACTCATGTGTTTCAGTTTTATTGAGTTGTAATATTGAGTTATAAGTAAATAGAAATGTGATGATCATCATTATTAGAGCATTGTCCAAGTGAGGAAATAAAATAAAATAAAAGAGAAAAAAGGCCAAAAAGAGCCCAACAAAACAATGAGAGAAAAAGAGAGAAGGGGCAATGTTGCTATCATTTTCCACATTTGTGCTTCAAAGTACCACCATGTTTTTCATATAGAGAGTCTCCTATGTTGTCACTTTCATATACTAGTGGGAATTTTTCATTATAGAACTTGGCTTGTATATTCCGATGATGGGCTTCCTCAAATGCCCAAGGTCTTCATGAGCAAGCAAGTTGGATGCACTCACACTTAGTTTTCAGTTCGAGCTTTCATACACTTATAGCTCTTAGTGCATTCGTTGCATGGCAATCCCTACTCCTCTCATTGACATCAGTTGATGGGCATCTCCATAGCTCGTTGATTAGCCGCGTTGATGTTAGACTATCTTCCTTTTTGTCTTCCCCTTATTAATCTCTACCACCCATTCTATTCCACCCATAGTGCTATTTCCATGGCTTACGCTCATGTATTGCGTGGGGGTTGAAAAAGTTGAAGCGCGTTAAAAGGTATGAACCAATTGCTTGGCTCACATCGGGGTTGTACATGATTTATTTTGTGTTATGAAGATGGAGCATGACAAGGCTATTTGATTTTGTAGGGATAGCGTTCTTTAGCATTTTTGCTTTCAAAGGGATGATTGTTTGTTGGTATGCCAGAGTATTGATGTCTTTATGTAAAATTATAGACTATTGCTTTGAATCATTCAGATCTTAATATTCATACCATAAAAGAAAGATTACATGATAAACATGTTAGGTAGCATTCCACATCAAAAAATTTGTTTTTATCATTTACCTACTCAAGGACGAGCAGGAATTAAGCTTGGGGATGCTTGATACGTCTCTAATGTATCTATAATTTTTTATTGTTCCATGCTATTATAGTACTCCCTCCATCCATCTATATAGGGCCTAATGCCTTTTTGAGAGTGCCTTTGACTATTGATAAGATTAATACTATATGAGATGTACAATATGAAAATTATATCATTGGAAGCTCCTTTCACATACAAATTTGATGGTATGCTTTGTGTAACTTGCATGTCATATATTATTACTCTAATATTTGGTCAAAGTTAGCCTTGAAAAATACATCAGGCCCTATATATATGGATAGAGGGAGTATCAATCTTGGATGTTTTATCTGCAATTATATGCTATTTTATATCATTTTCTGGGACTAGCCTATTAACCCAATGCCTAGTGCCAGTTGTTGTTTTTTCCTGTTTTTGGTTTTCCAGGAAATCAGTACCAAACGGAGTCCAAATGCTACAAAACTTTTTGATGGTTTTTTCCTGGACAAGAGAGACCCTAGAAGCTTTGGGAGGAAACCAGAAGGCAAACAAGGAGATGACAAGGCAATAGGGCGCGCCCAGGGGGGTAGGCGTGCCCTGATGCCATGTGGGCCCCTTGTGGCTCCGTCTGACCTAATTCCACCTCTATAAATTCTATAAAATCAGTAAACCAATAGAGAGCCACCCAAAACAGTTTTTCAGCGCCGCAAGTTTCTGTTCTTCAACCATCCCATCTAGAGGTGTTTTCCAATACTCTGTCGAAGGCGGAATCGTTCACTGAGGGCTTCTACATCATCCTTGCTGCCTTTCAATGATGCGTGAGTAGTTTACCATAGACCTACGGGTCCATAGCTAGTAGCTAGATGGCTTCTTCTCTCTCTTTGATCTTTAATACAATGTTCTCCTCGATGTTCTTGGAGTTCTATTCGATGTAATCTTCTTTTGCGGTGTGTTTGTTGGGATCTGATGAACTATGGGTTTATGATCAGATTATTCATGAATGTTAATTGAGTCTTTTCTGAACTTTATTATGCATGATTGTTATAGCTTTGTATAAGTGACAGAAAGGGACAAGACACGTATTTGTATTGTTGCCATTAAGGGTAAAACGACGGGGTTTATTCATATTGATTGAGTTTACTTTGTCTACATCATGTCATCTTGCTTAAGGCGTTACTCTGTTTTATACTCAATACCATAGATGCATGCTGGATAGCGGTCGATTGGTAGAGTAATAGTAGTGGATGCATACAGGAGCCGGTCTACTTGTCTCGGACGTGATGCATATATACATGATCATTTCCTTGAATATCGTCATAACTATGTGCTTTTCTATCAATTGCCCAACAGTAATTTGTTCACCCACCGTATGCTATGTGTTCGAGAGAGAAGCCTCTAGTGAAAAACTATGGCCCCGAGTCTACTTTTATCATATATAAATACACAAAAATACCTTTCTACAATTTTATTTCTTTTATTTTGTTTTGCAATTTACTTTATTACCTACCACTACAAGATTTAATCCTTGCAAGTAACCGCCGAGGGCATTGACAACCCCCTTGTTTGTGTTGGGTGCAAGTATTTGCTTTGTATGTGCAGGTGTTGTTCACGAGGCTTTGTGTGATTCTCCTACTGGATTGATAACCTAGGTTCTTAACTGAGGGAAATACTTATCTCTATTGTACTGCATCACCCTCTCCTCTTCGGGGAAATCACAATGCATCTCACAAGTAGCACTGTGCTGCCCTCCGCTACTCGCCGCCAGTCCTAGCTTCTACCGCTACCAGTTGTAGCCATATCGGGCACTAGGGTTTGGCACAACATCACCACTCCCTAATGATTGCAGCAAAAAAGATAGTCAGTCCCAACACCACACCTCATTGGTGGCAGCGTTCGCGCTAGCATGGGCGTCGCCATCACAACACCGCCTCATCACTTCCAGCGCCGCGTAAACCTTTTGATTCCGCCGGTTCCAGCTTTTTAGTTTGCTGGTCGCAACATTTTCCTCTGTCGGTGGTAGCCTTCGCGTCGCCCATTCCAGCTTTTTAGTTCACTTGTCACAACATTTTCCTCTGCCGGTGGTAGAGTTTCATCGACGGTTCCAGCCTTTTGATTTATCGATAGTAGCATTTGATTTCGCTGGTTCCAGCTTTTTAGTTTGTCGGTCGTCGTAGTTTCCACATTGTCGATTGCCAGTTCCATTACCATGCGACGCTGGTTCGAGCACCTTGCACCACCGGTTGTAGCATGCTAGACGCCGGTTCCAGCAATGGTGCTCTTTGATGCAGCAAAACCCCTGATCGGTTTCCAGCACTAGGGTGCTGGGGATGCAGCTATTCGGTCAGCTGGTTCCAGCACTATCATCTGGTAGTTCTAGCATGATGATGGTGATGCGGCACTTTGTATGGAAGGTTCAAGCATGGTGCCAGGGATGCGGCACTTTGGCCGGCAGGTTCCAGCATTTTTGTGTTGGGGATGCAGTGCTTCGGCCGACCGGTTTCATCATTGTGGTGCATTGACGTCGAGTGCGTGCTGGAACTCGCTGGATTTTGTAGCCCATGTGGAGCTCGCTAGATTTGACACAGCATGATGGCAGATCGCTTGTAGCATACCTGATGCCTGCAAGCCAAACAGGGTAGTGTAGCACTTTGGTAGAAGTATCCCAATGAGTAATCGTCCCAAAGAAGAGCAAAGGAGAATATTTATAATAGCGCTTTTGTCACACACAAGGGGTCATAGTTCTTGTGTGAAGTAACCGTTGGAGCTTCTGCAAATATCGTTACTGTCCTAGTAAACTAAGAAATCAGAGTAACAAGGGTAAAAGGTTTATAGTATCGAAGGTAAAAACTCTTATAAGTAAATAACATAAATGAAATTGAGAGGGGTGTTTCCTGCAATGAAGAGATTAGGTGCTGAGAGAATTCAGTTCATGGTAAGAGTATATCAAGTGTGCCAGTGCGACGGTAATACCAGTTACCTTTTATTATACTCATAGTATTCGATATGTGTGTTCTGTAGGAAGACCACTATAGAGTAATGAAAATCCTCCTCTCATGATTCTATCTCATTCTATGGTCCTGCTTCACCGTTGCCACAGAGTGGTCGTTTCCATAATTAAGGTCCTTGGACCAGAACCAAGCATTAGGTCTAATGGATCACCGTTATCTCATATTGTCTTCGGTTCTCATAGATATCTCCACCTATCACATCAGAGGTCACAATTTCTTAAACAATATGTGTTACCTGTGTAGGCTTGGGATCGTGTTGCCCGGGCCCTTAAATTGGACAACGTTAACACGCATAGAGTTCACCACAGCATAACAACATACTAGACAGATCATACTACAAATACAAATGACGACATATAGAATAGGCACATATAAATCTTACCACTCACCTACATCTCTCATGCCTATGGGGGATTACTCACACATCATAAGAGAGAAACCAATCACACTAGAGATAAAACTCATGAAAACCATATCGATAATACCGTGAAGATCCACAATAAGATGAAATGGATAATTCAAACAATCTTGATCTCCAGATGAGACATGATAGAGTTACAATTGTTCTCACAACTTGGAATTCCTCTTACAAAGGTGAAGGGGGTGATGATGTTGGAGATGAAAGGACCAAACTAAGAAGATCTCCCGAAGGTTCTTTGGATCCTTTCTTCACCTATTCTGGATGTGGTGGCGGCGGCTAGGGTTTTCTTCTCGCCTGGGTCCCTTCACGAAAGTGTCTTGTATAGACGTCATGGAGCTATTGGCACTCCATACAAGCACTTGCGATCATATGGAACGTCATCTTTTGGTCTACTACATCTGATGACTTGAGTTTCTTCATGGAAGTTGCTCTAATTGGCTTGATTCGTAGTAATCCTCCTTGGTTTCCTTCCATATATGATATTTCCTCCAAACATTGGAAAAACATATTTTTTTCTTTTTTGAAGGATTAGCGTTAGAAATACCTGGAAAGTGATAAAGATCCGGTGAAAACCAAATAAGAATCACTAGAAAACATCATAAATTCTCGAGCCATCAATACCCGCGATGAGTGCTGGCATGGATGCAACACAAGTGTGTGATAGCCTGGCTTAATAGGGATGATAGACTACTCATATCAATAAGAAATTTCTTCTTTTCCGGGAGCCCATTCGGAAAGAACTCCAAAGTTAAGCGTGCTCAGCTTGGAGTAATTTTAGAATGGGTGACCGATAACCCACAAGTATAGGGGATCGCAACAGTTTTCGAGGGTAGAGTATTCAACCCAATTTTATTGATTCGACACAAGGGGAGCCAAAGAATATTTGCAAGTATTAGCAGCTGAGTTGTTAATTCAACCACACCTTGAGATTAATTATCTACAGCAAAGTGATCAGTAGCAAAGTAATATGATAGTTTTGATAGTAGTAGCAACAGCAATAGTAACAGTAACAGTGATAGCAATGATTTTGTAGCAAGTGTAACAGTAATGATAGCTGTAGTAACTTAGCAAGAACAATATGAGAGAAATTCGTAGGCATTGGATCGGTGAAATCGTTGGATGATATTCATCATATAACAGTCATAACCTAGGGCGATACGACACTAGCTCCAGTTCATAAATATAATGTAGGCATGTATTCCGTAAATAGTCATACGTGCTTATGGAAAGAACTTGCATGACATCTTTTGTCCTACCCTCCCATGGCAGCGGGGTCCTATTGGAAACTAAGGGATATTAAGGCCTCCTTTTAATAGAGAACCGGAACAAAGCATTAACACATAGTGAATACATGAACTTCTCAAACTACGATCATCACCGGGAAGTGTCCCGACTATTGTCACTCCGGGGTTGCCGAATCATAACACATAGTAGGTGACTATAACTTGCAAGATCGGATCTAGAACATAGATATAATGGTGATAACATAAACGGTTCAGATCTGAAATCATGGCACCCGGGCCCAAAGTGACAAGCATTAAGCATGGCAAAGTCATAGCAACATCAATCTCAGAACATAATGGATAATAGGGATCAAACCCTAACAAAACTAACTCGATTACATGATGAATCTCATCCAACTCCTCACCGACCAGCGAGCCTACGAAGGAATTACTCACTCCCGGTGGGGAGCATCATGGAATTGGCGATGGAGAAGGGTTGGTGATGACGAAGATCGAAGATCCCCCTCTCCGGAGCCCCGAACGGACTCTAGATCTGGCCTCCCGATGAAGAACAGGAGGTGGCGGCGGCTCCGTCTCGTGAAACACGATAATTCTTTCTCCCTGATTTTTTTCTCCGAAAATATGACTTTATAGCCTCAGGGTTGGAGTCTGCGGAGGCCACCAGGTGGGGACAACCCACCTGGGCGCGCCTGGAGAGGGGGGCGTGCCCTGGTGGGTTGTGCCCACCCAGGTGCCCCCTCTTGTGGTTCTTGGCTCCAGAAATTCTCTTTTATTATATAAAAAATCCTCGCGAAGTTTCGTTCCAATCTGAGAACTTTTATTTCTGCACAAAAACAACACCATGGTAGTTCTGCTGAAAACAGCGTCAGCCCGGGTTAGTTTCATTCAAATCGTGCAAATTAGAGTCCAAAACAAGAGGAAAAGCGTTAGGAAAAGTAGATATGACGGAGACGTATCAACTCCCCCAAGCTTAAACCTTTGCTTGTCCTCAAGCAATTCAGTTGATAAACTGAAAGTGAAAAAGAAAAACTTTTACGAATTCTTTTGCTCTCTTTTACATAAATAAGCTTAAGTAGCACCCAGGTTTTTAGCAAAGGTTATAACCAACCATGTCGACAATAACTCTTAAAAATTATATTAACTCATATCAATGGCATAATCAACTAGCGAGCAATAATAAGATATCTCAAACAACAACACTTTGTCAGAGCAACCATGATATAATATGACAATAGTGGTATCTCGCTAGCCCTTTCTGAGACCGCAAAACATAAATGCAGAGCACCTCCAAAGTTCAAGCAGCGACTAAACATTGTAATTCATGGTAGAAAAGATCCAGTCATGATGCACCCAACATTAGCTATACACAATGCATGAGGATGACAATAGTGCTCTCAGGTTCTGGCGCTTATTTGAGAAGGTGATGACACAAAATAAAAGTAAATAGATAGTCCCTTCGCAGAGGGAAGCAGTGATTTGCAGAGGTGCCAGAGCTCAAGTTTTAAAACAGAGGTAAATGAAATTTTTGAGAAATGCACCCTTCTTATTTACTTCACGACCATTAGTTATCGGTATCTTCCATGCTAAACACATTAGTGGTGGTTCCCAAGCGATAAAAGTAAAGGTTTACTCCCCCTCCACCAACAATCACACTCCACGGCTTGTCCGAAACAAAGGGTGCCGTCCATACCAACAACAGTCCTGGGGGAGTTTTGTTTAATTATTTGCAATTTGAATTCAGGACTGGGAATCCCTATTACCACTCCTCTCGTGCAAGGATGAGTGAATAAACACTCATCACACTACTGCAGGATGCTGCTAACGCGACGCTACGATCAGAGACCCTTCGACGAAACTGTGTGCGATGCAATAATCGCAAACAGTGGTGTAAAAAACCGTCAAAAAAGATGCAAAACGTTTGCGATGATGGATGCATCAAACACGGTTCAGAATTTAGTTGCGTGTGGGATGAGGGGCATACAGTTTAGTTCAAGGAACTGTTTGCGATGAGGCGGAACAAAAGAAACAGGCAGCCAGATGAAGGCGTGTGTGATATACAGCATACGGTTCACTCGGATGAACTGTTTGTGATTAGGCAACACAAAAGAAATGGTCAGCCAGATCAAGGTGTGTGCGATATACGACATACAGTTCACTCGGATGAACTGTTTGCGTTGAGCGAAGAGAACAGAAATGGTTCAACTTAACAAGATGTGTGTGATACGCGGCAAACAGGTCTGTAATCGGAAACGTGTGGGAGGACGATAACAACCCAGACGATTCCTGTTAACAAGCCGTGTGTGTTGTGAGCAAACGATTGCTGGTATACAATTGTGAGTGATTGAGGAAAACATCACCGACGGGTTCCATTGTTTAGTCCGTGTGCGATATGATTTTCTTTGTCCGCACAACATCTACGCTCTGTCTACAGAGCATCAACATATATACTTAAAAAGACAGCATTGCATAACCAAATTAAGCATACAATTACACAAGTGACTACACACATAACATTTCCACACACCAAAGTAAGCAATTACATGCATACTAAACTAGGAGAAACGAGGATCTAATCATCTACTTATTGTTGCGATGACGCTTGCCATTGCTCTGCTTCCGGCTGGATCCCTGGCCGTTTTGGGGAAGGAGGCACTTCCTCATGTCAACGATCCGCCTGTACATGTCGTAGCTCGTGTACGCCTCCTTGGCCGCGTACACAACGTGAGCTTTGTCGAGTTTCTCCATCCAGGCCGAGTGCCAGGCACGCTTGTCCTTGTTGCAGGAATCCTTCATGTCTCTGTAGTAGGGGTCGATGATGGCCTCGGTGAGGTGAACCAGTGAGTCCTTCTCATGCTCCTTGCTGCCCCAGATCTTGTATTGGCCCTGGATGTCGACAAGATTCTGGCAGGCGATGCCCGAATTCTCAAGCGCCTTTACATCGTTGGTGATGTCCACCATAGCGAACATGTAGTGGGGGCTGTTGACAAACCTGGCGAAACCCTCGCAAGGCCTTGTGGCCAGGCAGTAGTGGTAGACGAGGACGTGGTGGCGCACGCACATCTGGGTGACAGTGACCTTGGGACGAGACCCGGCACGAGCGCGGGTGTACTCAAGGTCGTACCCGACCACCTTGTACTTCTCCTCGGCAAGCAATAGCTCCATGATGTGGATGGAGTGTTCCACCCAGACCGGGTCGTTGGTGTACACCATCGAGCAGTACATGAACCTGTTGTGGGTGTCCACCACACCATGCATGGTGAACTGCTGCTCATCGTCGGCAGCCGCTCGGAGCGCCATTGGAGCCGCGCAGGATACCCTCTAAGAATTTATCATGGTGGGTGTGCTTCTTGCAATGGTGGGGCATGATCAAAAGGTTGAAGGGACATAAGGGTTAAATGGCCGCTGTAATAAATGGGGGCCGGCCGGCCTGTAATCGTCAAGTCTTGTCACGGCGTTCATAGCGGAGGATTCCAGTGCACGCTTGACAACACCGCACCGCACGCATTTTGTTTGACCACGCGTGGGCTCGAAGAGGCGCCAAATGTATCGTCGGTGAGCCTGTTCCCACGCTACCATGCAATCTTCCTGCCTGGCTAGTTTGGCCACGCGTCGGCTAGAAGAGGGAAAAATCATGGGCGTGTATTGGCAAAAATCTTTGTAAAAATGAAGTGTGTGGAATGACTTCGGTCATAAGTTTACCCGTGGGTGATGAGGTCAAAGTTACACAGAAGGGTGATGATGGACACTCGAGTGCGATAATTAATTTTGCGCTCTACAGGGCACACGGTTGAAGAAACCAACTGTGTGCAATAATGTCGAAGATCGCAGTCGAGTTAGCTATACAGATCGTGTGCTTTGAGACCGACAAGGTAAACAGATTCGAGAATGGTTAATAAAATCTAAGACCATTGCATATTAAGGTCAAAATAGTGCTACCAATATACGAGTCTCATACGATGCCATTTCAATGATTGTACCACAAAAGCTCGAAATATTACAAGGTTCAAATTCCAGAGTTATATGGCTCAAATTCGAAGATTACAAGGTTCAAACTGATATTAGAAATGAAATTCAGCTCATCAGCTGCAAACGCTCGCGCTGATCCACTGAACATGGATATCAGAGAGGTTCAAACTAATATTACCACTTCTAAGTCTGGTTTCGAAACCTCATAATTTTTGCAAAGGGGGCAGCCACTGAGAAGTCATGTATGGGGTCGACACGATGACTTCCTATTACTCTGTCATCTGAAGTTCCAAAATGAAATTCAGCATTTTTGGAGCCAATTCCATTCTGCCGCAGGCGCCGGCGCTGATCAACAAACCATTCATTTTTGCGAAATAAATGTAGGGCAAACCTCATTACCTTCAGCACCTTTGCTCTGACAACAAAGAACCTGGCGAATATAATCTCCGGTAAGGTCCCTCGGTAGGAGTTCAAAGTAATTTCTGAGAGATGCGGATCTAGGCATTCGACGTGATTATTATATTGTATCACATTATCCACCACTGGGCCTAATCTTATCTGCAAAAGAAGAAAACGTGTTAGTCCCTACATGCAGTTTTGAACACTACTACAGGCCTATTTGGTTTGCAGGATTTGTAAAATGCACTAACATGCCATCTTTGATCTAACATGATTAACATGGGCATTTGATTACATTCTAGAAAAATGTAGCCTTCTTCACAAGAGGTTGGAGTGGATGAAAAGTTCCCTAAGAAAACTAGTACAGATGAATCCCAAGGAGAAATGCTTATGGATTGTAACCATATGGATCAAGCAACCAATATGGGGGGGGGGAACATGTATGTACTGAAATCCTCCAAAAGAATCCTTCAGAAATCATAGTACATTGTCATTGTAAACTTGGAAAAGGTGTCACAAATTGAACTCCCTTATGGTTAACATTTAACAGGAACAGAACATCACCTTGATATATAACTTCTGCAGGCACGGAAAGCATCTCAGGAAACTGACAACTTGCTCCAGGTTGGGGCCGATAGATTTTAGTGCCAAGACCTTCACTGTGCGCAGTTTCGGGGTCAAGCTTGTGAGAATCATTTTCTGGATGACAGACGAACAAACATCTTCAAAATTAGAAATAATGTTAATTTGTAGAAGAAGAGGTAGAAGGCGGCTGTTGTACCTGAACGGGTGTGGATCCAATAACAAGTTCGGAGTATTTGTCAGACGAGTAGCCCACCACTGTCAATTTCGGCGCAGAAATGACATTGATTCTTGTTGGACCTTCTTGATCAACTACAAGTAATCTCTCAAGTGCAGGTGTGTCCTCAATGACCATACCGTGGTACACATCTTGTGATGTCTTCCTGCCGCACCAGCAACACACATAAATAGTTCGGAGAGTCATGGAGGTGATGTGGAAGCTACTCAACCCATTGATCGCCTGAAGACGAAGGTACTTGAGTGCAGTACAGCCACGGAGCAGGCGCTCCATGTCACCGTTTGGGAGGCAGACGGTGACGAGCTCGAGGTGCTTCAGTCATGGTAGAATAAGAGCGGGCGCATCATTAAGGGGGGGATGGCAGTTCCTGAACATGGCGACACGTAGCATGGGTGCGAGGCGGAGCGCGGACGTTGGCAGCGAGCGCATATGCCCATCATCAAAAGTGAGCTCCTCGAGCTGATCTAGGGCGGGGGATCGGAACCAGTCGTCAAGCTTGGCTCGGTCCTTGCCGTTGGAACGGAACTTGACCATTCTAAGGCCTCCGGTTGGGCCAAGGTGACTGCCGAGGATCTTGGAGAACGCATCCAAGCTTTTGCGATAGCCATGGTAGAGCTCGTGGGTGTCGATGAGGTCGAGAGGGGTGGAGTTCCATAGGGGGCGCCAGCGCCAGGAAAGGACGGTTGTCTGCGCCCCATATTTGATTGGGAGGAGGGAGATGATGACTGTCAACATATCATCGGGGAGGTTGCTGATGAAGTCTAGGCCTGCTGGAGTCGCTTGCGGTTCTTGCTCGCCCCGCCTCCACTTGTTGGCAGCCCCGTTCTCCACCTCCGGAGTCTCCTTGTCAGCGGCGCTTTCTGATAGAAGTGGGAGTACAAGGAATATTTAGTTAAAATAGGGCAATAGAAAAGTGTATTGGTAACTAGAAGTTATTAGGTAGGAATATAGTAAGAAAATGGAATAACAATTGGTTACTTAAATACTACACAATTCATTTGATATTGCTGGGTAAGTCAACATGTAGATACTTGAAAAGAAAACTTACTTCGAACAAAGTCTGGACGGATGGTATCATCAGGGAAGTTAGCATATATCTCATGACCAGGCCCTTTTATGTGCAGTGCAATTATAGTGCCAGCTTTCAGTACATAAAACTTAGAAATTTCTTTCAAAAGGCCAGTGCCAAAATAGGAGTCACCACGTTCATCAAGTCTTACAGTAGCAACGATTGTAAATCCATGGTTTGTGTTCAGTATGACATCCCTGCAGTCTTGATTTATGTAAAGGGAAAGATTGTGCACTACAGATTCTGTTGCATAGCAAGAGACGCGCTGCAGAAAATGGTAGGATTGTTAAAGAAAATATGGTAACATGCAAATATGGGCCCAAATTGAAAGAACTGTACAACAGTTGAAATCGAAGGACAAAAATCTAAAATTAAACAGATAGGGTAAACATGATGTCATGGAAATATGAGAGTAATCGAAAGAACAATACATCATTAATTTGCCTAATATAGAAAGAAGAGGGGAAAAATCCCCTTTGACGTATATGGTGCATGTGGCACCTTTTATCCAAATGTAGCAATATTTAGAATATGTTCAGGAAAGTAGGCCATGCCAACCGATTTAGGGTGAGATTGAACATACCGCGCGCATCCTCAAGTCATCTGGTACGGTGAGATGGAATGTCTGGCGGAGGCCGCAAAGTCCTGATGTGTCCGCGCACTGTACACTCTATGAATGAAAGAAAACCCTCAAATCAGCTCGAATAAAAATGAATTCACGGTGATTTCGGCCGGGTGATTAAAGGAGGCAGATGAACTGGGATCAGAGATGAGATAATATCTCATTAAATTAGTTACCTTGTTGTCCATGAGAAAGAACCCTCAGTACGGCAGATTTCCCAACCGAGCGGAGCTGGGTCGACCGCGAGCAGCGTCGAGAAATTCGATGGCGATAGGCGGCAGCAAGCGGAAGTGGCGAAATGCGGTGGGGTTTGCCAGCAGCCTGACGGCGGCGGCGGCAGGCGTCGAGCTAAGTGGTTACTGCCGTGATAGGCGGTGCCATGCATAGATGCGGAGGAGCTTGTGCAGGTGTGAATGGGGACCGGAGGGGGTGGCAGGTGGGGTGAGGGTTTTTGTGACGTGGGGATGGTGAGGGTTTTCTTTTTTCTTTTTTGAATTGGGTGGTGAGGGTTTTCTGTCCCACAACGAATTTCGGAGGCAACGGTTTGCTAGAGCCAACCGTGTGTGATTGACGCAACAGGCAAAAGGAAAGTCATTGCACACGGTTCCAATTTTGGGAACCGTGTGTGATTGACGTACTACCTCCGTCCTGGTTTATTGGTCCCCTTTGTAATTTGTACCAAATTTTGACCAAATATTTAACTAAGAAATGTTTATTCATGTAACCAAAAATTATATCATTAAACACTATGCTCAAATACCCATCCAACGATATATTTTTTGCTGACCTGCTCTAATATTTTGTCAGTTAAATCTTTGGTCAAAATTTAACACAAATTACAAAGCGGACCAATAAACCAGGACGGAGGTAGATTCCATCAACCGAACTGATTGCATCCATATCCCACGGTTAGACATAAGTAAACATAGATTAAACATACTCAGACATAGATAATAAGCGTACACGTACACAAGCATAGTTCAACCGTCATTAAGCATACTCAAGCATACATAGTTCGATCCCACATCTCATCTCACATGCCGGCACGATCCTGAAGCTTCTCCAGGTACTCGGCGTACGCGCCGTGCGCCACCCTGCGAGAATACTTCAACCATAAAGATTACACCAAAACTGGTCTCAAATTTGACAAAAAAAAGTACAATGCCACTTTGTATTGGTGTCCATATGACAACACGATAAGTTTCATGAACTTCAAATAAGTTTTGGATGTACTAGAATTTAAAAATCGAGATTCTCAATGTTTGAAATTTCTTGCACGGGGAGTAAACATGCACCCACTGAGACACATGTGTTTTTGCAATCCATTTAGGTGCACTGTCACGTGTGCATGTAGCTCAAATTTGATTTTTGCACATTATACCCGCAGAAAATCAATCAATTAATGTACTAAAACGTCTTAATGATCTCTGTTTTTTTTCGAAATTAAAACGTCCCTCCTTTGGTAACATATGTTCACCGCGGGATAATTTAACATGCATCGTAGTTGCGGCGGATTCGCGGTGTGTGTGTGGGTGTGTGCGTCTGGGGGGTGGCGGGTGGCTCGCAGTACACTACGAGTTGTGAGCCACCGTGTGGGTTGGCCGTTTTGTTAGGCAGGTGCCACATCAGAGTCGTGAATTCGTTATTTAAAACATTACACAACCCTTTCATACATACATGTTTTGGCCACATGCAGTCGATGGTTGTCCTACACGACACTCGATACTCGCGTGTGACGATTTCTGTGGGCCCGCGAGGTCATCGTCCATCACTTTGACGAACAGCCGGCAGTGAGGTTAATTTGACCAGCAAGGTAGAATCTTTTCTGTTTGTGTTATGGTGGTATATAGTACGTGTCGAGGAGGTGGGAGGGGACTAGCATATATACTATGCGTACGCGTCCGTGAACAAGTACACCTCACTCAGTGTCGGGACTTTTCAGTTTTTGAGGCACGTGCCACATCAAAGTTGTGAAATTGGCTATTCAAACATCACACAACACCTCTTTGGGCCACATGCATGCAGGCGGTGGTTATCCTAGCTAGGACACTCACGTGTGACACTTCCATCTATGGGCCCACAAGGCCATCGTCGATGCATGCATCACTTTGACCTACATCGGGAGAGGTTAATTAATTTCACCATCGAGGAGGATTCTTTTTGGATTGTATTACGGTAGGAGCATATAGTATGTGTCGAAGAGGGGGAAAGGGACCATCATATGTAGTACGCTTCATGAATTCCCCGCTCTGTGTGGGGGGTTTACGGTTTTTGAGGCATGTGGCACATCAAAGTTGTGCATTTTGGGTATTCAACATATGTTTGGTGCCCCACATGCAAAGCGATGGTGGTTGTCCTCTCGCACCCACTTAAGCGGTTATCAGCGATATCGATGCTTTCCATCTATGGGCCCGCTTGGTCCATCACTACTTTTTGCCTGACAACGAGAGAGGTTAATTTGACTTAGGAGGGGATTATTTTTTTGCTTGTAATACGGTATATATATAGGTCATGCTCTGGGATGACATGATACAGTTTGAGCACACACACATGCATGTGTACGCATGAATCCCTCCCATCGAGTCGAAGTGGCTGCACGTCATGAACCGATCTCGCTCTATGTGGGGACTGTACGATTTTCGACGCACACGCCACATCAATGTTGTGAAATGGTATTCAAACATGCATGCACGCATCACCTCCATACATATGCATGTAGTGGTTGTCTTCAAACGGTACACTCCCTCGCGTGGTTATCGGTGACAAGCCTATATATTCATGGGCCCGCGTGGACATCCATAATCACCTTGACCGACAACAAGATAGGTTACCATGGCGGATTCTTCATTTGGTTCGTGTTATCGTAGTATAGGTCATGGTGAGATTCAGACCTAATTAAGTTTGAGCGCATATACTATGCACGCATGCATGCAGGAATCCCCGTCGTTGGCTTGAAGTGTGGTGTAACATACATATGCATCGTCAACCTAACCCTCACTCAGTGTGGGGATTTCTAGTTTGAAATCATGGTGCCACATCAAAGTTGTTCCATTGTGTATTCAAAAACACGCCTCTCCATACATATGTTTGGGCCACACGCATGCAGTGGTTGTCTTCGGGGACTAGCTACTTGCATGATTATTGGCGAGCTAGCCCATCTCCGGGGTCGCATGGACGACCATCACTTTAACCAACAACAAGAGAGCGGTTGTACGACCAAGGTGGATTATTCTTGGTCCGTTTTATGATCCATCTTGGTGACATGCCTCTCTGGCCCGCCGACTGAAAGTGTTGTGGTAGGGGGGGGGGGGCTGCTACTTTGCACTTTGCTAGGTGAACCTCGGTTGGGGGGGCATGCATTCATAGCTTAGGATTCCCTTCGTGCCGACACGAGGGGGGGCATGCTTTCATAGCTTAGGTTTCCCTTCGTGCCGACACTAGGGGGCAAGCAATACCATGCGCTTTGCGAGATAGGTGCCACATCGAAGTTGCATTTGGTATTTGAACATCAAACCACCCTTTTCATACATAAATTTGGTCCACATGCAAGCGTGTTCGTGTTCTGACCCTCTCCCGCGTCATTTTTCGCCAAATTTATGAACATTAGACAAGTCGGATGACGCAACAGACATGGTTCACTCAAACTAACCGTGTGCCACGCCAGTGCCCCTGTCATGCACACATCCGCACAGTACATTGGGCTCCACGAGGCTTCCCCTCTGAAAAATATCAACCCGCCTGCAGCTTTTTCTGTTTGATAACACACAGTTATTGTGTTTCGACCATGTGTGATGTTTCTTTTTCCAATCCCGCCTGCATCCCTCGAAAATATCTGCCCGCCTCGAGGGTTTTTCTGTTTCATAACACACGGTTGCTATCTCCGGACCGTGTGCGATGCACCATCATCAAAATTTTCAATAGCCCCGGCATTTCACTCCCGCGTTTGACTCCCGCATAGTAAAATTTTCAGTACTGATACGTCTCCGTCGTATCTATAATTTTTTATTGTTTCATGCCAATATTATACAACTTTCACATATTTTTGGCAACTTTTTATATGATTTATTGGACTAACCTATTGATCCAGTGCCCCAGTGCCAGTTCCTATTTGTTGCATGTTTTTTGTTTTGTAGAAAATCCATATCAAACGAAGTCCAAATGCGATAAAAATTTACGGAGAATTATTTTGGAATATTTATGATTTTTGGGAGGTGGAATCAACTCAAACGAGGGCCCACAGTGACCACAACCCACCAGGGCGCGCCGGGCACCCCTTGGCGCGCCCAGGTATCTTGTGCCCTCCTCGAAGGTCGGTTGGGGCCCTTCTTCTGGCGCAAGAAAGATAATTTATGGAAAAAAATCGTGTAAAAATTTCAGCGCAATCGGAGTTACGAATCTCCAGGAATTTAAGAAACGGTGAAGGGCCAGATCTGGGGAGCGCGAAACAGAAGAGAACAGAGAGGGAGATCCAATCTCGGAGGGGCTCTCGCCCCTCCGCCGCCATGGAGGCCATGGACCAGAGGGGGAACTCTCCTCCCATCTAGGGGGAGGCCAAGGAAGAAGAAGAAGAAGGTGGGGGGCTCTCTCCCCCTCTCTCCCGGTGGCGCCGGAGTGCCGCCGGGGCTAGGATCGTGACGGCGATCTACATCAACAATCTTGCTACCATCTACACCAACTTTCTCCCCCTCTATGCAGCGGTGTAACACCTCTTCTCCCCGCTGTAATCTCTACTTAAACATGGTGCTCAACTCCATATATTATTTCCCAATGATATTTGGCTATCCTATGATGTTTGAGTAGATCCGTTTTGTCCTATGGGTTAATCGTGATCTTGGTTGGTATGATTGTATATTTTATTTATGGTGCTGTCCTACGGTGCCCTCCGTCTCGCGCAAATGTGAGGGGTTCCCGATGTAGGGTGTTGCAATATGTTCATGGTTTGCTTATTGTCGGTGTTGCGGGGGTGACAGCAGCCTAAACGCGGATAAGTGGGTTATGGGGTATGGGAGTAAAGAGGACTTGATACTTAATGCTATGGTTGGGTTTCACGACCTTAATGATCTTTAGTAGTTGCGGATGCTTGCCAGGGGTCCAATCATAAGTGCATATGATCCAAGTAGAGAAAGTATGTTAGCTCATGCCTCTCCCTCATATAAAATTACAAGAATGATTACCGATACTTGTTATCGATTGCCTAGGGACAAATGACTTTCTTGTTGACAAAAGCTATCCATTTTTATTACCTTGCAATTTATCCGTAGTTTTTTTCTCGCAAAGTACTCATAGTTTGATTCTTGCAAAATAGTTTCATACCTGTTTTAGGTAAAGAAACGTCAAGTGTGCGTAGAGTTGTATCGATGGTCGATAGAACTTGAGGGAATATTTGTTCTATCTTTAGCTCCTCATTGGGTTTGACACTCTTATTTATCAAAGAAGGCTACAAATGATCCCCTATACTTGTGGGTTATCAAGACCTTTTTCTGGCGCCGTTGCCGGGGAGCAATAGCGTGGGGTGAATATTCTCGTGTGTGCTTGTTTGCTTTATCACTAAGTAGTTTTTATTTCCTGTTCTAAGTTATTCTCTATCTTTAGTTATGGATATGGAACACGAAACACCAAAAAAATTAGTGGTACTTGCTACTCATGGAGATGGGGAACTTCCTATAACCCTCGATGATCGTTATGTGAAAAATATTATGCACTACTTTGATAATCCTGAGAAAACCCATTCAACTTGATAATGGGAGTAATGTTGGATCAACGTGAATACTTTAGGGATTATCGCTTGACACAAAAAGGGAAACTTTTATGGGATCAAATTCATATGTTGCATTGGTATGCTCGGGAACTATGCTTGAGATATGATTATACTTGTTGCTCTAGGATGAAGGCTCCACACCTTCCCTTTTCGTGCAAATCTAATGATAATGAAACCTTGGCTTCTTATGCTAATGGTATATACGATTACTATGATGTGGAACGAATAGAAGAATTTGTTGCTTTTAAGGGTGCTTATGAAATTGAATCTTTGTTTGAAAAGTTTGAAGATTTTGCTGATTCAGTTTATAGACCTGGAAATTTTGCTATACTTAAATATTGCTATGATAATTATAAATGCAATTACGATATTGATGTATTTATTGAGAATGTCTCCGCTGTCCAAGAAGAGACTAATATTTTGCAGGAGTCTATGGAAGAAGAAATTGATGAAACTATGAGCTCATTGGACGAAAAAGATGATGAGGAGAGCGAAGAACAAAAGGAGGAAGAGCGGATTATCTACCCGTGCCCACCTTCTAATGAGAGTAACTCTTCAACTCATACATTATTTAATTTCCCTTCATGCTTACCGAAGGATGAATGTTATGATAATTGCTATGATCCCATTGATTCTTTTGAAATATCCCTTTTTGATGAACTTGATGCTTGCTATGCTTGTGGCCTAGATGCCAATATGAATTATGCTTAATGGAGATGAACTTGCTATAGTTCCTTATGTTGAGAATGAAATTTTTGCTATTGCACCCATGCATGATAGTCCTATTATCTTTTTGAATTCTCCAAACTACACTATATCGGAGAAGTTTGCTCTTATTAAGGATTATATTGATGGGTTGCCTTTCACCATTGCACATGACGATTTTGATGAATGTAATATGCATGTGCTTTCTGCTCCTACTTGCAATTATTATGAGAGAGGAACTACATCTCCGCCTCTCTATGTTTCCAACACGATAAAATTGCAAGAAACTGCCTATGCTATGTATCGGCCTATACTTGATGTGCATGAATTGTTCTTGTATGACATGCCGATGCATAGGAAGAGAGTTAGACTTTGTCATTGCATGAAATATGTTGCTTTGTGCTCACTACTAAATGCCAAATCATTGTTAATTAAAATTGGCTTTGATATACCTTGGGATCCGGGTGGATCCATTACTTGAGCACTTTATGCCTAGCTTAATGGCTTTAAAGAAAGCGCTGCCAGGGAGACAACCTAGAAGTTTTAGAGAGTCATTTATTTCTGTTGAGTGCTTTTATAAAGTTTAAAAACAAAAAGATATAGAGGGGAACCTTAAAACTTCACAAAAAGAGAAGCGATTGAAAGGTGATGCATTGGAGAAGTGAGGGTCGACCTTGAACACTTGTGTTCATGCTCATGGAAACAATGTAAATTTTTCATGGAAGTTTCTCACAAAAATAATTATCCCCTTGTACAAATCCATTGTATTATAAAAATAATGTGCCAAGATTTGCCTTTAGGATGATTAGATTGCTTGTTGGTATGTGCGGTGCAGAAACAGAAACTTTTGCTGTAGTGCGTGATATTACATTTTTTACTGGAACGTTAAAAACTTCTGAAACTTTTTGCACAGTCTTGCTATAAAAATGTTTATTTTGTCCTAATTTTTCAGAATTTTTGGAGTACATAAGTATGGTAGGTGTTCAGATTGCTACAGACTGTCCTGTTTAAGACAGATTCTGTTTTTTATGCATTGTTTTGCTTGTTTTGATGAAACTATCGATTTTTATCGGTGGTATAAGCCATGGAAAAGTTATATTACAGTAGCTAAAATGCAAAAATAAAATATGAATTGGTTTGCAACAGTACTTAGAGTAGTGATTTGCATTATTATACTAACGGATCTTACCGAGCTTTCTGTTGAGTTTTGTGTGGATGAAGTGATCAAAGATCGAGGAGGTCTCGATATGAGGAGAAGGAGGAGAGGCAAGAGCTCAAGCTTGGGGATGCCCAAGGCACCCCAAGTAATTATTCAAGGAGACTCAAGTGTCTAAGCTTGGGGATGCCCCAGAAGGCATCCCATCTTTCTTCAACAAGTACCGGTATGTTTTCGTTCTCGTTTCATTCATGTGATATGTGTGAATCTTGGAGTGTCTTTTGTGTTTAGTTTTTATTTTTCTTTTATGCACCATGCTGGTATGAGATAGTCCATGGTTTATTTATAGAATGCTCATTGCACTTCACTTATATCTTTTGAGTGTGGCTTTATAGAATGCTTCATGTGCTTCACTTATATCATTTGAAGTTTGGATTGCCTGTTTCTCTTCACATAGAAAACCGTTATTTGTAGAAAACTCTCTTGCTTCACTTATACCTATTTAGAGAGTCAACAGGAATTGGTCAATTGCATGGTTAGTCATAAAATCCTACATAAAACTTATGGATCACTGAATATGATATGTTTGATTCCTTGCAATAGTTTTGCGATATAGAGATGGTAATATGTGGGAGGTACTAGTAAACAGTTGTGGTTAGTAGGAATATTGGTGTTAAGGTTTGTGATTCCTGAAGCATGCACGTATAGTCTCTCGTTATGCTATGAAGTTGGAGCATGATTTATTATTGATTGTCTTCCTTATGAGTGGCGGTCGGGGACGAGCGATGGTCTTTTCCTACCAATCTATCCCCCTAGGGGCATGCGTAGTAGTACTTTGCTTCGAGGGCTAATAAACTTTTGCAATAACTATATGAGTTCTTTATGACTAATGTGAGTCCATGGATTATACTCACTCTTACCTTTCCGCAATTTGCTAGCCTCTACGATACCGTGCATTGCCCTTTCTCACCTCAAGAGTCGGTGCAAACTCCGCCGACGCATCCAAACCCCATGATATGATACGCTCTATCACACATAAGCCTTATTATATCTTCCTCAAAACAGCCACCATACCTACCTATTATGGCCTTTCCATAGCCATTCCGAGATATATTGCCATGCAACTTCCACCGCTTCCGTTTTGATGACTTGAGCATTCATTGTCATATTGCTTTGCATGATCATATAGCTGACATAGTAGTTCTGGCTCATCCACCGTGCATCATTTTTTATACATGTTACGCTAGATCATTGCACATCCTGGTACACTGCCAGAGGCATTCATATAGAGTCATATTTTGTTATAGGTATCGAGTTGTAATTTTGAGTTATAAGTAAATAGAAGTGTGATGATCATCAATTTTCATTATCAGAGCATTGCCCCAGTGAGAAAGGATGATGGAGACTATGATTCCCCCACAATTCGGGATGAGACTCCGGACAATGAGAGAAAAAAAAGAAAAAAAGAAAAAATAAAAAGAAGAAAAAAGAAGAAAAAAAAGGAAAAAAAAAATACAAAGAGAGAAGGGGCATGCTAGTTCCACACTTGTGCTTTGAAGTAGCACCATGTTTTTCATATAGAGAGTCTCCTATGTTGTCACTTTCATATACTAGTGGGAATTTTTCATTATAGGATTAGATGCACACCCACTTAGTTTTCATATTGAGCTTTCATACACTTATAGCTCTTAGTGCATTCGTTGCATGGCAATCCCTACCCCTCGCATTGATATCAATTGATGGGCATCTCCATAGCCCGTTGGTTAGCCGCGTCGATGTGAGACTTTCTTACTTTTTTGTCTTTTTTATATTTACCCCTATCATCATACTCTATTCCACCAATAGTGCTATATCCATGGCTTGTGCTCATGTATTGCGTGAGGGTTGAAAAAGTTGAAGCATGTTAAAAAGTATGAACCAATTGCTCGGCTTGGCATCGGGGTTGTGCATAATAAATACTTTGTGTTAAGAAGACAGAGCATGACAAGACTATATGATTTTGTAGGGATAGCTTTCTTTAGCGTTGATATTTTGAAAGACATGATTGTTTGTTGGGATGCCTGAGTATTGATGTCTTTATGTCAAATTATAGACTATTGCTTTAAATCACTTATGTCTTAATATTCATGCCATGACTAGACAGATGATCAAGTTTATGCTAGGTAGCATTCCACATCAAAAATTATCTTTTTTATCATTTACCTACTCGAGGTAGAGCAGGAATTAAGCTTGGGGATGCTAATACGTCTTCGTCGTATCTATAATTTTTGATTGTTTCATGCCAATATTATACAACTTTCACATATTTTTGGCATCTTTTTATATGATTTATTGGACTAACCTATTGATCCAGTGCCCCAGTGCCAGTTCATGTTTGTTGCATGTTTTTTATTTCGCAGAAAATCCATATCAAACGAAGTCCAAACGCGATAAAAAATTATGGAGAATTATTTTGGAATATTTATGATTTTTGGGAGGTGGAATCAACGCAAACGGGGGCCCAAAGTGACCACAACCCACCAGGGCGCGCCGGGCACCCCCTGGCGCGGCCAGGTATCTTGTGCCCTCCTCAAAGGTTGGTTGTGGCCCTTCTTCTGGCGCAAGAAATATAATTAATGGAAAAAATCATGTAAAAATTTCAGCGCAATCGGAGTTACGGATCTCCGGGAATTTAAGAAACGATGAAGGGTCAGATCTGGGGAGCGCGAAACAGAAGAGAACAGAGAGGGAGATCCAATCTCGGAGGGGCTCCCGCCCCTCCGCCGCCATGGAGGCCATGGACCAGAGGGGTAACTGTCCTCCCATCTAGGGTGGAGGCCAAGGAATAAGAAGAAGGAGGGGGGCTCTCTCCCCCTCTCTCCCGGTGGCGCCGGAGTGCCGCCGGGGCTACGATCGTGACGGTGATCTACATCAACAATCTTGCTACCGTCTACACCAACTTTCTCCCCCTCTATGCAGCGGTGTAACACCTCTTCTCCCCGATGTAATCTCTACTTAAACATGGTGCTCAACTCCATATATTATTTCCCAATGATATTTGGCTATCCTATGATGTTTGAGTAGATCCGTTTTGTCCTATGGGTTAATCATGATCTTGGTTGGTATGATTGTATATTTTATTTATGGTGCTGTCCTACGGTGCCCTCCGTCTCGCACAAACATGAGGGGTTCCCGCTGTAGGGTGTTGCAATATGTTCATGGTTTGCTTATTGTTGGCGCTGCGGGGTGACAGCAGCCTAAACGCGGATAAGTGGGTTATGGCGTATGGGTGTAAAGAGGACTTGATACTTAATGCTATGGTTGGGTTTCACGACCTTAATGATCTTTAGTAGTTGCGGATGCTTGCTAGGGGTCCAATCATAAGTTCATATGATCCAAGTAGAGAAAGTATGTTAGCTCATACCTCTCCCTCATATAAAATTACAAGAATGATTACCGGTACTTGTTATCGATTGCCTAGGAACAAATGATTTTCTTGTTGACAAAAGCTATCCACTTTTATTACCTTGCAATTTATCCGTAGTTTTATTCTTGCAAAATAGTTTCATACCTGTTTTAGGTAAAGCAAACGTCAAGTGTGCGTAGAGTTGTATCGATGGTCGATAGAACTTGAGGGAATATTTGTTCTGTCTTTAGCTCCTCGTTGGGTTCGACACTCTTATTTATCGAAGAAGGCTACAAACGATTCCCTATACTTGTGGCTTATCAAGTACCCGCGTCATTTCCTCAAACACACCCTCCCCTGTCCACACACACACACACCAAAACCTCCTCGGGCGCGCGCACACACACACACACACCCCCTCCCTCGCTCGAAACCCTAGCAAGGTCCCCGCCGCCACCGCCGCCGCCGCTGCCGCCACAAGGCCTCCATTGTCAAACATCTGCCGGTTTGCCCGTGCAGCTTACCCACCGATCTCCATACCCATGCCGCCCTGAGTTTCTTAGATGACGCCTGCCAAATGCCCCCTTTCCCACAGATTCCCATCCCCATCCCCCACTCCAGAGCGTCGCAGCCTAAGCCCGGCTACGCTTCCCGTGGAGCTCGAGGAGCGACTGGCCCAAAAGAGGTGTATCGTAGTCTCTTCGCCCGACGTCGCCGAGGAAGCTGACGACCATTACTAGCCGCAAGCACTTAATCAGCGGACTAGAGTATGCGGGTATGTCGCGGACACCGGCTACGACATCGAGGTCGTCGACAGCGATGGCCTGAGGCGGGCTATGTCACAGGTTAAGTGTTCCACGCCCAACCCCTCGGGTTCAACCACCATCGATCTCATCCATGCCCTGCCGCTGATCTCCTCTGGCTCGCTGTCAAGAATTTGCCATCCTACATCGCCATCGAGCCCCTTTTGTCATTTCTGAAGGACACATTCTGTGACGCTGGCTTGGGATCCAGAGCTTCCAAGTCAGACCTCATCGACGGCGACCACGAGGAGGGCACCCTCTTCGGCTCTTCCAAGGGGAAGGAGCCCATCTGCTCTTCCAAGGGGAAAGAGCCCATCTGCGACATCAGGGAGGGCACCCTACAGCTGTGCTCTTCCAAGGGGAAGGAGCCCATCTGCGACAACATGGAGCGCATCCAGGGTCCGTGCTCTTCCCATGGGAACGAGCCCATCTGTGACAAGTGAGGAAACCCATCGAGTCCCTTTTGTAGTGTAGTGAGAATATGTCCAGTTTTAATTGCTATATTTGGTTGTTTGCAGTATGCCTTGTTTATTTCAGTTGTTCACAATGTGATGCTCTATATGTGCAATTATTTACTGTGCAGTACATTTCATCAATCCAGTTTTAAACATACCGATAGGAATGCATATATTTGCTTGTTGTTAAGCCTATTATAGCTAGCATATGCCTCTTTTAAAGTTTTTTTATTGTTCGGTTGTTTGTAGTTAGCATATGTCCAGTTTCAAATGCTATCTTTGGTTGTTCGTAGTATGCCTTGTTTATTCCAGTTATTCACAACGTGATGTTCTATATGTGCAAGTATGAACTGTGCAGTTCAATTTCATCAGTACCAGTTTCAACAATACCACTATGAATGACTACATTTGGTTGCTGCATCTTGTAGTTAACACGTCTTTCCATTTTTATTTAACAATAACTAGTGTACTTAGACCGGCACAATACCAGTTTGAATGACTATGTTTGCTTGTTGTTAAATGTTAGGCCTGTTGCAGTTAACACACCTTTCCACTTGTTTTGCTTTACTAGCGTGCTTAAACCTGCACACTGAAGCTATCTTTTGGAGATTATTTTGTCTGCCATGGATAATTTTGGTTGATGTTTAGCCTGTTGTGCTTAACATGCCTCTTGATGTACCTACACAGGACAATTTTGGGAACGACTGTTGTTTTCCATCGAGGTTAGTTTCATCCCATGGCTTATATATACTCACTGTTCAGGATATCGGTAGCTGGTACCATGTAGGCCGGGGGCTGATAAGGGACTAATCGGTGAATAGGACTTTTAACTGAATATATCTATAACCCATTTATCCTTAGGTTAACTAGGGCCATATGTAATATATCTGAGGCTACATAGCAACATGCACTGTACTTAATGTCTAAATATGCAATCCTAGGCTACATAGCAACAAGGAAGAGTGTTACCTTAATGTTCTGATGATGTCTAGATATACGTAGAAGAGCAGCAGTAGCCACAACAACAACAACAACAACAACAACAACAACACAGCCCTGTTTGGATACTCAACTTAGCTAGAGGTTAGAGTTAGTTTCTAGCTCATGACTAACCCTGAAGGCCTGAACTAACTCCATCCAAAGAGGTGTTTGGATGACAGGGTTAGATTGACAATAAATGCACTAGGAGAACTATCTCCAATTAGCACCTCTTGGGTTGGATAGTTTTTTTGGGTGGGTTAGATGCAACTAGCTCAAACTAGCCCTCATGTTTGGATATACTTTAGGGCTATTTGAGCCCGGACTAGCTCAAACTAACTCTAACCCATGGATACAGCAGCAGTTAATCAGCCGATAATTTGTAAGAATGCAATAAACTCCTTCCGGCCCATAATATAAGATGTTAATTCATCTAATATGTGAGTATATTGGATATTAAAAGATATTATAAAAGAGTGTTGTACTACATCATTGTGCAATTGCTGTTTAGCTTCTAATATTAACTTGCTGCTTTTAGGTACATATGTCATTGGTAAAGATCCACGCTTCGACTCTTTCTGCGTATGGGGCAATGAGATATCGATGAACCAGCATCAAGTGAGGAAGCTGATAAAGATTGTTAGTAAAATGGGTCAAAAGATGGCAATTAAACTATTTGTTTACACTTTATCCAAGACAACAGCGAACTGCAGGATGGTAAGTAAGAACTCTGCAGCCTTCCTTTTACTGCCCATAATGAGTTGTGTTAGATGACAATGTCTGAATCTTTTTCCTTTGCAGTGGTTGCCAAAGCAGCTTACTCAAGATTACCTCTCAAACTACATGATTGGTGGGCATGCAAAGGTTAAAGTATTTCTACCAGAACATGATGATTATCTAGATGTTTTCATGAAGACCGTGAAGGATGGGCGGTCGGCCATCACAAGGGGTTGGACTAGAGTCATGCGTGCCTTCTGCATGGAGGAGGGCACAATATGGGCATTCCGCTTCACCTTGTTCAGCAACCAGAATGTATTTCGCCTCTTTCTTTACCGTCTTTAATAGTACAAGTATACAACTGTGGTTCATCATTCTTTATTTGGTTCTTATGTAATTCTTGAACATATGTACCTATGAATCGAATAATGCATTGGTTGTTTGAACCTGATGGATATGAATAAAGCTATAGCATACATTCAAATTCAAATCCGGTACAATTTGAAATAGCAGTAATTAAATTACGATGAAATTACGCTCTCCAGGTAGTTACGGCACACACGGTTGGTAAAACACAAATGTTTGCGATATACACCATAATCCGACACGGTTCACAGAGAGGAAACGTGTGTAAGCATGCACACAGTTGCCGTTTGCAAAGCTTGTGCGATGTCAGACAATATCACAAACGGTGCGGGCAAACTAAATGTTTGTGATAGTTGCCTTATCGTACACAATTCGCAACCATGAACTGTTTCTGATGAAGTATGCATCGTAAACGTTGCACCACAGAATAGTGTGTGCGATAGTTGTCGTGTACGATGATGTTACGATGGTCCGACGTTTCGTAATCCTGTCCGACACTCGTATGACGATTAGCTAATCTTCTTAATTAGTTATCGCATACGGTTTGGGAAAAGTGAATGTGTGTGATTGTATGCTTATCATACACATTCTATAATAGTGAACCGTTTGTGATGGGTCGCGTATCGTAAACGCAGCACCACAGAATACCGACTGCGATGGCAATGCGAGTAGGAGTACTGTATATGCATCTTGGCTCCCTATCCCCAACGGTTTCTGGGTCGTGTGGGAAGGACCCTGCCTATCGCCCACACTCACTTGGCGACGGTTCCAAATGCCATCGCGGAAAGGGGTTAAAAACCGTTTGTATAGCACCGACGCGTACCAGTGTCATGAGAATAACCCGCTTAGCATGGAAGATACTGACTATCTCCTGTCGCTCTATGAACAATATAGGCACACAAAAAAGGATATTTATTTGAAGTTTTTAGAGGTGGCACATGCAAATTTACTTAGGACGGCAGGGTAATACCGCATATAGGTAGGTATGGTGGACTCATCTGGAATAACTTGGGTTTCAGGGTTTTGATGCACAAGCAGAATTCCCACTTAGTATAGGCGAAGGCTAGCAACTAGGTTGAGAAGCGGCCAGCTAGAGAGCGAAAACGGTCATGAACATGCATTATGCATAAGTAACATTGGATACTAGCATGAGTAGGATATGAACACCATGAACATAAATATCATAGAGGCTATGTTGGTTTTGATTCAACTACATGCATGAACATGTGCCAAGTCAAGCCACTCGAACATTCAGAGGAGGATACCATAGCATCATACTACATCACAATTATTTTAACGCAATGTTGACATCCAAGATAAATCATTATCCACTCCTAGCTACTTAAGCATGGCATGAGAAACTATAATCTCTAAGGGTCATTGCAAACATGTTTGATCATAATGAGCTGAATCATGGATACTAGGTTAAACATATTTACAAAAAAAGAACAAGTTGAGTTCATACCCGTTTCCCTCTGCCACAACCAGTTCATCAAATATCGTCATTATTGCCTTTCACTTGCACGACCAAACGATATGAAAATAATAATAGTGCAAGAGTGTTGTGGACTAAGCTGGAATCTGCAAACATTTATTCAAAAAGAAGAAAACAAGGTAATATGGGCTCTCTGTTAGATCAACAACAATGCATATGAGAGCCACTCAACATTTTCATCATGGTCTTCTCCTCGGTATGACTCAATAAAAAGAAATTCAGAGAAATACACTGAAATATTTTTGGAGTTTTTGGTTTTCTAAAAGAAAGCAAATTTAAGAAAGGAAAAACAAAAACGAGAAAAACTATTTACACGGGAGAGCTCCCAACAAGCAAAAGAAGAACAAGGAAATCTTTTTGGGTTTTCTTTTTAAATACTACAACTAGTTATACTAGAGGCAGGAAATATTTTTGTATTTTCTCAAAGTTTTTTTTAAACACACAAGAAGAAGGCGAGAAAATAAATCTAGCATGGATAATACAATGAAAAAGTGTGGACACCGACAACTGGAATGAAATGTGTGAACATGAATGTAATGTCGGTGGAAATACGTACTCCCCCAAGCTTAGGCTTTTGGCCTAACTTGGTAGTCTCCATCAGTAGCCTACATAATGGTCGGAGTGATAGCTCACAGAGGCTCGGGGTGCAGACACCTCAGCTTGCCGTGCAGCCACAACCGCTGCGTTATGTGCTCGGGCTTCGCTCTCAAGAACATAATATCTTCCCTTGCTGTGAACATCAAAGAGAGCAGGTGCAGGCAAAAAGGTGTCCACAACGGACATTTTATTAAACAACAGGTTATAAGTAAAATTATGGGGTTCACCACTAAGGATCTTGTGACGTTTCATAGCATCGAAGTCAAGGTACTGCGTGGGTAGGATGGGGTCATAAGGCCAAGGTGAAACACCAAGCTCTCTTGCTAAGCGTGTGGCATAAATTCCACCATAAAAATATCCACTACCAGCGTTGTGTTGCAATCTACGTGCCACTATCGCTCCAAGGTTATAACTTTTGTCACTGGTGAGAGCCATGCGGATAAGGCTCAAGTCTGGAGCACAAAGTGTACTACAATCTTGTTTGCCTACAATGCATTTTCCATTAAATAGTGCAAAGTATTGGATTGAGGGAAAATGAATGCTCTCTACCTTGAGTCACTCCTCTAGTCTCACCATAGCAAAGGCTAGTCAAGAATATCTCAAACTCCGACCTTGGTGGTTCGTCCAATGAACCCCAAAATGGAATCTTGCAGTGATTAGAAAATGTCTCTAGAGGCATAGTAAATGAATTGTCATATAGTTTAAATGATACTCTGGACTCACGAGGATCGAATTTAAATTCTTTGGTAAATGATTCAGTGAGGCTGAGGTGTTGGTTGCACTTATCTGCAATGTAGGGACCGAGCTCGGCATTGTGAACATATTTCTCAAATTCTTCTTTAACGCCCACATGCGCCATATAATCGTTGCATGGCCATAAACATGATTTGGTAGCGGCATCTCGAATAGAATTTTCACTTGGTTCAACATAGGACCGACGAACGGAGCTGCTACTAGAAGATGCCTCCGAGGACCTCCGCCTCGAAGAACTCCTTCCAAAGAGGTTCATCATATTCGCGTACAATTTTCTGAAAAATTTTGGGTCACGAATTTTTTTGTCAACAAAACTTTATAAGAATAATAGCAACTACTCATAGAGATGCATAGAGGCCATATCAAGCATTCAAACTACTTAGAACTCTAAGAATTCAACATGCAAGCTCACCTACAGCAGCACCAAGAGTCACTCATTATTCAAAATATAGACCACTAAAGCAAAAACTAATTGGACTAATGGAGGAGGCACGTACCAAGCAACAATCCCCCAAAACAGTTTCGGAAATGGAGCTTCGAGCAAAGAGATCGAAATCCGCGGGTTTGAGAGTAAGAACACGAGAGAGAAAGCAATGGTGAATTTTTTCTGGAGGTAGGTGATGATGTGGAGTGAAAAGATAAGTGAGGGGGGCCACGTGGGGACCACAACCCACCAGGACGCGCTTGGGGGTGCTGGCGTGCCCAGGTGGGTTGTGCCCACCTGGAGCACCTCCCTCTAATGTTATTTGCACCAAAATTTCTTAAATATTCAGAAAAAATCGTATTAAATTTTAAGAGCATTCTGAGAACTTTTATTTTTGGGTCATTTTTTTATTGCATAGAAAACTCAGAAAACAGGCAAGGCATGGCATTTTATTTTATTTAACTAATAAAAACAGAAAACAAAAGGTAGGTACAGAAGGTAATGCTCACTGAATTCACCAACTTCATACCTCTCAAAAATGATTTATTAATAAGGTTGATCAAGTCTTATTAACAACCACTTCCGATTAGCATGAAACCGAAGAACTTTCGTAAAACACTAAGTTACCTCAATGGGGATATGGATGTCCCCGACAATAAGCATTTCATATTTCTTAGTGGCAGTAGGTAGAGGTAGTTGAAAACTTCCAGTAGTGATTGTAGGAGATTTTTCAATAACATTAATACCATTCACTTGGAATTGTTTCTTCGGAAAGTGCACCGTATGTTCATTACCATTGATATGAAAAGTGACCTTGCTTTTATTGCAATCAATAACAGCCCCTGCAGTATTCAAGAAGGGTCTACTGAGGATAATTGACATGTTGTCGTCCTCGGGCATCTCAAGTATAACAAAGTCAGTTAAGATAGTAACATTAGCAACAACAACGGGCACATCCTCACAAATACCGATAGGTATGGCAGTTGATTTATCAGCCATTTGCAAAGATATTTCAGTAGGTGTGAGTTTATTCAAATCAAGTCTTTTATATAAAGAGAAAGGCATAACACTAACACCTGCTCCTAAATCACATAAAGCAGTTTTCACATAATTTCTTTTGATGAAGCAAGGTATAGTTGGTATTCCCGGATCTCCAAGTTTTTTAGGTACTCCATCCTTAAAAGTATAATTAGCAAGCATGGTAGAGATTTCAGCTTCCGGTATTTTTCTCTTATTGGTGATGATGTCTTTCATGTACTTTGCATAAGGAAGCATTTTCAAGATATCAGTCAAGCGAGTACGCAAAAAGACTGGCCTTAGCATTTCAGCAAAGTGTTCGAATTCTTCATCATCTTTCTTTTTGGTTGACTTAGGTGGAAAGGGCATAGGTTTTTGAACCCACGGTTCTCTTTCCTTACCATGTTTTCTAGCAACAAAGTCTCTTATATCATATCTTGTATTCTTGGGTTGTGGGTTATCAAGATCAACTGCTGGTTCTATCTCAACATCATTACCTGGTTCTTTATTATTTATTTGAGTGTCTTCATGAACCTCATCATTGTCTTTTTCATTATCAGAAGGTGAGTGTTCATTACCAGATTGAGTTTCAGTAGCAGAGATAGAGACTTCATCATCATTATCAGGAGGTTTTTCAACTTCAGGTTCACAAGAGGCATGCAAAGTCCTATCATTTTTCTTCTTCTTTTTCTGTTTAGAAGGACTAGGTACATCAGTGTCAACTCTTTGAGAGTCTTGTTCAATTCTTTTTGGGTGTCCCTCAGGATAAAGTGGTTCCTGAGTCATTCTACCTCCTCTAGTCATTACTCTAACAGCATGATCATTGATATTATTATTCATTTCATCAAACAACTCTCTTTGAGATTTAGCAACTTGTTCTAATTGAGTTTGAACCATAGAAGCATGCTTTCCTACACCTCTAACATCATTTGAGATTCTAAATAACAAGTCACTCAAGCGAGCAATCATATCAGAATTTTATTTCAATTATTTCATAACATTTGCATTGAAGTGATCTTGCTTTCTAATGTAATTATCAAACTCATAAAGGCATTGACTAGGATGTTTTTTATAAGGAATATCACCTTCATCGAACTTTAGTAAAGAATTAACCTCTACCACCTTAGGTGGTGGTGGTGTTTCAAGCCCATGTATTTCTTCGATAGGTGGTAAATTTTTAACATCCTCTGCTTTAATACATTTTTCCTTCATGGATTTCTTTGCCTCTTGCATATCTTCAGGACTGAGATATAAGATACCCCTCTTCTTTGGAGTAGGTTTAAGTGGTGGTTTAGGAAGGATCCAATCATCATAATTTTTCAGTATGTTATTCAATAATTCTTCAGCTTGTTCAACAGTTCGCTCCCTGAAAACACAACCAGCACAACTATCTAGGAAGTCCCTAGAAGCATCGGTTAGTCCATTATAGAAGATATCAAGTATTTCATTTTTCTTAAGAGGATGATCAGGCAAAGCACTAAGCAATTGGAGAAGCCTCCCCCAAGCTTGTGGGAGACTCTCTTCTTTAATTTGCACAAAGTTAAATATTTCTTGTAGGGCAGCTTGTTTCTTATGAGCAGGAAAATATTTTTCAGAGAAGTAATAAATCATATCCTGGGGACTACGCACACAACCAGGAGCAAGAGTATTATACCAAGTCTTAGCATCACCCTTTAATGAGAACAGAAATAATTTGAGAATATAATAATAGCGAATCTTATCATCATGAGCAAAAAGGGTGGCTATATCATTCAACTTAGTAAGGTGTGCCACAACAGTTTCAGTTTCATAACCATGGAAAGGATCAGATTCAACCAAAGTAATTAACTCTGGGTCGACAGAGAATTCATAATCCTTATCATCAACAAAGATAGGTGAAGTAGCAAACTAAGGATCACATTTCATTTTAGCATTCAAAGTCTTTTCTTTATACTTGCATAATAATTTGTCCAGATTATCTCTATCCTTATAAGCAAGAATGTCTCTAGTTGTCTCCTCATCCATAACATAACCTTCCGGTACCTTTGGCAATTCATATCTAGGAGAACTAGGTGTAATAGGTGTTTCAAGATTTTCAGTTTCAAGCTCTTCATCAGTTTCAACAATCTGATTCTGTCTTACTCTAGCAATTTGTTCATCAAGAAATTCACCTAGTGGGACATTATCATCAAGCAAGGTACTAGCATCATCATGAGTAGCATTCATAGCAGAAGTAACATCATCAATAACTTGCGACATATCAGAATTGATAGCATGTGGTGGTGTTGCAAGTCTACTTATAACAGAAGGTGAATCTAAAGCGGAGTTGGATGGCAGTTCCTTACCTCCCCTCGTCTTAGAGGGAAAAATCTTAGTCTTAGCATCCTTCAGATTCTTCATAGTGATAATTTGATAATAATCCCAAGTGACTCAACAAATATAGCTATGCTCCCCAGCAACGGCGCCAGAAAAAGGTCTTGATAACCCACAAGTATAGGGGATCGCAACAGTTTTCGAGGGTAGAGTATTCAACCCAAATTTATTGATTCGACACAAGGGGAGCCAAAGAATATTTGCAAGTATTAGCAGCTGAGTTGTCAATTCAACCACACCTAGAGATTAATTATCTGCAGCAAAGTGATCAGTAGCAAAGTAATATGATAGTTTTGATAGTAGTAGCAACAGCAATAGTAACAGTAACAGTGATAGCAATGATTTTGTAGCAAGTGTAACAGTAATGATAGCAGTAGTAACTTAGCAAGAACAATATGAGAGAAATTCGTAGGCATTGGATCGGTGAATTCGTTGGATGATATTCATCATATAACAGTCATAACCTAGGGCGATACGGCACTAGCTCCAGTTTATAAATATAATGTAGGCATGTATTCCGTAAATAGTCATACGTGCTTATGGAAAGAACTTGCATGACATGTTTTGTCCTACCCTCCCGTGGCAGCGGGGTCCTATTGGAAACTAAGGGATATTAAGGCCTCCTTTTAATAGAGAACCGGAACAAAGCATTAACACATAGTGAATACATGAACTCCTCAAACTACGGTCATCACCAGGAAGTGTCCCAACTATTGTCACTCCGGGGTTGCCGGATCATAACACGTAGTAGGTGACTATAACTTGCAAGATCTTATCTAGAACATAGATATAATGGTGATAACATAAACGGTTCAGATCTGAAATCATGGCACCCGGGCCCAAAGTGACAAGCATTAAGCATGGCAAAGTCATAGCAAATCAATCTCAGAACATAATGGATACTAGGGATCAAGCCCTAACAAAACTAACTCGATTACATGATGAATATCATCCAACTCCTCACCGACCAGTGAGCCTACGAAGGAATTACTCACTCCCGGTGGGGAGCATCATGGAATTGGCGATGGAGAAGGGTTGGTGATGACGAAGATCGGAGATCCCCCTCTCCGGAGCCCCGAACGGACTCCAGATCTAGCCTCCCGATGAAGAAGAGGAAGTGGTGGCGGCTCCGTCTCGTGAAACGCGATAATTCTTTCTCCCTAATTTTTTTCTCCGAAAATATGACTTTATAGCCTCAGGGTTGGAGTCTGCGAGGCCACCAGGTGGGGACAACCCACCTGGGCGCGCCTGGAGGGGGGGCGCGCCCTGGTGGGTTGTGCCCACCCAGGTGCCCCCCTCCTGTGGTTCTTCGCTCCAGAAATTCTCTTTTATTATATAAAAAATCCTCGGGAAGTTTTGTTCCAATCCGAGAACTTTTATTTCTGCACAAAAACAACACCATTGTAGTTCTGCTGAAAACAGCGTCAGTCCGGGTTAGTTTCATTTAAATAGTGCAAATTAGAGTCCAAAACAAGAGGAAAAGTGTTTGGAAAAGTAGATACGACGGAGACGTATCAGTGACCGACGGGGAAGTTGGTCCCGGGTGCGCATGAGTGAGGACAAAGTGCACAGAAAAGACTAGTATTGATCTGTGGGGCTAGTCTAGATCCCGCCAGTAGTAACGACCGGTACCGACGGGTGTGTCCGGGGCGTTACAAGTTGGTATCAGAGCCAACCCTCGCGGTTACGCAAATGTTTGCGGGTCAAGCGCGCGGTCATGTTGTTCATGATGTTAGTGACCCGTTGTGGCACACGGCATGGCACATGTACCGTACTGGACGCACAGGCGTATGTGCCAAGAGGGAACGTTCCTGTGGCCCAACGATGACGTCGGTTCCTCTGAGTGGGGGTGTAAGTGATAGCTTGGCTTAATAGGGATGATAGACTACTCATATCAATAAGGAATGCCTTCTTTTCCGGGAGCCCATCGGAAAGAACTCCAAAGTTAAGCGTGCTCAGCATGGAGTAATTTTAGGATGGGTGACCGACCGGGAAGTTGGTCCTGGGTGCGCACGAGTGAGGACAAAGTGCACAGGAAAGAATAGTATTAATTTGTGGGGCCAGTCTAGATCCACCAGTAGTAACGGCCAGTACTGGCGGGTGTGTCCGGGGCGTTACATAGTGTTCTGGGCCCTTTATGCGATGGTTGGTGACCGGCAACGTGAGGCTCCCGTCATGGACACTCATAGCATGGGGTGTAGGCGGCGGCCATGAAAACACAAGATAACATGGCACGAGTGAGCTGTGGGGTCGCCGACGCACGACATTCACGGGAGGTGAGGAGAGAGAGGGGAGATGAGCAGCTCAGGGTAGGATTTCCATGGCAGCCGATAAGAGAGGGGAGGAAAAAACAGAGATCCAGGGAAGGAAGAGAGAAGGACGCATATGAGGAAAGAGATAGGGTACGTGGGACCAGCGAGCGTTGCAGTCGCTCAAAAATTCATATGGTCGCCCGACAGGAATCATTTACCAAAAGAAAAATAAATATATGGACTACAGCAAAAAAAGATCATCACATCAGCCAGAAGGAGAACATACTGTCACAAACTAGTTCAATAAAGAAAGTTGTCTAAAAAATTCTACATAAGAGACCAAACCAATACCGAATGAAGCAAGTTGTGAGAAATATGAGTTCATGGAAAGTTCCACTGATTTGTTAACAACTCCTATTGTTGAGACATAGATGATGACACATTTTGATTGCAGTCAAAATTATTTTGGATGCTACACTTTGTACTCTAAGCATGTTCCAAACGGTAGTGTACACGTAGCTACTAAGGTAGGAATTCCTTTTGATTGGCACTGTAAGGATTTATATATTCTTTTGTTTCTACTTGGTGGGATTTTATAATTGGCAACTTATACTCAGCAATCAACAAAAGAAATCAACACCAATTGGTTCATGGACTCCAGTTTTTTTTTACAAGATGCAATCTTCTTTCAGATTATACAAGCAACATAGAAACTGAGCATTACCTTTGCAACCAAATTAATTTTTCAGCAAGCATATCTATTCATACATATTAATCAACAAAAACATTTTTTACAATGATTTCAAAAATCCAGAAACTTGATCTGACCTATGATGGAGGAAGCCAGGCTCTAAAGCAAGAAAGCCAGAGCGGCGATGTAGCTTTCGATGACGAGAGGATGGAGGCACAAATGAGGACACCAACGAGCCGCCAAAGATGTGGGCGAAGGTGCGGGCAAGGTCGACAACTAATCGAGACGGGGGCAGAGATGCAGGAGAGGTTAAACAATCGTCGGCGGCGCAGGCAATTTTGCCGAATCACCGGCGTCTACTGGATGCGAGGTCGTCGAATCATGGTAGCTAATGGGCGCGAGGCTGATGAATCATGGCAGGACGAGCGAGGCTAGTGCCACCATCGGTGTCGGGGTCCGGTTGGGAACAGGCAAGTTACTTTTCGATGGGCCAGTT